>CM047426.1:8659882-10121554 GCA_026168455.1 Theocolax elegans | reverse complement strand
TAATCTTCGCCTGAATCTCGTTGTCCTTCAGTCGATCCGTGATTATCTGAAATAGTGAAAGATACGTGTCACATTTTTATTTTTTTCTAGCATTTAATAACGCATAAATAATTAAATAATCGATATGCTTGGTTGGAGTTTAATCCATATACCATATATTTATATCGTCACCTCATTTATATAATCATAATCGACAAAATAAAAAACGCATTTTGGATAAGTTTCACCGAATAAACCAACCAACAAGTCAATTTTATTGTCTTTAAACGGAAGAGTAAAATTGTATTTTATTTCCTAGCGAGTAAAAATTGTATTTATTCTTTGGGGAGTAAAAGAGTCCCGTGGGACTCACTAATTTGTCCCCGCATTCACATTTTAGTCAATATATAAATACTAACCTTGATATTAACCATATGGAATCAAAACAATATAATAAAAAAAGGGAAATTTAAATTGATACAAAAAGAAAATAAATCTGAAAATATCGTTTAAGGTTTTATATCGTTAACGCAAAAAAGTTTTGGGAAAAAGTCAATTATTCCCTTAGACGAATTACGCCTCACTTAAAATCGGGTAGAAACTTTCATCCGAGCAAATAAATGCCTATTTTACTCCCTTATTGAATAAACAACTAATACAAAATATACATAGAAATGCTATTGTATTCTTCTTTACAATAATTTGCAGTAATTAATGTACTACTGATTATTATTTTAGCACAATTAAATAATACAATTACTTAATCAACAACGATTATTTAATTTTGAACTGAAGATAATTTTAGTATGATTTATAGGAATATATTTATAGGAAGAATTTTGAAAAATATAAAACAAACAATGTAGATTTTGGTCACCAATTCGTTATAGCGCGGAACGTCAGAAATCAGTTGATAAAGCGCTCTTTGATCGAAACTCGCAAGAGTCGAGGGTTTTGGAGCGCAGCCTGGAGTGCAATGAAATTTTTACTGATTAAAAAGCGAATACAATTTCCACCGGGATAAACAATGCGTAAATTGCAACGTTGGAAAGAATCCAAAAACAATATTCCTACGGCCTCGACTTCATGATAAATTGGATCCCATCCAAAAGGGCATTATGACAAATTAAATATTAACAAACCTATCGTCAATCTAAACGCGAAGGTAACATTCCAACTCACCGTTGATCCTCGATGCAAACAGTCATTACAGTCATTTGCATCGAAATAAGCCAACCAAGAAGCAATAAAAAAAAGCTTTTTCTATTCGATCGACCTATCAAGTATATTTATACAAGAGATAGACAGAGAAATAGCATAACATATTTTTTCTAATT
This sequence comes from Theocolax elegans, assembly GCA_026168455.1. Classification (NCBI taxonomy): domain Eukaryota; kingdom Metazoa; phylum Arthropoda; class Insecta; order Hymenoptera; family Cerocephalidae; genus Theocolax; species Theocolax elegans. Next base: position 10,120,238 of record CM047426.1, on the reverse strand, counting down.
CCCTCGTATACGAGGTCACACACAAAAAAAAACGAAAGAATAGACTAATGCTGTTCCGCAACACACAAGTGCACTGCAAACCGAAAAGTTTGGGCTCTACTCTGCTGACTCGCGGAAAATGACGAGCATTTCACCTCCGTCCCCTCCCAAGGGATCGCCTTGCGTATGTTTGTGCAGGATTATTAGGGCTCGCATTCGCCAAGTCAAACATACTCGAAAACCTCCGAATCCGCAGAGCTCAGGGTCGTATTAAAGCCTATCCCTATACCTGACTTTCTTCATCGTCTATTCTCTTATTACAATTAAGATGTAATCTCGGTTATATACCAAATGAAAATACTTTCAAACTAACGAGTACCAAATTAGGTTCCTAAGAAAAACATATTTCATCGTACACACGATCAAAGTTTTGATGACATTGTCAGATGTATACATGTTGGAGCAAATCGGATTCTGATTATTGTATTATACTGATGTATCAAAAATTCCCATAAGTTTGAATACGTTTTCAAATATATACACATACAATTTGTTTAGGTACAACTTTACTACAGTCCTTTATTAGATTAGGAGTGACAAGTAATATTATGAATTTTTACCAGTAGTTGCATAAAAATCTTAAATATTAAACTTATTTTTTTCACGCGATTACAAATATAATATAGTAACCTAATATATTTCCAAATATTATTTTAATTTATTTAAAAATTATCACATTTAATATGATTGCTACACAATTATTTTTCTTTCTGCTTTTTTTAATAATCTGAATTTCTAATGAATTTATAACTGGACAATTTGAATTTAATAAACACTATAATGTTACTTGAATGTAATTGAATATAATAAGAAAAAAAAATATATAAAAAAAATAGAAATTGAATTTTATTTTTTACTATTTAACTGTTCAAGATTTGAACGATTTCATAAATTGAAATTTAATTCAGTAAAAATTTCTTTTATACAATAATTTGAAAGAAAACTATCAATCGATGAATAATAAAGCTTATTAAAATTTGGTTTGTAGTTTTCACCCTCCTTTGTTGAATTATAGTTATTTGTCGATTGTTAAGGGTCAATAATAAATAAATACAATGTACTTATTGAAGTGCACTGACTAATTATTAAATTACAATTTACTAATTATTAAAATATGTACAGTAAATATTAGGAAATAGTATACAATAAACTTGAAACCCATTGACTAAATTCCGTGCAATCTTCCAAAAAAATTGAAGAACGTCCAAAACCGACATAAGACATCAACATCAAATCAAATTTTTTAGAAATAACGATCAACATAAATTATTATAATGTCACTTCGATACAGAGACAAAATTTAAATAATTAATAGACATACTAAACAGACCGGAAATGCGCAATTGAAAATTGCTTATATAAACATCCTGTCGCAGCCGAAAATCGAGGTCGAGCTTTATAACATGAGATTCAAGAGCCCCCTCCTCTGTTGGTGGTGAATATATCGGATTATAAAATTATAAGAACACGGATAGAGATTGAACGTATTTCGAGCGTTACATTTAGATTGGGTAATTGGGCCAGGAAGTGGACAGCCTACCGACAGCCGGTGTGTACTATACAGAACCCTGAAATTGCATTTAGGATTACATTTTATGCGCCGTGTCAAACGCAAGCGCAATTTCTATGGAAAATTCGCTTGGGTTCAAACGTGTGCAGTTGACATTGTTTCGGCACTTTGTTCAAAATTGGCAAAAAATAATATATATATACATTTCTACAATTAAACGGCTAATGCCATCGAGATCTATGAGCTCTATTCCGTCAGATTTATTGATGTTTTCTGATAAATATCTAAATTTTTCCTAGGTACGTATTGATTATTCTTTTATTAGACGTAACAAAGACAAAAATTTTAATATCATTCTTTTAGTAAATAAGTAATTGTAACTATTGTTTTGAATCACAATGGACGATAGAAATATAACATACCAGGTTGAATGTGTAACATTAGAAGGTAACACATACACATTCAAAAGAGATTACAATCACGGTGTCTCGTTATTTTGACTACAAATAAACATTTTTAATCAACTCTTGAATTACAGATGAGTTTGTTAATACTAATTTAACTGGACACTATTAATTTACTGAGACAATTTTTCTATCTAAAATGAAACATTAAATTATGATTACATATAATAGAAGTATTTTGAAATAATACTTAAAAGATGTATATGTCATTCTGAAAGAATAAAGTATATTTTTCTGATATTCAAGTTCTAATAACACAAGAAAAATTTAAGTTAAAGTATATTGTTAGAGGGATATTTTTATTATGCGGTATTGGTACATTTATTTACCAAATAATCGCTGATACACGGAAAGAAAGTTAAGTTAAAATTAGTTTAATTTTTGAATTGCTTTGAATTTATTAGTCCAGATTTGCGTTCCTCATTCTATACTCAAAATTAATGACACGAGGAGCGTCTCAACCGTTTATGTATACACATACGCACTTTCACAAATATCGATGGAACATACCTATACTCTTGCTAATTAAAATATTTCAACTTTTTCTACATTATTTATAATATCTATCGTATTCAATTTAATAAGTAATAAACGGACTGTTTTAATAGAATAGACGAAAAATGGTTGAAAAAAGTGTCTATTTTTGTCCTTAAAATGAGACGTTTTTTCTACCTTTTCCTAATGATTTAAACAAGTAAAATCGAAATTTGGTCCTGTTCTTAATTATTTCTTAGCTTGTAAATATAGATTAAGCGTTAAATTAGTTTTGGCTCATAAGCGTACCATTAAAAATAATTATTACACGTACCTTAAAAATGAGTTGTAAATAAAATAAAAACTTTAAAAATCGAATTGAATCTATAGAACATTTCAAGTTTATTATTCATAGATAAATAGAAAAATAAAGTGAATATTTTGAGGTATGTTCATTCCATCAAATATTAAGAAAATTAAGAGAGAAAGAATAAAGTTTATATTATTATTATTGTGTTTAATTTTAATAATCTCTTATATTTAACGATTTATTTAGAATAAAAAGGAAAAAAGTTTCATAGTTTTATAAAATTCAATATTCATTACATGCTGCAGACATAGAAAATACGGTTGCTTATGTTTTGCCTCTAAAGGTCGGTCTAAAGGGCCTGTGCCTCTTACATCACGTGAGGAAAGAACTCGACTCTGACTTGTTATATCGAGAGCTCCCGCCCATCATACCCCTCGCATTTCATTTCCGAAGCGAATTCGACTCGCTCCGGGCTGATCCTTTGAACAAACAACAACACTTCCGCGGCTCACGATCTGCAGTTCACCTAGCCTTTGTGTACACGTGGTACAAGCGTGGTATTGCTACTTTGGCTCTGGTTTCGCGCACGTTTGGGCCATACGACGATACAGACGACACATACCTTTCGAGCCGTGTTATGTTTTAAAGAAAAAGTAATTGTCAGTTAATTATTTTTTACTCCGATATATTTAATCTACCCTCTCACAATGCACTTTCAGGAGAGCATACCCTTTCCTCGCAAAGTTAATTCAAGACTTTTCTCCAAATCAATTGTAGCTTCATTGCAATTTTGCTCATATATTATACCAGGATTGGCGTGACCGCTCGGTTGTATAAATTACAATTTTAAGAGGTAAAAATAAAAATTAAAAAAAAATAAATTTCACGCGATGCATTCGTGATGATAAAGTAAAAAAGAAACGTTGCCAAGAATATAGGTTTAATTATAGATCACCTTGATTTCCTTGAGTATAAGAATGAGCTCGTAACGCGCACAAAAGCAAGCGCTCTGTAGGATCGTATCGACCGGTGGGCCAGCCGTCGCGTCCTGCGGATGCGGATGATGATGAGGCGTATGACCAAGCTGATGTGCCGGCGGGGGTGGTGGATACGACGAATGCGCCAACGGCGTTTGATGTTGATGGTGCGGCGTCGTCGTCGCCGTGTGCGGATGATGGTGGTGGTGTGGGGTCGCGTGCACGTGACCGTGATGGTGTGGCCCCGGGGTACTGTACACGTTGTTCAGCAGGTTGTTGTGGGACGCGAGCGCGTTGTCCTCAAGATCCAGCACGTTCGCCAGTAGGGATTTGCTTGAACGCTGGTGCAGCTCCAGATCCCCGTATACCTTGTTCGAACCTAAGTGGTCAACATATCGTACGTATTATACAACTTCTGTCAATATTATATCAATATCGTGCGCATTCAATAAACTACATTATTTTATTTCATTTTATATCGTTTTCTCCTTGTGTGATTTATTTACAAATTATCGCGCTCGTATCTCTGATAATGCAAACACTTTGGAAACAATGCGCAACCACATTTTTCTTACGCAATATTACCATTTAGAAGGATCTTTTTAAATTTCTTTCCATTATAAGCATAAAAGTATTACTGTTTTACCGTGAGATTTCAATTCTATGAAATGCTTTTTTAAAATCGATCCACTCGTAAATTGAAAACCAATATCAACAAAATCAATTTTCAAATTGTTTCCAAAACACTTTGTACGTAATCGATAATTCGGCTTTTCAGTTAAATTTGAATAATTATTCGAATGCTTGAAAATCGGTTTTCAATTACTGATTTTAAAAAGCCGAACGATATAAAGTCAGTGCTAATAAAATCTATTACACTATTTGATTGAAATTTTACATAAATATATTTTTCAATATAATGTATAAATATTAACTTATACAGGGCAAAAAATTCACTTCAAATTGAGTGTCGATTTTCTTCAAAATTATCATAAATCTTCACCGGATTAGTCAAGAATTTTTTTTCATAATTTTTGCCTCTTATTTAGCATACCCGTGTTGTAAGAAAAAGTGCTGTAGATTAACTAATTATGGAACATTGAATCATTGACGGATATTATTATCATTTATGTACAATATGAATAGTTTTTTATTCGATTTGATATTCTGGGCAGTAATGGGTCAGTCTGACTTTGAGATAATATTTTCAAGGTCAAGGGTTGCTCTACATTTTTAACTATTTTTTTCTTATTTAAAATACCAGCTTTTGCTTGAAAATATAAAACATTAATAATAACAATCCCGCCCTTTAAACGTTAAACTAAATAAAATTCATTTGATTTTGTGAAAAAATTATAATTGCTAACTATTGAAAAAAATATATTTTGTGCTTTTAACCTCTAAATGTAAATTAGAGATCTCTAAACGTAGGGTCATCAAATCTTTACAGTAAAGGAATGCAGTGATTTCACAAAGAAACTTACATCCTATCTTAAGTGTTCTTTATAAAATATACATTTTAGTATAAAACAAACTGTGTTTTTGAATCCTATTTGAAGGAAGCTAAATTTTTTTCATTCCAATTGAGAGTATACTAAAGATTAAATACAGCTTTGATCTTCAAGTTTAAGCTATTGAGAGAAATTCCATTGAAAGATATAGGGGTTTGAACGGGGAGAATCTATCGGTCCTTTCATCGATCACGAACAGATGCGGGATGTGTTTTATACCCGGAGAAAGGTTATTCAGTGATTCGAGAAATCCATTAGAATCCCGTTCGTTTATCTCATTCACTGCCTTAAAAAGCTATTGCCAAATGAAAACCACAATCTTGATTTCTTGGGATATATTAAGCAGTAGATCGTATATATATAAAACAGACTATTATCTTTAATCAATTCATTTTATGCCTATATCTTCTGATCATGATTCGATGAAGATGGTACTCCATCTTACTAGGATTTACGATAATATTTGGGTTAAGGCGGACTTTCGAAATAGTGATGTATCGCTACAGAGAAAAATCGTTTTCAAGAAGGATTTCATTAACTCGCGAAATATCAAATGAAAAGCTGTAATGGTTCATGTAGACTCTTTACTGCTAATTTTCAATCGAATGTACAAACGAATGAGAGCTCATTGTTCAAGTTAAATTTGACATAAATTTCAGTTGGCAATTGCATTAGGTTATTGGTAAAATAACAAACGAGACAAACTTTGATTTGATTTACAAAATATTGAGTATTTTTATACGCTTATGATCTGAGCAAGATCTTAAGTAACTTACAAATACGGAAAAGTCGCTCAGATCATTTTTAAAGTTGAATATCAACAGAAACGTCAATTTTCGACACAAAAGTGTATATTCGCGACCGTATTTGCGTTAACTTTGTGAAACTTTACAACCGAATTAGAACGAAAATTGAATTAATTTCAACCTTCAACGAATACCATTTAAATTTATCCTAAATGTGTAGCTCATTAATTCAAAATTTAACATTTAGCATAACTCATAGGTATTTAATACAATCCCAGTGTGGAATATACATAAATGTATATTATGCGATTAAAAACTAGTATCTCTTATTAGCATATGATAATGTCATAAATAATTGAAAACTCTTATACATACTAGCAACTGGTGAAGGTTTCTGAGACTTCTGCGTAACCTCATCATCATCATTGACCGGCCTTGACATTCGCAATATGCAAGGCAGCCAATCTAGGAAGACGACTCTCACCTGTAATATTAACCAATTTGTATTTCATTTATTCATTATTACACGTACTACTAATTATTTTTTTTTAACGATTATCATAAATCTTAAATATTGGTTTTTTTTCGACCTACCCAGTCGGACATCTCGTGGGTGTCCGAGTTACGATGGTGATAATTCAATATAAGAATTGTGCTGACCACGCTGCTGGCCACCATGAACATTATACAATTGAAGTACGTCCCTTCAAATGAATAACACATTTAGTATATATACCTTTCAACTCATTACGAAGTAATACTGTCCTCAAACGTATTTAATTTAATCATTATTGTGATTATGATGTCCATTATTATTCATTACTACTGTCGTTGTTACGACCATTGAACGATAATCTAATTTGTAGCTCTGTTTAATAATATCGTATGCGATGAATTTCATATTGTTTTACACGACATTCCTAGGTAAAAGATGAAATTGGATGGAGTCGCGCACAAATTCTACTATTATTTTACTTTGCCTTTTCAAAATGACATATTGTGTTTGGACTTCATAAATCGTTAATGATAATGATAATTAACCATTTGTGTGTCTTAAACCGTTTGTTCAAATAATCAAGTTAGCCCCCGGATGATGATTTTAGTATGTATAACAATAAGATAATAAATATAATATAATAATGTATACCTAAAAGCGGTACGGCGTCGGAGGTCGCAGGCATCGTCTCCGCCACCATATTAAGGAACACCGTGAGAGACAAGAGGATTGTCACTCCTACAATTATTGTCATTATTAATTTAATATTTACATAATGATGGTGTTCATTCGGAACAAAAGTAACATTACCGTAAGGTACCCAATTGTTGATCATGAACCAATTTCTGATCAGTATATTATTTCAATAAAATAATAAGATTTACATGAATCTAATCGTTGCTACGCACAATTTAAAGATTAAACAATCAATAATTGGTCAGTAGTCTTAACTAGGAATGGTATAGATATCGAAAATTTACTGAACAGTAATTGGTACTTCCCGCTTTTTTTCTTTGTTGCTTACTTTATTTTTCTAAAATCGCTAAAAGAAAGTATAATACTTATACTTTATGTATACGTCAAAATATACACAATTATTAGCCTTTTCAACATACAATTATTCTATAAACGTACAGATTTCCCTCAATTGATCAACAATTGGTTGTGTGACGGTATATATCTATATGTACATAGATACAAATATTATGTATATTATACAATATCAACATTACCGAGAGAAAGTTTTTCGCCGGAATCCGGTGGCAATGTGAAGCCCAAAACTGCCATACTTGCGATCAAGACGCAGGGCACGATGAGATTAAAGAAATAATAAAGCGTTCGCCTTCTTATTATAACGACGAACGTAATATCAATATATGGCTCCGGGCAACAATTGTAATAAATTTCATTCCTTTTACCTGGCACACCTGAAAAAAAAAAAAGAAAAAAAAGATAACGGGGTAAATATTATGGAGACTGTATATATACGCGAAGTTACTAGCACGAGTGCATAAGTAGCTTTTATTATTTTCATAAGCCAAAGTAAGATGCCGTTCTGACGGCTAAGAACGCGAGACGAGAACGAGAAGGACCTTTCCGTCTATAAGTTATGTTTTACGACCTCGTAACCTAGCTAGAATAAAAACATGAAAATTCGCTATCTCTTAAGAGGATCAAATATATTAAAATAAAACAAGCGTTGCGTGATAAAAAAAAAAAAGAAGTATCACGTTAAATTTAACAACATTTAAAATCGATCGATCATTTATTTAATTTACGAGATATTAAATTATTTCAATTTGACATCGGGTGAATTGCCTTGGAATTGGTTGAACAAACATTGTTCTTACTTACAGCTATTTACCCGAAGAATGTTATTTTTTCCCTTTTATTCAAATTAAAATAAATGTTTGTAAACGATTCATCAACATTATTCTCTTTAACAATCGTTAGATCAATGTTAAACGTTGAGCTGTAAATTTTATCATAATTTTCATTACTCGCGAGTTGCGTAAACAACGTTACATGTACTCCCCAGTAATAATTAATACTTAATTTGAAAACTATTAAATTAAAAGACCACAAAAAAACGTAGTTAAAGATTTATACGCGTTGCGTTGATTGACGTTATGGTGATGCGTATTATCACGTTTTAATCTTACGGCACACCACTGGGAGCGTACATCGTAAATGAACGCAAATAATTAAATTGTCCATCGGGATAAGTGACCCGCTCTCCGAGTTCCACGTTGTACTAGACTGAATGTATTGAGCGTTCAGAGAATGAATTACAAGTGCAATTTAACTGCCGATCACTGTCGATTATTCTTAACGTTTAGTAAGGAGATTAACATGTTCAACAAAAAGAAAAAACTATTTTCATCTACTCTTTTCATTTTTGATTTTCAATATTTACATAAAGTATACCGTGGAAAATTTAATATCAACGCAAATAATATGAAAATAAAATATTTATTCGAAAGATAAAATTATTTAATTGGTGTTTAATAAAAAAAAAGTGCTGGCCTAATTACACGAATTCGTCATAACTTTTCTTCTAGATTGCCAAAATATAATGAGCTTTTTTTTCTTGGAGATAAAAAATTGAATCATCAGCGAAGCAATAAGAGAGAAAAGTCATTTAACTTTATAAAAATGACAACATTACCTAAAAGATCCCATTCGCCGTTCGTAATAAAGCTGCTAATATCACCACCGGCTTCGTCTTGGAGCTGGAGGTCCAACTGTACAATGGTAAGCCAAAACAAAAAAATGAAAAAAACCACGTACTTAATTAAAAAAGGAGCCTTGCAACTCTTAGAATAAGGTGTAATGTAACGTTCCCTTCTCGAAATTTCTTAAAATGAAATTTTCGAGTATAAGAGGAAGTTTCTTGAAAATTTATCTGTTTGTTTCGATGTAACACACGCTTTATTATATTTCTTACTTTAATTAAAATCGTTCTACAATATTATTGTACTATTCTTAAGACCGTGACGGTTAATAAAATATAATGGAGTTAATACAATGTTGGCGCAAGTATACTATATATATATATATATATATGTGTGTGTGTGTGTGTGTGTCTGTGTGTATATTCATGTGTGACGTTTCTATTAGATGAAGCTGGTGCAAGATATAAAAATAATTTTTTTAATTTTTGTTCCAATTTGTAAATTAATGTACGCTATATATATTTCGTTAAATAATTTATATTGCAGATACGTCAGAAAAAGTACAATGTACAGTCTGATGTTCGCTAAAAATAGCATTTAAAATGTATGACAAATTTTTAGTATTTTTAAATTTGTTCTGCACGAAAGTGTACGTTTTTTTGATTATATAACAAGCGTAGTATTCATCAATTAATTTTTTCAAGTACATTCCCCGTTATAATGTATAATGAAGTAAATAAGAAATATCCACATAATAAAAGCAAACGTTACTTGAAATCCGTCATAGGTCCACGAGCCAAACTTCATCTCGCAACGTTGATCGTCGAACGGAAACCAGGTGATGTCGATCTTGCAGGTGCTCTTGAAAATCCCTGGCGGCACGTAGAGACACGTGCCGTTCTCTTTAACCACGACGTTCGTGGGGTATGTGCCGTCGAAACCCTCGTCCGCGCTAGAACAAAGTTAAAACAACATCGGTTGTCAAGCTATATTACTGATTGGACATCCTTGATTGCATGGCTTGTCTCTGCAAACACGTACAAATAGAGCGTGAGAGAAAGAGAGCGAGAGAGAGAAATGTAGGTAACTGTTGTTATCGAGAATGTTTTTTTTGTGAATCACTTATATCTTTTTTTTTAGCATTGATTCTACGCGCTATCTTACTGTGCGCAATATTTTGTTTCTACCATTAATTTTTAAAATATTGATTACGTTTTTTAAATTAACGTTAAAAATAGAATTCTCTTGCGTTCGAATGTTTTTGCGTAATCGAGTATTGTTATAAGTGAATAGAGTGCTTAAAAATATAATAGTAATAAAGCGGGGATTATTATATCCATTAAAAACTTAAATATGTGTTAACGATTAAAATTCTAAAAGGTATTTTCGAAAAAAGGATTGTTCGTGAGCTTTTAAGCTTCAAATCAGTTCTTGAAACAGGGTAATGTAATAGTCTACCGAAAACCGGCGGATAAAAATCTTTATTTAAAATACAATTACGTGATTTTGTTACAGAGGAGGCATTTTTTAAATCTCTATCTCTATCACTTAATCGACTTTTAAATGTAACATTTAATTTTATATAATATAAGCAGATTTTAATATTAGTAACGATAGCAAAGACAAAAAAATACGAATTCTCTTTTTCTACTCTAATTATTTTACAATTTATCACTGCTAATTAGAATTACGTAAATTAAAAGACAATTTCAGAATATAAAAGTTTCAATGGTATAGTAAATTGTATCGTCCATTTCCATTGGTGATACCAAACTCTTAATTAACACATAAAAAATCTTTGAAGCGTAAAGTTTATTTTTTGAATTTGAAAGCGAAATACGATTATTAAAACCTTTTTATCAATGTCAACAATTATATATAAAATTGAAAAATAACCAGTAAATAAGAGTTCTGAAATAAATACAAAATAAACTTAGAAAAATATTTTCATCAGCAGCTTTACCGAAAAACAATTAAAATTACAACGATACTCAATCTTAATTACACGTCTTCTAGAAAAATTAACTGCAGCAGTATATATCCAAGCATCAAATTATAACGCTCGCTTTTAATATAACGAAGTAGAGACTTGCACTGGAATAATAAGAAATGTATACAGAAAAAAGCTCCCAAGAAAAGTTAATCCAAATACAACGTCAACCCGAATCAAACTAAAAAATTGCAGTAACTTACAATTTCTCTGTAATATACAGTGCACCTTAACAAATCCTTAGGATAAGGAATCACCCACGATTTGTAATAATAATCGTAATAATACAATAAAGTTACGGGCGTTATTAAAGTAGCGAACCAAGATAACCGTAAAGTCATTTAATGGAAGCGGTGCCGTAATTAATCGGAGGTGTGTGCAAGTTCCCTGAAACTCTTTATTAAACTTTTCCACACAATTACGCAAGCTTCACGGATGGGAAGGTGATTTCTTTTACTTTCCCGTGAGCTTTTTTTTAAGTTGGCCTTGTGGTCCGTGAGAAAATCTACTTAAACACGCCGAGGATATTTCTATCGTCGGTTTTGTTTTCGAGCGGCGTGAGTGAAGAAAAAATGAGCTACATACTTTTATTCGCGGCAGCTGTGTCAAATTATTTTAATATGTTTATAATACTTATTAAAAATTGAATGCATTTCCATTTAAGTGTTATAAATGGTTTAACAGTATATTCTATTTTACATAGCGACAGCATTTAAAGACTATTTGAATACGTAATTTTTCACAGGTATATAAACAATTAAAAATAGTATTGCAGTAGTAAATTAGACGATATTTAAAACGTATTGTATGGCTTCTAAGCAACTAGTTAAATAGATGTATTAAAAATTCCGTGTACAATTTTTCCATTGGTTCAACAGATAAATAACAAGTTACTGCAACAAACAATCCAACTCTGGAAAAGTAATGAAAATTAAAAAACCGATTGCATACCCCCCAAAAAAATTCTGGCACAATGATAGTTAAAGTTTGTCTTTACGGTTTCACGTATTTATATTAAATGACCAAGTATGTACAATGTGGCGTTGCGACGTTATATAGCATATATAGCTGGAATTCTGAAATCGCATTGCGAAATACTTATTAATGCATCCTGAAACACACAACTGCATTGCGCTCCTTAGATTTTGTAGATTTTTAGACACGACCGATACACGGAAGACATATTTTCATTATTAGAAAATATGTGACGCATCAAAATACAATGGATATTCATTTGTAAATAATATTTATGTAGATAGACCTCATTTAAGGGGACGTCGTAGTTAATTACACATTCCTATATTGCATTTTTCGCTGTTTACATTAGTTTTTTATTTTGCATATTTATTGCTTTCATCGCATATTTGTTATGAATCAGAAAACACGTTCGAGATGATAAAAATAAGTAGTAAATATAAAAAATTGTAAATAAATAACGAAAATTAGAAAAGTAGTCATTTTTTATACTTTTTATAAACAAAGAATGAATTTTAAAATAATTCTGACCATCAGACCCTCAGGCATGTTTTCAACAATATTACCCAAATTTTTCTACATTTTTGAATCGATAATTTAATAACGATGTTCGAGTTGAAAGTCTAAGACTCTCCCTAAGCTAGATAATTATGATATAATATTTTTAAGATAACTTACTCAATCTTTTACCGATGTAACTGAAATTAATAGCGTAATTATTACCTCATAATAAATCTAGTTATTATATTTCGTTTCTTAATTTGTTCGTTATTAAAATGCGTAAATAAATTTGTATACATTATCCGAGATGTATGATTCTTTGGTAAAAAAAACGTTAAAAATACTAAATGTACATCTTAAAATGAGTGAATTTTTTTCGTGTGGAGAATTTTATTGTCAAATAATATTTTTAAAGATAAACACATATACTAATGCTAAATACAAAAAACTTGTTCGGAAAGAGCTAGGTGTCACTTCGGCTCCTCACAGTCTTCAATCGTCTATTAATACTTAATGCATGAATCTTTGAGTACTACATACACATATTCCTAATCCTTACATTATCTAAATAACTTAATCCAGGATACCTTGCACAGAGAAGGGCATTTAGATTTTAGCGTACCATCCATACTGATTCCTTTTTTGGACACAGTCCCGGGGTGTTTAACGAACAAGATCAAGATAGCTAAAGCCTTCGGGAACACATAGCTAGAAAAGGTTCTTACGACTATCCGAGAAATCAGGACAATCATGCGGTAAAAGTCGCTTCGATAGCTTGCAGCTATGCATTATCCGCTCAAGTTTCTCAGAAAACGTAATTTTGTTAAAACTAATAAAATATATCTAAGAAATTCGAGTTTATTTTCTCATGATTTATGCCTATATCCAAACAAGTATACCGATAACTTTTGGTTTTCCCCCAATGATGTACACAAACTTTCCTGGGCGCATATTTATTACAGGGAAAAATCCATCGTTACCACGACTTAATAAGTTAATTAACCAAAGGTTAATAAGCCAATTTATGCATTTCTATTTCTTTGAGAGTTTTGATGCTAAAGAGAAAACGTTGACTGCTATACGATCAAGGATTACTTAGCCTGCTTTCGATCGAGTTATGGTACGAATTTATTCATCATAGTAATGTATGTTCGATTTTTCGAACAGAATAAATAAAAGTGGTGTACAAGCCATGGATCCTACCAAAAATACCAATTATGTATTTATTTATCGACTTTTCTTATGCACAAAACATATTATAATTACTGTAAGTAGTGCTAAGTATATTAACTTAATTTTAGCAATTTCGGATTAAGCATACAACGAAGGGGCAAGAAAGTATAATTAAAGATTTACCGAGCAGCAGTAATAAAGAGTGTTCGCGCTTATATATATGTTAACTAATAAAATTTTGAAACATTGGAAGTTTGAATTCAGCACGTATTTACATGTTTGCTAAATAGTATAAACTTTAAAATAAGTAGTATGATACCTAAAAATTGTATGTGAAATAAGTTTGGAAGGTGCTGCTCGTATAGAACTAAAAATCAAGTCGTGCGGTAGAGTACAAACATAAAAGAAAGGACAGATCTCCGTTCGCCTAAGATTACCAAAAAGAGCGTGGGTACTACAGGTAATAAAGATAGACGAACATATAATCGACCTCCGACTCATAGAGTAAATATCCCGTATGCATGGGTGACGCTGTAATTGAGAGGATTAAGGACGATCCCCTCCCTCGTATATACATAGGACTTTGCTATTAAGAGAAGAAAATTATATCGTCACTTGGTCTTGAACTGCCAAACGTGTCTTTAACTTACTAACTTGTCCGTACTCTTTCAAGTTAAGTTATCATGCGAGAAAAAGGAAAGTAATCATGGATCACACATATCCTTGTATTTTGAGCATGTATAGTTAAGCACAAAGTATTTATTGTTGTAAGATTCGACGAGAGCGAATCTACTAATAACCATTCATTGTGCCGTACGTTGAGAGATAATAACAATTAAATCTTTCCTGTATAAAGTGCAGCTATCCTTGCAACAGACTTCTGCATAGTAGCGTACAATGACAGGGCATCGAGACATCATCATTGCGACAGAAAGAGTGAAGGATTCAGTGAAGTTGTTACCAGACGTAATTAAACAGCAGTACTCACTGAGTCACGTTAACCTATCCATGTTGTGGCAATTTTGACAGCGCATAAACAACTCTAGCACCGCTATCTTAGTTCTTGTGAACTTCGTTACACGGTCGACCGGCGGTAGGTCATGCATGAGAGACTTTGGTCTTACACTGAAGAACGCGCGTGTAGGCGCGTGTAAAGGGCGATATTGATAACGCAAGCACACAGTGCGTGAGCTATAAACGGTCGTGCCTATCATGTAAAAAGCAAATCGCTACGCGGTGTAAAGAGGCCTTTAAGCCACATGTGACGAGCTGTAGTATTGTGATTATTGTAAAAAAGTAAGATTTTATATTATTATCAAAAAATTTCAACCAAACTTGTAGTTTTAATGATTATTTTGAAAAGTGGAGTCTCGATGTTCCTTGGAAAATAATAAAACCCATTTATTCATTTTCGAAAGGAAGTTATTCCCTTAAGATCCCCTCTTCGCCTATATCCTCTAATTTTGAATATATAATTCTATTGATAATTGAATAATTTATTCAATGTCGCCATCAGCGTTTTTCAGCCTGTAATAATCAGTTTTCGAAAATTGCCAAAACTTTTTATATATTTTTTATATAATAATGCCTCCTAATTTTCTGAGCACAGCACCGGACAATCGTACATTATCAGACAAATTTTGAATCTGATAAAATTAAATAATTAACCGAATTATTAAGTAAATATATTATTCTTTAGAACCAGATTTACGACAAATTTTTTTATATACTATTATAGATATTATATACGCTTCTCGTATGTAATAATTAATAACTTTTCACAATAATTATAATGATTGTAATAACTATTATATTTTAACTTCCTTTATTTAAATAAATTGAATTTAAAACTTATAATTATTAATTACATATAAGTTTGTAGAATATAATTTATATCAAATACTTGCCGCTTTATTTGACCAACTTTCGTCGAGTCGAAATCTAAAACTAATATTCAATTATAATTGTCATTTTTTTATTAACATTAAATCTAACACAGGAAATTAATAAAATAAATTCTACGCCAATACGTTAGTACTTAAACACTAATATTCTTTTAAATAAAAATAATAATTATTAATTAATATAAAATAAACTAATCTGATATGTAACAATTTTAATAATGAAATTTTTATTTTCTTCAAGTAACAAAAACAACAATAAAACATCATAAACTTTATTACAAGTTTTAAATATTAAACATATATTATAGAAGACGTTTTCGATCAATTAAAACTGTAGAACATTCATTTAAGGAAATTAATATAATGATTACATTACATACTTTCCTGCTATGTTACAATAAATAAAAATTTTCGTATATTTTTTGACTATTTTCTAAATATTTCACCGAAAAACGTAATCTTTTTTAATTCATTTAAATATTAAATTTCTATTTTTTATAAATTTTTCTATAAACAATTTTAAATATTTTATCATCACTCAATTTCAAAGAATTTATCGTAAAGAATTTTTTTATCTTTGTAAATATTTCGAATTTCAATATTTATTAAAAATGTGTATCAAATAAAGGTTTTCGTTAGACAGATTATTGCTTATTAGAATTCAATAATTTTTTTATACATACATGATGAGGTTTACCTGTTTCATGTTTTACCTTTATGTTACTAAAATTTAAAATTAAAAAAAATAAAGTTTTATTATCTCAAGCAGCTACAGCATAAACGTTGTAAACGTTTTAGTGTTTCATTCGTATCTTTGTTATATATTTTTAACTTTACACCACCAATTTAAAAATACAAAATGAACTGTATTGGTTAACAAACAATAAGTATTGCTGCAATTTACTGCAATTACAATCAGACTGACAATCAAAATGTTAAAATTATTAAACATATATTTTTAATATGAAAAACCAGATGCATGTGAAATATGTTTATATCGAGAACATCTTGAACATCTGGATTAGAACGAAGAGTAAATCTTAATTTTCTTCCCACACCATTCAGGTCGTATATCCATTTCTTGGATATCTATATCCCAGACGAGTGCTCGCTCAGCAAAGGCCAAAGTGTATGTAAGAGAGAGAGAGGCCCTGTGCAGTGCATTTGCTTAGTTGGGCCACACGACACGTACCACTTGAAATACGATTGTGGACGCAGCCATATGCCCTGAAGTGCAATCTGTTTCCGCGCCTTCGTCGCTGGTTATAAATCGGATGAAGGCTTGTAAGGACGCCTGGAAAAGAGTCTGCACGTGGGACTTTTCTCCCTTTTTTTTGTTTTTACTCTCTAGCTATAGCTAAAAATTCGTCATCGAAAAATCCGCGCACGTCGAATCGACGTTTCGGCTACTGCACCATCACACAAAATCTGCACTGCGCTAACCGCCTTATCGCACGTTATAACCCACCGTCGATTGTAAAACAATTTCGAACAACGAATCTAAAAAAGGAAAGGAAAAGGGTCAAAGTTGATTGAGTTCGCTTGATGGAGCTTGTTACATATATATATATATATATATATATATATATATTGCGTTCCCGAATTTCATTTGGTATATATACGGTTTTTAGGTTTACGAGATTTTTTTTAAGGTTATGATGTTTATGTATAGTTACATTACGGTTTTAAGAGGTACGGAACGGATATTCATCTTGTTGTATTCGGTACACTGCGGAAAATTTAAGAGTTTGCGTTATTAAAAAATATAAAAGTTTGAATTATCGCCAGTAGTAAATAATTATCTTACATTTCCTTTCAAATCAATTTTGTAATGTTTATTTAATTTTGTAAAATAAGAAAACGTTACATTTTTAAAATGACCCGTTTGTTTAATTAATTATACTTGCCAGTGGATAAAAATAATAGTAATAAATATAATTTAACCTAAATCCACATGCGCGTAGACAAATTGTAAAAGTCAATAATAAAAATCAAAATGCAACTGTAACACGTGAAGAATGCTATCTCGAGGACAATAAAAATTGTAATGTATATCAAGAGCCTTGCAATAAACCAATGCAATAAAAGAAGCATTCGATAATCAAAGCCAAGGAACAAAGTTTATTAACATTTACAATAGTTCAATCTACATCCAGCCGAAGAAATATGGTTAACAATATAAATCGCAAACGAGAAATCTCGTTCGAATAATTTGAAAGTACTAAATTTCAAGTCGAATAATTACGAGGGTAGTAAACTACCCTTAAGCGCATTATTGCGTTCCGATTCTTTGTTAAGAAGGGAAGGTATAAGAAAACGAAGGACCTCCTCCTCCTCTTCCGGAAAGGGTAGAGAAGAGTTATCAGAGAGGCGTTCATTCATCTTTGAATTTACAACTATTCCCGCACGTTAATAATGGCGGCGCCGGTCTCGGTGGAGATGCGTGGGCACATTTGCGTCGTCGGCGACCGCCTTAATTAATGGCGTCCCGCGAGTGCCACCGTGGTAATGCGAGACTTGCACCGCGAAAATCAGGCCACCCGAGGTACGAACTTTGGAGACCCAGTTCGGCTTCTTTTTTTTTCTTTTATACGTGTGTGTGTATATACATATACGACACCGAGAATTTCAAACGCTTGCTTCGATTTTCATTAGTTTAAATCATGTATATAACATTTCGTAGTGTGTTCAAATTAAGTTTTCTTGATTATATATTGCTTCTATGTGACTGCAGGTGTGTATGTGTTTTTTCCATTACTGGAAGATGGGATTGTCGTTGTCTATTTGTTTTCTTAGAGAGAGTTTTAAAAATAAGTGGAGCAATATATATAGAGAGAGATACTTTTTCGAAGAACCGATTGGATATAGTTGTAATTTGTACGGAAGACATTCGTTGTCGAGTAACGTTACAGTCGAAATAATAGTCGTACTTTATACAACTTGTTTTACGCATGTACAAATTATTTTACAACATTCCGATTAGTTTTCTTTTTTTTTACTTTATTTTATCCACCAAAAAAAGAAAAAAAATGGTAAGAAAAATTATTTTCTATACCTACGAAAGTGAACTTCTTCAACGTTCTATTTACTTTTGTAATTTTTCATTCGTACAAGAGATAAATAAGAAAATTCGTTGTCTTAAGTATAAGAAAAAACGATTTCCTGTCGATTGAAATTAAATAATAGAACAATGAAAAACCGTAGATACAAGAAATATTTATTTTTCAGCAATACTGCATTAAATATTGTGTCCGTGGAAGCATAACTGCAAATTCAATAAATTTAATGAAAATGGGTAGAACAGTTCGGGCCTTAAAGAATAGGATGATAGTGTAAACGAAGTACACTTGGGTATAATTATCACAACTGCCAAGGAGAGATGTTTCGGTGTTTGGGTCACGGACTTGGTTGAAACTTTGAGAGTTGTTTTCTGATATCTACAGATGAAACCATACCAACGGTAGTTTGATCTTCCAAGCTCTGGTTACCGGGATAAAGCCCATTATAGTTAAATTTATACTATGTGCATAAGAACAGACGTGATTAGTAGCGTTCGTTACTCGTACATTTACTTAAAATGATAAATTGTTTCATAAAATGTAATTATAGTAGGTTTAAAACGAGAATCAGGCAGGTTAAACGAAACATAATAGTACTATCTGATTCAATTATCATCTGAATTAAAATTAACTTATTAGATATACGTATATATAAGATGAAGATGTGAAGGACTGCGATATACGTAAAACAACCGAATGATAAAATTATTAAAAACCGTGTAAACAGATACGCGTTTTATGGACATTCATAAATGCACGTATGTCAATGATTTTTTAATTACATAAATGTGTAATACCCAAATTTAATTCGTCAAACAAGGTCAATATGTTATTAAGCAAGAGGAAAAGGTATAACGTAACTTGAGCAACATCAATATTATTCAAATAATGTATCTTTATTTCTGCAGTAGTTTTGCGTATACCTGAAAAACTATATGAACCATATAATACGGAAAAGCTTCGAGTATACCTATATGTTCGAGAATGCGTTCGTATTACGAAGATTTTGTTTGGAGAGAAACGAAGCTCGAGGCCAAAGGAGAGCTTAGTTTCCTTAGTCGAGTGGCGAGGGGAGTGTATACCAAAGAATCGGCCTGCTCCAACGCTTTTTATACGATAACGCCACCCCATAAGGGCTACAATATATATACAGGCCACCGAGAAATCTGGGGAATACGGAGGAGGAGTCAAATACTTCTTCTTTACCTTATACTCAGCTTCCATATTCTCTTTGCTTATTTCGTTTTATAATATATACGCATATATTATATACAGCAAATATAAGTATATCCTTTAATCGAATTTCACGCTTGACGATACGAATTATTTTCTAGATTTATTCAATAATTACTATATAACTTTCATATTTATTTATTTAATTCGTTTATCAACATAATTTTAATTGTACAGTTGTGTAATAAAATAGTCAATACGTAGTTTTAGAAAGAGCTTAGTTTGCCTTTACGAAATTTCATTTTTATTCGAACATACATATTTCATTTTCTTGAAGACACGTGTGTACACGAAACTCAAATCCAGTGACTAACAATTTGTTTGTAATGCAACTTTGAAATGATTTAAGCGACGACATTTACGAACTAGATGGAGTAAATATTGTATTTGTAAAAGTGTTTGAACAACAAACGTTAAATGACCAAACTGTATACCGTACGAAAATTAGTTTACATGCAGAGAGATATTCTTGAACGCGCAGATAACACGTTCCAACAATTCAGCAAGTGATATATGATGAATTTTGGTTTTACACACGTGTATTTGCATAATATCGAATGTAAATTGAAAAGTAAAATTTTTTATAGATAACTGTAAATATATAAAAAAACGAATTAAGCCGCTAAATAAATATATACACTTAAGTATGCGTATTTTTTTTATATATTACTTAATATAAACATTAAAATGTTTCGTTACATAAAAATGTGCATATATACATGTATTTTCAATGTAATACAAAAATCATTTTAAAAAAATATGTTTAAGCTGCGCTGTACGAGATGAGTTTTAAAATATAAATAAAACTTAAAATTTGCGTAAACACGTATAATACCTGAGTGTGGAATGAATAATCCATCTCGCTAAACTTTACACGTACAATTCATTCGCCATAATACTGCATTAATTTACGAGAGACAATCATTATAAAAAAAATACGGGGAAAAAACTTTTTGCGAAGAAATTTTAAAGTGCGTGGACGATATTACTGTATGCACGAAGGAAGAAAACACTTTTGTATATGTATATATAGACATATACATCTACATTCATTCAACGTATTTGAAGTTACATCTCTCCTCCTCTGTTAGAAACGTAAGCTTTTTGCCGAAAGAGCACCTTATTCACAAGATTGAAACCTCTCCAAGTTTTTCAAATAAAGCATCACATTTACGTAAATACACGAGACGTTAGTCTTCCCGGATCCTTTGTTTTCCTTTAATTCCTGAATTGTACACCTGCGCACGTATAGTTATTTCGATTAATTTCGTTTCCCTAAACAAAAAGGAAATCTGCCCGTGTCATTTAATCGAACAAACAAGAAAGATAATAAAACGAGTAAAAAAAAATAGGAAGAAGAAAAAAGGTAAGAGAGTTCCGACCCCATGAATGAGAGAAAAACTCTCGGATACTCGAGAGCCAAAATCCTTACGGATTAACGCCCTTTTCGCAAATGATGACGTCATCCATCGGATATACACTCGGGGCGAATTAAGAGGGAAGGAATCAAAGGAGGGAATGTTGAGAGGGGGTAAGAGATGCTTTCGCTGTCTCCGACTGGCGGCAGCACGGCTACGATCGATTTTCTCCCTCGTTCATTCGTTCAACCTCTCCGCGTGTTTTCTCTCCTTCTCTCTTTCTCTTGCGCTCTCTACATCTTTATGTATATGTCTATAGTATGTATGAAGCACAAACTGCTTTCCTTCACACTCTTTTACTTCCTGATATGTGATTTTAAATGGGAGCCATCCGGGTGTGTGGTTGCCTTTTGCGCCCTACACGACTTTTCGAGATCTTCGCCAGGGTTTGCTCGACTTCACCTACACGATGAAAATTCACTCGTTTTAAATTACGTTTCATCCATTTATTTATTAAATATTTACCACTATCGCGTGAAATATACTAAATAATCTAATGTAAATGAGAATTATATATCGGTCAATATTTTAAACACGTACAATTATAATTTTTTAGAAAACTTGATCGAAACATTTAAAAAAATTGTATATGTATACATAGTCGCGCTTAATATCGTCCTGTCATACTAAAAATCTAAAAAGCAATTTCAAAGCCACTAAAACTTTTTCAATTTCCGAGCTAATCAAAAGAAAAAAAAAGGCGAGAGAAACGGGCCGCAATAAAATTTAACTGAAACTGTATCTAAAAAAATATCCAGACTGAATAGTATACAGGGACTTCCGTCAAAGTCTTTCCCGAATAATTAATCAACAGCGTGAATAATCATCGATACCTCGTAGAAGAAAGACAAAACGATCGACCGAGTCTACGCGGCCCCGATTTCATATACAAGAGAGAGAGAGAGATAGAGAGAGAGAGAGAGAGAGAGAGAGAGAGAGAGAGAGAGACAGAGAAGAGAGAATGATTGAGGCAGGAGGGTGAGAGTCCAAACTCGATAACATGCAAGAGTGAGTGAGACGGAGAGAGCGAGGGAGCGAGAGGGAGACGAGAATCTTGGGTGAATCGATTCTGGGTCACCTCAAAATTTCCACTCCGGGATTCCTTTACCATACGAGGGATCATTCCGTCCGAGCGGAGCGCAACAATTAAATTGAACCTTCCTCTGCATGTTTGGTGGGGTAAAAATTGCACTCTCGAAAAGACGCCGTGAGCAGCTGCCCTTTTTCCCAAAAAATCGTCTTCTCTCTCTCTCTCTCTCTCTCTCTCTATCTATGTATTTCTCTTTCTCTCTGTCCCCTTCTCATCCTCTCGCTCTCGCTTGCACACTCGCATGTGTACGCGGCAGATCCAACGAGCGGATTGGTTGGAAGTCGGCCAGTTGGCCGCAACCCAATCCGTTATTTCATTCTTTTTGAATCCGACGTCCTCCTCCTCTTCCTCTCTTTTTTGCCACGGCCGCCTTCGGCTTTTTCTTTATTTCCTCCTCCTCCTCCTTCTCTTCCGTTTTCCGCGCTCCGCTTTCCATTTTCCGTCACACACGCACACCTACGTACTCGCGCACGTACAAATACGTACGGAACGTCTTGGACTGTGGGCGAACTTTTCTTTCGGTCTCTTTCGTCCGTTCCCTTTGAAGGAACACATAAACACAGAGCCTTCCAACCGTTCCAAATCGCGTATCCGTTCGGTTGTTCTTCTTTTTTTTTTATTTTATTTTTATTCTACTCTATACTCCACTTTCTGTCTTTTTCAATAAAAAACGAGATTTTAAAAGTTTATCTTTGAAGTTGGAAACGCGAAGCAGATGTGACCCCCGAACTTATTGCTACGAGCTGCTCAGAGGGATTTTATACTTGGCGCAAGTAACGTTTGCGCTGGTTAAATTGTCAATTTTGAATGCGCCGATGCGGATGTTCGTCTTTGTTTTCTAGACGCGAGAATATGAGCGTTACGACTTTATAGACTTGCTATATTGTTATACGAGTCTTTTGTTTTGTAATGAAACTGCGTCACCCGTTTGGACCCTGATAAAGACGTCGCCTTGCTGCTGCCCGGAGTAATTCAGAATCGTAAACCCGAACACACAGTTTCCGAATGTTCTGCTGATAATACTAAATCGATCTGTTATAGTTCGCACACATACACCGAATATACAAATTACAAATGCAAACCGTTAAAGTTTTTTCACTTTGTTTTCTTTATTAACAATACGTGCCAATATTGTTGTATTTCCATCATCGAAATAATTAAACAAGAGATTTCATTCGAATGGAAAAGGTTTCTAAATAATTTTATTTTAACCTATTTATAGCGCAAACCGTAATTGGGAATCACGAATCACGATCTATGATCTATTTGATATACAAACACTGGTAAGTATTACGATCAATTATTATATAAATAAATCTTAAGGAGGATTTTACTAGATACAATTTACAAGGAAAGTGTCACATCACCGGAAAACGGATCTTTACCTAACTCTAGAGTATGTTTACTACTATATAAGTATAAAGAAACCCGGATTTTTAGTCGCTAACGTTCTTTTTTACGATAAGCAAATAATGAAAAATTTCGCCATAAAAACCCTTGACTTTGATCACTTATAACTCAAAAAAAATAAAGGTAGATCTGTAAACTTAAGTTCAGTAGAAAACTGAGATCGAGTAGATTGGATTTAAAAAAGAAAAGCTTAAATATTTTGATTTGGTCGAAAGTTATGAAAGAAAAACAAATTTAACGATATTTTGATGACTACTTAAAATTTTAAAATTACTGATTTTTTAGGCCAAATTGTTTTCTTATTATTATTTTTTTCCATAACTTTCGACCAAGTCAAGATATCTTCGATCTCAGTTTTCTTTTGAACTAAAGTTTTAGTATATATTTCTATTCGTTTTTGAGCTATAAGTGATTTTTGGCGAAGCTTTTCGTTATTTGCTTATATCTATCGTAAAAAAGAGCGTTCGAGTCTAAAACTCCGACTTCCTTTATATTTTTATAGTATAGTAAACATATCCTTGAGTTTGGTAAAGATACGTTTCCCGCAAGTGTGACACTCTCCTGGTAAGCTGAAATAGATTCGTAAATTGTTTTATTCATTTGAATAGTATTTAAAATAATTACCTATTCCGACGGTGTCACGATTTTGACGTATTCGGTAAAATGTTTGAAATCAATCAAATTTATAATGTAAGACGATATATAACTTTTAGGAAAGCACGGTTTGACAGATTTTTTTGCTTATTTGAAGGAAAAGAGTTTTATGTTTTTAAGCCTATTACGTTTATCAATCTTTCATATTTAAGTCAATTAAAAAATTATATTTGTCTCTCGATCAATATGACTTCCATTAGCTGACAGATATAAATCATCACTTTTAACAATGTTTTTCTCTCGTATAACTTCGGCAACCTATATAAAAAAAATTCAGACAATGGTTCACGTTTTGAAGAAAATAATAGAATTTTTCTGATGTTTTTCACGTCTCATTTTTACAAATATTGAGGAACTACTTTAAAAAGATCATTAAACGATTAAAACTTGAATAAGTATATATTTTACGTGCAAGCGTTAAAACTTTTAAACCAGTTGACAGTACTTCAAAAATACTATTGTTGAAATATTATGCGGTAAATGAACATGTCCACTTATTTATATACTATTCAAAAATAACATTGAAAGAATAATACTAAACTCGTACACCGTGAAAAATGATATACTAAAAACGATTATAGTTTATAGTAACGTTGAAATATTTTTTGATTACCGCTGTACTGTATTTGTTACACATTTTGTGGGAATAACAATATAAAATATCGTAATTATTGTTATAAATTATGTTGAAAATAACAATAAACATTTGAATATTTGGTGCAAAATATAGTAAAAAACACTGATCGAAGTATATTCCTTAAAGACATTGTCTCATAACAGAAATTATTCGTTATTTTTTTGTAATTTAATGTTTTGTCAGAATAAAAGATACATCCATCTATTCAATAACTCTCCGACGTGAATCCTATATGTCAAACTGGATAAAAGAAACAAAAATCGACTCATCGTGACTTTGCAAATGTGTATCGAAAATATATTTAATAACTCTCGTATCCCTTTATAAAAGTTGTATAAAAATTGTAAGCACAACAAAATCGTCACGAAAATCCCTGAGCATGAATAAACAACTCGTTGAAAAGAAGAAGAAAAACGTAGAAGTAACGTGTATCTCATAGACTGTACACGAATTCAAAACGAGAGCGACTAAAAAGCAAGAAGTATAAAATCCCATTAAATTAAATGAAATTCATAGAGCAATATTTTATTTACCCGGTCGCTAACTAAAGTTTAAAACATTATAATTCGCGGAAAAAAGCTGTTTTTAATCTTCAACTTTTCGTAACTTTGTATCACTCCTCTTTTTCCACGGGCAGGTCATTAAACAAATTTCGAAATATCTCTCAGTATTGAGACTACACCGCAAGTAAGTTTAAGATACGCTCAGTTAATCGCAACACCTATTTTTCAAGGAACTTTCGTTTAAAACAGATAAAACTAATTCTCAGCGCAAAAGAGACAAACAGATCCAATATACAGTAGCGCACCGACGCACACGCGCACGCACACACCTTACCTCTCGAGTATTTTCACGGCACGAAAATCGAATCTAGGAGTAGGAAGAGAAGCGTTAACTTCTCGAGTCTTGGATCACGCGTTTTTTTCCTTCTCTTTTCTGTATCGCGTGAGACTCTCTAGGGATCTCTCCACCTCGTAAACGTTCGCAGAAGTACCGGACTGAAAGTCCTGGAAATGCAATTTTTTTAACCCCGTTTTTCTTTGTGCTCACGAGTTTTCTTGTATAAAGGTTGCTCTCTTTTGTAAAAGAGAAGAGAGAGAGAGAGAGAGGCAGAATGAGCGAGTGGGGGAGAGGAGAGGAAGAGGGACGGAAAAAAAATAACACGACTTCTCTTTTGTATCCGAGTTCTTTGAGATAGCCAATGAAGTTCGATTATATTGACCGAAATGGTTTCCTTTGGCGTTGATAATGAAATTAATGTTCTGAACGTATCTAAACGACTCGAGCTCGAGATATTGCATACGTATATTTTACACGTGATATTTCTACATCGATAAATAAAATAAATATTATTTTTTTTAGTTTTATTAAAATGTCGTTGTAAAGGTCAACAAAGTGGTGGGTGGTCTTCACAACTGGGCGTATGCCATTTGAATATATCGCTATTTATGGAATAGCTAAGTTGCAAACGGATTACATTTTCATTTACATCTCTATACGATACAACGCGTGGACTTTATGTTATGAACCGAGGGTTTCGTGATTCTCGTGACTGAGTGGAGAATATCTCGACTGCCATTGCGCGGCATTCGGAATTGGGATTTCCGAGATGAGCATCCTAGTAAATTTCCAGTGAATATCTCAACATATGCATTTTCGTATGAATTCGTTATCACGTATAAACATCAGATTATTATGTACCCATTATCATAATATCTTGAAACTTAGCTAGTTTACATGTTAATATTCAGATTGATATATAGACGCGGTTGACATTGCCTTTTCTCTCGATACCTACCATTCTCATTTATTTTTTATAAATTACAAATTTTATATACGTACCCAGGATTATTTACATACTAACAATCATAAAAAATTAAAATTATTATTTTATTGAAGGAAAAACATTGAAACACTTATTTAATTAGAAAGTTAATTAAACACTGAAAGTCTAATTGTAATTTAGTCAACTCTTTGTTCAAGTCTAATAATAATATCATAATTAATAAACTGATTGCATTGGTAACAAATTAAAATTATTTGATTATAATATATTTTATAATAAATACGTCTTAGTCGGTGCTAAATGGTTAATTTCAAATAATTATTTAGTACGCTTTTATTATATCTTATTAATGACGAATATCTGTAACGTGTCGTTATACAATATATCTTTGTACCTACTTACACGACGCGCTGATCTTACCCAATGTTAATGGACTAACTGAATATACGATAGCCCAATATTAATTTCAAAATAACTAAAAGTTTCGACGTTACGAACAATTACGAGCTTGCCCAAGAATTCGAAATTCGAAATTAACGTAATACAATATAACATTATAACCAAAATATATAACGTCTAACAAAGAATAATGATCGCGGTGTATAGAGGTGTAGCGACATTTTAGAGAATCATTAGCTAATAGCGAAAAGTTAACTAATTACAGAAAGTCACCCATTGTTGAACCGAATGTATACGTAACGAGGGAGTAACGATCAGTCATAATAGACGAAAAGAGCGGTTTACCCGCAAAATTGATAAATGCGTAAGTTCGTTGTATAGCAGAAGAGTTCGTCACTTGTGAAGGGACGTAGATCGAAATGCAAGGACGGAAAAACACAGGTCGACATACCACGTACACATCGCTAACAAGTTGATACTTGACGAATTAATCACTACTTGAGGGAACCGAAGGCTACATAGTAATATAGAAAGCCTCACGCTCAGGCTAATTTCGCGTATAACGTATAGCATCCCTCTCCCGTCATACATCAGCCTTACAATATAACGAGGTACGCTCGATTTTCAATAATACGAGGCCTGCCCGTCATTTATTTACGCCCCGTGGACTTTCCGCGCTGTCGAGCGCACCTCGGCAATGATCCACTTATCCGGCCCTGTCATCGCTCGCGAACCCGGCCGTCGTCGACAACAACTTCGCAAATTCCCCGGGGGCAGATCCTGAGAGTGAGATCACTCTGTTACACACCCACACACCCACACACCAATACATACCAATATGTAGGTGCATTGCAAGACGGTACTACAATGATTCGAGTGGCCCGAGTAGGCTCTACCCCTCCTCCACTACCTCCCCCTCTGTCTTCCTCTGTCTCTGTCTCATATTCGAGTCCCTTTATCTCGCGAACGGCGCAGGCTCATCAATAGCCATAAAGGCGTCAAAGCCCGACGACGGGATTTGCATCGGGTAGTATAACCCTACGGTTAGTATATAACCCGAGAATTGAAGATATACAAACTGATGGGAGATCGGAGACAAAGCCCTCGATTTATTCCTATAAAATCGAGAGCGATAGAGGGCGTAGAAGTGGGGGGGGGCGGAAGGGTATGAGCGAACGATGCAGACTACAACATCATCCAATTAGGCCGATAGGAAAATTAGAGTATATACGAATTGGATGAGGAATCGCGTAGATTTAATGCAGAACGAGTTTGCATTGCCGAAGAGAACGGCGTGCCTCGCGAGAAACCATCTTGGACGTATGCCAATGTAAGCAATATGTATTAGCTTTCTTCCTCTCTCTCTCTCTCTCTCTCTCCCTCTCCCTCTCTCTACCACTGGTGCATTTGAAATTCAAGCTAAAGCAGATTAAATTCGCGTTTGCGCCGATACATAACGAACGAGCTGTTCATCACCCCGAATTCCGAGGCGAATAGCGAAAATTATTCCTACGGTCTGACGTCTATTGGACACCTAAATCACTTCGTTCTACACTGGAAATTCAAATAATAAGAAATTATCAAGATAGCAGTTAACAACCGGAGAAAGAGATAAATTGCCTTTGTTATCCCATTTTTTTCTTTCTTTTTACTTTTTCGATTAAACGGGTTTTATCGTTCATATTGGCGTACGTATTTAATTACTTAAAAGGGGACATAACTACTGGGTATTGGCTGGTTTCGGAAATCAGGCCATCGTGTGGGTTTTCCGTTTCCATAACTCCTGGTATTACGACTAAATTGATGTACACAATCACTTTTTTTCTTTCGACCGTCAAGGCGTTTAATAGTTTGCTTCCATTTCATTTAACCATACTGTCTCGCGCTTCGGTTGTTATCTAACGTTGAACGTAACCTGTAATCACGACGAATCCGAATCAAAATGAAATTAGAAATTATTTGAGTGTACTTCGTATATTTACTTTAACACTGGATTTTGCCATGTTAAAAAATTATGCACAAGTAGAAATTTTTATTTTTTATTCGCTGTGCTAGTAATGTTTTAATGGAAAAATGTCTACTAAATAGAGTTATATTAAATAAAGAGGTTGATCGTAAAAAATGCGAGATTAAGCATTTTTTGAATTACTTCGTGCAAAGAATTCAAATCGTAAATTGATTTAGATCTGAAAAAATTATTCACGTACAAAAATGTCTGTTTTATTTAATTTTTCCTTTATCAGCGGTATAACAAACTCGTTAATCTGGCTCATCGTGGTTTGAAAACTAACTTATTTGTTTTTTATTCCTATTAATTTGCTAGTATCAGAGATGTACAAAGTTACTAATACACGAATTTAAAGACAGGGTTTTGCAAGGTTATGAGAAAAAAAACAAATATTACATGAAAATTTTTTATAGTATATTATGACACTGTTGTAGGAGATGGTTTTCTACCTTTCTCGAGGTTGTTCGCATGAGCGAAGCGAGCGAGAACATCGAGGAAGGTAAAAAAACATCTTCTACAACAGTTTCATACGATATTTTATAACATTAGAACCTCAAAATCTGAAATGAATTTGGGACTTTAAAGTTAAAAATGTTTAAATTTTTTAAATACACGTAAAATTGCTAATTTAAATACTTTGTTATGTAATTACTATTTTTATAATTATTTTAATTTTCCTTTTTTTAATAATTTAGTTGAATTACTCGTTGAACGGACGTATAAAAAGATACATTATCTAATAACTAACTCGCGCGTAAGTATTTCCGATTTTCTGAAGAACGAAAGCTCAAGATTTATCAACGCCGTAGATGACAGATTGAGAAAATTATTATATGGGAGGGTTGTCAAGAATTTTTTATTTCAATTTTCGAGAGAGAACATTAATTTTGTATTGTTCTTAAAGAGGGGAGCGAGAGAAAGAGAGTAAAATAATCAATTATTTCGAGTCACGTGGACAGATGGGATTGGCAGACGCATTTTGCAATTCGTAAAATGGACTTTGAACTGGAATTTAATAGTTAGGTTATGATTCCTCGCCTATACTAAATTTAAAGTTTATGACTAAGTTTCCACCCCCTAACTTCGGCAAATGGACGGCAGTAAATTTTCTGGGAGAAGAGAACTTAAATTTAGATGTCGTTTTTCACTTTTTGAGGAAGTAAAGTGCATGTGTCATTCACTGCCGTGTGAATGTGATGTTTTTTACACAACTGCGCGGATGCACGTGAAGCAAATGTAACGTTCTATAAATTTCCAATATGCAAGAGAGGGTTAACTTTAACTATTGTTTCATATCTAAATCCTCGACGTTTTATTTGATAATGCAATATGACGAGTGGGATTAAGTGCCAAAAAAGCAATTAACATTACAACAGGATCTTTTTCTCGGATCACGTAAAATTTACGTGTCCGTATAAATCCCAGGTATACATACCAATGAGCTGCTCCTCTCTTTCTCTCTCTCTCTCTCTCTCTCGCTCTGTCTTTCACACTTTTTTCTTTTACACGTACAAACGTAAATGACTTTAAATTTGCGACTTTAGAAGTGGTAACTATCACCTTTTTCCCATTAAACTGAGTGTAAAGAACAGGTATAATGGTCCAAACTATGTTGGGAGCTTGTGAATGCGCTTTGATGGTGCGTGTTAAAGGATAGAAACTAAGGGTAATCGTTAACCCGATTAAGGAAACGTTGATCCAGAAAATTAATGAAGGTCAACGGTTTTAGAGGTCAGTTTTACTTAATTCCATAATAAAATGTACCAAATTGTCGCAAAGCGAGACAAATAGTTATAACTGACTAATTTAAGCATTTCATTCAGTCTGTTGAAGGAACGAATTTAAAAACAGTATTGAATAATTTTATTGGCGCTTAAGTATCTATTAAAATATATCGTATACATTTTACTCCAAAATTTGCTTTCTAATATTATTTTATGCACATAGTAAAGTATTTTAAAACATTATAATCCTAAAACTTAGGTATATACAATTTTTCGCTCAATAAATTCCTTTGAGTTTGATAAGTATTAATGAAAACCTTACAATATTAAAACCGATAATGAAATTCTTTATTCCGAACTTTATCGAAAAAATCCTTTTTCATTAAACTAATAATTCCCTTATGTATTGGAAAAAAAATTATTCGCTTATTAAACTGTAAAATTTCAATAATATCGCACAGAATTTATTTTAAAAAAGTACGTTAATAATTATCACTTTGGGAAGAACTAAGCCATACATACTATAAATCCATCACAACAATCAAAATCATCTAAAATTACAACGAGCGAAATAGGCCTTTTATATAATTTAATAGGCAATTTAAATAATTTCACAAAGATAAAACATGGAATTATTAAATCTAAAAAGAAGTTCTTAATTTATGGAAACAATGTTTAATCCGTTAGGTAGTACAACATTTTTTTAAATCTATTTACCTAGAACTCGTGAGGTTAAAGAATGTATGGCAGTTATACTACCGAGATAAGCGAATCATTCCCAGCTCGAGAGAACTTGGGTACTAATTAAATTTCACCGTATGTATATATATATATATTGCATTCTCCCATTGGGAGGGCTGATTTTAGCAACGAAAAGAAAATAAATTAAATAAAATCAAGAAGGCATAATTTAAAAAATGAAAACAAATACTAATAAATCACGGTTTATAGTACGAAAGTTTAAAAATATGTTTTTGAACCGCAAACTTTTTATCGATCCTTACTGTCTTCGTATATACTTTGCTTCTAGAACAAGAAGACTAAGAAAGAGTTACTAAGTGCTCCGGGCACTTAGTAACTTAGTAACGCGTGCATCTCTTTCTCTCTCTCTATCTCTCATTCCCTTTCTCTCTTCGCGTGGCTATAACGAAAAAGAAAAACCTAAAATGAAGTTCTCGTTAGTTTTAATTCAGCGCAATCTTTTTCCGAACCCGAAAGAAATGACGTAAGTCGAAACCTGATATCCATTTCGTCTTTAGACTACTTACAAGTTTATAGACTACTTAATTCCATTATATACATATATATATATACAAGACGTTAAAATTTTATAATTCCGTATACATTTTTATCGGTAACTCATGCAACGCACTAGTGCTATCTTGCGAATCGTTTAAGATGTTAATTAACGATGTTGAGAAGAAATTAAACTCGAATACTTAGCATTTTAAATGAGGAGATTGCCAAAAATCTCCTCACTTTCATTGTGTAAGAAGTTTAAATGTAAATACTTGAGAAAATCCAAAGTATTTAACTTTAGTTAACTTCATTAATTCACAATTAGCGTAACTAATTGTTTAGTTTGATGTGGAAAAATATAAAATTTTAATTAAATGAAATTTAAAATAAATAAATAAATACTTACAAATTTTTGTCTTTCGTGCTTATGAATTCGGTATAGCATTCTGATTCATTTTTTTTTGAAAAATTCTACAAAATATCGCACATAGTTTTTAAAGTAATTTATAATTCGAACATTGAAAAAATGATAAAAATCCAGATAATAATGGTGAAGAGAAATCTGGAGTAACATTTTAAAATGTATTAAAAGTTACAACGACCAAATATTAATGTTCAAAATTCAAAACTCATCGTATCCATAAGCCGTTTATATGCTTCCTAAATTTATACTCAAATTTATATTCCATTACTTAAAGGGAACTAAATTTTCAAAGCTCTTCATCTCTCCAAGAAAAAAAAGCCTACAAATTTTGTATAGTTAATGAATAACCTTACGTTTGTTACAAATTGAAATTAATGATTTAATTTAAATAATTTATTTGGCTGAAGCACGTATATGAGAATGTCTGACAATACGTTTACATTGTCTACTTCAACGTAAACGACAGTTTTGTAGTTCAAGTTACTTATTATTCAAGAGACATTTTTTAATCTAATTTTAAACTTAAAATTAAACGAAAAGTTAACATTTTGATAAAATATGTATTTACTATAATACGACGAGTTCTTCATATTAATAATACTTTGTTTACCGTTAAATAACGCTAAATAACAATTTTATTTGATACAGGTATTAAATAATAATGTATTGAATATAGTAATGAAAAACGTCATATCTCACGAGTGTATGTCTCAATTATATCGACGCTTCCATCTAACTGAAAATTCTAGTCAATAATAAGCGAATACAATGAATAACGAAAATAATTGATATAATAAAGTAGTCGATTTAATATATTTATGTATAATTAAATCGGTTTCACCAACAAAATAGAATATAAATCGTTAAGCACATCATCCTTTTCCCTAACCATCAGACACCTCAATTTAATTTCAAGCAATTCTGTATACATATATACATCTAGGTAAAACGGAGTCCGCAAAACCCTCATTATTTTATGCACTTTTAAATCAACAACATTTCCCGAAGGATTTACCGCTTGTAGTAAAAGCGCGTGGAATGCAAAATTCATTTCCGATATTCTTGTATATACCGATCTTTCTATCTCTCTTGACGATTGTTTCTCCGTAATAATTTTGCTAATCTATCTCCTTAATTCCAATCAATTCGAGCTTCCGCACAGCGCGTCGTTAAAATTTTTGAATAACAAAGAAGCAGAGCAAAGCCAGCAGTGCAAATTGAAAAGAAGTAGGAGGAAAGAGAGAGAGAGAGAGAGAGAGGGTGAGAGATGGAAAGAGAGGGAGAGGGAAGGAGAGAGAGAGGATGGTATGCCAGGAACAGAAGCAGCAGAAGGAGAGAAGACGAGGAAACGCCCTAGTCAGTTTCTGAATATTCACAAGTGCGCGCTCTACAGAAGTGGAAGGACTTGGAGGTGCGCTCGAGACTTAAAGGAAAATTTTCATAGCTTAAATGACTTTTGAAAAATGCAGTTATGAGGGTTATTTTCTTATTTTACCTCGTGTCGGGCTAATTTTTCTTACACCATTAATTTTCAGTATTCAAATGTAAAATGTTTTATGACTTACATCGTTGGTTTTCATACTTTAATTATAAATACGTCGTTATACTGAATTGAAACTGAAACGTATACTTTTAAACGATAAAATGGAGATACAGACAGATTTGTATAGACGCGTTTCACCCAAAATATTTATTAAATCATAAATAAAATAATTAATTTCGTATTATAATAGTTGCTCATATCCTATTTGTTTTTATTCAAAATAATTGTTTAATTAATTATTTTTAATTATGGTCGTATGATTATTGTATTTTACAATACTTATACAATCTATTTGACTGCGTTGCATCTACCTATTGTTTTGTACATCATTTCGTAAAACGAGAATGCTTCCATGAATTAAAGATAAATATTTCAACACTCTTACTCTAGTATGTAATAAATTAGAGATTCTCTTATTCTACGAAAGTTGCCATCGAATAAAAAAAAATCACACGTACTTAACGCGAGTTTAGTACATATCCAGCTAGTAATCTTCTAAAGTAGAAGTAAGTATAGAAATCACAAATAATGTAAAGACCACTTCGTCATTACCGCACAAATCTCCAGCAATCACAAGAAAAAGTAAAACTACCAATATAGTAAAAAATTCAAGCTAACCGAAAAACCACATTCGGAAACTAAAGAAATTTGGACCTCGAGAGAGCTCATCCCAAAAGCACTCAACGAATCTCAAGGCGCGTCGGATCTCATGCGACTACAAACTACGAGCTAAGCACCAAAGTGTAGAGGAATACCCGAGAATCACTCCCAAGAGTGTAGATTTCTCTTATTTTTACTTTTTTTTCGGAAAAATCCCGTCGCACAAAATTTGCCCATGTCAAAGGTCTTTTTCGATTACGACCCGCGAGTAAAAAAAACAGCTATGTTCCAAAAAAATATATCGAGGTCGAGTCTTCATGATACCTCCCGTCCATTATACGTTTCATCCTTAAATCGTCTCTTTATTTATTATACTTGATGGTGCAACCTTACCCTCCTTCTCTTATTATTATTTTTTTTTCATTTACTCTTTACTTTATATTTTCGACCTTTTCGTATTTGCGCGGCGCGAGGCTTGTGACACAGAAACGTGCCTGTGTTACCGATACCCAGAAGCCTTGGTTCTTATTTCTCAGCACGTTTCGTCCGTAGCGTGCAAATAGATACGAGGGCGCGGTCCCGTAAATCTTGTAAGTGTAGTGCCTTTCGCTCTCTCTCTCTCTCTCTCTCTTCTCGTTGAAAGCACTAGGTTGCTGCGCGGATTTCCACGTGCGTTTTATAGCTTCTATGCAGAACTTTTCTCCCCCTTAAATAAATTGCGAGAATCCCTGACTGTCTATCTCTCTCTCTCTCTCTCTCTATCTTTATTTTACGCACACACATACAAAACAACATACACACATAACTCATTACTATTCTGTTTTGCCGGAAAACACATATATTCAAAAGAACCTACTTCTATATATCGATATTTCCTTTCATGGGACTCGGTTTGGTTTTTAATTTATCGTGCTTCCGAAATTGTTCCCCTCATTTCAATCAAGGCAAGGCTGAAACTTTCTTGACGAAATGGTTCGAGTATAGACCTCGGCGTTATCTTATTAGTTAAGGAACTACCACGAAGAGAAAGATCTTTGCGCGGTCTTTATAAACTTGCGGTTTCTCTCGGAAATTCAACTTGCTTTTAGGATAATTTGTGCTGAAGGCACTGAATAAAAATTCGCGATATATTTAGGTGGGTAAACTTAATATTGCCAACTTATTTACATGGAAAGCGAATCATTCAATTTTATTTATAAAGATATATTTATATTATTATTTTCTTTCAACGTGACATTTTTACCGATTAAATTTAAATTTAAATACTAATATTTTATTTTATTTATATTTATGTTAGTGTACATACGATTATTAAAATATCGGCATTACAATTGTAAATTTAGAAAAAAAAATACTGAAGAAACTTAATCGTAAATGTTAAATGATGAAAACACAAATTGAACCTAAATATAAATAATATTCCATTAAGCAATAAACATCGTTTTGATATGACCCCAAATAGACAGTCATTTTGTATAACCGAAGTTTCAACTCTTATATAAACCTCACGTGACATCGCATGAAAAATTTCCTTAGCTAAAATCCACTCAGAGTTATTCTAAGCACGCGCATTCGGATATAATACATTCAAATTAATCGACATAGGTTAGATACAACTCAAGGAAATTTAAGTATATAGCATGTAAGATTTGACAAACTGTCACGTGCACTTGGCGAAAGCCCTCGCTATTGTCTGTGCATTTAAGAGGGGATTTCTGAAGGGTAAGTAAAAGAATTATTGTTTTAACTCACATATTTACACTATATTAGGTATTATAGTTTTTCGTATATTTTACCCATTTACACTGTATACACATGTTGTGCAGAATTCTATTTCGAATATGTGCCAACCTTTTGATTTTCAAAGTTTTAAAAAGTTTTAAAAAAGTTGGAAAAGAGGGTGAAAAGTTGAAAGATGGATGAAGATTGTGCATATGCAACCTTTGCAAATAAATTACATGTATGTAGAAGCGAAGGTGGCATTCGAGTGCAGTAACTTACAAAAATATGAAAATTAATGTTGCATAATAAATAGCTGTTGCGATGTAAAGTTATTTACCCATTTTAATATATTGAAAGGCTATTTGATTAGTTGGTTTGTGTGTGGGTGTGTGTGTGTGTGTGTAGGTGTATATATATCGGTAAATTTTTGGCATAGGTCATCGATCGAACGAATTCTTGAAAAAATGTTAATATTAAAATCAGTTTTCCAATAGCAAGTTCACTTCATGTTACTTTCGAATACATTACGCGAACAATATTTCCAACATTATATCATAAAAAAATAAATTTGCTTTCGGTTAAAAATGGAAGAATATCAACGAGTTATCCTGAGAATTGAGAAAAATAATTTTTTTGATGAAATGTATATTCGTATATCAAACATAAATTCAAAGTAGAAAAAAGAATAATCACGATAAATATAATTTTAAATTTTCCCTGCAATAATAATTTCTTCATTTAAATCGATCCATAGAGTTTAAAACATTCATCATATTTTATTTATATGCAATATCATTTAATTAAAACTAATTAATTAACAAGGGAGACCAAGCCCTTCTACGTGATTACGCGCACCAACCCCCTGAGCGCTTCATATGCAAGTTTTTGTTACAGGGTTCATCTTCAATATTTAATACGTAAAATCTGTAGTTAATAATGTAAAATTATTATTAAATTTTTGCTCGAATTAATTATATGAATATGTAAATACGAACGAGTATACATTGATTAACGATCGTGTCTAAAAATTCATCAATAATTCCTACATTCAACACTTTTACAGGTATACTTATAAAACGTACACAATTTAAAAAAAAGAATAATAACATTATTACATCTGATAGTATACAAAATTAGCTAATAGTCCAAATAAAAGTTATGGTAATAAAAGTGGTAATAAAACTTATGGTATACATAAAACAAAAAAATAAACCTCTGCAGAAGCCTTTAAATACGACACGATACTAAAAATGAATTTTTTTTTAGTCTTTATTTTGTCAAGGTATTTTCTAAATTATAGGATGTATATGGGGCACTCCATATCAAATCAGCAATGAAAATTTCTATTTGAACCTAGAATATGTAAACAAATGTTTAGATGCTTTACTTAGATGTGACAAAAGTTATTAATAACCAAAAAACACATGTTTTCCTGTTTTCCACTTATACGACCAATTTTCCCTGACTTTATAACTCAAAATATATGCAAAATGTAAAAAATGATAATACCTTTAAGATTGGAAATTACATGAAGATTTCAATGAAACTTTAATTATAACCATTAATTAAATATTATTGCACTTTTACTGACCTTAAGTCACTAAAAAGTCATATATTTTGACTAATATTTTTACTAAAAATTTTTTTACATATTCTAGGTTCAAAAAAAGAGTTGTTTAGCAGAATATCAATAATTTTTAAATTTTCATTTAAGTGCGTATATATATAAGGTTATATAGTTCAACATTAATAAATCTAAAGCTCTAAATTTAACTAAAAGAATTTCCATATGAACAAATGAAAATTACTCTCCGTAGAGAAACCCACAAGATTTTTCACACTGCTTGAACAGTAAAATCCTTTAACACTTTTTAAAGAAAAGCCTACGTAGCTCTTCAAATTATACAGTTTCTGTATATAATTTGAAACGCAAAGGTTTAAACAAGAACCTTTTCCTTCTATTTTAAAAATTCTACTCAAAATTTTGTGTCGTATAAATATTTATCCATTTCGTGATAAATATTATTTTTTCTAACTATATTTACTAACTCCGTTAGTACTTATAACAAAATATATTAGTTAAATATCGATTTCTTTGGTTGTATTGCAATATTTAATAATTTACAAACATTTAATGTTAATAACTTACAATATTCTCTTTCGTTATTTGCGAAAATATGCAAAAATTTAATTTGAAATATGACCGTTAAAAATATTTTAATATCAAAGCTAAAGTAAATGTATATTTTGACATAGCCAATGATTTATTATTACTTGTAGGAAAAATGTAGGATCATTACTCGTAGCGGAAAATAAAATGCGAAACGAATGCATTGACGTTAAGTGTCTAATTGTATATAAAAAAAGAACAATAACACTTGCAACCCTCTTAAAAAAAACGAGGAAACGTCATCAACACACCGAACGACTTTCCGCGCGAGTACAATTCGAAATAGTTGTTATAGGGAGCAAGAAAAGAAAATTGATATCCTGGCATTCGCACGCGTTCACTTGACTATTGTCCGGGATTTTTCCTTTGAAAGTTAGCCGAGACCCTCGAAAAGAACCCAGGCTAGCATCTTGCCCCTTATACACACGATGGAGTAATGACATTCTCTCCTATAAGCTTATGCAGACGCATTGTCGCTTGGGGGGTTTACGTAGTTGAGTCAGGAGGAATTCAGGTAAGTCGCGTGCCACTTCCGCTCGAATTTCCGGGATTTCCTGGGCGGAACGCAATCTCGATCCTTTTGCATTTTGTTGGAGAAAATTTGCCGAGGTAATGCTTATGTAAACGTGACGAAGATTCTTGACGTGAAATTTACTTGGTGAAATTTCATAATATTTACGTTTTTTTGGATAAATTTGAAGTTTTTATTTGTTTTGTTGTACACTTACGCGTGGAATCAAATTGTTGTACACCCAGTTATTTCAAACTTTTAAGTTCGTTCGTGTTATCGAGTAAGTGGATTAGTTTAAATATACAGCTATCACTCACTTTTGTCTAATCGGTTCAGATAATCAGTAGACTCGTTTATTAAATATAATGTTTCTGAAGACAATTTACAGTAAGTAAATAAATGGCAAAAGTTTTAAACGATATTATACATAACGTTGAACTCGTATTTAAAAAATTAATAAGAACACATAGTAGCACAACTGTATTTGAATAAACATTTATACAACTTTTCAACGAACAATGTGATATACTTATTCAACAGTACGAGCTCTCTCTCTCTCTCTCTCTGCTTCGCTTGTATATTTAATTACGCACAGGTAATGGTATAGCAGATTTATAAATTAAGACAGATTCATTGGAAAGTTTTTCAGAGAGTTCATAAAATCGAATGCAAGGAAAGATTTGAGCTTTTTTAAAGCTAATGAAAACTTCTATCAATATAAAAAAAACTTAAACGTATTGATAAACTTTAAATTTTTATATTTAAAAGCCGAAGTTTATTGATAATTGATATACAAGCATTTATTCAAATCGCAAAATATAATACTCAAAGTAAATATTTAATTAACTCAATTTCACTATAATTTATTTAATTTCACATAAGAAAAATAAATAAATAAATAAATAATATGTTGGATCATTTAACGAGTTGCACTCAGAAACTGTGTACATGCACAAACTTTGTAAAATACCAATTTAGAACGTATATCACTTAAATTGATATTCGTAGATAGGTAAATTAACTAGCATTTTGTCAAATATGTATATACATATATGTATAGGTGTTTTTAGTGTACGAGTGTGTGCGTGCGTATCTAAATACTTTATTTACAAACTGAAATAGACAATAAAATAACGATATGAACTTTATTACCCTTATCGAGATATCGATATTTCAGTATATCGAGTATCCCCCACATAATTTATTATGCCCGCAATATAATATAGATTAATTAAATGTCACTCGCACGAGGAAACAATTTGGTAAGTTATTATTATAGGTGAACCTTATAAGAGAACAAGGGTGTATGTGTGTGTGCGAGAGAGAAAGAGAGAGAGAGAGAGAGAGGGTTTCCGAAAATTCGATTTTTTCTTTTTTTCTTGTACTTTTTACTGTTTTACTTATGACAAGTGACTTAACTAAATGGTATATATATCGGAATTTCTTTTGACGGGCCGAGGAAAATGAAAAGTTTTGGGGTCGACGCAAAGTTAATGGACGAGAGACACCTTGAAGCGTGTAGATAAAGGTATACCAACGGATATAAAAATGCAATTTTTACCCGGAAAATGAAGAGAAACTGACGGGAAGCTTTCACATTTCATTTCTCCAGTCAATGGAGAGTACAGAATCTGGCCTTTTATCAATGGACGGGGAGGGTTTCGGCATGTTGCACTTCTTCGTAAATGGTATTGAAGCTAACCTGACGTTAAACTTTAAAAGAAAGAAATTGCTATCGATGTATAGCTATAGAAAATTTATGCAACGTTACTTGTACCTAACCTATTTAAATTCACTACTCGAACGTATATAACAACGTTAATAAATAACCATACAATAACTACACACTCGATATTATTTTTCACGCATATGTTAAACTGACATTTTTTAATACTTTTTTTTTAGATGCTTATCAATATATTTGTTAAACAGGAATATTCTATTTCACAATGTATATACATACACTATACAAATTTATCTACGTCATCTACACGGATATCATAAAGTTTGAAAATGAATATTGTGATGAAATGAAAGACACCAACTTCGGACGTTTTAAAAATTCTGTATGCATAAACATTTGTGTTAAGCACAATCATAAATCACACGTATTCAAAGAAACTGTAAACATACGAGACAACGCGCATGAATATATGGAATGTATATGTATATACGTCGTGTGTCAACTCGTCCGTATCACAAGATAGAACAAATTTTTTTTTTACAATTTTAGTCATCTCTTATATTATATGTATTGTATATAATAAAAACTTTTGTATATATTATAAACTGCATATTCTGAATTTCAATTTATGGCTGTGTTTCCTTGAATAAGTCTATCATGTAAAGTTATTGGATTTACTTATATGCATATGACTTTATACTTTATTTATTATATACATGTGATGATTTTTATTAAGTAATCAATGGACTCCTTGTATAGTGTGTGTTACAATTTACAGAAAAATTAT
This sequence comes from Theocolax elegans, assembly GCA_026168455.1. Classification (NCBI taxonomy): domain Eukaryota; kingdom Metazoa; phylum Arthropoda; class Insecta; order Hymenoptera; family Cerocephalidae; genus Theocolax; species Theocolax elegans. The sequence goes on along the minus strand of CM047426.1, from coordinate 10,078,395 downwards.
ATATTTCCAAAATTAGAAAAGAAAATAAACGATGTACATATGTAAGATTTATAATTTTTCTTTTGAATTATTGAATTTATTACCGCGTTACCAAATCATCATTCGGATAATTAAATTGTGTTAAACTCATTGAAATAAAAAAAATGCATTAAAATTTTCACGAGGTCGACTCCCATAGAAACTAGCGAGTGAAAGACAGATTTTTTTTGGAAATGTTATTCAGTACAATAGTGCCTTACACGTTTAAAATTTTCAAGGATTTCAGGCTCCTATTCACACGTGAAACCCTTCAGGCGAATTGCCATACGCATTAAAAAAAACGAAGAATATACTTTTACACTATATGAAATGATAATTTTAGTAAGCGCTAGATTGTGCATATTGAAGAAATAGTAAAATAACAAAAATCCCTTTAACCGCTCGATGACAGAAGTGTTCATAAGAACTTCAATTATTCGTTCCCCTTTTTTACTCGCGATCGGCTAATTCCCCGTATATCATCGTTTGAAAAGCTTCCTCTGGCCTTTTTAAAATGCAAATCTCACGATGTAAATGTAGTATCTCCGCGGAGCTTTTAAGCGGGCTGCACACATAATCGCGCGGAGCTTCCATAAATATTAAAAAACACGACAGGTCGTTTTTTTCTCTTGAGCAGTTTTTTTTTCACTTTGTCTTCGAAGATGTGTCATGAATATTCATAATTTAGTCGACCAATTTCTCTCTCCAATTTTCGTACTCTCAAGTATAAAGGCATGTCTTCCTCAAGCAAGGAAAACAAGTAAATAAAAAGAAAAATAAGAAAATTTAAAAATGTGTGACTCACCTATTGTACATGAGGACATCGGGCTTCCAAAGGCGGTGCGGTGGTATCCTCAAATCCCGAACATTGCCGTACTTCGAGGGGTCCCACATCATGTTAACGTCGTTCCATTCCTGGAGGAAATGTCGATTTTGCATTACAAGCTCGTTACTTAGAACTCTATTGGGAAGTTATATATATTCTACGTATACTTTGTGTTCGTGCAAGCTCCCTGGACCGACTTGTAGGTTAATATTATTTTAAACTTTTTCGTAACATGTAGAAATATAACTTTTGTATTTTTTACAGATGGAATTCAATCGATTTTGTTTTTTATTTACATTTTTTCGAACTGTTTTCATCAACGTTATTGCTGTTATATACAAAAACATAGAAACACCTTTTTATCTCGATATAAGTTAATTATTGATTATTTTTAACAGCAGCTGTTTGTAGCATTAACAATTTATATTACAAAAATTTAATAAAATCATTCATACTGAAATTATAAAAATATTTAATAGAAATTTCAAATCTATGTATAGAACGGTTTAATTATAATTCAATTTTCTTTTACTCGATATTTGATTACTACAGATATTTTAATATTAAATATATAAATATAACGTATCTAAATTACAAAGAGAATTCGAGTCTAGCCAGCAACCGGGCAACTTGTACCTTTTCACGTGACCGTGATCGTGTCGAATCCTGGATTGTGTTGGAACACACGGATCGCGACGCCAGCGTACACGTAAGGGAAGGACGCTAGTTGCGCGAGCGATTCCATTTTATGTATTCATAGTCCGTATTATTACTATTATTATTGTTATTATTATTATTCTAGTTTAGTAACAGTTTCCTATTGTATAAGTTTAATGTAAGTTATTTAGTAATTATATCAGGATAAATTAGATATTTAGATATATATCAAGGCTTTTTCCCCACATCAACTGGGGTTTTTTAATGCCGATATATTAATTTAAATTAAAATAAATTTAATCTATTTTCACTTTAAATTGTGTATCTTTATTATCTGGCACGATCCTCCACTATCTAACCACCGAACTCACATAATAATTGCCTTTATATTAATTTACTTAATAATTTCTTTCCTATTTAACGAGACTTATAAACAGTATCTAAATTACAAAGATAAATTTCTATCTACATTTTCACTATAATTGTAACTTTTCTTGCTTCCTTTATGTAATTAATCATTTCTACATTTCGCAATCGAATAATTAAATTTAGTTCCAGAATTTAATTATATCGCGATAAATGTTTCAGCTTCTCTCAAAATACGTGAACTGAAAATACTAAAAGTAATTCGAAAAATTCCAAAATTTCACGCCATCGTTTTTTTCTCTTGAGCAGTTTTTTTTTCACTTTGTCTTCGAAGATGTGTCATGAATATTCATAATTTAGTCGACCAATTTCTCTCTCCAATTTTCGTACTCTCAAGTATAAAGGCATGTCTTCCTCAAGCAAGGAAAACAAGTAAATAAAAAGAAAAAAAGAAAATTTAAAAATGTGTGACTCACCTATTGTACATGAGGACATCGGGCTTCCAAAGGCGGTGCGGTGGTATCCTCAAATCCCGAACATTGCCGTACTTCGAGGGGTCCCACATCATGTTAACGTCGTTCCATTCCTGGAGGAAATGTCGATTTTGCATTACAAGCTCGTTACTTAGAACTCTATTGGGAAGTTATATATATTCTACGTATACTTTGTGTTCGTGCAAGCTCCCTGGACCGACTTGTAGGTTAATATTATTTTAAACTTTTTCGTAACATGTAGAAATATAACTTTTGTATTTTTTACAGATGGAATTCAATCGATTTTGTTTTTTATTTACATTTTTTCGAACTGTTTTCATCAACGTTATTGCTGTTATATACAAAAACATAGAAACACCTTTTTATCTCGATATAAGTTAATTATTGATTATTTTTAACAGCAGCTGTTTGTAGCATTAACAATTTATATTACAAAAATTTAATAAAATCATTCATACTGAAATTATAAAAATATTTAATAGAAATTTCAAATCTATGTATAGAACGGTTTAATTATAATTCAATTTTCTTTTACTCGATATTTGATTACTACAGATAATTTTAATATTAAATATATAGTATCTGTTCGCGTATTTATACGCTTTAAATTTGAAAAAACAGGCACGGTTAAGAGTAAATCTTTTTGCCATCCCTTTTGTCACGTATTTACGCGCTGTCTTTCTTAATATATGAGCGTTTATGAAGCATACCATAAGAAAATACATATTTTGAGCGGCATGGCCAAACACGTTGGAAGAACATATGACAAGGAAATTCCCACATAGACACCATAGTCATGTTTCACGGGAATTTCAAAGGAGTTTTATGAGCGGTAGAGTAGGCAGCCGTCGTGTCCCCGTATATACCTAGCTCTAACCATATGTTTCTCGATTGTCGACTGCTAGTGAGTTGAAACAAACAGCGATATACCGAATGGTACGCTAAGGGAACTACACATGGAATAATCCCCACCTAACCCTGACCAAGACCCTGATTTGACAGATCTTTGACGGACGAGCGGACACTTCGAGTCTAGCCAGCAACCGGGCAACTTGTACCTTTTTCACGTGACCGTGATCGTAACGTATCTAAATTACAAAGATAAATTTCTATCTACATTTTCACTATAATTGTAACTTTTCTTGCTTCCTTTATGTAATTAATCATTTCTACATTTCGCAATCGAATAATTAAATTTAGTTCCAGAATTTAATTATATCGCGATAAATGTTTCAGCTTCTCTCAAAATACGTGAACTGAAAATACTAAAAGTAATTCGAAAAATTCCAAAATTTCACGCCATCCTTTTTTTCTTTCTTTTTCTGTCCAATTTGATCTTCTAATTAAAAATACAGAGTTAAAGAAACGTTTTAAATATCTAAATGACATCACAAAATGTATTATAGCATCTAATTTAACCAAAGAATACTTTTTCCATTATCACGCAAAGTAATAAGTGTAATATTAAATGAAAAGGTAATTCGTAACATTTTTTAATGAACACTCAATTTATCTCGTTGATTTTTCATACAAAATTTTAATCCAGTTGCAATACATCTCGAAACAAGTAAACATAAAGTAAAAAAATATAGAATGGTGATGGGGAGGAGGGAGGGGGAAAGGGGGTCGGGGTAAATTTACATAACAACTCGGAAATTAAATTATTTCACGCTAGAACCGAACTTCCGAAAAAAATTCGCGCGTGCCCTTCCAATCAGGCAGCGCGGATAAAAAAGTAAATATCGAAAATTCAATCGCACATATCTCTCCTGTGGACCTTTAATTAAAGACTGCACTATATTGTCGAAATAAAATCATCCTTCTACACTATCAAGAATGTATGTACAATTTTTTTTTATTTTAGAAAAAGGAATTTCTGTTTGAATTATTATTCGTTTTTTTTTCAACGGTAGGACAATTTAAGCAGTCCAGCACGACTGCATCGGCCAATAGGGGAATCCCAGCGATTTCGATTACATCGCCAGTGGCTGCAGCTGGTACGGAGAACTCGAGGAATCCTAATCGCGGCTGAGTCGAATGCACACAACTCCGCACGACACCACCGCATTCTCGCGCGCAGTTTTACGGCCTCGCGACATCGTAAACGTGCCTGGGACATATGGATATATTCTCTTTTTCTCTCTAACTTCCGATAAGGCGACGACTACCCGACTACCCGGAGCTCAAATTTTATAAAATTCGCAAGGGATGACCTTTTTGTAAAAGATATTTCCTTTTTTCGCGACCGTTCTTTTTTTTCTTTTATTGCGGTCGTGCAGGGTATTAGGGTTTCTTATACTTGACTGAATTTCCAGAGAAAATTTTGGTATAAGTTATTTTAGTTTTGTAACAAATGGATGATATTAAACATTTTTTGGTGAAGTTATATCTTTTACACTAAATATATTGAAATTCTAAATTTTTTCATTTTTTACACTGTTATTAAAGGGCAGAGTTCATGTGCAATATAAAGTAAAATATTGCAATTACATAAAAATATTTATATATAACATCGATATTTATTTTAATAAAATAATTAAATGTGATTTTATGAAGTAACAACAATACGCTCTTAAATTAAAATTTAAATACTGCATTCATCCGTAAGACGATAGACAATCTAATATTGACATTCAATTAAAAACAACATTATTTACTGGAACGTTTCGGAATTTCAGTGTTACCCAGTGTAGGAAAAAAAATATCGAAATTCCATCTTGTCCGAGTGACTTATTTCGCACTGGTTTCTCTTATACAAATACGTATACGTATTCTAGCAAACAAAATTCATTGCCCAAAATCATTTCCTTTCAATTGTTTATTTATAACCTGCATTTTTAAATACATTTCAACAAAATGTGTTTTTTAATCGTTTTAAATCTTTATCAGTTAAAAGATTAAATTTACTTTTCATATGTTTTATGTATAAAATATCAAGTAATCTATAATAACACTTTTAATTTACGTCAAAACTTTTTTTTGAAATTTTATAAAAGTTTTGTTTTAAATTATTTTATAAATTTTTGAATAAAAATTAATTTTAGCATTCATAAAATATCTTTCGTAACACTTTTTTGCTTCACAAATATTTATAAGTGGTCTCTACAAGTATATACATTAACAAAATAAAAAAAATTCTTAAATATCGTAAAATTAAACATATAAATTGTGAAGAAATTGTTATAAACATATGAATAATATTAAATAATATAATACATTTTGCAATAAAAGATGATAGATGTATTTAAAAAGTATTCTTTTCATAAGACGTATATTAATGTTTTCTAAAATAGGGTCGTGGTAGAATCGTTGACCAGCAATTGGCTAGTTCATACTAGGTATGAGCGATTTTCTACTCAATTTTTAAAGAATCGGTGATTTTATCGATTTCTTCATAATCTTGATTATTAGCGTTTCGATTTTCAACCAAGAATCGACGTAAAAATGTTTTTGTTAGTTGTCAGCACTAACTTTTACTGATTATACTTGTACTGTTACGCTATTATGGTGTTAAAGTTTGCATCAATCAGCATTGAATGTAGGTCTAATTGTTACTAACCGGTAGGTATTTAAATTGGAATTTAGTTTATCGCGCTCAGCTTTGCAGTGTTCACCGTTCACACTCTTACTTTAGGTTTTTTTAAGTTAAGGTACTGCTTTTATTCTACGATTTATCGAGACAAATGGACCTCGATATAGTAAGCAGTCTTGCAATCGTAGGCGTATACATATATTTTACTCATAATTCAAACTTATTATACCTATAATTTTATTTACAAAATTAAAAGGATTATTTTTCAATTTCTTGAGGACCAGGCAGATTTTTTAGTTTAAATACCGTAAAGTACCCAATTCTTGATTATGAACCAATTTCTTATCAGTATATTATTTTAATAAAATATAAAATTTACATAAATCTAATGATTGCTACGCACAATTAAAGGTTAAAAAATCAATAAGTGGTTCGTAGTCGTAACTAGGAATTGACATACGTACCAAAAATTTACAGATTAAAAATTGGTACTTCCCACTTTTTATTTTTATTATTGCTTAATTTAAAAATATCAGTTGATTTACTTTTCTGAATTTACTAAAAAGAAGTTTAATACTTATACTTTATGTATGCGTAAAAAATATACAATTATTAGCTTTTATTATCATAAAATTATTCTATGAACATGTACGGATTTGCTTTGACGGATCCACAACTGGGTATGTGACGGTAAATAAAAAAACATTTTTACGTTATATGCTATATGTTTCGCTGGCAAAATTCGCCAACTTCTTCAGGTTTATTACCCTGAAAATAATCTCATCGTACCAAAATATATTTATTTATATTTATTTATAATATATATTTATATTTTCTGGTTCATACTAGTAGTCATTATGAACTGCAAGTAAAATTCATAGTCTTCAAGAGTCATCCATGCATGCGATCGCACCTAACTATTCATACAACAAACACATAGATATTTTTCCCCCAAGATAACAAGATATTTATGGTATCAATTTTTTAAAATTCCTTTATATTCATTTATGCAATATCTATTTATTGTTAATTCCTATTTTTGGCTCGAGGATTTAACAAGACTATGCATGTTATTTATTACAGCTGTCAGATCGCATTGTTTCTCATCACATTGTTTATTTCCAAAGTCCGAATGAAAATTCATACTGCAATTTGTTGGAACCAGACGCTGACCTTTACATTTGTCACACAAGCCATCATAGAACTGCTTCTTCATATATATATATTATTATATATAGGTATGTGTGTGAACATTAATTCTTAATCGTTCAAATTAAGGGGATGTCAAACTTAGAAAATGGTCATTTATTACTTTTTTTATAAACGAATGAATGATTTTTTTGTTATTTAGGCCCTTAGGCATGATTTTAATAATATACCCAAATTATTCCAGATTTTTAAATCCATAATTTGATTACTATGTTTCGGTTGAAAGTTTATTCCTTTTTTGACTAATATAATTACCGATTAAAAATTGTTTACTCAATTATTATTTAAAAAATGATTATTTCTTTAGTAAAAAAGTGTCTTTATTGATCATCACTAAAGACACTTTTTTACTAAAGATTACTTGGACGAACGATAAATTCATTTAAACAATATGATTATTTCTTAACAAAAACAAAACGACAATGTTAAAAGAATTCGTATGAATTTTTTAGGCACGACTGTTATACGGAAGAGCCTTATATTTTTCAGATTTATAATTCAGTATTTTCGATATAATTTTTGGGTGGAAAGGTACAGATTCCTGTAATTTGGGCCCGACATTCCGTTAATTGAATATCATGATACTTTTGATTAAATGTTAGGACAAAATATTTATATTTATAATCAATAATGTTTGCAACAATCTACGTAAGTAAATTTTATAAAAATTATTACCTAAAAATGATTTCCATGTTTCAATTTTTATTTTATTTAATATTAAATGTGTTATTTTTATCGATCTACAGTAGTACAGTTAAACACTAAGAAATTAATACATTGTTGCGGTAATAGTACCAACACGACAAAACACTAGAGGTTGCCGCAACCTACACTTTTTAACATACCCGCAAAGTTCGGTACCACAATCCAAGATTTGAGTGGAAATAATACGTAGTCAACTAGTACCGGACTATTGATAGACAAAAAAGCAGTGTACAAACACGTTTGGAAGTATTTAAGAAGATCGTAAAGGTACTTAACACCCTTAGTAAATTACTCTTAGTGACTAGCGTGTACATGTGTGTGTATATGTGCGTATATATATGTGTATATATACATATATAATTTTTTCTATTTTTATGGCGAATCGTCAACAGATGAAATTTTAAATGCATTCATGTTTGCAAAACTCACTTATATTTCCGCGGAATTTTAAAGCTGTTGTATCACTTTTACATTTACCTTCAACGACATCACTAACAACAAAACTTGAAGTACAATTTGAAATCCTAAAGCAGCAAGTTGTAAAACGACTACAAGAGACTAAATATTATGCTTAACCTGCAATAATTGGTCGAATTCGTCCAAATTATTCCGAATCAAAACAATTTTTCTGTATTTAAAAGTGTATATTTTGGATGTATCCTGCTTTACAAGCGACATACATATATGACCTGCAATCATCTTTAGAATTTATTGTAACACATTTTGAAGTATTTGCTAATAAAATTACAGAAATTGTAATTAAAGGCGAAGTATCTATAAAAAAATATTGTTCCAATTCTATCAAAAAAGATATGCATCTAATATTCTATTTCCAGACGTATTGCTTGATTTTAAGGAAAATAGTAGCATATTCTTGCGAGGATAAAATCTATAGCAACCCCAATCAAAAGGACTATTGCAGCATCAACAAATTGAAAAGCCTAGATCGACAACTAAAGTAGATAATATATATCAGTATGATATATACAATTAAAACATTTTATTTAGATTGCTATGTACGAATATAATAAATCTATTGTCGTTCTTAGTAGAGAGGAGTTTAAAATACTGAAAGGTATTTTGCCAAATATAGATGTGGCACAGTATTACAATACATTATCAAATAATTTCTTATGTACGGCAGAGAAACATTGGAAAAAAACGTTCAAAAAGAAAATAAAATATGCAATCTCTAAAAGATTTACGGACTATAAAATATTTTGCTGTTATTAGTGCGTACAATACTCGATTCTCGTTTCAAAAAAATTTATTTTGAACATCGTTTAGCAATTAATTCAGCTTTAAAACGAATTTATTTGGAACGCGAAAAATCTATACCAGTAGAATTTGAAGATTTACCTGAAGCTTTAAAAAAACACAGGTAGTATTGGGATTATCACGATTCGATAAAAGAAAGTCAAGAGAATTCTAGTCTCAATTATAATGTTTCTAGTGAATTAGACCGAATCCCAAGAAAAGCAGATATTTTCAATTACTGGGTGAGCGTTAAACCAACGTTTCCTGTGCTAAGTAAAATAGCATTAAGACAATTAATAGTCTTAGCAACAACAGTACCATCTGAAAGATTATTTTCAAGAGCAGTACTGATTAAACGGAATAATGGAAACTGACTGACTTGTACTCATTTACATATGCTTTTATTTTTAAGTTCCGTTAAGTTTGAAAATTGTTATACAGTTTAAAAATCTATTTCGAATTGTAATCTCTATTGACAGTTATTATATTTTGGGATAAATGATTAACTATGTTTTTCTAAGTGTACATTTCTTTTATTATAATACAGTTGTATTAGCTTCATGAATATGTCACGAATAAAAATGTTAAATAAATATTTTTATTCTATAGTTTTGATTAAACAGTTTAAGCTTTTAAACATATGGGTAATTCTAATAAAATTATATGTTTAAAGGGATGGCGTTTAATTCTCTTATTATTTAATATTTATAAATATAGTTAAGTATTTATATTTTAAAATCGTCAAAGCCTAATTCTTTTCTAAACAATATTTATATTTATTTTATAATTTTTATTAATATATATTTTGAATATTCTATATCATTTTTAATATATAATATGATTTTTTTATAAGTTTTAAGTTTAATTCAGTAAAATAGATTTATCGATTCTTTCCCGAAGAGATCCATCCTTCAGAATTGCTACTAACGATAGAATCGATTCTAAAACATTGATATTCATATATTGTATTTTCGAGCACAGTGAAAATTGCACTGATCAGAGATTTAAGTAGTACTAGCCATTCCAAGTGCAATTTCTCTCACAATTTTTAAGATTTATTAGACAGTCAGAGGCAATCAATCTAGAAATAAAAATAAATCTATAACTTAAGTGAACAAGCCTGGGCTACAATTGAGAAAAATCTATTCAAGATTAACAATTAATAATTTTTTTCATAATAATTACAAGCATATCATAATTTAAAAAAAATTGTATTACTGTTAATTATTTTTTATTTTTTAGTTAATTTATTTGTAACCTAACTAATTTAATTAATTATGAAACTCCGTACTTTTCCGGATTTCTCCGGATTTTTTTCCATAATGGATTTACCGCAGGATTTCTTAGCAACTACTTACTTCATCGAATAGGCTGAAATTTTAATAGTAACTTTTAAATTTGATTTTAATCTACTTAAATGAAATATAATTTCAATAAAAGAGTAATGATTATTTAAAAAAATTATTTATCTGTTTTTTATACAATTGTTTCATTCATGTAAATTAGAATCATATTACAATCATACATACACACTGACCAGAAGAAGTATTCTAATTTATTACCCGGTAATATAACTTTTAAAATAATGTTTCTAATCGAACAAATATTAATTTCTTATATTAAAAGAGGTATTAATCTCCAGTTTTGAGTTCAAGTAGTTTTGTTAAGTATTTTCTAGGCATCAGTCGCAAAACACGACACTCGTCGCTTCCAAATAGAAAGGTGTTAACTCAAAATTCAGTTGCACTGAGAGAAAAGAAAAGTATCGTTAACCGAATAGTTTCGATCTTACTTATTCCGAACATCTTTGATAAAGTCTATAAACGGGATGAAAACCCCAAAAAATAAAAAAAAAGATTTATTTTTTATTAACCGAGGAATTCAATTTATCGAAAAGAAACGTTCCGTATCAATATTATGTTTCCCTTAAAGATATTCCGAGAATTTATTCAAATCTTTTTATTGATAAATCAGCGAAAGTTTTAGGTAATCGTGAATCGTTGTTTTACAGCTATATCATACCAACTAAAAATGATTATTTACAAATAATTAATTAATAAATAATTATTTCATAAAAATCCATCTGTCACGCTATTCTAATTATTTTGAACAGTATCTGTGATTGTTTACAATTTTTCTTGCAATTAGGTTTTAAAATTTTTAGGATTTTCTAGGTATATCTCCGCGATTTGGATATCACATCCCCTTAAATAAATGTAACTTTTTTGTTCGGTAATCATAACCAAATCTGTTTGGTACTACTTACTGCAACATTCATTTAACCAAATAGTTCAGTAATGATCACCGAACTAATTCAGTTATCGATACTTTTTTTTCTCTGATTGTGAAAAAGGAGTGAAGGTTATTCGTTTGGATAAAGGGTCAACTCAAAATTCGTTTGGAAAATTCACAAACTAATTAAAATTAAATTAAAAAGCGACGATTATCTACAGGTTAGTGAAACGCTAAATATGCATCTAAAGTTCATTTCAGGCTAAAGAATTCAGATAAGATAAACTAGGCAAAATAAATACAAAATTAAATAGTATAACTATAACTTTGTCTGTATGTCAGAAATTACTTATATTAGAAATTAATTATTAAATAATTAATTATTGTAAGAATTATTAAAAAGAAAATAATTTAAAAAATATTAAAAATGTGTATAAATCAGCATGTATGAGGATTTTTTTATTACAATCTAAAAATACACCTAATGTATATTGATTTACAGTCTATCAAATCGCCATATCTATTAATTTTTATTAATAAAACTTTAATTTATTAATGTCTCAATTATATTTTTCTTAAATAAGTCAAAGATATATCCGACAAAGAAAGCAGAAATATAAATGTATCCATAAATTTAATTTTACACGAAAAGAAACTGCTTACCCTAAGTATTAAAATTTCTAAAAAAATGACACAAGGGACCGCGGATAGTTGTATTAACCAACTGATAGGTAGTATGTTGGTAATGCTTAGAATAAATTATTTATTTCTATAGGTTTATTAAAAAAAATTAGTTATCGTAAGTATTATAAAGTTATCTATACAGTCAAGCAATTAGTTGATTAGATCAACTTCTTTACTTTGGTTGTAACAACTATCGAATTTTTTCTCACAACAACCAATTAATGAGAAACAATTACTTATCATATTACTTACAACCACGACAAAAAACCGCTGCTGATTCATTTCCAATTCATAGTAACGATTCTTTTATTCTATACAAAGTGGTTTTAGCCTGAAAGTAACTTAAAAATATCATCTGCAAGATTCAAATTCTTCAAATATCAAAACTTGGCTATAAAACAAAATCATTTCTGTAGATTTAACAACAAATCCTTTTCCCAAATTCGAAAATCAAAGACAACTGCATCCCCAAGCTGATCGATATCGTTGAATAGTTTAAAAAATGTAGCGGTTTACGTATACAAATACATACGCACACAATGAGCCGCGGTGGCTCATGGGTAGAGCTCCCGACTCTCACACCGAGGGTCGTGGGTTCGATTCCAGACGTGTACCTCTGAAAATTTTTTCATGTGCATTTTTCGAACACCGCGACTCAGTGGTTCGGCGTGTCACTATAATGTGACGCCAGTTCAGGTGCGCGTGCGTTTCGTGCACTTGTCAGTGCATGAGAGGCACGGGCATCTGAACTATAGGGAACGTTAGGGACGCGAAGATGTAAAGAGGATCGCGGTGGTACCATCGGGAGGACAGGAAACTGTAATTATTAGACTAATTACAGTGACCGATGATATCTTTCGATGGACACAAGCACCACTGTTTCAACTACATGTGCTTTGTTTACAGACACACCGTTCACCTCCGTCGCTGATTAGCTCTGGCAGCATAAATAGAGCGACGTTAAATAACAAAAAAAAAAAAAAACATACGCACACACGCATCCATACGGACATTTGTAAAAACAGGTGACTTATGGACTCTAGACATATCAAAACATACTTCTAGCACGTTTTTAGCACATCAAAAAGTTTTACTATTGTAAAGCGAAGTATCAGGTACGAGAGGTACTAATATTTTAGTGAATGTTAGAAAAATATTTATTCATGAAATCTCTCCACTATGCAACTTATATCATGACGGTTATTAAAAAAGTATTTTTTACATTGCAGTTTGCAGCATATATACACATTTTGTGTCTTACAGACGTAATTGGGGAATACAATATATTATTATTAATAATTCAACTAATAATGAAATTTAATGAACACACCAAAAAAATTTTTTTCATTATACTTATTATTTTAATGCTTCAAGCGATGTATTTGTTTAGTTCAATGAATTTGCATACAAGTTAGTAAGTTTAGTCTGAAGTGTATTACTGGTTATTCAAAGTAACGTTAGATTGCTTATTTTAACTTATCAAATAGTTATAGTAATCACTTTAAAATCTTATAATTAATAAAAGTGAATTAACAATTTTAATGATACAAAATAATTATTATAACAATTTTATTGGTTAAATTTCGTAACATTAGATTAGATATTTTAAATATTTGAAAATCCTTGGCGTAACCATTTTATGTTGATAAATCTATTCTTTTTACTTGCACATATTCTAAGTAACCAGTTGTTTATAACTTAACTTTTTTTGTAAAATATTAATAAGATTTTATCACATGAATAAAACTTCTAAAAGTTTTTGAATTTCAGGAATCGATGAAAAGAACCCTTTTATTTGAAAATAGTGAATTCCACCAGTAAACCACTAATTGGTAGCAAAATAGATATATAATTAACTAGTACATATATTTAACTTATTCATTAGTGAATGCTTATTCGTTCAATATCATTTTGTATTCCTCAATATTGGCTCAATAGTAGTATCACTCTTCAGGTATTAGTTCCAGGCAGGCTTACGATCAACCGCTCAAACGCCGAGCAGCACCAGCTAACAGCAACCAACCAACAACCATCAACCAACACTAGCAAGTATTACAGAGATCGTACGAAGAGGACCTAATATTCTACTTCTACTTCACCATATTACCGAAAACGATTTTGAAAATAAATCTACAGACGTTATTTCAAATCAAGTTAATCCAGAAAATACAACATTTCAAAAATAAGAGTAATAAAAAATATCATACAAATATATAAGATTCAATAATCTTGATCCTTGTTATCATTAAAACTACCATTTCCCAAAATTTCAAGTGGATTAAATAAATTTAGAAAATTTAGAACTAAATTTTATTAGTTTTTATTTTTTTATCAAATACTAATTTATATTATGACTTCAAATTTTAACAGCATATATCTACTATTACTTTTTATCTCCATAATTTTTTTGTACCTCATTTGACTGATTAGTTTCAAAGATATAACACATAACAGTCTGAGAAAAATCAATTTTTTTAATAACTTGAAAACTATTAGAGATAATTTGAAAAATCCGAACCGAGAGGAAAGATTTTTTTATTCTCTACAAAATAAATTTAATCTCATTTAAAAATATCGTCTGCTATATTTAAGATGTTTGAAAAATCAAAAATTGGCTAACAACAAGCAAATCAATAGATCCAAAAACGATTTTTTTTCAAATTTGGAAAAAAGAGAGAAAACTACATGACCGAGTAGTTTCAGAAATACAGTGGTATATGTATGCGTGTACACACACGCCTATACGGATATTTTCTAAAAATACGTCATTTGGACTCAAGATTTGTCAAAATATACTTCTAGCATGTTTTTAGCACATCGAAAAATTTTATTATCACAAAGCAAACTGTTATATGTATAGAAAATTATTAAACTACGTTTTGATTGATAATTTCATCGATTACTTGAAAATTCGTGACTTCAAGATGAAATTCGTACCTTATTCAAAGCATAACGATTCAACCTGTCAAAACTTCGCTGAATGCAATATTGATGAGAACCTTATACAATTAATATTAAAAACCAAGGAACTCAATAATTAATAATTAAAAAAACATTATTTATGAAAATAAAGTGTAAAAAATTGTTTTCTATTATTCTCACTTCCGGTGAATTTTTATAAAACAAAAAGCTTGTACTCATGCTGATGTGTACACTTTATACGTTAAATCTATCTACCCGAGACCATTTGATAAATGAAAGTATAATAGCTAAAATGTTTTATAGAAAATATTAATAAATACATATGTGTACAGATAATTTAAAATAATAGTTATAATTAGAGTTAAAAAAATGACTAATTAAAGTATGGAATTTAAAAATAATATTTTTGAATGTATCTTTCTATAATAATTTTCTTCCTTGGTAAATAACTTCTACAGCATTAGTTTTATTAAAGCCACAGCTATATTATATATGAAAGATGAAATTCCATTACATTTATAATAGCAAACGACAATTATTTTCGACTTACGTTTGATCTAACTTAATAAAGAAATTAATGTCGACCAATTTCTTAAAGTAAATAGCTCGTATAAGAAGTATCACAATATAATCATAAAAATAAGAAAATCTATTAAGTTAAAGCTTTCGTCGATATTTTGTTACGCTGTCAGGTTGAGAAAAAAGATGATATTATATACTGCGCATCGACTAATCTAGTGAAAATAATGCGTCGTTGAACAATATTTTTCGTGAAATATTAAAGCTGTTTAAAGTATATCTGAGACAAGTTTAACTGGAATGCGTTTAATGGTACAGAACGTATATATGTATGTATATACACACAGTGAAGAAACGAATAAAACTAAAGCGATAAAATAATGCGGTGTGGTGAAAATGACCGGTCTGGTCGAGTCTAGTGCTTTGAAGAATAACAACAGCTCGTAACTTCACGTTCGCATTCGCGCTCCTTTCTTGCGCTTCTACCGATAAGGATCTTCAATAAAGTCTGTTGTTGTACTCTCGTTACTACTTTCACAGATTTTTACTTTTATAAACAAATTTCACGAACTTACATATTCAATCCTATTTTATACACCCAGTTCCTTATTTTACATTTTGTATCCTTACATAATAACATTAAAAAGATAGCAAACTTTAAATTACAAATTATTTTACGACAAGTCTTGTGACCGCAATGCTGATGTAATTTTTTGTAATTATCTAACTTCAATAATTTGTAAATCCATGGTAAATATTGCATAGTAGTTTCAAATTTTATTTATTACGCGTTTTATTTACCTTTCTATCAGATATTATCTATTGGATGGGAGAAAAAGTAACAAGCATATCGAAACAAATAACAAATAATTACACTATATATATATACTTTTATAAATTTAAAGACTTTTGCAGCAAGAATTTATATCAAATTTGCTGACCTTAATTTTTCTTTCTGCTCTGGTTTACTCAACTCATCCTTTTTTTTCGTTTTTTAGTTCTTTTTAATGACATAGTTTTTTACTTACTTTTCATTTCTT
Organism: Theocolax elegans; assembly: GCA_026168455.1. Classification (NCBI taxonomy): domain Eukaryota; kingdom Metazoa; phylum Arthropoda; class Insecta; order Hymenoptera; family Cerocephalidae; genus Theocolax; species Theocolax elegans. The sequence continues at coordinate 10,061,934 of CM047426.1, read as the reverse complement.
TTTATAATTATTTATTGTTTTTATTATTATACATCTAATATTGTTTGTTACTCTGTTTAAATATTTCCACGTGCAAAATTATTTATTGTTATTATATGTATAAAAATTTATTAATATAATAATAGGTACAGGTAGCTAGCATAAAACACAAAGTAATTGGCAATATTATTTCGATATAAATTTGTATTCATTTTTATTTTTGAAATAATACATTTACTAGCACGATAGGGTACGATTAAAAAATATATAGATATCAAGTCCATAGAAGTTATCAATAAAATGTAAGATAAAAGTGCGAAAATACAATAAATATGTATTTTCTTATTGACGTTACATGTTTATTAAAATTTTCGTTTTTAAGGCGGTAGTACTAATATTTATTATGAAAACGTAACTATTTATAATGATTAAATGTAACCGTATGAGTAACACTAAAGGTAAGATATTAATATTTATTCAAAAAGAAATAAAAAAAATTGAATTTTTCAAATGTTATTAATGGACTAGAGATCTCTAAATTCGTAATTATATGTATTCACACTCACCAATTTTAGCCAGAGATTCGTGATGAGCAGCTGATTTTTCTCGTCCTAGAAATAATAGAAAATAACCGTATATAGAAGTAGTTCAATGTATCCAAATTATAAACCATGCAATAAGTGTTATTTTTATTTTTATACAAATTTAGTAAACATTTATATATATCTACCAAGTTGTAATGTTTACACTACTATTTACTAACACCTATACAATAATATATATCGATCGAATTATTCAACGCTTATTCTACACATGCAGCATCTCATGCATATCAAAATATTCAAGAGAAACTTACTAATTTGTTATTATTTAACGGTGTAAAATATTGCATACTTGTACGTACACCTAAGAATCATCTGTATCGTTCAAGCTTCTGCGTATATAATATGAAATTAATATAATTAAGTAGAAATATGATATAGTTATTAATATACACGTATATAATTATGGGGATAAATTCTGATTTTTATCATTACATTTTAAGAACATAATATGCTGTGATAAGAAGCCTATTTAATTAACATATGATATACATATACGTAGTTATTTTAATCAACTGAATTAACGAACTAGTGACCCAATATAATAAAATTAAAATTTAATCAACATATATAATTTTCACAACTAATTGTAATTAAAGGATATGTTGATATAATTATTAGATTAATAAAATCGTATTAAAACGTATTTTGAAAACATAACAAATATTATATGTAAACCTGTATACAAAATAATTAGAGATAAATATACAGTTAAGTGCAAACTGCTTTCTTTATTCATCGAAGTATACAGAGCATTCAAGTTAAACATTTCCTTTTAAAAAATTAGCTCGCGAAAAAAAGAAAGTATTTAAACATAACATTCAACCTATATTCAAAAGAAAATAAATATATGTATAACAAGAGCACAGTATCGAATGATCTCTCAATGGCATCGCCGAAGTTTGAGAGTAAAAAAAAATAAAAAAAATGAACTACGTCGAAGAAAGAAAAACAGAGTACTTATCTGAGAAAAAGAAAGTGGGAAGACGATACATACCCCTCGGTGGACGAAAAAGCGGAATGCAAGAACGGGATAGTGGGGGGAGAGAAAAAAAGTGAGAAGAAACCGCAAGGCCGCGTTTCCGGAGGGTAAGTTTCAAGAAGCTACTATGCGCTTTAAAGCCGAAAATTCGAAATCTCGAGATATAGCGCGCTAATCCCCTCGAAAAATCTTGAAACCGACTCGTTTTCGTTCTTCGTCTCTCGCAGAATTTCTTTTCTCCTTGTTGTTGTTGCCGTTGTTTTATTTTTTCAACGATATAGGGATGAAAGCTCTCAGGTTTGTTTGACCTCTTTGTAATATACGCTCGACATTTCTTTTCAGCGACGAGTCAACAAACATTTTATTCGTAAATAATGCAACCTCTATACAATGTGTTGAAAAAAATCATAAATATATAGGGAAGTCAATTTAAAATTTTTTATTTTCAAGAAAATGAAGTATGTAGGGAGTTTGTAACTTTAAGAGATACGTTTAGTTAATATTTGAAAAACGGCATTAATTAATAAAATATTACAAAAGAAATTTGTATTTTTGTTTGTAAAAACGGATACACTCAATTAATAAATGAAAGAGGTGTATAAATCGTTGAAATTTGAAGAGTCTCTCTCGTTTAATCTTTTAATGAAACAGTATAACGCTCGGAAAAATATTAAAAATACCTTTTATACAATAAAGTATTTTATGTATTTGCTTGTATGTAATAGTGCAATGTACAATTTTCACTAAATGCCGATTATTTTCTGTGGCAAATTTTTTTTAATTTTAGTATCCCACGTAAAAAAGGTTATAGCACTGTTTATGATATCTATACCACTTTGCGAGCTTTTGATGTTACGCGTAAAACCTGATGATAAAAAGCAAAATTGTTATAGTTTGATTTTAAACGCGTAAATAAGAAACACCTTAAATATATATCTTATTAAATTGATCTGATAAATTTAGTAACATACGTCACTCGTACACTTAGTACTATTTATTTTCCGTCATATTAAATAAATTCCGTTCCGACATATTGTAGAACATATTTACAAATTATTTTATATTTTGTAGTACGTATAATTTTAAATTCATGTTTCTTGTTCTAGTTTTTACTCTTATATCAAAATATTGATGCATAAAATGTATGTTTGATTTTAATTCGAACAATAACAAAATATTAATTTTCAATTTATGCTTTACACGAATACTACAAGGTAATTCTTAAAATGTATTTATTAAAATTCGTATTTTCAATCATTATGTGTACTAATTATATACCAATTCTCTTTTACATCATATCGTGTTGCATTCATTACATCCGGATTACATTATCTGAAGGCGTGATAATAATATAATAACGATAATAATAATAATAATAAGGTGGGCAGCTATTATTTTTCTTTCATTAAAGGGGAAGAATAATGCTAACTTTTTGAATATATGCCACGCTTAGCTGGAAACGGCTTTGTCGCATCAATGCCCTTTTGGGTTGCGTTGCGATCAAGAGAGCACCTGCTCATGTCGAAAGGCTTGCTCACATTAGAGGATATATGTTGCCGTTAACAACAGTCTCGTGCTCCTGAGCTGCTATTAGTTTTTGATCCTGAATCCGGCTTAGCCAGCATGGGTGAAAAAAAAATGAGATAGGTACAATCTTAATGAAAACGGTGTAGGGACAAACACTTGCGGACGTTCTACACACCATACGTAAAAAATGGACCCTTACCGAAACAAAATGAACTTTCATCAAATTCGAAAGAGAAAAGACGCATGTGGCTGATACAGGCGGAGTATTCGAAACAGCGCTGAGACAACTGAAGACAAAGCAGGCAAAATAACGCTAACCATTCTCCAAAGTAACAAAAAAACCGAATAGCACAGCACACATGCTTCTCCCTCAGATTTCAGCTGAGATGTAGGCGGACATGATTATGATAGGCAAGCAGAGTACAAAGACTTGCCAAACTATATGAGTGAGTGGATCACTACAAGCGTGGATTTGCCGATAACTTTTGTTACTTTCTTTAGTATCTATACAGAGGAAATAATTCAGTTTCTTTAGTGAGTGTGCAAGGTGCTCATGCCGCGAAAACAAGGCGTGGAGACAAGACGCATCTGCCTATCACTTAGACGGAAAACTCAACGGATTAACAACCAAAAATCTGCGATGACTCTATCCAAAGGATAGAAACTGGCAGGAGGCGTTTACGGCTCACTATCAGAGACAGTAAGAGGCAGTACTAGCGGAAATTGACGGTTGATGTAGAGTCGGACTCTGGGAGCGCGGAATACGAGAATTTTAACTTATCGACTAGGTAGCCCGTCCCTACTGATCGCTAGAGGCTTGGAAAGAACTAGCAATACGAACGCACGTATAGACATGGAATGCTCTCTATTCACAAGAGAGGAACTCATCAAAGCTGTGAACTTGAAGCCAAGCAAGGCTCTAGGCCCTGACAATGTTTCTGTAAAAATCCTGCGGGTCATAGCTCGACAACGTCCATCCGTGCTCCTAGAAACATTTAGCGGGTGACTGGCGTTCATTAATAAAGCTAAGGAAGATCCTGAAAGTCCGTTTCCTTACAAGCCCTTAAGTCTGTTAAACATGCCTTAGAAGCTGTTCGAGCTGAACCTGAGGTCGAGATCCGTACATGCGCTAAAATGACGCAGGAGACCGATAACAGGGTTTTTGTGGTCCATAGAGGGAGAGAAACTACGGTGAGGTGGATTTCTATCTGACCCAATTCCTTTCTGAATATGGATATTTTCGAGTCTACCTGAATATGACAGGCAGGTTTGCATCTGAAGACATAACTGCGAAGAAAACTGAAATCCGGCATAAAATCGATTACGCTGAAAAACATGACGAGACTGATGTTGACAAACAAATATTTGATGAACGATTGTGTTTCGAGCATAAAAGTAAGATCAAAGGTATAACCCTATTTTTAGACACGCTAAGACATCCGATCAGTCTGAATAACTGTAAATAACAGTTCCAAACTGGTGTCGGAGCAAATATAGAGACATGTGATTTAGTGGGTATGAGCCAAGTCTCCGTCGAGTTCCACAGTTGGAGGGCCATCCGTTCCTAGAATATTGAAGTTTCACAAAATAATAATAATAAACTAATTAGCTGGCAAAACTTCGTACTGAATCACTTTCTACGTATTAAACTAAACAAATCGTTACTCGTAGTTGTTACATTGATATGAGAAAAACGATTTAAAATATATAGGTAGATAAATATTTAAACCGTAATTATTCGTCTCGAAAAGTGATAAAGCTCACGCTTATAAACCGCAATGCGCGGTGCTCTCCCCCACTCTTCAGGTGCAAAAACCCGGCGTCGCTCATCACCGAGGCAGTCGCGGCGCAGTCCATATTTTACTCTGGGTGCGCGCGCGCGCGCACGCTAGGGGAAATTGGGTCAACGTTGCCTCACCGAGGAAGGAAGAGGCAAGAGAGAAAGAGAGAGAGAGAGAGGGAGAAACCGAGACCGAGTGGTGTATGGCTGGGAATAAGGAGAAAATGATCAGCAAGGGCTGAGAGAAAGCGAGAGAGTGCTTGCTTGGTTTAAAAATAAATTTTCTAAAGGCTTCGAGACTTCGATGTTATTGTTATAATTATTAATAAGCTCTCCATCTCACTTTCTCGGGCATGCGAAATATGCATTTTCCGTATCGGCAAAAGGGTCGTCGAGTTCTTTTTTAAATGTTTATACGCGCTCGCGCGTATTTTTTTCTTATTCCTTTTTTGTTACTTTGTCCTCCTTCCCATCCTTTGGATGCTTTTTAATTCTGTCCCTCCGTCTCGCGTTCTTTTCTCTCTCTTTTTCTCTTTTTTTTTTTACTTTACGCTTAATCGCACGAGCACCCAAGAGTCAGTTAATTTTTGCATTCCCGGGTAATGGCTTTTCTCTCTCTCTATTTTCCTACGATGAGTTCGATTCAGTATTCTTTCAATCTTTGTTTATGTACACATATATCTGTATACACATATATACACACACGTGGTAAGCATCACAACATATCGATATATACTAGGTATGTTTTTAATTTCTTTTTTTAGCTTGGCAGTAACTAAAAAAGAGCATTCAATTTATTTAAGGTAAACTTATATACACACAAGGTATCAAATTGGTACTTTTCGACGCGACGACCCCTCTTGATTTATGAACGAGTCTGTGTCTTTTTTAGGTGTCGTATAAGCATCGACAAAAAAAATTACAGTCTATCAATTGATTGCAAAATTAACCTGTGTCTGGTAAAATATTGTATTCAAATTATTAATCCATTTTGTACCCCACGGTGTGTATAAATATATAAATAAATTATTGATGTTACAATAAATCGTTTAATCGCAATAAATATACCATATTCCGTGTTACAATTATTATTACATTTAGAAATCGGTCATCATTATAAATTGTAATAATTATGCGAACATAAATAAACAATTGAATAAAAGAGATTTTTCAGAGAAGGTGTTTTAATTTAATTAACTTATCGTATATAAATAATTGCAAATTATGATAAAATTGGATAATATTATGATTGAAATTTGCTTTTAAAACTCGTTTTTGTAATAAAAAAAAGGACAGATTTTTTTTTAAAGACAAGCAATGTTTAATACAAAATTTCTCTTTGAATACAGTTTCCAAATTATTAATATAACATTCGATAATGCACATACAAATAATTCAGTACAAGTTATTATTAATAATCAATACGTGCATGGTTTTTTTCAAAGAACTTTTTCTACGTAACTGATAAGGCTTTTACAATCTGAATGGAAATTAATAATAAAATATTGCGTATCATCTATATGATTATAATATTATTATTTAAATGTAAATAAATTAACTAATTTTTTTGCTTATCCGGAAATAGAAGGATATAAGTTTTAAGTTGCTAATAACTTAATACCGTTATTTTGAAAAATTGGATGTACAATTACATCGAACATTACATTAGCAAAACAATAAAATTATAGTAATGCACTAAATCATATTTATTACTAAAGAAATTTGTCAACAACTAACCAGTAAATCAGCGTGTTAGCCCAATAATTAAAAAGTAAAAGCAGCTGCAAGCGTACGCCGTTGAAAAAATAATACATTTTCATTAATCCGAGCTCTGCGATAGAAAAAAAAGAAAATAATGCCACGTTGTTCCGTACATAACGAAATGCACAGTTGACACTTTTATCGCGTCGAAGAGCTCCCTCCAATTAAAAACTTATAATAAAAAAAGAAGCCCTTATAATTATTCATCTCCGACGTAACGGGATTCCAAAATTTATGGCCTTCCTTTTTCTATAGAAACGAACGAGCGAACTCTAATTTTCCCTCGACTTAACGATAAAAAATGATTGGCTTATTAAAAACCGTATCCGATTTCCCCTTCGAAAATAGTATATATGATGGTTATATCAATCAGGAGCAGCACGTCGGAGCAAGTGCTGTAGACGTTATTTTATTTCCCTAACGCGCGCGTGCGACGCTCTTTTGATTTTTCATTGTCTCGTTAAAGACAGATGAGGCTCGTTAAGGCCGAAGCCCGACGGTCCGATACGATCGATCGGCACGCCGGCGGCGGCGGCGGCATCTTCACCAATATAATCTCAGGTACTCGCGCGACAACCGGCGACGGCTATATCTCGCTCCCTCACCCCCCCCCATTCACCCCGCTCCCTCTCCCTCTCTCTCCCTCTCTCTTCCTCTTTTGTTCAGGGACTCGAGTGCACTTTATTAAGTACAATTTATCGACGTCCCGAACGAGGAGGAGGAGAACGGTTTACGGCACGTCAGGCCCATTGATTGCTGACGATTCCAATGAGAGAGGATGCGGTTTTACGAGCCACTTTAAAAGTCGCGGATGGAAACTTGTGGTATAACTTTTCTTTTTTCTTCATTTTTTATCACTTTGAGGTATCCAGTAGGTTAATGATCATACCACTGTGTTTATCGGAAAAAATGATTTATCCACTAATACAGTTTTTTTTCAATTTACAATAAAAACAAAATTTATAATACCATATACAAAATTATTTTTGTTTCTTTGCTCTTTAATACATTTTATTATATTCCAATATTTATCCCATATATGTCTCATTTTACGATATGTAAATAATCTGCAAATATATTATTCACGGTAAATCGGAATAATATTAAAACACAAATTTTTATCGTGTAATTTGTTATATTAATTCTTGAACAGCTTAATAAAATATTTTTAATATTATGTTACTCATTTAATAACGAACTGAATCAAATCTGGTATCAATACAGTAAGTAATATTGCTGTCATTGAAAGCAATAATACATACTGCACACATCAACTCATATAAAGAAATATGTTGTTACGTGCATTGATTTTAAATTACAATGAAACTTAATACTAGATAATGAAGTTGTTATTTTGATCAAATGAGTTTTCTTCTAAAAGTTTGTTAATTTGTTGACCCATTTCTAATCATCCAACACCATAATATAAATCACGAAAAAATTATTAATAAAATGTGACTTTTTTATTTTCTCACGATGTAATTTATTTTCATTATGGCGTGTTTAATTTTATCTGTGCACACTCAAACAAGGTGGAAATTTTCTCATAAAAATTACGGTAAAATTAATTATAATCGTGAGAATTCTGGGAACATAGTAAAAATTACTGAACGGGAGTGGGGGATAAAATGTATATGAGTAGTCGTAAAATATCATGTAATTTCCCATCAATCTTTATCACGAGTATCATTAATTTTTACTACGCGTAGACCGTAATTTTACTATGCTTTTGGAGATCTTGCGATTAAGTAGTTTGCAGAATGCTTTTGACAAAAAAATTTGGCCATTTCACGAAGGGTTGGTCGGTCGAATACTTTTTCGAATACTATTTCATTTAACATTAGTTGGTATATATATCATTTACAATGTTGTTATGCAAGTCGATTTATTTTTTTAATCCTTACACAAGACTAATGAAAAAGTATTAAAAAATGAGTGGAACTGGAATCAATAATCATTGCCTGCATTAAATCATTTAAAGGAGGAATTACAGATTGAATTTTATTAAATATAGAAATGTTTCAATGAATATCAGAAAAATAACAGAAATATGTATTGTTAAATTGTATATGATAAAATTTTACTCAAAATTCCCATAAGTCCAGCAACCCATTTGTCACAGTATACGAGCATTATCTACCTAAAGTCGCTTGTCGTAAAGTCCACTTGGGATCGTTAAATCGAAAATGAAAAGTAAGAGTTTTTTTTAATTTATTGTGGTTATAGGTATTTCCTATATACCTCACATTAAATATATATTATAGCATAATTTTATTACGAGGAGTATCTCGGACATCGATAGGAAGTATATAGAGTGAGCGATAAGACGCGTCACCTAATCTACTATACGGTGCATACTAAGGTTCGTGTGTTCGAATCCCGTCGTCCGTATCTTTTCGCTCCTCGCCTTTTTCATATACGTTACAAGAGGAAAGTCATTTTATTTAGTTTTTTTTTAAATAATATTAAAAAATTTAATAAAATTACTTACAATACATATATTTGCGTAATAAAATTAGTTAATGTATTTTAATACTAAAATGTGAGGTATATAAAATTAGGACAGTGGTCCCCAGTGGATTTTACGAAAAATGACTTTAGGAAGATAATTTCCATCAAAGAAATATTTGGATTTTTTATACTAGATAAAAGAATTTTCTGAAACTTATACATACATATATAATTTAATTTCAAATTTCTATTAAACACTTTTTGAAAACTTTAAGTTAATTATTTCAATATTTAATCATATTTAAGGAAAAGGATTTAACTATCTTAATTAACCATTAAATATCTATAAATATACTATTTGTTAATATTAATTATTTGATCTGCTAACAATAGTGCGTAATATAAGTCTGTCTCTCTAATTAACAAAATGTCTAGCGTATATCGCAGATACTATTAAAGACGGGTTAATAATTAAGACACTCTTAGTTTAATACATGTCTCTGTCATATGATATTCTGTCTCTTCTTCAAAGCATATATATGGATAATTTCACATCAATTGGTAGGATCAACATTTAAAAAAAGAAAAGGCGAAGACTAAAAATGATTTCCAGATGATGAAAAAAAATTATTAGGTGTTGAAAATAATTTGTTCAAAATTATTGTACCCTCAAAAAGTTGGTTTTTTCTATTTTTTCAATAATATATATTTTTGGAGCTATTTATATCAAAATCTGTCACCTTTATAATTTAATTTATGTAACTTTCTCTGCAAATATTTTGAAGAATCTAACCATCCGGGTCAGAATACATAATTTAAAAATCAAGAGTACACAAAAAAAAACATATCAATAATACAAGGCGACGACGCTACAATATTGTGTTTTTCACTTCAAAGTCTAAAAGACACCTTGCATCAAAAGTTTTGTTATGGTTTCTAGATTGTAATTGGCTTACACATTAGTAAAAAGTTATAAAAAATTATTACTATTAGTTACTTTGACAGTGCAGTGATCAGAAATTGAAAGTTATTGGGTTAAATATTATTATACGTACATTATTTAATTACAATATAAAAAACTAATTTTTCACTACAACATTACTCAATTTTTATCCATTTTAATTTTTAAACGTTTTTATTAAATCTTAACTAGCAAATACTTTGAAACCCAAAATTAGTAAAAGTATATTTATTATACCTGTATAATTATTTTTTAAATATTTTTATGTTGTAAATCTGACGTGGCCTTATTTGTTAACTCAAAATCAATAAAAAATATTTAGAAATTTTAGATTTTGATAAAAATTAATATTTGATTAAAATAATAATATTCATGAAAAATTATGAAAATTATACCGTTCTTTTTTAACGAAATAATGTACGTGTAATAAATTTGTTAATATTGCGCTGTAAAAATAAATTTTCATAATTCAGATAATTTCCATTATATGCAGGACTTTTTTGCAATTCGTTAAACTTTTTTTATTTATTTATTTTTTAACAAAAAGTATAGGCCAATTACATTTTGGAAACCATTAGAAAACTTTCTTTGCCAGGTATATTTTAGACTATTTTGGTCGCTTTATTCTCATACAAAAATGTTTACCGTAATCTGGAAAACATTTCCAGTCTTCACCTAAAATTTGGTACATTTTAACATTTTGATCCGCCTAATTGTTGTGACATCACCGATATATAGGTACACAACATTTCTCGGTTTTATTTGATTATATTAAATTATATAAAGTTAACGGTATATGTTCTTACACTGTTCTCACAAAGTTTGCAATTTACAAATTAATTAATTTAATTACATTTCCATTTAATTATATAAAAAGTTAACAATTACCAATATTATATAGACGTTAAGCTACTTTATTAAAAGTAATTTATGTAAAAGTAGAAATTCTACTTCAAGTATGACAAATAAACCATCATTTACCTTTTCTTTTTTCATTTTTAATATTTATAAAATATTACGGTAACTAGCGCAACATCGGTAATTGGTACTTCTAATATCAATGCAAGATATAACGATCCACTCTACGATGAAAATTCAGTCATCGTTGCCTTTTTTTCCGCCTGCATAAACTCTCGAGGGAAATATCGTCTCGTTCGTATCCTTCGGCGTGGAAAGGCGGAAAAAAAATTGCTGCGTATGACAATAATTTCCCCTCTCCCGCCAGTGTACACTGAACTTAATCGAGAACTTATCACTATTATTAGTATTGTTATCATTATTATTGTTGCTGTTACCGTTTTTGTTGTCATTGTTGTTGTTGTTGTTATTTTTTTATCATTATTGTCGTTATTTTTATTATTATTTTTATTGTTATTATTACTATTTTACCTGTCCTCACCCCCGTTAATATGTTTAAACTAACATAGTTTCTTCTTTAAACGAGCTTGATTTATTTACCTTCTTGATTTGTTTGCGGGAAAGCTAAATTATCGGGAAAAGTGTCGCAGCTGTTGTTCTTTCTATACTTGTATACCGCAATGCTTTTCTTGGCTTGTTTCACGGATAAAATAACTCCACGTGGACGGGAGAGCAAGTTATTTTATACGTTGTTTTGAGATGCGAAATAAAGAAAAAATTAATCGACCAATATTTTCTTTTTTATATATTTAATAAAATAATTATAGTTGTTTCATTAGACGTGCAATGTTAAACCCGATGAACCAAAAGAATTTCGCATAATATTTTTCTCGCACAATTTTTTTCACAACACACATTGCGCTTTTATACTGTATTCCGATACGATTTATTTATTATTTTTCTCTGTTTACGATATAATTAATACGTTTGATATATTATGCGAGAATTTACGTGTCCATACGCGATAAGTTGCAATAAAGATCATAATTACTTTAATGGGTCGCGCTAAAATTAAGGTCACCCCTATAGAGGTGTGAAAAAAAAAAGTTTTACGCGATGTAACTTTGTTAGAAAAGAGTATCACTAAGATAATAATAAAAGCAGATTAGAGTTTACAACATGGTATACCTTTAAAACTTTTATTGAATTTCATTTTCTGAGGATTTCTCTAATTTTGGTATTCCCGTTGCTGCGCAAACTACGTCGTTTAATCCTGTTTTAAATAACAACTTGTTAAAAACTCCTTTATTATCTGATTATTTTTTATCGCAATAAAAAACAATGTATATGGGGTATTCCACGTGAAGTGGTCCGATCAAAATTTTAAAATGCGCCAAATTTTGGGTACACATTGCAAAAGTTTTTAAGAATACAGAAAAAAATTTTTAGGTACTGGTGTTTATTAGTTCAAAAGTTATTCTAACCTCAAAAAGTAAACTTTTTCCAGTTTTTTTCAACACCAGCTGGGTTCATCGCTATTTAACTCAAAATCTATCAACTTTTACTATAGAACATTATATGTAACATTCGTTGCTAATGATGTCTAGAATTTATCCTTCTGGGTTAGAATTTCTAATTTCAAGGTAAATGTTAGATAAACTACATGTCAATATTCAACTTGAAAAAAATCTAACTTCGCCACAATTGATTTTTTTATCCAAAAGTCCAAAAGAAAGCTTGGAGCAATACCTTTCAAATGATCTGTAGCATTTTTATGGCCTTCAATTCTGTAAAAAGTTATAATAATTTAAAGAAAGACAAAAAATTCACAAAAATTAACATGGTTTTTCCCATTTAAATTTTTAAAAAAATTTCGTCTTTCTTTAAATTATCATAACTTTTTACAGAATTGAAGGCCATAAAAATGCTACAGATCATTTGAAAGGTATTGCTCCAATCTTTCTTTTGGACTTTTGGATAAAAAAATCAATTGTGGCGAAGTTAGATTTTTTTCAAGTTGAATATTGACATGTAGTTTATCTAACATTTACCTTGAAATTAGAAATTCTAACCCAGAAGGATAAATTCTAGACATAATTAGCAACGAATGTTACATATAATGTTCTATAGTAAAAGTTGATAGATTTTGAGTTAAATAGCGATGAACCCAGCTGGTGTTGAAAAAAACTGGAAAAAGTTCACTTTTTGAGGTTAGAATAACTTTTGAACTAATAAATACCAGTACGTAAAAATTTTTTTCTGTATTCTTAAAAACTTTTGCAATGTGTACCCAAAATTTGGCGCATTTTAAAATTTTGATCGGACCACTTCACGTGGAATACCCCATATACATCAAGAGGGCTATAAAAAGATTAGTTCAAATTTTAATGACCAGACGATACTACACAACATTCTACAAATAAGAAGAAATTTGTGAAATAAGATATAAATTTAATTAAGATAAATTTCTTATAGTTCTAATACTCTAAAGTTATTTTACTACTAGAACAAAGCAGTAACTAAATCTATCATAATTATTAAATTCAGAACAGTTTTACATAATAGTTTATTTATAAATAATATAATCGTAAAATATTATTAGATAATTGAAAATCATATAAATTTTAAAATAAATTTTTTAACATATAATTTGTTTGCTTAATTATGCGACACTATTAACTATATACTCGCGGTAAAACGCTACATTTACGCTTTACATTCTTTTGTGAAAATATACATGTTTCACCTTAATTTTTTAATACGAAGTATATAATAAAGTTTAATTACATACTCAGTCCTGCAACTGCGAAATAAAACTAATGAATAATTAATTTTACATTTTAATTGTATTTGAATGCTTATAGCGTAACCCAAAAGAAATGTTAAATCTTTATGTCCATTTATGAAAATAGAAATTACTTTAATTGGTAAAGACAGTGTTCTTGAATGCTCGTTGTCATAAAATCTTTTTTAAATTCAAAATTATATTGTTACTTGTTAATTAAAATTGTATAATATTAGTCCAATTAAATTTAGTAAATTATTTATAACTGACTTTTTGACGCTATTCAATTGTCACGATACAATTGCATATTTAACGATAATTTTCATAATGAGAAGTTCATATTTAATTAAAAATTTGATGGTATATTGTTATTAGTTATTACATTATAAATATTATTAATTCAATTTTGAAATACAACATAAATGATGCGTGTTTGACATAACATATTATCAATCGCGGTGGTGTACAAGCGAACCAGGATGCATAATTGAGCGTGACACTCAATTAATTTGTACAATGTTTTGTTATCGCATCAAATTTCCTAATTAACCAAAAAACTATAGTTAAACAAATTTTGTATTCCGTTACCTACTTTTGTGGGCGTTTATCCGTACAAAAAAGGAAGGGTTTAAAAAAAACTAATATCGATTAGGAAAGGAAGATCCGTCTATTTAAATATCGCACATGGAGAAAAACGCGACTTCTAGAAAAATGGCGTATCATTCGTCAATATTTCTAACTGTGCAGTACTAAAATATTTTGCGACAAAAAGAGATAGAAAGAGATATTGAATAAAATACACAGGTACAAAGGCAATATATATATACATATCGATCGTACGGAACCACAAGCTAAAGCGCTCAAAATTTCTATCCTTTTTTTTTCCTTCATCCACAGCGATTTCAATCATCGTCATATATATATATATATTAGCCTCTATACCATAGCCAGTTACTATTTGGTTCTTGCGGCTGATGTCGATTTACTCTGGACATGATGAATCGCTATTTTGCTTCAATTCAGAGTAGCATTCTCGAGTGATTTATTTTAATTCTTTAGACTTTCGGAAAGGGGGGCATTTCGATGGCATTTATGTTACTCGGTTTCCCGTTTTTTTTTATCTTTTCAATCACTCGATATTCCTGTTCTTCAATTTTGTTCGGAAATCATCTTTTTACTCAAGCTAAAAATATCAAGTGCTTTCGCGGTATACATATAAAAAATTTTCTGTTCCTTACTTCCTTTTTTTTCAAGATATACTCTCACGTACATTGCATTTTTAATTAAAATTCTTATTTATAATTTTTTTAATTCGGTAGATCATTGTATGTATATAGCTTTAAATTCTAAATTTTAATAAACGTCGTATAGTTTGTTACGAATAATATTAAAAATAACTAAAAATAAAAATCGCGTGGATCCGAACAGCACAATTTATAAATAAAATCAAATACAAAATAATATAAAAATGTTATAAGGAGGAATAATTTGAAATGCAAGGACAATCCTGCTAACCGGTGGTGTGTGTCATGGGCAAGTAAGGGATGAGACGCGTTGAGTAACGCCGATCCAAGCGGTGGGTGGTCGTCATTTCTTATACGTTACAATATATACATACATAAAGATTTGTATCGGAATGAGAAAAGCCGTGATAGCATTAGGAGAAATTTATAAGATACTGAAGAGATTTTACTATTGGTTAGATTTTGACTTTTTCGTCATATTAATCACGCATTGCGTAACTGATTTCTAAATTTATATGTACAAATAATTTGTAAGTTTATTTTCATTTTTGCTTTTTTTATGTATGAGTGACACGTGTTCGAATATCATTTTATGAATGCAAAAAATTACATCAATTTTGGACAGTTATTTCATTGAGAGAAAATTGCAATCAAATAGAAATTAAATGATCCGCGAATTTTATCTACAATTTTTTACAACGTTATTGTACGAATCTCTTCAAAATAATATAAAAAAGATATTTCTAAGTAATAAAATGTGTATTAAAAGAAATAAAAATTCTGTTAAACAATAGTCACGTAGGAAATACCGAGGACATATAAATGATACACAGCGAAAAGAAAATAGTAACCTACCAACCGTGTATTATTTTTCTTTATAAAATCCGTTTCGGACGTATTCTAAGGATATATTATAAGACTTACTTTTCCTTCGGATATACAACATGTCAGTTAGACCCGTTATTGCTGTTCTATTATTGACCTCCGATAGCAATGGCATTCAGGTCGCAGACACGAAAATCGAGGCGATGCACCCGCACACAATTTCCTGCGGGAATCGTCGGGGCGCAAAAAAGGCTATAGCAAATGAAGAGAAGTAAATACTTCGAAGGGCGTAGTATAGTTCGCGGTTTTCGAATCTTGTATGACAGACTGAAAGGTTTTTTTTTCTATTTTTCGGAACTGTCCTTTTTTTTTTACTACTTTTACGGTTGTGCAACTGCGGGTGACAATAGAACTTGCTTCTATTTGTTTGAGTTATACCTTGACGCGCGTTCCTTTTCGAGGTAGAAAAAAAAATGAGTAACGATTTCCAATTTGGTTGACAGATTGTTGTTGTCGCGTGTAACTGTAATATATCGTACACACAGGGAAGGGAGAAAAAAAAGGTCAATTGAAATTGACTCAACTTTTACAAGGAAAATTGTCACTATACGGGTGAATCGCACGGATTTTGCTATGTAATTGGAGACAATGTTTCCTGCCGATGGATTGGATTTTTTTTTAAATGCCTACTTCTTACTTTTGTCTTTTAAACAAGGATCTAACTGGTTTATACAGAGGAATATTTAATTTTTAATTATTCTTTGCGATAAGTACGAAAAATATGTTAAAAACTTTTTGAAATTTGAAATAATATCTTGATTGGTGAAGATATAAATGTCTTGCAGAATATAGTTTGAAAAATTTCATTAAAAATTGTAAAACAGCTAAATAATATTATATTATTATTATTTCTTACTACGTTTTGAAAAAATTGAATTCATTTTTTCATGGAATTTATAGTTTTTACATTTATCTTTTTCTAAAACTATGTGCCTATATTTCAATTTAATCCTTCCATTAAATTTTGATGGAATGGAGTAACAATTTGACTAGAAATAGTTAACAATTTTTCATAGCTCGTGTAATAAATCGCTTTTTCTGGTGTACGTATATTAAATTTTTTCAGGAATGTACATACCTTATTAATATTTAGTTTATGATAAATATTTTTTATCTGCCTGTCTCTAGTTAATTTTTTTAGGAACATTTAATCCAAGAACTGGACGGTTCTTGAATTTTCAACAACTCTTAACCTTAAAAATAAATCTATCGACATGAAGAACTTTAGAAATCATTTTAAAATCTAAAAGCCAGTATTAAGAAGTTCAACTATATTCGAACATTTCCTACAGATTTATAGTATAGTTATAAGTTCGTCAGAGATTACCTTTACATAATGTATTCTTAAAGACTTAAAATAACTCTCTGCTGACTTCAATTTTTTTAATTTTTAACTTTTATTGTATCGACCTGTTAATTTCTTAAAAACTTCTGTAGATTTATTAAAAAAAAAATTACAATAGAATGGTTTTGCATTAAAATTACTTAGAGCATTTTTATTATAATACCTGTTCAACAAGATTCAATAAAAATTATATTGTATAATATTTTTGCATGATATCCGCATGAAGTAACTCTTTATATTATAATTTCTAGAAATATTGCTATTCCTTCACTCAATCTTTTTGAAACGTAACGATGATAACTTCGTAATCATAAAACGTCAGGCTACTTTGACATCTTCTTTTACTTTTTTTCTTACAATTTTATGCAAGGAAACATTTCTAGAGTTTCAGCAAAATCTGTGACCTGGAGTCATGATCCTCTCCTTGTTAGCTTAGCATTTTTTTCTTTTTCTCTTTTTGGCGCTTGAACATGTCAACTGTTTTAACATTAAAGTAAATTTTACTTGAACTTTATCTACATCCTTTTTTTTGTATTTGAAATAAGAACTCAGGATAAAACCTTTTATTTGTTTATTCTTAAATATTTAACATAATTTTTTCAATGCATAGATCTTCAAAAGTTTTCCAATGTTATAAAAAAAAAATAAAAAATAACAATTCCAGTAAACGTGAAAACTTTAAACGCGAAGATTTTTTTCTTTACCTCTTTTTAAGCAACGCGCTTATTCGCTCGGCTCTCTTTTAGCTTTGATCGTAAAAGTGCAATCTTTTTAATGAAAGAATCGGGTAAATATTTTCTTTACTATGTGTTTTCGCTAATTCCGATAAATTAATACTTTATGAAAATATTTTTTTTTAGTTTAAAAGAATAGGAGTTAAGGATATAATAGTAAAGTATAAAAGAATTCCGTGGTACTTTTGCAATTACGCTTTATTAAACTGAATATGCGCTTTTTTTTAACCTTCATATTCCACTGTGTTGTATGTTTTTTATTACACATTTTATTATAAAAAAAAGGAAACTTATATGCCATTTGAAGGCAATGACTTTTAAAATTAATTTAATTTGTCTGTTGTTATATTTATATTCATGTAAACGTTACAGTTACCACTATTATAACTTAACGTCATATTTTTTTGTAAAAAGGTGTAAAAAATTAAGCTATACAATTCTGGATGAATTATGTTAAATAAAAGTCGTCCGTTATTTGCTAAATGTACAAGCATTTTAAAAATTGTTTTTGTCAAGTATAAACATATATGTTAAAAATATTTGAAAAAAGGTATATCATTTGTTATAAAGAAATGACATAAAGTAAATGAAAACGAAAATTTTCTTGGTATAAGTTTTTGTTACCTTTACTCTAAATAAGTTGCTTATAATTTATTAATCTAATCTATATTCATTCCGTGTTATAGATATTATTTTAAAAAATTGTACTCTAAATTTTTATGAAATATCTCGTAAATATGCAAGCTTGTTAAGAAAAATGGCGAATTTTCGTCGGGAAGAAGAAAAAGATAAAGTATAAACATGTTGTTCAATATGCTGTAACTGACACAGGCAACGATAAAGGAAGAGTGCAATTTTATTTTAAGTGTCAATAATGTTACTCAAATATGTGTGTGTAATCAACTATAAATGATAAAAGGTAAATCTATGTCAGAAAATTTTTTAATATTTTTGTAAAATGGATATAAGTATGAGCTTGTAGCATAATGATTGTAATTTATGTGCGTACATCGATAATTACAATATTACTATTAATTGTATAAATAGAAATCTACAGATATACGTATGGTTCGATCATTGACGAATATTAAACAGTTTATTTTTTCTTTATTACGAGTTCATTAAACAAGTAAACGTAATTAATCTTTCAATTAGCAATTAAAAGAAAATTATCGTTCAAATTATATTTTAGAGATCCATTCTTTAGTGGGTTTTAATAAACAACCTGTTCATTAACGAGTTGTCAATTCACTTTTATGAAGTTTGCATTGATAATAACAATTCCCGATCGGTTTTATTCGTAAAAAAATATTCGACATTTGACGAATTTCACACGGCAGCTGTTTTTAATACCTCCGGCTGTGTATTTTATCATTGTGCGAGTGAAAAAAATGAACGCGTTGGCATTGTGTTCTTCCTCTCGTTGTTACATATGCTCGACCGACAACTTTCCTCACCTTTTTTGTCCACTTTAACAACGTCAAAACAATAAAGCACAAAATCGTCCAGCTTAAAAAATTTCTTTTCCTATATGATAATTGAAACAGATTTAGTAATACCACTGGCTTATAATGTTTTACTACTTCAAACATTTTATGTATAGCAAAGAATTTAATTAGTATAATTCAATTAACATTAAGATAAAATGATGAATCAACGCAAGAAAAATAGCTACAGGATTCAATATCATATAGATGGGTCCCTTTTCTTAAAAAAAAAAAAACTCATTTCGTCTCGGGTGAACTAGCATGCATATTTCGTCGGCCGGTACAAATTAATTTTTCATTAAATCTCGTAAAGTATTAATGATGCGCGCGAGCTAGGGATCAAATGACTTACATTAATATATATTCACCTACCTTTGAGAACCTCTTTAAATAAAGAAATCATTAAACGGACCGTTTTTCTTTATTAATATATCATTTGTTGGATTTAAAGAAACTAATTTAATTTTTTTACCTATTTTCTTTGTATTTGATAAACCCACTTAAAAAGTTTTCATATTTTTAATTTGAGTTTTGATATGAACAACAATTACTCTTCGTTTTAATAAGAATGTTTCATGAATATAAAACGCATTAGGATTAAAAGAAAAACTAGAATTTTAAATATGATAATTGATGTCTACATGTTAACAGTTTTTTTCTCTAAAATAATTTCGGGAAATTACATAGTTCATAAATAGTTAACGTGTTTCACAAACATAACCTCAAATAAAAATTAATTAAATTAATGCAACTTTTCATTATACAAAAGCACTTTGTAATTAGCCAATAAACATCGAACGAAACGAAATAAAACTAAAATGTTTAATCAATCTGCTACATAAAACAAGAAGTATACAAAATCATATATCGATCTCCAATAAATAACCTCATCGCAGCGTTCTCCCAATAAAAAAAGGAAAGAAAATTCAATTCCAAGAGCAATTCGCTCAAAGTTGATTCGTTACCCTACAGGTCCCTTAAGAAAATGCGCGAGAATAGTTGGCGTGCACGCACACTAAATCCAATATACATAAACATTCGTTCTTCACATCAGAAACGATAAATATACTTGCGAAGGCGAGGAATAAAAAAAAAGAGAGAGAAAAAAAACCCAGCATCGATAATTTCGAACGACCCTCGGCAGGCCGACCTTCGAAACGCGTGTAGAGAAAACTGCCTGTTAAAGGGGCAGCATCAAAGAAAAGGTCGATACTCTCCTTATCGAGCGCGAACGTTCCTTTTATGCGGCAATCGAGCAAATCGAGTAAATAAGTGAAACTCGCTTCCGGGATAGGGCTCGAAATATTTTCCGCATAGCCACATGTCCTCGTCGTCGTCGTCGTCGTCGGCAGTGGCGACGTCGGCGTCTTCGTATGGCTCTGACGAGATAACACTTTGAAGCAATAAGAGAGCAACGTTCCAAGTGTGAAATTGTATCCAATGTTTTATATATAAAACCTATCGATCTCATTTTTCTAATTTATCGGGGAATTAAACTTTTAAAATTGACTTTTCTGGTAAAAGGGTGTATCGATTATTTGTTTACTTTTTTTAAAGACCCCTGGTAATATTGAAATTGCGTTGTTATCTATGGTCAATTGAAATTTCAGAGTACTCTGTACACTACATTGCAACTACCTACTTTTATAAATATGTTAGAGGCAAAATATATCTAACTTTTCTAAGAGGATAGATATAAATTTGTATGAATAATATATTTTAATAGCGAAAAGAATGGGGATTTATTGGTATTTTCGATATTATTAATTATGAAAACTAATCTTCAAAAGTAAAGGAAAAATGTATTAAACATTTTTTTGAGCAGCTAATATTATGTACTACTAATTATTTATTAAGTATTGCAGTTGTGCATAAAAATGGAAGATGTTAATGTTTATTATTATTAATCTTTTAGTTCATGGATGTTAAAGTTCTTACAATTTCTTTTATTTCGAAAGTGCATTAGAAGGCTCGCGTTACGAATAATTGCCTTGTCGTTTCTGTAAAAATCTTGGCAAATGTGCTATACCCTTTTCAAAACGAGAGGTAGTTGCAGAAATTATGTAGACAGTTGAAGGAAATAGGTACGCTTATGGCGTTTTTATCTACAAAACATTTACATTTCTATCAAATTTCTATAAAAATACCATATACGATTGCTATCTCAGAATTTGATCATGTAATAAGAAAAATAGTTTCATCAGTCTATATCAGATTATTTTGAAATTCTTATTCTTAAAAAATTGACTGCTGCAATTATATGAAAAAAAAATGAAAATAATTTTAAATGTACAAATCCGTTGCTTTAACAGTAAACAAATCTGTATTAGTCAACAAGAAAATCGATTTCTTTTGTCGATTAGTTTCCCTACAAACGATTAAAGTAAACCGTAAGCGATTAAATAAAACTAGGTTAATGACAGCATTTACAAACAAGTCTATTTACCGATTTCAACTTACCCCAAACAGGAAATATAAAACGATCGTTTTCCGTTTGCATACTTATCAATTGTCAAAGAAAGCAGCTCAGCTATTATTTTTTTCATTTTGTTATTCATTATCTTACACTCATTAAATTCTCGAACTGATAGAGAGAACATTTATATTCGATATACGGCTTACTTATTCTTCATCGATAATATAATATCTTAAAATTGCTTTATATAGAATTAATAATTACACCGATAAATCACATAAATTTTAAGAAATATGTGTATAACAAATCAAATACGAAAATAGTTGACTGTCATTATAAAACTAAATTTTTCTGTTTATTTGAGTAACTGCAAAATTAACTGTAATTCACAATTCCAAGTGCCATGTTAACAATAAATAACAGTTACAATATAAATTCTAAAGTTTGTCAGCATTAATTTTGGTTTTTATCAGTACAACAACTGGCACTCGAGTTACAAAGAAAAACGTCACCTCGAGTCTGACTAAGAGGTTGTACCTTTGAGAACAGTCTGCTCACCCCAAGTCAGGGTAAACCACAGGAGACAAAGGGAACGCGAACACCAACAAGAAATCTCATTTTCCACAAGCTTACGTTTATCATCAGTCACGATAAACAATTTATTATATGTTGACTTAAAAAATTAAAAAAAAAAGAGAGAATAATTGGAAATAGTGTGTTATTTATATTTAAAAATCGAATGAAACACGATCGCACGTAAAGATCTTACCGTGTCAAATTCACCCCGCCAGCGATTATTCCGTTACAACCTCGAATCCTATATAAGTAACTTCGAAATAACGAAGGAGAGAAAAGAAAATTCTCGTCGAAACTCTACATAGGAGGGGTGGCGGTGGTGGCACAGTGTGCAAAAAAGAAGGACAATCATGCGGAAGCAAAATTTCAGAGACCTGCGCAGAGGGGGGAGAAAGCCTTCGTGAAAGAGAGAGAGAGAGAGAGAGAGAAAACTAGGCATCGCGCCATTGTCTACTAAAATTCCTTGCCTGCGCCCGTAGACCGAACTTTTTTCTGTTAAATAGAGCGTAAACGGGCAAGTCTCCCTAGGCGCCCCCTATCCTCTCCCCAACCATCTACCCTCTCCCTTCGTAAACGTCGTAGCACCCCTCCATAGCCAGTAGTTAATTAAAAGTTCGCGATTCCGGTCACTCGCTCCGGATTGTGTACCAACGGTGGGACGAAAAAAAGGGAGTTCGCGAGAAAGGACGTCGGAAAAACACAAGAGAAGGAACAAAAAGGTGAGAGAAAAAAATTCCGAGTCTAATTAGGAATTTTCGGGGAAGGGGAAACAGAGAGAGAGAGAAAGAGAGAGAGAGAGAGAGAGAAATCAGGTTTGATGAAAAGAGATGGAGATTAGGATGCGCGGTAGACCATTGCGGGAAAGTTCTTTCTCTTACATCTTTTTTTTATTTCCTCTTTTTTCTGCGCGCGAGAGGGTGGAGCTACGAGCTCTTTTAACTCACCCTTGTTCAAGGTCATACTGTCTTTCTCATTCACTCTCTTTCTCTCTCCCTCCCTCCCACCCTCTCTTTCTCTTCCTTTTCGGTAGAAATTCTGGTGGCCTAGATAAGTAAAAAAATACTCGGCACATAAACATGTGTACGAGCTTTTCTTGTGGCTCGCTAACGCGTCGTATATATATTTTTCTCTCTAGCGTTTTGTTCCTTGTACTTTTGATAATTAGTAGGGTACGAAGTCGAGTCGTCGCTAAACTGGGGGAGTTGAACTGTTTCTTCTTTATTTTCTTTTTTCCTTTCTTTCTTTCTTTCTTTAAGAAAGCGAATACGAATTTTAAGACGACAGACGAATTTTCTTTCCTTTATTATTTGTTTTAAGTAAAAATTTGCGATTTGGCCGCTTTAGATTGCGATTGGTGTTAATGGATTTCTTAAATACACGTTTTATAACGTATTTATTAATAAATTTTATTGATTAGATTATAGTTTATTCAAATTTTAGAAACTCTGGATTGAAATAAGAATTTTTAATAATTTCTATCAGACATAGTTCTAAATGTTTTTAACAAAATATTAGGTAAATTTACCCATGACAATATTGTTTAAAATAATTCTAATAGTTCGCAACCATAAATTTTGATTATAATGTACCTGCCGCAGGATGTTTTAGGATACAGTTGACCGAGTAGGCTTGAAATTTACCACAATCAATAAAACATTACTCTAATCCACTTAATTCGGACAGAATTTACCAATTATGTAATAATAGAAAAATTATATATAAGATAATAGTATAAGCTAAATAATAATGTCATTAAAATACCTTATATAAATGCTTGTTTTTAACGCGAATATTACTGTTATTATTATATTTATTCATTTAAATACTTTTATTATTGAAAGTACATAATTTGGTTACAGAAATTTACTTCGACGCGGTATAATTCCATTACAATATTAACAGCATTGTCTGTACTAATTTGGATCATCAAATTTCTATCAACACACTCATATTAATTAACACTTTATTTATAACATTTGCGATATATATAATATTTAGTATAAAACATTTATTGCTATTTTTTGTGTACTTTTTGTCGCACGTGTAACGTCGTGGTATATTCATTCAAAAAAACTGGTCGATTATTGTCGTAGCGTTTTTTTTGTCTTTTGCTCGTCCCGAGAAAATTACAAGGCTTTGTGCAGCAACGACTCTTACATGACGTTCTTTGAGCAAACATTGTACTTTGTAAGTAGGTAAATTAGTTGAAGGAGTCCGGGTATATAAGGAAGGATTCTATTTTGTAAGATGACACTTTTCTTGCGGCGCGTTGTCAGTTATACGCTTCTCTAACAGAGATATAATTAAGGTTTCTTTCCTTAAAATAATCGTTGTAAGGGTACGATGCAAGTACTAAATTACGTAGTTGTTAAATTTGAATTATATGTATGACCGTTTATATATTTCTCGTGTCCACGCTCATGTCGATTAAGACTTTTTTATTTATATAATATTAATTCTATGCATACGTGCACGTTAAGGACATGTGAAACTAACAAATTGGTTTTCCCATTTATTATTTGATTAACAATAAGTTGATTTTTTCCAAAAAATTACTCTGTCAGTTTCTTTTATGTTACTTAAACGTTACGTATAATTTTTTTTTCAGATTTTTAGTTTCGTATTTACAGAAAATTTTTGGGCTTTTAAAAGTAGATCCCTGTAATTTGACTGTCGCATCTACTTAAGTTTAATCTAACAGTTTAAAGTTATAATAAAAGTACTCCAACTAAGCTATATATCTTAAAGAAATGAGAAGAAAATCGTGGGTTGTGCTATTTATCGCTTTCGTATACAGCACATGTCCTCCGTAATATTAAAAGCACACTCAGACAATGTCTACTTGTCGATTTAAACAATTCATAATTAAATCGTAATTGACTTCTTTTGTAGATTTGAAGTGAACGTCTCAAGGAGAATATAAATTAACCAAGTGTAAAAAATTAAACGAAAGGTAGAAAAGGTTCGTGAATAGATAAAAAAGAAAATACCTTATAGACATATGACTCAAAGTCACAGACAATTCCAATATTTAGTTATTTCGAGATGTCTCGCGCCCATAAAAGAGAAATAGAGGTAGAAAGGACAAAATGCGGGAACAATGAAGAAAAGAAAAATGCAAAATATGAAGGCCTGCCGTAAGGTTTGATAAACATGTACTGGTCGAGGAGTGGTAGAGAGACGGTATAAGGAAGAAAAAAAATAGGATAGTACAAAGGGGACAACGTACGTTTTTGTCATCAAGCCTGAGGGACATATATAGCGTCTAAACCGCCATTTTTCTCTGGCTAGGCGTCAAGAATTTTCACTCACGCTCGGCCTCTTGCAAGAAGAAAAAAAAAAAGAGTGAACGCCCGCTCGTTAAGCGTCGTGCCGCCACTGCTATATGCCTCTGGCCAACGTCAGGTAAGCGCAAACATACAAAGGATGTTCTCTCTCGTTGACGGCGCGGAGGCTTACGTAAGACGTCGCGTGCACGATGCGTAATTACTCCTCGCGTGGGCTCTTGTTACACACCAGATGATAGGGCCGCCCGCGCTTTCTCGATTTACTCGGTGCCCTTTTAAGTCGGGCTCTTTGAAATTCTTCTTCTTCTTATTCATCTTTTTTTTAATAGTTTCGGTTTTCCTTATTCTTCATCTAGGAATCTACCTTGGATAAGTATTCTTCGTTGTCTACCATCATTTCATTTAACTTTTATTAATAATAAGTTGGGATTAGAACTTGTATTATTACAACTTACTACTCCTTATCTATGTAACATCTCGAAGGGAATTCCGTATACAGAAACTTCAAAATATAAGGTTTATAAGAATTTTATGTATCGTAGAAATTATTGAACATTGTGTAACACATATAATGCAATATTGTATACACGTAGATTACAAATGTATTTTGTTGATTCATCAAAACCAGAACATCTATTGACGTTTTAATGAATTACTGTTTTTATATATATGTGATGTCGTATCTTCGGCTCCTTTTAAAAGAAGATTATTCTTTTAGTGTATAGTTTAATCCGATGAGTTTTTAATCTTTATCGAATATTTTAAAACGATTCACATTCCCATTAATTTTATTTATTATTTACTTGTATATACCTTTATACATTGACTTCTTACTGAAACCATCTTCATTTTTAATAATCCATGTACACGATGATCTATATGCAACCAGACCAATAAATTTATATATACATAAAATAACGAGAAACCTTTTTTTGTTAATCTTATTAAATATTTCATTGCGCTCCTTTTAAAGAAATTTCTTGTACCGTGGAAAGAAAACGAGCTAGGTATATAACGTGTATAAAACTAAGTGTTGAATCTCGACTCCCACTAGCAAAAAAAGCGTATATGCATATGTGTATAATAGAGCAAGATGGCCTGCCTACATTTTTATCCTAACGAGGAAAATACCACGAAAACGAAGGTTCTCTCTCTCTCTCTCTCTCTCTCTCTCTCTCTTTCCCTCTGTCCTTTCCATTCTTTTGTAATTCCACACACGCGTTCCACTATATGCATATGCAGTCTATATTTATTTTCCTCCTTCTTTCTCATTCCCTTTATCATTATTTCTCTCGTTTTCTTCTCTTCTTAAATTTCTCTCCTTTGCTTCTTTTATGCATTGAATTGTTCGCGTGGGTCAACTTTATGTATAATGCTTAATGAAAACCAGAGAAGATTTTTTTTTCTATACGTTAAGCGGTTTTTCTCTTTATAAGTATTGAGAATAATTTTCATCTTATTTTTTTTTCCTCGAACGTGTAACAATCCCGCGTTTATTCAAGCGAATTAATAATGAATTCCATATTTTACGATTCTCTATTACAGACACATTTTAAAAGAATTCGACGTTCTATTATCACACGCGATAAACGTGATATACTATTTCTTTTTAAAACAATAATACTGCTATATTTAAATAGGATAATCATATATTTAACTTACAGCCATTTTATTTTTCATTATATGCTTTAATAATTTAACTAACAATTTAAACAATTTAATTAACAGTTTTATACGTGAAATTGTAAAAATAATTGTATCAACTATCCGAGTAAAAAAGTATATTTAATTAAATTTTACACATTCGTAATTTTCCACTATTCAAATGGTACTGAATTTCTCATTAGTTCGCTCACGGTAGTTCTACCACTCTCTTTTTTTTTCATTCTCTCGTTTTCTTTTTTACCCTCTTGATCAGTAGTACTCACCACCCTATATATCCCGCAAGTTTCAGTCAGTGCGGGCGAAGAGAAGAGTATATATAGGTTGATGAAGTGAAGAGTAGAGGTATATATATATATATATATATATATATATATATTGGACCCTTTTCTTTGCGGTCGGCGTAATCGCGACGACAAGGGTCATCCGGAGCTAAGAGGAGATTGTTTTTATACGATCCGCGATTCGTTTAATTACATTTGACTTACTCGGCCCGAGGGCTGCCAAGCTGACGGATTTATTTCCTTTCCAGGCATCCCCTACCTTCTCTTATTTACGAGTTTCTTCGTTTATAAACTGTTATTTATGGGGGAGACTGGATTCTACTGATATACCCTTGGATAAAGGTTAATTAGGAGGCTTGCATTTTAGTATATACCTATTGCGAAAAATCACGCTATACATACTCCACCAAAAAGATAATCAATTTTATATTTCTACAAGTCAGATTGATAATTTAATAAATTATTTATATTTATATTTTGATGAAACGATATCAATTATTTACTTTCTTATTTACTTTTTTACAATAACCGTTGATAATATACACATTGAATAAAATATTCTGGTTATACCCATAATTATACTCACGAGTATTCAAATATTTAATTATGCTTGTATATTGAAATCTATACGATATAATAGAGCGATTTAAAAGGATGACACAGCAAAAAAATACATGTGTCTTTTTAGAATTTTAAATGTTGAATACGAAATTGTATAATAAAAAACAAAAATGCATATTTATAAAAGTTCAATAGTTTTATATATAAGTTGAACGAAAAAATGTAGGTAGCGTCTAGAATCTACTTTTACTCGGTCTCGAATTCACCCTGAGGCCGATACTGCGTATACTTTGATGTTCACTTAATAATATTCAAAGGGATTAATATATTGCAGATGTAATAAAAAGCAATTTATTCAAATTTTAAACAATATTAATTTATTGTCTGATAATAAACGTCTGCGAACAGCAGGGTGGATTCGCGTATAAACATGTCCAATATAGGTGTAATTGGTGTATGTATATACAACAATAATTATTACGATACATAAAACATTTACGATTAAAGATCTAATTGAGCACGATCCATGCAGATAAAAATAAAAGTAACGCATTAAATGTATATAGGTATATATGTATATACGTATTGAAGTACGTGTGAAATCGCTTGGCATAACAAAACTCTATATTTGAGTACTAAACATAGCAATTTCGTTAATAGAGGAAAGTAACAATATACGAAATACATAGAATCGTGATTACACAATTGCTCAGGTAATTGCGCGATCGTAAAAGTTACTTAGACGAATGAAATTCATTCATTAAAATGTCTCTCCATTCGTATCCAAGCTCGCGTGCACTTAAAAGCAAAAGAGACTTGGTTCTCGGATCAAATACCTCTACGCGCGCACACTCGCAAATCCTTTTCGTGTCCGTTAATAATGCACAAAGCGAAGAGAAAGAGAGAGAGAGAGAGAATGTGCCGCGTGGTATACCCGTTCGCTGTTGGGATAAAGGGTTAACTCGACGAGGCCGTGACGCGGTTTTAATGACACACGGCCCACCGTTGAATACGAGGCGGCCGCGAGGCGTGCGGAACAACGGCTACTTGAACACGCACCCGTGCGCCCCTTGTTTTCCTTTCTCTCTCTCTCTCTCTCTCTCTCTACCTGTCTCCTTCCTCCCTCTTTAACCCCCATTATTCTCTCTCGTTCGCTTCCACCTTCTGACCTCGTAATGGTGCACGCGCCTTCACGAGGAGGCCTTGATTTTACGCGCCAGAGAGAGAAGATAAGAGATCGATTTCTCGAAATCGGGTGAAAATGTGCCTTTCCTCTTTTTTGAGACGGATTTTCCTGGACTTTTTACCCAGGTTTTTTCAGTTTAGCGATACGTTTACAGTTTGCGCTTTCGAATTGAGAATTCAGTCTTTTGGGTATATAAACAATGTCGCTAATTACTCGCGAAACTTGTGGTTAACGGTTTTTAAATATTTTTAAAATCCCGTTTATTACTATAAGCTCAATGCAGCCACCACCTATTTACCCAACATAAAATAACTTGTATAGTATATTAAATAATCTTTCATTACCGTGGCACTTTTTTTTTATTACCGTAATAAAATATTTTTCTAAGCAATTAACGCTCCGTTATTTAGGAACTGCTCGTATTACCATTAAAATTATTGATGTTAATAATAAGTTGAAAATTCCCAAAGAGATCAATTAAAATGAGATCCAATTGAATTTTTTATTTGATAATCGTGTACAGATGACTCAAAGGGGTTTTCAAGAGACTAGTTAAGTTATACATTTCGCTCGGAGACGCTTGTGTTATGAGACATTCATGTCGCAGTCACCGCGGGGAGTCTGCAAACTTTGTTCCATTAAATATTATTGATGTTTAAGGGGCAACTAATGTCTCGTAACTTTGTCTCCAAGAAAAATAACTCGAGTGAAGTATTTTAAAAAGTAAGAAGCTTCATTTGAATGTCCTTTATACCGTCCCTATGAAAATTTTCATGACCATAGCCAACATCTTGAATGCGTTCCCAACGAATATCAAATTTATTAAATCTTGTCACCAAGAATGATCGTATAAAACGTTAACAACACTTCGAAGATATGTAAATTAAACAAAACTTATTTATGTATATTTTACTCGTAACCATGATACAAAAATTTTTAATTATTATTTAACATATTATTATTACTTTAATAACATATCTATTTAAATTTTATTAGTTACGTCTTATATATTATTTATACTTACAATCTATATAAAGTTCTGTGGATATGTAACATTTCGAAACACAAATATGTTGTCCTTTTGTTTTTTATCGCTATACAATTAAGATAATTAAAGTAAATACGAATAATAAAATTTATTTATTTATTTAAAATAATAAATAAACTTACAGTTTACATAATAAATATACATCATTTCTAATTATCGAAACACTATTTGCGTTGTTGCATCAGTAAAATTGCACCGATAATATTATCTTTTAATTTTATTTGCTCATAAATCTAAATTTTAATATTGAACCATATTTTTTTCTTGCACTGTTTACTAATCAGAATATTTATTGTTATTATTTTTAGACAACGCATTCAACGATCCGTACGACGAATTCTACACGTTTTGAAAAACTTGCGTATTTTATTCTGGGAAAATTGTATAAAAAATCGCAAACAATCGCAGTGCCAGGAAAAAATGCGAAGGATGCGCTCCAGAATAGTTTTTCGTCATTCCCCAAAACAAGAGAAACCAGAAGAGAGAGAGGGAGAGAGAGAAAGCAAGAGAGAGGGAGACAGAGAGATTGTTTGCAAGCACCATTACACGAAACCCTCGAAAGTCACGGGATACCCGGAAGCTTGGAAAAAGAAGAATTCCCTTTCTCTCGCAAGGTTAGGTAGCCCGCAAGAGAAAAAAAGGAAAAGGTGCATAAAATGCGCGCACTCGCGGAGGAAGTGTACGCGGCTTTGTTCCTTCGGTGCATATTATTTCCATCCCTTCTACCACGAGGTACGCAGTCTTTTCTCGTCGCGCCCACGATTCTTCTTTCCAACTTTTTTCTCTCTCGCAACCTCGTTTCTGTTTTTTTTCCTTCTTTTTCATTACTCGTACGGTTACTCGCTTGACATTCGCGCAATTTTTTGGGAACGAAAAGCAGCTTTTCCGTATTTTTATTTTTTCTATTGATTCCGATATACGTTTTCTTGTGGAATAACGCAGGATTGCACGAAAGAGATAGTAATCCGTATTAAATAGATATACGTACCTTTACTTTTCATAGTGTATTTATTAACATGGTGACATATCATCGTTTCTTACCTTGTTACTACCCGAGAAAAATAAGTTGACTTTTAGATTCGTACAACAATATCTACAATTATATGAAAAAATCTATTTGCAAGTTAATAAATAAGGGACACTTTAAAAAAAATTTACGCAGAATATTATATATTTTCGGTGTGAATATTTTTTAAAGCGAACTTAAAACATAAAATAACGTTTTAAACTTCATGTAAGGGTAAATTCTTTGATTACCCAATATATATATATATATATGTATTTGGGGTACACGTAAAACCATGATTATTATTAAATAAATGTAATAATTAATGTTTCTGTTTAAACAGTAACAATTAAATATTTTTCATTTTTAATTTGCACCTGAACATTATTTAGAACACCTATATGAAAATTGAAACAGGTTATTTATATTGCACCTTTTTATTTAAACGTCAATTTCTACTCATAAAAAATACATTAATACCCCCTTCGAAAAACAATTCCTTGCATTGCTAAAAACATTTGTATGAAAAAGTATATTTTTCTACGCATACAACGAAATATTGTTGTATGATATTAAGATTAATAGACAGCATTGCTGCCAAATATTTGGGTCAAACGATATATTTAACTTTTTCCTATTCAATATGTATACTGTGCTCTTGAACATTTTTTAATGAATAGTATATGAATATAAAAAAGAACCATATAATTAGCATATATATCGTAAAATATATAAACATATAATTAATCCTGAAAGAAATTCACATATTATTGTTAGTAAAATTGTATAACGACATCAATATTTATATTAAATAACTTACGTGTATATATATAATATAATATATATATATTGTATAAAATTAACATTGTCACAATATATCA
This sequence comes from Theocolax elegans, assembly GCA_026168455.1. Lineage (NCBI taxonomy): Eukaryota > Metazoa > Arthropoda > Insecta > Hymenoptera > Cerocephalidae > Theocolax > Theocolax elegans. The sequence goes on along the minus strand of CM047426.1, from coordinate 10,029,646 downwards.
ATAACTAAGTAAATAAGCATACTGTCTCTCTTGAATGTTTTGATATTGTACTAAAATCAAAAAACACCAAGAAATAAACAACATTTATCGCTAAAAAAAAACACAAAACAAATAGATGTAATGTAGAAAAATATTTTTTTTCGAAAAGTACAAATATATATATAATCGCAAGGGCGCATGCGAATTAAAGAGCTGGTAACGTACAAAAGGGAAACGTACACATACCGCGGATCTACCGTCATTTTCCGCTTCTCTCATCCGCGCGGATATGCATTCGGAACTATACATTCGGAGGCTTTTCCCTTTCGTACTATCCCCATGCACTTTTTTTTAGTTTATCAACGTGCACTGACATAGTCAGACCCTTCAAATGCATATCTCATAAATCGAATATACATAGTGCATTCTTCGACGTCGTATTAATATCGTACTGGCATTTTTTGTATTATTTGTGCGCTGTACACCTGCGAGATTTTCATTTTATTGTTTATATCAAAATAATGCAAAATGAATTAGAGCGTAAATACCGATAGTCATCGCTTTGATAATATCTACGAATTTCAAATGTTTTAATTAATCCTTTCAGAATTTAACATTCCGTGAAATATATAGATTTTTTAGACGAAATATTTTATCGTTCAAATTAATTATTTTTGTAATATGTATGCGATGTTTTAATTTTTTTATTACTAGAATAACTAAAACTATTTTACGAGCTGCGTAGTAAGCAGAATTGAAGTAACGAGAATTAAACTTAGCATAGCAATAAATAAAATTAGGGATAAAAACTTCGTTAAAATATTGTACGTTCTACATTTTAATTGTTATTTTGATTTTAAAATTTTATATTAAATTTTAATGATTTTGAGCAAAAACAAAAATTTCTTGGTCTTGAATTATTTTGTTAATATTTTACAGCTAAAATTCGTCTACCTAACTTTGTAACTCACAATGAGAATATCGCATATTTAAGTCCCGCATTCGCCTGAAACTTTGGGATATGTTTTTTAATAATGAGTTCCAAAAGAAGCCACAACACAACAAGATTTGATGTTCAAAATTACCATAAGTTATATAAGGCGCTGTGACTTTACATTAACAATAATAAATTGAAAATGTTGCAAATAAAAATGATAATATCTAACACTAGATTTAAGTAAAAGCGTCGATTTGATACTTTCAAACCCACCTTTACAGATACTTTTTTTAATATTAATCCCCTAAGAGTGTGCAAAAACAAAAGATTTTCTTGTCTATTTTTAATATCTACTTAATAATTTACATTCCATGGTAAACCAAAGCTGATTATTTACTTTCCTTACAAAGACATTTATAATTCACTTTCATTAAAAATTAAATTGGCAAATTTTGAACATTAAATCTTTGTACCTCGTATAGACGGTATCATCATTTATTATTAAAAATATAAAAACAAATAAAATTCTAACTATTACTAAATCAACAGAATATATTTGAATAAAAAATATAACCTTAAAAAGTTTTCATTAATTTAAATTAACAAAATTGCCGTCAAGTTCTATAGTGGTTTAGTTTGTAAATCGTTGGATTTGTAATTCGTTAATTTGGGTTCGAGTACTAGCCCATACCTATTGATACATGAACTACTGTATAAATTTACACGGATTTTGTTTACAAACAGATCAAAAAGTTTAATCGCTGATTAGTACCGCAATTGGAATATAAATAAAAATTTCAAATTATTTTAAAAAATAAACATTTTTAATTCTACGACACAAAAGCAGAATGTTTTACATTTTAATTTAAGTTTAGGACTTTTTCATGACTGTGTACTTTATTCAATAACATTCAAGAATAATTTTAAAAAACAATAATTCACTGTACTGCATATATTGCACGTATTCGTGTCTTTTTTAATATAATTTAATACAGTTTTAGATAAATATAGTTATATTTAAACGAATTTTATTTTGTAAATTTAAAAGTACCGAAAAGACCTTTTAACCAACGCATAACAAATGCCTTTAAAAAAACCTCGCTACCCAGATTTGTTGTTCCAATATAAAGTATGTAAAAGGATTTCACATCCTCTTAGCGTTAATTATTCAAACTGAATTCGTTTTTTTTTTCGTCACGAAAACTAGAACAATCAACAATACGCAAAAAAAAATAAATTTAAGTAAATCGTTATTTTATCTTTTCGTTATCCAATTCGGATCATAGAATATGTAGTTCGACTATATCAGTGCACTTGAAAACTGCGCAAAGAATCTACCAACACATATAAGCATGCATATAGCGGATCGTTTATAGAATGATTTATTCGATTGTTTTAGGAACAGTGGTTTTTTTTTACCATACGAGGAGCAAGTAGATCATACATAAATATAATATGTTTCTCGTCACGTACATTGACAAATAGGTACATATAAATACTTTGTAGATGTGTGTGTGTGTATACATACGTGTATGTACACACACATATGTATATACATACACAGGCACGAGTATATTATTATATGTATCTATACGATGTACGCACATGTACACATGTATATAAAGAATATATTCAATGACGGTCTGTACACTGTACAGGCGTATAAAAAAGAAGAACATGTGTCTTAAAGTGTTGTATGTTTGTATCTTTCTTTCTCTTTCTTTCTCTCCCCCATAGGAACAAAAAGATTCTGTCAGTCACCTCCAATTTCTCCTAATCCTCTTCCTCCGTTTTTTAAACGCTTCTGTGTGGCGGTCAATATATAACTCTGAACAACTGTGTATTCGTATGTGTTGAGCTGGGTGTGTGTGTGTGTGTGTATGCGTGTGTATGCGTGATAATACGTGTGCCCGCGCGCTTGATCGCCGGATGTCGTCACGACGATCAAGCGCTCGAATCGATCGTCCGTCTGTTTGTGGCGTTCTCTCTTCCTTCTTTTTTTTTATATTTTTATCTACTCCCTCTACACCGTAGTCTACTACATATATTTCTCTATATTCTTTTTGTAGCACTTTTCCTTCTCCAGTCTCGTTTTTCTCGTAATTCTCCTCCCTCGCGGTTGGTGTATCGGTTTAGTGTATCGGTTATAAATGGCTACTGAATTTGAAAATCGAATGTCGCTTTGTTATTCTGGTTGATAATTCTGCTGCTATCACCTTTTGCATTCATATATATGTATGTACATTTATTTCCGAGCGAGAAAAATATTCCGCGTGTCACCTTTTTGTTTTGCGCTTGAATATTATTATACATGTATGTATATACTTTGATTTTCGCAGTTTACTTACACTGTAGGATTCAAAAGTGAAAAAAAAAATACCAGGCGAAGTCATTTTTATCGTCGTTTGGATAAAAGTATCGAGCTCGTAAATTTGACGGATGAACAAGGTATGTACAGTTACGGGCTGGTACTTTGGACCAATCGTGTTATTCGATAAAAATGATATCGAATGCTCAAAATAAATGATCAGTGTGTATATTTAATTATTCCACGAGGTACAACATAGAGAGAGTTACTGAGTAACGGTTAGTCAGTAACTACTTGAAGTAAAGAGCAAAAATTAAAGTGGCTGGGCTCCGGATTATCACTTATCAGCAGCTATTGGATGTAATTTTGCAACTGAATCGAGGCGACAAATTCAACATATTTTTCTAGCATAATAAACAAGATTAATATAATATATATAAATCTACATATCGACATAAATATATAACGCGTATAAACGTAAACGTCAGTGAAGCTTGAATTTAGGCACGTGTCAAATAATAGCATAGCATCAAAGATAATCAACATCAGAATTCATAATACGCTAGTAGTGGGTGTGTGCGCGCGCATGTGTGCGTGTGATTTGTGCGGGTGGGTGGGTGTGTGTGTGCGTGTGTGTGCACGCGCATATTCATGTGTATTATACGTAATATATATATATATATATATATTACGTACGTGTGTGCGTGGGTGAGTGCGCGTATGCGTGCGTGCGTGTGTATTCCGTGAAATATGCAGGTATAACTTTGTCCTCGAACGCACACAATAATTATTTTCATTCCATCGTACGAGCGCACAACGAGCCAAAATGAAAGTTCACCAAATAGTATTATGTACATGTGGTAGGAGAAAAGGATGGGAAACAGCCAGTGTATACGAGCTGTTATCGTTTACAAACTTTGCACTTCGAAACATCCCGAAAATTCTTCGGTCAAAGAGCCGCACACTGAATTTCTAAAGCGAGATCTACGAGTATGCCATATTTTCTAATGTAAAACTGGTTCCCGTGTTGTGCGAGTCACAAGAGTCCGGCCATAATTCAAAATGTGTGTGTAAGATCGACTCCCTATGGGAAGTATAACGCGTTACGTACATACGTGCGCGTGTCTAATAATAACCAACTGGTTTCGCGAGTTTCGCATCGTACTTTTCTAAGATATTTATTCCGAGGTTAATGGGAAACTTTTAGTCAAGTATTCGATCCCGTTGAATAGTTTATTCTGCGATTGTGCACTAAATTCTTAACAATTTATTTCCTTCACCTATATAAGGAACGACCGATTTAAATGAGTTTATTTTTTAAATAAAATACTTAACTTCCAAGTATTTCTAAAAATACATGTTTTATTGTGAATCAACGACTAACATTGAGTGAAACTGAGATGTCCTTAAAAATTAATGTACGTAACTATGTGAATCACTAAATACAGGCCATTCCTACTTGGAAGTATGAATGTATAATGATTCTCCTGTATTCTTTGAATTCTTATACAGCATTTAACAAATTGCTTAAGGCAAAGTTATATTAATAGTTTTCTTGAAAATAGATTTAATATTCATAATGAATAATTAGTATCCGGAATGTCCATCACATGGTATTAAAGAAACGGAATAAGTGTAAATTTTTCTCCTAATGGAATAGAGAAAATTCGACCAAACTTTTCAGAGTGTTAAATCAGGAGAAGAAATTCTAGTAGAAACATTTTTCACTTGGAAAGGGCTTTACTTTCACTCTATTTAAAGAAAAATCTCTTTGAAAATTAGACTTACTTTAGTTTAACCGATATTTTCAACTCACGACTTTATTAAAGTGTGATCAATTAAATTTAATCGTTAAATGAAAAAATTAATTAATAATAATCATGAAAATGCAAATTAAATTAAAATTCCATAAATAAAGGTAAAACGAAAATATAATTTGAAAAGTTTTTAGATTTACCAAGTTTGTTAACTCAATTTTTCGTACAAGTAAATATTAGTATGGCGATTGTTAAGTGATTAATCAAATCTAGAAAAATATCTAATTGCAATTCTAGTATTCTAGTATAATATAGTTATAAAAAGTTATAAAAATAATATATAAATAATATATATAAATAGTTATAAAAATAATATAGTTATAAAAAATTCAATATTTTTTTAAGAGCGCATGGAGAGCGCTCATCATATTTATATAAATCAATATTTTTTTCTTTATATTAAATTTTAAATTTATCGATATCTAACAAATATTTTGTTTCTTTTGCGAAGGTACGTTTAAACTGCATATTTTCAAGTCATTGGTTAAACAGGCTGAGAAGTAACAGTAATCAACTAACGATAGATAATCCAACTAGGACTTTCTCTAAATGTAAGTGGGCTGGTCGACGTCCTATTAGATTTTCAGGCGAGAGGCACGGCATAGCTAAAGACTTCTCTGGCCCCGTAACTTCGCAATATACATTCGGAGCACGAATTTCGTGTATCAGGTTCATGTAAATTTCCTTAATTTGCAACGTGATCCTTAAGGGTGAGGCACGGGGAAATTCCTCCATTTCCTAACTCGCGTTTCAGCCTTACCTATATACAGGGTGTCCGCGAGCTCCCTTCGCAGTGAGGACGGTGTGCACCAAAAATATTTGTATGTTACTACTTTAATTATAACTATAGTTGTTGCTTTAGCAGTAACAGAGAAACTCTTTTAGTATGTTACTAATATAGTAACTACTATAGTTATAACTATTTTTAAAACTTAAATTTTAGAAAATATTTTAGTAATAACTATAGTAATTACTATTTCTATTATTTTAGTAACATTGATATTAGTATTAACTTTAGTAATTGCTATAGTTAAAACTAAAAAAAAAACTATTTTTCTTTGCCCTGAAGCAGGCCGATTTTACGAGCATAGAGTAAACAACGCTAGATGCTAAATGTTAAGTAATTCGTGTTAAATATTCTAAATATTAGTATTAGATTAATTTTAATTAATTCACCTATCCTAGTTATAACCTATAAAATAGATGTTCTTAACCTCAAACCATTAAACTATTAAAATAACGTCATTAATCTCAACATTTCAAAATTAATAAAACACCTTATTTTTAATATTTAACACACATACTTTTAACCCCCAAATCACTAAAATAATAAAAATACCCTCAACATTTGAAAATTAATAGAAACATGTTATAACGTTTAAAATATAAATACAAAACTGGTTAAAACCTATAATATAAAAACTCTTAACCTCAAAACTTAAAAACATTGATATACCGTAAAAAATATTAGAGAATTAACAGAAACATTTTAGGTGCAACCAATAAAAGACATGTTTCTAAACCCAAATCGTTAAAATTACTAAAGCAACCACAAAAAATATCGAATTTGGTAAATTCGTAGAAACACTCTTACTATAACCTGCAAAATTACTAAAAACGGTCTGATTATAACCTATAAAATAAAAATTTATAACCTCAAATCTATAAAATAATTGAAAAAACGTAGAAAATATCGACATTAAAGAATTAACAGAATCATTTAGTTTCAACCAAAATAAAAGTTATTTCTAACCTCAAATCGTTATAATAACTAAAGCAATCACAAAAAATATCGAATTTGGAAAATTAGTAGAAACACTTATTACAACCTATAAAATTACTAAAAACGGTCTGATTATAACCTATAAATTAAATATTCATAACCTGAAATCTATGAAATAATTGAAATAACGTAGATAATATCAATATTAGAGAATTAACAGAATCGTTTTAGTTTTAACCAATAAATAGATATTTCTAACTTCAAATCGTAAAAATTACAAAATCAACCACAAAAAATATCGAAATTGGAAAATATTTATTTTATAGGTTATAATCAAGCCGTTTTTAGTAATTTTACAGATTATATTAAGAGTGTTTCTACTCATATACACATTTTGATATTTTTGGGGGTTGTTTTAGTAATTTTAACAATTTGACGTTAGAAATATCTTTTTTTTTTGGTAGAAACTAAAATGATTCGACTAATTCTCTAAAATTTATATTTTTACGATATTTCATTTATTTTATAGATTTGAGATTATGAATATTTTTTTAGGTTATAACCATAACGTTTACAATAATTCAACAGGTTATAATAAGAGTGTTTCAACTACTTTTCTAATTGTGATATTTTTTGAGGTTGTTTTAATAATTTTAACAATTTGAGTTTTGAAACATCTATTTTATTGATTGTACCTAAGATGTTTCTGTAATTCTCTAATATTATTTACAGTATATCAATTATTTATAGATTTGATATTCTGAATTTTTATTTTATAGGTTATAATCAGAACTATTGTAATTTTATAGGTTATAATAAGAGTGTTTCAACAGAATTTCAAATTTTGATATATTTAAGGTTATTTTAGTAATTTAAAAGAATTGAGGTTAGAAATTTCTTTTTTTTTTGGTTGAAACTAAAAAGGTTCTGTTAAATCTCTAATGTAGATATTTTTTACCTGATTTCAAATATTTATAGATTTGAGATTATGAATATTTATTTTATAGGATATAAACAGTTCGTTTTTAGTAATTTATAGGTTATAATAAGAGTGTTTCTACTAATTTTCAAATTTCGGTATTTTTTAAGCTTGTTGTAGTAATTTTAGCGATTTGAGGTTTCAACCATTGGTTGAAAATAAAATGATTCTGTTAACTCTTTTATGTTGATATTTTGTACGTTATTTCAATTATTTTATAGATTTGAGATTATAAATATTTATTTTATAGATTAATCAGACCGTTTTTAGTAATTTTATAGGTTATAATAATAGAGTTTCTAATAATTTTCAAATTTCGGTATTTTTAGCTTGTTTTAGTAATTCTAACGATTTGAGGTTAGAACCATTGGGTGAAACTGAAATGATTCTGTTAATTCTCTAATATTGATAATATCTACGTTATTTCAATTATTTCATAGATTTGAGCTTATGAATATTTCATTTATAGGTTATAACCAGACCGTTTTTAGTAATTTTACAGGTTATAGCAAGAGTGTTTCTACGAATTTACCAAACTAGTTATTTTTGTAGTTGCTTTAGTAATTTTAACGATTTGAGGATAGAAATTTCTTTTTTTTTTTTGGTAAAACTAAATGATCCTGTTAACTCTTTAATGTCGATATTTTCTACGTTATTTCAATTATTTTATTGATTTGAGGTTATAAAGATTTATTTTATAGGTTATAACCAGACCGTTTTTAGTAACTTTACAGGTTATAGTAAGAGTGTTTCTGTGAATTTACCAAATTCGATATTTTGTAGGATGTTTTAATAATTTTAACGATTTGAGGTTAGAATCATCTATTTTATTGGTTGCACCTAAAATGTTTCTGTTAATTCTCTAATATTTTTACGGTATATCAATGTTTTTAAAGATTTGAGGTTAAGAGTTTTTATATTATAGGTTTTAACCAGTTTTGTATTTATATTTTAAACGTTATAACATGTTTCTATTAATTTTCAAATGTTGAGGGTATTTTTATTATTTTAGTGATTTGGGGTTAAAAGTATGTGTGTTAAATATTAAAATAAGGTGTTTTATTAATTTTGAAACGTTGAGATTATTGACGTTATTTTAATAGTTTAATGGTTTGAGGTTAAGAACATCTATTTTATAGGTTATAACTAGGATAGGTGAATTAATTAAAATTAATCTAATACTAATATTTAGAATATTTAACACGAATTACTTAACATTTAGCATCTAGCGTTGGTTACTCTATGCTCGTAAAATCGGCCTGCTTCAGGGCAAAGAAAAATAGTTTTTTTTTTAGTTTTAACTATAGCAATTACTAAAGTTAATACTAATATCAATGTTACTAAAATAATAGAAATAGTAATTACTATAGTTATTACTAAAATATTTTCTAAAATTTAAGTTTTAAAAATAGTTATAACTATAGTAGTTACTATATTAGTAACATACTAAAAGAGTTTCTCTGTCACTGCTAAAGCAACAACTATAGTTATAATTAAAGTAGTAACATACAAATATTTTTGGTGCACACCGTCCTCACTGCGAAGGGAGCTCGCGGACACCCTGTATATATATATACATACGAAAAATCCTTTTCCCAAATTCCCAAAGTTAAAGAAAAAACAAAAAATATATCCTCCAAACTACATTAACATCGAATTATACGACACTACCGTATGTCGCAACCAAAAAAATCTAAAGAAAAAACTTTCCTAAGTGTAATAAGAAAATCCAAAGTTATAAAATAGGACATATATATGTATAAACACGTTTGCGTCATATTTTCGTTATCGATATAATTTTATAAAAGTCACTTGTTCGAAATCCGCACGTTGAAAAGTTTCCTATATCGCACATGACAGATTTATTATTCTGATCGTAAATGTCATGGAAAACAGAAGTTGTTACAAGTATACAATTGTTACTTTTCGCGCTTGTAACGCGTAAGTTTACTTTTTTTTATTTCCTTTTATAGAAAATCAGATCGAACCTTCCTCACTTTGCACTCGCGTAAACGCGAAATTCAAGTTTACTGATGTACGTAACAATAAATAACCGTTTTCTAATTGCCGATTTAGCACGTTGTTGTAAAAAAAGTAGTTATTGCGCGTAAATTTTTCTACTTGACTTATATGGATAATTTGTCAAAACTTTTAAATGAATCGTATATAATTTTAGTAACATTTATTTTCTACATCTGCCGGTAGATATTGTTTACAGTTACCTTTATAATCGTATATCCAACGTGCAACAAAAAATTAAATAAAAAAGACAAATTGAATGCATTAGGTGATTATTTTTTACGCAAATTGATGCATTAGAGGTTACAGAGGTGAATTAAATATAGTTTAATCTCTGAGTACCCGCATTCTGTGAAAAAAGTTCCGATCCCGAAAGCTCACTGGAAAAAAGGCAAATTTGTCCAATGCATTAAGATGGAGTTCTCGAGAATCACGTGAAATCTTCCGCGATTTTTCTCGTACCCACACATTCTTGGATTCAAAAAGTTTGTACCCATGCTGCGCGCGCAAAAGGATGCCCTGCAAAACCACTTCTAACAAACGCGCGTCACGAAAAGTCCCTCAAGACACTAACTCCCAACATTTTTCACCACGACAGAGATAAAAATCATCGTCCTCCTTTCGACTGTTCTAAATACAGAAGCTAGTGAAATGACATAAATAAGAAAAATAAAAAAATCTAACGTATCTAACGTAAAGGTTATTAGAACTTGGTTTCGCGGATTTGTTTTAAATTTATGGGATGCATTTTTTGTAGTGAATAATACCTGCAGCAAAAGTAGTACAAGATTTCAAAAGTTATATTCAAGAGATTTTTCGCTGCTGATTCCGGCAACTCTGCATTGTTTACATAAAATTCTAACGCGTCAGCAAATTTATTAATTGGAAACATGAATGTGTAAACGAATAATTATATTCAATTAATATCACCCTTAACGTTAAACCCAACAATAGATTAAATTACCATTACCCATATCTATACGTGACGTACGATGCATATCCCATTTGAATCAAGCCAATGTAGATAGACCAAAAGAAAAAAATCGTCAAATATTTCGGGTAGATCGATGTACCAAGCGTATTATTGCGGTCGCGGGTGGAATCTAACCACGTACATGGCCGTAGGGCTGGAAACCACCACCCCCAAGTAGTAGACTCGTGGGCGAGAGAAACAGAGGGAATGTGTGGGTGTCCCAGTGCTAATTGCGAGGTACGGGCGTCATTACTCAGATTACGGCTTCCTACTACGGCGAAAGAATGGACCAGGATTCTACGTGTACGTGTCTATCTGGGTACGTATGTATGGGTGTACGTACACATACGCCTGCGGATCCACATGTATACGCGTCTTATTAGCATAGTCTCGCGTGGGCGTCGATGGTAATTACGGCGACTTTCCAAACAGTGAGTGACTCATTTCGCTCAACTATACTGAAAGGGATTTCATTATTGATATTTTTTGAGACACGCAGCTCATTTAACCTTAACTCTTTGTATCTTCTTTTTTTTTAATTTCCTTAGAAAATTACTTGAAGCCCGCAGTTTTATTATTTACGCTCAGGTATTTTTATTTTTTGCAGGCGCGCTTTTTATTTGTTTTTAAAAGACGCCGCACTACGTGGTTTTTTTGTCATTTAGCGCGTACAGCTTTGATGTGGATGAATGGATCCTTTTTCGTATAGTTTAGGATTTTAGAAAAAGAGATTAAGATAAATTGCCGGATGACACGTCCGGCGTTCTTTAGATTTTCTTGAGCTAAGTCGCTTGAAAATGTATTTCATACCCGTAATTTGCTTTTCTTTAAACTTTACCTTTGTAATATTTACTCAATTTAAAAAAAAAATCAAACAAATCCATCAATATTATTTATACAACATTATTCAAGATTTTAGACATAATTCGCTTGTCAACTTAAAAAAACACAAGAGACAATTTTTACTTGTTTTTTGACTTATAGCACAGAAACATCACGTTTCTTCATAAAAATAGTATGTTATGTAAAGATAAAGTTGTTTCTTTACAGTTACATTTGAGGGACGCATTTTATTCTTATCATAAAAAGTTGCCTATAAGCCAGTTTCACAAAAGGTATATAAAAGATTCTCTTATAACTTTAAAGCCCGTTGTTCTATATATTTCTTTGTATCTTTTTTCGTAAGCTACTGGAAGTTTACGAAAGGAAAAGTCGCATTCTTTTAGCTTTTGAGCTGTATCATACCAAATTTAAAATGAACGCGGAGGAAAAGATGTATCTCTTACAAAAGGGATGAAACAAATAAATCGATAGATATTATCTGATTGAGAAAAGATGCTTTAGTTGAAGCCAAGTACTTGACAAAGCAATTGGTCCTCTACAAGTTAAGAGGATACCAAATCTTAAATAGCAGTGTGCCAATAACTTATTGCGGTGAATTTTTAAAAACTTTGCTTGTACTATCTCTCGAATATGCATTTATTATTACTAACCTTAGTCAAATCTTTAATAGAGTTATATACCTATCTCGATTATGCAGTATATAGTTTAATACATACGTTAATAAACTATTTTTTCACAAAATCTTTCGTATGAAATTCTAAATGAATGTAAATTTAACTCTGTAGTAAAATGCAACATGTTAAATGGTAGAGAAACTTGTATGCCTGACTAAATACGGATTTCGACTACTTAATCATGATTTACATACTACGTGTATCTAATTTCTTTTTAACAAGCTTGTGATAATGTATAAATAATGTATCTTATTAATGTATTAATATTGATGAAAATGTATCTAATATTCGTACAAAAATTTACAGATCATTAACAAATTATTTCAAGATACCATATTAAGTGTAAATAAGGTTTAACGTTCGAGTTTAATAACATCAAAAACTTTTATCAAAATAAGGTATTACGCTCTGTAAACCTAATAGAAAAGTAAGAAGTATGTTAATCTTACAATATTTCTTATATATATTATACATAACTCTTGAAACTTTTCCCCACATTTAAATTGCAAATAGAATATAACTACGATCAGTTTTCATAAATTAATTAAAAACTTTTGGTATAGTTATATATATTTTTTAAATGGAATATAATTATACTTCTTGATATTTTTTATATAATTAAACCACAATTTTCATTGTGTATAAAAATAATATTCGAGTTTAACAGGCGTATATTAGAGATATTATATTAACATTAATATCTCACGGATAAAGATATTTAGCAAAAATGTAGATCTTAAATTTTTACAAATTAAATATTTACTGGTTTATTAATTATTAATTTCTGGAAAAGCTTGTAGAAAGTGTAATTATTTAAAAAGTTTATAAGTTTAAATCTATAAATTTTTGACAAATAAGATTTGTTAATCAAAATCTCGCAAATGAAATTAGAAAGTTTGAACAGTCATTATTTATATCATTGTACTTTATAGGAATCATTAGGAAATTGGATTTTTTGGTTATAGGAGTTATATTACAACCTTTCATAATGCTCGTGTGTCGTACATTGACCGAACGTTTACACTGATTGTTTTTGCTGAATTTTAGCAAAAGACATACCGGCGACTCGTACATCACTTACGCTTCTGTATATCAAGTGTACATTACTAAATTATATATATATATAAGATATAAACTGTCTAAAATTCGGAAATTCTAGTAAGGTTGTATGTTACATAAAAGTATACATGTATAAGGCGAGAGTCTCAAGTAAGTAGAATTATATTTATATATAATATCACAAGAGTATAATAAAATAACAAGACACAAAAAGGAAACCCCGAATAAATACAATATCGATACACAAAATTAACCAGTCGAATTACGTTTTATGTATATAGTGCAAACGTAATCAATGAAAATAACCATGTAGTTCAAAAAGACCTTTTAAAACAAACGAAAAAATAGTGCAGTAATAAAAATTGTGCATTTACGTCGTCAAAAAGGCGAGTGTGAAAGTTCAAGAAATATAAAGTACTTCCAATACCGTCGTTCCATATAAAATATGTACGTATGCATACATGTTTAGTTAATCAAAGGTAACACGTATTTGTACAGTTGTTTGTACAGTCGCACTGTGTTTTTTTCTTCTTCCTCTCCTTCTCTCTCTCTCTCTCTCTCTCTCTCTCTCTCTCTCTCTCTTTACGTTAAAATTAAAATACACGTAAATTCAAATACACCTATTTATTTCTACCTTGACGATAAAATTTTCGTCGTACAAATATTTGCACCACTCAATATTTAAATTCCAAACATTTAAACCTGATTTTCAACGTGATTTTGACGAAATAGCAAAAAAATCCTTTCGCACTCGCCTTGTAGGACCAAAAAAAAGTAAACTCGTCACTCAAACGTACTTATATGTATAAATAAATGCTGCTACAATAGAGAAAGAACAACCGAATTATATTTTCAAAAATTATAAAAAGAAAAAACGAAAGATAAAAACTCTGACGATATCGTGATATTTAATAAGCAGTTGGCAATCCACAATGTCAAGTATACGTGTACGTGTGCACGTGTGACAGTGTGTGTATGTGTGTGTGTGTGTGTGCGTGTGTGTGTGTGTCGGTATGTATTACGAAGCGGATATCTTATAGTGAAGAGAGAAAATTAATCCAAGTGGCAAAGAGGAAGTTTAAAAGAGAGGAAGTGAAAAACTGAGGTAAAAATCTATATATGTGTATGTGTATTCGAAATCGATTAACGGGAATCGAGATTAAATTGCAATAATAGGAGAAAAAGAGCGAGATAGAAAGTGCGGATGAAAAATCATTCGAGTGAAAAAAAAGAACCGTGGAGGAGAGGTAGGGAGGAAAACTGTGCACGCCGCGAGGGAAATTGATAAAAAATTAAAACGAACGACGCGAAAATGAGAGGGAGAGAGAAACAGAGAGAAGAGAGAGAGAGAGAGAGAGAGAGAGAGAAAGAGAAAGAGAGAGACAGAGAAGAGCTGAGGTTTTCGGGATGAAAGTGACGAATGAATTGTTTTTTGATGAGTGTAATATAAAGTACGTGCGAGCGTTATAAAAAAGGTGCGGCAAAATAAATGAAGGAGAAACGGAAAATAGGTCGTTACTCTGTTTTCTTTTTTTTTGGTTTATATAAAAAAAATCGTAAAGCCAAGGACATATTTTTTTTTATTTAGTTGGACCAACATAGTTTTTGCGAAAAAGCACAATTGAATGTTATAGATCAATATTATTTTGTTAGGTCAATATATTTATCAAACTTTAGAAATAATTGCTTTACTTACTTTTTTACAGTTGATCCAATTAAATCATTATTTCAACTCGTTGATGCTACGAGGAAGGAGTTTTGGCTCAAATAATGTAAAGTAAGGGGGTTGATCAGTCTTCCAAAAGATAAAGACAATTATCGCTATTTTTCCCATAACAACAATAAAGCGAAAAGTTATGTTAATTATCTTTTTTTTACACGTAGGTCATCGAAGAATTCTCATATGTAGCATCAATAATCACCGAGTGATGAAATCATTGAACTACATTTAATCGAATAACTTGATTAACATTTTATAAACAAAATATTAATTTTGATTAAGCTATGTACAAAGTTTGATTTATGATGCCGGTTAGTCTAATACGGAGAGCTATATTTACTAATATTGGCGTTTATTAACCCTTCATTTGCACTGAAAGAGCATCTAATTACGGTTAAATTAAATTCTAGTTTATTTTGTCAGTGATGAAGTTTGATCAACCGTATATATATAAATGACTTTTGAATGAACGAATAAACACGTTTTTATTTAACCGATATTTGAAAACAGTTAAAAAAAATATTGGTTTATTTTTCACACAACTTTTACACGTATTGTTACATTGATATTATAATTTAATAATGATAATCGATAAATAATAATTCAATTTGATTCGTATATACCGGCACACGTCGTGCACTACATTTCTATGAAAAATATTAATTTTTTTCTTGTTTACGAAAAATACTTTTAACGTGATTCACAAACTTTGGAAATATAAACGTTTGAAAACTAGGTTGATACTTGGATGAAAGTTACATGAAAAGTATAAGTAAATAATATGTAAACTATAGTTATTTATTAATATTACACAAGTTTTGCCCACCCTCTACAACCCCACCCCTTACATAACTGGGATTACAAATTGATTTGAGTGTACCGAGTTAAAGATTGCTTAAGAATAATGTAAAAATAGTTAACTGTTAATAAATTCATATACTTTTCCATCGAGTAGATATTGCCGCGAGACGAAGTTACTTTACATTCAACGAAGCGATACTCCATTATCGATGAATCAAATTTCAGGTTAAAATAACCCGACTCTCTAACCAAACTTTAAGAAGAAGCATTTTTCTTTCTTCTTTTTCTTTCTCAGACGAGGAGGATACCGACCAAACTCCTTTCCTCGAAGCATCAGAATAATTCTAGATTGTGCAATATCGCGTGGTAAGAAAAACCAAAAGTGAAGAAACAGGAGAATTGAAAGAAATACCAAAGTAACTCGCAAATAAGGGAAATCAATGCTGTGTGCGTTTGAAACAGTGTACATTTTACGTTTGCTGTATTGTTTTTTTTTCTTTTTTGTGTTAGGAACGAAATAAACGAAGTGACTTTGTCTTTTTTTTACATTATTTTTTGTTGTTTCTGTTCGTGTCAAACTTACAACGTCAATAATTTGCATAAGCGTAAGGCCGAAGCTCAGCTGTAGGGGTTCGGACTCATTTTGGACCGGGCGCTCCAGCACGTTGTACGAATCCAGCAGGTCGTTTAGCAGCTTCTTCTCATGAAAACCGCCACTTACCAGCCCTGACCGAATTTCATTCACATCTCAATATACACTCCCAGCTCTCTCTTTGTGTGTGCACGTGTTTCAGTGTCGGTGTGTTTGTGCGTGACTGTGTGCAACGTGTGTGCGTGTGCGTGTGTGTATGTGTGTAAGTCGCGTGTTTTCACGCGGCAGAGTAAATCTGTGACTACTGAGTATGTCAGTATTTGATATTGCTTTTACGTTAATTTAAGGGGTACGTAGAAATCAGATGCACTACTTTACCGACTTGGCAGACCAAAACACTCATATTCGTATAGGAGTACCAGGGATTTTTGGATTAACATTTAGTTATGCTATTCGCAACTAACTGATTAATAATATTTGAGAAAATGTATTTATTTAAAATTGTTAAATCGCAATATTTGATTACCGATGTTAATTATAATTATCTACATATTTTATTTGAAGTTTGTAAACGAAATATAAATAAAAATAATAATGACTTCTTTTTTATTTCAACTTGAAAAAGGTCGTTCAATATTTGTATATAGTAATTAAAACATTACTACAATATTTTACTAAATTAAAAGCATTATTACATTTCGAAATAAATAATTTAAGTTTTTACACGTGAGAGGTATAAACGAAACATTTCAAATTAAAATATACCATAAATATAAATTGTGCAATTTGCGTATGTAATAAGGTAATTTATTAAAATTCGTTCGATTTTCAACGTTAACAGTTATATTTTCATGAGTGTTTTAAAAGAATAACGTCCTCAACTCAGTCGGTAAAATAGTAACTTAAATTTCGACATTCTCCTTAATATATACCTGCATGAACGATGATGACACACAAGAGACCATTCGTAAATACATATTCCTATATAGCATTTGTTTCCTTTTTCGCGTACTCAGGGCGAAAAAATAACGACGACTCGGCCTCGTTACTCGCGGGCTTGCGTATTGTCCGCTACGACTCTTATCTTATCTCTGCGAGAGTGTGTGCATTTTTTTTCCTCTTCCTTTCTCTCTCTCTCTCTCCGACTCTTTCTCTTCTACTCCGCTTTTAATGGACTCTAAACGGGTCTTATTGTCATGGCTTCGAAAACTTTGCTCGCCTTTTTAAACAACGTAGCGAGAGAGCGAGAGCGAATGCGCTAAATGCGAGAAATAATTGTGGTCTCTCGAGCGCTCGGTGAAGAATAAGTAACTCGGAAGAGTGTTCTGCCGGCGCGCTCGCAGTGATAGCGCGAAATTTATGGTACGTTACTGAACTAATGTTCCGCTACCGCTATTGTTGATGCTTCTATTTAATTGCTCAGGAAAAAAAAATCGAATTTTCTAGTCCGCATTATTTACGCCTGAATATGGAAATGCTCTTTTTCTTAACGTCAGAAAATGATTTTGCGCGAGTCACTCCGAGAATTCGGTAAAGTTTTAATTTTTAAAATCGAGTCGTTCCGGATAAATGAGATAAAATAGTAATGACGTTTAATGAACGAAATGAATTTTTCGAATAGAGTTTCAACTTACTATTGGTTTGCATTTATTTGTAATATCTGTCTATCTGTTTGTTTATTCGTTTCGATATTTCCAATGATTATATAATCTTTCTTAAGCATTTCCATAAGAGGCTTATGGATGAAAAGAACAATTGATGCATAAAAATGCATCAATTTATGTACCTATAGCTTAATACATTGGCAAATCTAAGATCAGCAAAAATCGTTAAATCTGATGGTTCAATAATTATGAAAGGAAGAAAACTTAATAATATGTTCATAAGAATAAAATTGTACAAAATTGTGCATTTTAATTTATTATAAAGGAAGTATAATAAACATTACGAAAATATTTGTTGTGTTGAAATTGTCAATAAAATATTAATTATAAATTTATTTTAATAAATCGATGAAATATATACTTATTTATAAACAATTATTTTATTCTAATCTAAATGATTAAATCTATGTATTATTCACAACTGCTTCATCCGCTTTAATATCATTAAGTATATACATATAATCAGTTATAACTCTTATATTCCATGAATATGGTAATTTATTGCACTAATTAAATCCATTGACCGTCAAAAAATATAATATTCATTAATTCTATATTCGGATAAGCTACATTTACAAAAGTTGTGAGTACAATGCTAATCGTATTCCATATACAATTATGCAATGCGTAACACATTATTATTAGTAAAACAAACAGAAATTTCATTGTTTTAGATTACTGTGTTTTTTTTAATACCAAACGAGCAGATTATGCATTTCAATTGTATACTTTTGTTCCTAGATTTCCGAATGCCAGACAATTATAATTTTTATTGCAACATTAATTTAATTTGGTTACATGAATACAAATAAATATTTAATTTACGTAGGTAATTAAATATTATAATAAAGTTTTCACTGCGCACAATACAGTTTTTCCTAAAAGAAAATACTATCTCCATTACACGTATCATAACCTCGCGTACTAAAATTAAAGATTAAATTAAAATCCATTAGTACATATATAATTCTAAAAAGATAAATAAATTTGATACAGTATACAGTTCACTGTAGCATATTCCTTTTTGTCCACAAGAGGAATGAGAGTAGGTTCTTTCGTCGCGCAAGCAATCGTTTGACCGGACGTTCTCAACCCTAGCAATTTCCTGAGCACCCGTCCGTTTCGGCTACGGAAGTAATTAAAACTCGTACTTACCCCCCCCTTTCTCTCGCATTATTCTTTGGTGGTACGTTTTTTGCTAAACGGTTTAACATCGACGCTTTTTGTTTTTCTAACGATTTTTCACTTGAATATTTGGGGGTATTCGTCATTGTAACAAAAGAGAGAACATTTGTTTTGGGCACCAAGGTATACGAATTGATATGATCCGATTACCGGAGTGATTGTCCTATACGCTCGTGTGTTATGATTTATTTCTGATTAAAACTTTAATAAATATTTAATGCTTTCAGCACGAACTGTTCGATTTAACGTGTAACTTCTGCGATAACATCTGCGAGAATATTATTATTACTTTTATTCCTTATTCCTATTTTGTTTTGATAACAATAAGATATAGAGTTGAGATATGATAATGATGAGGGTAATAATCGTAGTAATTATAGTAATGTATGTTTCGTTGTTTTACTTGTGTTACTCTTTCAATTACACTAAATTTTATCAAACGTTTTAATTTTTAAAACTACTTTCATTAACGCACTTTTAATTAACTAAGAAAATATTTATCTTTAATAATAAAAATATTTTTTTAACTTAATTTACTTTTATTACGTGTTTTATTATTACATCTTACATTAAATTAATCTAGATTTTTTTTATTTAAGCAGTTTTAATATTTATTTAAGAGCTATGATCTATAGATAACGTTAATTCACACATATATCTAATAATTAAAATATATATTAAACAATCTTCTAAACCTTTCAAACGAATATTTTCAACATTGTCACTATAATGCATTATCCTTAATGATAATAGAATATTATAGCTCGGAATAAAAGCACTGCAGAATATATGGAATCAATTACTCAATTGGTAGTAATCATTACAGATGTATACCACTGCACTCAAAATCCCGAGATTTATACATTTAAAAACATGTCATTCACCATACAAATAATACTCTGTTCGTACAAAACGAAAAGTAGTACATGTAAAATAAAACTTTTTTTCTTATATTTCTCTACTACTATTCGCTTCGTGTAAAAGGCGACATTTAATTACAAACTTAAATTGAGAAAGAGTAAATAGACTGTACACACTTAATTTATTGATAATATTGATAAAATACATATAAATGCGTATATATAGTTACAAAGTTGACCGACTTTATTCACCGCCTTTGATATTTTTAATGAAAGTGCACCGAAGGTTTGGCAACTTCTTTCCTAAATACAACAAGTAAAAAATGTAAAGGCAATTAAAGATCAATTATCGGTTACACTGACCGAGTGCCGCGCCTTAATTTGACAAAAAAGAAAATTTTAATTAGTTACTTTACGAGTCACATATACACACCGGAATTGGGGCAATTCAGTGAACGGAAGCAGTGAAGGCTCGCGCGCGTGCGCGCGTATTCCAATTACGAATTCACCCATTTGTTCGAATAATTAGCGCACTCAGTTCAAATCTTTAACTCGTTAACGCTCGCCACCTAATTGACGACGGTATATTTATATACATGTAGTAGAGTGCTATAAAGATTTCACCCAATTCCACTTTGCCCGCAAAAAAAAACGAAGTGTATAAACTGGTATATAGAAAATATATAAGTAGTTAAACGTTAGAGGAAAAAAAATAAAAAGGTCGAGCTGGCGCGTGAAATTAAAAATCAATTTCTCGGCCCGAAGAGCTAATAACTAATTGCACTCGGCTTAACCGACTTATTTATATATGTGTAACCCTACTTTACTCTCGTTGGCCCCCGAAGGAGCAAGAGTGAGAGAGAGAGAGAAAGAGGAGAGCCAATTTTATACACATTTAGAGTACCGAGTGTGAAAAAAACGGTAATGAGCTCGCGTATACTCGGTCGTCCTAATTTCGTAAAGGAAGGAAACTGATCTAGCAAGCTATAATGCAGTTATTCCTATTTTATGGTGAGATTTATACGGTTTAATACATATATATACTGATAAGAAATTTGGCTCTGAGCCTCGTTTACTTTTTTAATCTTCGTTATCTGATCTATATTTAGATTTTTTTTACCGTTGCTTTAATTAGCTCGTATATCCGAAAATTCGGTTTATCCGTAACGAACCTGACCAATACACCTGAGAAGCCGCTATTAGTTCTATATCTATACAAAAATATTCGACCGATTTTCATCTTGAGTACTGAATTATTTTTGTTCTTAAGCAGATTGCCGGTTCGTTTACTGATTTTACTTTGAGTGTTTACAAACGCTCACGGAATTAAATTAAATCTGATGAAGCAAACGTTTAGAGTTTACGTTTAAGAAAATTTAAAGAATTAATTACATTAATTATTTAACATTATTAAAGGACGATTTTACTACTTAAAAGTTTTTACAAATTTTCGTAAATTTGTCTCATTCTATTTATTTTACTTGGTTTCTGTATTTATTTATTCAATTATAGTTGTATTTTTTATTTGCCTGACATTTGTAAACATATTTTTTATATTACGTTTGTATTATTTTTTTATTTATACTGCCTTAATTGGCGATATCGCTAGTACGTGCTAAACAATTTGACTTATACATCCACGTATAAACTTTGAATATTCACTGTTTTGAATCGGGTGTTGTATCTTTTATGAAAATAAAATACTACAAATTTAATAAACTTTTGCACCAGTATTCTACTGTACTTTGCATAGAATGATTTCATTTTTTCTAAAAAAAAAAATAAACGCGGATAACAAATATTTTGTATCAAATTTATAATGTAAACGAAGCATTTTTTACCTAACGCGAGAAGATAATTCATTTTGAAAGAAAATGTTATTAATTATTTAATAGTTCTATACTTAAGGATTAACTCATGGTTGAAATTCATTGTACAGAAATATTATTCAGTTTTCATAAACTTATGCTCAAAGTCTCAATAATTATAATTGGTTTTCTCAAAGATACTTTAATGAAAGTAATTGCTTTAGAAACCGTTAATGCAAAATTACCTCAACAAACCATAAGTACTTTAACGCCGCTAATTTTGAAATTTTGTATTATTGAAAATTAACGCTTTTTACATAAATTTAGAAACTCGAATTAAATCGAACGATTAAGCAAAACTCGGCTAAAATTCGGCTGTAATTGTAGGAACTAGATGATGAGGGTGTGGCTCAAAGACAGAGTATCTGTAAGATATCGTACATTCCACGCAGAATTGCAAAATATTTTTGATTAACTGCTATTCTATAAGTTCTCTCCAAGATGATGACGATACAAATTATTTAACGGAATGTCGGACCTAAGTTACAGTGATCTATACCTTTTAACATAAGAATTATGTTAGAAATAATGAATTAAAAATCTGAAACAATCCATATTGATAGTTTAAAACAAAAGCGAGGGCATGACGTTTTTATTTTTTAAGAGGAAATCGTTTTTTTAATAATAATTGAATAAACAATTTTCGGTCGGTAATTATTGATCTAAACGACATGAATTTTCAACGCAAAAATCAGAAATAAATTACAATTTTAAATATCTGAAAAAAATTGAGTATACTGATTAAAACATACCTAAGAGTATGGCGTTTAGGATTTTTTACAAAATTTGTTCTTTTGTTTATAAAAAAATATTAAAAATTACTATTTTCTGAGTCTTCGACATCCCCTTGAAAGCTTCAAAAATTACGAAAAAAAGGGTTGAAATTGTAAGTTGTTTAAACTCAAAAATCTGAAAAAAATGAGTATACTGATTAAAACATGCCTAAGAGCATGGCGTTAGGATTTTTTTCCAGAATTTGTTCTTTTTTTTTATAAAAAATATTAAAATACTATTTTCTGAGTCTTCGACATCCCTTGAAAGCTTCAAAATTACGAAAAAAGGTGTTGAAATTGTAAGTTGTTTAAACTCAGTTTAGGAAAGACGTAAACCTATTCGAACGAAGCTGCTCATATGATTATATGATAAAATATTACTAACAAAGAAATTTACTTGATCGTTCAATTGTACATAGTTATCTCGTTCTCTTTATATTATATTTAAAAAATCATAAATTTGTTTGTTGCCATTAACTAAATAACATACAACTCAGAGAAATAATTGAAGATTATTACGGTGGCATAATGATGAAAACTAATGATATTCTTCGTTAGAAAGAAGTTTGTTATAGAAACCAGCAAATACCAATAATTTAATCTTGATCATTTTTAGCTTCTTCTGGCGAACCATCAATATAAGTATCGTTTTGAGCTTCTGTATAAAACATTTTTCAAGTGTATCGTAAAAAAAAAGTCTTCCCGATAACTCTACTACAAGTAAATTAGTCTCTCGTAATATTTAAGCGTCTTCTTCAACAACGATGAAAGAATTACATTGGTAGGTTCTTGGAAAATTCCAATTACCGTGTAGACTTCGATGACAAATTGTTACAGACAAGATAAGATTTTTTGCTAATAAATTGGACGACTAAAAGAAGAAGTAAGTAACCTCTGGTGAGGTCAAAAAGTTAAAATAGGAGTAAACGTAATTTTTTTGTATAGATAGAATCATGGGTAAATCGGTCGATATAAATAATGACGAAGAATTTACTAAATACTTTAAAAATAAGACGTAATGGTACAATACAAGCAAAATACAAAGTATTTTATACATAAAACCAGTATTGTATATTCACTTATAGGACAAACTTTTGTAATCTTAATATGTAATCTAAGCTACAAATCTGATTTTACAGAAGTTTTACGATATTTTCATACGTTTATTGATACATTATTATTTTCTTTAACACAATATAAGATCTACCCATGCAACTACTGCTTCTAGAGTAATCTCAACTGTCAGAGTTTCGAACCAAAGGACTTTGGAATGGTCTAGACCATCCACGACACGTCGTTCCCGCACTCTCAGGTCAAACAATCTGATGATCAGTATATTTGACTTATTTCCTATTAGTTTTGTCGATAAAAAATTTGTGTCGTGTTATACTGTACTTAAACTTTTAAACCGGTAAGATAAAAAATGAGAAAAACGACGAAAAGACCATTGATATCAGCGACGACGACAATGTAATTGACTAAATAATACAACGTGGGCTATATTAACGAAACTATTCGTCGTTTTCCGAACGGACTTGTTTATAAATTAAATAAAAAAATATATTGTATTAATTGCGCAGTAATATGCAACGACAAGTTGTAGAAATATTACCATTAAGATAAATGAATTTAAATTAATTAAAAAGAATGAGAATTACTGATCGTATAGAATACTTATAAGTATTGCGTTAAAATCGTTATAAAATAATATATATTTTCATTTGCTTTCTGGTATAATACAAAATTAATTTAGACGCGTGATTTATTATAAAAAAGGCGTATAGTAATTTTTTTAGTTTTCAATTTTGACGCGTGCACTCCATCCAAATCGTGATCAAAGAAGCAATGATGTACACTAATTCTCCCTTAATGAAATCCCTCAGATATTTATATAATTGTTTGTGGCTGTTAATGTTAAAATGTACTCTAATAACATTTGTTTCTGAGCACCAACTGAATAAAATATGTACATTTAATTGTAACATAATGTTATTGTATATTAAATAAATTATTTATTCAATTAATAACGAAGAGAACGATAACATGTAACAAATGAAAAAGATTCGTTTTGATATCCGTAATGTTGAAATTAGTTAATTATTAATAAATAATTAAAAATTTATATTAATAAAAATTCAATTATCCTTTTCTAAGATATGTGTAACCTTTTTCGTTCGGCATACGAACATTAGTAATTTAAATATTAAGGAACATCGTTGAACGCCATAATACTAGTATATTAATAACCTTTCGAGAACTGTCTTTAAAATTGAAAATAAATCTGTCCTCTAGCTAAAGGTATAAAATAACGATTCGGTAAACACAGAGGCAGAGAGTGAGTAAGGGAGTGAGGGGGTGTGGGGGTGTGGGGGCGAGGGGAGAGAAAGAGTTTGAACTGGCAAGTAAGTCAAACATCCAATTCCTCGTAGAAGTTAAGGGTACATAGTATATAGGTAGTAGGGCGATGTCATAAAGCGGCTGCGTTAATCTCGTGGCGTTACGCACCGGCGCTCTCATCGCAACTCCGCAATTATCCGGGCGGTGTTCGCTGGTGCGCCATCGGGTAATTCGACGCGGCGGTTCGCGAATGCCTTTTCCATTCGTATACTAAACGCAAGAAAACTCGCGCGTAATTTCACCAGAGAACGAGAAAGATCAAAGGAGGTACATAATGAAATTCTCGGTTGAACATCGTCCACGATCTACATATACATATAAATACCTACGTTGCTTCTATACAACCTTCGAGTCACTTAATCCCAAACTTTCTTCTCCTTCTTACTCTCATTTTACTACTTCTTCTTCTTATTCTTCTTCTTCTTTGTCTTTATTTTGTACACACGTCCACGGGAAATTAGTAAAACGAGGAGATTGAAAAACGTAAAGAGGGTAGTACGGATCTTTGGCACAGTTTCACAGTCAGGGGGATTCTGACCTACTGCGATTATCGATTTGCATCGCGACGCTTAGCTTTTGGCAACCGTAGGGAGAGAGAAACAGGGAAGCGGGGGGAGAAACCGAGCGAGAGACCGGGAGACACCGAGGAAGAAAGAGAAACCTGATATACACTAGTGGTTTTCTCAATTTCTAAATTGGCATTACTTTTTACCGAATATTATATTCTCTGGATTGAAAAATGCGAAACTTTATGTATATTTGTATATATATAATATGTATATATATATATACCAGTCATCTCGTATAATCCACGTTTTCTTCTTTTTTTTTAACCAGCTGGCGCAGCACAACCCCGGGAGTGATATTAACCGAGTCTCTATTTTTATCCTTGCGGTGTGCACATCGCTCGCGTGATGTTACATTATCGCAGGTACACGCGAATGGAATTTATTAAGAAAATGCAAGCGTACGCCAGTCGTGTAAACGGAGCGTGCTTTAATATTATGAAATGTGACAACGAAAATGGATGGTTTGTCTCCGTCAACTGATGGCCCCTCTTTCTCTCTTTCACTCTCTACGTGTGTAATTAGACTTTTACACCCGTTTTTCTTTCTTATTGTTTTATTCTTGACTTTTATTCAAATGTATGTACCCACACACGGCGATATTTCGTTTGCTTAATTGACGCGTATGTGCTGAGTATGCAGAATTCACAAATTTTTTTTACGCTTCCCTCGACTCTGTAAAATGGGTTTGAGCTTTTACCGAGCTTTTCAATTACATTTTTTAATTTATCTAATATTATTTATGCTATATTACTTTGATTAATAATGTCTTTCAAATTTTTGGTAATTAATTTAAGAAACGGTTTATCATCATAAAATTGTTAACTACACTCTTTATCAAGTCCACGTGATTTTTCTATCGTCTATTTGTGATGAGAATTTTTACAAATTTACGTAAATATGGTTGTTATTAAATTAAATTAATTTTTTATTTAGTTTCGTGTAATATTTTTACCGTAAGGAGCCCGTATGAAATGAAAATGAACACACATAATTACCTCAAATGAATACTAAAAGTTGAATTTCGGTGGAATAAACAAGATGTAAACATTTAAAAACTATACAGAAACATATTGAATTTAATTACAAAGGTAATAAAAAACTATTAAATTCTATACTGATGAGAATCAATTATTTTAAGCCGAAAAAGTTTTATCAGTTTTAATGTATACTGAACTTATTTGATTCTTAAAAACGCACACTCATTTCTCGAATGTATCTTTATTATTATAAAAAGCTCCCCATTTGAATGACAAAGTTCTACAAACTACCCTCTTGCACGGTGAATTCTTCATTGAAAATCGATACAATGCTACCCACGAATAAACTTCTCCTTCTACAATAAAAAAAATCACAAAAAAATTCAGCATTCCGTCATCTATCGTATAGTTTGAGACTTCGAGTAAAATAATAAAATAGTAAAAGAAGAAGAAAACAGCAGTACTCAATGTATTCATTGATTATTCGATCTATATCATATATGTATGCAAGCTAAACTAAGGTAGTACAGTAAGTTTTCAAATACTTGACACGATTGCTATAGTTTTACTATTCAGATTTTGATATAAATTTAAAATCCAATTTACCCCGCGTATATGTAAATAATTAATCAAAATCAATAAATATTTATTCGAAAATTATTTGTTTTACTGAAACTATTTGTTCACTCAAGTTACTAGAAATATTATAGGAATAATTGAATATTTTCAAGTAAGCGTGAGCCTTCTCCTTTTAAAAAATGATGAAGAAAATTGAAACCGAGAACCGCAAAAAGTCAGTTATTAATTCGACGCGTGGAAAACCGTGCGGAGCAATTGCCGCAAAGCCTTAACACACAAACCTCGCGCCTATCCCTCTCTAATGGAACCATTTATTTTTTTCTTCTTCATCACGAGTACCAGCAACACGAGGTTCCCCCGGGCTTTCTCCCTTAGCGGGTCGGTGAACTGTGAACTCCGTTCTTGACTCGAGTCTCTTGCGAATACATGTCCCTGACATCACGAGAGCCGATCGATTCGTTTTTCGGGTAGAACTATACTTATACGTTGTATGCCGATCTAAAGGATCCGACGCGCAGGCGCTAAGATACGCACTGGATTTTATGCTAATTTATGTATCGTTTCTTCTGGCATTTGTATATATTTATCTCTCTGTGCACTTGTAGTTGTGTATACATATATTTGTGCTCGCGTGGGTGTGGGTGGGTGTACATATGCACACCCACACACTTTACGACGTAGTATCGTTTCGAAATAAAAGAGGGTTGAAACGACGAAACTGAGTTTGGTACTTTATTGCAGAGTTATTGTACGCCCTTTTTACTTGGGTGCGGACGGATGTTTTCAACGATTAACGATTCGTGAATGAATGAGCTACGCTCATACGCTTGCGGAAATTCGCGAAATTTGATTTATTGCCGTTTCTCTAACTTTTCCGTATTTCTTTGCGGTTGTATGTACACGCGTATTTATCAAAAATGTAGTTTAACATAATATTTAAAGAAAAGGAATCTTAATATTCACTTTTTCTTATACTTCATTAATACCATATTCTCATATTTATATACAATATAACAAAACGCACTACCCATAATAGTAAATAATAATGCTTATTTCACTTAAAATAATTTATAAGCTAATGTTGTGCATAGAACATAATATTTTGCAGGAGAAAAGAATTTTTTTTTACTATTTATCAAGATCGTTTTCGAAGAGCCGCTCTTTATCTTTCGTATAATGTGAAATGGTATTCGTCATGTGAAAGGATGCCATCTGTGCCAGACCTTTTCCCTAACTTTCCGCAAACTATAAGGCCCCGATGTGTTTTTCGACCCGCGTTTCGTCGTCGTCCTCGGTCCGATAACACGTCGTCTAGCACTGAACGTTAAAGTTTTACTGGCGGGCAAACTTTTTTACGTACACATACATCATACACACGAGAACGGGTCAAATTTCATATTTCTTTTTTTTTTCTACTAAGGTATATTTCACTCGTGTAAGACTGGGTCACTCTTAAACTCTTTTAAAATTGATTCTTTTTTCCATTATACTTTTTCATTACGTTACTACCCAAGTTTTCGAGAAAAAAATTTTCACGAGCTTTCGCTATATACTCAGGTCTTTTTAGAATAAAATACGTGGTTCTAAGTAAACTTTTAAGCTCGAATTATTTTTTTTAAAGTTTTAATGCGTACTTTCCACCCGCGAATTATGAAATTTAATTGTGCGCATTAACATTTTATGTAGATTTTGCGCTGGGATCTTCATTCACCATACAGTGTGAATTCATGATATGAAATGTGTATACAAGTTTTAAACGTGTTATGAAAATTTGCAAATGCTATTAATTAGTTTTTTTTATTTATATTAGTATTGCTTATCATTTATTATAAATATATAATTAATTATTTATATTGAAGTCAAAGATTGACAATGTGTAATGCAGATGTTACCGAATGAAAATTGTGTTGTGCAATAAATTTTACGTTAAATTTACTTTTAATCAATTTTTCTGAAGCACATTCTTCTCAAATCAATGTGAATCAAATATAATTTACAAATTGTTAAAAAATCTTAAAAGTTTCATGTAATAAAAGGTGACCTTATAGATCGAAGCGAAAAGTTAGATTTCCCGAAGATGAATTGTGATCAGTTATACCAAAGTCCTTAACTATTTCTATCATGAAAATTACTATTGATACGCGATTTTTAATTCGATTGTGTAATGGGTTAATACATTAATTAATGATGATTACGTCATGATAACAATAAATTGTATGTATACAGTCTTCGATAATATGAAATAACCGCTAGTAAAATTAAATATTTTTACTTTTTATAAGTTTTAGCATTTAGCAAGTCATACAACGTTTCGATCAAAAATGACATTCGAAACAATTATTTGAATCGGATAAAAATACAGTTCGAATACACACGATAGAAATTAATTAAAATAGTGCTTATTTATTACAGAATATATAATATAGAATATATAATATATATACTTTTGTTTCTAGAAAAGTGAACGACACAAAATTAAACAATTAGCGTAACGAAATATCTTATAGGTATACATCTGTAAGTGGACTCATTATCATTTCTCATTATGCCACTCTAACAAAGTACTTAAGCTCACCATAACACAATTTCGAAAGCTCATTCGGCGTATTACAACCACGAGGTAGATATCGCGAACTTGCAATGTCTCTTCGTATATATACGTACAAGCACAGTTGAAAATTTCCACAGATAAATCCGTGACGATCCGTGCGAAGATTATCGCGATAATGGACAGCGGGTCGGGTTAATTGCGATTGTTCGTTTATACCCCTTGAGTGTCATCGATTGACAAACGTTCGACGAGTGGATAAATTGAAAACGACAGGGGTACCCCCGGCTTTCTCCCTTATCAACCCCTCCCTATCAGTCATTAAACTTGCTCGGCGACGCGTTAACGAGAACTTGGATCTTGAATTCGCAAATATTGGTTTCAATGGCTTTTACGAAACCAATCGCTCAGTCATACCTACCCCCTCTGTTCCCTTCTTTCGTATATTCTTATACATATACATATACCAGAATGAATCGCATGTGAACAACAACGATATTGTTCCCCATATTACGTATATGTATGTATACAAAATGAAGTTTACGTTTGGGTAACGTTGTTATATATGGTGGATCATTTTCCGATCGAAAAAATGAGAGATGTTTCGAACGATTTTTCTTTATCTATAAGGGAAAGCTTTAATTTATTCCCGATAAGGATCTACAATCTTACTTTTTTCCCAAGGTTTTACCGTATGTATAATAACAATTATATCAATAATATAAGATTTGTCTATACAACAATAGTTCATTTTTGCAATTTGTAATAATATTATTTTTTTATAAAATGTGTAGTCATCAGAACTAAAGTTAACTTACATTGGCACATTTAAAATCGTTACCTTGTAACATTGAATTATTGCAATTTGAATATTTTGCATATTAAATTGAAATTCAATTTAAATTAATGAGCTTTAAACTGCTCGAGTAAATACGTACAACAAAATATGTAATTATAACTCGCATTTATTACATTTTAAATGAAACAATCTTTTTTTCGTGATGAGATATAATTTTAATGACTAACGTGGAACACGTCTTCATGTTATTTACTAACTTACAAACATTATGATTATATAAATATTTTGAAATTATAGAAAAATAAGAAAATTGCTATTTTGCGAATTGTGATAATAAATTGCGAAGAAAATTGCGGATGTAACTACGAATTAATAATACTATTTGTAAAGAAAATATTATATTACCTGTTAATAAAATATAAATAAAATATTACCTGTTTACTATACAATTCTTTTAAAAATAAAATATATCAAATCTTACAAATCGTTTGTTTCGTGTGCGCGAGCTCTCTTTATATACATACAACTACATAAAATTTGATTAATTTAACTTGATAATAGATCCAATTTATTGACTGAAAATTTCAAATCATTTATTTATAAATCACCTCGTAATGAATAAACTCGTATCTGCCTAGTTGAACGAATATACGTTAATATAAGAAGATAACTAACTAAAAAAAACCCGATTTCAATTGAAATTCAAATAGGGCAATCAACTGAAATCGATCGACAAATCGCCCGACAGATTAAAATTTGTTATACTTATCAGTCACGATGCCGATATTCACTTGTTTTAACCCGCTTGTCTCTCTCTCTCTCTCTCTCTCTCTTTCTCTCGCTCTCTTTCTTTCTCCTTCTCTTTCTTTCTGAACACAAACACGTGTACACAGATTTATATATACGTGTGTGTGTGTGGGCACGTATTTGCGTTGAAATATACGTATATTTATATATATTTACGTCCCGATTGAAAATGAAGGTGCTAGATGGAGAAGCTAATAACCGGATACTGCTAAATCGACAATTTCTTCGGCATATCGCGATATTGCATTACGCTCGATCTGCCGCATCTCTCATCATCGCCGGCATAATGAGCATTTGGCGTATACACCTATATTCACTCCCGTTAGTACCCTCGTTCATTTTGCACTCTCAGTGATTCCGTATCTATATAAACAACAGCATCAATTGATACACCCACTTCGTTCTTATTAAAGACGAATTCAAAGATTCCTTGTACGTACATTAAAACAGAGGATAGTCTCCATATATGTGCTTAATCACAAGATCTCGATTAATTTATCGATTTTTCTCTCCACTCGTTTAGATGATCATCAAGACTCTTTTTAATCTTGTAATCTGTTGTTTATCGTTCACAAGTAAGATATTAATTTCATATTTAAGATTGTATTAATGTTGCAATAAAAATTGTAAATGTAAACATTGTATGGATTAATAATTAATAAAAATTATAATTAATTCACTCATACAAATAGTTTCGGAAATCATCGTTTTACGGTCTGACCAACATCAATTTATACTCCTTTAGAATTGTTAGCCCATTATAAGGATGTCGGAATTATTAATCGGTCCGACTGCGCGAAGGCATATATTATATATTCAGCATATTTATTATCTAGCATAAATATTACATAAAAATGCTCTATTTATGTCGCAACGCAATAAATAAATACGTCAATTATTGAATATCAATAATGTAAATAATTTTAATTATTGAAACGCATAATTCACTCCTTCTTTTCATAATCTTCTAAAACCTTTTCATTCATAATCCTAACGGAAAGAGCAAAGTTTTCGAAGTGTTTATATTAAAACCAACAATAAACGATATAAAATATTCCAATTAAGTATTCTTCGAATAAGAACCTGCGTGTGTGTCATCATAGTTCAACGTATCTCAATGAAGTTCAAGCAGTTAAAATATATGTATCATCGTTTATATAAGTGTTTATTATTTCGAACGTGTCATCATAGTGTTTGTCATGTGTATCGCATCAATAATTTGTCAGTGTGTAAAAGTGGAATTTTTGGTTAGTATATAACTAAGCATTTTATGTTTATACTGTCCCTCCCAGTGACGAATAAGACGTATAGGTTATATGTTCGTGTCCGTCAATACTTTTTTTTGTCTTCTCTCTCGTTGTTTTGTCAGATATATATTTATAGTATGTATATTAAGCGTATCATATATTATATATGACACATATACATAATATATAATATATAAATATACACTTATGTATTACCATTTGGATTCTTCGATCCATCGTCTCGTCTATATAAACAACTGTTGCTTTTCGTAATAGCGTATGTATATATCATTTTTTTAGTTGGTAATATTTTAGCTCTTGTTGTTTAAAACGCCGAGCACAATAACATTATTGGATGTATATATATATATGTATATATATCTTATTTATTTTTAATGTATAATCCTTGTATATTCATATTTAAAGTAAAGTACAGTGTGTGAGTATTATTCATTTTATGTATACATATAAAAGAATATATACATGTATATATATGTATATATATATCTTTTATATTTTTATTTTCGTGCGCACGTGATAATAATTGGCTGTACGTATATGTTGTCATCGTACATTTTTTTTTGTTTCCACCTCAGGTCGATATACATCGTGCTGATCTCTGCGCGAAATTATTTACGGTTAGCCGATCTCGAGTCGACGTCCCGTTCCTTCATCGGAAAAATAAACAGAGCGAATCGATAAATAAGAAAATTAACCGTAAACGCCCCACAGCGAATAACACCGAGGTACACAAAAGAGTGATGTACCGAGAGAGCACGTCAACCGCGACTGGCCCGAAATTCAATTTAATGCAATTATTTCTCGCCAAGCTAACGATCACGTTTTTTATTCAAATGAGAGATGCGAGGATCGTCCAAAGACGCAAACATTAAATTGTAATTTGACTGAATCAATTTAACGAGAAATCAGACTTTTTTTTCGTATACTGCATTTTTGAGGTTTCGTGTGTTTATTGATCGTTTCATTTCATTCAATTATATGTACATTATATTTTTGGTAAATATTGGAGGCTATATATTTGTCCATGTGAGTATTTTTATGCGCAACTTTCTATTTATAAGTGTGTAAGAACGTACTAAAACAAAATAATATATATATTGTATCGTCGATTTGGTTTATTTTATACACGTATACTTATATTCACAGCACGTATTAAGTAAAATTAATTTGCGTGTGATATAATTGTATAATAATCAGAAACGATAATGAAATTGATAGTTTAAATATTTTAGTTTAAAATACATTAACAAATTAGAATAACTTAATCTTTGATCACAATAAATTATAATTATTTAAACATTTAATATGGTTTCTTAGGGTTATTTCAGCCGAAACTATAAATCTATAAAACTGTAAAATAAAGGTTGAGTAATACCTAACTATATTTGAATTAAGTTTTTTATTAAAACAATCTATAGTGCAAGTATAATTAAATCACGATGTAGAAACTTTGAATTATTTAAATTTAAATAAATGGTCATTTGAAACGGCATAAGGTAGGTTGTGCTCCTAAGAATCAAACACGTTAGGTTTACATATATAATTAAGATTTATTTTTGTTCGGTGCACGCCAAAAACTCAATACAGAACCCACCATATACCCTCAAAAATGATCTAAATAAAAGAAAATTTAGTTTCTACAGATAATAAAAAATTAATTGCCGAATATACTATGTTTGATTAAGGTTTAGTTAGACAGCTTTTGTGAAAATAGGCATTTGAATGTAGACGAGTTTAAAACTTTAAGTATTACTTTTTATTCTTATAAGTATTAAAAAATAAATGTTAAGCTATAATTTTATCATATATGCTCGTTCGGTATATTTAGCTAAAAAAAGTAATTAAAAAATAAGGGTCAATCGAGGTTACTATTCAATCTCAATAATGATTTACGGTGTTATATCACACGTTTAATTAATAACTATCACAAACTAATAATAATGCAATTTAGAGAGAATTCCTTAAAAAATGATAACATATTTCTGTGTGCATAAAAAATATCTGCACGGCATTAATAAAATTATTTGAACGAACCAATCGAAAACCCATGAGAAACTATACAGAGCAGTGACCTATTAATTACATCCAACAACAGCACCAACAACAACAACAACAACAACAAGAACAAGAAGAACAACGACACTAGCTCCAGCAACCGCGCAGCAATAAAAAAAGATCTGATAGTCATTCCTCGCATATATAAACGAACAATAGCCTATGTAAAAGGCAGCAACTCAACTCCGTTTGCAAATGAAGCGAGCGATAACGTTTCAGTTTCCTACTCCCCATACCACCAAGACTGACAATGTTCTCTCAGACGTCTTCATTACATTAAACCACGCGTATATACATACATATATATATATATATATATATATATATATATATATATATATATATATACACACACACACACATATATATATATATATATATATATATATATATACCACGGAGAGTAAGGTAAAAGAAAAAAAATGAGTTTCATTACCATGCAAATTCGACGCGCCCGAGTAATTTTCAAAGGAGCGTCATAACCCTCCGTTGTATAACGAAGTCGCGTGGTAATTTGCGCTCGCGAAAGAAATTCAATTTACATGTAGTTTGGAATTTTTTTGTCGAAAATATAACGCCGATTTCAATTGGTCAATGGTTTAGGAATTTATACTTTATTGTTTTCACCTTATTAGCTAACTAAATATGTACTCGAAAGTATATGCGGAAAAAGTAAGGTAACAAAACTTCTTTTTTATCATTTTTTCAGTAGTGAAAGGAAGTTGGTTAATTAATTAAATTATGCGTTTTCTTTGTTCAGTAAATGGACTTTTGTGAATACTAGCTTTTCCATTTTCTATTTCGGCTGTTATAGCTCTTCAAAGTTCCGATGTAAATTGCGTGTTAGAAATATAATATTAGTTAATTTAATGTTACATTGCAATCCTTTTATTTAATGGTACATTCAAAAAGTAAATAAAAGTAACACTTACTATTTTATTTATTTTGTCTTTGTTATAAAATTTTACAATACGTTTTATATTTTTATAGATGCAATTTTATGATTAGACGGTGAAAATATTTTTAATATTTAGTTAGTTAAAAGTTAGTATATAATTCCGCTTTACAAAATTTACGAAATAACATTTTGAACTATAAATGCAGAAATTGGCAATATATTAATGGAGCTACGCAGAGCGAAGAAATGTTTAGTAAAAATTAAAATTTTCTTCAGAAATTGACTTTTCTTCTTAAATTACGTGCGGGAGTATTATGAGTATTATAAATTTACCAATGGTAAATTGTATATTACTTTAATAATCATCAATCATTTAACATAATAGATATCCATACAAAATAGAGAAGAGACGGTTTGTATCCTCAACAATAAAATCATGGACGTAGCAAGCTAAAACATTAATTTGCAATTTTTTTGGATACACAAATCACACCACATTATATAATAAGTTTTATCTATACAATTTTTAAGGCATCGGAAGTATAACTGCGAAGTGTATAGAAAAAGTGGAAAACACAGTAAAGGCAAATTCTTTTCGAATAGTTATAAGAAGATTTTCTTCATAATACACAACTCAAATATATATATAAAAGAACTCAGGAAGCCCGTAGAAAGTGTACAACTTTTTCCAATAATTTTTACGTCCGTACAATAATTTTTTTTCCGCCCAACAACGACTTCATTACTCCGAGCCAATGAAACAAAAAAGAAAGAAACCGAGTCGACGGATAAACAGAGGTACAGAAAAGGAAGACGAATATTATAATAAAAACGAGATGATGAAACTAGGAAGGAAAAAATACGAGAATGGAAAAAAAAACAAATACCAGGTAGGAAAAAAATAGAAGAAAACTCGCGTCAAAAACCGATAACCCCAAGCATTGAAAAAAGAGAGGATAACATAGAAAAAAAGAAGAAAGAAACGAAGCCGTGTGATGCGCAAAATTACTGGAAAACTTTTCGCTCCTGCCTTTTAGACTGAAACTATTTCTTTTGTTGTGGTAAAATTATCTTGTTCAATGGTACTGCTTTACTTCGTTAAGTTGATTTTAGTCAGGATAAAATCATCGACGTAAGAAAATTTATAAGGGAATAAATAAAAAGGAGAAAGTGTATAAATGCAACTATATTATTATCAATGAACATGATATAATAACTTGAATGTAATTAATCTTTTTCTTCGTATTAAAATAAGTTGTAAAAAAATAAATATAAAATTACTGCAGTATTAGTTAAATATTTTCATCCTTCTTATAGTATAAATTTAATTAGAATCATTTCCTTTTCGTTAAAAAGTCTTCCAATATTAAATCCTGTGAATTTTTTTCACAAAAATTTATCAAAGTGTGACAATTGAAAATGAATGAATTTTGATTTATTCGATTTCTTTTAAAAACTTAATACAATTCTTATAGATGAAACCATTTATTACTTTAATAGATATAGTCAGTTACAGATTATGAAAAGTACGCTCTTTTAATTTCAAAACCATTGTTTGATAAATTACCTCATGGTGTAATTAGAAATATTTTTTAATCATCAAATTAAATGACTGGATTAAACATAAAAAGTATATAAGGTAATTGTAATATAATAATATATTTAGATTAAATACAAATATATAAACACAAATAACATACATATAGTTTTAACTTTGCCACAAATTAATTGCCTACAACAAGACTACAGAAACAAATGATTTTTGGTGATATAAATCTTTCTTAATTGTTGCAAAATCTAGATTGAAATGTGACGAAAAATACAAGTTCTAATACAACTTTTCCAGGACTTAAGTATGCCGTATTGACCTAATGCAAAAATTGCTGGCTTCGAAAATATCGATAAAATTCTTATATTTGAGGCTTCAATTATTGTTCATAATTGAATATATAAATTCTTCGTAGTAAAAGCATAATTTAAAATGTTATGTTATTATTAGTACGATGCACTTGTCTATAGTTTATCATTATGTCACGTCAATTCGTATTCAATTTTATTAATGCTTTCAGGTCGAAAGCATTACTTCCCCTCTACTTGATTCGAGAACCAGTAGGTAAAAATAACATATTTATACTGACTACTGAAATCATTGTGCTAAAGGTACAAGTTCAAACACGTTGCTGCACTATCAGTACACTTACGATTATCATAAATAAAATTTAACAGGTTTACTGCTCTTTTATAAATTAATTTTATAAAATGACCATAATGAATGCATTATTGCCATGAATCGAAGAACCACTTCTCTTATAGTGTATTATATAGCTATTTCAAATTTACTAAAACTATAAATTGGAAAGCACTAAAATACAATTATATTCGTGTAACATATATTTACGCATATATGTAAATAGTTAATGGAATTCGAAGATAAGCTACATACGCGAAGGATAAATTTTAATGGACATCTTTAAAAACTTTTTTACGCATGAAAATTCATTAAACATTTGTACCAATATAGCCTCCAATGTTTCATTGAAATGATCAATAAAATAAAAAGGACACACGTTTCACACAATATCTTTTTAAGTGCAAATAATTAGTCAAAAATATAAATTTACTTTTTCTTCAACAAATACCGCGTTAAATTTATAGGTCGCTTATAATCCCAACACATACGTACTAGTAATTTTGCAGAGTTTTTTCTTTTTTTTTTTTGTACAACGCGGTGGCATACGTAGCCTATACCATCGTTGCTGCGCCAGTTGGTGCGCATACAATACGCACATTTAGGCAAACACGATACGCCCTGTAGTTTCGCAACGTATGTTCCGTGAAGGATTGCACGCACTTGTTTTTTCGACTTTTTTATACTAAACGATAACTTTGCAATCCACTTGGAGCTTTTTGTCGATTTTTCTGTCTGTTGCAGAAATTGTTTTGAGTCATCTATACCATACATTTTTAGCAATGCCGAAAAAATTGTGTTTTTTATATCAGTAGGTTTAACAGTTTATGTTTCGTGGTTAATGTTAAATAATAAAATAAGTTAAACATTCAATTTTTCCAAAAAAATAAAACTTAAATATTTTCTGAATATTAGACACTACTATTCCGATGAGAATATTTGTATGCATCAATAAATAGTAGACAATATCAATGTTTGGTCAGACATATAATTCTCGTGTTTACAAATCATCTTCATTTACCGATTTTAATATTTTCAAATAAAAATATTATAAGATTTATTTAATATTTAAAACAAAAATCATAGTATCAATGAAGTATTGTACACAGTTAATATAAACATTATACTAATACGAGTATAATATATTTTGTTAAAAAATTAAATCATTAATCAATATAAATTATTTCAACAACGGTTCTCATTAGGTCACATGCAGTTGATTCTTGTAAAATTATTCCGAGCGTTTGTGTAACATTAATAATAAAACAAATATTTAGGAAACTTTATTCATTAATGTTTAACATAAAAAATAAGAAATATCGTTATTAATAAATTGACAATAATTACATTTTATTATCATTTTTATGAATGTATTTAAAATTATTCCTGAAAAATCAACTTGTAACTATTAATGTCAATATTAACAATACACCAACTTTATTGCAATTAGAGTATATAATTATCAAAAATTCTTTATCGTATTTAACTTATTTACGAAGATGCGAAAAAAAATATTAAAATATTTATTACACGCAGTTAAATGTTTTATAAGTTTGTCATTTATTTTTATAACAGCGCGACGTTATACGTTGAGTACCCACGTAACTAAATAGAATTTTGTAGAGCATGCGATACGAGTTCATTCATCTGTTAGAAAGCGTAAATATTTACAGGATGCAATAATATTTCATGTATGGTATGTATACACTTTAATAATATTTCTAAAAATAACTGCTATACACGAGAACTATTATGCAGAAAAAAGCATGTCGTAGTAAATCATTAATTTTTATGTATACATATATTATAGCGAACTGTTGTACACAATTTCACGGTGTTTACACATTATACCAGGTAGTTTCATAATATAACAAAAACGCGAAAGATTACAGTGCAACTGGATAATTAATAGAAATGGAAGATTGACAAATGCCTTTTATGAAAGACACTTACACGAATTTCTAAACCTGTTATAGATATACGTTTCTAACGAAACAATTAGTATAGGCTTATCCCTCGTAACGATATTTTATCCATGTGATACAAACGGAAGACCCAAAACAATTTCGCAAAGAACAATTAATAAAAAGGTATATGATAAAAATTGACTACACGCGCGTGTGTCCTCGCGTATAATCTTACTCTCCTCCCTTTTCCATAGGTTTCTCTAGCTCTCCAAACATTGACACTAATCAAAATCGACGGAAAAAACTCAAGTGGACCGGACTCTCCGGAACAAACTTTTTCCTCCCCTACGCGTGTTCCAGCCAATGTATCATCCGTGCTGTGTATTCCTGCCTTGTCTCTATGTGTGTACGTGTATATTTATGTTTGTCTCTGAGTGTAGATGTCAGACGTGAGCCACTTTTCTTACTTTGAAACAGGGACTTTCCGGCCATTTGTGCCATATTATTTTCTGACATTGATACATTTTTTTGACCAACTTAAAAAATAATTATTTTCTTTCTCTTCGAGTGCATTACTCGAGGGTATGAACCATCGTACTTCTCTGCAATTACGCTTTTAAAATTATACATATTTTATTTGATAATCAATTGAATTATTTATTTGGTAGGTTATTGTAGGTTATGCGATTATATTTACGTTCAACTGCGTGCAATCGGTGCTTACTAATGTTTCCATGTACAAGCAAAAGTTTATTCGAAGTTTCGGTGAAAGAAAAAAAAGGATAAATTATAGGACAAAGTTTGTTTTAACTGTCCGGAAATCCTTGTACGTCTTTTATACAGAATGTGTCAAGCGCTACTAAAAGTTATTTTGCGCAGTTTAGACAAGGAAGATTTTCTTATTTTAAATTTTAGTACATGTATATTGAAAAGTAATTTTCTTAACACCGTTCTAGAATAATATTTTTCACGTGAACCTAACCTTGTTCTACAGCTTTCATCCATCTAGGATGTTATATTTTGGACGTTTATTTACGTTTGTAACAGAAAATACTTCGTTTTACTAGTTAATTTTGTAATTCTAACGTATAATAAATCGATTGTTTAAAAGTTAGGCGTGAATAAGGTGTTAAAGTAATGTCACGGTTTGTAACATTTCTGCAAAAGTGTTTGAATAAGTAAATATTTAACAAAATTATATTATTAATCACGTCGTCATTTAAAAATAATGTCCGCGCAGAGGTTAAATTTACTATTGGCATTGCGAACAGTAATTAGATAGAAAATATCAATAGGTGCAAACAATCAGAATACGCAACATGTATCCTTGGCCTTCCCGATTGACAAGTTGAAAAAGAAAAATCCGAAGCCGTTGAAACATGTAGTAAATACTACGCTACAGGCAATTTATACGCATTTGTCGGTATTCTTCGTAAACTTTTCATAGTAAAAGAGAGGTCTGGGAAAATAATCATGAAAATGTATCATAAATATAGATTTAATCTCAAGAAACCTCTCGAGAAGGTCGATGAGAGAAAAAAATGGACTCGCGCGCGGTACGAATCACATGGGTGCACCAGAGCCTTGTCATCGCCAAGGAAAACACGAGCAGCGGTAACGATCGGTCCATCCCCCTCTCCGGCCCCATTAATCAACTCGAAAAGGGAAAAAAAGAAGAAGGCAGCCTTTCTCTCTCTCTCTCTCTCTGTTGCTCTCCTGGCTCTCTCACACTCGCACTCTCTCACTC
The DNA here is from genome assembly GCA_026168455.1 of Theocolax elegans. NCBI lineage: Eukaryota > Metazoa > Arthropoda > Insecta > Hymenoptera > Cerocephalidae > Theocolax > Theocolax elegans. The sequence continues at coordinate 9,988,133 of CM047426.1, read as the reverse complement.
TCTCTCTCTCTTTTACTCGCTCTCTCTCTCTCTCTCTTTCACTCTGATTGACTCTCTCTGCCTCTCCATCCCCCTCTTTCCCCCGTCGAGTCTCCCTGTTTCAAAGGTAATACAAGTGTGTCTACGCGTGATGTAGGTATATTCGAGAGTAAGTAAAAATTAATGTATGTTTGTCTGGTGTGTAGGTATGTGCGGGTATGTGTGGATCGACTCACCCGACGCAGCCAGGGCGATCGCCGCCATGAGTGTCCAGCCTCCTCTCATGTTCCCGTCCTCTCTCTGGGTACGAAGAGAGAGACGGGCTATCGGTCAGAGTGGGCCCTACCCTAGGGCCGCATGTCCAGCTCTCACGCGACGCCCCAGGCCGCCCTGCCCGAGGCGCCCTTCGAGCGTCGCCTCGGCATTTCTTCCTTCTCACTGCATGGGTACACACTTCACACCGGACATTATTATTATTATTATTATTACTATTGGTATTAGTGTTGGTTAGTAGTACTATTAATTATTTCACTCGCGACTAAGATTGGAAAATACAACGTTATATGTATATGTAGGTACGTACGTATGGTTATATATGTATATATATATATATATGTATATTTATACACGTATGTGTAAATATATAAATATATATATATGTATGTATGTACGTAGGTATTTATGGAGAAATGTATGTATACATATAAGTATGTATTTTCTGTGTAGACCCCCCTTGGCCGCGCGCGCGTGAAATCGATCGAGCCTAGTGCGTGAATCGCGGGACGACAAAACCGAGTATATACGAGATCCCCGTCTCTGGGTCTCTCTATATTTTCTCTCTCCTCTCTTCTCTATACTGATGCGGCGGCTCTACTGTTGCTCGCCGACGGCCCTCGCGGGAGAGACTGCGCAACCGGGAGCCTAGAGGGAGGCAGAGTACAAGCGCACGCGCACCTTCGTACACATCCTCCTCCCAACTCCCTCTACTTCCGTACTATTACCATCTCCTCCTCTCTGTATGTTTTACTCTTCTTTTCTCTTCTCTTCTCGTCTCTTCTCTTCTCTTCTCTTCTCTTCTCTTCCCTTCCCTTCCCTTCCCTTCCCTTCCCTTCCCTTCTTCGCTCTTCTCGCTTCGTTTTCCTATACGTCTACGCGGACCTCGTCGACTTTGTTTGGCTTTCACGTGTTGTCCGCGCGTTTTTACGATATTCCTTCCGATAAACAGGCAAAATTGAACATTCGACTTCCCGACTAGTCTCGTGCTTAATCGCCCTTTCACTCCCTTTTTTATCTACTTTCGCGTAATCGATAGATTCACTGTTTATATCCGTTTTCTTTTTCGCGCCTTTCGCGATCATTCTTAAGTGACTCTACGGCTCCAGTTTCATTTACTACTTGAAACAATATATGTCAGTATCTTTTTTGCCTCTTTACCTTGTCACAATAGGCACTTACAGCTGCGAGTTCCTCTTATTCGGTGGATTTGAATTGTACACGTACGTATTGCCATCGCAATGTTGGAATACCTTCAATCGATTTAAACGATTATTGCAATTATTATATAGTTGTCTTTTATTACCTTGTAATGATATGTATTCAAAGTAACTGTTATTATGTAAACAATATTTTTGTAGTCTCGGAAAAAGATTTTTTTCACTAATAATTATCGACCCAATATTATTTATTCAATTATTATAAACAATATTATTTTTTCTTAAAGAATCGATCTGCCAGGACTTTCTTATATTTTAAAGTATTCTTATGAATTTTTTCAGATTTTTAATTCAATATTTTAGATTTGATTCGTGGGTAGCAAGGTGTAGATCCCTGCAATTTTGGTCCGACATCTCCTTAAATCGAATTGCAGAATTATCATATTTTGTACGCAATCTCACGACACATTCCTGTGACACGAGAAATAAACATAGTTTCATTGTCTTAATTTAAATCTGAATGAATAAGTATATATCTGTAAACACGGAAAGAAAGTTACGGAAATATACTCAATGGAGCTGGTAATATCCAGGCCCAGACCGACCAGTGATCTCTATGGCTTCACACTTGACGAGCTCAATCAGTATTTTACTCGGGTGTCCTGCTCCTCCACTGTAACTGAGTCTAACTCCACTGTAACAAACTGTACCCGAAGTTATTAAAACTGCAGCAACAGGAGAGTCTCTTTCACTCTTGTTTGTGGTATGGTTTCCCTAGTTTCGCGTGCTTGTTAAACCGTGACAAAACCAATAATGATTACTTAAATTCGAAATTTTTAAAATTAACTCTATTTTTTTGTTACTATTTTAACGTTGCTCTTTTTATACTCTCAATCGGTGCTAATCAGCGACGGAGGTCATACGATGTCTTGGTGAAGAAAGCACGTGTTGAAAATACATTGCCCAGTGGTGCTTGTATCAATCGGTCGGACCGGGAATCGAACCTGGGACTTCCAGATTACGAGCCCGTCGTAAATTGTAAAAAAAATGTCTCCCGAATGTACACGTACAGAAGCATACATATGTACTTAAATTGTATATATAGAACGTCGCAACACACACCTATATTTTGTCCAATGTGATGATGCAACAAAACATATTTAAGTATACGATATTATCGAAAAATGGTGCGTTTTTTTGTACTATATGTTATATTTTGAGTATTGAACAATTGTCTTGTAATATAAATAGTGCGTGGCCTATTCATTAATATTTATATGAAATGAAAAGACTTTTAATGATCAAACTGACATTTTGCGAGACAGCCGATTATTGTGCAACATAACGTTTTCACATTAGCAAAATTAAAATTTAATTAACTATTGTTTCTCTAACACACATTAAATATTTTAACATATACTGTCGCGCGGAATTTATTTGAATCCTATTATGGTATCAAATTTGATTTAATAAAAAATATTCGTCCTTTATTTACTCTCTTTAGCAAGTAAATTATGGTACCCGATACACAATTTTGGCTTCACTTAAATTCTCCTAATGCATTTGTAATATAAAAATTTACAAAAAAATATAATTTTCATTTGAACCACTCTAAAAGATCATTTTATTGGTTTCGAACAATGAAGTAAAATTGCACTTCATTCCCTAAGAAATAATAGTTATTTATGTACTTAAAGAGTAAAATAGGCATCTATTCCCAGGATGAAAGTTGCTGTTTGAGCTTTAGCTATTGGTAGTATTTATCCAAGGATATAATCGTCCTTTGCTCCCGAAGATGCATATAAAATTTTTCGTTCTCATCATTTAAAATGCCACTTTATCTATATAATATTGTATGATTTTTTGGCATATACAATTTTAAAGAATAAATTTAGATTTGTATTTACAGGAAAAGGTTAAAATAAGTGTCCAAAGCAAAAAATTAAGTCTACGTCTATACGTGAACGTATAATAGAATAGGTATATACGTATAATAAAAAGAGTATTCGGGGAATAAAGTAAGTCTACGAAGAATAAAATCATCGAAGGAATAAAATATAATTTTACTCCCTTCATAGAGGTCAGTAAAGTAGATTTTTTAGATGATTAGGGTAACAAAGTGTTTTTTACTCAAACACACTTTTCAGTCCCGGTACTCAATTTTCAATCCCCGCATTCACGTCATTATTCATATAAAAATAGTAAAAACAAAAAGAAACATAATCATTTTAACAAAGTTGTGCAGTTAAATGCTTCTTGCTCCTCATCAATTTTTCGATTAATTTGAAATTTTTGTCACGATTCTTGCAAGTGATTGCTACAACTTTACATTAGTTTTTCATATTTTAATAGTTTTTTGTTCATTAAAAAAATATATTAAAACACGTTTATTTTTTATACAAGAATATAAGTATTTTAAACAATTTTTATTTTTTATGATTTTTTTTCTGGTAAATAAAAGCTGTTTAAATAAAAATAACTAATGTAAACTTGAATTACGTGCTTTCAAAAATACTCACGAACACTTCAAATGAATCCAAAAATTGATGAGATGCAAGGAGAGCATTTGACACCATCAAACACCAACATAAATTCTCGACCTAACTTTTTTCATATTATACATACATATTATCATCCATACAAAAGAAATATTTGAAACTTTAGTTTCCATTATTTTTATAAACCCTATTAGGCTTCATCTAATAACTAAAAATAAATAATTGTTTAAATACATGTAGAGTTATGATTAAAATTTTAATTTTTTAAATTTAATTGAATACTTAATTATTTAAAATAATATCAATCGTACATCGCCGCTGTAAGTCGCAAATGAAGGTATGATTAATACCGAATTTATCTACTGCCTAGAAGTTATAGATTTAGAAATTCAGAGTCTCCCTATACATTTTCTTTAGTGAATCCTGGACCCATTAAGATTTCAATTTTAAAACCTCATATGATTTAGAATCATAATAAAAGTAAATGATTATTCTTGAAAAACTCTTGAATGTATATGTGTATATGTGAATGGAGAAAAGAATCCTCTTGAAATTAAAAAAAAATATTTTTTTAAGCAAAATTAAAAGTTTTTTAGTTTGGTTTGTATATGCACATTATGAGTTAAGTTCCAATTTTAGTCACTATGTTGTAGACTTTCTTAAGAGTCTCGCCTCTAGTTCACACATGCGCCTTATAAATCTCGATTACATGCACTTGAAAACAAAGCTTTTTCCTTGCGACAAAGTCCATCGAGCCTGAGGCATACGACAATGTTTGCGTGAACCTCGTTTTTTTGTTCACAGACGCTCTTATCTTGTATATATACCTTTCGGATGTATACACAACGGATTTGAAATTCCATGCTCTCGAGTGTACGTCTCAGGATTTTTGACAAACAAAACAGAAATTTACGTATTTTAATTAATGTTACCTTGTATTTATCCTGTACAAACATAGTGATTTTCAATTTATTGGCATTTTACTAAATATAATTTCTTATTTTTTAGATACATACATATTGTAGTAATTGGATTCAGAAGGACAGAAACTATTCTGAAGGGAAGAGCATTTTAATAGAAATATAAAAGCAAGTTGTTTAGTAAACATATTTTTAAGATATCAAACATTCTAATAATTGAGGAGATTTTGTACTTGATTAAAAAAAAATAAAAGAGTGTACTTAACGAAATGTTTCTACTTATTTTTGTATCTTCTATCAAACCTAACTTTTGAATTGTTCGAGCTACACATGCCTATTATATGTATACTATATATCTGAATTATTTCCATTTTTCTTATACCTTGTTTCCCCTAGATTCTTCAAAAAAGGTTACTTAAAAAGGTTATCTTGATTCCTATAGTCCATTAAACTAAATCTTAAGACACGGATCTTTATATTTGGGTCAAAGAATCATGATCCATGGTTTCAAACAAATTCATTTCTTATAGGTCAGCTGCTTTCTTTTTCAGTGCTAAAATAAATTTTTTTATTTACGTGGAATGATAAAATTATCAGATAAACAATAATCGAAAGTACGGAACAAATGTTTGTCTCTCTAATATCTTCGACTAATAAATTTTATCTACTTACCTTTATATACCGATGATTTACTAGCCTAATATTAGCTTAAATATACCTTGATGGCACTTTTTATGATACGAATTGCATTATTTATACATTGTTCATAATCACGTTCAGAATCACGTCTATTAACGAATTCACGGAGAGAAAAATTTTAGTAAATTTTACTAAACTTTCATTAATACGGTAACAGATTGCCAAAATGCATAAAATTACTGAACTTTCAGTAAATATTAGTAGACTCACAGTAAAAATTAGTAGACTTTCATTAAAAATTGATAAAAATTTTTGTAAAATTTACTGAAACTTTGCCCTCCGTATAATGATTGATATATAAAAAACTTATAATATTGACTATAAAAATTATTAAGTAGCTCAAATTATGACGTGTAACAGTATATTGATATATACTTGACGGGGTGCCTCTTTACCTTACCGACAAACGTAAAAATTGGTAATAGATCTGTAAATGAAACACATACTAAAAAATAAGAAAATAAGCGTCGTTGTTTGTCAATAATCTAACTGTGTGATGAATTTGAAACTAAAATATTATTGCGCTTTCGAGAAAAGTCACAGAGTGCACAGACTTGACATTTTTGATAAGGGATGGTTCTCAAAAACACAATAATATTTGAGTCTGAAATTCAGCACCTATTTAAATTATCGACAAACACACTACTATTATTTTTTTGTATATTATTTTATTTTTTATTAGTTGATGAACAAAAATTAAGTATGGAACCCCCTCATTCGTACGCATATAATAAATACACGTAAATTTATTTAATCTGGTATTTGCCATATAAATATCGTCGTTTACACTTAAATTCCACATGAGTTGTACATGAATAGTATACAGTAGATTTCTTTTCGAATGAAGATTCACCCATTTCAGCAAACATTAACAACGCAGCAACTATAACGTTTTTCAATTACCATAAATTGATAAAATTATGTTTAACTTTCTATCGGTGACAAACTAAACATTAAACCAAAAATATTAAAATAAAAATCTGAAATATTCATTAGGAATGTTGTAACAGTATTAAATGAACTTACATGCGATATTTTATAAGAATTAATTATTAATAAATTTTTTTAGAAATAGTTACTTTTTGATCGGTAATTTCAGCCATTAAAAAAAGCTTGCGGCAGCCTAAAAATGTTCGATACTTATTAATATAAAAGTCTGAAAAAATCAGATCTGGTATTCAAACCAAGTAAAACAACGATATAAAACAATATTTAAAAAAATATGAATTATTTTTTATACAAAATAATGAACATTATAATTTTTATACATAAGCGATCTTTAATATAAAGTAGTTAAAAACATTAAAATAATATTTAGAAACTAAATCATGAAAAAAAAAATCACCGATATTGTTCTCGATTTTTCACTAAAGCGTTACACCATAAAAAGCTCTGACATCCATATTTCAATCTCCTTTTTTAATTAAATAAATATTATTTTAATTACACATACATATATTTATTATTGAAATTCCAAAAAGTCTTTATATTAATTTTGAAATCATTCCAACAATTTTTAGAACGTAAAATATCGAATTAAAATCATCGATAAAAATTAAATTTATTTAAATTCTTTATATTAATATACGGAGAATAACAGGACAAGTTTACCTTCATTTACATAAGGGTAATAATGTCTGACTATACTGGCTGAATCTACTTGCATATGTTTGCAAATACACAGTCCTTGTCCCTAGGTATAATTATAACAAAATTTACAGTTATACTTTTTAAAAATTATATTTTATATTAATTTATTAACCATTTAATTTTTGTAAATATTTTTTTTCTCTTAATAAACGATTTATTTAATAAGTTTTATTAATAATTTTCATCTTTACGCACAAAGACTGAACAGAGCGAAGAATCGATAAAAAAAATTTTATACCGGTTAATATAAGTTTCTTTAAGCGTAACTTATATAACAAAATATAATAACAAAAATGCAAATTTTTGCATTCATTAATATTTATGAAATATAATAATTATAAACCATTTTCTTCAAATTATTTTTGGATTACTTATATTTTACGGATCATTCAGAATAATTTGTAAGAAAGAATAAAGAATATATGAAAAAGGTTGGTAATTATTAAAAAAATTAACGATAAAATATGCATCTATATAAATGTAATCTAAGTTTTTCAATCAAATAATAAGCGCAAGTATATGTAAAATATTGATAATAAAGCTCAATACAAATATAATTACGCGGTCGTGAACGTCTCGCTATCAATATTTGTCACTCCATAAAATTATATAGCATTCGAAGGACAAGATCAAAATGCCTGACTATCGATTACAAAGCTCACAACACATCAAGAATATGATACAGTAATTTCGATATAAACATAAATATATCCTGTTAATCGAATGAAATCGTGTTCTGTGCATATAATGTAAAACATTTGATCCCTGTGTGAAGTTAACCTCTCTCATCATCAAATTGAAACTGAGCCCCGACAATGCACATTGTCTCGAACGTAAAACGTTAAATTTTTAAAGACCCTCCTTAAGAATCGGTGGTCCGATCTACAGTATAACTTTCTGCGCCCCCCGCCCCCACCCTCAGCCCCTTTCTCTCACTCTCTCTATTCCAGGCTCTCCGAGTGTATGTGTGTGTATATATGTGTGTGTGCATATATAGGTAGAGGCTTGCGCCTATATTTCACTCAGCCTCCGCGGTTCTGCTGCGGTCCGGTCTCCTCGGCGGTGGCGCTCGAGAGAGAGACGAGAGAGAGGAGAGAATCGTTACTATGGCGAGATCAATATGATAGGAGTGCGCATGCCTCGATATATATCCTTGGCCACGGTACTTTCAAAACCAACTCCTCTCTCGCACTCTCTGGTATAGCTCTCATCCAGTCCATTCTCACCATGGGATCGCCGGAGTTCGGAGCGCTATTGCGGCTGTGGTTTCTGCGCGCGCGCTACAGCGCACTCAGACGCTATTATATTCTTCTACCCCCCGCCCCCCGACCCCCACCCACCCTCTCTCTCTCTCTCTCCCTCTATCTCCCTCTTCTTATATCGTCTTCACAGAGTAAGAGAGAGCGGTGTTTCGCTAAATTTTGCAGACTGAGTTTCCCACTCTGAAGGGAGATTTTTTGGGTCGGTTTGATACTTTTTTCAGTTCGCGTACAGCTTCTCTAATTCACCGAAAGAGTGAATATGTTTATACTTTTAACGCTAAGTTAAAAAATGTACTTTCTTTATTCAAATAACTTAAAAATGTAAATATATTATTGTTTTATCTCATTTTTTTATTTTTATCTTAATTGTCTTTTAATCAACAAAAAAATAAGATTCGATAAACTAAGATTAAGAAAAAGAGAAATTCTTTAAAAACTGTATTTGGATATAAATTTTATTGTAATCTTATTTTATTAAAAATTATATAATAAATAAGTAATAAGATTTTCTATATAACTTTTTATTCTTGCAGCATAGCTTGTTCAATAGCTACAACGAGATTTAAAAATTCTATTGATTTTCAAGGCACAATTCAGCTTTTAAATTTTATTCTTATGTACATTGTAATGTTCATTGGCTTTGAAAGGGCTAAAAAATTTATACGTTCTTTTATAGTAATTTCAAGCCGTCGTACGTTTTTACTTGAATAAATCTGACAGAAACTCCATATTTATCATACTTTTAGTCAGATGACAATAAATCAATGGTGCGCATTCAACTATTGAATCGACTTGCATTTGCTCGAATTTTTTGATTGGACTCTACCCTTTGGAGATAAAACAATTTTTAAACTACCCTTCTCTGTCAAATGTTAATTAAATTCATTGGTTATTGTTGGATAGTACCTTCTTTCGGGAAACTTATTGTTCCAAAACTTGATCCGAAATAACTAGTTTCGTATAGTTTTAAGAAATAAGCACTATTACGATTAAAATGGCTATTTGATAAAATTAATAAAGTAACTAGATGAAATAAATATTACGGACAAATTACAAAATTTAGTATAATACAGTAGTACAAAAGGAGTAGAAGACTAAGTTAAATATTTGCGTGATCCGAGTAAAATGTTGTTGTAAAAATGACTGTCATTGACTAGCCAAAGAATGGACTTGACAAATTGTAAAATTTACTATATATATATCTCTTAAATTTTTCAAAATCAAGTATGTCCCTCTATACTAGGCAAGAGCTCGTTGTCAACTGAAAAAACGTCTTCAAAACATGGTTGTTTTTTTCAACTTTACTATAAAACACAAAAAAATTACTTAAATTATGATTGTTGCCTAGAATTTTCCGACAAAACAGAGGTCGCGTTAAATGACCGCTTAAAAGGTCAGTTTACGATCGAACCCCTTTTTTTCAAGTGATGGGCAGTAGTAACCTCCCACGTCACTGATATAGGCAAAATGGTAGATATATTTTAAACACCGTTTGTAACAATTTTTTTCGAGTCCTTATCTTGTATAATTATTTTTCCTTTCAAAAATTATATAATTACAAACATTTTTGAATCGAAAAGACTAATTTTAAAACTAATAAATCTCGGATATCTCTCGTATGTACATATAAATAAAATATAATATTTTTTTATATATACATTTCCTTATATTTAATCAACCTACCGTAATCAAATAAATGTAAATCTAGAATGTATTTTATTGCAATAAGTATTCTAATATATATTCAAAAAATAGGTTAGTATTATATACATGAGCGACTCAACAGATATAGTATAAATTTCTCATACTTTTGTCTCGAAGGGACTACTACAACGTTTCATTAAAAACTTTTTTATGATCTACAAAAAAGAACAATTAAAAAAAACAATGAAATTTGAAGTATAATCACGAATGAGGTAATAGATTTTCAATAAATTTGATATACATTAAAATGTGGAGTAAAAAATTTTATATTATAAAAAAATTATATTAAATTATTAAACTAATTAATTTAATGATTCTATAAAATGTAGAGCTTAAATTTTTTGGAAATGTTGCGCGATACCTGTTGAAAATAAATCGCTTGGATTTTGATTTATTATACAAAAGATACGAGATAGGGGAATACTAGTGATGTATATGTAACGTTTTTCATTGTGACGTTTCTGAAGAATATATAAAGTATAGAATTTAAAATAAATTTAACCTTTAAAAGATACGCTGACTAAAAAAAATTGAAGTGGGGGATCGGATAAAGGCCAGAGAATTTACATGACAATTTAGCAATGTATTTTAACTAGCAAGCAGACTATAGACCAAACAATTTCTATACTTCGTGGAACACCGACATATTTTCCGCGTAAATTAATAAATTTTAACATACTTTTGAAGCTTAGAAAAGTATTGCTGCATATTACTGTCCTATATGTTCCATAAGTGGATGTGTGATCGAATCGGATTATTACTACTTGAATGTATGTATGCTTTATATGTAGGTCATAGTTACGTAACTGCAATTCTGGTAATTCAGTCAATTTTTAGGTTAAAGTTTAAATAAATATTGTGATAAGAGTAATTTATATTTAATTTCTCAGAACGATGGAATTTTGTTTTTAAATTATTTGACTAAGTAATACTTAAATTATTTTGTTTTTAGTACATCATTTTTACTTTCTTATCCAATTCCTTATAATAGCACATTTATTTTTGAGAGTATTTGAAAAATAAATTTAGTAGTTGTATTAAAGAAAATGATAATGGTAAATGTGACTTGTAAACAAATTAAAATAATACTAGGATGTTGTAACGTTACAAGTTCCAAGTATCATAATTACAATCTAAGAAATATCCTTTAAAAATATGAGGTTTCCAAAGTGCGCAAGGTGGAATAGAATCTAATTAAAACTAATGAAATAAAATGTATATATGTGTACATCTATACTCACGCACCCATGCACGCTAGAGAAGTTAAATAAAATTTCTTAACCTTTATTATAGGAAAAAACAAAAAAAAGTGTATAAATAACGAAATAATGAGAGACAACCGGTTTTAAGTGAAACATAATATATTAAACTGAACTGTTAGTTAAATTTAAAAAAATAATCTAACAGTTGGTGTATCAGCTTAGTTAAATCCTTTCTATTAGACTTACCGTAGGTGAATTTACAACAAGTATATGAGTACTATCTACATGGTGTAAACTGTCGTTTTGGTCATTTCGTTTCGGAAACTAAACTCGATCCGATAAATACGATATGTTGTTAGGACACCTATACCCTCTGTACCGTCCCTTTAACGCTGCGTGTTTTTGTTGCATACCAACCTACGAATATCTCTAAATTGTCCGCTCGAGGATTTCATTGAATTGAGCATACTGACGTCGATAATGATGTTTAGCTGCATCACGTACTTCCTATTTAATCGGGTCATATTCATCGAATTTCATACTTCCTTTGAATAAATGTAAAATCATATGTTAACAATTCTATTGTTCAGGTACGTCAAAATTTTAATGTTTACATTATTAATGGTATGTTTTCATTTAATAATTAATTAATTCACAACAATCCATTCGAAATATTATCAAATTACAACACGCTGAAAATAATTATTCTTACGAAAAGATGATTTTAATTTTAATACCACGTGTAAATACTTCGCAACGATATATTAAAATACAAAATAATTAATTAATTATCATAATCACAATTGCACCTAATTAACAGAAATTCTCTGATAATCGTAAATTATTGGAAAAAAAAATCATTCGTCGATGATCTTAAAAATATGTCTGTATATATACACACACATTCAACTTTGAGTAAGATGCATTAATAGATATATTTCCATTGAAAGAACTCTCAATATTAGTAAATATTTTAAATTACACGTTTGGAAAAATTCCAATGAAACCTGCCTCCGTAATGTACTGGTTGCCTCTCTGAATTTAAAAAAAAAAACATACCCACACAGACATACAACAAGATAGGAACATTTCTTTGTAAAAGAATTTATTTTCTACCTTTTAATAATAGATCAAAGATACTACTTCTATCGTAAATAGAAAATTTAGTCCTTTGTAGAGTTTGATGAGAATTTCAATCACACTTGCCCTAAATCCTTTGAGTGGTAGGTCAAAAAGAAACTTTTCATACAGAAGTGAAGCTAATTCTTTTATACATGTATACTATGTAACATTCAAAATTCATCTATCTACAATATGTATACGTATCGTTGTACACACACGCACGCACACGTAAACGAATAATAGCTAAAGAATTTGAATTAAATTTATCTTTTTATTAAATTTAATTTAATTACCACTGGACAGATATTAATTAGATTGAACTGAAAGAAATCAATAAGTTACGTGCTAATAATGCAATAGAGCTTGCATATATAAGTTTCTTCATTTTGTGATGTACATGTAACTTATTTTTAAGTTTACACCACTTTTTATGTATTTGTAATAATTTCGTTTACAGTCAATATTTTATAATTGCTTCAATCATGTCGCTTTGATCGAATAACATACATAAATTTATTCCTATGTTAAATTTATCTATGTGTGTGTATAATGTATATACCTATATATATATACTCCTATATATATACCTATATACTCGACGATACAACATAATTATATAATAAAATTTATATTATATCTTGAGTTTCCTTATAACATTTTTGGATTAACAAATGATTTTAACCTACTATTTCAAATGTGTACGAAAGTGCTAGAATATGCAATAATTAAAGAACATTTACTACAACGTATTTGTACTGATTCTTTAAATCGAGGGGAATTTCCTCTAATTCTAGTAATGGATTGGAATAAGAAAATAAATTGAATATATACTGTAATCTCGTATTGGACATAAAATCCAAATTTTATTGCAACCTTATAAGGGGGAGTAGGTAATAAATTCATATTCATTTTGGCTGTACCAATTTATCAATAAAACTGTTATTACTTGTAAATCTGTAGGAAAGCAAAATTTCTTGACTGATACGCGGAAAGTTATTACTATTTTATTATAATTAAACAAATAAATGTACAACTATAATAAGAATTTGAATATCTATACTTGGAAGCGTATTTAATGATTAACAAGGAAAAGTGGCTTATAATCTTCAGAGAATTGATTATAAAATGTAATTTCTAAGAATTTATGTTAAAACCTATTGTTTCGCATTGTAAAAAAAAATAACTGACAATTTCATGAAACGTCAAATCCGATGAATAAACAATAGTATAATATAAATAATGTACAATGCAGAATAATAATAGATGTATAATTATATATATATATGCACGGAGATGAAACCCTCGTAAATCATTAATCCATGGAATCGATAAAATAACATTTAACGTGGGAGATCGATAAAACGTATCATCCCGGAGTAATCATTCGATTCCTAGCTTTCTTGGGCGTATCGTTATCCATCATCTAAAAAATCAGGTGTGCCATCGCTCAAACGGATTACGCAATAATTCACGAGTATAGCAAAAAGCACACATAGAATGAGAAAGAAGCGACGTCATTTAAGTCTCCCCCTATCTCGGTGTGTCGCATTACAATTATTCTTCTATTTGTGCCAGTGCACCGAGAGTTAAAAAGTCGAGGCGAGTAACAGTACTCGAAAGTGTACAACTCGCGGACTCTCAAGTGCAAGGAAGTGCAGTAAAGGGTCGGACACGGGGGGGTAGACAAGTGCCGACTAATGACGCCGTCACACGACTGTAAGTGCAAAAAATCTGTCCAAAGCATACATCTGCACACATACACACGCAATATATACATATACACATATATATTCTCTTGTTTTTTTCCTCCGGTTTTTCCGCCTCTTCTTTCGAGTAGTATCCCCTATACCACCCCTATATAGATCGAGCGGAATTTCCGGGTAAAACCAGAATCGGAAACCCTAAGGCTGATCAATCACAACTGTCGCAGAGGCTTGTTTTGTCTTGAGAATTAGTAATAAGATCGTTGAGGGGCTACTCGACAAAAGTCAAGATATATATATGTATGTATATATGCACCTTCTTCTTGTATCTTCTTGTAAGGGTGCTATACACAAGGACAAATTGATGCGCGGTATGCAAATACTCTTTCAGTCAAATGTTTCCTTTTTCGATCCTTGAACGATTGTCAAACGTTTATACTTTCGTATAATATAAATTCGATGTATTACATTTTTTTTATCATTTTTCGATGGATATATGGATGAGTTGATGCTCTCAAAGATTATAACAAGGAATATTTTTATTTTTAATCTATCGGGTGTAAGTCAGTGATTCTGATCGAAATCATTTACTTTCCGTGAATCTTAAAATCAAATTACTTTCTATAGCTATAAGCTTTTTAATAAATTCATGTTATTAATCATTTTCACGTCCTCAAAGTTTATAGAGCAATAATTCAATGCCTAAATTTCAGACAATGGCACACTTGACATGCAACACTCAAAACCAGAAGTGTCTAAAGTTAGACGATGTCCAATAATACGTCAAGTTCCTCCATGTTTTCCAGAGAAGCATCAAAAATTATCATACAGAACATATTTTACCCACTTAACAAGTTTAGTACCGTAAATTTAATTTCTAAAATCTGACAAAAATTGGAAAGATCATCGAAGAAAAAAAAATAAAAATCTTAAACTCTACTAAAAAATACATAAACTATACATACATTCCCGGTTTAAACGAATGAACCCAATAACTAAAAAATAAAAATACAATCCAAAAAATCTAACAGGGAACTAAAAAAATAATTGGTCAACATTGAATCTTTTATCACACAAACAAATTTACCCAAGGCACGCGAAAAAACAACAAAAAGCGGTACACGTCACATACACATTCAGATATAAAAATTAAAGAATTATTTGAATGTTTCATCAGGAAAATTGTATTGGCTACGTGTTTTGGGTTGTACATACCCGGAAAGAGACCGAAACGGATTTTTCGAAACAGCTGGGCGCTATAGCGATCGGTCCTCGCTCTGTTTCGCTTTTCTCAATTCCGCGTCTCCGGGACTCATGGGAAATGCATCGTCGATACACTGCGGCAATTTAAAAATGCATTCCTTCTTCTTTCCGTATTTTTCGAATTTCAAATGTCAAAAAAAAGGTTCTATAAAAGAAGGACGTATGTACGAAAAAAAAAGGAACACGTTCCCTTTATAAATTTTTATGAAGGAATCAAGATGGTAATCGAGTCGGAAGTTTGCATGCCGAAATTTTAGAATTGAGTTTATTCACGAGACGATTAAAGACGAATTTATGCGCGCTCTCGTTGCATAATAATCGAGGTAGGGACCAAAACCACAAGGCGACGAATCTGACTCAATGGTTATATACCTACGACTTTTTATATATATATGCATATTCGTATACACACCTACATATGAAGCTCTTGACGTGTACGTGAGAGAATCAACTCGTCGATTTCGCTAGCGTAATTAAGAGGCAGTCAAGCTCGTTTCTAGTTTGTTACGACGAAGTTTTTCACTGGTGGACAATTTAATCGGATCATTTTTAAGGGAGTTACCCTCAGAGGGATCGAGAAAACTAAAAAAAATTTTCGGTTACTCGAACGAGGCATTGTAGAAATTCGTAAATGCCTCGTATAAATTAGGGAAATTTTTTCAGTTTTTAAACACAAAATCATTCAGAAAAAGAAATTGTTTAGATAAATCTACAATGACGCATGTAATTAGGTTATGTCTGGTTTCTAAATGTTCTTATTCTATGGTATTTTTGTTATGTTGTGTACTTGTTGCATACAATTTAAAAATTATATTATTTATCGGAAATCTGGGGTTTGCTTAAACAAGAGTTAAATTTGTTATCTTGAACGTTGTTAAAAGTTGAACGTATTTTATTTGTTAGTCTTCTATTATAAAGTATTTCAAATTTTTGACATAGTTTCAAAATTATAAAATAATTAATAATTGAATAAGTGATAGATTTTTAACCAATAAAATTAATAAAATTTTTAAGCTAAAATTTCGTTAAAATTCCTAATAAATTTTGTTTTACTCTTTTTTTTGGAATAAATTGACGTATTTGTAGTTTTTTTTAAATTATATGTATTTAATCTGATTTTTCTTTTAAATCTGGATTTGAAAGACTATCTCTAATTCCCATTTAGTTATAAACGGTTAAACTGATAATAATTTTTTTGAAAATTTTAGTTTAGTAGATTACAACTTTTTATTCTGTTACGGCTTTTTTCATATTTACAAATAAGGATACATTTATACCAAAGTTACAATACAATTCGTGTTCCAAATATACGTAACTAGTCTAGTTAGTTTCAAAATCGATTTAAAAATGTTTAAACAATTACCGTGATTAATTAAATAAAAAGCTACATATGATTATAATTATAAAAGAAATTATTATGTACGTACATAGAAAAAATAATTTATTGTATTTGAAAAAAAATTTCTTTAGCAATGACGGAAAAATATTCGCTTAAAATAACTAAATATTTTGTAGATTTAAATAAGCTCAATTTGATATAAATAAAGTTTATTTAAAACAAATAAATATGTATTTCTTTTAAATGAATATTTTTTCAGTCATATGTAAAGAAATATTTTTTCAAATACAATAAATTAATTTTTCTGTGTATATATTTTCATAAAAGTATTTCATACCATTATATTACACAATTATATCCTATTATCTTACACGATTATTTTAATTGAAAATTCGAAAATACTTGCAAATCTCTAATTACCACTCTTATAAAATAAAAACATTGGATTAAGCAATAACATTTCCATATATGTATAAAAACAGTAATATGTAATTAACGAAGAATATAAATGTAAAATTGGAAGTACACGTTGTTTTAATTATAAAGGGTTATCTCATTTTACTAAATTATTAAAGATTTGAGCGTTAACTATTTATATATAATCTATAATTAATAAAAATGTAAATATTTAATTACAAATTTAAACGACAAAATAAATGTAATGTAAAAATAAGAGGTTTATGAATTTTATTGCAATTCACTCAAATCAACCGAATATATCAATATTTTGAATCATCTATAAGGGAGACAGTAATAGAATTTAATAATGAAATTCTATTTCTGGAAAAGAATTACAATTTTCATTGATATTGGTATACCTGTAATTGCCATCTGTTTGATAGTTTAAATCTACCCCTCGAATGATAATACCCTTTTTAAATAGTAATAACTGGCCGTACCCTGCATCTCTATTAGTATTTCATTTTCCATTTTCTCCGGTTCGTTTTGTACTCCTAATCAATATAACGAACATATTTAAAAATGAAAAAAAAAATAATAATAGCAACTCTCAATTTCGCTGATATAAAACGATCGACTTTCGAATCCGGATAAATATTTATCATCCTCAGGTGAAAGAGAAAGAGAATACAGGAGTTTTAAAACCCAATACAGACCTGTATATATAGTTACAGCAGTTTGAGCGGTTTTTCACATTTTTGATTTTCCAAGCGATCAAAACAAGCCCCTTTGAGTTTAATCGAAGGGCATATTGCGTTTTAAAATCTGCGTGACAAAACGTATATATGTACATATATATATGTAGAATTCAATTCAATTTTCTCGTATAGGGGAGAGGGGGCAGTAGTTATCTATATATATGTATATATATACATATATGCATATATAAGCGCAGTAGGAAAAGTCATGTACCGACACGCGATTTGGATTTTCTTGTTGAGATGGGGAGGGGGGAGGGGGGGGAGGGCGGAGAGGGGAGGGGGCGAGTAAGGGAAGGTATAGATTCTATTGAATTTTTATTGGATTCCAGCGAAGTGGGACACGGTATACCCCCACCCATCCCACCCCACGCGCTTTTTTTGTTCACCACCGTCTTTTTTATCCAAATCGAACACCGGCGATTCTATCAGCTTTAGGGAAAGGGGGTATGCTGCAATTGACGGAACTGCAATAACGGACACTGCAATTACGCGCACTCGCTCTTTTTTTTCTACTTTTTTTTACACGAGCTTTCCTTGAGATCCGTTAGAGCAGACGTTTTTCTGACATCGATCCTTTTATATATACCATTTTAATTCCTTATTCGGTTTTCATTGCCTACTACTTTTTTCTTTTACTTTTTATCCCTCTTTTGTGAATTCGCAAGTTTTAATAACGCTGACGCGTAAGGACAAAGAGGAAATTCATTTTTTTTTCTGGACTCGATGGAAACTCGCCAATTTTCAGTTAATTAAATGTTATGATAGTAGAAAAGAGAAAGAGAAAGGGGAAGAGTACTCGATTATCTCTTTTCACTTCGACAATTTTTATGCTTGCGAAATATTTATAGTGCAACGTGTGATAATCAGACATTCATCGACAATTAATTGAAGCGTTACTTAAGGAGTAAGAAAAAGTTGAGACAAAAAATTTAGGTGATGTATATAGGTTTTAAGATAATTATGCTATATTTAGCTCGTAACGGTATTTACAGTTTATTTAATACGTGTATTTCTAATTTAACGATGATTGTTTATATATATATATATATATATATATATACATATATGCAGGAGGGGGGGGGGGAGGGCGGTAGAGGGGAGGGGGCGAGTAAGGGAAGGTATAGATTTCTATTGAATTTTATTGGATTCCAGCGAAGTGGGACACGGTATACCCCACCCTATCCCACCCCACGCGCTTTTTTTGTTCACCACCGTCTTTTTTATCCAAATCGAACACCGGCGATTCTATCAGCTTTAGGGAAAGGGGGTATGCTGCAATGACGGAACTGCAATAACGGACACTGCAATTACGCGCACTCGCTCTTTTTTTTCTACTTTTTTTTTACACGAGCTTTCCTTGAGATCCGTTAGAGCAGACGTTTTTCTGACCATCGATCCTTTTATATATACCATTTTAATTCCTTATTCGGTTTTCATTGCCTACTACTTTTTTTCTTTTACTTTTTATCCCTCTTTTGTGAATTCGCAAGTTTTAATAACGCTGACGCGTAAGGACAAAGAGGAAATTCATTTTTTTTTCTGGACTCGATGGAAACTCGCCAATTTTCAGTTAATTAAATGTTATGATAGTAGAAAAGAGAAAGAGAAAGAGAATGAAAACGAGAAAGAGAAAGAGAAAGGGGAAGAGTACTCGATTATCTCTTTTCACTTCGACAATTTTTATGCTTGCGAAATATTTATAGTGCAACGTGTGATAATCAGACATTCATCGACAATTAATTGAAGCGTTACTTAAGGAGTAAGAAAAAGTTGAGACAAAAAATTTAGGTGATGTATATAGGTTTTAAGATAATTATGCTATATTTAGCTCGTAACGGTATTTACAGTTTATTTAATACGTGTATTTCTAATTTAACGATGATTGTTTATATATATATATATATATACACACATTTATTTAATTAATTGTTGCAATGGTAAATATTTAATACCAGATGCTATTTTTGTTTTCAAAACTAAGGATTATTAATGTATATTTGTTTATGTTATTAAGGCTGCCAGACGACGATAAATGAATTATTGAATGTTATGTATACACTTGCGACACTGAAAAAAATTGTGAATAATGCGTTAAAAATAATCACTTTAATTCCAACCTAATCTATTTTTTTAAATATATATCTATATATATACAGTACCGCCCATGAGCTTAAGATCATTTGTAAATTTTTTATTTAAATGTATATATTTATCTGATATTTAACAATGCATTAGATTCAAAGAAAATATCCAGGTATTTTCTTCATGTTCAAGCTGATATCACTCAGAGTAACCCTGAATTAATTTAAAAAAAACTGAAACTGATTAAAAAATTTATTTCTATTTTAGAAAAAAAAAATTAACATTATTTAAAATGGGAAGATTTTTTAATTTTATTCAAATATCGTCCGATCAGCTAAATTTTTTTAAATAATTAATGCTAGTTATTTTTGAGTAATATTCATTGAAAGATAAAGAATTATCCTGTATTATGCTTTTTTTGAAATTATTCAATGATATTTTCTTCGAAAGTTGTGGATTGTTAAATATTAGATAAAACATACAGATTTAAATAGAAAATTTACAAATGATCCGAAACCTATGGGCTACAGATGGGCAAAATTTTAGTATTTTGTATTTAGGTACGTATTTAAAAACGTATTTAAAAAAGTATTTATAATAATTTAATTAATTTAAAATTTAATAGTGCATTTAAAATACTTTTGTATTTTCATGATTGTATTTAAAGTACTTGGGTTAAAATACATTTTTTTCTAGATATGTATTTTAAATATAAAGGTATTTAAAATACATTCGTATTAAATACAAATGGATTAAAAAAAAATTTAAATACTTTTTGTTAATTGCATAAAATTTATTATAAAATCTTACATATTGCATGTTTATTCTAATCAGAGGTGGGAAAGTATTCCGCAACTTTTCGTCGAATACTTTTTAAAAATTTTATATAAATGATAATAAAAGCAAAGAATTGTGATATTAAGGCGATTGGCGACCTATAAATAAATTTAAAACAATTCCAAAAAGTATTCGAAAAAAGTTATTCGACGAATACTTTTACTCAAATACTTTTCGAAATTGTTTTAAGATCACTTATAGGGCGCCAATCGCCTTGATATCACACTTCTGTGTTTTTATTATCATTTATATATATTTTTTAAAAAGTATTCGACGAAAAGTTTAATAAATAATTGCAATTTCGAAATTGTAATAGCAATGCTCAAAGGAAATTTATTTTGAAAAATTATTTATTACAATAAACATGTAATATGTGAGATTTTATAATACATTTCATATGCAATTCATAAAGTATTCAACTTTTTTTTAATACAAATTAAAACACAAAAATTTAAAATATTTGTATTTTAACTAATTATTAAAATATTTTTTAAAATAGATGTATTTAAAATGGACATGATTTGAAAGAATTAAATACCCAACTCTGCCTATGGGTACTGTATGCAGTACAATGTACATACGTAATTGTATACAATTTATTTTAAGTGATTTGGACAAAAAATTTTATATTAATATTTTTGATGTTAATTCAATTATTACCATATCTATCATTAGTTTATTCGCAAATTGAAATACTTAAACTTGACAAGAACGTATCTACATTATATATACTTTCTTTTTTTTATATTTCCATTCGATTTGATGTTTTTAGATATTTCTTTCTCAACCGTACATTAGAAATTTTATTATTTATATATATAATAATAAAAAGGTAGACATACATCTACATATTAGACATATAGACGCATTAAATTTCTGAGGTCGACAAACTAAAATCATCCATGTCTGTAAACTTTATAAACTGTACGAGTGAACTCTAATTTTATAAAATTTAGTTCGAAAAGTTTATCTTATAGATATCGTAAATGTTTTTCTTGACACTTTGACATAACTTATTCTACAGTGCTTATTGGAAAAGCACTATATATTTTCACCATCAACATTATATATGAAAGAAAATATTAATAACATAGTTTAGATACATATAACCTCCTAATTATAATAACTCTTATACTTTCTTGTTAAAATATAGACTAGAACTATATTGCAAAATTATATGCATTAAATTATTAAAATTCGAATTAAATTTAGAGTTTAATCTGTAAAATTGAATATGATAATAATTTAACACGAAAAATACAATTTTTCACTTATAACGTTAAAAATTTCATTAAATTATTAACCGGCGTTATGCGATTATAATTCATATCTCGAAAACCAATGAATTTAAATCAAAACTGTGGAACCGTAAAATAACGCGTTAAAAAGTCCAAGCTCGCAAACTTATCTCAAAGTTCTTCACCTCATTTTATGCATGTATATATACACACATGCACTCCACATACACACACACACGAGCGCGCGCATAAATTAAACAATACACATGGCACTCTCTACTTTTTATTTTATCGTACATGTAAGTTGGTAAAATATACGTCGTCGTAACACCTATTCGACAAATTCGCGGGATTTTTTAAACCTGAAGAGACCTTTGAACTAATAGTCACGTATACCTAAAATCAATGACTTCGATTTTGGTGGTAAAATAATTAAAATAGTTTTCCCTGTTATGGGATATACGTACTATAACGAAAGTAATTTGAAACTTTAGAAATTCGAAGTATTTTCATCTAACTTTAGCAATTTTATGTCGACCAAGAGAGAGAGAGAGAGAGAGAAGGAGAGGGAGAGAGAGAGTCTGTCAGGAAAAATACTTTTAACATAACAAAAAAGCGATTAATTTAATAAATAATGCCCGCTGCGCACGCACACACGTGCGCGTCCTGCATTCGTACGCACGCACGTACACACAAATACTCACAGATTATTAATATTAATATTAATTGATTCATTACAATTATTTATTTATGATGTATATTGGGGTGTGTGTGTGTGTGTGTGTGTGTGTGTGTGTGTGTGGATTTTGTGTGTGTGTGATACATAACACTCAATCTAATTTAGCCGAAGAAGTGGAAGATAATTACGAGTTCTCTCAAGTAAATTCTAGACAAAGTTTTCCTGGCACTTTATCCCTTCGCCTCTCTTCTTAGTTCCTTGGTATTTCTGCTCGTGTCATTTGAGTTTGCAATTTTCAATTGTATATATACGTATATATAAAGATTCGATGAAAAAGTTGTCATTCAACTGTAACTTTGGTATAAACAATATATTCAAAATTTTACACGTTTACGTTTCCTTCATCATTTTCTATCGCTATTTAACATTTTATTAAAGAAAATGAAAATATTAATAATTATAGAATTTTATCATTTTTTTAAAGTAATGCACAGGTCTTTAAGAAAATGATTATACGACGTTCTTTATAGTTGTTTTTACAAAAAAAATTAATGTATAGGTTTATAAAGCTAATCTTTTTTTATCAAGATAAATACTGGGTATGGTAAATAAAAATAGTTTTTTTATAAATTTACATAGTTAACTGTATAAATAAAAATGT
This sequence comes from Theocolax elegans, assembly GCA_026168455.1. Taxonomy (NCBI): domain Eukaryota; kingdom Metazoa; phylum Arthropoda; class Insecta; order Hymenoptera; family Cerocephalidae; genus Theocolax; species Theocolax elegans. The sequence continues at coordinate 9,964,702 of CM047426.1, read as the reverse complement.
TATTTAATTTGGAAAAAGAACACCAACAATTGCTTCGATACCTCCCTAATCCCTATACGATTTCCTTTGCATTGTTAATAATCATTGAAATTAAAAACAATTAATGATACCTTGATTAAAAACTTCTATTTAAATGACTAGTTATACTCGGTGAACCCAAATTGAAAATATCATCTTTTTAAACACCAAATTTTACAGAATTAAAAAAATATTTTCATTTTTATTACTATATTTCGCCATCTAGTGGAAAGTAACGAAAATAGAACTGTTCTTGCAGTTTTGCTCACGGCTACGGGCTAAGGAAAGAACGGAGCCTGTAAATAACATTTTTTTTAAGTTATCTTATTCTAATCTTATCCATTTTTACAAATAAATATAATTTTTTACATATATTTAAAGGAAAGTTTAATATAAGATGGCAACGCTAGAAGATAAGTCCATTTGGGAAGATGGAGAGGTAATTTTTATAAAACTTTTTAGGTTACGTTTCTATGAATGACAAGCATTTCTTCTAACATAAACAATGTTCATTTACAAATTTGAATAATACGTTTATTAACTGATAATTACTATTTAACTATAATTAATTGTATTTGTAATAAAAATACTTGCGAGTTTTACGTTTTTACAACTACCAGACTATTGTAGGTTTTTTTTCTCATTAACCTTTAATGTGATTAGACTTTCACAATTTTTACAATAAATCAATACAAATTATCATTTGTTTCTTCTGAAGGAAGCGCTTCGCGAGGAAGTTCTTCGTATGTCAACGGATGAAGTGGTATCACGTACTCGATTATTGGATAATGAAATTAAAATAATGAAGAGCGAAGTAATGCGGATCTCACATGAACTACAAGCTCAAAATGACAAGATTAAAGAAAACACTGAAAAAATAAAAGTAAATAAAACTTTACCTTATTTAGTATCCAATGTAATTGAATTACTTGACGTTGACCCTCAAGATATGGGAGAAGAGGATGGAGCTGTTGTTGATTTAGATGCTCAACGTAAAGGAAAGTGCGCTGTGATAAAAACATCTACAAGACAAACTTATTTTCTTCCTGTAATAGGACTTGTTGATGCTGAATCATTAAAGCCAGGTGATCTTGTAGGTGTTAATAAAGATAGCTACTTGGTATTAGAAACTCTGCCAGCAGAATATGATGCCAGAGTTAAGGCTATGGAAGTCGACGAACGCCCCACAGAACAATATTCAGATATTGGTGGCCTTGATAAACAAATTCAAGAATTAATTGAAGCTGTAGTTCTTCCGATGACACACAAAGAAAAGTTTGAAAACTTAGGTATACAACCACCAAAAGGTGTTTTATTGTATGGTCCCCCAGGAACTGGAAAGACTTTGTTAGCTAGGGCCTGCGCTGCACAAACAAAATCAACATTTTTAAAATTAGCTGGACCACAATTGGTACAGATGTTTATAGGTGATGGTGCAAAACTTGTCAGAGATGCTTTCAGTCTTGCGAAAGAAAAGTCACCAGCAATTATTTTTATTGATGAGCTTGATGCTATTGGTACCAAAAGATTCGACTCTGAAAAAGCTGGAGATCGTGAAGTACAAAGAACTATGTTAGAGCTCTTAAATCAGTTGGATGGATTTAGTTCAACAGCAGACATTAAAGTTATAGCAGCAACAAATCGAGTTGATATTTTGGATCCTGCTTTGCTCAGATCAGGAAGATTAGATAGGAAAATTGAATTCCCACACCCAAATGAAGAAGCAAGAGCAAGAATTATGCAAATTCACTCCAGAAAAATGAACATATCACCAGATGTTAATTTTGAAGAACTTGCAAGGAGTACTGATGACTTTAATGGAGCTCAGTGTAAAGCTGTATGTGTCGAAGCTGTAAGTATTTCAACCAATAAACTTTCTAACTCAATTTCTATAGTTGCAAGACAATTTCCTAATTTTTTATTTTGATTATAATATTTATTTTAATATTTAATATCATAAAAATGTGTATTACAGGGTATGATAGCTTTACGACGTAATGCAACTGCAGTTACACACGAAGACTTAATGGAAGCAATTAATGAAGTGCAAGCTAAAAAGAAGGCAAATCTTAATTACTATGCCTAATCTGTTGATATTTGTATTTATTAATAATAAGGTTTTTTTAGCTCCCTATTGTATAAATTAAAAAATAAAATAAAATATTTGTGGAAAAGACAAATTTATATCAATTCTGAATTAAGTTACATAAAGAATTTGAGTTTTGACAAACCCTTACATGTTATAAGATGAATAGTACATTTTTTTAAATCTTAAATATTAAAGTTGAAATTGTACAAAGTATTATTAGTAAAAGTAAAATATTTTATTTGTGTTTATCGCCTTCTACCACTTCTCTTCTTTAATCTGTAGAAAAAATAAAGAATATTAAAATATTTTAAATCGAAATGCTATTAAAATAAACAATAAACTTACTTCTTTGGTCCTTTAACAAAACACCAGTCTACTCCTATTGGTTGATCAAGAATTTTTGCACCATTTAACGCATCTTTAGCAGCTTGTGCTTCCTTAAACGTTTCATATTCAACTAGTGCATAACCTTTAAGAAACCCTGTTCTTCTATCTAAATTAAGATTTAAATTTTTTATTTGTCCAAATTCAGAAAATTTGTCTTGAATATCATCTTCTTGAGCTTCATCATGAACCGATGTGATAAATAAAATCCAACCTTCTACAGCTATATAGAAATATTTTTAATTAAACCAAATAAGTACATTGATATGTAGAAATTAAAAATGAAATGTATGTAATTTACATCTTTGTGGACCCGGTTCATTATCATCCTCAACTATGTGCATTGACTCGTACTGACCAACATCCTCCCTTGTTGACACAAGTTCTGAACCATGTCCTCTACCTTTCCTTATCTTTGCCTTTTCCTTTAATCTTGCAATACCCTCTAAATATTAAATAGAAGTTTTATTACTTTGTGTTACAAAGTTTATTGACAATAAATAATTAACTGTATGCTTGGGTGAAACATTTTTTAGGTTATTTTAAATAACAGTAAAATTTTGTGACATTTTATTAACTTACGATCCCCTTCGTCATCAACTTCAAATTCTTCAGCATTATCAATATCTAAAACATCAGCCATTATAAAAAACTAAATGTACTTATTTAAGAAAAAATAAATATTAGTTTTCGACCTCGACGACAAACAATCTAATTCTACAAATGTGAGTGAAAGTTTAGTAAAATATACGCCGATGTCGCCGATGACCGATACGCTGTAGCTGCGCGACAAAAAAGGTATATCCTAGATGTCGCTAAGAGTATTTTTAATATGGCGGGAAAAAATGTACAATTTAAACGTATCTTTCGTCAATTGTCAAAATCATTTCGGAATAAAAACAAGTCGGTCAAAATTTAAGTGCAAAATCTAAAACATGTTAAGGTTATACGTATAAGTTTAAAAAAATTTCAAATTTAAAATGTTTTGGTATAATAAAGGCAATAGTAAGAAATTTATTTGACTATTTAAATACTTAAAATTTGTAGATACACATGAAAAATTAAATTCTAGAAAATGGCAACAAATCAAGTAAATCTTAATTCAGACGATAATAAAGATGATAATAATAACGAAGATGAGAAAAATAAGAAGCCAAAATTAAGTGTATTGGAATCACAAGGATATGTAGTTGGAGAGGTTATAGATGTTGGTACATATGGTACTGTTAGGGTAATTAATTAAATTATTAAAAAAACAATTAATAATTCCGTAATGTATATTTTACAACACTTTGACACTTTACGTTATAATGACTCAATATTTTAGTAGCATATAAAAGAAATTCTATAAATGAACACACAATACTTTAATAACTTTTTTTTGCAGATTGCAGACTCAACGAAACACGGGTGCCGAGTAGCGATAAAAATTTTGTCAAAATATCGCATGAGACACGAGAAAGTGATAGTTGTATATGATCCACGTGAAACTGAAGTCGTTAAAGGACTGCGACATGAAAATTTAATTCGCTATTATGAAGCATTGGAAACACCACATAAGTACGATATGCGCAATATTTTTAAAATTAAGTAAATACACGAATTTAAATATTCAAAGACTATAAGCAAATACAAATAGAGAGTTTCGATCAAAATTAAATTTTATACGTGGAAATACATTTTTGGGAATAATGTAAAATTAAAATGAAAGAAATATCGAGAACTGCAAATAAACTGTTGGATGTATAATTTACACATATTAAAATAAATATTAAAATTGATTTTAGAGTGTACATAGTAATGGAATACGCAGAAAACGGTAGCTTGTATAAAATAATTAAACGAGAATCGCGTATTGATGAAACACGGAGTAGACGATGGTATCACCAATTACTGAGCGTGCTTAATTATTGTCACGAAAGGGGAGTTGTACATCGGTGAGTATAAATAAAACAATAATGTCACTTAAATACCGAAAATGCATATACAAACAAATATACATGTGTAGGGACGTGAAATGTGAGAATTTGCTGATTGATCGGTACTACAACTTGAAACTCTCAGATTTCGGATTAGCTAGAGGCCTGATGAAGTTTGTAAACGGCGTCCCACCGATATGCAACACATTCTGCGGAAGCTTTGCGTATGCATCTCCAGAGCTCCTACGTAATAAACCATATCAACCACAACTCTCCGATGTTTGGGCTTCCGGGGTTGTGCTTTACACAATGGTTTTTGGCAGTTTACCTTTTGAAGATGATGATTGGGCGAAGCTTATTAAGGTTCACTTTATACAATCGATTTTTAACTTTAAATATTATAGTATATTTTTATTTCTTTTTCGGTTTTCAAGGATATATTTATACTATATTTTACATACGTATCGTGAAAATATTATAATTATTGACAAGTCCTTAGAATGTAAACACAAACTATTATTTAATATTTTTCTTTATATTTTCCTATAAATATTTCACTATCAGGCTCGGTCTACAAAATATCAACAACGATATGAACTCTTACGAACATTTGCGATAAAACTTACGCAAATGCATAAGCAAGCAAAGTTATAATAAAAAGTTCTTAGTGGCAATCACTATTTACGTACGCTGTTTTTTTTTCAAATTTACAAATTGAGTTAAAATAAAATTAAAATTTATTTCTTATTTATTATAAATACATCGTCATCATAATCATAAAATTATTATTTACTTTTACCATAGTTACGAATTGTACTTGAAAACAAAATTTTGTAAATGCTATATATATATCTACTTTTATTTATAAGGGCTTCGTTACCCTCATACAAATCTTGTAACATATTTTTGTGCCTAATATTTTCATACAAATTATTTTAATTAACAATTAATATAAATTTTTAATTCTTTCAATTAAATTAACATTTAAATTTTTCTTTCTCTTAATGCTTTTTGTAACATTTAGTAACTTTTACAAATGTATAACAAACAATATGTAAATACAAAAATATTGGTTTTTACGATATATTCATCTAGTATCCCTAGCCTACGCATAATTTTAATTAAGAATTTGTTTAACCTAATATTTTTAATTTCTAGCAAGTGCACAGTAAAATTGTTTTTCCAAAAAAACCTGAAGTATCAAAAGCATGTCGTAAATTAATATTACGAATTCTTGTACCTCAAGCAATTCGACCAGGAATTTCTGAAATTTTAACATGATCCATGGTTTTCAGTCCCTGCAGATACTGCTCAAACGTCGTCTAGTTCAAGTACTCCATTCGTAAGGATTAGCTTCGATATATATATATATATATATATATATATATTCATATTTATTGATAACCAATGATTTGTTTAAAAATATTTTATAATTAAAAAACTATGATTATTAATTATTTAGACAATAATGATTAAATCACTTATTGTCACAATCTTACAGAGGAATAGTAAATTACCAGATGTTAATAAACTACCGAATACTGCGACATTTAACTCATCCCTTGAACCAGAAGAAAGTTCTGACAGCAATGTAAGTAAAGAAAGTAGTAACACAAGTAATGAAGACAGTAATATAAATAAAAAAACAGAATAATGAATACATTTAAATTTTGAGTAAATTAAACATTAATATATATTTTCTTAAATATACAAAAATAGCAAATTGTAATATATAAAATTCTAAACAATACTGTAACGAAATTATGGATAAAATGAATAAATAATTCACATTTTAAAAGAAAAGCATTTTATTTTGTATTCCATAACAACAAAAAAAACAGAGTGGCACTAATAATATCTTTACAACACTTTTCGAAAATACAAAAATTGATTTTGGATTTCATGGTGTATTTATCACAGTACTATTTTACGTTTATAAAATTAAAATCGATAAATCATTATTTTGTATGTACAATTGTTTGTACGACTTCTATAGGTTTATTTTCTGACTATTTCAAGCTTATGACACTGGAATTAAGTATCAAAGCGTAATGGTATTTGTATTTTATCATTTGGCAACTAATACGCTTAATTACAACGCACATATTCGCTTTAAGTACTAAATAAAAAGTTGGCTGCAACTTATTCAAATTCTTAATATTTATATCAATAGACAGAAAATGTAACAAATAAATAATATAATATTAATTCGATAAAAATTGTTTAACAAATTATTATTGACTTATTCTAACTTTCAACTTAAAAAAAAAAGAAATATTAATTGTATCTACAAGTGTGCGATTTAATTCTCTTTTTCAGCGTACCCGTAAGTTATTTGTTTTTTTCATTTTTACAACTAAATGCAATGATTAGAAATTGAACTTGCGATGGTGATCGCAAGTAAAATAGAGCCGGAGATGTTGTCTATTTAGAAAGGGAGACAAAAGGCGAAGATCCAGAGGATTTTTACGAGCAACTCGAGGACTGTCGTGACGGAAGTACTGCGTCGGATTCCGATTGGTTGAGTGCGTTGCCGTGTGTTTTTACGAAGAGAGCCGCACGGTGGTTTAGAACGAGTAAAGCGAGTTTTGAGGCTATACCGAGTTTCGGTATCAATTCATAAATATTTACGATTGTGCCGATTTAATAGACGATTTACGTCACCGAACTCAAGGAAAATTAGAATCTCGAAGGCGGTACGAGAGGCAACGGATGGAGGACGAGCGGAGATGGACGAGATCAGCAGCGGAGGAACAGAGATCGGAGGTGGAGCATGCCCTTCGACTTCTCGATGAGCTGCGTCACGTATTTCCCGAAACCACGAAGATGATTATTCAATGTGTGTATGGCAATTCTCAAAGATCGTGGTAAGGGTATATAGGAGAGTGCTAAACGGGGCACTGTTAGTGAAGAATGTATGGAAAAAGTCGCTCAGGGTGTACATGATGAGGTCTAAATCCAAATCCGATTTGACATCCCTGCCATGAACATGATCTACCATCATTTTATGGTCGGGGTTAATGAAACCAATGTTGAGGAAGTGTTTGGGACTTATCTTAATATCATACCTGCAGTAGTAGCCCTCAGAGATAGATTGGTCCTTTAACAAACCGCATTCGGAGGATTAACTTGTTTCACCATGATTGGTCGTGGTATGAGAACACATACGTCTTTCAAGTGGTATGTCCTTGATACATATTGTTCTGGATAAATAGCAAACTTTGCACGCATTCGCGAGCTTAAGCGTCTGGTAAGCCTTAAGACATATTTGCTAGGGATTTAGGAGTTGTTAGAGCGACTATCTATAATATATATAAATAAGATCAGGATAAATGAGATCATAATGATCAACCATTATGATGATGACATTCAGGATGGCCAAACACTTCCACGACGTTTGATGTCAGGAAGATGTAGCTAGAGAGAGGAGCCAGAGAAATAGCAAACCCTTTGAATGCCTCCCCGGGCCTTTGTAGGGGCAGGTACTACCTAGACCATCGTCCGAACGAGCCAATGTAGACTGAGAGCATTGGCATCGGTATCGGTAAGAAGCGGAAGCTCGAAGACAGAATAATAGGCGTGCTAAATGGAACGGATCTTCGGCTGCGCTGCCAAAATTTCCGTCAAGTGCAGGTGCGTTTGTTGAGGCGTGTTATACGTGTCAGGTAGTGAAACCTCGCACGTCGGAATGTGTATAAAAGTAGTTTGTGTTGCTTGCTGGGAAAAGGGACATAAATGCTGGGGAAGTGTTTGGGAATCATCTTAATATCATCCCAGTAGTAGTCCTCAGAGTTAGATTGTTCTTTCAACAACCCGCATTCGAAAGATTGAGTTGTTTCACCGTGATTAGTCGTGCTATGAAAACATATCCCTCTTTCCCACGGTATATGTCCTTCATACGTATTGTCCGGAACAAATAGCAAACAAGAAAAACCGCGAAATATTAAAATTTTTTGAATGAGCGTGTAAACGGAAGTGCAACGAAACATGTGATATTAGATCTAAGAGTGTTATAGCGAGATTTAATTAATATGTATAAACATAGTTAACTGGGTGCCAAAGCCAAGTTTTAATTTTAAATTAATTAATTTTAAAATTAGTTACATTAAAAAAGGAAGTTAATTTACGTAAATTTAGGAAACCAGTTCCCTTTCTTTATTAATGATCTATCTTTAAAATTTGAAGAAAAAATATTAACTATAGTTTTCGAGAAATCTCTTACCAAAAATATTGACATGCCTTTTAATTAGACAGGTGTATAACCTTAAATTGCAGAAATTATCGTAAATTTTGGTAAGGAATTTCTTGAAAACAAATCGGTATTTTTGCTTCAAATGTAGATTATTAATAAAGAAAGGGGACTGTTCTCCTCAATTTACATAAATTATCGTCCTTTTACAATTATAACTAATTTTCTGTGACTTTTGAGGCTGGTAAGGTAGGGAGGATAAAACTTGACTTTGATATCCCCTTAATAGCTGGTTATTAAATAAATTTTTTATTTTATGTAAAAATTTCGTGTTAATTATTTGTTAAACCCCCACCTACTTTCTCGGATTCGTGATCGCTCCACGGAACTTCCTCTGAAATCTCCCTTTCGTCAAATAAATTAGCTTGTTCGCGGCTTTGGGAAATTCCATTAAGAATTACAGCGTTACAAACTTATGTTCAATAATTCTTGGAATATCAATAATGTCTTGTCTATGTTGCCTATGCAGCTTTAAGAATTCAGGATCGTAATTTTGCAAACATTAATAGTATTAGAGTGCCAAATACAAATAAACCAGATGATGTCATCCTATTGATGTCCTCCTCTTCCTCTAGAAATAGAGCCGTTATTTTGTAAACCGTATAATACATATAATACTTATTTTTTAAATACGTACCAGAGGCTGCATCTGTCTCCCAATCAAGGCTTCTTTCAATACCTTTTTTCCATTCTGAATATAATATATCTCTTTCTGAAAAATAAATGATAATTTTCATATATTGTTATATTGTCATTACTGTAAATAAATATAATTACCGTTTTCTGTTATTGAAGGCAAAAATGTGTCACTGGGTACATTAGTACCCACATTGATATCCCACTTTTTTATCCCCTCTGCGCAGCCAGCTGCGATAGCTACTCCAAGTGCTGTTATCTCGCACATAACTGGTCTAACTGCAATATAAATAGGGTCTTTAAATTTTTCGTCAAGTATCATACTACTTTAAGATTAATAGATGTACTTTAAACATAGGTTATTGTCTGTTTCTGTGAAGTATTGGCAGGAAAACAATATGCCAAGCAGGATGGATGAATGCCAATTATTTTATTTCATCATTATGCATTATAGATTATACTAAGAATAAAATAAAACTAACCTACTGGAACTCCACAAATATCAGCTTGCATTTGCATAAGCAAATTATTACTTGTCATAGCTCCATCAACTAACAATTTAGTCAAAGTCATTCCTGTGTCTTCTTTCATTGCCTCGAGAATATCTCTCGTTTGAAAACAGACAGATTGAAGTGCTGCTTTGACAATGTGGCCATAATTTATGTCTTCCGTGATACCACAAATAACACTACAATTATAGATATAAATATAAATCCTAAGAAAGTTTTGTAACTATAACAAATAAAATAATTTACCTTCTTGCATCTTTCCTCCAATAAGGTGCGTACAATCCAGAAAACGCGGGAACGAAAATAATTCTATTATCGTTACTTAGTTTTTCGGCAATAATTTCAGTTTCCTGTACATCAGAAATTACTTGTAAATTTTCTTTTAACCATTTAACTACAGCACCTGCCATAGCAATAGAACCTTCCAGTGCATAAACTGGATCTGCTTTTGGTCCAAATTGATATCCAACCGTAGTTAATAAACCATGAGATGATTCAACAATCTTAAATTAAAAATTTAACATTATTTCACCCAATAACCCAATAACCACAATTATATTATTATTAAAAAAGAGTCATATTAACTTTTGTTCCAGTATTATATAAGAGAAAACAACCAGTTCCATATGTACTTTTTGCTTGACCATGTTGAAAGCACATTTGACCAACAAGAGCTGCTTGTTGATCCCCTAAACACTATAAAAATAAAAATTTTATTTCGGATAATAAATTTCATTTGTTATAATATATTGTAATAAAAATGTTCAACTTACACCAGATATCGGAACTCCTTGTAAAACCCCATCAACTATATTCCCATATATTTCTGAAGAACTACGAATTTGTGGCAGTATGTTTTCAGGGACTTCAAAGAATGATAAAAGATATGGGTCCCATTTCAAATTAACTATATTCATTAACATTGTTCTAGAAGCATTTGTGACATCTGTACAATGTACTCCACCATTGGCTCCACCAGTTAAATTCTAAAAAGATATATTAAAATGAATATTAAATTTTACTTTAAATATGTATTAACTTATAAATTATGTAAGAAATTTACCCATATAAGCCAAGAATCAACAGTTCCAAACATGCAACGACTATCTTTCATAGCTTCTTGCACTTCATTCACATTATTCATTAACCACTTTATTTTTAAAGCACTAAAATAAGGACTTATTGGTAAACCACACAGTGATTTAAGATAGTCTTTGTTTTGATTACGAACTTTTTTTAAAAGTTCATCTATAATAGTAGTAGTTCTCATATCCATCCACACTATAAAAATGTTTTAATAATTATATTTATGAAATATTTTATGAGAACATTTAAAGCAATATTTTGAAAATTACCAATTGCATTATATAAAGGTTTTCCAGTCAATTTGTCCCAAGCGATTGTAGTTTCTCTTTGATTTGTAATACCTATAGCAACAATATCTGCTGGATTAATTGTCAACTGTTTTAAATTCTCTACAGTTTGATTTAAGCATTCATAAACTGCTTCAAGTATTTCCATTGGATTTTGTTCAACCCATCCTTCCTGAGGATAATTAACACTTAATTCTTTTTGGTGATATGTCAGGACTTCTGCAGTGTTTGCCGCAAATACCTATGTTAAGAAAAATTATAAATATTATAGATCTTTTAATTAAATTACGTAATAAAAAATCAGTTACCAAACCTCTGCTTACGTAATTTATTAATAAATAAATTTCAAATACTTATATAATAATTTATTAATTAATAATTACGTAAGAGTTTACAAAGGTGGATAATTCACATAAATAAGTAAAGCCAAACGATTTTTTAGATTATTACCAAAAATCTAACGCTACTCGTGCCCTCATCAATCGCTCCGATAAGCGGACCATATCTGTTTCCATTGCTTCCCGTTTTTTCGAACGCATTTTCAGTCATTTGCGATGCAATTCTAAACGGTTTACACACACACGAGGAATCCTCTTACGCTCCTTTGTAAGCACTAAAGAAAACTCATAGCACAAAATATATTCAGCCACTCGTGAACTTTGCTCCCACTTGTCTTTCAACGCATACAGGCAAAATCATAGCGCTAAAGGAATTTGTGTATATATTGCCTAGTATTATTTATTATTCTACTTTACTTCGAATGGTAACGGAAAATTAAAATTTTTTAGTCGATCAGGTAAAGTTCTTGTTTATCAGCAGATGATAAAATTATAAGTAGAATTGTAACGCGCGTTACTTAAAATTACTTTATTTATTGTAATTATTCACGAAAAAATATTAACACCAATTAAAATATTTTATTCATAATAAGGGATTATCTATCTTTTAATGTTTACAATGAGTTTCTTATTTATATAATTTGTGAATCTTAAGTTGCCGACCGAGTATTAATATTCGTTACTACAAACTTTACAATAATATTTTAACGAATATAGAATAAGTACTTATTCAAAATAGTAAAAATACAAGATTATCAATTTCACGTTGCGCTTTCGAAAAGAAGCAACATAACGTAAACGTACGGCAAAGGAGACAGTAAGAAAAGGACGAGGGAAAAGGAGAGGGAGGGGGGATCGTAGAAAATCGAACGGGCGAGTGGGAGAATCTTACAGAATGACAACGCGGCGAGGTCATAGGAGAGGCGAGAGAAGAGGAACGTGAATGGCGTCGCTGCCTTGCCAATCGCCCGGACACCCAGACGAAAATTCCAAGTCAGTGCTGGCAACTTTTCTCATTATATTTATAATTTCATTTGTTTTTGATTGTACACGACATTCTCGTTCTTTATTGACCTGTAATTTTAGTGAAATATGAAGTTGCGAAGACGTATTATTTATCGACGCTTGGTCTCTTTGGCGCTTTCATCGTCTTACCGTCGTCGATCGCGTGTAATTTACAGAATGGAGAAAGCCCACTATCGTATATGGGTTTCGGCTATCCCGGCAATGTTAATATTTTCTTTACCTAAATTTTTGTTTCCGATTACATAATACTTTTATATCTACATTGGAAGAATGTGTTTGATGTATATATGTATGTACGCGTATATATATATATATATGTGCATACATACACACATATGCATATACCTCCATATATAGTTTGAGGGAATAACTTTGCGCGCGTAGATTTGCAAGTGTATTGAGTATTCACTTGTTGACAATGTGTGTGATAAATTCTAAATGTTTTGACACTCACGTTTATTCAATTTTTCAGTATAATTTATTTTAGTGGGCAAGTGTTTTTATTCTGGTGTAATTAATTTAGAAATTTTTTTACAATTGTCATAGTTTTACATTATTAATTTATAGAGGAACGGATCTAAAGTTTTCTTTTTTAAATCAACAATCTATAGTAAAGAAATCGATGCACTCTGTGACACAAAATATTCCATTTTCAAAACTGCATAGAAAAATTTTTATAAAAGAATTTCTTTTTATTTTAAGAATTTTTTATGATTGTACTCTTGTATTTTAATTAATTCTTTAAAATTATGTAGATGTAGTTTAGCTTAGAAATAAAATCTAAACATTACAAAATTAAAGTTATTGGTTTACTAAATATTCTGATGTGATTATTTTGCAGCTACGTCAAAGATGCCAGCAAACTCCGAAAAAGAAAGCATATTATGTCTACTTTGCGATAGTAAAGTAGGATCGTCTAGGAACAGCATTAATATATTTGGAGACAATGCTGTAACAAATTCGGAAAAACCTATAATTGATATTCTTTCTCTTTCGTTACAATCAACTTTAAATAAAGAAAATACACATTCATCAATAATTTGTAAAAAGTGTTACAAACTTGTTAATGAGGTATATCTTTTTTAATACCAGATTTATGTATTATATATTTATTTTTTTAAATTTGTATCTAATTATTTTTAAAGGCTGATGAATTAGAAAATAAGTTAGCAGAAATTAAGTTAGAAATTTGTAACTTATATCACAAGACAATATCAAAATATTGTGAAGAAAAAATTTCAAAAATAGAACCTACAGAAGAATACACTGATCATGACTACATTGACAATGTAGAAACTATTGAAACAGTGTCTGTAGTAACAGGTACAGAAAAAGTTAAAGATGTTAAAAAAGAGGACAAGAAAATAAAGAAAACAAAAACAATCAGTCATTTAGAAGTGGCAGCTAATGCTCCAGTAAGTTTTTTTATTTAAACAAAAATATTTTTTAGAATAGAAATATGTGTTTACGTTTTTGTTCAATTTAAGATTTTAATTGTCAAACAAGAAGAAATTGTTCCTATTGTAAAAGATACAGCAGTAATTACTGAAGAGGAAAGTGAAGATAATGTGGACAACGAGGATGATCAAGATAATAATGTTGAAGACATAACTTTAGTTGACAATGATGCCCAAGTTGAGGAAATTGAAGAAGTAATTATAGAAGAAAAGAATCCTGATATAAAAGAAGAATTTAAATGCACTGCAAATGATGTATTTACATATGATACATATGATTTATTCAAATCAATTTTTATTCGATATAATGTGTACTTAATATTAATATAATTTACATTTTTTCAGTTGGTAACAAGAGAAGGAGACAATTACATTTGTGTATTATGTTCAGATGAGTCTAAAGAACTTAGAGATGCTAAAACTATTATTACACATTTAAAGGAAGCTCATGACACAAGACTATATATCTGTGATCTTTGTGGAGAGCACTTTAGAAAAAGAACAGAATTGTCTCATCATTTGGATGATCATATAGCAAAAGAAGAAGGTGATTTCCAATGTGAAGTGTGTAATAGAATATTTAATAATTTAAGGCTTTTCCGGATTCACAAACGAATACATTATCCTCAAGTTAAATCGTGGACTTGTGAAACTTGTGGTAAACGTTACAGTTCAAAAAATCTTCTTGATGAGCATATGAATACACACACTGGAAATCGACCATACGTTTGTGAAACATGTGGTAAAGACTTTGCTTCAAAGTACACTTATCGAGCGCATATTAAAACGCATCTAGTTAGACCTCGACCATTTGAATGTACACAATGTAACAAAACGTTCCTTAGTCAACAAAATTTGACACAACATGTCAAAACACATAATGGAGTTAAAGAGTACATTTGTCAACAATGTGGTAAGCTTCTATTATTTAAAATATTTCTAAATAATTACAAATCACACTCATGATTTATTTGTAACATTAGGAAAAGCTTTTGGTTCTGCACATAATCTCGAGGTTCATAATATTGTACATACTGGTTATAAACCATACATTTGTCGGATTTGTGGTAAAGCATTTGCACGAAAAGCCGAAATCCGTGATCATGAAAGAACACACACAGGTGAAAAACCTTATCAGTGTGAATTTTGTGGAGCTACGTTTAGGTAAGAATCGATATTAAAATTAATATTTAATATTTTCGACATTTTCTAATATAATTCAATTTAATTAATACTCTAGCCAGAGGTCAAATTTACAATCGCATAAACGAGCAACGCATTACAATGATAAAAGATATAAATGTGATGATTGCGGTAAAGGTTTTAAAAGAAGAAGATTATTAGATTACCATATTAAAGCAGCTCACACCGGAGAACGTCCTTATAAATGTGAAACATGTACAGCTACATTTGTTTATCCAGAACATTTTAAAAAACATATGCGTATTCACACAGGAGAAAAGCCTTATTTATGCGAAGTAAATAATATTAATTTTATTATCAATTAACAATGCTAAATTTGAATCTCTATTTACATTTTTATTTATTTTAGGTTTGTGGAAAAGCTTTTAATAGTAGAGATAATCGTAATGCACATAGGTTTATTCACAGTGATAAAAAGCCTTATGAATGTTTAGTTTGTGGAATGGGATTTATGCGAAAACCATTGCTTTATACTCATATGCAAACTCAAGTAAGATTATTATTATATTATTTGCTCATCCATGCAATGTATTTTATTGGAAAGAATATCAATGTTGATGTTAATAAACAAACCAATATTTGTTAAATTGATCCATTCTCATTAGACTATACTATATGTAAATAATTATTGGTATGTTTATCAACATCAACATAATTTACTACAAGTAAGATTATTGCTTTATTTAATATCATTTTAAATATTGTACTTAATTTTTAAACGAATTATAGGGTCACTTAAATGATACTATTGTTGTTAATCAACCAAGACTGACTACAGAGGATGATGTGATTATTCAAGAAAATAGGGTTCACATAGTTATGGACAGCGATTCACCCACTGTAATTATATTTTTAGAAACTTTTTATTTTAAAAAAAATTTTGATTGATTAATTTTTATAAAATTATTTTAGATTGACGAAAGTGGACAATTATACGTAACGGAACTAAAGGATCACGTAATAATCCAAGATGGAGACCAAGAAAATGTTTTAAGCCTTACCGAAGGTAACATAAGTAGCGACGAAATTAATCAACTTGTAGTAGATGGAGAGGTTAGTACTAACAAATGATTCTGTTTTAATAATTATAAATTCGTAAAAAAATATTTAAAGACAATTTAATTGTATTAATATAATGTAGTTAAAAAATGTTTACGTGAGATTTAAAACGCTACAAAAAGAGCATCCTTCGTATAAAATAATTTTATATAACGATATAACGAATTTATAAAAAAAAATGTTCACTAATAAATATTACGTGAAAAATTATTATTTTTAAGACTACGTACGCAAAACTCAATTGTTTGCTCGTATGCTTTAAATATAGCGCGCAACATTGAGTGTTGCAAACTTCGTATTAAAAAATATTATACAATATACAAGTGAAATGGTAAATTTACAAGGCTCCTTGCGTTCGAGATCAAACATTTCAATAAAGAGAAAATAACTTTACCGCTCTTATACCGTAATACATTACACTAAATTATTCTTTAAATATTCACAAATTCTTAATTGTTTTAGATGTCCTTTGAAGATCAAGATAAGGATCTGGAATGTAAAACAGAAGAGTCAGAATCAGTTGACGAAGTTTATAGTTACCAAGACTCAGAAGGTAACACAATAGTCTTACCAGCTGGTACCGACCTTAAAGATATTATTGGTGATGGAAATAAATCGATAAGACTTGTAGAGATTCGAATACCATCAGATGCAAATGTCGAAGGAAGAAGTTGGTTGAGCTTAGTACAAAACTCGCAGTCCTAAAGGGATCGTTTATTGCTTTTGTCCACAGTGTCATAACACATACTTTCATTTTCATAAAAATGCGTGTATTTTCAATTAAAAAATATTTTAAAAGGAAAACAAAAGAAGCGCGAACGAAGACCCGTTTTACGAATAATGGCGGAGCTTTGGTTTTAATTTTATAAGAAATAATGTATTAAAAAAGGAGTTATGAACGAAAATACGTATAAAATATATAATTGAATTTTCCAGAAATTTTCTCAACGACTTTTGATTTCCGACGATTAAGGGAAGGTGGCTTTTGTCTTTAGCTAAGTTTTACGTCTTTCAAAGGGATGATTTTTCGTCCCTTTATCCTTAGAGGTCGTTCGAACGAGTGAAGAAATCTGATGCCTCCGTGGAAGACGATTAAAAGACGATTTCGGCATTCAGAGTGAAATTCGCCTTCGCGGGATATTACCCACGCTCAATTAAACTTTAAGAGTCGACGAATGCTTTCTCGCGTAACAATTAATCGTCGGATGAAGAGATAGGCTTTACCTTCACATTTCTCCTACTTCGATTTCCCGCCATTTATCAGGATCTCCCTCTCTCTTTCTCTCTCTCTCTCTCTCTTACTTTAGCATTGTTCTGAAAAGCCTCGACGCGGTCTTTCAAAATGACAAGTACCTCCTTGTCGACGCCTTCGGGAATTTCCTATGGAAAAAAGAAATAATTAAGTTAACGGTGAAGAACCTCTTGGGAACAAAAGAATTTTTGAATTAATTAATTTCGAGATTAATTCATTTAATGATCTAGTTGACGAAGTGGCAAATTAGTTATTCAAATTGCTTTAAATATTTGTTTCAGAAACTTTTCTTACTCGATTGTATTGTCATGCGTGGATACTTAAATCTTGCCTGTTATGTATAAAAATATCAAAATATATTTTTGTAGTAATAAATTGTATCATAAATAAGCTAACAAGTCTCTTTAATCTTGTTATATTTTATTTTAATTGGTTTACTTAATCATATGGAATTAAATTTAATAAATCCATTATTAAAAATGTTATAAAATGGTAATTTTATACCTTATCTATTAATTTTCTGTGATACCATTTACTTACCTGCTTTGATTTTTTAATTTAATTTGATAATTTCTATTAATTCTCTTTTCTGAGGAATTAGAAATAAGTTGGCTACATTTTGAGTAAATATATTTGGACCAATATATGTATATATATATATTTAAAATATTACATAAATAATATTTTATAGTAGTCAAGTTGAACATAATAGTAACTCGATTCATATATATTTTTTTATTAGAAGTTTACATAGCCTCGCAAGTTATGCTAATCTAATAGTGTAAGTTTAGTACGAGGTGAAGTTATATACATTGCCATGAACATTACTTATAAAGGAAAGATCGTAGGTACCTCTATTTTGACTCGATTTACGATTGTCTTGACCGTACTGACCTGTCAGGTCCTGTCTCCCTTTCCCTCGGTGTTCGAAATTTACTTAGCTAATATAATAATGTATGTGTTGTACTATTACAAGGAGTAAATTGGATTATCTTAGGAGTACGTTAGAACTGATTATTTGTAGTCATACTTTCTGCTAATCATTTACGTAAAAATTATTAATTTTTGTTTCAAGTAAGCTAAAGTTTCATACGTTTTTAGCTGATAAAATTGTATTTTAATAATAATTCAAAGCAACCAATTAAGTTGCAAAATTTTTTTACAAATTCTATTTAGGAAAAAGTAAGATGTAATTATAGCATTCATTTTAAAGTTTTATTAAACATTACTAGTAATTAAAGTGAGTGGTAAATTCATAAAATATTTCAAGCATAAATATTAAAATATCGTTATCGTTCCTTCACTTAACTTTTTATATTAAAAATCTTTCTCTTGTACATACATATAAATATATATCAAAACACGATCAGATTTATCAAAATCAACAGATCTAAAGAAGTAATTTAAAGTGCATACCCACGAATCATTTCCTTTTTACCTATTTAATATCCAGTGGAACACGATATAAATCGCACGAATGGAATATAAAATATATCAAATACAAGCTATAATTACTCAAACAAGTTAAAATACCGGTTCTTTTTTACTAATCCTCATTAATCGAGTGTGGACCAAAGAAAAATCACAATCTATACATTATTATATATTAATCTACGTGTATAGCATATGCCTAATTAGACGGTTAAATCAGAGCTCGTGTAATAACCTCGTGCCCCGATGATATTCATCTACGTATTATGCATTATGACTTTATATATATATATATAGGGTAAGAGTTTGTGTGTGTGTGTGAGAGAGAGAGAGGGAGAGAGGGAGAGGGAGACGAAAAGTGGGGTGCTGTTTTTATTCACTCGTGGTTAGTGCGAAAGCTTGTTACTCTACTCGGGGACTCAGCAAATTAATGATCTTCATCCTTGCCCCTTTTTTTACTTCTCTTTAGATTTTTTGCGCATCATATTTTACGCACATACGTGATGTAATGAGACTTTCCTTGGGGTCTCGGTTATTGATGTTATTGATGATACACTTTGCAAATTTGAATTTTATTTTTTTTTAGTACAACCTTTTTTTTCTCATATTATTCATATCGTTTGATCTGTAAATTAATTATTTCAAAATATATGCTTGACGCATTTATCATTATAATACATTTTAACAAACACTCAGTTGCGTAAAGCGATTATAATTTTGCAGAAGAATAACAATACTTTTTTTTTAACGGAAATAAAGTATTAATAATACAATTGGTATAATTGTGACGAATAAAGAATGATACAGTTTATGCATAATTAATAAGTACGTATAAGCTTTGCTATACATGTCATTACGTAAATCTCTGGAAAATATTGATTCCCGTTTGACTTTACTTCGTCAAATTATTAATATTATTAATTTTAATTATTCTGTCAATATATATATATATATATATATATTCATAGTGCAGACACACACACACATGTACAAATCTTTTTGATAATTAAGTTACGTATTAATTTAATAACGAAAGGTGTTCTATTGTGGAAATAACTTGCAACGTTTTGAAGTAACAAAGTAGGTTCATTAAAATTTCGACTGCATATACTTGTAATTACGTACGTTTAATTTATACACCTATCAATATAAGATTCATCAATATATTACAAGATACACGATGATAAATTATTAATTAAATGACGATTGTTATGAAGAGAGAAAGTATTAAAATAATATAAAAATGATAAGGTGTTGATTTGAAATAAAAAAAGAAAATAAAAAATAGTTACAACGGAAAAAAATGCATGTTTTAAGTAGACGTATCGTATCGTATCGTATAACTTAATAATTAGACCCGTCGAAGATTGCATATGACAGTTCGGTATAATAACTCACATGTCTTGAGCACACGGATAAAGAGATTTCGAGTGATCCGGTCCCTCCAGTGTCAATATACACTGAAAAGAAAGTAGGGAGGGGGACCGATGACACTAAAAGGACCTCTCTTTTTCCCTTGTGTGAAAACCCTTGAACTCTTGGAGTTTCGTAATTGATCCCGATTAATTGTCCCTCCTCTACCATGTGTATATATATATATAATATAAGGATGTCCAGGTTATAATCGATTTATATATACCATAATTGAGGCCTGTTTTCTCATTTTTTTTAATTGACTTCCCGCCGATCTCACCGAGAAGAGGCAATTTATCCACTTTGTCTGTAGGATTGAAATCGTAGATTCTAATCGGCAGACAAGCTTGTCACTTGCACTCCGCTCATTTGTTCTCTCTAATATAATGTCCTTTTAAATTTATTTTTTTTCTCCCTTTTTTACACGCGACGTCACTGTACAGGATATTTCAAGTGATCTTTATTAAGTGACCAATTTCGATATCATATAAGAATGGGAAATTTTTACATTTAGTGAAGGAAAATTATAAATAATATTTTATAATAGCTTGAGTTTTACTTTCAGTCCTAAACTAACATGCAACATTAGCATATGGCATTTAATTAATACTTTTTATTATACATTTCAATAAAGTTATTATATAATTAAGCGAAAGGTAGATTTGCATTCGTTAAAACTAAAATTTGAAGAAACCGCTCGCACAAAAAATATTCTATTTTGATATATGTCAGTAGCAGTATGTGAAACGGCACATACAGCTCATCCATATTACATAGAAAATCCATAAATTCGACTTAAATTAATGGTGCAACGAAGAAAATAATCAATATATCGAAGAGGACCTTGAACAAGTACTTTTTTTCTACCGTACATATACGTGAAATAACGTGTCCTGGAGGAGGGATGGAGAAGAAAAGCGTTCAGCGAGGGATTCTACTTTTTTTCGAGTGCCAAAGTGTGAAGAGATCCCAGCGAAAATGCGACGTTTGCACCGCTGGACAGGAAATCGAGACAGGAAGTGTGAGGTACGAGTATCAAGAAAAAACTCAAGTAAGCACAAAACGTTGAAACTTTGCGGATTTTTGGTTGAAAACGTGATTTCAAATGAGAATTAATTAAACCTTACACCTACATGTACATATATATATAGTTACACATATATTTGACCGCAATGTATTTCATAATGATTTCTACATTTATTGATTTCCAATTTATGCGAAAGATGTTTCATCTTGTACAGTGTAGAATAGCTTATTATTAATATATAATTCCGAAAAAATTCAATTATTGACAATATTCGAAAAGTTTTTAACTTAAAAAATATATATTTATAAAATGATATAAGTTTAATAATTTTTTTCAATCACAAAAAACTGAGAAATATATTTTTTTTACAAAAGTTAAAACTCATATTTGCAAGGATTCTACTGCTTCAACACTGGTTATTATCGTACACGATGCTTATACGTAAGGATTCATCGCTATCACTAAAATTTCAACAAAAAATATTTCAACGGCAAACTGAACATTTGCATATTTTTTCAATTCCAAGTTTTCCGTACGGGTATTCATCACTGACTATAAATTTCATGTAGTACAACAAACACTATATTATATACGCGTAGTTGTACAATCATGAAACTATGTAAGAAAACTATCGATATTAAATTCTGTATTATATTGAAGTTCTTCTCCCAAAAGTTGGTTGTATAACTTTGCATTGCAGACGATGCAAGGGCATACCTAAAAATTCAACTCTCGATGATTCCAACCAACTTGCGTTACATATATGCATATTTAAATAAAAAATTATATATTTTTTTTCGTTAAAATGGTAACGTTTTACGCAAAAGTGACTCTCGACCAGAAAAGCAATTGGCACACGATGGATACCAGAAATGTTATTTCCTCTCGTGTAGAAAAAAAAATAATAAACAGAAAAGTTCGACAGAACTACTGCGTTTTTTTATACTATATGTATTCTATACCTGCCAATCGTATTTTTTATATATACGTACATATATATATATAGTATATATTTTGAAAAGCCTTTGCTTTTCGATGGATACGCTTTCTATCTAAACCTTCGGATTAGCCTAAATAGATTTATGCATTTTGCATTTTGAAAAATGTTTCACGTTCTAGTATACCTAAATATTCAGTTTTCAGTAAATTTTCAATTCGTAAAATTAAAACTTGCTAGCTAGCTTAATTAAACATCATCTTTGTAAGAGATATTCTGTACATGCTTTTGAAAATTATTCCTTATAGAAATTGAATCTTATTTTATTATTTACTAAAATGAGAAATCGTAGTAAATATCGAGTTATGCGTAAATTATATTTTGACTCAATAGACTTAAATTATTTATACTTGATAGTATCGAGATTGTAGGAACACTGTTAACTTTATAAGGAACTTATATTGTTAGTAAATTATTGAAACTCGTTATACATAATAAATTGTAGAATAAAATATTTCAATTATTCATTCATTTTTAGTAATCGATTTACAAATAAGCGATTAGACAGTAATTTGCTTTTGCCTGTTATAAATATTTTATTCGAACAGATTGTACCACAAAAATAAATGTGTCAATCAAATTCACAAATATGAATTATGGAACACTAATAT
This sequence comes from Theocolax elegans, assembly GCA_026168455.1. Classification (NCBI taxonomy): domain Eukaryota; kingdom Metazoa; phylum Arthropoda; class Insecta; order Hymenoptera; family Cerocephalidae; genus Theocolax; species Theocolax elegans. The sequence continues at coordinate 9,941,711 of CM047426.1, read as the reverse complement.
TAAAGTATACATAAATGATAACTATAGCAATACTATAGTAAAATGATTGAATATCAAATCAAGTTTAAAGCTCATAGATACAATACAAAAATTGAATAATTGGGACAACGTAGTTGATTTATTGTTGTACATAAAAAAGTATTACTCTCATTCGTAAGCATTGAATACACAAATCTTGAAATATACATGTCCTCTTAGTCTTAAATTCGAAGGAACGGAAAGAAAGTGGATAATCCACGATCGCCGCGTGGGAAAAATCGTGAAGCCGTCACAAGAAGAAAAAGGAAAAGAGAAAAAAGAAAAAAGGAAGGAAGGACGGGAGGAAGGAAGGAAGGAAGGAAGGAAGGAGGAAAGGAAGGAGGAAAGGAAGAAAGAAAGCCATAGGGCAAAATCGAAGGGGTATATGTACGTGGATTAGCATATTATTTACGCCTCGTTCCCTAAAGGCGTCACTGGGACGGAATTGAGTCCGAAAAACAGGCTTCACTCTCAACTTTAAATCTGCTTTCGAATAATACCTGTCTCGTCTCATTAAAGCTTCGTGTTCTTCGCGTGAATAAAAAATACTCTCTGGACAGTTTGCCGTTGACTTATTTCTTTCTACCGTGTAAAAATCCAGTGAGACTACTGTAAAGAAAGAAAGCAAATATATATGTATATGAAAATGCGAGGTATATAATGCCAAGTGAGAAAATGCAGGTTTCATTCTTGTGGGGGACGTGTCGCGCGGCTACTCCGCAAGGCATTTTCCGTTTTGTGGATTTGATAATGGAGGTGTTTTTCAACTTCTTACTCCAATGCCAACTTTCGTGTCTTCATTTTATTGTCGAGCGTGCGATGGATGGTTTTTTTGTCGTTTCCTTGCTTTTACATTTTTTAAATAATATTCTTTATATATATAATGCAATACATTTTATATTATTCACAATGTTACAGTATTATATGTTTATTAGTTTATTTAATGATCATAAAATAATGTATACTGCAAGAATAATGTACAATTTCACAAGAATCAAAAGCAAATAATATACGTATTATAAACATTACTATAAATTCTTTTATAATTAATTAAAGTCTGCTATTACGACATTCATCTAATTTCAATAAAAAAGATTAAAAAATTTATAATCAACTGAAATCTAATTATTTTATCTCTACGATATGGACAAATCCACAATAGTTTTGACATTTTATGTAAGTGAAACATGTTATTTTTGAAAGTCTGTAACTTGGTTTCCTGAAGGGGCACATCATTGTATTTGGACTTAATTTGTTTGTTGTACGGCTAATGAAATTGTCAATTTTGGGAAAAGTGGCTAAAATGGCATAGATAATATTTCCTTAAAAGTACAAAAGCAGTTCCGTTTTTCAGCAAACTAATTGAAAAAAACCTTAAATTTTAGCAATTATATATTTATTTTTTAATGGCGCGTTCAACATAATCGCATAATAATAATAGGATATGACTCTTGGCTTTAATACAAAGAATTTAAGTCCCATATGGGTTGCCTGCCTTATTTGAAAACTGATATATTTCAAATATTATTAGTTAATAACATTATAACTTTGAAATATTATTAAAACAATTCCGAGTAAGACACTCAATCTTTAGGGGGCTTAAATACTTCGTATTATAGCCAAGAATCTTACTTATTATTATACGATTATGTTGAACGGCGCAATTAAAAAATAAATAAAATTCCTAAAATTTCAGGTTTTTTTCAATTAGTATGCTGAAAAACGTAACTGTTTTAGTACTTTTAAGAAAATATTAACTGTAACGTTTTAGCCACTTTCCCCAAAATTGACAACTGTTCCATTGGCCGTACCATAAACGAATTAAGCCCAAAAACAATTATTCTATATGTACGTTATTTCTTATTCTTTTAACATATACTAATAGTAATCAGCAATAATATTTTAACCAATATCACAAAATTATTTGACATATTAAATCATAATTTTCTTTTGCTTTATTAATAATTCTTCATTTTCTGATAATTAAATAAGAAAACATATTTATATTGACGTATTAAGGACAAATATTTTTTTAAGGAAAACGCTATAGTTTGTCAATGTACGCTATTGATATAATTATAGATAGATAATCGTTGCTTTTCTATGAGATGCAGCTGCTCAATGTATTGTTTTTATAGTGAAGCGGCATATGTCAAATAGGAAACTGGAATATCACAAGATAATACTTGAGAAAAAATCGCATAAAATTTACTACAAAACTATTATTAAACTGGTGTTACATAAATTATATCTATGATATCGATATCAATACGTAATTAATTATTGCCTTTCTACTACAAAAATTGATTTTTAATGTATTATAAATAACAATATATATAATATAATAAAATATTTTTAATGAAATATCTTTATTATTTATTTGATGCTTTTGATAAAATTCAGTCACATGTTATAATTATAATTACACACAAAAATATTAAATTAATTAATTATATCAACTGAGACATTAATAAAGTTTAAATCAGTCTCGTTTCTAACATTGCCATAATAATTCGATAATCGCTGCCACGATGTAAAGCAATGATAGTTAACGAAAAAGTAGTCGGTGTGGCTTTAAAACATAAAATGAAAAAAAAGGAAAGAAAATCGAGAAGAGGATTCGCAATTGCGGGATTGACAGAATCGACGTTTTTCAATGCAGGCGATTAAAAGAAGAGAATGAGCATAAAACTCAGTGCACACTCAAAACGGCTTTCAGCTTTCATTCGATTTTTCACCCCTGAGCATCCAACCCTATATAAAACTTCTGTTTTCCTGTAAACTCTCTAAAAAAAATGTTCAAATCACTATTCGATTTTAGTTTATGTACATTTAAACTTCTTTGATTGAAAAAGTTCTATGTTACCAGTTTAAGAGAGACTTTGCGTTTTATTAATCATTTTAGATCTTGAAAATTAAACATTCTCATCAACTCTATTATACATCATTGTATCAGTTTGATTTGTTATTTACAATTCTATAATATTGCTATATATTTGTTGATATTGTTTTAAATTATTTTTATTTATTTAATGAGTAACGGTTAAAATAAGGTTGAGATATAAGAGAAATAAGCAATTTTTTAATCTTATATAACATATTAATTATCATACACTAATAATAACATTTACTGCGAAATTTCTTTTTAAAAAGGTAAATTGAGATAAGAGTCCATCAAATTAGCGTATACATAATTTCCTACCATAATATCCCGAAACAAACACCCTCATATACAACATAACTTTGTACACATAAAATTTCTTTGCGTACTTGAATAAAATACCCAAGTGCAAACAGTTGCTAGGTACGCATATACACCCCATACGAAAGAATCACAATTTTATTACAAACAAAAGAATTGAGATAATAAAAAGTACATCGTATTCTGCACGCGTCTGTGTGTGCGCGCGTACAATATATATACGTATAGGAACATCAGGTATCCGCTTGTAAAACAAAAGTCTCGGAAAAAAGAATGTTTGTCTTGTTTTGTCAACCGCGGGTACGCGGAAGAGAGAAACGCGCTCTCGGTTTGATCTCACGAAAACTGCCAATCTCCATTTTCTTCACTTATTTAGGCAAAAAGTCCCCCGGTCGCACCATATATTTTCCGTTTCGCACCATCCCTAAAGCCTCGAAAGTTTTGGCAGTCGCCAAGTTCTTTCTCTCTGGAACTTTTTTTCTTTTCGTTATACATCGAGGAAAGATTTAAAGAAGGTGAGGCCTCCTTTTTCGGATAGTATATTCTCGTGTAGCCGAACGAATGAAGAGTACGATTCGTCGACTGTATATCGGATTTGCACATCTATACAACCTATATATATATATATATATATTTACATCCTGCGGCGAGAATTTCCCCTATACACTTACGTACGCGCGTTTAGGTAGAAAAATAGATCTTCCTTCAATATTTCGATTTTTTAATGCAATTACGTACAGATTCAAATGGTTTACATGTCTATTTATCAATGGGAATTTTCGTATTTAATATATTTTTATACCGATTACCTAAAAATTCAAATTTTCTAAATAAATATATATTTTTTTCAGCGTTGTATACGATAATATTTACTAATTTAAAACACTCAGTTTCGTGAAAAAAAGGTAAAAAAGCTAGTTCACATGCATATCTTTCCACTTCTATTTCAGACGTGCAATCATATTTTATTGCTATATAATATAAAAAGCTCCAAGGATAAGTCGATTAAATTTTAGTCGAAACTTTCTGCGAGGGGTTACAAAGTTACACCAAATTGATGTATATTTTTTTCTCTCTTTCGACGTCAACTACATTTATAAATGAACTTATATATACATATGCACATACATATATACATATATATCCTCTGTGTGTGTGTATCGTGTGTGTTTACTAATCCCAAGAAAGATTGAATAATTATTTTGACGTAGAAAATTTTAATTGACTTTCACCAATTTCGAAATTGTAATACATAAAAAAGGTCAGTACGCAAGGACATAACTACATCAACATCGAGACGAAAACCTCAAAACGCTTTTAGGAGACGTGTATTATGCAATAAGAGACGTTTATCACGTCGATCCAGTAGAAATGCAGGCTCTTACTAAGGAGAATTCACGCACTTTTTATGTATACATACGTGTATGTACATCTCTGTGTGTGTGTGTGTGTGTGTGTGTGTGTGTGTGCGTCTATATATATACCTAGACATATATGTGTATTACGCGGAAAGCCGTAAAAAAGAAGCAATGGTAAGACAAAAGAGAAGAGAATCCAAGTTTCGGCAGCTCTCTCGGAAATTTACGAGGTTGGAGTTGATGGGGATTCCGTGTGATCCTAATATCTTTACAAGACTTTTTCTTCCTGTTTCTACGGATTCTGCATGATGGACATTTCCACCGAAAGGAAGTAATGATTTACAATAACTCTATTGGAATTTAGCAGTATTTACGTATATTTTCAGATTGTTTTTATAATTATTGACATTAATATTAATTATATATTAATTATCTAATTAGTTCATATTATTACATGACAATAATTGCGCGAAAGTACCTAAAGCTTGATACTACAAAGTAGAAATGGTACATTTTTTTATAATACGAGGTTAATCTTATAGGTGATTTATGTAGGTTGTAAAATAAATAAAAAATAAATTAGTTGATAAAAATGTAAGTAAGTCAACTATATTCGAGAATCAAATGATCCGGTTGTTTCTGGTACATATCCGACGCAACCTAATCCCAAGTTACTACAAAAGCTTTAACCTGCCGATTTCCGCAACTTTCGGTAACCGACGAACGAACTGCGAGCGTTCCTCGACGTTTTCTCCAGGTGACGATAACGCAGCAGCTACGCAAACGGATTAAGTTCCTCACCCACCACGACCGACACGATCAGAACCATTTTTTTGCTTATCGCAGCTACGAACAACCGACCAAAATTCGTATTATTTTAATTCGACTGACTACTACTTAACTTTCTAGTAAGTTTACAAAATAATAACACACATATTAAAATAAATTCATTAATTTTTTTAAATTAAAAAAATAACTTTCAAACTCATAGATTAAGACAAATAACGATCACGAGAGTGCGGATAAGCTTGTTAAGAACGCAACATTCAAAAATGTTTCGAGCATTCTTAAAATACCTTTCACGGACTTAAGTGAATTAAATAAATTGAGACATAACATTATAACTAGCCATTTTCTTCCAACTTAAAAAAAAGGATATTTGGTTCCTGAAGTTTAAAATTCTACTAGAAAGGCCTTTTTTAAATGAAATATTCACTATTACATCCTCGACACAGTTTCTACTTATATACGTCTGTCGATTATAATCGATAGTAAATAATTAAATCACTCTATAATAAATATAAACATATGTATAATAAAATTTATAACATAAAACACACACAGAATGAAAATGAAAATTTTTCATTTTAGGTATCGTAGAATAATTATATAAATTAATTATCCAGTCATGACGATAATAATAATAACAATATATCAATTATAACAATATAACAATATAAGAATAACAATAACAATAACAACAATAATAATAATAATAGTAATATCAATAATGATAATAATAATAATAACATGAATTATATGTTGCATTTAACGATTGTATCGATAATTAATATTATTTATCAAGCAGTAATCTAATTTTACATATTGGTTAATAAATGATTATTATTATTCGAAAAAAGGTCATCGCATTGTAGTTAATAGTGAGCGACAAGTAAACCATTGAGAATTGATAGCATTTATATTGAAACCGCGCATTGAATTCAACAATGAATGAATATTCTATAAGTACTAAATTTCCTTTTTTTGTTGTCGATGTGCGGAGACAGAAAAGTGTATTAAAGTAAAAGAAAAAAGTAGACGACTCGGTCGAAAAGAAAAACTTTGGCGCGCGAATGAAAAGTTTTGTGAGAAAATCAATCGCTGATGGGTTTCCACTGCATTATAAAATTTTTGCCGATGACTTGGCGGAAATAAAATTTAGCGAGATTATGGATTCTCATTCTTCCGTATAACCTTTTCCTGTTTTTGAGCCGATGATTGATACTCGATGTTGTGACCCGTTTTCAATTTAGAATATACACGTACACACATTTATAGTGTGTGTGTGATGTGTGGGTGGGTGCGGGTGGATGGATGAATTAAACTTACTATATAAAAGGAAATAGCATAAGTACCCGGCAGTTCTCGTAACGGTAACGTGAATTTATTAAGACGTTTGAAATAAATATGTTATATAAATACCACGACGTAATTAACCAGTAAAATCAATTTCCACAGTATACGGAGAACTAGCAATAGGTGATGTATCAATATAATATGTATATCATATATCTACAATCAAAAGTAATATCCTTTCCATCTAAAAGTGATTTTTATCATCCAGCACTCTTTGTACGAACATAACAAATGGAAATAAGTGAGGAAAAGGTAGAGAAAAGGGTTCGCATATACGCGTATGGGAATGGAAATGTCACATGGGCTATTATTTGCGAAGAATGATATAAAAATAGAAAAGTCCAACCTGCGCACCCGCTGCATCTGAGGAATATTATTGGAGCTCGTCCCATTACCCGGTGGAATTGCAGGCGTGAAATGCAAAAGGCTCTCTCACTCGCTCTCTCCCGCTTCTTCTTTTGGACCGAGCCAATATACATTGCATCTTTGCGTGCTTTTCCCACGCGCAACCTTATTTTTCGATGCTTTTTTCTTCGCGTCATTTTTTAGTTCGGAAGGGTGCATTACAATATAAACGCAACGACAAAAGCGCCATGTCTTTTACTCGACAGATCGTTCCTTTCATTATAACTTTCGTAATTGCTATACCTATATACCGTTTGTTTGGCTAAATTCTACTTGTGTATACATGTATTCATATCTTTCTATTAGACTTTGAATATTTGTTGACGCGGAAATCTGACGTGGTATTCTTTACTGTAAACGTTCAATTTTTTTATTTTTCCTTTTCATTTTTTCTGGTTTTTATACAGAAATGTATTTAATAACTTAATATATATAGCTTAAATTATTTTTAGATTTATTTTTATATTTTATAATTGAATAATATAACAATATAGCGAATGTACAATTTAAATGTCACTTTACATATGTTATAAATTTAATCTACTGTCTTTATCTCAAACGTGTAAATATTATGCAACGTATAGAATTCGTTGATAACATGCATTATAATAATATTACAAAGACTATTTTTTATCCAATACCATTATCGAATTTCAAAATTAAATCCATAACGAAACAGTAATAATACATACTATTTTCAATTATTTAATGAATGTCGCGCTAATAAATATTATATAATTTAATAATTCATGTATATAAAACGCAATATACTTAAACATATATTTTTGTTACTATCAGTAACATAATTACAATCAAACAAAAACAAAATGATCATCGCGAATCGATCGCTAACAATTTTAATAAATAATTGCATAAATAATATTCTAAAGTTGTTTCAGAAGTATAGCGGTTTTATTATAATATCAATACGTCTTCGAATAAAATTCATTTCGATATATTATCAATAGTTTGTTGTTGCTGCGACTGACATCAATGCTTGCGTCGTAATAGAATCACTCTACAAAGTAAGCTCGATCCTCATTTAGAGATACATCGTATATGTATAGAAAAAAACAAAGTATATTTGGCTTAATATAAAGGCAATGTATCGGTAATTTGTTTAGATTATTTCAGTCACGCAGCAAAACATGTAATTGATATAACCTGCATTTGCATATTATCATACAATAAATTATTATTCAATTATTATGATACTATAATTGTAAATTTTTCTTCGTGCATTTTAACATATTGTGAAATATATTTTGACATGTGTATGTATATAAATATAATATATACTCTAATTATCAATAACAAATTTCACTGTACTACGCAAACGAAACTAATTGACAAAATCTGTATACCATTTCTCCGAGTATTTACAACTCGTTTCGAAAACGCTTACATCACATCTCTCAAAATAATTACTATGCTCTCGCTCGCTCGCCCTTTCTAAGTGAAAATGGTATAAAACAAATTGCAATTAAAACAATTTTGTAACTTGGGTGGGTATACCTTTTTCCACGTAGTATCGTAAATTCGTACAATCACCTTGATTAGTCGAGCCTGTCAGGTCAATATACAAGTATTAGTGCCGTCGATAGTTGCCAATTATGGTTAATAAGGCCTAGGCGTGGTGGAACGGTTGGTTTAGGTGGGGATAATTATTGTAAAAGCTCGGGCTCTATCAATCATGGGAACGGGTAGCCACAACCGCGACAAGGGTGACCCGCAATGGGGAGAGAGAGACAGAGAGAGAGAGACAAGAGAGAGGAGAGAGGAGGGTAGAAAGGTGCTTAAGACGATAAGAGCAGGATAATGTTATCTCTCTCTCTCTCTCTCTCTCTCTCTCTCTCCCTATGTGTATTTATACTGTTTCGTGAGCCACACCTACGGTATATGCTTCGAAGTAAAAATACCAAGTACCTATGTGTCTATGTATGATATATATATATATATATATATATAAGGTTTAGAAATTACTTATAGAGGGTAAGTTGCTTATCTTACTAAGACCAATTGTTGGCCATCAAGATTGTTTTTCTCTTTTATATCTGCGCATTGGGGTATATGTTAAGATTGGAGAAATGTTTTGCTTTAGAGATTGAGTTTGTTGCAGTGTCTTTGTAAAATGATTTTATTTATTACACTAATAATTTGTTGATTTCATCCTCCTTTGTTAATTATTACAGGTATGATTGTCGATGGATCAATATTAAACGTCGTCGAATGACTATTAGGGTTTGTTATTTCATTATTTATCTGTATAGGTGGATCTACTTGTAGAGGTCTGCAAATCAAGCAGACGAAACGTTGTACAACTAACTTAAATAAATAATTGTTTATTTATTTAATATTAACCCGAGTTCTCGGCATCGATACCTTTAATTATTATACTAATAATAACATAACATATGCGATTTAAAAGTGCAATGATGAAACAATGAATTATATACCAATAACTATATAATATGTAGATGCCTGTGATGGCCCGGTCGGTAGAGTAGTGGAATGGTACCCGCGGATTCGATTCCGATCTTTGCGTTTTCTTCAGAATGATATCCTGTACTGCCTGCATCACTGATTAGCACCGACTCGGCAGCTTAATAAGAGCGACGTTAAAGTAATAAAGAGAACTATATCTGTACAATAATATCATTTATTTTTGTAATTATACCTTATAATTTTATACAATCTACCTAATATAATTGTATTAAAACGATGAATTCCCTTGTTTGTATAATTTACGTACATAATATAATTTATTTTTAAATTGGTGCAAAAAACGATTGAATATTTACAAATCAAGAGGTTAAACGGACATCTATTCACAGCACTACTAAATTAATGACAGTCCAATTCTATCGGAAAAAAATCAATGTTCGCAAGTAGCGAAATCGATAAGGGAAAAGTAGAGTTATCTATGTGTACACACATGTACATACGTGTGTGTATGTGTGTGCGCGCGTGTGTGTGTAAATATACAAATGAATATAGAATCATAATTTAATCTCAAACTCTGGTTATACACGATTAGTTTTCGGTAAAATTAAAATCAAATAATTAAAATTATCAACTCGCTCTAATTTCGTACTAATTTAGAAATGTGTATGGACGCGTGTGTGTGTGTATATGTGTGTGTAGATGTAGATATATATCGTACGTTAAACACGAGATAAATAAAGGAATTAATTAAATCTTATACGCAGCTATTTAATGTAGTTTCCTTATTCTTTCTCGTATACAATTGCGAAATAATTACACTTTAAGGTGCAAGAAACAACAATATGAAATGGGTGATTTAGGTGTGATTACAAGGAGCCTCGGTTAAATAGCGATCTTATTACAAGACCTTCGTTGGAGTATAGATATATAGTTGGTCTGGCACTCGGAGTGAGACAAGCAAGACGTGGTTGTCTTCTCTCAGGACTCGAGGCTTCGTATACATATATATATATATACCTATATAACACTCGTATATATACGTACATTCCACCAGCTGCAAAATGGGTCTTCTCTCTCCCCTTCTACCTTCCCATACACGCGCGTTCAACTTACGGCGTTTATTACGAAACCTTACAGTGGATCTAACTGCACACGAGTACCGATACACCAGTTTACTTATATACCCTCCAACACGTGATGCCACCTTTTCAAATTATTTAGTTTATTTTTCGCCTTCCCTCCTCTTCTCTTCCATATACGTACAATCATATATATTAAATGAACTTATAATTTAAATATGTATTGCATTCGAATCTTCTTCTAGTGCATTAAATAATATTTATTAAATTCGTGCAGATTGTAACGTAAATAATTCTTATACTTGAAATTTAAGAGGTATAATTAGAAAAATTTCAAACCATGTACTTATACGTACGAGATAACGATATCCTCGCTAAAAAAAGGTATATATAATTTTATTTTTGTCAATTAGCAGCAGTATATAATTGATTTTCTAACTTCGACTGGGTACGTAAGAACTAGGTATTAATAAATAAGGTATCGATACTTATATATTCAACATTCTATTAAAAATTAGAAGTAGCTTTATAGGGAAAATTCTCTCTACGTGAATATATGTCGTAAAAATGTTGAATAAGATTTTCCGGTTATATTCTACGTATATAAGTATATCCAAAAAAAGATCTCTTATGATAAGTATTTTAAAGCTTGGCTTCAAAATATCTTCAGAAATCTAAAATTTATAAAGAGCATTTTAAACTCGCAGATCAGGATCACTGCACCTATAGAAAACCCACTCGATTTTTAATATATCGATTCGAGACATTATTTTTAATAATATAAATTAAATTACAACACGTGCAGAATGTCATACATATGTTTCACATCGTATAGTAAAAATAACTTGTTTCAAACTTAACACCCGTATTTCCAAAATGAAACGTCTTACAATTATTACTATAAAATAATGCAGTTATAAAATATATATTACTTTACGATTAAATGTATAAAAAGTGTAAGATGCGCGGAAAAATAAAAAAAAAGAGAGAGGGTTCCCCCCAGTACTAGAAAACTAAGTGTCTTTTTGGTAGGTGGGCTTGTTTCTACGACTATATTCAGGTCACTTTTCTCAACAGAGTGGAAGAGAGGAAGAGAGAGAGAGAGAGAGAGAGAGAGAGGAAGAGAAGCGAGAGTCACACTGGTTGTCGGCTCATCGCCTCGAGGCTCGTTGGAGATAAGCCGCGGTCCGCCGACACCGTGAGTGCGGAATTCGCAAGTCCTATCTCGGTTTTGCTCTCTCACTCTCTCTCTCTCTCTCTCACTCTCCCAATTCGGTCTCTATCTCATGCTCGCACGCTACCTACTATATATACACACACTCGTCCTCGAAAGTGCGGGAATATAAGTGACCCCGGGAAACTGAGTGACGCCACAGTTTCTGGATCCACTTCTTCGACACCGACATTACTTGGATCTACATATATATGTATATGTGTGCGTGAGTGCGTCCCCCTCTCTCACTCCCTCTCTTCCTCTCTCACTCTCTACTTATATATATTTAGTATGGTTATCGCTATCGGTTCCCATCCTCGGGCTTTATCTTTACACAAGTTTCGAATTAATTTTTACTTTCAACTCAAAGGTTGCTCATTCTCTGTAAATTGTACAAATAAAGTGCAAGTATAACTTTTATATATATTTCGGTCAAAATATATGTTTTTCACTTAAAATCCTAAATTAAAAAATCTTACCGTAGTTTGGAACAATAATTAACGTCTGCAAAAACCGCACATATATGCAGCCACATTAGGGAAATGTCGTTTTGACATACCTAGACAAATATATATGTATACGTAGATGTATGTGTGCATCTTAGAAGTAAAAACGGTTGGAGAGGTCCGTTGCAATTGTATGCACCTGTTGGACCTGGCTACCTATATGTCGACATGCCTTCCTTCTTGCACTTTCTTTATATTATATGTATGTGATGTCATGTATTGTACAAGTATATATATATGCTAAATGCTTAAGTGGCTCGCGCATGTGCGCACAACGACGCGAAAGGCAACCGGTTGGATAACGCGGAAACTTCCAAGAGCATGAAAATCTAACGCATCGCTGCTTCTGACTACCTCTCCCGGGTATCTTCTACGTTTTTTTCTTTTAAGCGTCTTCTCTTTCATTTGGCATTCATTTGAATGCTTTTATTGTTATGAGATGCTTTTTTAGGTAGGCACATACTCAATTCTGCTTTCGTATTTTATTCTCTATAAAATTGATAATTAACCGTGAAATGCTCAATTTAATTGTAATATATCGCAATTACAACATCGTATGGAAAATCGTGAAAGCAAAAAGAAATGCCTCTTGAAACCTAATATTAAGAAAGTAACAATCGAAAGGAAAGAGAGGAATAAAAGCTCGATTTGTAAGTCAGTCTCTGTATATCTACTATAGTTACGTTTCTGTTACGAAAGAGGTAAACTGAGAATGTATCGTCGGCCGTTAGAGTTGGATGAAATCGTCGAGGGTTCGCTTCCCTCGATTAGGATGGCAAATGTTATCTATTTAATTTCCTTCGTTGGACTTCTGTGTTATTTAGCTTTTCTTGTGGTCTTCTTCTTTCCCTATGCGGCACTGAACATTTTTCCCTAAAAAAATGCATTTCATTAAGACGATATATATATATATATATCTTGATAAATGCGAAACGCTTTCCCGAATCTACGGTTAACAATGGCTTTTCATTAGCGCGCTAGTTTATAAAAACGACGTGTTTCTCTTTTGTTATGAATTATTATATTTTATTTAAACTTCTCATCGTGGATGTCTGGTTTTTGTACATAAGGTTCTACTTTAATATTAATGAATCTTTTTTATTACCATTCTTTATTATTAATTATCACATTATGAATTTTGGCAAATGTTTCGTAACATATTAAATTACGCTTTTACATATCGGGTTGTGCATGTGTAAATTAATAAAATGAAAGTAAACTTTGAATAATTTATTTAAATATTTAAAAAGCAGTGAAACATAAAAACTTTAAGTTTCGAAGAGTTTAAATACTATAATGCGAAAGTAAATCAGTCTCATCAAGATATTAGAATGCTATTTTGAAAATTATATAGAGAAACTCGAAGACGCGTAAATCCATCGCAAACAAGAAAAGAAGTGCTAAAAAGTACTTATTCAGCAATCTCCAAACGACAAAAATAGAGTCCGACGAAATGTTAAGAAAATCCAAAGTCACGTGAAAATTTTTGTCATACTCTCGAGCTATCAGAAAGTTAACATAAAACGCTCTTTCCTCCTACTCCCCTCCTTGAAAATTGGCATCCGGATAATATTTTCTCATTGCATTTTCTCTCGCGGGATATTATTTAAATTGGAATTACTTTTCTCATTATAGCCTACCCAACGGGAAAATCTCCTTTTTCTTTTGTCGGGTTGCCTCATCCCTTATTATTTTATTTTCTTTTTTTTTTCTTCTTTTCTTTTGCTCTCTGTCTTATTTTTCCTTCGTAGTGACGGGGCTGAGGCGTCGAAGAAGTTAATCTTTGACAGCTGACAGTTACCAACGATATACCAACGAGATGAACTCAAGCTTTAAGAAGTTGTCGTCCTCTCTCTTTCCCTTGCGTATAACGAAACCCACTTTCATCTTTGCTCAGATACTTTTTTTCTTTAAATTATAGTATATTTTTTCGTTGAAACTTTTTTAATTATGTGAAGAGTAAACGTGTATTTTTTTTACTTTTTTCAGTGCATGCTAATTTGGTATTTAAAAACCATCTGCTTGCATGTGTTGTTGATGAATTTTGAATACTCTTTTTAGAAAACTTATAAATATGGCTTTTTATATAAAAAAAATTAATTTTTTCCTCGCGTTCATAGTTAATAATGTATACACAAAATTATTATTTTTTAAAAAGGCGTATCGTATAATTAACTACAATAAGTATTAATTTTAACACTGAATTCTATCGTGCACCACGTCTATAAATATACAACTAATATATAATATAATCCAACATGTCTATAATAAGCTTCGATATTGACTTCAATATTAACGTGATGCAGTTGAAACTTTCTAGTATTTAATTTAAAACCAATAATTGAGTCTAATATCCTAATTCTTTTAAAACTCTTTTATACCAAATGAATATTTGCATTTAATAAATGATAGTGTATATTTATAGTCAATGATTGTTTATGTATACACGTGTAGTTTGACACTAAAATATAAACAAAGTATAATTAAATGCATTTTTAATTTAATAAATTCAATTTTCCAATAATCCCATTAATAAATTAAACAACTATTTTTTATTGTATTATATTTGTACATTTATTAACATACACATTTAAAGGGTCATTTGCTTAGCGTATACACATTATTTGTATACAACTTAAATCTACTGCAAACACGTTTTTAAAAGTTAACGCATTAAAAAAAATTCTATATAATAAATATTCGAAAGATAAAAGTGATATAATCATCCTCAATAATAAATAATAAAGGTTATATTCGTGGACAGAGTACACGTTTAGAAATCCATATAGGAACCACCATCGTCACCACAACGAAATTCTATTGGAGAGAGAGAGAGAGAGGAAAGAGGAAAGAGAGAAAATAACAATGTCGAATAAGAAGAAACCCGAAGGAAGTAACACAGAAATGGCAAGGAGCTATGTTCCAAGCTTATTTCCAATCGAAATGCGTCGATGGAGAAAATGAAAACTTCTTACGTCATTTTTATATCGTCGACACTTTACCCCCTTCGAGTTTATTCCTTTTCTATACCTATGGCTTGTCCCATCCTAACTCTATATATTCGTATCCTTTTCTCATTTTGTTGGGCGGCGTATTGTTTAGAAAGTTACCGCCCTTCGAATAAATATAAATCGCCCCCGGCAGTAGTGAGGGAAAAATGAAAGATGGTTGGCGATGCGGTTCGAATGCTGGATTTTTTAGTCGCGGTTAAATTCTTCGACGAAAACAAAAGTCCAGGGATGCATTTTCTTTTTTTCTTTGTACATATCCGTCTTTCTTCTTCTTCTTTTTTTTGACACTTTAGAAAATGTAAAGTGTTTTTCTTTACGTACATTAGTTGGGAAATGTATTGTTATCGTTTCTTGTTAACGGGAAATAGTTCAAGTTTTCTCAGTTACTTTTTTTATTGTCTATAGTTTTGTTGGTAAAGTAAATAATGTAAATATTTATGTATCATTTGAAAACATTTTCATATAAAGAAATATTATTAAATGTTTACCGAAACATATATGCATATTTACCTGAAGATAATCATTTTAATTTCTATTAATTAAGCTCAGTGAACTATTTAAATTAACAAATACATTTAGCAGTTAACATTTCAATACTCACCGATAACTCGTCAATACCAATTTGTCAATTCAAAAATTGATCATCCTGATGCTAATATTAATTTACACATTAAGAGCTATATCGTCACCAGTATCATATTACTCATATGTACTATATCATTTCGAATGGTCTATTGATCGATTTTATTTATCGATAACCTAAGAAGCACTCGAAACTAATGTTTATACTTTTCCCTTTATTAGTATTGTATTAATTCCCACAGAGGAATATTATATTGTTTCTCATCTTTCGATTGTAAAAATTTTTCGGTACATACTTAATTGACTGGCAGAATAAGCGATACGCGCCAATTAAAAAATCTCGTCGACACTTAACGAGCTGCGGGAAAACTGGACATAAACGACAGTTTTATTTTCATTAACGCTCGTAACTTTTCGATTCGTTTATTATTTTTTCTTTCTCTCGAAAATTGTTTCTTTTTTTTTACCACACGTCTACCCGATATAAAATGAGAAAGGCTCATTATTGCGCATAACAAATCCCTTAACAAGCAGCAAACAAAAATCGTTTCACTCAATTCTCTCTCTCCCTCTCTTACTCACAGTTTTTCCCGTCGTTATTCTCGGTACCCCGATTTCTTGTACGAGATCGGAATATTTTTTTTAACAATCTCGGTGGCTGGCTTTTTCTTTTCTCCAGGGATTCGTATCACGTAGTTCTTTGCCATTAACTGAAATATAACCTTTTTGCAAAATTTATTAGTGGGACAACTTGCTGCTATATTATTTCTTTTTTGTTTTTTTTTTAATTTAAATGTTTTTAAGGCTCTAAAGTAATTATTATTAAATATGTTCTACTGTAACTGTACACGACGTGAATTATATAGAGAAAAATAAAACAGGTCTTTGCTATTTTTAAGTGATTATTATCATCGTTATTATTACACATTGTTATTTACTGAAGTATTAATTTAAATTGTTTATTTTTAAGTAATTTTCGGTGTAGAGTAATTTCATTTAGTTTGACTCTTATTTTATTTATAAAGGTTCACTTTATACAACATTAAATCTTAATAAGCCATTTCTTCTAGTTGCAGTCACAAATAAATCTGGTGCCCTTTACGTTTCTGGCCTGTTTCATTAAATATCATTAATGAATAATAATATACCGGTTCGATTATATCGACACACATTTTCAAGGAATAGTTCATTTTCATATAACCATGTTTGTTCATCGGTAAATGTCTGGTGTGGTTCATTAACACTCTACTGATCTATAATTATCGTAAAAGCATCCACACCCAACGTACGTTAAGTGCTAACTACTCGAAGTTCATTCAATTTAATTACTAAATTTTGTAATTACCTTAAAAAATTTTAATAACGTAGATTCAGCTGATACATTTTTATGGATTAATGTAGATGTATTTAAGATAATCCCTTTTTCGACGAAAGATAAATCGTTACAATTTAAAGATTTCCGAAATTATATAATTATTCTTTTAATATATAATAAATAAATAATCACTTGATCTGATTTAGCCAATCAGAGAAAAAAAATGTTAAAAGTAAATACCTAAAATATTAAAAAAGTTAATTTGTAATAAATGACAATGCATTTTTAATAATTATTTATTTTTATAAATTGAAAAAATTAATATAAAATTATTAACACTTTACAAATTGTTGCGTTAATTTAAATACAATTTAATATTGTAGAAATAAGAGACATGTATTATATTAATTAGTATTATCATATTTGAATAAACCATTATAACTGTATCCTATTAAATCTGTAACTAAATTTTGTACCGCAATGTATTTTTTAAAATAAAAATAGAAATTATAGTAATTTTAAGTGAATATTGAATTATATCAAACCAACAAGCATACAAAAGAATCAGTAGTTGAAGGATCTAGCCATACACAAGCGATATTGGAGCGTCCAGTTATCGGTATAAAAGGTACGGATATACCAAAGAAAATGGCAATTCAAGCGGAAAGGATACGATTTCTTTTCCACTAGGTAACCCGGTGTGGCTACCACTAAGAATTAGAAGAAGAAATCTAGGAAAAATTTGAAGGCGCCGGTAACAAAGAGTAGACCGCTAGCAAGTCGGGGGAGAGAGAATCCTGATAAGAAGTGTAATGTTTCTCCTAATTTTTCGAACTCGCCTCTCGCTCGACCGAGAATTTTAAAGATAATGCTGCAGATAAAGGAGGATGACATACGCGACGCGTCTTTTTCATTGCGCGCGCATTCATTCGTGCACATGAGAGAGAGAAGAGAAGAGAGAGTGAGAGAGAGAGAGAGAGAGAGCTGAGAGTTCGCGAGTTAATGTAGCAGAGGAAATTGCTGACTTATGACGTCGTACCTTTTTCGTCTCTCCTCTCTCCTACCCTTTTTTTCATAAAAGCAGAACCCAGGGCTTTTACATGCGCGCCATCCTTGGCGATTAATTTTGCCGCCGCCGCCTCCTCCTCCTTCTACCATTGTGCGACGCCAGTCGGCATTGTCATCTGGCAAACAAATCTCAATGGTAGGCATTAAAAAGTATCCGGTCTGATGGAAAACTCGGCGGGAAAGTAACCGAACGACTGAGTTTATTAGGCGTTTCGTTTTTGTCATCTGGGATCTGAGTCGAGTTACCCGAATGTAACATTGGCTGACCGCATCACGATTTGTACTACTGCTCAATGCTGACGGAGTATTTTTTTCGATCATCTTATAGATATGAATAATAGTTTTCGATATTGGTGGATTTACGGATGGATAATACGTTCGATTTAATTGTGGTTGATACTTAAAGTACAAGAATTGATATTTTCTGTAAGTACGGAGATTAAGAGTATATATATAACCAATATTTATGACTTTATTCCTTACTCTACAGAAATTTTTTTATAGCATAATGAAAATACCGCTACATATTTTAAAGTTTGTCAGCATTGCAATTTTTTATGCTTTATTAATCCAGTAATTATTAGGTATTTTCCAATTGTATAAAATATTTTTCGAATATGCAAAAGTGGAATCATAACTTCAAGAAAATAATCTTAATAACTTTTATATATCCTAAGTATCATCAATGCGCTAGTGTCAAGAATCAATTACATTAAATGAAGAAATTGAAAAATTTGTTATCATAAACTGAATCATTTTGCAATTTGATTTTATGATTATATTGCACAATTGGCGTCTAAATTAAATGAAAAAATTAACTGATAAATAACTTTGAATAAATACTTTTCTATTTCATAAATACGTGTTATTTTCTGTTTTCGACATTTTATAAAATACAAGCACCTCTGATAGATAATCCGTCTTATATACGAACTGACAGCATATTTGAGAGTCTATGTTAAGAAAAAATAAAAAATTTCCGCAAAGTCGCGGATTGACTCTATAAACTTACTAAAAATAGAATAATATCTAAATACCATGCGCTTCCATTTTTATAGATTCTCAATGTATAGAAGATGCTTAGAAAAGTTTACTTATGTTTAGTTATGCAAAATAAAAAAATTAATCTCTACGCAATATCTGTGCGTGTGTTATTGGTAACAAAATTTTGTTGTTTACTATTATTTAATTACTCGCAACTTATTACAATTACCATTATAAAATAAAAAGATAAAAGTATCTTATTTAAAATTATCTTACGTCAAATTGAATTTATAAACAGCATTTTTGGCGTGTACTATATGCTATTTGATTAATGCTTTATTTGTACAAAATATTTAAATATAATAAAAATTTATTTTTAATTTTCTTTGATATATTATTATTTATGAAATTGGTTGATGGTGCGTTGTATGCAAGATTCGGTATATACGTCAAAAATTTGATTGAATTCGAATTACTTTTCATTATATGAAGTAGTTCATTTAACATTAATTAATGGTGAATCATGTAAAATTACGTCACGCTAATTTCAGAGGCGTCATTCAATCCAACGTCGAAATTTCCCAAAGATTTGATGAATATTGGCAGTATGCATGAAAATCATTTGCCGGGAACTAATGTTAATAGCACTGATTGAAACCATAATTTTATATTAAACTAGAAAAATACTTTAAATTCATAAATACTGATGTCAATTCTATGTAAACAACATTTTAACAAATAATTTATTATTCATTGTTAGTATCAATTTTATACCTCATTCAGAAAGAAATAAATAGTTTTATGCCCCACTGACACATATAATTACATGCTTTACTCCAATTTTATTTAAAGTAAAAAAGTAATGTAATAGATTTCTACTATCAAACAATTATTTTTAATTCTCATAATGTACGTTAAAATAGAAAAACTTTACTGTTCAGTCAGAAAATTATACTTGCATTAATTTTTTAATGGAAGAAAAGTACGATCGATGAAAAAGCAAAACTACATCTAAGTGAAAGTAAGTCAAGAATCAAGCATATTTATAGCATCTATAAATGACGCAATTGCAAAACTGCGAGGATTTTTTATTGAGTCTTGGTATACATAAATGAAGGAAAGAATCGTATCGAAATGTATTTTCCTTGTTTTTCTCGAACTCTTTTTCTTATATCTTTGTTGTACCACACGGCGTTCAATATCTGCGAAGGTTGCTCGCGAATAAGCCCGTAAAATGCAAAGATGCCCCTAGAGATTGAAAACGTAACGTTGCGGTTGGGGCTGATATGCGTTACGTGCTGTTTTGACTATTGCATTGTGGTATTTTTCGCCTCCTTTTCTTTTACCGAATGATCTTCACAAGGTATGTGCAGAAGGAAGTATTTGTAATTTAATCTGATTCTCTTAGCTGCTTTTTCCCATTAATAATATACGTATATACTTTTATTTATATTGTTTTAAGATATGTTGAATTATTATTGAAAACATGATTTCTATTTGTCAACAAACTCTCTTGGAAATTGAAACTTGATGGAATTTTATTTTATTCTTAAGAATGAAGATGTTTACGTTAACAAAAAGAATGCCAAGATTCGTCATCTATTAGTAAATGTCCTAATATTAAATAAATTCTTATTTACCTTTTTCATTTTCTTTCCAATAAAATGATTAATAAAACAAATTGAACTTAATTATTACAAATGCAATATTGAATATTCCTAATAAAATAAAATAAAAATGCAAATAAAAAATTTTTATTTAATAACTAAATCTCTTTTATAAATGTGCTTTAAATATGAAGTTTTATAGCTTAAAATTAGATTTTAAGTACTTTTTCAATGATAAACTTTCTTGGTTTTACGCCGTTTTAGGCATAAATCATTAAAGTTTCCACATTATAGCATTGAGAGATTTGATATATATATATATATATATTAAGACCAACATATACACGTAATATTATCCTATTCTATTAGCTGCATTAACTAATTACTAGTTTATAAATTAATACATAATTTTATTGATTCCGATGTATTAATAAAATTTATCGAAAATTAATCTGCAAACGTATAAATGTTTAAAATTTGCATAAATGTATTAAGTGATATTAATTGAATTATCTCAGTAAATTAACCTGAATAAATATAATATATATACATACATATATATATATACACATACATACCTCGTATGTTAATATTTAAATGAGCGATTAATTAAATCTAAAATGGATTTCCAGTGAAAAATTACAAACTAAAATATATAAGAAACTATAAAATAAATGTAGTTGGATTGAATTTAAAAACGGTAGGACAACTTAATTCTTCAGTAGAAAAAGAAACTTGATGGTTCTCCATTTTATAAACACAAAGGATTTGCGCATAAGAATAGGTAGAAATAAGATATTCCATTCTCATCTATCAATATAATAATTTTCAGTGAATTAATCAAAAAACCGTCAAGTTCCCGCGAGCGAAAAGGTGGGGGCAGGAGGGGCGATGAGGTTGGAGGTTGGAGGTGGGGGATGGATGAAAATAGCGTTCCGTCACGGCATAGAAAAATGGACTAAGAATAAGAGAGGACGCAAAACAAGTTCGCTTTCTCATAAACCCGTCGATGTCTGGTCGGCAAAGTTAAAATTTTTTCAAGAAAATAGGAATCGCCGGACTTGGAGACAGCAGCTGCACAATGATAAGAGACACGCGTGTAAGGAGGGGCTGCGAGGTATATATATATATATATATATATACATATATAAGGTAGAGCTTGCTCGAAACTTTTTTCTTAAAAGTTTTCGCCGAGAGAAGGGTGAGAGTAATAGACGTTGATAAAGTTTACCATGTTCCCGTATATGCGCGAGTTGATCTAGAAAAATGTATATGTAATACGCTGAGAACGAGGATAAAGACGTAAATCTAAGGACTGTTGATTTTTCTTTATCCGGATTTTTCTTTCGATATCGTTTGAAAGAGCATCGTTTGTTGCGATTTGTATACGCGAATATACGCGTATAATGTTGGGTGTCGAATCGATTACTTTTCGCTCGAGTAACTTATACATTATTGTACATACATCCAAGTATCAACAGTAGAAATCATGATATTCCATTTCAACTAAATTATTTTACCAATATACCATAGAGTTGTGAATTTTTTGGATTCAACGTATGATAGATAATAAGTAATTATGATAATACTTGTATTTCACCCTCCACTGTTGATTTAGAAATCAAAATGATTATTTGTTATTTTCTTAAGAGCTAGGTATATGTATTTTAATTTAAAAAAGAAAAAATTTATTTTTTCGTTATATGCACGTTTGATTTACAAAATCGCCAATTTCTTTAGGCTAGACAAACAGTTTTTATTATTGAATCACAAGAATAATACAAATAATATAAAATCAACGCAATAATTTGAGAATAATCTCGTCGCACTACACTTCTTAGATTAACTAAAAAACGTTCAAGTTTGGTCCTTTAAAAATAGATAAATAATCATTTTGATTTTTAACTAGTTTTACAATTATTTATAGTGACCTGTGCTGGCTCAATCGGTAGACCAATGGGCTCGTGACGCAAACGTTCTCAGTTCGATTCTGATTTTCTACACGGTAAGAAAAATTAAATAAAATTTACCTAAATGTTCTGAGCTTGTTTGTATAATTTATATCTTAAATTTCATGTAAAAATAGAGAATCAACTTCAAATTTTTACAATTCCGAACAGTAATCTTTCCCAGTAGGCGAAGGCACTTCTAAATTTTTACCATGATAGCGCAACAATATTTATTCGAATCATTTAGGTACTTTTTTAAAATGTTGTACTCCGCGCGTTGATTAATACAAGCACAAATGCAAAATTTACTTTATCAAGAAAATACAATTCGCAATATCTCCGTTGACGATTACCTTCGAAATGGAAGCAACGTTCAATAATATAAAAAAAGCTATTTATATATAATTATAGTATTTGATCAGACTAGTAACAAATTTGTTTTTTATCATCAAAAATAATATGTAAAGCTGTTTTATTAAACACACTAATCCTGAAAATTATACTGAAGATACCTGCGAGTGTACACAAATAAGTAATTATTAAACGATACCATCAATCAATATTATAGCTGATAAATTTTAGATACACTGTATTTTTAAAACGTAACCTTTGAAGCGACTCGCTGCAAAGCACTGGGTAAGTACAATTTCAATATTTAACTCATAAATTAGTGGGTGATACAGTAAATAATGTGAACTCGCGAAATCTACACATAAATGTATCTCGTATTCGATTGTAAAGCAATATGAACTTGTATATTCTCATACACCTATATGCAACATTATGATGTTTACATATACTGCTTTTATACGTAAACGTAAAAATAATTCACTCTACACCCTCATCTCTAACATTTGATGACAAATAAAGTATAAAATCTTTTAATTTTTTACAATTTATGTTATTTATCTATTTATTATTTTTTGAATGAATCGAATAATATACGCGCGTACAATAAATTATAGTCCAGTTCGAATAGATGTAAATTAACCAATAATAGGTACTAGCGCATCAAAATCACAACTGGTGTTTGTCCTAAATCAAATACGCACCTGATTAACTGCATAAACGCCCATTAAATGAACTCCTACAGTGGTGTGCGACGGCAGTCAATTTCACATTGCGTATACCGATCGACATCGATGTAACCCGAAAACGTTAAAATCCATTTAACCGCCTGATATGACAAAGAATTACATCATTTCTATGTCCTCTTTATACCTATGTCTGCTCGAACTGATAATTTCACTGTTAACGCAGTAAAATTCGATAATTTTCGTAATTAAATTTAACGTAAAACGATACGTTTGACAAGAATTAGGGATGATTTCTCTACAAACGTTCTCGTTTTTAAAATAGAGACAATTTAAGTTTGTTACAATATGTTAGAAAATAATAAGATTTGAATATAGTGTAAGTGCACCGACGAAGTTTAACTCGTAGTTTTAGTTTGTTATCTAAATTATTATATAGTTAGATGTGAATATCATCTTTACAGTTGGAAAATAATTGTGAAACCACTTTTCTCTTTCAATAAATTAGTTCAAATTTGATAAGACGTTCGTCGGATTGTTGAGAAATTCGCAAATGAGCGGGTATAGTTATATGTAGTTGAAACTTTTTAGTTTCCAAAATTTGGTTATGCTTAAAAATAATATTGTTAATAAATTATTAAACAGTAATTCATGTATTTTAATTATTACATATAACGGAGCAAACATCTCTTGTAAAAATGACAATGTTGTTTAGTAATGAAGAGACTGACTTAACAAATGGTAAAAATTACTATTGTATTATAGGAAAATGTTACTACATATTTATTAATATTTACAATATACATATCTCGCAAATTGTTCCTACAAAAAAAATAGTAATTTGTTACCACTTGTCAAGTCTGTCTCTCCATTACTAAACAGTATTGTAATTTTTACAAGAAATTTTTTCTCCGTTTATGTGTTCTACTAGATGATTCTTACACTGCAGTTACTATATACTCTTTTTCGTAGAACGTGCATATATTGCATCGTACGTACTTCTTAGATTTTGTACTGAGTTCAGTCTTGATGTCATTCTTTCTCTTAATACTCACTTTCTCTAGAAGCCGAGAGAAGTGCGCGATGTGCTAGTAGCGAAACAGCTGGTACACAAGGGAAACGACAGCTCGCCCGTCACTAACTCAACCTGGGATACACCAAGTATAGCGCCATGTGCACGAAATACAAACTTCATTGATGTTGCGTATTGTCGAACGTCAACGAACTGAACGACCAAATATCTTGACTTTTTTCCTTTATAAGAAAACCTAACAATTTATCCGTACGTAACAATATTATATATCTCCTTGATCTCTCCTTGTATACCGATAAACATTTCTTTATTTCCTTCCTCCGTATAGGCGTGTATACATTTTATTTTATATTTCTAGTCACTTTGACTATTTTTATACATATATATATAATATACATACATGTTTCGAAATTAATTAATAGAGTTTATACACTCGGATATATATAAGTAAAATTTTTATGAAAAGTTTAGAGTGTGTTTCCTCGTTTTGATTTTATAATTATATACGGCTTTCGTTTTATAGCTTAGTTAAGTTTTTAAAGCTCTTACGTTTTTTTTTTCAGTATTTTCATAAAAATTAGAAAGACGAGTGAGAGTAAAGTTATAAAATTATAGAACTGAAATTTCATTGCAAACGCCAAGTGTTTATCAAATCCATATGTTTATAGTAAACAATCTACTTAGTGTTGTAAAAAATATAATAGACTAAGATTAAATTATTCAATGCACAAAACAACTAAACACAACAATATTTGAAGAGGCCGCGTCACATAATAAAATACAGGCTCGTGAATCATATTAAAACAATGCCCGTTCATTAAATGACCATTTAGAAATAAATTATTTTAATAATCGAGAAATTATCATACAAAGAACTACCTAATTTATCAATGAAAGTGACATTTTGTAGAATTTACGTAAAATATATGGTATTGGAAAATATACACATCGAAAACGAGTTTTCATACAGGTATATGGGTTGAAATTTTTCGGATTGATTTTATGGTTTTAGCGATTTAATTGACCGTAAAAGTAGATTTTATTTCCCATTTCCCAATGGCACGCAATGAAAATGTCAGGCGACTGTAAGCACTAAATAATATCGACACGCGCAACGATAAATCAAAGCGCATATTTTGTTCTTGACACTGGCGGATGATGGCTTAGCAGGGCAGCTCCCTTTTTAAGCATTGATTATATACGTGATTTCGAAAAATTTTGATAATGCGTAATCTTTGAAATACCGTATAAAGGAAGAAACTTTTAACTAATTAATTGTTTGTAAAATTATTGATGTTTTCGACTTTCAACACTTTATTATTTAAATACCTCATATATCTATTACCTTTTCATTGTTCTATTAAATAATACCAAGGCCGTGAATATATTATCATGCGTTGACGAAGGTAGTTTTAAAACAAAAAAACAGTATACTTTAGAGCTATAGGAATAGAATGTATGGGTATGTTTTAAACTATTACGCTGTATCAGAATTTAAATTGTAAATTCAGGATAGTAAAAGAGTGATTTTTGTTATCAATATTTTTTTTATTTATTCTCGTCATAAATTGTTTTTATAACCTTTGAAATTGCGTACAGTAATGTAGAGGTATAATAACATAAACTTACTTTAAACATTTAATGCAGATTATTAATTAAATGTTTAGTATTAACCAAAGAAATGTATTGAATTCAATAATTATCCTAATTGTTAAAATTAATAAAACCTTTATATCACAATAATGATAATGTACAACATAGTAAAGTAACTGACGCGTTACGAATCGCAAATCCATTATATCAACCTTGTACAAAAATTTCTTCTTCCCCAAAAGGAATTTTTTTTTTAGTCCAGTAGATCCGCTTACCGTCTGGTAGTTACGAGCAGTCCTTTTGTCCATACGCGTCCTTACGATTTTCAGCGGTAGACAGAAATGCGTGTTCAACCCGGTTCTAGTTCCGTTTCTCACACGCGGTTTTACATGCTGACGGAAACTTTGCCATCAGGTTCTTTTCATTATTATTATTCTCTTTCTTTATTTCATATTAAATAATAATTGTATTAAATAGAATTAAAAATATGGTATTTACCATTAAACGAAAATTTCAATATACTGACAAGGAGAGTCCACACTCTTTGCGAAACGGAACTTTACCAAACTCTAGGATATGATTTCTACTATACAAAATATGAAGAAACCCGGAGTTATAGATTCCAATGCCCTTTTTTACAATAAATATAAATAAATAAGAAGAATAATCTCGCCGAAAAAACCATTGATTTTCATCGCTTATAACTCGGAAACAATTAGACCTAAGTTCAAAAGAAAGCTGTGATCAAATAGTTACATTAAAAAAAAAAAGAAGAAACTCAAATATCTTAATTTCGTCAAAAATTATAGAAGAAATAAGAATTAGACGAGATTTTAGCTTAAAAAAATCATTTAATTTCAATGCTAAATTTTCGTTAAAATTTCGTCTATTTTTTATTTCTTCCATAACTTTTGACTAAATTAATATATCTGAGCTTCTTTTTTATGAAAACGTAGCTACTTGATTTCAGCTTTATTTTAAACTTTGATTTGGATATATATCTCTAATTGTTTCCGAGTTATAAGCGATTAAATTCAATGGTTTTTTTTCAAGCGAGATTTTTCGTTATTTGCTTATATTTATCATAAAAAAAAGGGCATTGCAATGTGTAACTCCGGGTTTCCTCATCTTTTTATAGTAGAATTCGTATCCTAGAGTTTAGTAAAAATCCGTTTCCCAAAGGATGTGACTCTCATTGTGAGTGACGAAAGATAAGGTGAAACATACCTGAAAAATGTTAACAATACCAAAAGAAAGTATTGCAATCGTGGAAAGAAATATGTACCAAGATATAACCAAGTGTGTCAAGTGAAGTACATAAACAACTGGAAACTCTGGATCGAAGTGTATGTACATAGATATCCTAGTTTAAGCATGATCGTATAGGCAAAGCAAAAGACCGAGCTAATCCAAATCCAACGGTCCGACGCGTTTCGCAAGCACGCGACAGGAGCATACGCATAACGCGACTCGACGCCGTGTAAATGACGTGAAGCTCGACCTTCCAACACTCGGAGCATCCATCCAGAGCGTCAGGTCCGTCGACTTCCGTTACACGTGCGATCACGCATTCTAGAGGAAGGGGTAGAGGTTATATGCCAAGCTCTACGGACCGCGTTAACATTTACCATTGTCACACGCCTATCTTCTCTATATCTCTCCCTCTCTGGTACCCGGATGATTTCTGCGTACTCAACGACGACGACGACGTCGACGACGACGATAGCGAGTGGGATGGACCCTAACGCGCGAGACACTAACGTTGCGATACAAACTTTCGGTAATTAACGACTCTAATTACGTAGGGACTATGGTCGTCAAGTGCGATCAAAGTTTTACGTATATAACATATACATAAAGTCCAGGGATAGGACCTCGGCATTTCGCGTCTCTCTCTCTCTCTCTCTCTCACTCTCTCTCTCTCTCTCTGCTACATCATTATTATCGTAAAAACATTTACATATACATTTTATACCTGAAAACCCTCCATCAGACCTTTTGTTTCTATATTTACTTGAGCTTCAATTGAATTCACGCATTTAAATATATATTTTATCAAAGACATTTTATTAATTTATACATTTATAACTTTCATAGAATTATAAGAAAATATATTTTTCTATTTCTTTTAAAATTTGATTCTTTCTATGACATTGTAGTAATGTAATAATACAATTACATTTCTTGATATATATTTAGTCTTTTGACATCTCAATAATACAATACCAGTATACAACATCTTAAATTTTTAACTTCGGATACAATATTTTGTTTTAAAATTACTATTAGTATTGTTAATCAATAAAAATTTTACATTTAAACGTAAAATGACTTATTTAATTAATTAATTTTATTATGTTTTAAATATAATTAGGAGTAGTAATTCACTTATGGTTCTTAAAAATAAAAACTTTATCGCGTGTAGTAAAATTTGGTTTATTATTTGTTTATTATGCAGAATAGTTTAATACCCCAGTGTATAGCATTTACTTTATTGATACGAAGAATATTCGACATGCAGAATTAAAAATAAAATAAATTTAATATTTCTGGCATTGTTTCGATATTTATTTTATTTAAAATATATAAAACTGCGATTTTATAATAATCTATTATTTTATTAATAAAATTAATTTAAGATTCACTTGATTTAAATAATTCATTTACATGTATGTGTATGTTTGTGTGCATGTGTACATAATACCTACATTAAAATTCATACATTTTTTACATCATGGACAAAATGTAGATTTATCGAAAATTATACTCGATGAATGTGCATATGCCATTTTTTCAATAAATGTGCAGTCATTACACATTTTATTTTAAAATATTAATCACTCGAATAATTATTTTTTATTTTATTAAGTTAAACTACACGATGTGCACTTGAATATCTTTTTAATTTCAAGTAGTAATAAGTAACAATCTAATAACATATTTATTTATATGTAATTAAACATTTTATTACTCTTTTCCCAAGTGTAATTACCAATACTCTCGAGTAATTACTAATAAAAATGTTAATAGAGCTATAATTTTCTTTTACTTTATCATTTCCTTAAGTAGTTGCTATTCATTCATTAAGCTTTAATTTGCTTTTTAAGTACATCTTACGGCATTTTGAACCCTGATCTTTATTTCATGTACTGTACTTAAGAAGATTATGCAAAATTTATACATCCCTCCTTTACCCAATCATAATAGTTAATAATTTATCAATTAAAATTACGCAAATGACCATACTATAAGGTGATATCGAAATGCTACATGTATATGTGTTTATACATACAATTTAAAAAATATATGTAATACTTCAGATAAATCTCACGTGTTATCTTAGATGTTGTATACATACATTAACATTATTTATTCGATATTCGTTCGAGCATTCAAGAATTAATAATAAACCTATAAATAAAGCTCAAGTGTACTGCTTCCGACCTCGATCTATTGAATAATACGCTCACGTTAGAAAATAATACCCTCAGATTATTTTAAAGGTTTACATGCATAATTTGTTAATTTATTTAATTAATCAAGATTTATTTACTGTTTGTTATATTTTGAAATATTAATAAATTTTGTAGTAATGTTATTAATTTTTAATTTAACACTTTATAAAATCACGTTTTCCGTCTAAGGTAAAGTATCCCAGTACTTGGACAAAATTAAAATAGGGACCGATATGTGGATAGCATTAAATAACTGCTATTTTTTGTAATAGTGGCAGGAATATTAATGTATTTAGGTTGTTTATGATATAAACTTTTAAGACGTACCACAATAATGTAAGTTTTATAAATTTGTTATTATTAACAATGAAAGATTTCAAGGTTACGTTTGAAACGCGATTTTACGAAAATAATTGTCTAAGTTTACCTGCCTCTTGAATACCATTATTCTTATATACGTTACAACATAGTTCAAATATTGGATCCAACTGATGTCTTAGTACTGTATCCACTTTTTTAGACAGTGTCTAACTACTACAACCATGTATGGATTCATAAATACGCCCCATCAATAGTTAGTTGTAAAAAATTTGAAATTTCCGCTTTCCGATTTGAAAAATACTGGTTATTTATAAAATTCCTTAAAATATATCTAAATACTAGGATTTTTATCTTATTTTCACCAAAAAATCGCCAATTATGGTCAAATTTCTATACTAGTATCACTATTAAGCGTAATAGTATACTATGTTATTTTACATACGTATTTGTCTTATACTCCATATATATTTTTATAATTTTACTTTAATAAACATATCTTGATGAAATTCAAAAATTTTAATTGGAAAAGTGTGATATTTGACAATTGATATCAGTCCTCCGTAAAAAATGTATTATTACAGAAAAAATATTGAAAAGTTGAATGATTTTTCATATCTGAATTTTCCTGAGTTAACAAAAAAAATATAAAATATAAACACGTGCTACTAACAAGTGGTATATATACTTAAAATACATTAAAAGTTGCTTACTATATATAGCAAAGTCTGCTTCTGATTCTATAAATGCAAAAATGTAAATTAAAATAGCAAGCGTATTTCGTACATTTATATGTATATGGATATGTATATTTACTTGATAATTATTAATCGAGATTAAAATAACCAAATTCATAGCAATCCGAGTTTACCAAATAAACTTTGGTAAATAAAGAGCACCTTTAAAATCAAAATTTTCTCAAGATTAATTTATAGTAAAAACTAAAATCACAGCCCCACCTATCGAGGTAATAAAATCCTTTATAACGAGTTTGACATACACACACACACACACACATTCCCATATACAGAGAATAACAGCCACAACAAAAGGTTACAAAGAAAAAAAGCACCATCTCTCCCTGCTATTCGTGTGAAATAAATCGTTCACTCGCGTAAAATAAGCTACTCATCGCGCAAATTACCCAAGCGCTTTTTTATATCCTTTGACTCGCGTCTTGCCACCTTTACGATTAAATCAAGCTGCTCCCTTTCTCAACCGACCTCCTTATACACATATATACATGAACGTGCATATATATATATATCTATATCTATATATCTATATACGTATATATACTTCATTCCAACGAAAATTCCCTTTCATCCTCATGCGCGCGCGCGCGCATTCCAAATTTTCCCACTCTCGTGGAGAAGGTAGGGGGTGTCTGCGCGAACCGTCAACCGTTAGAGAGACAGTCTGCCGGCAAATCCCGAGGTTCGCGGTCGCGTGTGTCTCGCCCCTTGCGGTTCGAGCACGTGCCCCGTTCGCGGGAACGCGCCTCGAGTTTTCTTGGATGAAAGATATACTATTTTACTTTTCGTTCCTTATCACGATACGATTCCTTTCTCACCGCTATCTTTATCGATCATGATTTACGTGATTATTTAGTTTTCTCGGTGAGTATTATGTTTAATTGGTCTTTTAAGTGGTTCTCGCGATTACGGATTATAACATTGTTTTAAATGTGTGAGACTACATTTTTGGATGTGTCGTGTCATTCGTATTTGCTTGGCAAATAGGACTTCGTCTTATTTGTACGTACTTCTCTTTTTAAATAATTATTCCGTTATTCGTAATGTTTGCTTACTTTTTATAATATTTTACAAGGTTGTATTTCGAAAACAATGAAAATACATGTGTAGAAAATAAATTTTAAATTAAATTGACGCGTTTATATAGTATACTTGGATGTCAACATTAGATGTATTTTTAATAATGGGTACATACAATTTTTTTTAATTATTAGTGTTACCGATCTAAATTCGATAAAAGGGAAAGAGAGAAAAAATCAATAATTAGGTATTTTCTCAGAGCGCAATTACAATGGTATATTTGCGGCCGTGAAGCCATCAGCTAGGGATATATTTCCCGAGGTTGTTAAAGATCCCGTTATGAGGATCAAAGCGAGCACGAATTATGAAAAAGAAATTCGGGGCCGTTTAGGCTAGAGATTTTAGAAATTCGATAAATGTATAACATGTGTTTTCTCTCTTTCCCTCTCTTTCGCTTTCTCCCCCCTTTTTCTTCCTCGTCGTTTATCGCCTTTCTTTTAATTATATTCGTTCCCATTATCTTGCTCTTTTTCTCTCTCTATCTCTTTCTATCCCTCCTTCATCTATCATTTTTTTTAATCGATATCATGTCGCGTTTTCATTTGTTCAAATAAAAAACAAAATTGTAATATGCGTATGCGGCGGCAAAATGAATGTATAAAAAGCGAAAAATCGGCGTATTCGGGCAGAAGCTCGCTAATCTTAAGAGCGAACACATCGATATCCTGTAAAAATAAATTTCCTTGTTTTAACCAAAATATTAGTATTTATTCATTTTATACAATTTGGTGCCGAAACCCGGGACATATATTTCCGGTTTTGAAATTATCGATTAAAGAAATTAAAGCATCATGCCACCAAAAAGAAAAATACAAGAAAGGATAAAGATTGAAACAACGAAAGGAAAAACTAGTCGAAAGAAGCCACGTCTATCAAATAAATCAGACAACCAAACAAAAAATTCGAAGGAAGAAAATTTGGAAAATCTAAATGTTAAGAAAACAAGGAAGCTAACATCCACCAAAACTACAAAAAATATATCCAAGAATCAAAGTACTTTAGAAAAAATAAGTACGAAAATTGGAAACGAAGCCAACAACGTAAATGAAAAAGCTGTGGACAAATCCGTGGAAGAAGAAATGCAGAACCAGGAGAAACCGTCGCCCGAGGACTCCCCGACACCAATGGTCGCTATTGATGCTATAGGCGTTACCGTTGGATCTAAAAAACCCCGCATTATCGACGACCGCATCATAAAACCTGGGAAGCAGCCCTTTAATGAATCAGAGGCACATCGTGAGATTCGCATCGCAGATGATGACTACGAGAACGGCAACGTATCACCGATCAGCCAAACCAGCGAGCGGCAGCGAGTAAGCAATTGCGCGGATACTTCTAGTAAAAAAAATTATACTTATAATGAGGATTTTTACGCAGATCCGATTGATAGATTTACAAACGCGTTAAGTTCGACTCTTATCAATTTTCGAGATACTGCGTTAACTGAAAATAGTTCGCGTCTTGCTAACCGATTGACTTCAGCTAAATCATTACCTTCCTTTTCCGGGGACGCTTTAGAATGGCTACATTTTAAACAATCGTATGAATCGACGTCTGAGCTTGGAGAATAT
Source organism: Theocolax elegans (assembly GCA_026168455.1). Taxonomy (NCBI): domain Eukaryota; kingdom Metazoa; phylum Arthropoda; class Insecta; order Hymenoptera; family Cerocephalidae; genus Theocolax; species Theocolax elegans. The sequence continues at coordinate 9,907,994 of CM047426.1, read as the reverse complement.
ACCGATCGCGAAAATATTACCCGACTTTTTAATGCTTTACGAGGAAAAGCGCGAGAAACAGTAAGCACTTTGTTAGCGACAAATCAAAGCGCAAATACAATTATGAAATCTTTAGAATTACATTTCGGAAATAAAAGGTTATTAACGGAAAAAATTGTGAGCGATATAAAAGATCTGCCTAATCTCGATTCTGGAAAAATTGATCTAACCTCTTTTGCATTAAAATTAAAAAACGCAGTTGATGCTTTACGCTCGTGTAATATTATAAATTATTTGCACAGCCCGGAATTAATTCAATGTGTCGGCAAAAAATTACCGATTATATTAAAGTATGCTTATAATAGCTACGCGTCGTTTGCCAGTGACGAAAAAACCGACTTGGAGAAATTGGCGGATTTTTTATTTCGCGAAGCCGAGCGATCGATCGCGGGTGGAATTTTTGATTTTCAAATGTCCGAGAAAGAAGATGTAAGAAGCGGAAACAAAAGAGCTTCATATGTGAGAACGGAAAAAGTTTATTCAATAGCGCATGACGATCAAGGTCAATTGCAAAAAATTGATTTTTCGCGACCAAGTTCATGTATATTTTGTCATAGGAATAACCATAAATCAGCTGATTGCCTAACCTTTATACGCGAATCATTGGAAAGACGGTGGTACCTTATTAAAAAATTTAAATTGTGTTTTAAATGTCTCGAAGCGGGTCATTCTAGATTTAATTGTAAAGGTGTTAATTGTACACAATGTTCCCGGCCACACCACATTTTATTACACGATCCGAAAAGGTCCAAATTTAATAATCGAAATAAAAATTATCAATTCCACAACGAAACTCCGCAAAAATCAATTAATAATAAGAGAAACGAAAATTCAAAAATTTGACTATATGACAGCGTCTTATTAAAAATTATACCCGTAAATATAATTGGACCTCGTGGATCGATTGATTCTTTCGCTTTGCTTGATGACGGTTCAACGATAACTTTAATAGATAAAAAACTCGCTAGCGAATTAGGTATTCACGGAAATAATTTAAAATTAATGATACAAGGAGTAAATGGTACAAATGTCATAGATTCTAATTGTGAAAAGGTAAATTTTGAGGTTAGAGGTAATTTTGATAAGCACGAAATAAAAGGCGGTATGTCGGTATACAATTTAAATATCCCGGCGCAGTCGATACCGGGTGACATCGTACGAGAAGTAGCAAGGCAAACTAGCGTCTTCATTCAACCATACGTCAATGCAAAACCAAAGCTCTTAATCGGTCAAGATAATTGGCAATTACTCGCGACGAAGGAAACGCGAGAGATTGCGGGAAACTCTATTGCGGTATCTCTCTGTGCTTTAGGTTGGGCGGTACACGGGTATTTACGACCATCGGATAAACATTCGGTTTTTTCTATAAAATCCAAAGAAATTAAATTTAATACGGTTTCGGATTTTAGTTTTGAAGAAAGCCTTGATGTACTTGTAAAAAATTATTTTGAAATAGATAACTTCGGCGTAAATGAAAACAAAACGAATAAGTGTAAATATGAACGCGCTAGAGAAATTTTGGAGAATACGTCTAAGAGCATCGGAAATGCGTGGATTACGGGACTTTTATGGAAAAATGATAACGTACCGACGGTCGATAGTCGTACTACCGCGTTAAAAAGATTATACTCTATTGAAAGAAAATTAGATACAGACCCCGAATATGCTAAGCTATATTATCAAGAGATGCGAAGATTTATTGATAATAATTATGCCGTTAAAATAGATGAAAATGAAATAAAACCTCGTATATGGTACTTACCGCATTTCGGCGTTAGAAATATAAACAAACCAAACAAACTTAGAGTCGTTTTTGATGCCGCCGCGAAAACTGCCGGTACCAGTTTAAACGACCAACTTGATTCGGGCCCCGATTTACTCCGTTCCTTACCGGGAATTCTTTTGAGATTTAGGCAATTTGCTATTGCATATAAGGCTGATATAAATGATATGTACCTACGTGTTTACGTTACTGATCAAGATCGCGGTGCTTTACGGTTTCTTTGGCGGGGAGCAGAAAGACAAAAATACCCCGATACATACGAAATGACCTGCCTTGTTTTCGGAGCAAATTCATCCCAATGTAGTGCGTTGTATATTAAAGACAAAAATGCAGAAAAATATGCATACATATCGCCTGTTGCTTCGAAAAGTATTCAAAATAACTCGTATGTAGACGATTATCTTGCAAGTAGCGAGACGATAAAAAATGCGTCAACTATTATTCGCGATGTAATAGAAATAAACAAAAAAGCAAATTTTTATATGCATGGTTGGGCGAGTAATGACCCACGTGTTTTTAACGGAATCGTGGAAGAATCGATTGCAAAAAATAAACCGAAAACTTCGATCTGCAACCAGGGAGGAGAGCGCGTTCTTGGTCTTTTTTGGGATAATAATTTAGATATTTTAAGTTTTAACGTAGGGTTTAATAGAATACCGAATGAATTACTTATGGGAGCGAAAAAACCCACCAAAAGAGAAGTGTTAAAGATAATTATGTCTGTTTTTGATCCACTTGGTTTGCTTGGTCCGTTTACCCTACAATCTAAAATTCTAATGCAAGAAATCTGGCGTAGCGGAGTAAGATGGGATGACGTGATTCGAGACGAAGAACATATTGGATGGTTAAAATGGCTTGAAAACTTAAAAAATATTTCCCTATTTTCAATTTCGCGATGCATGACACCTAAATATAAAAAATATACAAATATTCAATTACATGCCTTTTGTGATGCAAGCCTAAAAGCATATTCGTCGGTAATTTATTTACGTTTTGAAATACCAAATGAGCCGGCTCACGTATCATTAGTTATGGCAAAAACAAGAATAGCTCCGCTAAAACCTATGAATATCCCGCGTCTTGAATTACAGGCCGCGTTATTAGGAGCCAGGTTGATAAATTCGGTAGAAAAGGAAATTGATTTGAAAATAAATAAACGCTTTTTATGGTCTGATTCGATGACGGTAATAAGGTGGATAAAATCCGAACCGAGGACACGTCAAATATTTGTCGCACATCGATTAGGTGAGATAGGCGAATTGACTTCTAGTGCCGAATGGCACTGGGTACCTACCAAATTGAACCCGGCAGATTATTCCACGCGATGGGTAAAAGGCGAAATGACAAAAAATAATCCATGGTTCATCGGTCCCGATTTTTTACGTTTATCAGAAAACAAATGGCCGCTTCCGAAAACTTTAAGTTCAGATGAAAAACTAAGCATAGACAAGATGGAAGTTCGTAATGCTCGTTTATTTGTATTGACCGATGAAAGGACGCCATTTTCGGAACTAGCTAAGCGTTTGGGATTGTGCGGGTGGCGAGGTTTATTAACTTTAGCTCGAAGAGTAAGAAAAGCGGCAGACCGTTGGTTAAATAAATCCCGAAAAAATTACGACGATATTTGCGAAGCAGAAAAATTTTGTTTTCGATCGATTCAAGCCGAATGTTTTGCAGACGAATTAAATCAAATTAAACAAGGGAAAAGTATAAATAAAAAAAGTAAAATTTTAAGCGTTCGACCATTTATTGACGAAGAAGGGATTCTACGGGCGGAGGGACGTGTGACTAAAATTGATAAATTAATTTTTAATAACTGCCCGATAATTTTAGATGGGAAAAATGAAGCTGTCAAGTTTCTTTTAAAAGATTATCATCGTCGTTTTTATCACGCGAACCATGAAACCGTCATCAACGAGGTTAGACAAAAATTTTATGTGATCGGGCTTCGAAATTCACTACGATCGATCGTATATAATTGTCTCATTTGTAAATTACGACGTGCTAAACCACAAAATCCCGTGATGGGTGCGTTACCAGAAGGCCGGGTAGCTTATCAGAAAAAACCTTTCAATCATTGCGGCGTGGATTACTTTGGTCCAATGACTGTAAAAATTGGGCGTCGTTATGAAAAGCGTTGGGGCGTGCTATTTACGTGCCTTACTACTAGGGCTATACATTTAGAACTAGCTAATTCATTGTCGACAAATTCAGCGATTATGGCGTTACAAAGGTTATCTGCTAGAAGAGGCTGTCCGGAAGTAATTTACAGCGATAACGGCACGAATTTTCGAGGCGCGTGCAAAGAATTGAAACAAGAGCTCAAAAATTTAGATTATAATAAACATCGGGAGTATGTTTTAAAAAATAAAATGAAATGGGTATTTAATCCACCCGATGCTCCGCATATGGGGGGCGTGTGGGAACGTCTAATTAAATCCGTCAAAACCGCGTTATCTGTCGTTTTAAAAGAGCATACACCAAGCGAAGAAACTTTATATACAGTTTTAACCGAAATCGAACACTCGATAAACTCGCGCCCTTTAACGCATATATCTGTCGATCCGAAAGATAGTGAGGCACTTACGCCAAACCATTTTTTAATTGGTTCTTCCTCGGGTGAATTAAAACTAGGTAATTATGAATTAAATAATATATGTATAAGAAAACAGTGGAGAATCGCGCAATCTTTCGCGGATTCTTTTTGGAAACGATGGCTAAGAGAATATTTGCCTAGTTTAATTCCCCGAAAGAAATGGTTGGAAGAAAAATATTCTTTGAAAGTAGGAGATTTTGTTTTAATTGTCGATTTACAAGCACCCCGAAATACATGGCGCACAGGTAAAATAATTCAAACATTCCCCGGAACAGATGGAATAGTCCGAGTAGTAAAAATAACTACTAAAAAGGGAGATTATGTGCGTCCTGTTCATAAGTTAATATATTTATTTACCGATAATGTACAAAATTAACTATATTTTGTACGGTGGGGAGTATTGTTACCGATCTAAATTCGATAAAAGGGAAAGAGAGAAAAAATCAATAATTAGGTATTTTCTCAGAGCGCAATTACAATGGTATATTTGCGGCCGTGAAGCCATCAGCTAGGGATATATTTCCCGAGGTTGTTAAAGATCCCGTTATGAGGATCAAAGCGAGCACGAATTATGAAAAAGAAATTCGGGGCCGTTTAGGCTAGAGATTTTAGAAATTCGATAAATGTATAACATGTGTTTTCTCTCTTTCCCTCTCTTTCGCTTTCTCCCCCCTTTTTCTTCCTCGTCGTTTATCGCCTTTCTTTTAATTATATTCGTTCCCATTATCTTGCTCTTTTTCTCTCTCTATCTCTTTCTATCCCTCCTTCATCTATCATTTTTTTTAATCGATATCATGTCGCGTTTTCATTTGTTCAAATAAAAAACAAAATTGTAATATGCGTATGCGGCGGCAAAATGAATGTATAAAAAGCGAAAAATCGGCGTATTCGGGCAGAAGCTCGCTAATCTTAAGAGCGAACACATCGATATCCTGTAAAAATAAATTTCCTTGTTTTAACCAAAATATTAGTATTTATTCATTTTATACAATTAGTAAACGACACATTGTAAGAATAACATGCAAAAACTACTAATTAAAATATTATTGTTAGAAAATAAACTATTAAAAATATGAACATTTAAGGTTTCTACATTATAGAAATAACCAATGTACGAAAAAAGTTTAATTATTTTTTTGAATGTTATTCTTACGAATTAAATATGATAAGTCAATTGTATGTCTTTATATACACAAACCATATTTAATTACGAATAAACTTTTACATCACAAGTAGAATGAAAAGTTGAATTATTTAACTAAATTTGAGTGAACTATAAATAATAATGAAAACAAATCGTAGTACCCAAAATTAATATAAATATTAATTAACAACATTCATAATAATTTATAAAAAAAATTCGAAATTGTATGATAATAAAAACTAATTACTTATTCATTTAAGAAACTAAAAATAATAGTATAAAAATGCTTCAGTAAAAAAAATAACGTTGCTTTTGTTTCGCATATTAGAAATAAGGTTAAAAAAAAATGTTTTCCTTCAAGTTTTGTTTTCCTCATAATAGATCTGCGAATCTCAAATTGAATAGAGCGAATGCACACTTGTCGCTTGTTTCAATTCATTTTGGATAATTAACAGTGGATAAACACGAAATTCTGCACTATGTTTATTGATTGAATTCTATAATTCGAATATAATATTTTAATTAATGAGTGAAGCATTTATAAAATACTTAAAGATAGTAATAATTAAACATAATTACAGATTATTCTAGAATTGTTTGTGAATAATTAAGACATTATCGAAAATTACTGTTTACTACTTTATTTATTACATACTTTGTATTTATTGTAAATTTAAAATTAATTTGAAAATGACTTTACGCTTAGTTTTTAAATGACAACTAAAAAGTACTCTACTTTTATAAATATTAATGATTCAAGAATTTATGAATTCATTAATTTATAGACATTTTTCCAAACATGTAATGTACTTTTAAAGTGCTGAATTAATATTTAATACTTACTAAATCTAAAAGGAATTAACTCGTTATTGGCATTGGTGTTAATTTTGAATATATTTTAAAAATCTATGTCAGTGGAGGGGCATAATAAGGTAAAAATTAAATAATAACACGATTTATAGAATATTTTTAATTAAAACGTGTTAAAATATATAGTTTAAAATTTGATCTCATAACAAAGTTATGTTAATCTATTAAATTCTGAATTTACTTTAAATCATATGTAAATTTGTACGTTTAAAAAAATTTAATTCCTTTTGTCCGAATTTGTAACTGGTAAAATCTTTTAAAGTACATCACTTACGTTTAAAATAAAAATGCAGTCGACAAAACTTTATGACCGTAGTAGCTTAAATAATTTCCCAATACCGCTCTTTAACTAAATAAAACAACATTGGTTTAACAATTTCTGGTGTGACTCTGCTTTCCTATTTTAACATTTATAGAGATCGATATACAACAGATACCGGAAAACATAAAAAAAAATGTTTTGACGCTGCAGTTTTGTAAAAAAAATATTACCGTTGAAAAATGATTATGCTTTTAATCCAATTTTTATAAGTTGTATATAATATTAATCATAATTTAACTTGTAAATAGAACAATATATTTATCTCAATAAAATCATTTAATTACTTATTCAGAGATATAAAATTCATGTACATATATATTATTACGCGTAAATAATAAATAAAATTTAAATAATCAATAATTACACCTGCACTTAATATTATTTTAAGTAAACTTAACGAGAAAATTAATCAGCTTAGTAACTTTTCATCCAATTGAATAATAAAGTAAGAATTTCGAAACAATTAATAGTTTACGAAGCTAAACTATTTGAAAGGCAAAATAAACTCAACCGGAGTAATCAGTCTATGGGTATATATAGTCTAGTCAGTTTAGGGTACGGTAATTAACTTCCTTACTTTCCGTGTATATCTTACTTTTAATCTACTTTTTTCAGATGAGTTGAACTTTTTTTTGTTCGACAAAAAAATATATTCAGTAATAGTGTGTTAAATACATGCTATAACTCTTAAATTGTTGCATAAATTTATAGCACCAGTCGCGTATTTGTACGTTGCAATAGTATATATTTTAGCAACGTATGCTAGTGTCGTTAAAATAATTACTACGCGAATTACATATGAGTTTGCGTAAGAGAAACCGGCGAGTCTTGCGCTATATACCCAAGATTTTGGGTAAGACGTTTCGTACGCAATATTGGTTCGATGCGTTTTTAATCAAATGTTGGAATAAAATTTGTCGTAACGTTAGAAGAAGATATATAATCAAAAAGTATTTTAAAAGTAGTGATGCGTTGAAATTTCGGGTGTACAGGTTCGCGCGTCACCTTTTGCGAATAATTAATTAACGTATCGAAATAATATCTACATTTTTTTGGGATGTATCGACTGATTTGTATAAAATTATATCGGTGAAAATCCTCGAATATTTATTAAAAATAAAATGTAAAGAAGCGTGAAAATGGTAACTATATAAAATCTAGTGCATACAAACGTATATAACGTATATAAGAGAAAATGATCTACTCCTTTGAAATAAAGGATTACCGTCACGTTTTATACTTGAGGCAACCTATTTTAATCAATGCTTCAAGAAACAATACTATAGAAATACAGTTAAACCAAAAGTTCTCAACTACTGTTCGATAAATATTTTATTGAGCTTTTGGTGTATCTTTCCTCGTGCATTATAAACTTTAGGTATGCTGGAGTAAAAACCCCGTTAGCCGGTTGCGTATATATATACATATATATACATATATATAGTAACAGAAGGAAGTCACTTTTCGCCTTAATTAAACCACAATGTAATCAACTCGTTGGTAAAATAGTTACATTGCGCCTTACGTTTATTAAAGTGCACAAGTAATAATATACCTCTGTATATACATACATCCTAAGAGAAATTTTCACCCAAGTTTATGGAGCATTATCAATTTTAACGAGATGAAAATGAGACGCGGCGAAAAATATGTATATACATGCGTACTTATATACATCGCCGAGGAAGAGAGAAAATGAAAAGTATACGAATGAGTGAGAGGGAAATGGGTAAACGAGACGTATTGTACCGGTCAACAATACCTGACGTTTGATGTCCCGTAAAGCGCGAGTCAACGAGCGAATAAGTAAAGAAGCTTTAACAATTGCAATACTATAACAAGGGATTCAAATGAAATAATTTAGATGAGTTGAATATTTTAGTGTTGCTTTTTGTACCCTCTTTCGATTTGAATATACTATTCTTTAATTAGTTCTACAGTGCTGTTGTAACACTATTCATTTGAAGTAGCTATTTGACTTTTCATTCCTTAAATGTTCGGAGTAATAGTTTAACTTGGGTTTTCAACCTATTGCATTTTATTTACTACTAATTTTTATCCATTTATTCATACTCGTGTATTTTTAACTTGTGCATTTCTTTGTTTATAACTTCAACTGCATGTTTTAAATATATTTCGTATAACATATATGTAAAAAAATACATCGCTATGAACTTTTTTAAAGTAAAATAATTTATTCAATTAGGAGATAGTATTACTAAATTTAAGGATATATTACTTATATAGCTAGAATTTCCAAATATAGTCTTGTGCTAAATGTAAATATTTGTTTGCATTGAATAAATATTGTATACAAGCGTAAATTATCTTAATAACAGTAGTAAATGTTAAGCTGCTGTAGTATTGTTGTTTACCACGTATTTTACGGTTATTTATTTTTTAATTATGCAAGGCACACCAATATTGCGGTATAGTTGTAGAGATGTATGTACATATATTTAACGGACATAACAAAAAATTAATTCAGCACACGCAAAGTAATAAATAACGGGTTCGTCGCGCTTACACATAAATTTAAGATCGTTCGTCAAAAATTACGAAATCCAGGGATTACTGCAGCCAAAAAGGATATTTTCAAAAAAATCTATAGTCAAAGTTACTTTTTCCCAATAAAAAAAAGTATTTGTTTTGAAGGAGAAGAAAATTTATTAAGTGATAAAATTATTTGCACTACAGTTTTAAAAATCTGGCGTTCAATTTTACTCGGAAGTATACATAGGTGTACACAATACCGTAGGTAGAGCTTCTTTAGCATTAATATTTCAATACCAAAGCTTTTACAATCTAACAAAAAAAATTACCCAAAAAAGCTCTCGAAGCAACGTAAAAATTTTAAAAGCTCACTGCCAACATTTATGGTTTACCATCGTATACTAAACGACATTTCTCGCGTATACTCGCGGTAAATTAAGAGATACTTTTAGAATACGAATTACCTTGATAATGAATAACCATTTAAATTTTCCAAATAAATAAATAAATTGAAACGTTTGTTACACAGCGTAATATAATAATCTTTTGAATTATTATCATGGATATTGATATTTTAGTATATTTCATAATGTCCCTTGATATATTATTTACCAAGCCTGAATTAAAATGGCAAATGAAACCTAATAAATTAATGGTAAATGTTCAATAGGTGAGTCGTAAAAAAATTTCATTGAAATATTTGAATTTTATCTTTTAGACATAGTTTTATATTATCAAATAAATGTCAGTTTTATGTAGAAATTTATATCTCGTACTTTTATTATTTTCGCTTTCTGTTGTTTAGTATTATTCTTCATTAGAGTATTCGAATATAAATCAAATTTAACTCACTAATCTTACTATTCTTCTTTGTAAATAATACTTTGTGTGTAATAAGCAGTTATATTAACCAGAAAATTAGTATCTCTTTATATTATCTGTATTATTAGGATACATTACCTATTTATTCTTTTGTACGCCTAGCTTTAAATGCTTTTTTCCGGAAGCATTTACAAAAATAATTGAGTGAAAAAAGAAACATTTTACGTTGTAGGATTCTTCTCTCATTATTAATGATAATTAAATTTCCTAGTAGAAATCGAAGCATTCATGAAACGTTTTTTTTCGCCACAAACTAGCAGTTTAACTAAAAATGGCCAATAAATCAGTAATTCATGGCTAAAAGATAGCTTCAACCTCAAAATGCTCAATTTCTATTAGGGTCAAAGTATATGTATGCTATTCACTAAAAAATTGTGAATATGCGAATTAAAAATTCTTAATTAGTTAATGTATAACATAATTTTACAAAATTTATAATGAATCTTGTGTTATATTTAACTTTTATTACTCAAAAATACTTTAGATACCCCAAATCTTTGTTAATCTACAATTAAAACGTATTCGCATGGTAATTAAAAAAAATGGGTACAAATGAAATTAATAATGTGACCTCAATAAACTCGATACTCAATTGCATTTGAAAGTGTCTTGTTTCTGTAAACAACTTGATTATGATCATAATTAATCTATTCTTATAATATGAACAGCAGATTGAATAATTCTTTATCAAAGGAAAATAACATTTAAAATGCAGCAACTGATTCATCCGATCTATTTTTACCACGTCAGAAATATGTTTGACAGGTTAGCTATATTGGCGACAGTAAAGTTTGCTGAATAAACAAACGCTGTATGTATTTATAATTTTATTTTAATTAAGTGCACAAATGTATGAAAAAGAATTTGCTCCAGGTATAACTGATTAAATTTAGCTTACGACTAAAATATGTACAAATGTTATATTATTTATATCTTAAATATCCTCCAAAAATATATCCATCACTCAAATTAATAACAACAAATAAAATCATCATGAATACTAAGAAACATACGTCAAATTCTCTACAAGAAATCTATTATTTAAATTAATAATCCCTTCGAATATTCAACCCCTTTGCACTTGCACATACACACACACACGTTGGAACGAAAAAAGTTGAAGCACTCTCAGTGTAACACGCCGCAAGAGCAAGTCCTCTCGGATTCCTCGATATGCAAATTGTTTAATCTACCTCGGTGCGGGAAATTAGCGTTTAAGCGGATCGAGCTCGTTCACGAGTAGGTAGTAGGTAGATCTTTTCCCGTCTCGGTTGTATCTCGTACGGTGTAGTGTAGGTGGGAACCTTGCGCCCGCGCGTTCGCTATACCGAAGCGACCGAGAGAATTATGAGAGCTTTGCAATGGCCAAACTACTCATGAACATTAAGGGTCATTACAATGCCCATAAATCGTGGACACCGTATGCCACGATATTTACGCTATCAATTCTCAGCAATGCTCGAATTTTTTTCTTATTATATGACGTGACGAACCTGATTTTACTATCCTTCTTTGAATCAGAGAATCATGGGTTTATATATATGTATACATCATTTTAATTGCTTAACGTTTAGAGAATTGATTAATAGTTATATAGCAACCAAAATTTATCCACGATTTAATGAATTTTTTGTGGTATTATTGATTTAATTTAAATTATATAAAATGATAGTTAAATGTAACTTTAATTTATAAATTAGCAATAATAGGAAAGTATAAAATGTCTAGTATATATAGCTATAAAACTTTTTATTTCGTATATTTCCGGCAAAGACGCGGTAGCCTTTCTTCACACGTATTGCTAACCCAAGCGAAATCCTCACACGGCACTTCATTTAGTCGAGTCAATGGAGTTGTGAACTCGCATGTCACTGGCCAGAAGAGAGACAGGGAGAGAGAGAGTTCCATTATTTGTTCGCTTTCGTATATATACGAAAAATTTTTGCCTCAAAAATCTCCTATAAGAGAAAAATCGCGTATTTCACCATATTTTCTATATAAAATTTTATTTCATTTCGCAACTTTTCTTAACGCCAACGAAATATACTTCAAAACCTAAAATTTATAATATAAAGTATCCATTTATATTTTTAAAAATAAAACTTGACCATCACTGTATAAAATTTATATGGAAGCGAGCTAAATATAAATGAAAAACATATGATAAAAGTCACATAAATAATATCTCATAAACTCTAAACCAAAGTTCGTTTTACTACTATCGAAAATCGATCGATACATGTCACACTAATTAAATCGTTAATTCGCACGAGAAAAAAAAGGAAGAAGCATGTATATTAGTTCTTCATAACACTTATAGTCGATGAAAATGTCATGGAACGCGACACCGGAAAACGCACTTTTTCATTGGGGGTAATGAAAACCCAGTGAAGATTATCGAGGGCCATTAACTGCAGAAGGGATTCATTGAACCAAGTGTTTGAAATTTTTTTTATATACGTAATCCAGCGCATGAATTTTAAGTCCTGCGCGTCGAAATGAATTTTTCAGGTTAACCGATGAAAGGGATGAAAAGTACGGAGCTGTCGGTTTTTGTTGATCCCAAGAGCGAAAGCGAAAGAGAGAGGTCGTTATGCCAGAAAATTAATAACGCTAGCGCATCATGGATTTTTTTTTGCAGAGATAAAGAGTAAATTTGCTGCGTAGAGGTGTATTTTTGCGTTGTATGCTTAAGAGCTGTGATTACGAGTCAAGTTTTAAGTATGAAACTTTGGAACACTCAGTTCTGTTTTTTCTTAATAATTTCGCGATATGTGTTGGGTACGTCAAAATGTATATGGATTTTTACCAGTGCACTGGATTTTTCACTCTTTATTCAGCAGTTTTCCGTTTTTTCTCTTTTCGAATGTTTGGCATATTATAGCTCGCTATAATCCTTGTCATTGTCATTATTTTTTCTTCAAAAATTTATTATTGTTGATAAAAGTTAATACGCTATTACATTATTTTATACACTATTTTCTTTGTAATATATACTATTTTATTAAATTTTCTAAAATTTATTTCAGCAATATTTAATAAATATAACATTATTAAAAGTTAATTAATTTCAAAACCAGTTATTAAGAAAATAAATATCACAATATTGTTAATTTGCAGTATAAATGTCTTTTACGCAGAGTATACGTACAGTCTTTTGTGTATACATTTATATTTTGTTTTCTCTTTGTACTTAAAATTGAATCTTCGATAAATTGCATATTGTAATAAGGTACTTCGAAATGTACCGTCGATACATCATGCTTACCTAACAAATTTGGTATACAATACATTCCATTGAATTTTTAGATTACTTGAATATTATATATTTTATACTAATTAATACTCGTACATACATTTTTCTCTACATAAATTGAAATAAAATGTAAACAATCGAAATCTAAAAATAAATGATAAATCACATAATGTTATTATCGCGAAGTGACGTATCTTGTATTTCGCGTTCATAAATAAATCCTTTTTTTTATCTGTTTACGAAAACAACAACGATCTTTGTGTTTGTTAATACCATATGTAATAATACAGACGCATATTGCTTTTCATATTTAGTTACATGTCGCATTAAATTAGTTCCCGTGTATCGAGGATAAAAAAATGCAATATTCTATTCGACTTGTATATTTGTGTATAATATATTTTATCAAAGATATCATTTGTGATATAATTTTATCTAACTTTGAATAATTTGATAAGGTTAATTAACCAAAAGTAGAAAAAAACCATTTAACATGTCTCAGAAGGTGAAAGAAGCTACACATTTTGATGTATTCGTCGATATGATGCACGGCAACCGCAACAGGCGAATTTCCAAAATTCCTTATTATGCGCACCCACGTACACTAGCACTCGAGACATTCTACATAAGTACGTATATACAGTTTCCCTTCTCGTTTTGTGCGCAAGCTTTACCTATATCCTCCCTATAAGGCGCTCAAGTTATCGTTCAATTAGTTCGGTACGATCAGACTGAATTTAATAAAGATCTTAATTTTTTAATTGTTTACATTATCGAGTTCGTTGAGACGGAAGAGAAATTAATTACGTTGATAAATGAATAGAATTTTAGTGCGTTTATATAATACCTATACGTGCGCGTACGCGTGCGTGTGCGTGTGTATTATATATATATATTAGCATATAGATATTGATTCTATAATCTGTTCGTCTATAATAAATGATTTTATCCAATTATTAATATTAATTATTTAGCGTTGAACTATAATTAATTGAAAGACAAGTAACTAATTAAAAATATCAGTTATTTAATTAAGCAATCATAGCAAGTTAAATTTGTAACGGAATCGTGCAATTGTAATTATTATACTCACGCGCAAATCGTTTACAAACTTTTTATATATAATTAATTTAAATAATTATAATGATCAATCCCTGGAAGAAGCAATAAACCTAAGAAATTACTCATCCAGTTCGAGCCTTTCCCTCAACAATTGCAATAAAAATAAAAGTTTCGCGTAGCTTCAAAAGCACGAAATCCTGTGAAAAATCTCGCGCGTAAATCTTGTTCGTTTTTTCTCTGTACATATATCCTGTATGAACGATCGGAAGCGCGCGGAGAAAGGAGAATTTCACGAAAAAACGACCGGGAGAAAAGTAATTTTCTTAGGGATCGCGGAGAGAGCTGCGGGCAACTTCCGGCGTTTATAATTCCTATAGCCGCGGAAAAATCATTAGTTAAAACGTCAAAGACAGAACGCAAGTATGCTTCGTACTCGTTTTTTTTTTTTTTACTTTACACGCATATAATATGCAGGGAAAATTTTTGCGGGCTAAACTTTTTACTTATACATATCGACATTTCAATTTTTCTCATAAATTATCGTAAAAATTTTGCGACCACGAAAATCATCCCTGTACCTCCTCTATCTCACTCAAATTTCGTGTATACTTATATATACAACGTCTCTTATAGATTATTATATTATTCAACGTACTCGATAAACTTTTTTTTGTTTCATTTGTTGACAGTTATTGAAAGCGCACCTTTAAAACTTCAACTTGGTAAACGCTCTGTGTGTTCGTTTGGGTGTACGTTTGTTTGTATTGCGAAAGTTTACCGATTTGAGCTTTGCTTTACGTTGCTTATAACGTTCGATGATGCTGCATAAATAATTATACATTTTTTTTAAACTCTGTCGGGTATTTCGATGCTTTGTTCTTTATTTTTAATTTGTAATGAATTTCGCTTTTCATCACCGGTTCGAATAAAAAGTTATTTAATGAATTTAATAATGAATACGTAACGTGTATTTTAATCGAATAATCTTGATCAATGGTAAAGTACCCCAAATTTTATTATTTCAACCAATCCTTTTGTAAAATCAGATATATTTGCGTTCGTTTGTTGTATTGTAACACATGTTATTTTAATTCAACTTTACTCGATATATCTGAAAAGAATATATAGAATAAATTAATGCAATTATACGAATAATTTTATATAATCAATTAACGTGTATATGAATATTTGAATTATTTTGAGAAATTTCAGATGGGTTATGATACTTTTTTTTTAATTTAATACATTTACCACTTCGAATTTCACGTTTTAAATAATAAATAGAATATATTAGTGACATATGGAACCTAACGATTCGCAAAGATATTTTGGTAAATCATAAAATGTGCGGTAACTATCGATTAAAATAACAATACATAAATGCAAAAGTGACAGCGACAAAAAAAAGGGGAATTGGAAATAAAAATAAAGAAATACCGTCAAGTCGTATTGTCCTGTAATCCGTGCCAGCCTCCATTACCCGTAAACAAAAAGCCTTTTATTTACACCCCTTTCGAGATTCTTGCTGTCGTAGCTCTCTTCTCAGTTGTCGGCGACGCCGTGCGCCTTTGTCAGGCTAAAATCGAAAGTTTTCTAATATGCATAGGTTTGAAATTCACCGGGAAATCGAAGAAAGGAAGAAAGCTGCTAACACTGCCGTAGCGTCGAAAACTCGAAAGTCGTTAGAACTTTTGGGAAACTCGATCTTGCGGGCGTCGTCGAAGCCACATCTCTCTCTCATCCTTTCCCCACGGGAAAATGCCGCGTTATTTTTCGTATGAAAATATGATCCTCTTCCTCTCTCATTGTTTCGCTCGAGATTTCGTATATTGCCGAGATATACGTTTTTATTGCTCGTAAAGTCAATTCAACAAGTTTTTGATTCGTATATATATATTTCACCTCCCTACCCTTGGTTCATGCAGGTTTCATAATTTTATACGGATGCGCTTTCGGAAAATTGTTTTTCCGACTACAAACGTAGTTTGATTTTTACGAAAATTTAATAATGTTGGATGGGATGGAATGATTTTTTGACGAATCGTATATAAGGTTGCATTAAAATACATTTTTTGCTTTTGCAAATTATATGTTTTCGACTCTCACTGTTCCAGAAAGTATGACAATTATTTTACACTTATTAAATAAAAAATTACTATTAAATGATATAGATATATATATTGTTTAAACAAATACAAATTGTCAATACAAAAATGTTAAATCTTTGAAAAGTAATTGAGGGTCAAGTTATAATGTAGTGTATACTCTCTATCCAGGAATTGATTAATTGAAAGTTGAAATTACTTTTGCAAAAAAAAGTTTTATGTAAACTCTCGGATAAACTTAAAGCAAACATTTATCTTTCTCATAAGCTACTTTGTGTCGTTGGTGTAACAACTTGTTCATGTTTTGAATAAATAATTATTTGTTGGTCGACTATACGTATCACACTCATAATTTTACTTTATTGTAAAAGATATAAATCCAACGGTTTTTCGTATACATTTTTTGTTTGTAAATCAGTAATATAAAGTCATCAAAAGCAACTGCTATGAATACTTTCGACAGATATACGAAAGATACAATGCTTATTGATATTTGTTAACATGTAACCACGTGTTCGAGTATTAAATGATGACTTTATTAAAAAATAACAATAACGCATGCTAATGAAACTCGTAATACCGAAAGAGAGATCAATTAAAGAAAAATGTATCACGATATAGTAACGACTATTTGCGAGAAAGATTCGACAAGTGCGTAATATTTTAAAACCCATATTGTTACATTTTACAACTATACCCGTATATTTTCGTAATTATTATTTTATTGTCATCGTGAATGAATAAGAGAAACACGAATGTACGTGTATATGCATATACTTACATATATACACGAGTGTAACTGAAAATAGACATTTCATGTATTCGCTTTTGCGTAATAATATGACGTGATATTAAATTATCGTCTGGTTGCCACGTGCAGTTTTAACAGGCTTATTACCATGTAAATGAAATATGCTTTTTTATACGAAATAATATTAAAAGAACGTTCTTCAAATATGATGAAATATGTTTATTAAATAGAAGTTTGAATAATAGTTTGAGTTATATGGAAAATGTGATTTTATGTTTTTCTCTCTTTTTATATTTTTGCGTGACATAATTCGTTTCGTTTGTTGAAATAACGTAATTATTGCGCACTTTTATTATTCGGCACTTACTGGCGCACTTTCCCATAGTAATAATTCTAATAATGAAAATTATAATGATCTAATTATTTAGAAATAATAAATAAAGTATTAAAACTAAACGAGTTTGAAACATCTGGTTCATTTTACAAAATATATTCGTAAATCATTCAAAGAGTTTTAAATACCATGTACAAATATTGTTCATTCGAAATTTATATGACTATGCTGAGAAATACTAATATTTATCTGTGTGTGAATCCAACTATATTTATTATATTTTGCATTCTGATACCTCATCCAATTTTCCCGAGTTACACAACAAATTTAGGAAAACAATGGAAAAGTTAAATCTCATACACAGCTGTACGTTGGGTTTAACGAAGTTCCGATATACAAACCCAGTTAACTAGCTAATTAAATATTTCGTTCATAAATCATCCTCATAAAAAATTAGCCTCATCACCCAACCGTTATGGTTCAGTATTAAAAAAAAAATCAGGCATCAAAACCGCGAGAATAGAAATTTAAAAAAAAAAGGAGAATTTGCTTACACGAGGAAAAGAATCAGAAGCGCGCAATCAGTTTCCGCATGTAATTATAAACACACGTTGAATTAAAAAAGAAAGATTTACCTTGAGAAATTAAAGAAAAGTACAACACGAAGAATATCGTTTCATATATTATATACTCTGTACGAAATTTTAAACGTATAGATTAACTCATCAATCGTTTATTCCACGCCTACATATTTTTTTATCAACCTGCAACTTGAAAGTATTAAAAAAAACGTCGAAAGGAATTAGTTTGAAAAAGGCGGTTCAGTAATCGTCTCTTCCAAGTTCGAAATGAAGAAGTTTAGGATGAAAAAAGAAAAAAAATAAAAAGTGTGTGCAAGGAATCTCGGTGGCCATTTACTCGCGTTTCTAATTAAAATTTAATTGCTACTTTAATACTCGGAGAAGGTACGGTGGTACCGCTACTACGATATTTCTCGCTGACTTTCGGAAAATTTTTTGTGGGCTAACAATAACTATTTGAAAATCTTGGTGTAATCAACTCGAACATATTTAATAGGCCTATATACGTAAATACTTGAGTAGGTATTTAAGATTGTTTTATTCCTCAGGTGTGTTTGGTGTACTAATTAATACAAAATGAACATTGTTTATTATCTGACCGATCCATTGAAGGTATATAGAGATGCTATTAACGACACTATTAACTTGTATACGAAAAAGCGGGGAACCTTAGATCTCGTTTATAAGTAGTGAAGACTTATAGTCGAACATTCTTATCTTGTTTCAGAAGCAATTACTCGTTTCCTTTTCCTCGGATACTTCTATTGATAGTATCTTTTTGGAAAAAACAACAAATATTTAATAAATTAAATGACGTGTAAGAAAGATTTGTAATAAAGGTATTTTAATAAAAATAGTAATTACTTTATTAAACAATGCTTAATTATTGTTCACGTTGAGTAATTTAACGTACGTAGAGCAATTGTGAAATTAGCAATAAAAAATTCTTTATTTTATGTTTTTACAGTTGAGAACCATTGACACGGAATGATCGATCGGAAGAGGACGTTTTTTGCGGTGTTATTGGCTTTGCTAATTTATCCTGGTGATAATTTAGGTAAGTGTTTATTTGCTGCACCTAATTGTTTCAAAAATTATTCAGTTGAACGTTGGAAGATTAAAATTTTAAGTCGATTACCAAAAGCTCGATTGGTCAGAATATTTCGACATCATAATCATCATCGAATTACCAGAAACTATTTTTACTTTCGAAATCAATTACTATTTTCGTATTTTGTGTCAAATTCATTCCATCAATTTAAAAGTAACAAAAATACCTTTCGCGAGATTTAACAGCGTTAACTGTTACCGATAACCGTATATGATACTATTAACTCGATATAAACGTACATGCGTACATTAAAAATAATCAGGCTTTTGCCTAATTTTAAAAAATATTTTTGTTTAAAATAATAGCCTATGTTGTATTGTGATTTTTTTCCAAAATTTTTCTGTTTAAATTAATAATTCTTAAATTTGCTCACATGACACGTAAACGTCTCGTTATTGGTTACTATCGCAATGACGTCACAATTGTATAATTTAAAATTTTTATATGATTTTGTATGGTGAACTACATAATTAGTAAAAATAAACAACAATAGCTAATGTCAGCTTATCCGTATATATTATATGCAAAATCAAAAATCAAATGTCCAAGTTCACATATAACTTAATTTCAAATTTCTGCCAAATTTTTTTCGTGAACCTTATTCAGTTTTAGTAATTGTTACTTACTAGTAATTTCAATATTTATTCTACATGTACCCCCCTCCCCCATGACGGGGATGTAGTAGGAGAAAACTACCAATGCATTATTATGAAAAATTTATATTTTATTGAAAACAATCAAAGCAGAATTATGAATTGTCATCGTGTAGTGAATCTGTGACTGCTACATTTTCATTGAATATTAGTAAATAAAATTCAAGTTTATAGTGGCCAAAATAACCGTCACGTTACAACTTTAATTTTATCGTCATCTTCACCCCGCGTCGTATATTTAGTTGTTGTGCATTAAATTTACGCACAACTGTATACGATTTAACGTTTGCTATAAGTGTATAAATAATAAATAAAATTAATTATAATAAGTATGTACGACAACCGCAATTATGAATAATAATTAATTGCGTCTCTTGTGCTTTTAGCAAAAAATACACTTAGTTAATAATTAATTTTTCTCATTATTTTTAACTAAACGAAAGAAAATATCACGTGACCTGTTGATTAACTGGCCTTATTCGTTAAATCATTGGTGAAGTCATCCTACATAACTACGGCATCCGCTAAATCATTTAGTGATGTAGTGTAACTAGGTGTTAGCACATTAAATCTTTTGTCTACACTAGTACAGAGATCTACCTAGAAAATCCCAAAAATTTTAAAACCTAATTATAAGAAAAATCTGAAAAAATTACAGATACTGTTCAAACCAAATAAAATAGCGTAACAGAGAGATTTTGACGAAATAATTATTAATTAACTAATTATATATAAATAACTATTTTGGTTGGTAATATATAGCTATAAAACAATTATTCACGGCTGCCCAAAAATTTCGATGACTTATCAATAAAAAAATTTGAAAAAATTCACGGGTTATCTCCGAAAGAAACACAACACCGTTATAGAACGTTTTTTTCGATATATTGAATTCCTCGTTTAATAAAAAGTAAATAATTTTTCTATTTTCTGGGGTTCACATCCCGTTAACGAAATCTAGAAGAAGGCATTAATATTTTGTTAGATGAAAATAATATAAAAACTACTTGTGCCAAATGAACAATCAAAATCGTTTTCGCGAGGTCAAAATAAATTTAAAAAATTACAACCTTTTAAAAAATACGGAATCCCAAATTTTGATAAATCAATGAATGTAGTAGTAATAGGAATAATAATATTAGTTAAATAATCGAAACAAGTTAATTACCATCGAGTTTGATAATAATTCAAGTATAACTCTTGGGAATTCACTTTTGCCGCATTAAGTTCGGTAACTGTCCGAGATCATGAAGCAAAATCTCACCGGTGGGAAGCCTTAAGAGATACGAGTGTGTGGGTGTTGGGCAGTCGGCACAAGTACAACGAGTCGATTACCCACAAGGTAACGGCTTCTCGTAGCCGCAGCAACTCTCTCTCACTTGAATTGTATCCGAAAACCCATTGAGTTAGTACGAGTGAATTACCTATGCAGTATGCATACCGTTAAATACGTTAACCACTATTGATTGTTATTTTCAATGATAATTCACTGATAATTTATTTAATTATAACAATTACACTTTTTTATTTTTATTCATCTTTTTTATCTTTTTTACATATTTAGTAATATGCTTCTTTATCTTACTTTAAAATTTGCTTATAATTTATACATTATGTTTTTTTAATATTATATTATTTACAAGTATGATAGATCTTGATACATTTATAAAAAAAAGTTTTTTGACAGTGTTAAATTAATCGATCAAATTATAATGTTAAACGATTGTAAGATGTTTTTGTAAAGGGTTCTATATTAATGTGCTTATCTTAATTATAGCTAACAAATTAAAATTTTAGATGAACAAATTCGTGTCTAAATACTCGACTTGTTACAGTTATATACTCTTAAAAAATAAGTAAATAAAGACTGATTATTTGTTAATTTCTACTTAATAGATATAATATATCCTTCAATAATAGATCCTCATTAAGTGCACTACATTTCAAGTAAACCCAATTAATTTATTTAACACAGGACCTTAAAAAATTAACACTAGTGATATTGCAGGATTCGGAGTCAGTATTTCAAAGTTTTCTTTCAAACTAATTGACCAATTTAGTTGAAATTGCGAGGAATTACTGGGAATACAATTAGAAAGGGTGGTCGAATTTCGAAATCGACAATATTTGTTAGAGAGATAAATTAAATTAAAATTGTTGTTTCTGACTTTATACAATGTATTAGTAAATAGCTTAGTGTAAGAATATTATTACATGGTCAGATTGTCAAGATTTTGGTGTACATATGCACTACATATACCGCAGTTAAAATTTATGTACCGCGTAAAACACTTTATGAAGGCACATTAATTACTGGCAAATAAGTAATTGAAATAATTAGTTCTATATCCTATATTTTACTGCTCGAAATTTATTTAATTCACCGAAAAGTATGTAAATAAATTAAATATATATATTTATGGATAATATTTTTTTTAACGTAATTAGCGTGCATAACGACATAATTTGTCCGAAATATTCGCTTATCAAATTAATAAAGTAAAATTAAATCGTCAAATCAACTTCCGGAGAATTTTGTTGCAAATTAAACTTTGTACATTAATTAATTTATAAGATACTGTATAATTACCTAACTTAGTAACTTGAAATTTAGTATTGTATTAAACTAAATGTATTATTAAAAAATTAAACAGAGTGAGAGAAAGATAGAGAGAGGGGGGGGGGAGGGGGGGGCAGAGAAGGAGCTCAAGGAGAACTCCAAGTTCCGTTGGTTGTAAATGGATTATCGCGTAATGTAGAATAAGCCACAACAGTCATATCTTAGTATTCACGTGATCCATTCTACGTTGTTTATAGTTGCAACATGGTTACTGAACTTGGTCAAACTTGCAATCCGCTTTCACGTATTTCCATAACGGCCCTGTCGCTTTAAAAATTAGCACATCTTCAAACTTTCTCCCGACGTCTCTTTATTTTTATTAAGCAAAAAAGTTTGGCTAAAATTTTTCGTAATCCTATAATACCATTTTGCAATGATTAGTTTCCATTTTAATACGAAGGAAGAATTATAATTTAAGGAAAATCCTTAATTTTATATTATACATTTCGCGCAACTAACGTAATTATGCACTAATATCAAATCAACTTGTTATTTACATAAACTATACAAAATTGTTTTTTTTTAACCAGTATATAAGAATTCGATAATACGTTATAGATGTTACAGATGAAGTTAAGAAAAATGAGTGAAAAGTTTAGAATTTATGAAACGTGCTCTTTTAAGTTTTTAGATTAAAAACCATTTTGTGCGAGTGAAATTTGAAATAATAATCTTACAGTTCAAACTCGATCTAACATACTGAATTATTTTAATATCTTAGTCAAATGACATATGTTGTCAGAAAAGAATAAGAAATGTACCTATTCGAGTAATCCTAATCACTATAATAGATGGATTATTATTATTTGTATACTAAATGTAAAGGTTGCCTTTACCTACTTAGAATTATTATAATTTCATATATCTCAAATTTAAAATGTTTTATTTCAACATTTCAAAATTTGTATCGTTATTAAGCATCCCACGATTTGGTTGACGAAGCATAAAATTATTCTTGTCTAATCTTTTCTTAATATTGTCTCGTGCAAAAAGTACTGTAACATGTTAAAATTTGTAGTTCGATAGATTTAATTTTTAAATATTTAAGTACTCAAATGCTGTTGTTAAAAAATGATTCAAAAAGTATAATATTTTCTAAAAAAAAAACCCAAGTGTATATCCTTGACAAATGTATTAATCAGAATTATGTTAATTTATTAATCAGGATACATCGCGGTCGCGACGACTCGTTAATATGCGCAATACAAAGTATCGTATACATATCCATCGACGAATTGATATAATCACAACGAATGAATAAATATTCGGGAAGCCGGGGTAATTCTCAATCACCAAATATTACAATTGCATCCGCATGCAGGAAGGTGTACATGTATATAAATAAATATATATATTTATGGATAATATTTTTTTAACGTAATTAGCGTGCATAACGACATAATTTGTCCGAAATATTCGCTTATCAAATTAATAAAGTAAAATTAAATCGTCAAATCAACTTCCGGAGAATTTTGTTGCAAATTAAACTTTGTACATTAATTAATTTATAAGATACTGTATAATTACCTAACTTAGTAACTTGAAATTTAGTATTGTATTAAACTAAATGTATTATTAAAAAATTAAACAGAGTGAGAGAAAGATAGAGAGGGGGGGGGGGGGGGGGGCAGAGAAGGAGCTCAAGGAGAACTCCAAGTTCCGTTGGTTGTAAATGGATTATCGCGTAATGTAGAATAAGCCACAACAGTCATATCTTAGTATTCACGTGATCCATTCTACGTTGTTTATAGTTGCAACATGGTTACTGAACTTGGTCAAACTTGCAATCCGCTTTCACGTATTTCCATAACGGCCCTGTCGCTTTAAAAATTAGCACATCTTCAAACTTTCTCCCGACGTCTCTTTATTTTTTATTAAGCAAAAAAGTTTGGCTAAAATTTTTCGTAATCCTATAATACCATTTTGCAATGATTAGTTTCCATTTTAATACGAAGGAAGAATTATAATTTAAGGAAAATCCTTAATTTTATATTATACATTTCGCGCAACTAACGTAATTATGCACTAATATCAAATCAACTTGTTATTTACATAAACTATACAAAATTGTTTTTTTTAACCAGTATATAAGAATTCGATAATACGTTATAGATGTTACAGATGAAGTTAAGAAAAATGAGTGAAAAGTTTAGAATTTATGAAACGTGCTCTTTTAAGTTTTTAGATTAAAAACCATTTTGTGCGAGTGAAATTTGAAATAATAATCTTACAGTTCAAACTCGATCTAACATACTGAATTATTTTAATATCTTAGTCAAATGACATATGTTGTCAGAAAAGAATAAGAAATGTACCTATTCGAGTAATCCTAATCACTATAATAGATGGATTATTATTATTTGTATACTAAATGTAAAGGTTGCCTTTACCTACTTAGAATTATTATAATTTCATATATCTCAAATTTAAAATGTTTTATTTCAACATTTCAAAATTTGTATCGTTATTAAGCATCCCACGATTTGGTTGACGAAGCATAAAATTATTCTTGTCTAATCTTTTCTTAATATTGTCTCGTGCAAAAAGTACTGTAACATGTTAAAATTTGTAGTTCGATAGATTTAATTTTTAAATATTTAAGTACTCAAATGCTGTTGTTAAAAAATGATTCAAAAAGTATAATATTTTCTAAAAAAAAAACCCAAGTGTATATCCTTGACAAATGTATTAATCAGAATTATGTTAATTTATTAATCAGGATACATCGCGGTCGCGACGACTCGTTAATATGCGCAATACAAAGTATCGTATACATATCCATCGACGAATTGATATAATCACAACGAATGAATAAATATTCGGGAAGCCGGGGTAATTCTCAATCACCAAATATTACAATTGCATCCGCATGCAGGAAGGTGTACATGTATATAAATAAATATATATATATACGTAACCGATATAATAAAGTTCAATGGAGAGAGAGAGAGAAGCAGTTGACGGCGGCCGGCGAATCGCCCCGGAAATGACAAAACACTGTGGCAATGTGAAACGTCATGGGACGCATTTAATCGCGATTGCACGATCCTCGCCAGGCCGTTTGACAAAGCGCTCGTCATTTCTGGTACGATATTAACGAAATACTCCCGAAATTTCGACTTGTCGGCGGTTAACCTCTCTGCCCCTCTACCGAACATTTATATAAATGGTTTAAAACGTGTGTAACGCGATTACTAACTAGAATGATTTTTAATGACCGCTCTTGTGCCGCGTTTAATTACGAAAAAGTAGAAAATCATGATAACTTGCTCCAACGTTTGTTTCAATTCCTCTGGTACAGCTGTGTGTATTTGGTGGTATGTATATGGACGCTTCTCTGTCAAATTGAGCAACCAAAAATTCTTTTTCTTTTAAATTTGAAAAATCTTTTTCCTACACATTTGGGAAGTTGGTGTACATTGTTAAAAATTAAAATTTATTAGTTTTAGAGATATTTAAAGTCGAACATGGAAATCTTTATATTATTTGGATTTTTTGCCTATTTTTATCCTTTATTACACAAAAAATGTTTAATCCAATGTAAAAACAGCTACATACCTTTTTTTTGCAAATTACATAGAAATTCATAAAACGTATTGTTCAACATCTTTGAGCGTACCATTACAATTCACAATTAAAAATAAATCTTGAAAATTGTGAAAGAGTGTTTTTACTTCGCAATACCCTTTCAGGAAAAATCATGGAAGTAGCTCTAAACATATTTTTTATGAGTCAGTTACAGAGTAGACCAACAATTAGCGAAACTGCAAAAAAATAATTTAATAAAAAATTGCAACAACTGTCAAATAACATATAATATTCAATATTTCATGATATATTAATGTAATATCATTATAAAAAGTACATGTATATCTACTTGCTTGATTCTTCTTGATGGGGTAGCTTGTAATAAAGTTACTTTTTCACAATTTACAAGATTTATATTTTTAATTGTGAATTGTAATGGTAAGCGCAATGACGTTGACAATATTTTTTCGAAAACTTTATGTAATTTTCAGAAAAATTTGAGCTATATTTTTGAGTTACATAAAGGGATAAAAATGAATATAAAATCCAAAACATGTCAAAAATTACAATTTTTCTTTTTAAATATATCCAACACTATTAAATTTTAACCTCTAAATTTTACATCCAATATATATATGTACTTCTAATTTGTAGGAACAATAATTTTTTGGCCGCTTGATTTGTCGGAGAATTGCCCATATGTATGTAATAATATTATGATGCAACTTTTGGTGGAACTGTATTTGAATTCCCTTTTATACGATTAATCATTTTCTCGGTTCGTTTGTTTAATAAAAGAGTTTGCGTGAGTGGGTCAGAAAAAATATTAGGTTTTACGAAACGTATATGTTTATTCAACTCTTCGTTTTGAAATCCGTGCGTTTATTATGATAATTACATTTAGGAGATTTGTATGTATTTACCGCGAGCGAATTACTTTTGGGATTGTAATTGGACATCCTTTTTCCTTTCGAATGGTAAAGCAATAGAGTAAACTATAATAAATGTAATTAATATTGCTAGCATATGCTTATGTTGAGTTGTTTCATTTTAAAGATTATACAATGTAGTAGAAAGGTTATAGTAGACTATACATTCTATTATCATTACAAAGTAATTTTTTAGTAATTTAAAAATAAGTATTATAACTCAGTTAAATTTTTCGTTCTACATACGTTCAGTTTATTTTTTAAATATTTCAGTATACACCATAATTGTATTTATTCAACTCCACAATTCTACATTGATAAAAATTTGCGTACAAATGTTAAATGTAATTACTATACCATAAAACAAAATTTTCTCCATCAACAATCATGTTTTTACCTTTTTTTTCGATAGTTATCGTTCATTTCGTAAAATCGAATTCTGCGAATTTATTAGATTGAATTTTATGTATCGTCGGATAATAAAAAAGAAAAAAAATACGCTTTTGTCAAATAGTTCTTGCGATAAAGTATTTAAAAGTAATTTAATCAACAAAAAAAAGGGAACGCATGCATTTATGCGAATTATTTATGCACCAACAATAAATTACAAATATGCATGCATCGTTGATTTACAATCAAATTTTATATCTCATATTACCAATGAATTTTATGTACATAAATATTAATGTCACAACATATATAGACATATCTATATGATGAATAATACATTGTTTAACAAAGGAAAAAACTATGTATAAAAAAGTGTAGAAAACGATTTATTATACGCGAGGTACATATATATATATATATATGGAAGATGTATAACTATAAATTCCCATAATTTTAAATAGGTATATCGAGCTCTAATTGCGATCGTCACCTCGATACCTCGTAGCAGGATATGTAATATCGAGCTAGACCATATTACTGTTACACGTAGGATACAAATCAGAATGTTACTCGCATACGTCATAACGATTGTCACGTGAATTGTCGACATATTGTGCATTTGCATGATCGTATCGTCATTTCGGTAGATAAAAACGGTTAACAAGCCCCAACCTCCTCCCTCGTTCCTCCTCTTCACCTTGCTCATAGATGTAAATTTGACAATGAAATATTACGAGTCTTGCATTACAAAGTCGCGACTATGATCAGCATTTTAGAGAGCGAAAACCAGACAGATCTCATTATCATCAAATCAAATTTGTCGTAATATTTTAGAGGATTTATTGCGCGATACCTGCAATATTAATTTATTAGTTAAATTACGAGATGTTAATTATTCATTCCGAGATGATCTAAACGTGCCGTATCTGTCATATTTATTTTATTTAAATGTGCCTGTTAAAATAACTGCGGGCAATTAATATTACAATTATTTTAAATCTTTATGAAACTTGATATTTCTCTGTTTTGCTTTTAATAGTATATATAATTATTGACCGTTATAAAATAATATTTACGATATACATAAATGTTTTGTGAACGCGCGCATTTGGATAACAAAGTAAAGTAACTGACAAAATATATACTAAAAAAATTTACTTAATTGACACTTACATTTGTATATAAGTATAGAGATAAAACGAAATTCCAACATATAAACCAATCCGATAATCCACAATAATATCTTTAAAAAATAATATTTTAAAATTGAAAGAATGATGCACAATGAACCTAGCAGAAATATGTATACTTGTGCCAAAGGATAGAATCTATGAAAATTCACTTTTCCACGGATGAACTTTAGCCAAAGAGAATTTCGAGAGGGAGAAGGTTACCTAACAAAGACTGGTTACCTCTCTTTCTAGCTTACAGACTTTCAAGGCTCCTTCAACCGGTGAAGAAACGAGTGGCCATTCACGCTTTGCGACGCGAATAAATTAAGTTGAAATCAGTTGGTGCGCTTGGCTCTCAAGACTGCGATATCTCTTCTCTCATTTTGCGATTGCCCGGAAAACTCGTCGTTCTGAGCTACAAGTATAAATATACATACATATCGCTTCTTCAAATATTTATATTTTCTCCATTTTATTTTGCATTCTCGGAATAGGAAGGAGGTGATAAATTCGATGCTCTTCAGAGGATTCTCACAATGGACTCAACTTTCAGTTTGGTGAAATCCTTATTTTCCACTTTGGCACGACAAAGTGACTGATAATAAGGTGGATGAATAAATAAGAAAATCGACTAATAAACTTTTTTAGAGATAACTATATTGTTAAGAAGAGTGTATACGTATTAATTAGTATTTATTTCAATGTATCTTTTACTGTAAGGTCACATCTTTTCTAAAGCCAAAATTACTTGGCGTTAAAATAGCAAAAATTAAAAGTTGTTAAAATAGTTGATTAAAAAAAAAGTTTGTAGAGTGCGAGAAATAAATATTTAAATATTTGTTATATACAACTGTCGAATTTATTATTAAAATAACGTCTAATAACATAAGTCAAATCCATATTTCTTAAATATTAACTTTTAGTTTTTAACTATTAACAATTGAGATGAGAGATGTATATGAAGTCATTAAAACGCGCAATTCATGCACTGAGAAAAGGGATTCTTTGAGTCAAAGAATATTTCTTAATTGTTAAGAAATGTGGATTATCATACGACGAAAAGCAGATGGCTTAATTATTAAGAGTCCAGTGACTTGAATTTTTGGTCAAAAACGATTATATGATTTTGTCGTAATTAAGACGTCCTTTATTAGTACGTAATAAATGAAATATTATTATTAATATAATGCACCGTAAGGATAATCTTTTCACGCACCGCTAGAGGGAATCGACGATTTTTTAAACTTAATATAGTAAAGTTTATGCATTAATGATATAAGTATGTCTACCTATATAAGCGTAATTAAATATATTTACTAATTTTGACTAAACGAATGTATTCAGTATGATATATAATTATATTCCTTCGTTAATAATAATCTTAACTTTATAAATTAGTTTAAAATTTATATCTATTAGTAAAGAACATTAGGTTTCATTTGATTGCTTTCTTATTAAGGAATATTTCTTAATAGTTAAGAAATTGACATTTGCCGCAAAGTAAAGATTTTAAAACAATGGCAAATACACCATTTCTTCAAAGCAAATGATTACTTTTCTGAAGAACACCAGATTTGAAGGAATATTAATTTCCTCGTATTTAAGTCATTAAAATTCAATAGTTGAAGAATATGATTACAGTAAATTACAGTAAGTTATTACAGTAAACATAAATACAATGAATGACAAAACTTGGTTTGTAAAATGATGAAAATAAAATATAATCCCTGGAGGAACAGCGACCCGTTAAATGAAAAAAATAAGATAGCGTAAGAAAAGGTACATACAGTCTGTCTGAAAGAGAGAAAAAACATTGAATTTACGGAAATCGAGATTCTCGAGTCTTTGCTTGCCGATTCAAAACTCACGCGGGATCTGCCGTTTGATCGTGCTCTTCTTCTTGCATAAAGAAGAGAAGATGGACCTTGGTAAAAATCCCAACTGACTTATTTTTTTTTCTTATCTGAAGTAACTTTTCTCTTTATTTTATTTTTTTTATTTTTGTTACTCACACTTTCTCTGGCAGCTATAAACTTGATAGGTATGAAAAAAATACGTTATGCAGAAATACAAATATATTATTATTTCTCTATAAGACGTACATTTGAATATTTCTGTATATTGAGTTACGTGGTTGATTTTAGCTTTCCAGATGCAATAGGTGTTGAATGGTATGTACATAATAGTATATTGATTTACGAAAGGATAAGGTATAAAAATGTACTGAATAAGAATATAAATACGTGTGTAAATTTCGTAGTCAAATATATACTTACAAAAGCATAGAACGTATGTGACGTTAAACCAAAAACTACATCTCACATATACAATAATTTTGAGAGATCTTTAGATTTGAGGTGTCTGACCAAACATTGACTCCGCTACTTCGAATTACATAGCGAATTATTAGGAAATCTTAAGTGAAATGTCAAACTCGTTACGTTATCATCCGAGTCATCTACACATTGAGAACGTAATGTTTTTGCATAAATTAGTAATTTATATTGGGTTATTATATTAAAATTGTATTAAAATGTAAGGAAAATCACGAGGACATTGCACTAAGTTACGACTCAATTTATAACTGTACAAAGTTTCAAGACGATTGGTAAAATAATTTACAAGATCATTGTTTTAAAAATGTGTATCATGCTGTACTACTGACACTTAACAATTTTAAAACAATTAATTTCATTAGCTAATACATCCGTGAAACTTTGCACAATTATAAATATGATTGTAACAAAGGGCAATGTTCTCGTCGTTTTCCTTAAATTTTAATGTTTAATTTTAATCAATTTTTGAAAAAGCATTGCTTCTCAGTAACTTCTAATATAACGAGTTTAACATCCCCTTAAATACAATATAACATAAATTATCTTGATTCGTGCATCAAATATCCTTCCATATTTAGAAGAATGAAGAAAGATAACGAATAATATGCGAATCGTCTCTTTATTGCTGTCAGATAAGACGGAGACTAAACTCAAAAAAACGTATGCTCTTTTATTATAGCTGGACATGATGAATAAAAAAAGAAAGAGTGCACGTAGAAATTTTTTAAATTTCTCTGTATTTACTTTAAATTGTTTGTCATCAAAAGATTCTTGAAGATTATTGCAACTCCTTCTTATACTATCCTATTATTCTTGTTATGTTTTAAGTGGGTCAATCTTCATTCTCGTGATCTTCTTATCCAATTATCTTTGCCCCGTCGCTTATAAGGTAGACGCTAAAGAGCAAAGAAAAA
This sequence comes from Theocolax elegans, assembly GCA_026168455.1. NCBI lineage: Eukaryota > Metazoa > Arthropoda > Insecta > Hymenoptera > Cerocephalidae > Theocolax > Theocolax elegans. The sequence goes on along the minus strand of CM047426.1, from coordinate 9,876,123 downwards.
AAAAGAACGGCAAATAAAATACATTTCATCTTCAGTGAGCATGAAATCGCAATGCTGGAAAATGAGAATGCCCATTAAAAATACTAAAGTTTGCAATGATAAAACAGCTTATTTAAATATAATAATTTCTTCTTCTCTTTTTTTTTTTGCTTTCAGTGACGTACGATTAAAATCCGATAAAAGGAAAAATTAATATTGAATTATTATAGAAGAGTAGGTGTCATGATTAGTTAATATCGTATAATTTTTGCCTATACCGATGAAGTACTACAACAACACTGCCAAATCAAACTCGAAAACCCTATTTACGTGTATTGAACGATAGGATACAACACCTTTGTCTTATAAAAATCATACGAATACATGAATTCCATAAAATAATTTGATATACTTAACATGAAAACCTAATAATATAGTTACTGCACCTTTCCCATTCTCTAAAAACAATGTCAAGAGTCTCTTAACATAGTGACTATAAAATAGTTTTAGAAAATATCGGCAAATTAAACGGGTGTGAGCAAGCGAGCGAGCGAACGCGCTCGCGACGGAGTTTCGTAACACTCGAGGCTTGTTTTGAATGACCGTACTAAAATTTTATCATTAAACCCAATATCATTAATTCGGTCGAGTAACCTAGTAAAGCTTAAATTAAATGGTAACTAATTCAACGATATAACTTTGTTAATGTACTTGTACTTATATTTATATATACATACACACGTATGCACGCACGCACACACCCCCACACATACCGACTTTAAATTGAGGGAGTAATTACAATGTTTAATTATAAACATAATGAAAATATAATCAGAAAATAAACAAAAGTTCATTTAAACGGTGATAACGGGAACAACTTTAGGATAAAGTTTTTTTTCCTCTTTCTCCTCTTCCAAATAGCCTGTTACAATGTCGAGAACCGCAAAATTGTTCATGCAAGAATTCACGCGAGATGAGCTGGAAAATCAACCGTAAAAAAATTCACAGTGATAAAAAAGAAAAAACAAGTATTGGCGTGGGAGAGAGAGAGAGAGAGAGAGAGAGAGGGAGGGAGAGGGAGGGAGAGGGAGGGTGGGAGGGAAAGCAACAAACATTAATTGAGGATAGAGTCAACGACGACAGACACACGTTTTCCGTAATTCAATAATATCTGTCGGTTATTTTCGTTGCACCATTTGTCCCCCAACCTCACATACTACCCTCTCGTTAGTTTATCGAACGGTAGTTTCATCCTGGCATATCGCTGTTCGAGCTCGAAAGGGGAGAGAAAGGTAGAATTGCTTCTCGCGCCGCGACGACTTCGGTGTATATGTACCTATATACACATGCGGCATTCCATACGAATTCATTCACGTTGGTTAAGCGGCCGGGGATTTAATTGAGTTGCTGGGTGATTGCAACACAGTTGAAAAATGTATGTGTACCTCTGCGTATGTGGCTCGCAACTTTTGGATGAAACATATTTGAAGATCTTTGGAGATTTTTTCTTTTTTTCAGGATGAAAAAATATGAACTGCTGTTGAATTTGTTGGAAGAGTAAAAATAGAGAAAATCATTTAAAACTATAACTTTTTATTATATATGGTGATATATGTGTGTATGTGTGTATGTGTAGAAAAAAATATACTGACTCTATGTGCAATATATACTATATTTAAACTCTTGGTAATTTACTGACATGTATAGTTTCCTCAAAATTAACGTATTGCACCTACGTTGTATTTTGCAAAATAATTATTTTAAAATAACTTAAATTATTATATATAATAATAAATTATTTCAAAACGCTACAAAAATTTTTGTAAATCTATAACATTATTATTCTTGTCTGTAAACATTTTTACGTTTCATTTTAATAAAACTATTCATCGTTTTGGGATCTCAATCATACATGTAACTAGCTCGCCACGCGCGGCCTTAAGACCGCCGTGACTCGCCGTTTCGGAGCTCCAGATCGAACTCATCACTTCGCGATGCGTTCGATCTTGAGCTACTCCGCGCCTTGTATCGCGTAGCAATGCAAGGCATGCAAAAAAACTGTGCTTTTTGCATATAAAGCACGACCGTGTAAAGCACGCGCTCGCATCGTTTGTGAGTATTGGGTAAAATACATGACACAACAATTCAACTTTTATTAACTTTCACAAAGCTTGGGATTTTTGGCCTAATACAAAATATAATATACATCATAAGAGATAGTAATAAAAACATGACTTTAAATTGTGTGCTTATCATCTTCGCTTTCGGATCATGTCACAATTCACACGCACTGCAATATATTTTTGTTGTGATAAAACGTGATTTTTTCAACTATTTTCATTATTTTTACCGTTTTTCTTTTTTTATTTTAAAAATATTATTCTGAACGTAAAGTGTACAATAGCTAAAAGTTTTGTTATTTTGAGAGGACCATTTCGTCCGTATAAAGTTTTTATGTAGGATTAATACATTTTAAGATAATGCTGCATAACCGTTTCTGAGCAATTAAAAATAATGCCATAACTTAGTGTTTCAGTGCTATAAATCTGAAAATAAGACCATTATCTAATTACATTATGACGAAGTTACCCTGTAAAATTCAGCTAAATCGGTCAAAAATTGACTGAGTTATCTTACATATATGATTACATACGTACATACATCCATACATACATTTTAGGGAGGGCCTTAAATGAGTTCTAATATGCATAAATTTCTCTTACAACCCATTATCTAGTATAGTATAGTAAGTTGTTTCCATAAGAATTAAAATTACTGATTAATATAGCACCAATTGAATTTGAATTATGAAATTTACGACCTATGATCATGCTGCACGAGGGTCCACCGATTATTTTTTCGAATTCTGTGCGTAAAATTTTGCTTTGTCTTATAATTTTTTGTGCATAAAGTATAACTTTTTCTTACATTATGTGTAAAGTGCCAATTTTTTTCATGTTACGCATTATTTTATAATTTACACATAATGTAAAAAAAAGTTTTACTTTATACACAAAAAATTATAAGACAAAGCGAAATTTTACGCACGGAATTAGAAAAAAATTATTCTTAATACAAAAAATACTCTAAAATGTTTGAATGTGTCAAAATTTGACTAAGACGATTTTAAAAAATAAAGAACTAATATTCTGATTTTAAAGTCCATCTATTTTCATACATATTAATGCATTTTCCAAAAGTTATGTTCCAAAAATACCCTTTCAGATTATAACGTTTTTATCTCAAGAACCACAATACAGCACCTATTATGTTGTATAACCACGATTTTTTTCAATCCATTTGACCGTTTAGATTAAAAAATATAGAAAATATATAATGGTAATAACATCGATAATTTCAAATCTTTAAAACTGAAAAAAAGTTTTGAATATAAATGATAATACTAGGTGATCTTAAAATATCTGACAAATTAGAAAATCAAACCCCATTCAAAGATGCTCAAAATTATTTTTCAAGGAAAATAGAAATACTTATAGAATCAAGAATGGATAAATTTAAAAAATACATTTTTACATGAAATTAGAGACAATATAAAATCATATAATCCAACAGTTCAACTAAATAGAAGAAACCAAATTAAAATTATGAGACTCAGAATAGGTCATACTACTTTAACACATAAACACCTAATAGAAAAAAAGAACAGCCAGATGCAGAATTTATGAAGATCAAAGAAATAAACTAAATATATCAAGAACTGTCTCAACATTTACACGCCAAAAAATAATTAGATTTTTAGATAATATGAAATTGTGGATTACATAAAAATATATAAAATTACAAAGTAATTATGAATATTACTATTACAACCATTGTTAATATAAGTATATTAATTTTGTAAGTACATAAATGCGTAATATTAAGAAATATGTATATTGTAGTCGCTAATGACACTATGTCGATGCGACTTTAAGAAATAAATGAAAAAAAATGTGAAGTATGATAAAAGATGGTATTTAAATTTTATATCATTAAGCTCATATATTACATTATTATTATCAAAAAGTAGATTATTACTTTTATTATATTAAGTAAAATTGTATTTAAATTAATAGTTTGGTATAAAACGAGTAATAATAATTATGTTACTCTATAAGTTCTATAAATATTATCAATTTAGTTATTTTTTATTGTAACTATAACAAGCTAAATATATGTAACACAAAATTTGTATAGATAATACAATGTCACATTCTTAATTAATGACGAAATATTAAACAATCCATATTACCTTCTGCATGTACTTAATTAAGTACATATACGCATAAAAAATAAAAATAACAAATTAATAAATAAAACAAAAGTATCTCGGCGTAGATTTACATATTTCTATGTAAATTTTAAAGTCGTTTTTAAATTTTAAATCCGTTGCGTATAATATTGGTATATGAATTCTTTATTTTATTTACAAATTTTTTATAAATTTTATATTTTGCATTTTACGGTTCGGTTTGTTTATTTATTCATTTAAACGATTAAAATATTTACAGTACATATTGTAAAATTGTTAAACATGCGTGCTTGCAATTTAAAGAACCAGGTTAAATTTATTTTGACTTACGTTCGACTATAATATCTACTATAATACGATATATATATATACATATGTATGTGTGTGTGTGTGTGTGTGTGTGTATAAAATATTGAAAAATAGATAAAATCAGTACTTTTCAACTATCTAACGTAAGATTTGAATCGATAAAAATAATTTTGTTATTTTAAAGTAGCTATACAAATTCAAACTGAATTGCTTTGAACGTATCTTATATATATCGTGAAAGCAAATTTTCAGTAGATACTTATTGGAGCATATTTTTCGGATGTAAAGCTTTAAACGTCACTTTTGCTTCAAAATAATAATGTTCAGTATTTTACGAACAGTATTTGAAAATACAATTAATTATACATCTTTATAAGTGAAAATCTTTCATATAAGTTGTATGCAAATTATATAAGGAAAAAACATATATTATACGCATTATAATACACACATATATACGTAATTAATATCTTTTGAACTTTTTTCTTGAATTATCTATATTATTTAAATTTTTTATATCTTTTTCTCATGATTATCTGCTTTTATGCTTTGCTTTTTCCTTTATTTGTTTATGCAACAACATAATAGCTGTATGATGTTTTAAATGAAGTTATTTTAAAAAAATACATCATATAAATAACGGTAATGCGTATTATTACTTAATACAGTATTGACTGCTTCTTCATGCAATCATGTTTTTTTAGTATTCTCGTAATTGAGTGGCTGGAAATAGAAAGTAATTTTTAATTAGCCTGAACTAAAAATCCAGATATTTTATCTTCAACCAGGAAAATTAAGCGATAATGTATCTAGTTTTCGAAATCTAACAATTGAACGTTAAAATTAAATATGTAAACAAATTTTCTGAAAAATTTCAGATCGCTAGGTATTAAAAGGAAGGTTAATAATAGCGATATTTGATACAAAAATAATTTCATACTCAGTATTTCCGTGAATCGTGTAAAACAAGATATGGATTGTCTGAATATTCTAATCAGTTCCACGGATACAAAGAAGATTGATTTCTGAAGGAAAAGCAATCAAGACTTGATCGTATACAACAATAACTCGTTTGATTCCTTAATTTGATATATAGCAACCTTATATGTTCCTGATTATATTATGCATTCGATTTAGTTACAAAATTTTTAGACAATGAAATAAAACTGATTTTTCGTCTGCTTTTGTAACATTTAGACAGCTAAAGTAAATAATGTATATGTATTACTGGAAATCTTATGAGCTTAAAGAACGTCTCAACTTCCTACTACCCGGTTTTATATTGTAGGTGTTTCTTTGCCTCAAAAGATTCAATATTCGCAATCATTCAACAATTTTAAATAGTGTTGTATGTATAAAAATTTTAATATTGATTTTTCAAATTAAATTATTTATATATATACGAAGAACATACTGTATTCATGTAGTTCCCCTGTAAAATGTAAATGAATGATTATATACAATTTTAATACAATAATTTTTCCAGAAATATATAAAATTCTATTTTAAAAACACAAATTACAAATAATATAAACAATGTTTACACGATTGTTATGCAAATTGTATATAATCATTTCGAATATAAAATTTATAGAATCTGTATAAACTATATTATAGAAAATTTGTATGTAATTTTTAACTACAGTTTTGTATGTCTACATATAATCACATACGTTGATAGAGAATTAAAGAACAATATTCATATTTTATAAAAACAAAAAATATTTAATTTCCATTAGATGGAGAAAAATGAAAAATATGCGTTTTATGAGACTAATACGTAGACAGTACATTTGTTTACTAACGTTGATGCATATTGAGTATCGCGTTTTAATACACCCGATATATGCATTATTCATGTTATTTTATGAAGTTCAACTTGATTTTTCTTTCAGAATTTTCCTTTTTACCGTAAATGATCATTTTACTTTAATGCACGTTTGCAAAGAGCATTTAAAGCTTACAATGTTTCTAAAAGTATTTATTGTACTATATTATCAATAAAAAAACAATATTTACTAATTACTAATGCAATTGAAATACAATGATTTTATTATCTTATATTGAATTGTATACATTAAGCTTGCAACCGCATAGTTAATAGTAGAATATTTGATTTCTATTGAAACAAGTCAAGTGCTTAAATTAATAGTTTAACCTGACGTAACTTATTGTACAATGAGTGAAAGATGAATAATAAATTGTTATGATGAATATTATTTTTTAAAGTCCATTTAAAAAGGTTATTTAATAAGTGTAAAAAATCAGTTTCTCAATAATCAGAATGTCAGCGATTTTGATTTGCACGATAACAGTATAGTTTAAAAACATGGTTAAATAAAAGTGTTGATGCGCAATGTGACAGATTATCTGTTAATAGTTTAGATGTACTGAATAGACTTTATATATATATTATACACAGGTATATATTAATTGACCGAATGCACAGGGAATTTACAAAAAGAAACATTTAACCTCAAAATATATCTAGGAGTTTTAGACACTTCTTAGAACAAAGTTTGTTCAATTCAATTAGCTTTCCTGCACTGGTTATAGATATTTAGTAAATAATTTATAGAAGTATTATCACTATTTCACACGTTCATCAAATTTACGATATTCCCGATTATAAAAAACTAAAAATTGCGTAAAATTATTTAAATTAAAAAACTTTAAATAAAATTAAGAAACCACTGACGGATACCTGGTATTGATTACAAATAATCAAATAGTATATTTATTTATGACCGTTGGTTTACATTAAAAATATTACTGTCTTACATGTCGTGTACATTGCCGCGACTAGATGTGTGGGAAATGCAGACGAATGCAAGCGATGGTAAGCATCGCCGACGTTAGCCTGATGATGGTCAAGGCACGATTCTTGTAGTATCCAACGGTGCGCTGTAGCGTAGGTTTCGCACCTAGTTGTCTACCTTTTTGTTCGCTCCTCTCCTTTTCATACGTAACAAACTACATTATTTAGCGTTTGAGTAAATTGTAAATCCTATTATATAAATTGTAATTTATAATAATAGAAATTTAACGTTACTGTAATTTTTATCCAAAATTAAGTAAAAAATATCACACAATTTTAATGCTTATTGCTCTCATTAAATACAAAAAAAATTCTTTGACAGTATTAGTATAACAAAGAGTAGAATCATAAAATTTTCCACTGCCACTCATTTTTGTGGAATGCCGGGTATAGCAATACACTAGGATAAAATTGCAATAATGAGCAAGACTCGATGAGCAAAAATTCCTCGTCACTCTTTTTTTCAATGTTGTAACGCCAAAAAGTTCGAAATATATTCACGAAACAGTCGTTTATTGATTTTAATTTTGCAACTAAAAAGTTTTGGTAATTAGACGAATAATAAAAATAATAATAATAATACTAATCTATAATGAATTATCAAAAAATCTTGTTATCGATATTAATAACGTGGGGCATCGTTTTGTCTGGCATATGTCATAGATGTTACTTTTTTATGATGTTTTTTCCACGATTTTTCATAGCTTAATTGTCTCTTTGCAGGCGGAGCTTTTCAACCGAAATTCCTACAACCTCTTGCGAATTTGACGATTCCGGTCGGGAGAGAGGCTGTTTTCACCTGTCACGTCGAGCATTTGGGTGGTTACAGGGTGAGTTTGTTCGTTTTCTTTCCTCTAACTTTTTTCTGGCATTTATGAATATTCATTAGACAAAAGTTTTGGTAAAAGAAGGAATTTCATTCTAAATAGGGTTCGATTTTAATTTTAAAAGTAATACCTGACTGGCTTTTTGCGCTAGTTTCTTATTAGAAATACGGGTACGAAAATGCATGTTATTTCTATTCATAATGTTTTTTGAATGCTGTGTTTTTAGTTCAATAAATTTTATTGTGCAATGCATTATTTTTAAGATTAATTTAAACAAAGATAAATTTAGACGTTTCTATAACGTTCATCAACGATCTATTTGTTCAATTATAATGTTAATCTAAGTTTTTAAATAAAATGAATATATCAATCAACAACTACTTATTACATTTATATTCAAAATTATTTTAGAAGATAATGTCATCGTGCATTGTGCATTATAAAGTAAAGAAAATATTTTGAAATGATTGTATTAATGTTTAGCATTTTTTGTGATATGGATTTATGAAAAAAGCATGATACTAAAAGTTCATGTACCAATTTTATTCAATGCATCAAACATACTACTAGGATATATATTTCTTCAAAAAAACATGTTGTTTCCATGTTTTTCTTTAACTCACTACAGCTTGACTGATAAAAATTTGAAAACTCTGTATGCGCTATCTTTAAAATATTTAATGCTTTTTAAAGTGAAAATTCATAAAAGTGAAAAATTTGAGTTATAGATTAAATAAAATTAAACGTAAATTACCAAACTTTCATTCTGCAAATGATGAATATTTAAAGTAACAATTAAAATCTGGCCTATATAAAATGTATTATGTCTTATAAGAATAACCGGTATATGTATATTAGAGAATTGAATAAATAATGTGTCGGAGTCTCGTATGTTCCTACCTCGACAGGTGGGTTGGGTTAAGGCTGACACAAAGGCTATCCAGGCGATTCACGAGCACGTGATAACTCACAATCCACGCGTCTCAGTTTCCCACGGTGATCACTCGGCTTGGAGCCTACGCATCAAAGGAGCCCAGAAGGAGGATGAGGGTCTCTACATGTGCCAGATCAATACGGATCCAATGAAGAGCCAGGTAATTTCAGTACCACCTGAGAAACCTACTCTCTTTTTCCTCTTCTCCATTGTAATTATTCTATTATTATTGTTGCGATATAACATTATTTTAAATTAATGTTAATTCTCTTTTATAAATTCATTAAGTTATCGGTTATATATAGTCTATTTAATTAAAATGAAAATTATTAAATTTTTGTACTGATATAATAATACATTAATTACAATTCCGATATGTGTAAAATGTAAAATTAAACCTATATATACAGTATTTCAATATTTTAGTAAAACTTTCAAATTATAGTATGATTTTTAAATTTTGTGTGTCCAACCAATTTAAATAAAAAAAAATCCGATATTTAATATTGTCGACTATATGCTGGAAGTTCATACGGTACAAATTAATTTTCAATTTAGTACGCGTTGGAAAAGCACGAGTTTAAAGCATTATTTTGGGGTAACTCGGAAACTCTAATTGCATTATCACTTACCATTACTACTACAACAAACAAATGAAGTAATATGTAAATTTTTGGAAGGGGAGAGGGTATTTGTAAATTTGTATTCGACTACACACAAACGGATTAAATGCGCGCGCGCGCAATTTAAATATAACCTTCCCAGTCTCGAAAATTAAACTTCCTGCTCGAGCGCATATCTAATAAGTAAATATTTTATTATTAACACGCATGGCGGAGAAAATACAAAGAAAGGAAAAATAAATACAATTGACTATAAACGTTTTAAAATATGTATTATTGCTTTTAAATTGTATTTTTATATGTTATTTTGTGTGTTTTAAAAAATTTTTCCCACGCGAATTTAATAGAGCAGTTTCAGTTGTTGTGCATAAAGAGTCGAAAGGGTGCAAATCAAAATATAGAAGTAAAAGCCATGAGAAGAATTGAAAGAGGGAGAAAGAGAGAGAGAGAGAGACAGAGAGTAAGAGTGAGAGAGAATCGTGCAAGAAGCATAAAACGTAATAAAAGGCGTAGCAAGAGCGACTTTCGTTAATTAACGCGACAGAGTCGTAATAATTAAGGCGTAAGTCGCGTTGTTACTTTCCAGTTATGCGCAATAATATCAGCATTCGGCTTGTAACCGTAAACATTTTTGTTAATTGAAGAAAAACTAGAGTCGGAATGTCGTCGACGACGCCCCTTCTCTCTCCCTCTCTTTCTGAAACGACTCGAGAATTTAATTTTATTCAATTATACGATACTCCCCTACTCCTACTGGATTAACGTTTCTATTTTTCATCTCTCTCTCTCTCTCCCTCTCTCTCTCTCTATCTCTTTCTCTCGTTCTTTCACACGTTTGTTTCTTTCTTCAGCGGTTTTATTGTTTAATTTAATTGTTAAAAAATTTAAATATAATACTAGAGGTTAAGGCAACGAGAATAATTAAAGATTTTGTATCAATTTCGTTAAATTGTTGCAACTATACCTTGTTTCCTATTTATACATGAAATATGAATTTAGAATTAAAATTTATTGTGCGTTTATTTTTAGTTCCAGTAATTTAAGTGCTGCAATTTATTTAAAAATTGCGCCTGGAAAATATCGATTCTCGTTTCTTACTTTTCTACATTCTATCTGACTTTATATTATTTTCTAAAAGTTAAATAAAAATTGCCTAATATTGAGGTCTGCGTTGGTTTAGCAAAGTGGTGGACTTGTACACCGGGAGGTTTCGGTTTCGATTCTCGATCTCTGCCGATTGATACAACCAGTACTGGGGAGTCGAGTGGTTTCTTAAAATAGACATCGTATGACCTTTGTCGCTGATTGGTACCGACTTAGGAGCATGAAAAAAAACGTCAAAAAAAAGCCTAACCGGTTTAGTATATTATACTATTAAACTAAAACTTCTGTAATACTTACTCAAGTACGTAGATATACTGCTTTAAACTATAAAAAATATATACATAATACATGTACATATTATAGACAGTAGGCGTTTCGCGTGTGATTATTTTTAATAATACGATTACTGTGTTATGTAAATATTTCGTATACTCAAAAAGTAGGGAATAGGTTACGCGCTCAAGTAAATTTCACTAAAATAATTCAATAATTTTTACTTGATTTTTTTCCGCGGAGTTTAATATAGTTCATTATCGTAGTAATGAATATTCCAGGTTTCTTTTAGATAATATTATTCGTATAATGAACGTTATAGAAATACGATATATTACGTATTTTCAAAAAAATAGAACTCTTGGTAATGAGAAAATTCAAAACTTCTGTGTAACGTATGGATTATAATGAATATATTAATTAAATTATTGCACGGAAATAAGATATTTTTCTTAATTTTGTAGAAATTTATTAGTATAACGAGGTATTTTACATTTCGATAATTATATGCTTTAACAATTCATAAAAAAAAGTAAAACAAGTATCGAGTATAGATCAACAAAATTGAAATTGTATACAATATTTCAAGGAAATGCTCGAGAGTAAACATTTTTTTACGTCTCAATATCAAAGCACTATAATTGAAAGAAGCACCTTTAATCAACAAATACGGAAGGAAATTAAACAAATTAACTTATCTCAAAAGCAGCACTAACGAAGTCTTATACCATCAATCCTTCAAGAATTAAACGTACATAATAAAGAAATACACTTGGATTGAATAAAAAAAGTAGTCTTTTGCGACTAATGAAGTCCACGCGCTAAACTTCCTGGGAAAATTCACGTATATAACGAAGCTTCTCAAAAAAAAAACATGCGAGAAAATTTGCAACGTATTGCAAAGGTATATAATAGAGAAGAAAGAACTAGCCTTGCATTGAAAGCCGAGAACGGCTTTTGCTCCGATCGCTCATTACTTTGGACGCCTGTAGTTAGAAGAAAGCTACTCACGAGAAACGAGAGAGAAAGAGAGAGGAGGAAAAAGGGAGTTGGTAACCTTCTTGAATAAGGTCGGGCCGCATGCTGACTCGTACTACTTAAGATTATGCACGCGATCCAATAGATGCACTCTCGACGATTTTGTACTCTTTTTCTCTTCCGTCTCTGTTATTCGCCTTCTTTATTCTGTGTTGCATCCTAACTCTTTTTTCGGCTACTTACTTTTTTCTTCGGCTGCTTTACCTTCCGTAACTTTCTTGGATAACTGAAGGAAGACGCTAAAAACAAATGCTTCAAAGAGCGAAAGGTCTAAATGTTCATACATTCAAGCACTTTGCATGTTTTCGTATACTTAGTATTTGTATTATTGATTATACGTATATTTTAAGAAATTTTACAACAAATCTTGTCAAATATTATAAACAATTATCGATTCTATATTAATTTATGATGAGACCTAACGATGAAATCTAGTTTAATTCAGGTCACTATTCTTTGCCAACGGTATACTACTTAGATAATAGTAAAAAAAAATTTTTACTTAAGAAATGAGAAATTTTAATTAACATCTACTTAATTTTTTGATAATAATAAATAATGAAATCTTATATATTTTGACTAGAATAAAGTATTAGAATAAGTAACTTTTACTTTGCGTCAAACAACAAAAATTACTAAATATCGTAAATAAAAATAAATATAGTTACTAGATCCTGAATATTGTCATTTTGATTTGAAATTAATCCGATGGATAAAATTTTAATAATTTATCCAGTACATAATTAACTTTCCTTCGACTAAATAAAGGCAATATTTATTATGCTTTATAATTAACTGAATAATAGACTGTATTAAAGCTTTTACATATAATTTCTCTTATATTTTCTGAAAAAGCACAGTTTCTTATAAGACTTGGGAATTTTTAAACTTTATGTTCGCTACTAATTATCTTAACGAAGATTTTCTAAAGCAACATTCATTAACTTGAATAAATACACTATTCAACTTTCCATTTAAAATTTCAATTACAATTTATTTTCATTTCGAATTAATTTTTACCTAATATTAAACAATTAAAAATTATATTACTTTCACATACATAAAGCAAAATCATAGAGTGATAATGTTATACTGAAAGTGATTTTACATTTAAAGATCTTCCATCAAGAATACATTCGAATATTTGGCAACATAACTTGATCAAAAATTTTATAACACAATTGTAAATCTATTTACCAACTTTACTAATTCGCGAAATAAATAAATCGAAAATTTGATAAAGGCAAATAAAATGATAGAAATTTATAAAAGTTCCAATGCGAATGGTACATATAAATCCATACGTTTCGTCTTATTTTGGGAATGTAAAAAGAACTTTACCATCGTCCTGCTGATAACCATTTCGATATTAATTTATCAATCATCCAGCTTAAACGGGGACGAGCTCACATACTATGTCCTATCGGTTGGGAGGATTTTGCAGATGTCAGCTGCGCATCAACATGCGGCCATCGTCCTCCTCTCCTCCCTCTACCATATAATAATTAATACATAAACCTCAAGCGGAGCACGCACTCACAGCATCGATATTCAACATTCTCTAAAGTACTACGGTTTACCTCCTATAGCCTTTGATTATAGACAAATTATTTTTTTCATGTCCCTTTTTAATGTAATGCGATGATTAATTTCAATCCAAATGTATACGTATGCTCTTACTTTTTTTCCTTAGTTCGCGATACTTAAAATGTAATAAAAAACGTATTAGCGCCATAATGTTCTCGAGAGACTAACGATTCTACTTATAGTAAGAATCAAATTTCTAACGGATTATAAAATACCTATTTTTATACCGAAGATAATGTTCACATTGATTCGAACACGTAATTAATCTTACATTTTATTATATATTTCTCCGGAAACTATAAAATTTATAAGGTTTTTGTTAGTATACAATTTTAATTAAAATCAAATAAGAATTTTATTGAAATTTCAAAAAGGAATAAATAAACCAACTAGAAAAAATCACTACATATAGTAAGAATTAAATTGTTTCATTAAGTCAAATTTGATAATAAAAGTAGCTAAAAGTATACAATAAATGTCTGTACGTGAAGGTACGAAAATAAACATAATCACAGTAAGATTTTATTAATTTACGCATCAGAAATTATTCAGCATTTTCAAACAAATATTGAACATTTGGGACTCTGCCAACGAGTTTCGGACAATATGTACTTTTCTTAAGGATATTCAAAGTTCGAAATATTACTTTAACTTCGAACTTTCTCTGTAACATACAGATTACTTTTCAACTCGTAATGTTGCGGATGAATACAAGACAGAAAACAAACGCATTTCTAGGTTGATATTACTTTCCAAAGAATTTACATTCTTATTTTCTAATAAAAGTCATTAAATAGTTTTCGTACTACTATTAATTACATTGTAGTTACAACAAAATTATATTTTATATACTTTGTAATAAAAAAGAATGATGCGCGAACAAAGACAATAGTTTGAACAATAAAATACATTTTGACGAATGAATATCTTCCTAACAAACTGAAATAATCCAATTTAAACCATGTACGTAGACATGCGCGACCACGAAAAAAAAAAGAAAATAAACTGTAAAAAATACCAGAGTAGTTCACAAAACAATAAAAAGTCAACCACACTTTACGATGTTTCCCAAACAATATTATCAACGATAAAAAAAAAAGAAGAAAAAAAAGAGCACCGAGATACTAACGTAAAAGCATAGGTACCGATACATCGACTTGGTAGTAGATGTGAAAGTCGACCGCTTATGGGTTGCTCACATATCGGTGAATTGCGTACGTAGAACCACGCGCCTGCACGGAAAATTGTCGGTGCTTGGCGCTATATATACTCCGTGTACCGAGTTTATCGGTCATTAAAAGCATTGAATAGCCGTGTCGATGACTCGCATCCAATTAAAGGGCTTTGTCGTTCGCGGAGTGGGAGTGGGTGAGAGGAAAGGGGGGAGGGGAGGGAGGGAGGAAGCGGGGAGGGAGAGGGAGGGAATGCTGTAAGGTATATATACTAGTCTGGGTGCACCTGCCGATCATGGACTACGACGACGCTGCATCGTTTTTCAATGAGTGAGCTCTGGTTACTCTTGTTGGTGGTTCACTCACTTTTACTAGAAACGCTTTTGTTATTTATTTCTTGTTCACTCCGGTACATTCTTCCTTTTTCGAACAATGTTGCCGGATTTGTGAAAAGTTCTTTTATACCGTAAAGGTATATACACTGTTAGATTAAAGAAATTTATTTTCATTCGTTTGACAAATTTTATTTCGGGTCAAATTTATTTGAATTAATAAGAAGATCGTAATTTTTTTAGAGTTCAAAGAAAAATGATCTACAGTTTATCTTTCAGATTTTATTGAAATATTAGAGTAATAAATATTAAATAACAAATATTAAAGAAAATATTTAATTTGTAACAAAATATATCAAATATCAATTTGTTAAAAAGAAAAAAATGACTAATTATTACATTTTTTTCTCACGATAATTGCACGCAAAATTCCTGGAGTTTATGAATTTCTTATATACATATATTCTTCAAGTACGCTTTCGGATTCGTTAAACGCAAGTAATTGTCGTAAATAAATATTAACGTATAAACAGGAACAATTAATTACGTGTTGCAACTCAATAAACTTATTTTCCCTTCACTCAATATCAATATTATTAACAATAAACACACAAAATAACATGTATAAATCAATTATCAAAAAGATTATACGGTAATCCGGTTATATTAAATTCCATATAAGTACGAAAATTTCATTTGAGCTTTATTAGTGAAATATTACACGCAATTTCATTTATAATATCAATCAACAGATCATGCAAATGGAGTAGATACATTTATAGTGGATGTAACAGAATTTCATCCAATTTCGACTAAAATTTAAATAATACTAAAGTACATTTTTGTAATTTATAGTCAATTAATTCTCGTGCAATATAATTATATAGTTTGTGGGTTATATAACACGAAACACATATATTTTCATTCGATACGCAGAAAATTAATTTTAAAGTGAGTTTCACATAAAAACTCGTCGTGAAACCATAAAATATTCAAACACATTAATCGGTAAATGTCGATTTCCGCACAAAATGAATATGTCAATCAGTATAGTATATATACTATAGTATCACTTACCTCTAAATGTATGAACGTACTTTATGTATATTTTAGACAGGAAGACTGTCAATCGAAGTTCCTCCAGATTTTATTGACGAGGATACGTCTACAGATGTTACAGTTCGAGAAGGATGGCACGTAAGTTTCCTATTCAATATATTCACTAATTTCAATTAAATAATTGATTAATGCTATCAAGACCTCAATGCCAAATAATGATAAGAATTTTTTTTACTATTATTGTAGATCTTAAATATTTAGTCAATTTAAATTATTGATAAATACGTGTAATATTAATCTATAAATCGAGTAGTAAATAAAATATAACATAAACAATTTTAAAAAATAACACAGAGTGCATAGCTTGATTGTTTGCAATAAAAATATGTACTAGTAATAATTTAGATCCTTGACTACCGATTGAGATTAGTACAGAGATAAATAAACAAATGCAAATAGAAATAAAATGACTCGCGTTTAGAGGAACATTTGTCAGTCGTTAAACTGTTTGCAAAAGGCATGGAATAAAAGTAAGTAAGTATACGAGTTTCACGCGAGTCGCTTCTCCCTCTCGCCCTCCCTCTTTCGTAAAGTCCGATAAGATTTCCGGCCGCTCATTGAAAATCTGGGCAAGACTGACTCGATTAAGGTCTTATCAGTTCAGTTCGGATAAATTGGATCTCACAGTTTCATTCCCTCCGAGTTTTCTTTTGCGAACGCGTATACCTCTCGCGCGAACTAATTTTGTTAACATCGAATTTCGGAATGAAATACTCGTAGAGAACCCTCCAGGAAATTCTTCTTTTGGGACGAAGGAAAAACCATTTAAAAGTTACGCGCTCGCGCGCGCGACGGTGTCGTCCGAAGTGAAAAAAAAAAGAAAGACACTGTTTTCTCCTACACTATAGAGCTTGAAGAATTTTTCGAGTTGGAATAGTCTCCGGCGTAGAATTACACATTGAAATTTGATTAGTGTTCTGTTCAATTTTATGTACCTTTTTGTTTTATTGAGTTACTACCGAGCATTAATGTGAAACGATCATGGTATAATTTTTAGTGTCAAAATCAATAGATTGTTTTATACAATCACGTATAGGGGAAAATGTAATTACTGAAGGATATATCTGTTATGAAATTTATAGTATATTCAAGTTTTACATACTGATGCGATTATCGTTCAAAGTTATAAGAGCGTAAACTCTAAATTATATAGTTTATATAGAAAGGAAATTGAATATATAGTTTATAATTCGATTGAAACTGTATGACATTTACTTTCAACTTACTTATTTTGAAATGATCTTCCTAAACGTTTATTAATAAATTAATCATATATGAATAATATTAATTTAATACACGTGAAATTAGCGAAATTCGAAGCTATAGTTTAATATGTAGTGGCGCACAGTTAATGATGCGATTAAATATTATTTACTACAAACAATTAGTGATTAATCATTCTAATTAAATATATTTATTAAATAATTTTTAATATTCTCTTAATTAACAGTTATTAACTTTTACGTGATAGCTTTATAAATGTGCGTAAACAGATCATGCAACGATTAAAGAAACATATTGATTTTTTTTATTAAAATTTCTTGAACAAGAAAATTAGACTAAGTTTGAAAATGTTACTTGAATTTTCAGGTGAAACTAAAATGTCGAGCTACCGGAATACCGACACCGAAAATCATTTGGCGTCGAGAAGATCAAAAGGAAATAATTATTCGAGAGTCTTTCCACGATAAATCAACGAGTTCAAACGAAAAGGTCAAAGGTACGTAAATTTTCGAGTAGTTGAGAATTAATATCGTTTTATGAATATTGATAGTAATTTAAAATCAATAAACGCGTTAAACTTGGAATTCGCTTTATTTGTCAGTCAATTTGTACAAATTATGTTCTAAAACGCAACTTCTGTATATTGATCGACGTGATGTAATTGCAAATATCACAAATACAGCTTGCATAACTTGAGGTTATTATATTTTTCAAAAATACCTTATATTTATAAAAATGTACATTTTACTATCGGCAGCATACACATAAAAATGAATAGTAATTCAATTAGCAAATTAAAATTTTTATTTTAAATATTCAAAAATTCTTACTGCGCAATTAATAATTTATCTTAAATCTATTGATTTTATGCCAATATTCTTACGATTACTCAACGAAATAATTTACAACGTTTAAACAAAAATAAAAAACGTCTGGATACCTTCAAATAAATTTTATTTAATACACTAATTATTTAATTATTATATAATTAAATATTCAAATGTTCAAATATTTATATATCATATTCAAATTTTTTAAAATATATATACATTTATATTTATAAATATATATATATTAACTGATATTTCATTCTCGTGTCTCATGAATAATTAAAATGATCTCTGTAAAAAATCTCGACGTTGAGTATCAATAGATTATGATATTTTCGTTTCAAAAAAGATAAACCTCACGTTATAATACAATTTTTGTATACGATGACATTAATCAAAAGAAACGCGGTAGCGATAGGTCAAAGGAGGAACCTCCGATGAATATAATTTTTCTTGAATTTTATTTGATTATAGTTCACAGAGTACAAGAATGGGTCAACGAAGAGCTTCAACTCAACAAGATCAAACGAGATCAAATGGGTGTCTACAATTGTATAGCGAGCAATGGAGTGCCTCCTGCAATCATCAAACGAATAATCGTCGAAGTACATTGTTAGTAGTAAAATTGTTCCTTTAACATTTGTTTTCTTTATTATTTTCATAAATTATGTATAATCTAATATACAAAGTTTCTTAATTCAGAGGAAGGATGATGTTACGAAACGAAAGATTTTTTAGACATAAAGTCAATGAATCGTTTGTTATTTAAATAATGTGTAGCAAATTTTATTTTACCCTTTGCAATACTCTTTTTCTCTCTTACAAGTTATTTATAAGTTTAGAATTTATTGTACAACAATGTTATATTTATACTAGAATTAATTAATTACATTCATATTTTCTTCAAATTAATTGATTTTTGACCAAATTAATTAATTTTGCGTAAGAATATTATTCTTATATAAATAACATAAAAAATACTTCAACATTTTTAATCTAGTTTATTTGTAAATAATGTATAAAATTTAATTTGAAATAGGAAAGTTCTTTTTTTTTTTAGTTTTCACGTAACTGAAATTGAAATCGGATGTTTTTACTTTGGTGTACTTCTTTTTTCTGAATCAGCTTACAGACTACTATTTGATTACAAAGTTATAAACAGAACTTCATACGTGTTTCATGATAACAATCTTTTCAAAAGTAAAGTTCATTAGAATTTTAAGTTGTTAGTCTCATTTGTTACTGGTAAATTATCTCTAGTCTCATTAAGATTCTCATTTCATAGAGTTGAATAGTTCCCTTGTTATCAGTTTAAGTTTTAAGAGAATCGGAAGCAATGTTTATTAATTTGACTATTTAGTTATATTTATAAATAAAATCTTTTTTCAAACAATTGAAATTACATGTAATAGGTTAATTAGATTAATTATAGGGTAAAACCTTTTTCGGCTATAATTGTATAGTTTGTTATATATCTATAATATAAATAATATTTCTAATCATAACGTTAAAATTTTGTTAGAAAAAATTATACATCATCAATATAAAAGTTGATTATTGTTTCAATAGAAACGTACCTACAACTCCTTCCTCTTAAAATATTGTATAAAAATTTACCCTAAATCAAAATTAATTATAAATGTTGAAATGGATGATAACAACAATTTCATATATATCCAGGGAATGCCAATTTATTACGGCACCTAATTAACCCTTTGTCAGAGAGAAACGCGATATAACGAGACAGTAGATATATTGAAATTGCTATATATATATGTAATTAAAAAATTAATGAACCATCCGGTTCTTTTTTTTCTCAACAGTTCCACCGGTGATACAGGTGCCGAATCAACTAGTAGGTGCACCTCTCGGTACTGACGTCGTCCTTGAATGTCTCGTCGAGGCGTGTCCTCAATCGATTAATTACTGGTCATACAATAACGGTGAGTTCAACTCTTTCTCTCACTCCCCCTTTTTCTATATACTCTCTGACACATTTTCTGTCTACCTGTATTTTTATAATACTGAAAAAATAAAAAAACGCATCGTTATATAAAATTTGCAAGAACGTCCTCCATTAAGCTTTTTCCACGATTAATTGACGCGGGAAAATTGAACGACGATTTTCCTCATGGAAGATAATTTTATAACCATCGATGATTGTTGCATTCTTTATATATATAGTGACCAATTTAAATAAAGTTTTTTTATATCTGGTTGACGAAATATATAAATGTACCGTGAAAATTCGTTTAATTAATCTATTAGCTCCGTTATAATGTATACATGCGTGACATTTTACACTATTTAATTGTTTGGGTATATAGTAAATAAATACACGAAATAAACAACGTGGATTACTTCTAACAGGTGAATATAACAATATTGATTAGAATGATGATGGCATACACTTTGAACAGATATCCATAGCTAACTCAATTTTCAATTGTTTGGAGTATAGCCCACAGGTTTCGAAACTGAACTCCTCGATTCGCAAACTTGATTAACTATGTTATAACAGGGCGGAGGGACACCGACTGTCCCTTTAAGAACAATTATTGTCCATTTGTAGATCCATTTCTCTTTATTATTTCTCCTCGTATATTACAGCCATTAAGAAAGTCGTTTTCAATGCTGTATTATTCAAACCGTTCATTATTTAATGTACTAACATACCGTACACCTATTAATATTGGATGTATTCGAGTTCTAAAATTGTGTCATTACTTAGCCCGCTTTCATTCAAATACATAAACAAAATATTGTGACGACTATAATTGAAAGCTGCCACTTCGAAGGTAATCTAGTACCTGTTTATTAACGGTAATTTCGTACACGTCTCGTTGTACTCATCGAACTATTATTTAACTGTAAGAGTTATTAGGAATCATCAAACGCTTAAAATCTAACAAATCTATTGAAATAAAATATTTACGAACATTATGTCTTAGAAAAATAAAATTTTAAAACTTTTAAAATTGTACATTATTTTTATAAATACTATTATTTAACACAAGGAAGACAATAATTTGGTAGCCAGTTTTTATTCAAATAGAAACGTATAAATCCCACGTATAAATTCTAAACTATCTCAATTCGTATACTTCAAATATCCGATGTACAACAAACCAAAATAATATACAACCAATTGTCTTAATTTTTCCTCTTTGAAGCAACTCATTATTCTTACCTTTCAAATATTAAAAAAAACACCTGATTTAAATTCTTGCATTTTCATTAGTCCTAAATCTAGGTGCAAAAAGATGTAAATCTTGCAGAAGAGGCAGACGATATGTGTCAGTTTTAGGATGAGCGAGTCTCATGCATTATATAACACGAAATCGAGCGGAAATCCGGAAGCGCACACCACGTGTCTATTCCCGCAGTGATATATACACGCTCGCGCGCGCATCGAAGGTTATTAACTCGTCGGGACATACTACGGTTATCGATCGAAGGTCGTATCCACCTTTTTTCGTTTCTCCTTCTTTTTCTTGTGGCAAATTGTTCGGAAGAAAGAGCTAGGAAGTTAAAAGCTATTGCGGTGATGGGATTCGTCGTCCTCGTCCTCGTCGTCGTCGTCTTCGTTGTTGGCGGCGGCGTCGGCATTGGTGTACCTTGCTCAACAAGTGCCCAACCTCGTAAAACTTTTCTGGGAGGCCTATTTTCGGATAGCTCGATTATATTTTATATCAATTTGATTGATATTACTTTACGTGGTAATGTCATATTATTTTTATAGCTGAGGGATGGCACGTGAGCATCTATACCGTAATTAATCTTGTTTTCGTTCGAATGTGCACATTTTTAATGGAAATATATAGACAGTCTCTTTTTATATAAATTTGGACCAATAGGTTATTTCAATATTTTTTTTTATTAAAATTTACTTATTACAATGATTTTAGACAATGTATATATTTTAATTCCGGAATATAAATTGCACCAAAAATAACAAATTTAATTTACGGGCAAATGATTAAACATTTTAAATTTGATAAAAGTATATTTTGATAAAAATATCACTGGCATATTTGTATTACTACTTTATCAATTTTTTGCATCATTTTAATGAATTCTGAAAGTTATCTGTATAGTTTTTTTTTTCTGTTTTATCCGTTAATTATTGGTACGTTTTATTACTTTTAAATCTATATATACGTATAACGCAGGGCTCATATTTAGATTACTTTTACGTGAAAAGGAGCAAAATAAATATAGTCGGATATTCAATGCTTTTGAAATAAAAGATCCAAAATAAATAAAATTAGTTGTAAGAAGATAGTTCCTCATATCTATAACTACATAATACAGTCGCACAATATTAGAAAAAATATGCATTATTTTCTAAAAGGATGAAACTTTTTTTTTAACTTTACTTATAAGTTTTAATAACAATAATACGATATAAAAAAAACTATACATATGTATGATATAGTTGGAGAATTTACAGCTTTGGAACATTGTATTCTGCCGAAGCACGTACATATTCTAATCAGGATCGTGTGGAGGTGCACAAAATGTATAGTTTCTACCGTAAAATTTGAATGGGTTCCATCAGGTTACGTCATTGACGCATATATATGACAAGTTATCCATTGTAATATATTCAATATCTGTTGTCGGACTGCATCCGACTACCTCTGCTGTGATGCATGTAGATATTATACGTTTTCTACGTAAATTCATAGCCCTTTAATATACGCGAGTGAGGAAAAATGCACTTCGATATATGATGTTATATATATGTGTGTGTGTGTGTGCATGTGGGTGCGCGCGCGCGCGTGTATTATGTGGCTTTATAGTATTATCAAGGATTAAAATATATTACTGTACGGTGCTAGACCGTTTTCAATAATTTTATAAATTCAATAACTCCATGAAATATTGTTACACACAATAAATTTTATTCTCTCAATAAAGTCTGATTATAGACAAATAATTAATCTTTACTAAATTGGATTATTAATTGTTAGGTGTATTATATTTTTTTTTACATTTATCATTATAAATATTAGATAAACATTAAGATAAACATATATTTTAAAATTCTACTTCTAAATGAGATAGATTTTTCTATTAAATAAAATTCGATTTATTTTAAATAAATTGATTAGTAAATACGTAATATATGTACGTGAATTAGATATGCTAACAATATATTGATTAAAATGACACTCTTTAAGCATTACTCTAAAAATAGTAAGATTATTATGTATAATGCAATTGTATACATGCTTATAAAAGTTAAAAAATTTATCAAAGTTAGATTGCATGGAAAATGCAATATATCTTAAATTGCCATTTTCCTCAAAATTTACTTTTCTATCGTGAAAAAAGTTACCTGTTCACTTTATCATTTTAAATTTTTATTTTTAAACTTTCGCACAATATTCCTTAAAACGCTTAAACCAAAGTATGCACTTGTTAAATTTATTTTTACATCGTATTTTACACAAAGTAAACTTTCAAATCGTTAAATTGAATTGAATTATATATTGTAAGTGTCAATACTCGGTATGTAATCCATAATCAAATATCCTCTTATAAATATCCTCTTAAATATTCATAAAATAATATGCTCATTCGCGTAAGCCAAAAGGATGATAATATTAAAAAGAAATCTTAAATAAAAATAGCTTTGTTTTCTCGAACAAATTTCTCATTGCGAAGCAAATACCTTGAAATTCAAGCGCGGCGAACAATTCAACATCCGTAACGCGATAGCGCATATACACGAACCAGGTATGAGCTTATCGTCAGCTTCAGCTAACATTACCCCCAAAGATTCGCCATAGGGTTTATCCATCAATATACCTATATAGTTTATTGAGTTCAGTAGGCCCGTGGAGATCGCTAGCGATTCTTTAGGGATATATATGTGAAGGATTGCTCGAATTCACAATGATGGATTTATTATCGGAGTGGTAATATTTCTGCAAACCTATCGTGATAATTATCAATTTAACATAATTTTTTAATAGTTTTATTAGTACGTGTGAAAAAGTGAATACAAAGCATTATTAAATAAAGGTTTATTAAAATATTGAAATCGTCGTTCAACGGTTAAATATAAACTAAAAGTTATTTTTTCGGTGTTGGCTATAGTCCGAATTAAAATAAGATCTTTTTTACATTTATCCAAAACAATTTTTATTATTTTCATCACACACATACTTTGAAAGCCTTGACGCAATTATAACAGTTTTTATATTTCTCTATTAATAATTTTTAATTTATAAGAAATTTAATATTCTGCTATTTATTAAAGTGTCAGATTATTAAAATATTTACTCCTTTGACTACTAAAGCTCGAGTCAATTTTAATGAAATTGATGAAAAAACGATATTCTAAGTCACTATATTGATCACATGAATACATGATAATTTATAGATGAGCTTACTAAATTCAGTTTTGAATCAATATATAATTTAGTTCGATTATTGGTTTTAATAACTGAAAAATATATAGGGGAGACTGGGGCATTTTTGAACTTTTTTTATTTATTTTTTTTTTCTTATTGAAAACGATATAATTTTATACTTCGGACCATGGCAACTGCAAGTACTTGTCTCTAACTATTTAGTCAAATTTTTCACCCATGATATTTATCAATAGGACGGTTTATTTTATGGTTAAAAAAAGGCATTTTATTCAAAAATGCCCCAACCCTGAGATATTTTTGAACACACCCTGGGGTATTTTTTAACTTATTTGCAATTTTTTTCTATGTAAACATTAATATTTTACAATGTAAATGAGCGGAACTTTAAATACTTATTTTTTAGCAAGTTGTAGAATTTTTTTAGGCACTAAATTTATCAATACAACATTTTACTTTTATGCTAAAACAAAAATTATTTTTCTGAAATTTAACTTCTCCGTGATGAAAATTTGTACGAGTACTTTAAATGGGGAAAAAATAATTGTTAAAGTTTTTCTGTTTTATGATAAATAGCTTTGATTTTTAAATATAAAATTTACTACTTATTAAGTAAAATACAAGTATTAAAATTACTGTAAAATTTACATAAAATTTATAGAACAATTAACATTTTTATAAAAAATAAATTTATTCAATCACAATATAATTTAATAATTTTGTACTGGATTTGCAAGTTCTACTTCAGCTTCTTTCAGAGATTTTAATATTAACCGCTTTACTTTTTATTTTTGTAACAACTATTCTCTCCTCATGAATATTTTTGTTTAACAATATTGTTATAATCTTTTTAGGTTTTGTTCCTTCTAGATTTGGCACGCAATAAATATGTTACAATATCATCGTGCACCAATTTAGTTAACACGTTCAAATTTACCCCAGGGTTCGTGTTCAAAATCATCCCAAAATAGAAAAAAACTTCAAATATGCATTGCGCAATAATGAATTAATATTTTTCAACGTAATTACGATCAAAAGAAATGTAGTATGAGTACTTTTAACGTGTCCGATTTGCAGGTATATAAAAACTACAGCGCAAGTGTGCTTTTAAAAACTATAAGTACAAATAAAATAAAATGAGATTTTCATTTTTGCAGGTTTCGAGTAAACGTAAACAATCGATTCGCAATAGCTCGTAACTATAGGGAATTTGAGATAATAACTTCCATTATGTGTAAACAATTGCTTAAATCAAAGCTATGTTATTATCGATGTTACGTTTTTAATACAAATATACGTCTCTTATCCTGTTTATATTGCAATTCTGAAATAAACATATATATTATAACTACTCCAAACATTGCATATATAAATTACTTTACAAAAACTTATTATTTCTTAATTATTATTTGTTAGAATGAACAGTTTATTCATGGTGTTATCCTGTCATTTGTTAGTTATATACACCAAACTACATGTACAGCTGAAGATATAGTATATTACATACGATGGCCAGTAAAATAAGAAATGTCTCAGATCACACGTAATTGTCGGACGAACATGTGATCTGTGGCTTTATTTTTACTGGCCAAGGTGTGTATACTATTTTTCTGCGCTACGTTGCCGGAAAACGGAGGGCAGAAAAAATATTTAATAATTTATATACTTCTTTTTCTTAATTTAATTACATAATTGACATTCTTGCAAAAATCGTGAGCAATGCGAAACAAACATTTTCTGAAAATGTAAACGTTTTATTTTATACATTTTTTATAACATAGATACAATATTAAATTAGAAAAATATACTTAAAATTAATGTATATTATTTGTGTTTTAATATTGTATCAGTTTATAATACACATTAGATAAAGACCAGATTGACTAAAAGTAGAGTAAAAACAAATTTTTTGACCTTATACATTGTGAGCAAGAGTCTTTAACTATCTAATCACCACACGCTGTGTTTTGTTACGATGATAAACGACCTTACCTTTTAAAACCGATCGAGATAGAAAATTTATTGGCACTTTTACAATTTCTTAAATGATGTGCCATCAATGGCAATATGTATATATATATATCGATGCACGCTTACGTACATGTATACCTCTAAGGTTTCAAAGTGAGTGCCCATAATCGATAATATGTTTAAAGGCGTGATGATCATATCGAACGGCCGACACGATGTTCAGGTAGTGACGAAGGCACCGACAAAGGGACACCACAACGCTCATCCTAACTTCAATTTCAAAGTTAAGATGCTCTTAACTATACGAAATTTCACTAAACAAGATGTTGGCACTTACAAATGCTCGGCTAAGAATTCCAACGGTGACTTTGAGAGCAGTATTCGATTATACGGTAAGATTTATTTACTTTGGATCGTTTCAATTTCAGTTTATTATTTCATAATTTCGTTTGAAATATTGACCAAATAAATTAAATTAAAAAATTTTATTTTAGTAATTGTAATTACTTCATAATTACTTCATTATAATTATATACTTTTATAATATTTATTTAAAATTTAAGTTATTCCTTATGTTGAATATACAATACATGATGCTAATGCGACAGTGTTTTTACAAAAGTTAGCAAATTTTGCATACTCTGCAGAAGTAATGTGACATATGATAATTAATTTGGTATGTGAGTTTACGTATCTATACGTATATTTACATAAACATTATAAAAATTTGACACTTACAACCATAAGCTATGCGTGTTTTCACAGACATCTAAAATCAATCAAGTCTTTGAATAATTCGCAATAATAAATATTTAATTCAGAACAATAAATCGATGTCGGTTGTAAAAGCAAAATGTAAGAGGGTACACGCACTTAGTCCATTCTCCATTTTCCCTCAACTACGAAAATCCAGATTTAACGGACTAGCTCGGTCCGTTCGTATATGTACACAACTACACAGACACACACAAACACACACATATATATGCGAAAGTCGAATATCCCACGTAGTACGGAAATCAAAGTCTTTTACCATACAAACATTACGCTCGTGTCCGCGTGAAAAGGCACAGGATAGACACGACGATTTTGTCGCGAGCGGGCGCGTGAACGGATGATGTGCGCTGCACGTAAGGAGATTTTCTTATATCCGTGAGTTGAGTATCTCTACGTGTGTTGGTCTTGTACATGCATCCTTACTTTGCGACCGAAGCCTTCCGGGATTTTCCCCCTTCTTTTTCCCCCCTTCTTCTCTCGTCGGTGAGATAAAACGAGCGCGAGTTACGGAATTATATTCGAATCCCTCGGAGTAACGTTCCGCGCGACTTATTTCAATTTTATGCACCGCGTGTACCATCCTCTATCTTCTCTCTCTCTCTTTCTCTTTCTCTCTCCCTCTCCCTCTCTCCTTCTCCTTTTAATTCAAACAAATGATACGTGCGCGACCAACTTTTTTATAAGATTGTTTGCCTTCTCGGTCCCTTACGTTATTATATATTATATTCTTGTTATATCAAGGAAACTACAAAAGTATGTTCCTGAATTTTTTAAAAGTAATATTCTTAATTTAGATCGAGAGTAAAACAATGCTATAAGAAGGATGAGAATTGTTTCAAAGAACGAATAGTATATCATACTAATAATAATAATACAATTCAACTTTTTTTTTAACTTTTGTGATTAAAATTGTATAAAAACAAAGATACATTGCATATTATACTTGTTTCGTAAAGTCTAATTCAAGTTATTATTCTTAATTACGAATATAAATATACGTTATATGTACATAAAACTTTAAAATGTACATTTATCTATATATATAAATACTCCCAATAATTAAAAATTATTCAAAAGTTAGTATTATTATCATCGCTATTATTATTGTTGCACGCTATTTTAAAATTACTCATTTATTTAGCAAACGTTTTATTTATCAAGCCTATAGTTTCTTCTTCAATAGACATTCGTTAGAACTCAAGTATACTATACCACTATATGCGACCCTTTTCGATTGATAAAAGTGTCTTTGTAACATTTTACGTCTACTTTCTTCATAAATACAGTGTATAGGTTTCCGTCATTGGTTATCGTACAATCGATATAGTCGAAATAAATGTAATAATAAAGAAAATACAGATACGTTTAGTATACAAATTGTAAGGATAATTGCAACTTTTTTAAACAATTTTTGAATATAACCTATAGCACACGTTATCTTTTTTCATTTTTTGTGACACGGTTTTAATTGCTTTTGGAAACTGGGCCAATAGTAAGTGGATTTTTGTCTGCATTAAACTGCAGCTCGTATAAATGAAAAGTCTAATAATGCGCGTGACAAAAAAAAATAATGCGGAAACTGCAAATTATTTATATTTCCCGTATACCGTTCGACGAGAAATTATTGTCGTGTGACGCGCAAGCTTTTACATTTGTTTATATTAAAAACACTTGATGAACTGATGAACGACAATGTACAACTTTTTATATTCCAACAGAATTCGATAATCATACAAAAAAAAATAAAGGAAGTTTCTTCGATGATCAAGTTAAATATTATGTAAAAAGTTAATAAACGACGTTTTTATCGTAAATCTGAGCTTTTGAATCCTGTTGGCCTGACTAAGGCAAATTCATCGAACCTAGGTATATATGTATATACATATAAGAGAGAGAAAGATAAAAGCCATCATCTTTCTCCGATATACGTTAACGGCACGCATTATGAAGCGACGCGCTTTATTACAGCACGACGATATTAAAATGACCGAGTAATCGCAATTTCTTATCTCTATACCTCTTTCTTTCTCTTCTGAGCTTCGTGAATTATTCGTCCGACGATACATCTAACAATGTCCTCCTCATCTTTCTCGAGCGCTTTCGCTTCATTTGATTAACGTTCCTACCTCAATGTTTTATTTTATCTCCCTCTCCCCCTCTCCCGCTCTCTCGCCCCCCTCCCTCCATCCCCCTCTTTCGAGTATTAAGGGAGAGAGAGAGAGAGGCAGAGACAGAGACAGAGAGGCACGATTGTCAGGATTTAACAAAATCAGTCCGTGGCTTGGGTCGCTTCCTCTTGGTTTGTTTATCTAACCCCTCTCTTTTTTATCCTCCGTTAGCGAAGAATTTTACTAATTAGTTTTACGGATTACAATTACAAATTTTCCTTTGTCTTTCCTAAGTGGGCTAAGTAGATACGGGTCGACGATGGTAGGTATAAAAGTTGTTTAAATAGTTTTGATGTATACGCGTTATTCGAATTTTATTATTTTAACGCCAAAGAATTAATCAGTAAAGCAGTTTCTCCAATGTTGCTTGTTACAAATGTAGATGTACCTGCTACATCTTTCATATTCATTTCACGAGTACGCTGCATTTTGACTTTATTTCGTTTATACTTTACGAACAATTTGATTGTAGACTGAAGTTTTGAGTTTTATCTATTTATGTGTTAATCGACTTGTCGACTGAATTATATAGTATTATCATCGTTTAAACTCTCAATGGTTTCTGATTTACGCGATTGTAAAAAATTTTATACTTTCGGATGGTCAATAATACGTAAAAACTGTATACGCAAATGAAAAAAAATAGACTTTCGAATAGTTCTATATTAAAGATAAAAAAGTTTTGAATCCACACGCATCTATTTAGAGAGATAAATAAGAGCGAACACGAAGATTAATCAAAGTACCAACATTAGGTACAACAGAGGAAACCAAAAACATTGAAACGCGTGTAACAATCGGGCAAAGCAAATACTATACCCTCTCTCTGTTACAGACATAACGAGCGCGGTCAAACCAAAACCACTAAGCGAAACCATCGAATCAAACATCGACGAGCTCCAGCAGCCCGAGCTAGAGAAAGATAATAGAGCAGAAAATGATCCTCTAGGTGACACATCTGCTGAAGTTGAACGCACGGAGAATAATCGGCCTCTACCTTTGGACAATCCAGTTCAAGGTCACGTGGATGCAACTCAAATTTCAATTTCGGTGACGAACCTGAAAACGCGAGGGAAACGACCAGTTGGTCAACAATCGACGGCTTCCAATATCTCTGCGAGCCTCATCTTGGTCTCTGCAGTGTTGATCTACTGCAGGTGAAACGGCCGACGATAATTAACAGGTTGAAGGTACGCGCAAACGTTGGCGAATCCTTGAGTATATCTACGGGTTTAAAGCGAAGCTTTTACGGAATATATAGTTAATTGAGTACGTTTTTTCTTTATTTCCTTCCTTCTTTCTTTTTTTTTTTCATTTTCCTGATTGGATCGTTGATGTATGGGATTGGTGTAATTTAGAAACGACGCGCGTAATAACTAACGTATTTGTTACGTACTTTTTTAATCTTTTAATCAGTTTATAAATTGTTACGATAATTATTATAATGTTAACAAACTATTAGATTTATAACATTGCAAAAGAGGTTATTATTATCAATTTACATTTATTTTATTTATGTAAAATGATTCTAAATCTGACGAATATTAACAT
Source organism: Theocolax elegans (assembly GCA_026168455.1). Lineage (NCBI taxonomy): Eukaryota > Metazoa > Arthropoda > Insecta > Hymenoptera > Cerocephalidae > Theocolax > Theocolax elegans. The sequence continues at coordinate 9,844,852 of CM047426.1, read as the reverse complement.
ATAATCTTTAATATTCGATATAGAAATATATAAACAGATTAATACATTTAAACTGTTTCATTTGAATAAGTTAAATGTATTTAATTATTAGCTACAATCAAATGTTTATTCTGCTACTGCATCTAGGTATAATATAGTATTTTCATTTACATATACATTTAAAAATGAATATCCTTGCAAAATTACCAATAATTCTAAAATATATATATATCTACTACGTCATGTTGCTTCAACACCTATAAAAAGCAATAATTTACTGAAATAAATATTTTTATAAATAATATTTAAATTAAATTATTTTGCCCAAAAATATTTTTTTTTTATTCAGATTGCAGAATATATTATTTACAAGGTTCTCCTTGACATAACCAAATAATCTTTGTATTTCATAATTTAATCTGCACTCGTATTTATAAGATAAAGATTTTATTAATGACTGTCTGTGATAATATTATAACTTCTGAAAATATCCTAACTGACGAACTTGTCGTTAAAAATAAAAACCAACGGCGCAATTGTCCTATATATTATAATTTCTTTTACTTTCATAACATTGTACTTGTTAATTTTTTACTCAACTTACACATTATCCCAAGAGTACGAGATCATCTTGAATTTACATTTAACTCTGATAGATCTCTTATATGTATTTGTGACCAATTTTTTGCTAATCACGAAGTGATATCTATAGTCAACTTCTGGTGTTTCTTTTAGGAAAATGAAAATAACGTAAAAAAAAACATACGGTTACCTTTAATAATTCATTTGATTATATTTTACTTAAACATAATGTGTGTATATATATTTAAAATACAAATGATACGAATCTAACTTTTAAGCTGATATTTATATACCCTTTAAAGAGATATCGAACAAAAAAGCTACATCACTCTCTCTTCTTTTTTTTAGTAGAAATAACATGAAACCATTAATATAAACTGTTGATTGTGCATGGTAATAGCTTAGAACTAAATTTATGTATATAACCAAGTACAGCGTTGCTGCATTCGTTGTAAATTTATAAACACGTTAAACCTTGAAGATAGAAAATTATTTTATTTTTTTTTTATTAATAAATGAAGTGTTCTTTTTAGACAAAGACTTCTCTATTAGGTTCTTGTACTTACTTTTAAAAATACTTAATTTAAATCGTACTCGTTGTTGTCTTCATATTACTGGGCAGAAAAAGTTATTTTAGTCATTTCACTAGATTCTCTTAAATACATTGTAAATAACCCTAAAAAATTCAGAAATTTAATTCTATATCTTAAACGGATTGAAATTTGAAAGCTAAATAAATTGAATGCAATTTAATATCGTAATTTATTCTTTCATAAATTTTTGATTCCATAAACAATAGGATATACGTTTCATTGTATTCAGTGTTACGTGCATCATAATTAATAATTTTACTATATGTACACGTGTTAGTCTCTTTCTCAATTTCAAATATTCTCATACGAATTGAAAGTTTTATAAAATATTAATATAATTTTAATACAAAATTTTGCCACGATTAATCAAACAAAGTATTTAATAACAGCTTTAAAGAAAAAAGACAAAAAAATTCCTGAAGTTTAACTATAATGGCCTTTGACAAGTATCTTCTTGTTATCTATTACGTAAACATATATAGTTTTATTAATTATTCTTGAACAACAATTTTTCCGTAAAAACTGTGTAAATAAGTAAATAAAGAGATTCGCTTCTCGTAGTATTCGCCAACAATAAACGATCTCTCTTTAACTTTCAAAAGCAAAATCCAAAAGATACATAGAAGGCGGTAATTGATTTTACATTTTACCATTGTGAATGCAAGGATCGTACCGAAATGCGGCTGTAAACTTTCAAAGCGACACTATCGCAAGAGAGTTGTTCTCCTTTATTCCTGAAACGAAGAGGGCGTTCTCTTCTCTTTGTTTCAACCTTGCGCTGTTAAATATTGCACATATAACGATATACATAAGTATATATATACATATGTACTGTAAACGTTTTAGACACAGCTACGTTGTTCCTTTGGTTTTTTCGTCTGATCTCGTGATACAATGTGAATATTCCGTTATTCTAGTTAATACGGTCTAGATATGGGTAAGATTTTGGTCAGTAATTAAAGAAATGTTGTACCATTTTAATTTTATAGCATATGATATATTCCAATATCTATTAACGCTTTTAAATTAAAAATTGTCCGATTTTTTAAATCTATTAATTTAAATGGACCTAAATAGTGTATATATAAAAATAAAGCGAAAATTAAGAGAATGTTTCGTAATTCAATGTGTAATTCGATGTAGCAGTAAGGGAAAACCGTCAGGTCCGATTATACGTTCACGATTTTCAACGTCAGTTACCAACGTAACATTCCCAGAAGACACGTACAAATGACATTACCCTATAACATTATATACCTCAGTTAACCCTTAGAATAACGGAATATGAACCCGGTGTTATACATGCTTATATTATATTGAAAATTCGACGTTAGAGAGAGAAAATGTACATGTATGTGGCTGTACGTATAAGAATAAGAAGAATGAGCAGGGTGCAAAAGAAACGCATTTGTAACGAAGAAACGTCGCAGTGGCTTATCGGGGTAGGAGGAGGAGGAGGAGAGAAAGAGAGAGGAATATGGAGAGAGAGAGAGAGAGAGAGAGAGAGGGTGAGTGGGATAGGGGGAGCGAGAGAGAAACTTCCGTTACGATTTTCCGGCTGCGCGCAGCAAATATTGCCGAGCAAGTGTACTTTACGATATTATAACGCGCTTCAGAGCGACGAAAATAATAATAATAATAATAATGATAAAGCAAAAAGAAAAAGAAGGTAAGAAGCCAAAAAAAAATATATATATATGTATAAAGCGAACGATCGACGGACATTTTAGATTGCTCGCGTGCAACGTGAGAATGAAAATGATAATGTAAGAATATCTTCTAACTTTCTTTTTGATGTGAAAGTGCGCGTAAAGGTAAATGAGTATATTACGAATTAAAAGAGCATTCCAGGCACTTTTCTTTATTGGTTATATGCGTAAAGCTTGAAAAAACTTGTAATAATGGCTTAAGTAAAATGTGCGGACTTGTGTGTTTCTTAAGAACTCAACGTTGTTTGAGAATTATAGCGCAGTTTTTTATACCTGAATTGTAGTAAAGGTGTTTTTTAACGACTATATACATATATTAGAGATAATTTATCGTATAATAATTCATTAAATATTTGTAAATGTTGCTTTTTCATAAGTTTATTTATAGTGATCAGAATATAATCCTGTTAGAATATTATCCCATTTATTGTTGAACAAATCGTATTTTCGTATATCAATATTATTCATTGTATCGGGGATGTTAAAGTAGAAATATTTATATTAGATTTAAAGAAATTTTTTTTAGCTACTTTGAAGTTGTTTCTAAATTTATCTATAATTTATATTTACATTTTTAATGATAGTGAGTAGCATTTTATCGATTGCTTATTGTTACGTTATTATACTCCTATATTTTTATTGCATTTATAATATTTGATTTTAACATCCTCCCAACCTAGCAAATATTATCATTTTATTTATTTATACAGAAATATCTATAAAAATGTATAATTGACCTAAACTCAAATATATATATATACGATCAGTTTTTAAACAGACGAAAGGCTTATAAATGACATTTGATGAATGAATAATAAAGCGCGCGGTAATTAAATTTGTACATGTGATATGCGAATGATGCACGTTGAATAATTGAATTACCTGTTATATAAAAAAAATGCTATATAGAATGTATTGGTATTATATAAAAAGAAAAACAAAATGAAGAACAAGACTATACACTGATGAATAATAAATGAGGTAATGGTACGAACAAAAATGAAGAGCTAAACAATGATGTTGATATTACTAAAATAAATAAAACCGAATGAAATAGTGCGAATGAAAATACATATATAGATAGTCGAGGAGTTAAATTGAATAAAGAGATTGTAAAATAATGAGGAAACAAATTGTTGCCAAATAAAATTGCAATCCGCATGTATTATACGCGCACTAATATGTTGTCAAATATCATTTAACATCCCTTTACGCGAGAGCGTCATTTCTATATAATTTTATAGCTCATTAGAACATTTTGGTTAACGTCTTATATGATGGTCAACGAGAACCATTATACGTTTCTATGGATATTGAAGCATCGTCTATTTTGGAGGAAACCTATATAGGTAAGTAAATAACTATAATTATATACTCGTAACAACAAATATCCTTTGCTCGAAATCGTATTATTATTATTTAAATTTATTATTAATTATTAACTCTTTGCGCAATAATAAACATGTATAGTAAAGTAATTACCATTACAAATGAAAACTCAATTCGAGGGAATTTCACTTAAACTAATTCGAGCATAAATGGTATCACATCCATTGTTAAGGAAGTGTCTGTATACGCAGACATACATAGAAAGGACTATCCTAACTCTTCGACTATACATACATACATAGATACATACATACAATGCGGTTATAAATGGCCATCTTAAGATACCGGTAAATGAATACCCGAAGTACTTACATTAGTTCTTGGGCTTTATCATATCCCGAGATATAAGAAAAGAGAGAAAGAACTCAGGTTAAAGATAGCACTAGAGGCAGACGTTAAAAGAATTTCCACAGCAGGTGGCACTGTGAAATTGCTCCATGAACCCCTTGCTATAAGGTAGGGAGCGACAAGTGTGGCCATTATCATAAAAAATGTCTCCGCACATCCCTTCCTTCTACTATATCTAAGGCATCCGAGAAGGTATATAAAGAGCACGCGACACCTTTCCTACGTCTTAAAATCCTAATAACGACGTTAAAACGCTTACATTATTATCAACCTCTAAAACGAATCGTTTACGCCCTTTTGAAAAAATGTATCACAAGATACTGGCTTTGAGTAATGTCAGGCTTTACATACATCCTAAATATTTATTGACTCAACTGTCTGTGCTACAAGGCAACTATAAGGTAATTATATATTCTTCAGGATACAACGTATTTGTCCTTTTTTTTTTAATCATTCGTTTATTGTTTCGTTGTATCATATTGCATACACGTTTTATAAGTTACATATGTAATATATTTTGATTATAGATTCCTTATGGGTGTCTAAGACACTATTAGAGGCAACGAATCGTCATAAAAAATAGTTACAGTACACTTATTCAATTTTTTTTAAGTACACCGTATATCGAGATTTATGACTTTAGAAACTTTGAACGTTAACTCTGTTACGCGCAATCTTATAGTTAAAATTATGTATAATGTAATTTTTTTTTCTAAATCGTGGGGGAATTAAACAAAAGTTTGATGAAAAATTCAATAACTTCGTAGGTATTTTTATTAATCACCGAAAGAAAATACCCGTAAATGAACATTATACAGTAAATAATGTGCGATACAATTTATTTACACATTTTTAGGTACAGAAATGTGGTTCCCCTGACCTTGAAGCCCGAAAAATACTCCTAGTTAATAATTAATTAATCACGTTATTTTTAACCAAAAGAAAATATCACGTGACCTATTTATTAACTAAACGTATTCGTTCATTTATAAATTAAGTTACTCTAAATAGTAGATTACGATTTTTTTTGTATTGTATAACAAGTATATTCGCCCGCAAACAAAAAGTGCATATTATAAAAATTACTCGTACGAAAACGTTACAATAGAATAAAAAAGCAACAAAATGTATGTTTATTGTTTCAGAGTAAATTACAAAGTTTAACGTTACTTTACATAAAATTTCCGTGAAACTATCGGCCGTGAGTAAAAAAAGATCTCTGACTCGTCTCTTGGTATTTTGTCCCATGGTATAATGACAAGGCGCGACGCGTCAAAACTTTAACGTGAATTTCGAGTCTCTCCTGGTGCCTCGTCTTCCCCGAAACTTCCATCTTCCGTACGCGGCCATTAAGCGAATTCGCTCCTCTCGGACCCTTGTATAACCCCAGTCTCTCTCTCTCTCTCTCCCTCTCTATCTCTTGGTTTCTCGTTACTCTTTTCCTTCTCACTCTCACTCTCGTCCTCCCTCTCTCTCTCTTTCTGTCTTAGTCGAGCTTTGTGCAGCGCAAGGCTCGGTTACTCCACTTAGGGCCTTGGGAAGAGCTCTCGTAATTTCAACACGTGCGCGGGTGGTGCACCTGTCGCGCTCCAACGTTGCCGCCGCACTTAGTCGTATTCACCGTGACTACTTAAGGAAAAGTTATGCGATCGGTAGATTTCTTATTATTCTGACCTCCTTTTTACCCACTTTACTCTTTCAGTTTCACAAGTATAAACAGTTAAAAATTTTGTTGACTTTTTTTTTTCCTCAAATTTTAATGTGGCAAGTACAGTATGAAAATAATTGTGTGATTCGTGCATAGTATTAATGAATCATTAGTCGTTTTAATCATTCGAATGAAAACATACAAAATTCAAAAATATTTGATAAATGTTGAAACTTTAATTTTTCAAAAATAAATAGTTTATTGCTCTAATGTAAATAATTATTATTCTCAAAACAACGTAGATATTTTTGAAAGCGAAAAGAAACATTTTTTCCTCTCCAGCTTATAAAATTTGATTAAACAAACGTTTTCATTTATATCATAGGATTTTTGTTTATAAACGTTTTAATAGATTAAAAAAACTAGTTTTTTTACTCGTAAAACGGGTGTATCTTAATCAAACTCTCTTTTTATGAATCGCGTAAATACAATTTAGGAAAAATAAAATAGTAAAAGATAATATAATATTTTTACATTTTATATAAATAGAATAATATTTTCAAAGTAAAAGTCGTCGGGATGTTTTTAATTCTACATTTTAATACAAACTTTTTCATAGAGACAATTTTTCATGTTGTAGAAAAATTCTATGATTACATAACATAACAGTTACAACCGTATGGAATTTCCAGATCGAATTTCATGCACCCAAAAGCTTCGGCAACGAAAATCTTTTTCTCTGTGTGACATGTTACTATTGCTTTCTGTTCTTTATTCATTTATTTATAAAATCGTATTAATTTAATAATGTGAAACTTTGTCAGCTTCATTAACAATATACTATAAAATTATTTCTATTCTGATATATTATATTATATGATTTTACAACGTTTGGACATTAAATAGTAACTAAATTTGACATTTACCTGTCAAATGTTTAAAGTTTTTGATTTATGTACTTGAATCATTAATAATTTAATAACGTAGACATTGCTTTTATGAATAATAAATTTTTTTTTATTATTTGTTTTTTTTAAGTCCGTATACCCGCTATTTGGCAGGTTTTTATTTACGGGGCACCCCGATACCACCTATATTTCCTTTCCTTTTTCTCCTTCTGATTTTTTCCCTACCACCATGCATTCGCTCGGGTTTATGCCCGTGAGAGGAAGAGAAAATCTAATAGTATGGAAAATCTTCCTTGAAACAGCCGGTGTATAGAAGCATTTTGTTTGAGTATGTAGGTCACATTGCGTAGGTCTAAACATCGAAATCGAATATTCCACACTTCCCCTACACGTTGTGAAGTGTGGAAAAACATCTAACCAATCCCAAAAACCGCACGAAGATGTGTCACCCATCCAAATACTAACCGCAGCAAATACTGCTTAACTTTCGTAATCGGCCGATGTGTGTCTCGGCCTCGTTGCTATCGCGTCGGTGAATAATAAAGTGATATTAAAAGCTTTAATTACAAAATTCCAGAACCTCAAATAATTAATAAATTTATTAGAGGTTCCTATATTACATTTTTCGTTACTTAAATTAATTTTTGATTTTTACATAATATTGCTATCATCGCAAATTTGTCATGAATCAGAAAATAAGCGCTGATTAGTAAATATAAAAAAATGTAAATAAATAACGAAAAGTACGAAAAATTTCGGTGAGCGTGTAGTTTTGTATAGAATCCGACATCTCCTTAATATGCTTACATATATCCTAAAAATAACATCATAATTAATATCGCAATTTTCCAAGAACATAAATTCTCACAAATGAAACGGTAGTAATTGAATTTATAAAAATGTTCAAAACGGATACATTTAAATCGAGTAACAAGAACGATGTAAAACGAGGCGAAAAAAAGCAAGCAGATACACACCAGTTGAAAACAAACGCGTGCGTGCACGAAACGTAATTTAATTAAGTCCAATTTAATTTGCCGAGCTTCCGGTTTTTCCACTCGAACCAACAATTACAGGCGCTCGTCCACCGGAAGGAAACAAAAAAAAGAATGCGAGCTTTTTTTTTTTTAGTTAGGAGCAAATTTTTATAAGGCATCGCAGCTAGCATTCTTCTAATTTCCTATCTGGAAGGGGGGGAGGATAGGGGGGGCTATAATAACACCGCGCAATTACCTCGCGAGATTTCTTAAGTCGGCGAAAGAAAGGAAATAAAATCAGCATAAAGCTGCTCTCTTGGGTTCCTCCTTTTCCTTCCCCCCCCTCCCCCTCCCTCCTGCCCCTCCTTTTGCCTACGCCTTTATCTTCCTCGTTTTGGCCACGTCTCTCTTTTACTCTAATTTACGATTTCTCATTATATAACTTCATTTATACATTTCACGAAACGTTATTAATACTAGAGCTTCTGCGTTTATTTTTCAACTACTCGCAAATGCAAATTAGAGCAATTTAGACAATTTTGATTATATTTAAAGTGTAATTTTAAAAGTTAATCTAATGTTAGTAAGTCAAGTTTTTTCTACTTGGGTGTTTATATAATTATGTTAATTTTAGGATTGTTGTTGAACATTTAATATTGCAGATATTCTGCTTTAACTTATTGAAATATAGTTTAGCTTGATTTATCTCTATATTTAAAAAAATAATTTAAACTCAAATAGTCCTTTTAATGAAACTACAAGAAATGTGTGTAACAAAAGAAAGACTTAGTTCCGATTATCCAAATTTTGTTTTATCTGTTCTATAACTTTTAAGTTGCATTATGATTGCCCTTGTTAAAACTAATATAATCATATTTAATAAAATTTTAACCAAAATCCGAACCGTTGAAACAAATGTAGAAATTTTAAATAGCTTTTAAGTGGGATAGAAAAAGAACAAGTTAATGTATATTATAATATAACTTACTACAAGTGTATTATAAAATTTAATAAAGTTATAATTATATTACAACTTATAATTCTATAATATATATAGTACCTATAGTTATATATTTTTATATGATTATATACGAAAATGAATGGTATTACTACAAAAAAAAGCATTTGTTCCCTGTAAGTATATTGGAAAATATTTAAAATACAGAAGATCACATATTAATAATCGTAAAAAATATTTACTTTACACGAGCATTATATTTATAAACCGTATATTAGTAATAATATGATCCTCATAATAAAATATTTTATATTCAATTTGATTTTTGGCGTATACAAGTAATTATTAAAAATATATAAATATAAAATTGTATAATTAAATAATAAGTATATTCATCATAATTAAAAAAATTCCAATCACCAAGTACGAATGCGAAATACGTCATGAATCATTTATAATCAAGAGGTAGAATTTTAAAATGTTAAAAGTAACGCCCACATTCATAAAAATTGAAAATGAAGCTTCCAAGTGTGTTTAAAATAAAAAATTCACGTGACATTTATTGCTACTTTCGTTGAAACATATGAAATGGATCAATGTTTTAGACGTTTATATTCATTTATAATGCACACTAACTTTAGACAACTAAAAATCGACAATTTAAATAACTTTTGTTTTATATTTAAGATCTCTTAGAACATACCATTCTTTTTTGGGGTCAAGTATGTTTATGATACTTCACAATTTTTATTTTTTATCAAATAACAAGTTAATAAAAACTATTTATTTTATTTTTTTAATAAAAACTATATATCTGAAAATTATTTTTTTTTCGTAAAAATTGCAAAATTTTGGGGAAATTAAAAATGTATTTATATTTATAAATGCCATCACTAATTTATCATTTTTAAAATTTTAAATGTATTTTTTGAGATTTTAAACATATTTTGAAGCATTAAGTAAACATGTAAGATCTGCATTATTAAGAACTCGTGCATATAATATATTATTTCAGATGTTCAATGGATTAGGTCATTTTATTCTATAAGTTTGTTTTCTATGCTCATCCGGATAGTACCAATCAAACTAAAAAAACTCATGTTCTTAAATATCATTTAGTTTTTTAGTTCTATCTAAATATTCTGATAAAATATCTGATTTTAAAGTTAATTATTTACAAAACTATAGTAAGTATAACAATATTAATATTTGCTTGTGTAAAAAAATAATAAATTTGAGTGTATATGAAAAACAGTATATTGATTATCGTGAATACTCTGTGATGAATGGCTTTATTAGAAGCTTGAATTTGAGCATGAAATATTTCTTCTACAGAGTAAATTGGTCGATCAATATATCTGAGGTAGTACCTAATTAATTCTTTTAGGTGTAACGTCTTTACAATAATTTGAATCTGTTTTCTTCATTTCTTTTTTATGATTATACAATTATATAATCAACATTGTAAAAAAATATAACCAAACAACAGGTGTTATGAATATACAAAAAACATGATTATGTGAAAAATTCGAGTCGTTGGTTTGATTTTATCACTCGGTAGTTTTTTAATATTAATTGTTGAAAATTTATCGATCTTCCCAAGTCAAATGAAAAAAGGAAAGGTAGAAAAAAACTTTAACTGATTCTTTCGTTTTTGTAACATTTCGGTGGTAAATGCCACCCTCTTCAGACTGTATAAAATTTTTTATTTTAAATAAACCTGTACACCTCGAATAAAATAAAAAAATATAGGAAAAAAGGAAATTATAATATACCTTCTAATATAAACATCGTAATTCGTATATAAAAATTTCGTCGCAAATCGATTTAAATTTCCGCTTCTTTTTCTTCATTATCAACAATGAAACGTCAAAATAGATGTATACAGAACGCGAATTTTCTATTATCTCGCCTACTCATATATATCTAGTAATGAATCGAAAACGAGTAATGTTTACATTTACTTTTATTATCTTTTATAAATGATTTACGTTTATTATATCTTTATTTTTTTATTTTTATTACAATTTTATTTAAGGTTAATTTTAAGTTTCATTATAATGAACATAAAACAGTAAAGATTCAGTTGTTTTCAACACATACAGAATAATAATCATGAATTTGATTGGCAAAATTTTTAAATTTTAGTTATAGAATGCAAACTATGGTAAAAGATTGACTTCTGAAATGATGCATATAAATTTACAGAAAAATTCAATAAACAAACAAGAAGACTTTATTAAATTAAATATTTAGTATTCGCATATTATATTTTAAATGAAAACTTGTTAAATCAGCCGATTATATTGTATATAAACTTGTGTGTATATAAAGTAGCTGCGATTTGTACATGTTTCACATATAATAAAAAAAATTGCATGGTGTAATATATCTATTTTAACGTTTCCTTGTTGATGGTGAAGAAAAAGAAGGAGAGATTCAAATCGACTTGCGACGAAATTTTTATATACAAATTACGGTGTTTATATTGGAAGGTATATTAGTACAGTTTTATTCAAAAATAAAATTTTTTACACAGTCTGAAAAGGGTGGAATTGACCACCGAAACGTTACAAAAAGGTAAGAATGTGTTAAAGTGTTTTTTCGTCTTCCTTTTCTCATTTGACTCGAGAAGATCGATTTCAACAATTAATATTAAGAACAATTATTAAATTTACAAAACTGTATAGTTAAATAATATATAATCTTTTTCAATAAACACTTACACTTATTTATTGAAATTTAACTTGTAAATATATATTTATTTCGAAGTTTTAATCTATGAACATAAATAAGAGCTATTACAACTAATTTATACTCTCAGAAACGCATCAACTCCAGCCCTATTTCGATGAAAACTTGCATAAAATTGGAATTTGCTTGCACGTAAATTTCCATAAGCAACTTAATTTACACATAAGCTTGCCAAATTGTATAAAAAAAATTACTATAGGTATTTTTGTTGTGAGGTTTACTAGTTTCGAATAACTGAATGAAAATCTTATACAAACTCAGTTACGCGTCTTTATCTTATAAAACTGAATGTGCTAATTCTGAAATCGTATCTCGAGAATGATTAATGTTTCATTGTAATAAGCTTTTATCTAATATGTCGTTTCTATTTAAAGCACTTTATACCTCAATGTTAACTTTATGATTCCTTTTATATTTTGTTTCCTCGTAAAGGAAGCTTTGTAATTGTAAAATTTTTTGATTTGTTAAAAATATGTTAGAAATATGTTTTAAGATGGCTGGAGTCTAAAATACGTGTTTTTAAATAATGTCTGTACTGTCGGTCTGTGTGTTTATACGTACATTGCTGTATTTCTGAAACTTCTCGGTCAATATCTCTGAACTTATGAGCATGTAATTTTCTTTTCTTGATCCGAAATCGGAGAAAAATCGTTTTTGAATCTACTAATTCGCTTTGTGATTCTTCTCGATTCGGGATTTTCAAAATATCTTAAGTAGATTGCAATTTTTTAAAAAACTGATCTTTTTTAATTTGTTATATCTTTGAAACTAATTCGTCAAATTAGTTGAAAAAAATAATGGCTTTAAAACATAACAGTAACTAAGTGTATATTCTGGGAAAGCTTGCTTTAAAATAACAATAATAACACCTGTAGCTTAATTTCTTAAAACTTTTAAGAATCATGTTTTGAGGTATTTGCAATAGCAAAATTGTTTTTTTCTTTGGTGCAGAACATGTGGAAAACGTGGAACATGCATTACGTTAAAATTAAATAATTAATATTTATTTTATTCAAACTATCATATCTTTTTAATTATCATGTGTTATATTTTATTAATATTTATTATTATTTTATATGATATTATATTATTTTATAATTTTGATAATTCCAATTTTCATAGTAACAACTTACTTTGATATTTTATCTTTATATTTATCTCTTTGGGGAAATTATTGAAAATTCACTAATTAATTATGAAAAAAATAGGTCACTAACAAATAGTTACTCTTCGCTAATTGAAACAGTAAAACAATTTAATTCATAATTATTCAACGAAGTGAATATTCACTATTGAATTATTAAATATTTAGCTTCTTCTTATTTGTAATAATCATACGCATTAAAATTGTGCAAAACATAATAAACATTTTAAAAAACGTTGTATAATTTGGTTAGGACTAATTAAATTTCATATTTTAGAATAATATATTACATATATGAGCAATACGATACTTTTGAGAAAACTACTTGCCGATGAATTGACAGCGCTTTTCTTTATTATTAGACAGATATATGAAGATTTAATTTATTGAATTATTGAATGATCTAATGCATACGGAAAGAGTAAAAAAAGCACTTGTAGTCAATAATTAATTATAAAGAATAAATTTAACATGAAATATTACGGAATGGATAAAAGGTCAATTTTTTTTACGGATAAATAACGTTTTATTAATAAAACAAAGTATCTTGTAGGATGCAGTAAAATTAAGTTGAGAGAAAAAATTAGTTCCCGATACAAAACCACAAGACTGAACTACCCAATGCACATACTTAGCATAACCATTTCGAAACTTTACAAAATTACCGAGAGAGTATCGTTTTCGAGGAAGTATCAAGATCTCAAGCCGAATTCCAATATATCTTGAAATTCAAGTTTCCCACCCCAAGATTTTGAAGCTAAGCTTCCTTCTTCCACCAAACTCCGTCTCCCTATTTGCCTTTCTTTCCTTAGATCCCGACGGTTTTCCCTATACGGTTCAGCAACCTCGTTGTTTCGACGCGTTGCCCGCGTAACCTTCTCTCTCTCGCGCGCGCTCTCTCTCTCTCTCTCCTCTCCTCTCTCTCTCTCTCCCTCTCTCTTTCCCGCCAAATGGCGCAAGCAGACCTTAATGAAAGTACCAGTGCGGCAAGGAAAGCACGGAACCCTTAAATTAATTCGCGATGAATTACGTCTGCGCCAGCTGCTCGAGTAGTTGTATTTATTTATGAAGGAACTGGCCGAATCTCTCCTGCGTGCCTCCCTTTTCGGATTCTCAAACCTAGACTTTTCAACCTCCTCTTACTTCGCCTCCCTTGTGACTCGCATTTTTTATTTTTTAACATCCCCGCAGCTTCCTTCTCTTTTTTCCTCTTTCGTTATGATTATAGGCCTATTACGAGCAGACCCTCGTAAAATGTCTATATCTCACGTTTTTAGGCTTTCATGTGATTACCGAGGGGGGAAAACTCTCCTGTCGTTTTTTTTCCCTTTGTACTTACTTGGTTTTGCTTTTTTCCGTACGGGTCAGCGAGATTCTTGATCGAATGGTGAGGAGTTTTATGTTAGGAGTATACGTACACTATACGTGTGCAACCTTGTAAATAAGAAAACAGAAGGAATACTAATGAAAAATTATCTAAAATACACGCATTTCTATATATTATTTCTCTTTTTTTTTCTTTAATCTTAGTAATTTATTTACATTTTTTAAATTAAATATCAGCTGGAAAAATTAAAAACGATATACTTCTTCTCCGACGTAAAAGCTCTAAACACACTTTTGGTTAACCCGACCTAGAAAAAAGTACGTTAATCTTATTATAATCTTCTTGCTTCAACGATAATTCAATTAGGTACATCCGTTACTTCATAAAAACTATTATCTGTAGCACCTCTATAGCAATATGTGCGCGCGCGTGTGCGTGGACGTACACACATACGTGCGTGCGTGTGTATATATGTAATTGCTTATATGAGAAAGGATTCGACATACTCTCGATACAATCGTAAAATAAAAGAGAATCGCTCGTTGAAAAGGGACGTAACGAAAAGTAAGACCGAGGGAGAAAGAGAGAAAGTCAGTACCTTTAGAGAAGGCGCAAAGAACGGTGGCTCGACATAAACGTCAACGATCCAACCGGCACGTCCCCGTTGAATGCGCGCTCCGCAAGCTCATTTCCGTGTTATCGTCCCGATAGGATCTCGCGCGACTCGTCGCAAGACGCGGAGCTTTAAAAGCTTGCTCATGCCAGACGATCCTTTTGTGAGGTAGGCGGAGACTCTCTCTCTCTCTCTCTCTCTTTCCCCGTTTCCTCTCCCTCTCCGAGGCTCTATCCCTTCCACCGATTCTGAATCGACTGTGAAATCCGTGTTTACACGCCTCCGGAAAATAGAATTTCATGTGCGTGTCGGTTCACGCACTGCAATATACGTACGCGGTTAAATTTAATATACTGTAAAGACTGTGTATTGCGGTGTCGTAGCTGCGCTATACTGCGATCGAACTTTCTCGAAAGCTTTTTTGTTTGTTTTTTAATTGTTTGGTTTGACATTTTTTAATGGATTAGTTTGCTTTAATTTTGGGAAAGTGATGTTTGTTTAAAAGAATATTCGGTTATTTCGGGCTTTGTTTTGTCGTGCTACGCTCGATATTATTTTAAATAAATAATATACGGTATTTATTATAAATAATTTATGGAAGCGAAACTGTGTGTTATTTAAAAACGTAAATTTTTAATTAGTTCATTTTAAATTTAGAATAAATTAAAGTAAATCTTGATATTGGATAATCCGCAGTCGTACACCTCTAAAAAACTTAATTAAACTTTTAAATTTTTCAATTAGAAAAACATATTTTGCTCGTACCTTTTGCTACATTTTCAACAAAAAAAAACGAACTTCCAAGCATACACACACAACCTGAAAATATTGAATTTAATATATTTCGTTTTTTTAGGTCAGTTACGTATAGCGAGTAAAATTCATTCCCTGATTCTCAGTCAACTTTTTTAGTATTTTAACCTGGTTTATTTAGTGGAAAGAAGTTATCGGTGTTGTAAGTATGTAAACTGAGCTTTGTAGATCAATTTTTATCAGTAAAGAAATATAAATATTTCTGTTGATAAGAAAAACATTTGCATAATTTAATAGAAATTTAAAGATTTTTATCAAATCAGCAATTGAATTTTAAATAGAAACGAATTTAAGAAATGGACAAGCCATTAGATTTAAATGAAATATAAAATTCAGAGATAAGAGAAACAAAAAATTTTGTGCACTTTCAAGTTTTCCTTTGGACTTTTTTTACTTCATTAGCATGCAAATATTTCTTTTTTTTAGTAGCATTGAAAAATCATTATATTAAAAATGTAAATGTTTAGGCTGGATTTGAAAAGTTCCCTTTTTTTAACGTACATATTTAAAATTCCAGTTCTTTTGAGAGGAAAAAAGAAAATTCACTGCGTGCGAAAGAATGAAGTTGGAATTTAAAAAATAAATTTTTCATATTTAAACTGCAGGGAGTTATTTCATTGAAGCAATGTTAAATATACAAGAGTACATTTTTGTCTATTCAAATTCAAATTGGTAAATTTACGTGTAAATATGGTATAGCTGTGTAGTTGTGCGCAATTAATATTTGTAAATCAATACTCATAATCATATTGTTAAATACTCATAACTAAAGGAAAAATATATTACAAATTTCATGTACAAGAGTAGTCGATCATCTAAACATAAAACTGTCCCGTCTTTGTCAACCTCCGCAACTAATGTAGAAAAATGAAAATTGCTTACTTTGCATTAAGGAAAAGTAAATAGTTGGACGGTTTCTGTATTTACTTATCCTAATGCAAACCAAACATATACCAATCTTTTGCCATGCATGATTTTCCGTAAAATCATTTTTATAAAAATATACAAAACGCATTTAAATATAAGATACAGAATATAAGACTAGAAGGAAACTATTATACTTTTTCGTAACTCCCGAGAGGACGAAAGTTATTAAGATCGGTACAACCGCAAGTGACCCATTGAAGGTGTCTGTGAGTCTACCAAAGGGATATAACAAAACTCTCTTTTTCGCGGTGGTGTAATGCAAAATTTGTTCAATAATATTTTAAAGTTCGGAGTGTATACACACACACATATATATATGTATATAAGACAGGTACGAGAAGGAAAAGGCAGGGTTATATGCCAAAAGTTTCGTCGTCTTTTCCACCCGCACAATCTTGGATGTTTCCCTCTCTCTTTCACTTACCTTCGCACGCACGTGCAGTGGGTAACAGTCAAACACTTGGCACCAGCCGGCGCCGGGTATGTGACATGAATATTTGTTTCTAATAAGATATGCCGCATACTCTTAGTCCAACGTTTCCGGTGTTCGCCCCTCTCTCTTTCCCTCTTTCTCTCTTTTTTAGGGGCAACTTGGAGATTTACGCTTGAACGATTAACCAACCGTATGAACTTTCGAATGACCTTCTTTTCTTTTGTTCTCCCTTTTTAGTAAATCTTGTTGCTTTCGGTATTTTTATTGGTTCTGTGAGTTACGTTCGGTCTAATTTTGTAGGAATTGGTTGATGAACGGAAATTAGTATAGCATAATTCAATGGAATATTTAACAATTAATAGTTACAATTTGCATAACATTTTTGAATATTTAAATTGTTTCTTCTTGAATAATGAGATACAATTGAATAGTTATTTAATTATTTGTTTAAATTTTCATATATATTTATAATAAATTCAATTGGAAATGAAAAACATTTTAATTATATAGTGTTATACTTTACGAAGATTAATATTTCCAAACAAAGCTTAACTTGCAATAAATATAAAGGAAACGAAATAAGGATTTAATTCACCTTATCCAACATTTCTTTTTAATTTGTAATATTAAAAATAATAATAAGAAAAAACCGGAAATCACCGTGGTTGTCCTAGGCAGCACCCACCTCCTCCCGAAATCCAGCCTTCTTCGCAAGAGCCACGTTAAGGAACGTGCCGTGTGTATTTATTTTTCCTCGTCGAGAATTACGAGTTTTCACGCAAGCTGTAGCTTCCAAGCTCTATAAAATGCCGCACTTTTCTCCCTCCGTTGCTTGGTTAACGAGCGAATGCCCGGGATAAGTTTGTGCAGGATGACATGTTTTCCTTTTCTTTTTTTCACTCTTTAGGCAAAAGTCTTTGGCGCACGCGACTTTTCTTTGCATTCAATTAGCATGAAAATCCGCTTCCACGATGTTTCTCTTACTTTTTACTTTTTTTTCCACGAATGAACCTCGGGAAACTGTGATGGTGAGATATCCGGATGTAGTTGTATATAATTAAATGTAACACTACGAAAAATTTGCTTATAGATTATTATTACGCGGATTTTCTGCAGTTGATAATGCCTTTATATCAAAATACAAAATATAGTACATCCATTTAGTCGAATGAAAGTAGTACGTTAACCTCTACTTGTATCTGTTAATTTCAACTTCAAATACTGGCAATAGTATATTTTCGTTATTTTTACTGTTAGTCTATAACACCGAAGCACTGTAATTCTAATAAGTTAAATCGAAAGGCGTGAACGTGCAGAACCCGCGGCAACGTATGGTCAGCTACAGTGTGCATCGAATCTGTATTACGTCGATATCTGCTTTTGCTTCAAATTCGGCCAATCTCAGTTTCTACTAATTTGACGGTATAATATTGATCGAGTTTGATGATCGAATCCTCTCGCAGTATCGTTAGTGCGCGAACAACCCTTGATTTCAACTAATGTTATATCCATTTATTTATAGAAATATTCTAATGAAATATGCAGTTCTTTCTTGTTCTTTATATAGTTCATTTTGTTCAATTTTTTATTATATTTAAATAAAAAATAAGATTATTTAACTCCGGAAATTGAGGTTCGGAATAGATGAACTACTTTAATTCAAATGTGGTAATAATTAAATTTGATACTATTTACATATCGAAATTACTTCATCACCTACTGTTTACGCAAGAATTATAGATCCATTGTAGATACAGCTGATCAGAGAATTTTGTATCTTTCTGTGATCACTAAGAGATACCCATTATAAGTATTACGGTTATCTTCGTCAATTAATACTTTAAATAATCAACTACTTTTTTTAGCTGTTTTTTCTAAATAAAATAATGATAACACCGAAAAAGTGCAGCTAAGTATAAAGTCAAATTAACAGGTAAAATTTATAAATTTACTTGGTAAATTGGTTTGAGTTACTGTTTAACACTCGTTCACTTAGAAGCGACCTTTATATATGCATACACTTTCAACAAAGTTGCCGTAGAGGTACCAAAACTTATCGAAGCAGTTAACATATTTTCCGCACTGATAGAGCAATGTATAATGAAAATTACAAAACTATTTAATTTCGTACACCAAAATCCTATTACCATCCTAAATATTAAAGACATTTGTTTATATACTGATTAAGAAAGTAACAAATGCTCTTTTAGTACATACTTTTTATTTGGCGAAAAAATAATAATTTTAATATAAAAAATAATTCTATAATAAAACATCGTTATAAAATTATATATATAAATTAAAAATAATTTAAGCGATTGTATTGGATACCGTTAATTTTGAATAAGTTTTGTAAGGGACAGCAATTTTCTAATTACACTGAAAGTAACATTTTTGTAAATTAATAGTAAAAATGATAAAAGCGTATAGAAAATGAGTGAAAGGGCTTGCATATGTATATATATATATAGGGATAAGTAAGATATTTTTCAACTCTAAGGAAATCTGTCTATGTAACTCTGGTTAAAGTCTTATCGACGCATCTTTACATTTACTGAAACGTCTAAAATATATTCACCATTTGCAATTACATTTAGGTATAGAACATTAATTAAAATATATTTTTAATCTTAAAAAGTGTCTAAAAATTTATTTAGAACTATATTAGATTGGGAACAAAAATTATATTAGGTATTAAATTTATAACCGCTTTAAAATAACAACAATGAAATTTTTGCCTTTTGACAACTTTTAAAAAGTTTTATGCACAAGTGCGATATAAAACGACATAATTATTACCTTATTTTATTATAATCATGTACAACTGTAAATTTTTATATAAAATTTCGATTCTTTTTATATAGTCTATATAGAATTAAGTAATTAGGTTTTTTTATAAAGGCCTTGATAACTTATGCATAAAACTGAATAACATTTTTACCAGTATCTAATCGGGATTAGCAGTGGCATAGCTTAGATCACTTATAATTCAACTTTAAAATCATACACATAAATTATTCTATTAAATTAAGAATTTCTTCGTGCGTGTACAATATATAGAAAGAAAATGTTTATTTTCGACTTTGATAAAAATTGTTTGAATAAAATTAATTAAAAAATTAATATTTTCCTATGTACAGCCATTACTAATAAATGCAACAGCTTATTAATGCAATCTGATACATTCCGAGATATTTTAATGAAAAACACGCAATACATACGAGATTGACACCTGTAAATTAAAAAGGTGTAGACATATATATCCAATGGCAGAGTGCCCATAACAAAAGCTCCTTAACTTCTGATCCGAGCATCAAATCCTCTCCAAAGTAGTACAACCCGGATAAAAAGACAGATCGAGGCATCGAAGAGATGGCGACAAAATTTGTACCTCGTCGAATGAGGTGCAAAAAGGTAAATGCGAAATAAAACTAGACTATATAGAACCAAAGGAAAAGTTTAACGACGAAAGCCGAACATCTATATATTTTCCAAGAGTAGTAGGATAAAAGTAAACCTCTTCCTAGCAAACACAAAAAAAAGTATAATCTCCGATGTAAACTGACATATTTTGTTTATTAATGAATATAGAACGGTGTGTGCTCATTTGTAAATGTGATAACAAGTACCGACGCAATCTTATACTTTTTCAATTTATATAAAAACGGTTTTAATGTCAATGATATTTATTTTTCGTTATATCAATATATTATTTGCCTTTTTAAAATGTTTGTGAATTTAGTATGCTTGAATTTATATATTTTTCTTTAACGGACAATCAAATCATTGTACATACTTTATGAAAGGTATTTTCTATGTTTCCGTTTCGAAAATGAATATAAATGGATTAAATTATTAGAATAACGGAGCTTGTGAAAATTTTACTCTGTTTTTATCGATAAAGGATATTCTTATTATTTTCAGATTTCGATAAAACATTTAATGAACCTAATGTATACCATACGTTAATTAATATGAATTTTACAGCCAGAAAAATATTAATTTCAAATTCATAAACAATTTTTATTTATATATATATATATTTATATTAATTTATAATTAAATCTAGTGCATCCCTAAAAATCTATAGATAGTCAACAAATTTTGATCAAATTTATTGACAAAGTATCTAGATTTTTATAAATTCTAAGTAAGAATTACATTTAGTTTACTACTACGTCAACGATGTAAAATCTTATTTCAATACGTGTGACATTTACGTCGAATAAAATTATTATAACAACTCATCAACTATTTATTAATTAAAAAAATAATAACTCCATTAACGTGCACGCTCGTGCACGCGCGTATGTGTGTCTGCAAAGATGTAATTAATTGAAGAAGAAAAGAGTGTGATAAACTAGTAGTAGTTTCGGCTATAAACCAGTTTCCTCCAACGTCAACAAAAAAAAAGGAATAAAGATGTAACGTGCTACAAAACTGGGCGTACAAGCTAAAACGAACGAAGCACGATGTTACTTCCAGAAAAAGATTAGCTGGTATAGGGTGGTAATGAAAGTAATACGAAAGAGGATCACAACACGAGTCGAAGGTATAACTGCACTCGTTACCACAACAGGTGGAAAGGCTAAAAGTGGGCTATATTCGGTACAACGAAAGTGAAGGAAAAGAAATCAAGATTTGTTAAAACAGTTTTACGACTATATAAAGTACGCTTTCTAAAAATCTTGGAAACATTTGTTATAAAAAAAGTGTAAACTTTTAAAACTATTACTCTGTAAATATAAATTAGTGAATATTCACTAATCAGTGACAGTGCACGATTATTACTATTTCATATTTAGAGATTTGAATTGTGTACAATTTGAATTTGTGTACTTAATTTATAAAAATAATCAATAAAATTGCAATTGGTAACTATAATTTAAACAAAATATTTATTTTAACAAACTTTTAAATGACTTCTAGCATTCATTAGTATAAGAAAATGTAATTACTACCATGTATATAGAAAAATTACAGTTAATTAAATAAACGTATGAAAAAAAGTCGAGTTCAAAGGTATGCAAACAAGGCAAGTTTCATTATTATTCTTTGCTCGTTCTAGACTTTTACCATTAATAATCAAATTTAATAATCCTCAGAAAAATGCAATAATGAAATTTTTTCACCCATCTGTTTAATGTAATTTATGCATGTAATAATTCTTACGTTTTCTTTATTATCAACATAATTATAAATTATGCGGTTAAAAATGGTTTATTTATAATTTCTTGATTTTAACAGAGAGAGAAAGAGAGAGATTGATTGATAAAGTATTTATTATGCCTAGGTCAAATTTAACCATAAGGCAAAAACGACAATGATATACAATAAAATAATTTACATTACGCTTACATACATAAATATACGCTCGAGAATCTTCTATATTACAATATACGTTTTAGTTAAAAATAAGTACAATATTAGCAGTTAAAACAGCAATATAAATAATTCAGAATAAAATAAAAATAAAATAAAAGCATTAAAAACGCACCAAAAGCATGAATCTCATCGACAGTCTCAACAATATCACAATTAAAAGTATAACAATTTTATTAAGTAGTACCCTTAAGAAAATTATATAAGCCAGTCTTGAACAATTTAATATTGATAACCAATCTCAGTTCCGGAGGAAGAGAATCCCAGAAATCCATCGCCTGTATAGTGAAAGACTTGCTATACGTAGTAGTACATACAATTGGCCGCTCAAACGAAGAATATTTGATGCGTTCAGAGCGACGCACTTCGCTATTTGGTGCAGGGAGCAAGGCATGCAAGTATTCTGGTTTCCTAGTTGTTAAAACTTGATAAGTAAGTACTCCCATGAAGTAATGCCTACGTTGAGCTACTGTTAACCAATTTAACTTATCATAAAAGACATCTAAGCGGGCATCACGCCTAAGACGAAAAATAAACCGAACACACACATTCATGAGACGCTGGAGCTTTGTATTAAGGTACTCAGGAAGATCGCAATAAACAAGACACGCATAGTCGAAACATGGAAGTACCAAAGCTGTAACTAGCGTTTTCCTCATAGGCATTGTAAGAAAACTACCACGATTTCGCAAGGTATGAAGTGTACCATGGACTCTTGAGACTATACTAGAGATGTGTGCATTCCAATGGAGATTCTCATTAACAACAACTCCCAAATTTCTTACAGAACTAACCAAATCGATTTGTTGACCACCAACAATGAAAGGCCTCAGAAGTTGTTTGTTAATGACTCTTAATTGCTGCACAGAACCTACAAGAAGGAGAGAGAAAGAGAGAGAAAGTATACGACAGATTTTGTTCATAAATCAATTTACTTAACGGTATAATGAAACGTTATTTTTGTATGTCTAAAAATTGCTATTGTATGCTATGCATATAGACGTATTTTATTATCGTAAAATAATAGAAAAGTACATTACGATTTGTTACTCACCGTTTGCATCATTTACCTGTTGGTAAACACGTCAAATCACCCGTGTACGGTGTACGTTAAAAGTCAAGAGGTTGCGAAGAATGAGAAATCGAAGAGAGACAGACGAAATTTTATTTTATTTTAAAGAAAGTGTAGAGGAGACTCTTCAGAAAACGAAGAGAAGGAATAGTAGAGTAGATGCAATGAGCCGTAGAAAAATGAATTTCGTTTTGAAATACAAAGAAAAGCATCCATATATAGGTAGAAGGAGCGAGCGAAATGAGAACGGACTGTAGAGTGATATTAACTGAACGTTAGGTATAAGTATGTGTATGTATACTCACAGAGAAATGGGGTATATTTAAATACTCGTATAGGTAAAAAACATAGACTCTATACCTTTGACGATATAGAGTAGAGAAAGAGAAAAAGAGAGAGAGAGAAAGTTAATATTGTATGGGAAACTGAATGAATGGATGTATAGAGTAGTAAAGACCGAGTAGAAAAAGTTTACGACAACTAGTAGGTTGCAAATAAATACTTTGAGTCAAATTTTTATACAATAAAAAACAGTTCTTTTAATTATTTATCAAGAAATATGAATTTATTAATGAGTCTTAAAAAATATTCAACTTCGGTGTCTACAGATTGATGATAAAAACATTATAATTATTGTTAGAATTGTTCATATTATCTAAAATGTAATTTTAGTGAATATTTCCGAAACAACATTTTTCGAAAGTAATACCGATAGGATATTTTAAATAGACAAGTTGGAAGAAAATTAAAAAAAAAATTATTAATAATTATTGATTCGTGATCAATCAGCAAATTTTAGCGTCTTAAATTTTACCACAGAAAACCTCTGTCAAAATTGAACTTTCTATGAAAAATTCATTTTTTTTGTATTACTTCTTATCAAGTAAAATAATGACATTAAAATACAAGTTTAACAAATATTAAGAAAATCTAAATATTCCCGTGTACAAATGGAAAAATGCTACCATATACGGACTGAAGAAATATCGAATGTTAAAAAGAAAAATATGCAATTCGAGCAACGCAGCATTTACAACCATCCACTTTAAAAATCTGAGCTAGAATCTCTTCATATATAAAGGAAGAGAAGAACAGCATAAATATCATTTGAGTGAAGATTCGCATTTTCGAAATGTAAATACGATAAGGAGAGGAAGGATAATTTAATAAATGCTCTAGTTTATATATACCGTTAGGCAACGAATGGTAATAATAAATGCAATCGTAATGGAAACAACATCGTCAATCGTCATTAAGTTTTCCGGGCGTAACTATATATATATATATAGGTATAGGTATATATACAATTTATATTGTTTTGGGCCAACGAAAAGTTTCAAGCATGTTATACGAACTTGAAATCCGAGGTTGCAATAAAACGGGTTATCCTATACATGTATATAGGTGTATATAGAGCTACACTGCAGGAGAGAAATCGCGGAAACTCACGCGCACGAGTGGAAAGAAGAAGCAAGAGGAAGCGTAGAGTTTATGTATATATACGCTTCGGGAAATATGTGCAGGGTAAGAGGGAAAGGAACCGAAAGGGGGCTGGGCACTTGATGCAAATTCCGAGGCACGTCAGTGTCGTGGAAACAAGGCGGAAAACAGGAGAAGTTCGAGTGCTGTCCTGGTACTGCTGCTGCTGCTGCTGCTGCTGCTACTGCTACTGCTACTGCTTCTGTTGCTGTTGTTGCAGCCGACTTGGAATTCAATAGTTAATCCCACCCCGAATCTCAGGACGCGAAACGTAATTGCACGCGCGCTTTATATACACTTATATATACATATACATACAATATTATATATTATCAAATGGTCTTCGACATTTCCGTCAACACGTATCTTACCCAACAATTATTTTGAATTGCTCGCCAAGTGAGTTTCGCGCATTAAGAATAACGTACAAAATCTACCTGTTAAAATTTTTATTCCCACGCAAGATGTACATTATTTTTACTATTCGCGGTAAAATCATAACGGCAAGAAAAATATTTAAATTTTATGCGTATCATACTTTTTTTGTAAATTTCTCTTCAAATACAATCTCCATCAATAATTTTAAATAAATTATGTTTATTTATTGTTCATATTAAATATGTATATCGAATAAAAATAAAAATAAAAATTTAATAATTCAAGTTGTTTCCCCGGTACTTGTCAAAGGAAGATAATTTTCTCCTAGTGTATCGCGAACTTATAAAGGAAAGATAATGAGTACAAAGTGTTTTGGCTATATACTTACAAAGACCGGAAAAGTTTTCCAAGAAAAATTTATCTAAATCAAAGAAAACTTAGCTAGTATAATCTACTCAGATGGTAGATAAATAACTAGCAAACTTAATAAATGCGTGATAAATTCAAGAGTACAAAAGGTTTTATTATTCTTTAAGTTAAGTATTTTATTTCTATTAGTAATGCATTTATTTTATGTACAAATCTATTTTTATTATAACAAGAAAATAGATTTATTTTTGTAAATAATTTATACTTTTAGGATGATTAACTATAAATGTGCTACCATTGGTGTTATTATTTGTATCTACGTCACAATACATTCAATAAAAAAAATTGTTCACGCAATGAATCAAATATTTCACATTGATAACATTATTTTAGTCATCAATAATTTTTTAGCGTTAATTTTTTATTACACTCAAGAGTCTAGAGTAACTAATATTCATACTTATGTAATACGCTAATAATTTAAACGCAATTAATAAAATTTAAGAAATATTTGTTTCCAAAAAGTCAGCGGGAAATATGATCACCACACTGTTGCATCTTTTTTTCCCTAACTCGGCTTGTATACTGAACGAGGTTTACTCTATAATAAAACTAGTCGCATCGCAAACAACGAATGAAAAAAGGAATGTTTCCTCGTTTCTCTGATTGGTTCGGAAAAACGGATTTTTTTTTCACTTTGCGTTTTATTCGTCCGCATTTTATACAGTCCAAAAAAAAATCATTGCCGCAGAATTATTTAAATTACGATACCGGATTTTATATATATTTTTAAAGCTACATTTTTTCCTCGCAATTTTTGTTATCGACTGCCTTTAAAAATTCGATTATTGCAAGAACGTAGAAAATGAGTTATACAATGTTCTTTTTTTGTGATTTGTATTGCAAAAAAAAAAATTTCTTACGTAAATGTATATTACGAATATCGAGTTTTAATTAAGTTTGAAAAAATGTATAATTAACAATCGGTTATTTGAATAATCCTTTTATTGATATAAAACTATTTAAAACACTCACGGTAGGAATCTATCAAAAGCTTACACGTACTGCACGGCTATATCGATAATAAAATAAAGCGAGTAAACCAATTTTCGAAAAGTAAAACACTTCGGGTATGTATACCTGTGTATACAATGTATAAAAGAAAGCTGAACCAATATAAAGTAAAGTAACCCATAGCATTACCAAATCCTTGGGTCTAAGAAAAATTTGTAAAAGAAGTCATGCACGCGCGTACATATAAGGGACGAGCGCAACGTCCAGTGAATACTGCGAGGTTAAATGTAAAACCTTAGAGAGGGAAAGAGTAAGAGATATAGAAAGGTCCATTCCCTTCAGCCTCGATCGAGAGGTATTAGAAGCCAACCTCGCGAATGGAATCACGCGCCTCTTATCAAACGTCCTCGGAGATTTCCCTAGAGAGGTGTGTGAGGTTCACTCTGTATATATATCTATATGGCTAGGTAGTCGCGGTAATTCTCTCCACGCTAACTCTCCTTGTACCTTTCGGACTAATCAAACTTTCGCGCGAACGTTGTTCTTTGCGCGACACGTACCTTACTTACTATATATATGTGTGTGTCTGTGTGTGTATATATATATACCTTTATACACGCACACACACACACACACACACACATATACGTATAGAAGAGATCTCTTTATTACTCTTATCTCATCTATGACGTTTGGTCCGTGTGAGCTTTTTGACGGAAATCAATTTTCCTTTTTCCTTTCCCTAAACCCTCTATTACGCGAGGGTGAAAGATTATTTTTTTTGCTCTTTCGTGATAAGAGAATCTTGATTTTTTTGTTGGGTGGGAGTATTGTTTTCGATTGTTTGTCGAACAGCGCGACTTATGTGTACATTTTCTATTTCGAACTCGTGCATACAGAGATGAAGGGTAACTTGTTGAAACGTAAGGATATTGTACAAATTTACTACACTGCACTATTATTATTATTTCAACTTGATATTTGTTACCATATGTAATTTTAGTTATATCGCGTACTATACACCTACTCTTCAATTTTTTAAAAATAATCCGTACATTATTCGAATCGTAGTGTATCAGATAGAATTTAACATATATGATATTAAGAGAACGTATCTGTATCATCGAAATTGATAACAAACATAGAGCACATATAATTTAACATTATAATATAGTAATGATGCTACATAAATGCAATTATATACAAATCACAAAACGTATTTGATATAAGCTATACCTATATATTACTTATTAACCTTAATAAAATATCCGAATACCATAAACGTTCTTCAATTATCTTGCGCGAATAACTTGATTAATGTTGTAAAATTAAGCGGTGCATTACCGTTGATATTTTTCAAAAATTAATTATGCCAAAAAATTATTTATAATTAATTTCCACGATTGGGTATATTATATTATTTGGAGATACGTTGCGTATACGAAACTGGCTTAAGTATAACTAATTACTTGTAATTATAATGAACTCGCACATGTCGAGGGTATTAATTGCTAATATAAGATATATTTTAATAACTAATTAGTATAATTATATAATTTATCTGCAATATGCATTATTTTTTATTAAATTTTATATGATGAGATCAACGTAATTAGTGTATAATTCAATATAATTTAATATTGTTTTAATTAGCAAATGCAACGTTTAACGTACATAATTGTTTATTTAAACTATAATGTAATTCGAATTTATTAATCATAATTTTTAAAGAATTAGCATACCGGTACGAAACTGCGTCAATTAGGGCTCAACGTATATTAAAGGTATTGCTCTCCGAATTATTAATCATTCAAAATATAATGTGTAAGGAATAAAATTTTATTAACCATTCAGTATATTATTTGGTTGAAAAGAACAAATCCATAAATCTGTTAATAATTCTCTCTAAATATATATAAAAAGCTTCATTACTTCCTCAAACATTCGTGTACTGTTCACCCCTGAACGCGCAAATTTGAAAAAAAAGATTAAATAAATTTAGTTGTATAAATATTTACGAAGCTGCTATAAATCTTTGAAAATAAAACATCATTATGTATGCGTATCCCTTGCACGGGTAATAAATTAAATTTTTCATCGGTTCATTTTCTTCAAAAGAAAAGGCATTACGGATTCATTTCACGGAAAATCAGTGTATATTAAAGGTATCAGTGTTAATTTCCAGGTCGCACGAGATGCGTACAAGTGTATAACATATATATATATATATATATAGACCAAGATAGAAAACGATTCGGCCTCGTCAGTATGTACGAGTACTTCGTGCTATACATTATTTCTTTTGCTTGGTTATTCGCTCTCGTGCGCCCGTTAAAGACGTCGCGAGGGCATAAAAGAAGAGAGTTGCTGTCATGCGAACGAGAACCGAGGGTTAGCGTGCGGCTGATGAAACTGTCAAGAGTCGGAAGGGAAAGTAAAAGGGCGTGAAGGGGAAACAGGAACAGGGGGGGAAAATAAGCCAAGTTTCAAGGTGCGAAAAATTTTCCTTGCCGTTAGTGCTAATATACGTATACAATAATAGTGAATCACACGCGTTGGTTTAAATCAATCAGAGAGTAAACATATATCACGATTATTTTCATTTCCTTGTATTTTGTATAAAACAGTTTAATTGATATAAATTAACTAACGCATGATTATTCTTAAGTGTGGCCGTGTGTCCTTAGAATGGGTAGAGCTCGTTTAAGCAATAAAGGTGAGAAAATACCGACGTCAAAGGAGGCATTGAAATAATAGAAAAGCACAAAAACGAAAGTAGAGGGAGAAAAATAAGGCAACACGACGTTTCTACTTCCCCCTATATGTGGGGAAAAAAAGTTAGGAAAGAGAAATAAAAGCTCGCGAGCTAATAAAACGAAGGTAAAGGAAAAGGACGTTACGCGAGATGTAGAGAAATGAAAAGATGAGATAATAATTAGGAGAACAAAAGAGGTGAAAACGGAATTTATTTTTGGTCGCGGCGTGTAAAAGAAAGAGATGAGACGAGTATGAACAAAAAGAAAATATAGTGGAAAGAGAAGGAGGGAGAGTGAGAGAGAGAGAGAGAGAGAGAGAGAGAGAGAGAGAGAGAGGTATAAAAAAAGAAAGAAAGAGTAGAAAGAGAGAAATGGGCTTCTGGGGAGCCCGTGAAAACGGCTTACGCGCACTACTTTGAGCTGCTAAACAAAGTCCGACGCATTACTTTACGAGGGCGGTAGGACGTGATCCATTTCGTCGTTAATGTGACGTGCGAGGCATCTCTATAAAAGCTTCGCGAACTATCGACTCTCTTCTCCTTTTCGCCTCATTTTCTTCTTCTTCTTCGTCTTCCTCTTCTTCTTCTACTGCTTCTCCTTTTTCTTCTTCTCCTTCTCTTTTCCTTATTTTCCTTCTACATCTTCTTCTTCTCATTTCCCGTAGAACTTTCTTCTCCAGGGGTTCGTAAACGACATACCGAACAGCTTTCTTTTCTCGCATTTCGATTTTCATTCTAGTACATAATTTACTCGTATCGCTGGTTATTTTCCTCGTTTAGTAACCGACAGCCAGAGCTTAACTTCAAATTAAGAGAGTTATACACTTATATTTTATTACCGAACTTAGTTCTGATCAGATGGATGTCTAATTTGTAGTATTATATATAGAGGATATGTGAAAAAGATGCGAGAAGTACACGATCCCAGGGTAAATTATATAAGCTTTCCGTATAATCAAGTAAAACCACTCGAATTTTCCTCAATCATTATTACGGTGAGTACACGCCGGGGACTTATATAATTACACATTATGCGAATCCACGATGGATATTTGAAACGTATTTAAATTTACTTCAATAAACAAAAATCTTTTCGTTCGAATAATATTATCACATGTAAGATATCAATAACGCATTATTCAAAAATCAAAATGTATCATCTATTCTCATAGTCAATCTGTAAGAAAGGAGTCACCTTAATTACATACATAAATGTAAATATTTGAAAAATCCCAAGTGCCCGTAAAGATTCAACGTAGTATGGTGTATACCTTTGAAATCTCCGAATTAATTTTTCGTGCATATTCTCCGTTTAAAACGTGAAATTCAAAGTTTAAACGTCTGGGGCGTCGTTGCGAATTCGAAATACAAACCCGTACTAGAGAGTAGAAAGAGTGGAAGACGCAAGGGAACCCCACGGTCTATAGCACGACACAATGGAATTACACGGCTTGAAGAAAGAGAGATCAAGGAAAAGAGATACAGATAGAGAAACATAAACGTTGTTGTTCAACGCTCACTTTTCCGCGAGCGAGCGCACGCGCGCACTCAGGTAAATACGTTGCGGTACATATATAGATACACATACAAACCTACCGAAAACCCAAGAGTTTCATATACCGAAAAGTAAGCGCAGACACGTTGAGAAAAAAGGTAGAAAGTCAAATTAGAGTAGGAGGAAGGAAGATAGATATACAGTCATCTTAAGATCTATCCCAAAAGATTCGTTCATGTTGAAAATAAACGACAGTTGAAATAAGTAAAGTACCTTCTTTAAATACGTTTTAATTGTCATTTTATGTATAAGGCCATTCCTTGCATGTTTACATATCTAACTAAATTGGTATATATACGTATCTACATTCATCTACAATTTCATGTCTTAAATATATATATAATAAAATATATTGAAGTTTTTAGGCAAAACTTCCGTGACTGATTGACAAAATTTTAGTGAGCTACTCGACGCTCTTTACTTCGATAACAAATAAAATGTATTATAAATATCACTGAAACTTCTCATCAAGATTATAATAATTAATTAATTGGTCATCCAGTAGCCAACACGTGTGTGTTCGTCCATACGGCGTACTATTTTTATTAACAATAAACAAAAGAAGAATAAACACCACGTAGATTCGATCAAAGATAATAAAATGAAACACACACGCACACACACTAAAAATAAAATGTACACCAATTTGTAATTTAAAATTAAATGCCGCATGACAAGATATAAAACAGAGAATGTCACAATAAATATCTACGTTTACTCGGCATCGTCGAAGTTATCAAATTCATCTAGCGTGCTCGCACAAAATCACGAATAATAACAGATTTCTCTCTGATAGCAATTATTTACAGAGAGAGAGACAGAGAGAGAGAGAGAGAGAGAGAGAGAGAGAGAGAGGCTCATAAAGCGACACTTTGTATGAAACAAATTACTCGACAATTTAAATATATGGATATGCGAAATACACATTCATTATTCAGTGTATTGGTATACATACATCTTATATTCCCGATACTTAAACGAAATTGGATTTAAACAAAAATTAATTTCCAACTCATTCGTGCGAATGAGTGTGTGTATTTCATTGATATTTGATTAAAAGAAAAGATTTTTACGTATAGAAATACATGAATTTTTTAAAACCTTATAAATATTTGAGTTGTAATTAGTATTTGAATGTGTTTATTTGTAACAGCAAATACTGGTTAAATACCCTTTAAATATACATATAACAACTTCAGTACGGTTTTACTTCGTATAGATATATCAGGATCATACGTATAAAGTATCGTTGGTGTAACGAAATTATTTTATGCGAAATATTATTCCTTAAATTCGAATTGATGAGTACAAACCTTGGAATATTAATTTTATAATTCAAACAAATAATCGATTAAATCGACATCTGCAAAAAGAAGCTATTATCAACTTACGATACATATAGCTACATCCGCGTAGAAAACCTTTAATTAACTGAGCCCAAAGAAATCAGTTTCTCAATACACGACTTTATTTGATTGTGTGTGCGCGCGCGCGTGTGTGTTTGTACACACATACGTATACACGTATAATGCACAAGAAAGACAAGCGTACGGAAACTCGCGGTAGTAACAGACAGTCAAGGCGTCGCGTTTACACACCAGCACAATCCGAGCGACCCGCTTGATTATACCGGGCAAAGTTGCGCGCGCGCAACGGCAGTTTCCTCAGACTGCACCGGCTGGCGTACAAAGCTTCCTTCGTTAACTGAACCTATATGGCGCATTAAAAAAAACTTTCTTTTTCCTTTAATTCTTTACGTTATAATTTATTTCCACTCTGAAGATATTATTTTTCTTTGTTTTAATATCCCGATCAAATGTGTTTTTATCGATGTTGGATTTAACATTTTAATGAATTATATAATTACATTGTAATATACTTTTTAATAATTTTTTTACTGATATATTACTGTGTATACGTCGAATAATCAATCAGATTTCTCGGTTTTGTATAATATTATTATAGAAATCTTTACTATTATATATTAATGACAACCTGTATTAAGGTTTAAAAGATTCTGAGAAACAAAGTCGAGCATAATATAAAATCTGGATAAATATAATTTTATTATATATAATTTATATAATCGTACTAATTATTCCAATAAATAATAATTTGTCTAAAATTACAAAAATGTATATAGGTATATAGCGTTCATCATAAATTATAAGAATATCCTTTTAACTATTACACGACTGTCGGTATGTAATAATAATAAGATTATACAATATTTAAACACAAGTAACCATCGGGTTCTTACACCTTTCGTAAACGCGATAAAATAACCAAGTCGTTAGAAAGGCGCACGCGAGGTGTGTAAGCGAGCCAAAATACGAGTAAAGTTTCGAATTGATGGTTCGGACTAGTTTTTTTTTTTCAAACCTTTTTTTGAAAGAGTTGCTTTCGCGGTGGGGATATTTTATTCGGTGTTTTAGTTTCACGCGCTCTCGAGACTTGGTATTTCGATGTTAAAGAGTTCGTGTCTTCAGAGCCTGAGATTTCGTGTAAATGTACAAGCTATTGGAGTTACGGTTTTGTGGAAACGATGCCGCGCTATAAATACTCGTTGGGGAAACGGCTTGAAAAGTGGTTTGTGGTTATTTCGATCTCTCTTCGATCTTTATTTATTTTTTTTTCGCAATTTGCAAACTTCGTATGGAAATTAACATTGACACTTATAAATTTTTATTACACACTTAAGTACATCAGTGATTCGTAAATAATTCAAATATTTTCAACAAATGCTTGCTACACTGTGATAAGAGTATACTCGAATATTAAATTTTGTAGAATAATTGATTACCAATTGAGAAAATGAATAATTTATTTTTTTTTATTGATAAAGATCTATTTACAAATTGTATACCTTACGCAAATATTGCAAGTAGATAAAGTAAACGTTTGCTCAGGCTAATGTAAATTCCTTACTAATTGTATTAGGAATTATTTTGGACGCAAGCAGTCTTTTCACTTTTAATTAATAATTTAATTATCTTTGGATCTACACTATAGACACGCGGCTATATTGAATATCAAGCAAATGTATTTTCAGTGGTTTAATTAATTTTATATGTAATTTAAAAAAACAGTAGTCGATATTTTTAATAATAACTTATTGAATTAGATTAATTAATGTATAAAATAAAGAGGTCAATTGTTAATATAATTAATTATTATATTTTTCTGTATTTAAAAAAAAATATTTCATAATTTTATTAATATAGGGATATACTCTAGTATTATTACATTATTACTAATAGCAACACGCAATTATTGCACAATATAGAATTTCCCCAATTTAGAGAATATTTTATTGAGAATTACGTTAGTGTATTATAAAAAAAATCAAATTTTCATAAAAAAGCGAATGAGTATATACATAATTACAGTAAACGGGAAAGACTTATTTTATAGTTCCAAGAAGAAGAAGAAGAATAATTAAACTAGATTTAAAGCGAAATTGCGAACTTGACCTATCCAAAAAGAAAAAGACATTCAAATAATGATCCCATATAAGGTCTATATAGTCCTCGAGTGAAACGAGATAGAAGGGGAGTAAACGTCTGTAGCACACACCAACAAAAGAAGAACCAACCCCAACAAGTAAGAAAAAAGAATATAAAGAAGTGAAAGGGCTTGGCCCTTTCGAAGAAAAGGTAGACGAGGCGCGAAAAAGTACCGCGCGCGACGCCTAGCGTTGGTAAATGGTAAATAGGGAGAGGACGGGCTGCGTCTCTCGAAAGAGTGAGGAAGTTTCGTGAACCTGCGCAAGGCACTATTATGAATGAGATTTACACTGGCTGACGGAAGCTCAAATAATTCAGTAAACGGGAGGGGAAAGACGAAATACGTTTCGACGTCGCGAATGTAAATAGCCGAATGAAGAGGGAGGAGACGCGTATGTGCGCTTGCTGCGATTTCGGGGAAAACGTATATGCTGGAGGAGGAGGAGGGAGGGGGCGGAGGAGGAGGGATAATTTAATCGTTTGCCAGGCGCGCTTCCGGATTATTTCGCGCAAGCAAATTACGCCGTTCAAGATTTGGTGGGGCTACGCTGCTATTGCTACTGCTGCTAGTGCTGGTGGTGGTGGTGCTGCTACTCCTCCTGGCTTCATTATTACTTGGATTGTTTAATTTCCGAATTGGTTAATGTCGTGTGTGGATCTATATATACTATTTTTTCCCCATGTGTGTAACAAATTTTACGTGCATTCAGTAAATACGGTTTACTATTACTTACAATTTCGCTTTGATTTTGTCAAATTTAAATCAATTATAATTTATAAAAAAGTTTTCTATCGCTCAGTCACACTAATATAATAAGAGTTTTTTATTTTAATTATAATATACGTTGTCAATTATTTATTTACCTAAAATATCAAAATTTCCCTATATAGATTAATAATCTAATTTTGAGTAATATATAATAAAATTATGTTTATAATTAAACTCTCAAATAATCAAATTGCCTAAAATCGATAACATATTAAATAATAAGAGAGTACAAAGTTAAATTACATTGATTTTCCTATAGGATGTCAAAAATATCATAATTATTTTATAATATAATTTTATGTATGCCATTCTAAGAAAAAAAGTTACGAAATATTTATGTTTAAGTGAAAGGTGTTGGAGAAAACGACAGTTTCAATAAATTACATACCTATAAAATAGTGTAAGATTTTACATGAATAGAATTGTTCATTTTCGACTCAAGATCTATAGTGATTTACTTAATTTTAAGAAGTAATCAATCATACACAATCTAATATAATATAAATAACATACTCAAAAGTCGATATAAAGTCTTGCACATATTACACTCTTAAATTAAATTTTCAAATGAAATTTTAACGTATATTATATTTTAAAAACCGACATAAAGACTACATACCGGCATATATATGGGTGGTTCTGTGTGAAATCGAAAATGAAAAAAATGAGTATTGCTATAACTGTGGGAATATGTTTTCAGGGAACTAAGTTGACATTTTTTGGATTATATGCCCATTTTCATTAATTTGTAGCTCCCAGGAGATGTGTTTTTCACTATAAACATAAATATGACTTTTTTTGTAAAATTTTCTGAATTTTTCATTAAAAATACTATTAAAGTTATATATACTCTTGTAAGCCATTTAAACCTGAAATAGTGAAAATCAGCAGGTCTGTATAAATAGGGCAGCAGATAGGGAACATCATCAGAGCCGAACTCTGAAAACCAAACTACTGTCTAAAAAGTGTTTTTTATAGTCAGAAATTGACTATAAATTTCCAGAGTTGGTCTAAACCATTAAGACCACTTTTAATCTTGTAAACGTCTTACAAGAGTGTGACAGCATATGTATATTTAGAGTCATATATATATATATATATATATATACATATGACTAAAAGTATTTTTAATGAAAAATTCAGAAAATTTTACAAAAAAGTCATATTTATGTTTATAGTGAAAAATGCATACCCTCGGAGCTACAAATTCATGAAAATGGGCATAGAATGAAAAAAAGTGCTAAAATGTCAACTTAAACTCTCTGTAACTTAGAATAACGGCCCAGAAAAAATCTGAAAAAATTCAGTAGAACTACTGGACACCTTTAAAACATATTCCCACAGTAACAATATTCATTTATTTCATCTTCGATTTCACACAGAACCACCCATATATATATATATATAGTTTTTATTTAAACGGATGTATTGATTATTATTTAAAATTAAACATTAATATCAGTAAGTAAGAAAAATGTATAAAATATAATTGGTTATTTAATAAAAGCATACTTTTACATTTATTTTTCATTACAGTTATAATAAAATAAAAAAATTAAATTAATACATTATTTATGTCTAAAAAGTATAATAATCTATAGTTACTGTGAATAATTGAAGCGAGAATCGTAAAGAAAATTTCTTATACTATTTAATATTGATACAATCTTTGCTTTATAATAATGACTTTAAGTCTGACTGCTTATGAAAAAGTTAACCATCCTAATGAACAATTCAAAATGGACTTGGTTGTATTCTTATTATGTACTAAAAAAATTGCAAGTAAATACGAAAGTTTAAATACTTGAAAAAAATAATATTATATTTCACTATCACGTAGAAATTTGTGAGAAAGAAAGTGAGCATTAAGTTATGAATGAGCCGAGAGGTTGGCTGATCGTTTATCAGAGTCTTCGCAGGCCTGTGGAGAAATGATTATGACCGTTTTTCGATGTGCACGACGAATCTACTAGATTTTCAAAAGAAAAGCCAAGAGTCAGCGTCATCAGTCTTAGAAATCTTGTGGTTCTATTCTCTGTCTCAAACAAAAGGCCTACCTTGTGATATACGCGAGTTAATTAAAAAGTGAATTACCCTCCGTCCAAGAACTTATTATTCACTCATTAATTTTTATTTCAATATTTGATTTTGAACAAGTATAACTACTCCTTCTCGATACTCAAACTTTTAGTATAATTAATGTAATTAATTTTACTACTGTATAAATATAATTTTATTTAATGTTTCATTTTATCAAGTGATCGGAGTTATGAAAATTAATAAAATAAATAAAAATCTTAAATATATCAGATATGTAATCATTGTTTTATTAACTCCTGATTAAATCTAAAGTCTACTTATTCGATTATCTACAGAAGATTAATAGTAAAATGAGATTGATATTCTATTCCGTAATAGAAATAGACAATTCTATAATTATAAAAACCTAATATCATAACGCACTGAAAGTAAAATGTACTGCAATAATCTAAGGAATGCGTAATATATCTTGTAAATTAGCAATTAATCGATACAGTATTATAATTCACAAACGGTATACCGAACGTACATGAAAGAACAATTATAAAAAATTACGGAAAGAAAAGAAAATTCTTAATTAATCCTCACTCAATAATTTATCCTCCTTAAACATTAAAAAACGTCGTATGACAATATATAAAACTTAGCATTATTTCAAAAAAAGGACACGAAGCTGCCAAAAGGGTTAAATAAACCGCACGTTCTCGATATTCAATCCAGCATAAATAATCTAATATACTATCATCAAAGGGCAGTAGAGAATAAAAAAGGGTGTATACATAGTAGATATATAGTAGCCGTGTAATACAGGTAACATCGTTTGTTAGAATGACAATCAACGAACCCGCGGAAGAGCGAGAGAGATAGAGAGAGAGAGAGAGAGAGAGGCAGAAAGATTGTCTATATGATGGTTTCGCGAGTATCTGCGGCCAAACTTTTAGTAGCGCGTCTACTAAGTCACACACCCAGGTGCACCAACGAGCTGTCAGACACAGTGGCACGACTGCGCCTATTAATTTTGCTTTACTAATCTCCAATTTGCGGCTCCTTAGTTCCTAAAGTATTACAGAAGTGAAAGAGAGAGAGAGAGAGAGAGAGAGAGAGAGAGAGACGAGACGAGACGAAGGGAACGTCCGACAACTCAGGGATACTTGTTAGTCGCCCGTAACAAATCGTTCTACTTATGTACACACCTACTATAGCCTGTGTGCGTGTGATGTTGAGTTCTGTCGTTTATATATTTCTAGCCTTATTTGATACGGTGACCCTCGACAATTTTATTATTAAGAGGATTATTAAGAGTTTTAATTAATTTTTATTTGTTATACGAGTCAAGTACAAGAAAAAATAGCCTGCTGTGTATTAAACAATGTCATGGATAACAATTCGCACAACGTTAGCTTCGCATATTTGATCTGAATCTTTTAAAAATGCATTATTATCAGCGATTCAACTGTGATTATGACATTTTTTCATTGGTATGATGCAAATGATTTTTATATTTCTATAAGAATAATCATTTGAATGAATTGCAATAAAACGCCGTCCAGTCGTAAAATTTTAAGAGACTGAAACATGTACTAGTTCAGTTATTATCACGATTTCGTAAGAGAAAAAGGTATCTCAACATTAAAATCAAACCGCACTGACCCGAACATCCCATTATTCTCTTAACAAGAATGAACATGTATATATGTATATATTAAATGTAAAACAAACTTTTATTAAAAAGAAATCATAAATCATTCAAAAGTCGTAGAAACAAAAGCCTTATCAAAAATACGATAATCTTGATAAGAAGTTAAAGAGACGTTTGTACAATCTAAAACAATATAGTATTATACGATTATATTTTAAGATTCCCGAAAATTTTGAAATTAAAATTTCGAGTTAATATATTCCTCCAAGCGTGTCATAATTTAGTTAATCGAGCTGTCGCCACGATAAGAATAAAGGGAAGGTTGCATAACGAATTTGTTTTTCAGAACAATGAACAACCTTCGTTTATATATGTGTATATATATATACATACGTACACATAGTTATAAGAATGGAAACGTCCAAACGAAGACAAATACAACAAAGAAGATATGAAGTTATACCACTTCTCGGAAGCATGTTAATTATCTTCTTAGTAGGATAATAAGACAACGGGGTTTAAATTCACTAGTATTATATTTTCTTTTATATATACCACTAATCTATTTGATGTACATCGTTTTTTAAACTTTCTTTTTCTCGTGTAATATTTTTAATTTATCTTCGTTAAAGTGTCGTGTAGCGGATTGATAATAGGTTATTTAGTGCTTCATTTAGTTATTATTAATAAAACATGATTATTTTATAGACTTGTATTATTTAGTTTAATATTAGTTATAAACATTGTTGAGAATAATAAATTCCGGAGACTACGATAGTTAAATTTTATAAGTATAAATACAAGCGAAGGCGAGCAGTCTTATGGTAAGTGATACTGACGAAATAATACCGACGAAATGTCGAATGTTTAATACTTTGTATTCGAAGAATGGCTTAGAAAGACGATAAGAACAGTCTTACTTTGAAAATCATAGTTTAATTTGTATTTTATACATTTTTATTATTAGATATTTAATTAAGTAATACTTATTAGCTAATAAAATAACATTTATGTTAAATATTTGTAAAGAGTTGCCAAAGAAGTCTTAGATTTAAATGATTTATTTAAGTTAAAATTTTAAAAGTTAAATAACACAATATAGTGAAATCGAATGAAAAGGGATGTTCTTCAAGCTCTCATCTATGCCGTGCTGTGCCGAAAAAATAGTAGTATTTTCTATTTCTGGAAGATATTCTTTGCGAAAAGCTACGGATTTTCGAAATCAGTTTATGGACTGGATAGACAGTCAGAGAATTTTGTTTACACGATTAGACAAAATTAACGACTGCACGAGTAGTCAGCACCGCGCTTAGAATCGCGAGACCACTAAAGTTTGAAGGGGCAGTAATCTGCGATAACAAAGAAATTCGAAAAAAATTAGGTACTAGCGCGTGAGCTCTCAGTTTTTCGGCTACTCTATGTAGGTAATGTTCTTACTTTTTGGAAATAAAATTCATTTTATTGAAAATCATAAATTAATTATTTTTAATCCCAGCTCATTGATCAACATGTCGTATAATTTTGAAAAAAAGAGACGAAGACGAGGATAAAACGAAAGTAGCTTATATATTACGGGTCAAAACAGGATATCGTTCGGTTATTTATCCGATTGTATTAGCATCGGCACAAATCTTTGGAAAGGTATATGTATATATATATAGAAAGACAGATCCCTATAATACATAACAATCAACAATCATGAAGGAGTTGCTAAAAAATTAAGGAGAAGTGCATTAGCCGAGCTACAAATCAGTGGGTAACCAAGTAAATCAACATTTTCAACGACCCCAGTCGTAAATTAATCTCCACCCTCATAGTCAAGATAACGTTCGCTAAAGGTATATATATAGAAGGGGACTGATCGTCCGAAATGGGTAGGAAACAAGAGGACGAAGAGAGCAAGAGACTATGTATGGGCGAGACGACGCATCTATACTTCGATCACGATAAGACGGTAGCGGCGCGTTCTCGTTCTATAAAGATAAGCGAAGAGATGCCAGTCCTGTCCACATATCCGAGGGCAAGAGATCTTTCTCTCTTTCACGGGCCCATCGTCGACGTCGTTGTCGTTCTTATCAGTGAGGTTGTTTCCTGGTAATTGTCTTTAGCCCCTCCTATGTACGTCCTATCCCCCCTCACCTCCCCTACCCCTACCCTCTCGCCCCCTCTCCCCCCTCTCGTTATCTCCTGAATTATTCAATAACCAACCGGGACTTTCGTATGGGTTTCGACGAAATTCACCTAGGTATACTGTACGTTTAACTCGAGAAAACACGGTATGCGAGCGCTATCGGTTTCTCGATTTTCTGTTTTAATGCACTTGACATTTTCTCTTTTTATCTTCTTTTTTTTGGATAATTCAATCTTTGAGAGTGGTGGCACTTTCGTATCAGAATTATTGATTTGCTTTTTTCAGAAGGGGAAGAGGAGGAAAATTGGTTAATAGATTTCAATGGAGTATAGAAATTTTTCGGTTTTGTACTCATTCTACGTTTTTTCTTTATCTAATTTTTTATAACCACCAATATCAAATAAAACTATTTGATTACCTTTTGTAATTATTGTATACAATCGTCTATCCCAGTTGAATAAATAAACGTTGCGCGTCGTGTTATTTAAAATACATACAAGGATGTGCCGAGCTTGTAATTAAATCATCCACTATTCACTGTGCACATTATGTACGATATAATAATAAACAATGCATCTCGCATTAAAATCTACCCGATTGTCCATTGGCAAATGTAGAGTGTTAAGAAAATTTCGCTCGATAACTCTTTTGAAAGTAATGAAAAGAACCTTGGGTGAGGAAGATAGTCGTTAATTCTGCATCAATATCTGGTGAGGCTGTTCGAATACTTTACTGCACGAACCAAAACATATAGACCTGAACAATATATTCAAAGATACGATGCGGTCGGTGTACCGTGTAACCTATTCATTCCGCTGCATTTTGCACATTGTCTCGGTGTCATCATGCAAATCTTGATATCGTGTTAATTCATTCGGGTACATAACATTCTACAAATTTGTGCGAGAGTGTGCGTGCATGCGTGTCCGTGTATGCGTGTGTCACTTCGTGCGTGCGTGTATACCTCTGTGTCCGTCCACACACTCACACACACACACACACACACACACACACACACACCTATACACGTATACATGTGTGCATGTCTCCTACGTGTACAAAAAAAACTAATCGATTATTTTGATATATTGTATTAGATATATAAGATTAGTATTTCTAAATCCTGTAATATTTGATTCTTTCAATAAAAATATCAAGTTCGTATAGTAGATATTTCTCTTGCAAAATATTTAACTAAATAAAATTCATTCAAATAATTGTGTATTCGTTTGAACTTTTTATAGAATTATCATTTTTCGTATTATACGTTGATTATTTATAACACTCGACTTTATTAAACTTTCATATTAACGAATGTAATATCTTTTATATTAAGTAGGTCACGGATATTTGGATATACATTTCTTTTTCGAATTTACCAGTCGATTGTGTGTTTTATTAATTTACTATTGTCTGTACAAAAATAATAAAAAAAATTAATTATTTCGACATATCAATTATAACAGATTACGTGCACTATGCGAATTATTATTCGCTACATCTGTTAAAAATTTATATTATACCTAATGAACAATTGCCAATAAAAAATCTTTTCGACGATGTGTGTCATCGCAAAGCAGTATTAATGGATCAAACGAATGCAATATATATATATATATATATTACTAACCGCACTAATAACAAACACATTGAGAAGTATAGACAGAATATAACAAAGCCTAAAAAGCACTCGGAAAGTTTGAAGCGAACGAACGATAAATAATAAAAGAAACCTAAGAGAAATACTTTGACTTTCGAGCTTCTCCGTAACAAAAAAAGGCTCTCCCACGTGGGCATTTGAGTAACTTATGAAAAGAAAACTGACCCCTTGAACAAAACTAAAATGGCGATACTACGCAACATTCCTCGTTAAATCACACACATATATACTCTCCCTTCGTAAAAGAAATCAGATACACTAAACTCGTGCGTGAGAAACGACACGATCTAGTATAAAATCTGATTAGGTTTCACGTGCGTGTAGGTACGCACACACTCATAACACACACATGTATACACATAATAAAATGTTAGGTGTGAGTAACAGAGCTTTTCAAAAAAAAATTTCTTGCGCGCACCCACGCACACACACACACACATGTATGTACATTCACCAGTATTGCTCCGAGGAACTTTATAATTTTCTGGTGGTAATTCTTGTCGTGGTTTTCGCGCACCCCATCCCCCTTCCCGCAGACACACTCGCCCAGTCATTTTTTTTTACCCTCTCATTCACAGAGTTGTCCTCTTTCATTCCGGTCTTTTCTCTTTATATCCGCAGTCAGTCTTTTTCTCTTTTGCTATATACATATACGTAGCGAGTGTAATTCAATGTTCTCTCGGTGCTTTGAATCATTATAATTAAAGTGTGTAATGGGATTAAGACGCGCTCCTTTTTCAGGTACGGTTACTCGCTTTGTCCGAGAATCCTCTTAAAAGCTATGCTAAGTGCTACCTGAGTGTATAAAAAGTTATTGCAAAATATTAATGCTTCGTGCATAAGTGAAATCAGAATGTTAGATTTTGCGGATTGCTCAACTACGCGTCATTCGTCTGTATCTTTTTTTTTTGTTAAGAGTTGGTAACGCTTC
Organism: Theocolax elegans; assembly: GCA_026168455.1. Lineage (NCBI taxonomy): Eukaryota > Metazoa > Arthropoda > Insecta > Hymenoptera > Cerocephalidae > Theocolax > Theocolax elegans. Next base: position 9,801,070 of record CM047426.1, on the reverse strand, counting down.
AACAATAAGGTCAAAATGTAGCGAGACGTACAGAAATTATAAATAGGTGTATATATCGAAATTACATTATTTTAAAAAACGAGCAATTGATTTTATCGCTTTAATTAATCGCACGTACGAAAAGATGGAGCAGCTATAGTAATTAATTTTTCTTTTATATGTGAAATTAGAATTGGTAATCGATAATAATAATTGACCTAGAATAAGAAATATTAAAAGATGGAGTAAGTATCGAAACGTACTGTTGTAATAAAAGATATCACATGCTCGATCAATCGACAGCTTTATACAATTATTATAATTATAATATCAGTAATAGATTATTGCTAGGGGTGACGTAAAATATAAATTAGTTGAAAACTAAATAGTTAACCCGGACACTTATATTTGAATAATACGGAGAATGGTATATAAAAATAAAATAGTATAATTTAAAAAATATATCGTATAAGCGCGATCGGTATCTCATAATTCTATATAAAATATCAGGCAATAAATATTTTAATGCATATTAATTCAAGAAAAGGTTATCATCTTAAAAGGTAGTCCCCTTGATAAACTGCTTCTGGGCTTTTTAAAGGCGTCGCGCTGTGCCGCGCGCGCGCTAGATATTGACGGGTCTCGAGGATATTTTATAGAGCTCTCTTTGTGAACGAGCGAATGCCGAGAGAAGCTCGATTCCCCAAACGGTTTCGCAAGACGGCGGAAATTCAAAGTGCAGCCTTGGAATCGTTCCAGAACCAACTGAAAGACCGGATGGAGAGGAGCGAAAAAATGCAATGAGATCGGGAAAAATCCCGGTTGAATAAAATAATAAATACACAAATGCTCGGTTAGAGGTAGAGAAATATTACTAATCGCGTGGTACGCTTTTCCTACTATGCGATTGCTACAATAAACTTTTCTACTTTTCTTAATAATAAATTATATAATATTGAATATAGTCATCTATTTTCTATTATATGCAATAGAAAATATAAATATTCTTATAAATAAAAAATTTGGAAACTCCTAAAAATTTATACTAATTTACGTTTGAGCAACTTTAACGCATAAATCAACTGGCTTAAAAAAAAGTAAACTCAAATAAATCTATAATTTTTCAATCCCAGAAAACTGACCGAAAAATGTGAACGATACTCATAAAGGAATCAAGTACACTCCTCAGAATAAGTCCATATTCAAAAGAGAAAGAGACAGAGAATGAGAGAGTTCATATATAGGTAGAAGTTAATAAGCCTCTTGTCGGCATAACCAGCTTCGTATTATTTAGCACCCTATACTTTCTCTCACTCGCTCCCCTTCTCTCTCTCTCTCTCTCTCTCTCTCTCTCTCTCTCTGCTCTGCCTCACTGCCATTCGAATCGTTGGTACTTTGTCCATAATTTAGTTAAGAGCGTCATGCGTGTGACGTTCGCACGGTACGGTAGAGAATAGATCGAGACAAACCGAGTGAGTGAGTGAGAGAGAGAGGTAGAGACATATAACGAATGGAACTGGCGCAGGGCCAACCTCGTCCCGCGGATTCGTATGTAAGTGACTTATTATCCGGCGTTTATACGCGAAGCTTAAATACTTCAGTGCGTAATGGGGTTCACCATTAACCCAAACGGCTCCTTTACGAAGCAAAGATCTTGAGACGTGTGCTGTTCGATATATATGGATGCTCAAGTGAGGGAAAGAGGGAGAGAGAGAGCGAGAGAGAGAAAGCGAGTAATCGGGGTTAGCTGTATATATAAGCTCAATGTGAAATTCTCGTATCGACGAGAACGTATACTACCTGTCACCTTAGTCGAGATCCTCGTGTGTTGCTGTCGAGTTAAATGGATTGTTATTCCCATACCGGTTAGAATAAAAAAAGCGCAAGTAATTTCCTTTTACGCGAACGTTCTTCAATTATACATATAAGCAAATACAACGTAATTTTAAAATATAATCAACGTTTTTTTCATCTTTCTAATTCGACTGGTGCAATATTTCAAGTTTTTACCTTCATTATATGTACTTACACGTAAATTTACACGAATTCATTACGCAAAGAAAAATATATTTCAATGTATATTCCAAATAAATTTTACAATAAACATTTACATTTAAATTTGCGAAACAAATCACAAACATTTATTTTATTTCGTAAAAGCTCATAAATTAATGTATATGACTATTTCAAATAGAACACATGACCTCATTAAATTCGTGAATTATATAAATTCGATACAAAATTCAATATTCAATTGTTATGTGATGTGCAATAGAAAGGTTCTATTATATCAAATAAACACAATTCAATATGTTTTTAATTAACATTCTTCTATATTAATATTAACTAATATTAAACAATCATCACTTACAATCTCCGTACTAATATAAAAATACTAAAATAAAAAGGAATATATAAATTTTACGTGTACACAGTATGTTGTTTAATAAATTTATAAAAGTCCATAACAATTTTAATGTAAAATAATGTTTGCTATACAAATTAAAACAATATTATTATTTCATTTAATTAAATATAATGGTAAATTACAGGGTCGTGAAATACCACCCGATCGAAAATAATCATGAAGCATTTTAGAGCTGATTCTGGGACTCTAGAAATAATTTTTGTCTATCTTCATATATGTACTTAATAATTTGCGTTTTTTTGCAGTTTAATTAATTTTATTATTCATAATTTTATACTTTTAAAATAAGTGAGAATATTAAACTATATATATTGTTTATAATTCAAAAGAAAACTTTTAATTAATAATATAATGTTAATAGCATTAACTAAATATGTATATGAAACGTTAAAAATATCGTTGACATGTTTGTGTAGTAAATCGATATTGTAAATTAAAATTTGGATTATAAAAAAGGCACAACTAAAATAAAGCATGGTTGGGTCAAATAAAAGTTTGTATAAAAATAAAAATTACATATTCAAGATTTCGATGAGGCGATACTAAGACTAGCCTTACTTTGGGCAAACGAAACAAACCTGGCTAATTAAGAGTACCATATAAGGCCTTTATATACCGACCTCAACTATTTTCCAATCGAATAACGATCATGAAAGTGAAGCAGCACTAAGCGCGTACAGTACCTGGATGATCATCCTCGTGCGGCAGTCGAAATCGGATAAATATTTGTCCACAATCTAAGCTGAGATGTGTGAACATTTATTTTGTTTAGATTCACGGAATGTAACTTAGCGCCTAAACAGAATATTTCCAATATATACTTTTCCCATTATGGGAAAGGTTTGTGTACGAGGATTTAACCCATAAGTTTTTCATTCCGCACGCAGTTATAAAGTTGAGGAAAATAAAGCGAACGCTGCACCCCCACGCATCAATGGTAAATATATCCCGTACAAATACTACAAACAGTGGTGATGTGTACGGGCTGGAATAAAGCAATAATAAAAGAATATAATATGGCTAATTAAATATAAAAGTTTTAATTACAATAATTGATGATATATACCTACATCCGCATAAATTGATATTCAATCATATTTACACGTTTTCTTTGTCAACTTTATTTCTTCATTAGCATAATGATTATTGTAAAATAAATTAATTAAAAATTTCTCTCGATATAGCTTCGCATCATCGATCAGATTGATATTATACATACCACTTTCGTCTCACATTAGTATTATTGCTTTCGTAAAAACTTGCTTGTAAAATCAATATAAATGTCATATGTTTTGCGTTATATACTTCTCGTATTCGCTTCATTCAACTGCTTTATATTCATAGAAATATTGATTTATCCATACAACATTTTTGACTGATCAGTTTGTATATATGTATAACATATATGTGCGTGTGTGCGCGTGAATACATATACCTGTATATATAACGAAGGGGATGGGATAAATCTTAATTATTGAAATAATACTACCAGTTGTTCATTAGGATTCCGATCGGTTGCACATACGTGAATAAAAAATCGATTATTGCTTTTACATCGTCAACACGATCAGAAAAATTAATAAAAAAATGATACGAGTATATATATATATATAGATGTGAAATTATAGTTAATTAATATATTTTCTTAATTAAAGGAAAACTTTGGTAAAGTAAGTAATAAAATTTCTTCATAAACTGTACAAGACATCAGAGATATTAATTACAATTTTAATTTTCGCTATTTTTCACTCCACCTAAATCACCGTTCATCGATCTTACTTGATCAAGACAACGTCGTGGAAAAACAATTAACCATCGTACTTATCGCAAACAAAAATCCCAAGATTCACTCTCTTTCTCTCGAGTATTTGCTAATCAAGGCATATTTAATGAAAGCCATTTACCTCTTCCTTCTTAGACTTTTCCTCTCCACTCCCCCGGTTTCCTCCCATCACCCCCCAACCCCTCCCTTATACCGCCTTCTCCCTCTTTCCTTAGTCTATTCTTAATCGGGCATTAATAATTTTCACTCCTACGAGCTTCTCAACGTTTCGCGGAATTCAAGCCGTTTTCACACTCGAAAGGATAGATACGGAAAATCGAGATAAATTGAACAGCTTTTTGTGTCGTGGTTTTCATTGAGGTTCTTTATTACACTCGATCTCATGATAACAAGTTAATCTATTCTTCTGTTTGTATAACATTCTAAGATTAACTTTGTTAATATTATTTTTATGGTTTGTACACAAAAATTGCAGAAATAATAAATTACTATATTCGCAAACCGAATTACAAACGAATTAACTTTGAGAAGAGCGACCGAGGAAAAAACCCTCGCTCGATGCGTGACCGCAATTTTATACACGGCTGACCTATGCCTCTTCTACGAGTCAAATTTTCCGTGAACTACTTCCCCTTTTTAAGTATATTATTTCATCAATTAATAAAATCATATACTGCATTCTTACGTATTTCACGATGTTACCTCGCAGCCTGCTGGCTATGGTAGAAGGTATATGTCCTTCCTCACGCACATATTATTTCTTTGAAAAATTGAGTTTGCCTCACGAGATAAAAAATCGGTCACAGACGAACCTGAGCCCGTTTGCTGTACCACCGTGCACATGCAAAGAGGCTACATCATTAAATCTGTATAAGTGTAGTAGTTGCAAGTGCAAGTATTAGTTAATAATAAATAAAAATTAACTGACATCCCCAATGCAGATTTTCCTTCCGCTGCTTTTTTGTTACACCATTCATTTACAAAAAGTTTTCTCGGTCTCCTTAACTATCACTTGCGATGAACACCTGATACTGTCGTAATGTGTTATGTTTCCTAATATAATAAATATTCAAGTTTTTTGTCGAACTGTTGTTCATTATTCGAGTTTACATTTATTTTTCTTAAATAATCGTTACTCGGTATCGATAAAACTAAATAAAAAGAAACCAATGAAAGAATAAAAAAAACCGATGAATATTTTAAATTAACAAAATCATATTTATTTAACAGTAAACCTATATGTATGTAACAACTTTTATTTATAATTCTTTATCTACATAAATAACGGTTTGTAAAAAGTTAAAACATGTGTAAATATAAACATCAATCTGAAACTTTAAAACTTGACTGAGTGATAACCAATAAACTAAAAATCAATCTTGAATTTTTAGGTCAATGAAATAAAATTAATAAAGTATGTACAGAGAAAGCCATTGAGCTGTTTCGCGTATTTCTTTAATAAACCTTGTATATTCGTCGATAAATCGTTGAAGCTTCTTCAAATAGTTTCGCATCTCGCGCACTTCGAAACTTGACGCACGTATGAAAATTCGGGAATGCGCCGCGCGCCGAGGTAATTAAGATGGACGCGAGAGAGCTACCGACGATGCAATTACTGTCCGAGTGCAATTTACCAGGGATAATTTCGTGATATGCGCGTTGAGCGAGACTGAGCAAGAGAGACATTATGTGTGTGTGCGCACGTGTGTGTCTCTGTGAGGGAGAGAGAGAGAGAGAGAGTGAGAGAGAGACAACAAAGTGGATAATTCCATGATGGCCGGACGAATGACCGTGTTGCCCGTTGTACTGTGCGCAAGCTTGACCAAGAAAAAGATGCTGACCGCGCGTCAACCTTGACGAGTAAAAAATTGTTCGAATATATTTGCTCTTTATATATGCTGATAAATAAATGTACTGAGACTAAATTTATTTTTTATCACGAGTTGCTTGCTAGCGTAATAATCTTTTTTTAAGTAAATAATATAAAAATATTTGTAATCCGATATAGTAGAAACAGCTTGAAATTATATTATGTCAGTGGGTAATTCATTTCTAAACGAAGTATAGGCAGTATATGTAGGTCATTTCTGAATTAATCGAATGGTTTTTAAATGCCAGTATTCAGTTATTAAGACCTATAATTATAATAACATCTAACTAACTATTGTTTTAGAAAAGAGGTAGATTTAATGATTTGTGCCCGATTCGTTAGACAATATTGGATTATTCGATATTATAATTAAGTATATGGGTATTTCAAAAATGTACGTAAATATTATTGTATAACAGATACATACTTGTAGAAGTCAACAATTAATAGATATAATCATAGTTTCAATTTCAAGTAAACAAACAAAATCCTGTTGGAAATGTTAACGAATCATTAGCTATTTATTAGTTAATTTTGATAGCTTAAAATGCCACTCTTATATTATTTTAATATAAATGATAAAAATTACATATTTTTCACATAAACGTATTGTAATATTGATAATTGAATATATAATCATAATTAAAAATATTTTTAATAAATTTTTAATATTGATATTAACCAAAAAGACTCCCGTTTATACCTATTTTATATTCTGTTGCTTTATACCTCTACACCACCTGACGTAATTTACTTGATCTGAATGTGTCAAACACGTTATATATCTCTATTTTTAATTTTAATCAAAAATATAACTTTAATACTAAAAACTTTAAAAAGGTGTAATAAAGAAAAAAATATATATTTTCCTTCATTTTTAGATACAGAAACTTTGTAAATAATATTTCGATAATATAAAAGTTTTCTACTTTTAAAAGGAACACCCATTATGTGATAAAATATCGAGATATTTCGTATTCGTTCATTCTAGTGTAATAATTTTCATTAATAATAGTGTAGAAATAATAATGGTATGTATTAACAAGTGAAAAAAATTCATTAATAAATTAAATGAATATATTACTTTTTATTGTACTAAAGCGATTAGTTAAGTCTCGCGTTTAACTTACCACGTAATTCATCGACATTAAAGTACTATTAATTAATCGTAAATTCGTAGTAGTAAACGTACACACATTTACCTTGTAGCTCATTCAATTAATTATCAATATCAATTAAACGCGTCAGGCAAACAGACGCGTCGCCCGCACGAGGGATAAACATATTAGCTAATTGTTCGCTTTGAGAGAAAGAGGAACAAGGATCCTTCTATACGTAAAGGTGAGGCCGAGTAAAAGTACCCCCAAGACATCTCGAGAGTTCAAATATTTGCGCGCTTTGACGGCTAATTCTCTACTGTCCGCGGAAGAGAAGAAGAGAGAGAGAGAGAGAGACAGTCCCTTCTCTTTTTGTCGGCTAAGCTGCTGCGCGTCAATTATATGACCCTCGAACAAGTTTCCCTTATTACGTACAACATTTCTTTAACGATAGTGTTTAATTTTGAAAAAAAAAATAATGAAAAGCTTCTTCATATACTTTATACATTTTTTATATATGCTGCCTTTGCGTTGATATTTATGGTTTATCTTGGAATGTGGTTGGAGGGATCAACGACAATAGGGTGTAGGAGCTTTTATTGAATTTCGCCTTTTTCTTTTACGTTGATATTTCGTTATTTCTGGAATGCGGATGCGCAATTTTAGTTTCAGCGACAAGTATATTGTATTTATATCGTGTTTAATTTTTTTTTCTTTTTTTAGTCTAATGAAACATTATTTTGTTATAAAACATCTCTGTATAAATTATACAAAGTCAACTTATCAGATTGTTAAACAGCTAGAAATATATGATTGCTCATAGTTTATGAATCAAATGAAGCAAACTGTGAAATGATGTAAAAAATAGCTAAATAATTATTTTAAACAAAAATTTAATCTTTTTTTGCAATTTTGTTTCTTTTATATAGATTTAAATAATGTGCTGTTGTTACTGTTGAAATTTCAGTCTATGGATGAAGTGGTTCCCGAGATATCCTACGGTAAGTCTATATATAGATAATAATCAGAATACGGAGTCTCATAATTAATTAAAATAGTCATGTTTCAAACAAATTATATAATAAATTGTAAAAGTTGATATTAATACGATTTGTTTGAAATTAAGAAATGTTTATTACCATTATAAAAAAAATTATTAATTGTTAATCTTGAATAGTTTCTCTTCACTTTTAACCCACGCTTGTCCCCTAAATTTGTTAATAACAAAATATATAAAATCAAATAGTATTTGTACTAGACAAACATTTTGAAAAATAAGTACCATATCTTACTAAAGCTATTTGCTTAATAATTGCTGAAAGAATATATTAATGTAAAATCGTTTTAAATCTAAATGCTGTCATTAATTTCCATCAAATAAGAAAATATTACATTTATGGTTAGTAATAATTAACTAGACAATATAATAAATAGGACATTTCAATTATAAATAATAATTAATAAATTGTATATATTCTACAACTAATAATTCAATAATAAATTATATGTAATAAATATTACTTTTTATTTCTTAATAATTCATCAAAATGAAGTAGAAATAAAATGTACGTATTTTTCTAAGTAGTACGAGTTCAATTTGGTCAGACGAACGGTCTGTTATTACTGTAAGTGATCCTCCGTACTCAGCCAGTCTTTTGTCTCTGTCAGACAGATATATATATATATATATATATATATATATACACGCGTGTATACTTACTATTACTATTAGCTTTCTCCGACCTTAACAATCCAAAAAACTCATTCAATCCTCGATTATTAGAAGAAAATTAAAGCTCTGTAAACAAAAACACTTGCTTACATACGTCTATCAGTACGTATACATTGTACTTATGTATTATAGACTAAGTAATAGTTAGTATATAAGAATAAGTATTAGCTTTTTTTTTTTAAATAAAGTGAACGAATTGAAATAAACTTAAATAAATATTGTAAAACCTTTATTTTACAAAGAAGATAGTAAAATAATGAAAATTAATAATAAACTACCAGGTTGCAGAATATAGTAAATAAGATTAAGAGAAGTCTCAGAAAGGCAATACAAAACGATCGTATCACGGATCGTTCAATAACGCAGCAAACGATAAGCAAAAGCTTAATCACGAATAATTAATAGAATTCGATCTAGCTTTGTCCGAATCCTACACACCAATCAGTGTTTACTATAAATAGCCGATATGCACATATAATTTGGTAAACCCCGATAATGACAACATCCATTTTAACCAATGCAAGATCATCTAAATCCCACGAAATACGAAAGAAAAGAAGTACACACATTTATAGATGTATATATGTATATATCTTAGCCGTTAAAGAAAAGCTCTCCCTCTCCTCTCCACTGAAATCCCATCAAAACTTAATCTATACTGCCGCACCCGCATATCTTTTCACGCGCTGAGGAATACCAAGCGCGGGAGCAGAAACGAGCTCGTTACGCAAATTGTCTGCTCTCTCGCGGCGCACAGCCCTTCGGACTCTCACTCGCTCTGCAGCCATAAAGCACTCGTTAAACTTATCAAGAAGCGAACTTGCAAAGCGCGTAACCACGAGAAATATACCTAAACTCAAGGCTTTCCTTCACTCCTATACCTCTAGGTATTCTCAAATCTACCATCCAAAAAGGTTTTCATTGTCTTTATACATATTATACATCCCCCCACCCCCCTCTTTGCCCCTCTTTCTCTCTCTCTCTCTCTCTCTCTCCCGCTCTTATTTCAGAAATAACTATAATATTAAACATTTTATGAGTCTGGACAGTGATACGGTCAGAAAATATATAGACATTATTAATTAAATCGATTTTTATTCAACTTTATACATGTGTTATAACCTACACATTAATATGCGAACGCACGTGAATGTATTGCATGTGAATTTTAGCTAAATAATGAATGATACTGTGATTTTTTACAATGCTTTTTAATTATCATACGATTTGAATAACGTTGTGTTTATGTTTAATTTTTTTTTATTGTAGTTTATAATTGCATAACATATATTTCTTATTAACTAATAAAAATGATTATGTAAATTTTTATATAAATATAGTGCTAAAATAATTTGATATTTTGTAAGCCTATTTTTATAGTCCTTATATAAAAAAGTGATTGCCGGATATATATTGTGAAGCCAAGTGAAACGGTTATGTGATTGGTTTACGTTTAGCGCATGCGTCTAAAACATTGTAGGTTAGATTTGGCACCACGGGAAAAACGTAATGCTTGACTTTTCTTGACAAAATCGAAATATAATAACTTATGAATAAATATATTATTAAAAATTGTTGTTTTAAGTAAATGAGACAGCGTAATATTTCTACTAATTACTGTTAAAAAAACGCAAGAGCACGCGAAGCGCGCATGGTTAATTCTAGTAATAAAAAAAATACATATAACTCATAGAATTATAAATTGCATCAAAATATATTGCCAAGTATATAGATCTATTTAGTATTAGGCATATTTAAATTCGTGTATACATTTAGAGTGCAATAAAAATTTTCAATAAATACAATTTGATCTCGAAAATAAGAAAAAAATTCAACGATTTGAGTAACACAAATTCGTAAAAATACACTTAATGCTATTATTACTGCAGTAAACATAAAATACAAACAATAAGTTTATACAAACGAGTTAACCTAGTTTTTTTGAAAAAATGTAATCAACCTTTTTAGTTCCTTAACGCTCATATTATCTCTGCTGTAAGTACAAAAATTCGAATAATTACAAACAAGTAACAAATTATATACTTCCTCGGTAACCACAAATAAAACCACCGAAATCGAATGATCGATCGCAAAGTTCCCTCTTAGATATATTATAGATATATATAGGTATATACGTATATAGCTCCCCTTTCTCCCTTTTCCATCTGGTACCCGAGTTGATGCATCCCCTCCGTAACACGTCCTCTACTTCATCTCCTGCCATCGTCCTCGAAATCCCGAAATCACTTCTCACCTCGACAGCGTAAAATCCAACTGTCGAATTACGCGCGCTCAGTACCGCGAGCGCGCGCTCCTGTTGCGGTATTAGGATACAACGCGCGCTTATCGAATTTCCCGCTCTCTAACACAGATGTATGTATACACGTATACATATACACATATACTATAATTATATTGTATGAGCAAATCCACAGAACCTTATTTTGGGGAAGCGGTATAGTAGTAGTAAATAAGCAGACTTAGCAACATTATAACAACGGTTTCTGGTTAGAAAAAGTATTCGATGAAGGGTCCCTTATCATTTTTTTAAAGGTTTTTTCATTAGCTTTTGTTAGAGGCTTCATAAAGTTGCATTTTGCAAATTTGACGATGGAAGTAGTACTCATCTTCTATTTTTTAAGCTTATAGAAAGTATAATTCTTCACCAAATGTTACAGAAATTTTTTTGACAACCTACACCATCTACTCTATTAAACTAAAAGTGTTAGAATAGTGTGCCTTCATGATACAGAAAAATAAAAATCGCAACTCTTGAGGAAGTCAGTTTTTGTAAATTTAGGAAATTTTAGAATTTTGATATTATACAAGATAAGTTTTGTTATAGCTATTGTGACTATATTGGCTTTTTTCGATTTGCAATAAGGATTCTTATTCTTTTTGTGCTTAGCTGTGCCTCTTTTTCTTTACTAGCAATTCTACCTTAAACTTTTCAAATCTCGGGCCCCTAGTCTTCCAAATTGTTCATTTTCGCATGGCACAACACTCGACATTCAACAAAAAAGCATATATAAACTATATCTCTTTACTTTTTAGTAGATTATTGAGTCATCTACGTAAAACCTCAATTGAATTTTTTGTTAATTTAGATAATATAAGCTGTATAAAAGTATAAACATTTATACCTTTGAACTGAAGTCCAAATTGACTATACGAAATAGGTTATTTCAACAGAAAAGCTAATATAAATACGCACACACACACACACACACACACACACACACACACACACACACACACACACACACACACACCCGCGCGCGCACACACATACACACACTATCATTCAGTCAGCCTTACGCAAGTAGTTTGTTACCATTAAAGAGAAGTATACGAAAAGAAAATTATTTATCATGTAATGAATGTTTCAAATAACTCGCCATGTACTCATTACCAATTGAAACCTTCAAGTTGGAAGATTTATGGAGCAAAAAATGAAATTCCTGTTACAAGTACTCAAACAAAAAAACCATTGTTACTAGGAAAAGAAAATTACAGTACTGTAACGGCACTTGAAAACATCCTTTTATATGAAAATTGTTGTTAGATATTTCAATTTTTGTTAAATAAGAGGCTTAATTATGTTGTTATATTCATAAATTATAGAATAAAAATGTTCTGTTTATTTACGAAGTGATTTTTTTATAATTTACCCTATGATACCCCTCGTTAAACTTATCAAGACGAACTTCAAAGCGCGTAACCACGAGAAATATACTAAACTCAAGGCTTTCCTTCACTCCTATACCTCTAGGTATTCTCAAATCTACCATCCAAAAAGGTTTTCATTGTCTTTATACATATATACATCCCCCCACCCCCCTCTTTGCCCCTCTCTCTCTCTCTCTCTCTCTCTCTCCCGCTCTTATTTCAGAAATAACTATAATATTAAACATTTTATGAGTCTGGACAGTGATACGGTCAGAAAATATATAGACATTATTAATTAAATCGATTTTTATTTAACTTATACAGTGTTATAACCTACATATTAATATGCATGCACGTGATTGTATTGCATGTGAATTTTAGCTAAATAATGAATGATCTGTCATTTTTTAACAATGCTTTTTAATTATCATACGATTTGAATAACGTTGTGTTTGTTTAATTTTTTTTATTTAGTTTATAATTGCATAACATATATATTTCTTATTAACTAATAAAATGATTATGTAAATTTTTATATAAATATAGCGCCTAAAACAATTTGATATTTTGTAAGCCTATTTTTATAGTTCTTATATAAAAAAGTGATTGTCGGGTATTGTGAATCCAAGTGAAACGACTATGTAATTGGTTTACGTTTAGCGCATGCGTCTAAAACATTGTAGGTTAGATTTGGCAGCACGGGAAAAACGTAATGCTTGAATTTTTTTTGACAAAATCGAAATATATTAACTTATGAATAAATATATTATTATTAATTGTTGTTTTAAGTAAATGAAACAGCGTAATATTTGAAAAAATGACTGTTAAAAGACGCAAGAGCGCGAAGCGAGCATGGTTAATTCTAATAATAAAAAAAAATACATAACTCATAGAATTATAATTGTATCAAAATGTATTGCCAAGCATATAGATCTATTTAGTATTAGGCATTTTTAAATTCATGTATACAATTTAGAGTGCAATAAAAATTTTTAATAAATACAATTTGATCTCGAAAATAAGAAAAAAAATCCAACAATTTGAGTAACACAAATTCGTAAAATACACTAAATACTATATTGCTGCAGTAACATAAAATACAAACAATAAATTTATACAAACGAGTTAACCTAGTTTTTTTGAAAAAATGTAATCAACCTTTTTAGTTCCTTAACGCTCATATTATCTCTGCTGTAAGTACAAAAATTCGAATAATTACAAACAAGTAACAAATTATATACTTCCTCGGTAACCACAAATAAAACCACCGAAATCGAATGATCGATCGCAAAGTTCCCTCTTAGATATATTATAGATATATATAGGTATATACGTATATAGCTCCCCTTTCTCCCTTTCCATCTGGTACCCGAGTTGATGCATCCCCTCCGTAAACACGTCCTCTACTTCATCTCCTGCCATCGTCCCTCGAAATCCCGAAATCACTTCTCACCTCGACAGCGTAAAATCCAACTGTCGAATTACGCGCGCTCAGTACCGCGAGCGCGCGCTCCTGTTGCGGTATTAGGATACAACGCGCGCTTATCGAATTTCCCGCTCTCTAACACAGATGTATGTATACACGTATACATATACACATATAAATAAATATATATTGTATGAGCAAATCCACAGAACCTTTAATTTTGGGGAAGCGGGTAATATAGTAGTAAATAAGCAGACTTAGCAACATTATAACAACGGTTTCTGGTAGAAAAAGTAATTCGATGAAGGGTCCTTATCATTTTTTTAAAGTTGTTTTCATTAGCTTTTTGTTAGAGGCTTCATAAAGTTGCATTTTTGCAAATTGACGATGGAAGTAGTACTCATCTTCTATTTTTTAAGCTTATAGAAATTATAATTCTTCACCAAATGTTACAGAAATTTTTTTTGACAACCTACACCATCTACTCTATTAAACTAAAAGTGTTAGAATAGTGTGCCTTCATGATACAGAAAAATAAAAATCGCAACTCTTGAGGAAGTCAGTTTTTGTAAATTTAGGAAATTTTAGAATTTTGATATTATACAAAGATAAGTTTTGTTTATAGCTATTGTGACTAATATTGCTTTTTTTCGATTTGCAATAAGGATTCTTATTCTTTTTTGTGCTTAGCTGTGCCTCTTTTTCTTTACTAGCAATTCTACCTTAAACTTTTCAAATCTCGGGCCCCTAGTCTTCCAAATTTTCATTTTCGCATGGCACACTCGACATTCACAAAAAAAGCATATATAAACTATATCTCTTACTTTTAGTAGATTATTGAGTCATCTACGTAAAACCTCAATTGAATTTTTTGTTAATTAGATAATATAAGCTGTATAAAAGTATAAACATTTATACCTTTGAACTGAAGTCCAAATTGACTATACGAAATAGGTTATTTCAACAGAAAAGCTAATATAAATACGCACACACCACACACACACACACACACCACACACACACACACACACACACACACACACCCGCGCCGCACACACATACACACACATATCATTCAGTCAGCCTTACGCAAGTAGTTTGTTTACCATTAAGAGAAGTATACGAAAAGAAAATTATTTATCATGTAATGAATGTTTCAAATAACTCGCCATGTACTCATTACCAATTGAAACCTTCAAGTTGGAAGATTTATGGAGCAAAAAATGAAATTCCTGTTACAAGTACTCAAACAAAAAAACCATTGTTACTAGGAAAAGAAATTACAGTACTGTAACGGCACTTGAAAACATCCTTTTATATGAAAAATTGTTGTTAGATATTTCAATTTTTGTTAAATAAGAGGCTTAATTATGTTGTTATATTCATAAATTATAGAATAAAAAATGTTCTGTTTATTTACGAAGTGATTTTTTATAATTTACCCTATGATACCCCTCATTAATATTTTAATCGTTAATTTCTTAGATAAGTCTTGAAAAGAAATAGGGGCCCTCATATTTTCCTACTATTTAACCTCTAAAGAAGTAGAAATCTCCATTAAAAGCAATGTGCCTCCCAAAAAAAAAAAAAAAAATTTTTCAAATGAAAATCAAAGGTTCCGTGGATTTGCTCGTATACGTGTGTATCTGCATACATACGTACGTACTGTACATACGTACATACATACGTATATATGTATAGAAAGAGGGAGCGAGGTGAGGTATATCTTGTCCACACCTCGGAAAACCCGAGCCCGAGAAAGCCACGGCTGGATGTCTCCTGTTCCCACCCCTCGAGGGGTTTGCCCTGTAATTATCCGTAGCTCTCCGTAATTTTCTTTAATCACAAGAGCCGAGCGTACAGGGTCCACTTTGACACATGTGTGGGGGGAGGGGGGTGGTAGAGACCACAGTTAAGGATTTCTAAACAGTAACGTTGAGGAGAGGGCGAAAGACAGACCGAGCGAGAGAGAGAGAGAGAGAGAGAGAGAGAGAGAGAGAGAGAGAGAGAGAAAAATGGACATGCGGAAAAGGTGAACGCGTATATACATCAAGCGACACAATTATTCGCGGGTATAGCGCAAGCTCAAAGGATTTACGGTGCGTTTTAACGGCTACCACGTTAAGATAAAGACGGTGTATATATATACATAAACGAGCATCCAAGAAACTTGTAGGTATTTCGTCACGTTTCCTCCTTTGTGCGTAATCGGACTTACACAGGAAGAATTTCCGGTTCACAGAATTGCAGGGTTGACGCGACATGAATTTTACATGTCGCTTCAAGACTACCTAAAATTCCGGGCTTTTTTGTTATTGAAAGTGCTATATAGGTGCTATACCCTCTTTTTTACGTTTGTCTGCGTATTGATGGTGAAGGTGGATTAATTTCCGTATATACGTATATATATATATTGTGCTTTTTTCAATCACACATTTATTTATTTTAAATACTTAATCATATATGTTTATATGTATTCTATATTGCATCGTCAAATGCGTAGAAATTACTTTTTATTGATAAAAATGACCTTGTTACCGGCACTGCGCACATACAGCTCTTTATAAAAATATTATACCGTATTCCAAGATTGTTAAAGAAATTCAAAATCGGTATTTTATACATTCCATGAATAAGTTAAAAGTTGAATTGATCAAATGTTACATATTATATTATATTACATAAATATTATATAAAGAGATTTTTGTTACTGAATTTAATTTAATATTTTAAAGTATATTTGCATGTATAATACAGTTGCGATCAGTACGTTAAATACTAAACGAAAATTTTAATTTAAATTGTACATATTGTAACATTTACGCAAATCAAAGACGGTCAAAACATGTAATTATTGATCTACAAAATGATATTATAAATCGATGTAGACTGGACTAATATAATCATGCATTTCAATATAAATGTACGGCGACGCGTATATTACCAAGCGACGTCGAGAAGGAAATAAATCTATAAATGAAATACTATAAAAGTAGTAATTTTACGATAGAATACTCACATACGTGAAAGAGATTTTATAATATACAAAAGGGCCAATTACCAAATTAAAAAAAAAATACAAAAAATAAATAAATAAGGTAGCTAATCCACGATTCTAATAAGCATATATATGAGTTGAGAATAAACATATAGTTATTACTAAGAGAAGTATAATGAGAAAGGCACATTCGAACTCTCGTTCTATGTTAAGCTCTATCAAACATAAGCTCGACCTTAATCCGAATAATACCTTTTATTGAGAAACCAAACTGGCAGGCTGTATTCTCATTGGTTGCACGCTCTATATCACAAAAACGTTTTATAGCTTGAAAACAATAACAAAAAAGAAAGAAAGAAAGAAAAAGAGAGACACAACCGCGAGAATTTCAGTTGGGGTATGTCTTCGACTAGAAGGAAAATCGAGGAGGAGGTGAAAGCTTGGCATATAATTGGGATGAATATTGAGAAGTTGGCAGTGAAGTTGTAAGTAAACTTGGATGCCTTGGGCGGTCCCGTTGCTTGAGAGCAGAGACGTGTTGCGGACAGGACTCTCTCTCCCCCCACCTCTCCCTCTCCTCTCTCCTCCTCGGCCCGTTTCCTGCTGCGCGTCGTCTATACCGTTGATCCGTCGACTTCATCGTCGTCGTTGTCGTCGTCGTCGTCGTCACCGTCTTTCGTTGTGTAAGAATATTCACCGAACGTATCTTCTCCCACTACTATATGGGGTTTTGATCTGAACCCTCTTCCCTTTAACCACGCGATAATCCGATAGGTACATATACTGTGACGGGTTTAATTTAAATAATGCCACTACACGGAGAATGGATTGTCCCGCGAAGGTTTGGTCACTCTTTCTCATAAAAGGGTATTGCGTTTTCGTTATTCATTTAAAACGTATATATAAAAATGTGATTTATATAACTTTTCTAAACACATGGGAATTTAAAAGTGATAAAATGAAATCAAGTGTCCAATTTTGAATGTCAATGTATATACAACAAGTATATATTTATAAGTTACTACGTATTATTCTATTTTATTGAAGTGCCCCGGTAGAAGTTAAGCACTTTTATTCAAACGTAAATTGAATTGTGCTACATACTTAGGAACAATTTAGTTTACTTGTGTCTCAAGTTAAATCATGTTTAAGACCTTTAGCTAAATTTACATAAATTTCTCTAATTGATTGCAATCCTTTAAGCGAATCATAAAAATACGTTTATTCCAATTCAAAGTCGAGAATTTACTTTATCAATTTTCTATGTATCAGCCTTGATTGCTAAATACATTTTTGAATTACGTTTTTGGTACAATTAAAATTTACATTAGGTTACATTAATTATATTTAACAAAGTTAGTTATAATAATAAATAAAATACTGTCTAAAATCGTATTTATGTGTAATGTAATAAAGATCAATATGTTCATTTAATATTCAAATACGTCAATAAGGTATAAATTTATTACTTTATCACCTTTTATCCTGTAACATACTTGTAATAATTAATTTTATCAATTGAATTAATTAATTATTATAAAATACAAATAACCTCTGTTTATAAAATCGATAATAATATGCATAATTGAATTAAAGTCTAATTAATACATTTGTAGATTTTTTTTTAACGTACCATTGTTCTATTACAAATAAGTAATTAGAAATCAATATTAAATCAATTTATTAAAGCAAATTGAGGCTGAAAAGTGTAAGCTGCATTATTTACTGAAAATAATACTATTTAATACTTAATTATTTTGCAAAAATTGGGGTAAATTTAAATTTACCTCTAAAAAGTAATTTCCTTGCTCGAAAATTTTATTTAACATATAAATTTACACTTCATTAAGCGCAATACATTTTTTAAAATATTATCCATACTTTAATAATCTATGAGAATACGTAGAAAAAATTATATTATCGAAAAGAAATCACAAGTAGAGCACTATTCAAAATTAAAACAGTATACCGCGTACTTCCATCGCTAGGAAATTATAAGAAACCACTCCAATATTCTTCGAAAAAAAAGAATAATCAGAAAAATATGTATTCCACCCTAAGATTGACAAAAAAACGATAAGTCAAAAAAAATCTTGGAAGATCTGAAATGGAATCGAACTTTTAAAAAACTTGCTAATGAGATATTTCGTATTGAATATATAGATAGATAACGAAAAGGAGAACAAGAATAATCAATAAGCAAAAGGGCGTCGGTTAAACTCAACACTTAGGACTTGAGAAAAAGTACGAGATAAAGAAAAGAAAACGAGGAGTAAAAAAAATTGATCAGAAAAGAAAAGTGCAATGGATGAAGTGGACGGGATGATCGAGTGCATTATCTCGCGACGATTTTCACGGGCATTCAAATCTCCCCTCTTTTAACGCACGTAATTTCAGTTGACCAAAAGAGGAAGAGAGAGAGAGAGAGAGAGAGGAGAGAGAGAGAGAGGAGAGAGAGAGAGAGGGAGAGGACTGAAGAGAGAGACTGAGAGATAAATGGACATGCGGAAAAGTGAACGCGTATATACATCAAGCGACACAATTTTCGCGGGTATAGCGCAAGCTCAAAGGATTTACGGTGCGTTTTAACGGCTACACGTTAAGATAAAGACGGTTGTATATATATACATAAACGAGCATCCAAGAAACTTGTAGGTATTCGTCACGTTCCTCCTTTGTGCGTAATCGGACTACACAGGAAGAATTCAGGTTCACAGAATTGCAGGGTTGACGCGACATGAATTTTACATGTCGCTTCAAGACTACCCTAAAATTCCGGCGCTTTTTTGTTATTGAAAGTGCTATATAGGTGCTATACCTCCTTTTTACGTTTGTCTGCGTATTGATGGTGAAGGTGGATAATTTCCGTATATACGTATATATATATATTTGTGCTTTTTTCAATCACATACATTTATTTATTTTAAATACTTAATCATATATGTTTATATGTATTCTATATTGCATCGTCAAATGCGTAGAAATTACTTTTTATTGATAAAAATGACCTTGTTACCGGCACTGCGCATGTACAGCTCTTTATAAAAATATTATACCGTATTCCAAGATTGTTAAAGAACTTCCAAATCGGTATTTTATACATTCCCTGAATAAGTTAAAAGTTGAATTGATCAAATGTTATATATATTATATTACATAAATATTATATAAAGAGATTTTTGTTACTGAATTTAATTTAATATTTTAAAGTATATTTGCATGTATAATACAGTTGCGATCAGTACGTTAAATACTAAACGAAAATTTTAATTTAAATTGTACATATTGTACATTTACGCGAATCAAAGACGGTCAAAACATGTAATTATTAATCTATAAAATGATATTATAAATCGATGTAGACTGGACTAATATAATCATGCATTTCAATATAAATGTACGGCGACGCGTATATTACCAAGCGACGTCGAGAAGGAAATAAATCTATAATGAAATACTATAAAAGTAGTAATTTCACAATAGGATACTCACATACGTGAAAGAGATTTTATAATATACAAAAGGGCCAATTACCAAATTAAAAAAAAATACAAAAAATAAATAAATAAGGTAGCTAATCCACGATTCTAATAAGCATATATATGAGTTGAGAATAAACATATAGTTATTACTAAGAGAAGTATAATGAGAAAGGCACATTCGAACTCTCGTTCTATGTTAAGCTCTATCAAACATAAGCTCGACCTTAATCCGAATAATGCCTTTTATTGAGAAACCAAACTGGCAGGCTGTATTCTCATTGGTTGCACGCTCTATATCACAAAAACGTTTTATAGCTTGAAAACAATAACAAAAAAGAAAGAAAGAAAGAAAAAGAGAGACACAACCGCGAGAATTTCAGTTGGGGTATGTCCTTCGACTAGAAGGAAAATCGAGGAGGAGGTGAAAGCTTGGCATATAATTGGGATGAATATTGAGAAGTTGGCAGTGAAGTTGTAAGTAAACTTGGATGCCTTGGGCGGTCCCGTTGCTTGAGAGCAGAGACGTGTTGCGGACAGGATCTCTCTCTCCCCCCACCCTCTCCCTCTCTCTCTCTCTCTCTCGGCCCCGTTTCCTGCTGCGCGTCTTCTATACCGTTGATCCGTCGACTTCATCGTCGTCGTTGTCGTCGTCGTCGTCGTCACCGTCTTTCGTTGTGTACGAATATTCACCGAACGTATCTTCTCCCACTACTATATGGGGTTTGATCTGAACCCCTCTTCCCTTTAACCACGCGATAATCCGATAGGTACATATACTGTGACGGGTTTAATTTAAAATAATGCCGCTACACGGAGAATTGGAATTGTCCCGCGAAGTTTGGTCACTCTTTCTCAATAAAATGGTATTGCGTTTTTCGTTATTCATTTAAACGTATATATAAAAATGTGATTATATAACTTTTCTAAACAACATGGGAATTTAAAAGTGATATGAATCAAGTGTCAATTTTGAATGTCAATGTATATACAACAAGTATATATTTATAAGTTACTACGTATTATTCTATTTTAATTAAGTGACGGTAGAAGTTAAGCAACTTTTATTCAAACTAAAATTGAATTTGCTAATACTTAGGAACAATTTAGTTTACTTGTGTCTCAAGTTAAATCATGTTTAAGACCTTAAGCTAAATTTACATAAATTTCTCTAATTGATTGAATCTTTAAGCGAATCATAAAAAATAAAGTTTATTCAATTCAAATTCGAGAATTTACTTTATCAATTTTCTATGTATCTGCCTTATTGCATAAATACATTTTTGAATTACGTTTGGTACAATTAAAATTTTACATTAGTTACATTAATTATATTTAACAAAGTTTAGTTATAAAAATAAATAAAATATACTGTCTAAAAATCGTATTTAATGTGTAAATGTAATAAAGATCAATGATTCATTTAATATTCAATACGTCAATAAGGTATAAATTTATTACTTTATCACCTTTTATCCTGTAACATACTTGTAATAATTAATTTTATCAATTGAATTAATTAATTATTATAAAATACAAATAACCTCTGTTTATAAAATCGATAATAATATGCATAATTGAATTAAAGTCTAATTAATACATTTGTAGATTTTTTTTTTTAACGTACCATTGTTCTATTACAAATAAGTAATTAGAAATCAATATTAAATCAATTTATTAAAGCAAATTAAGGCTGAAAAGTGTAAGCTGCATTATTTACTGAAAATAATACTATTTAATACTTAATTATTTTGCAAAAATTGGGGTAAATTTAAATTTACCTCTAAAAAGTAATTTCCTTGCTCGAAAATTTTATTTAACATATAAATTTTCACTTCATTAAGCGCAATACATTTTGTTAAAATATTATCCATACTTTAATAATCTATGAGAATACGTAGAAAAAATTATATTATCGAAAAGAAATCACAAGTAGAGCACTATTCAAAATTAAAAACAGTATACCGCGTACTTCCATCGCTAGGAAATTATAAGAAACCACTCCAATATTCTTCGAAAAAAAAGAATAATCAGAAAAATATGTATTCCACCCTAAGATTGACAAAAAAACGATAAGTCAAAAAAAATCTTGGAAGATCTGAAATGGAATCGAACTTTTAAAAAACTTGCTAATGAGAATATTTCGTATTGAATATATAGATAGATAACGAAACGGAGAAAAAGAATAATCAATAAGCAAAAGGGCGTCGGTTAAACTCAACACTTAGGACTTGAGAAAAAGTACGAGATAAAGAAAAGAAAACGAGGAGTAAAAAAAATTGATCAGAAAAGAAAAGTGCAATGGATGAAGTGGACGGGATGATCGAGTGCATTATCTCGCGACGATTTTCACGGGCATTCAAATCTCCCCTCTTTTAACGCACGTAATTTCAGTTGACCAAAAGAGGAAGAGAGAGAGAGAGAAATCGAGCTTTCAAATAATGGGCATAATGGCACAAATGGTATTTTCAATTAGGACTGACCAATTAGCCGCGTTTAAATTCACCCGGGAACATTGTCGTTGGGTCTGCTTTTGTCGTTGCCTCGGTAATACAGTTCCTCGCGGTTATATCATAAGTTTGCCCTTTATCCTCTGCATTTATCCCTTCCTTTATACCTTTCCTATTATGCTTACTCTCTTTACTAAATTGCGTAAATCTAACACGTATATTTGTACATTAGGTCAATAATTTATTTTAATTTAAATACCATGCCAGTCACATACATACAGTTACGCGTATAATATGGAGCGAAAGTATAAATCATCCAAGGGATAAATCTACTTTCGCCATGCTCGAGTGTGCCCACTTTTACACCATGAGAAGACGGGCCGATGTATGCTTTTCAAATTTTACCGAACACACGTGTGTACCTCATCTCTCTCGTTAGTTTTTAAATTAGTTAATTCTTGGATGGAATCATAACCAAAAAAATCAGAGTTGGATGTACGAATGAGCATTTCTAATAAATTTTACTGAATTTATATTATTACTGTACAACGATCAATTAATGTAATTTAATGTACAAATAAAATAAAATATTTATTTATTTATATATTGTAAATATATAATTATAAATTACACTTGTTCCATAATTATAATATCTTTTTTTAAATATATTCTTTCCATAAACAAAAATAAATACATTAATGTTCTTATACGATTAATTTATGTGAAGATTAAAAAAATATTAAAGCAATTAATTTTTTTCTCTGCAAGTAAATTTTACCGCCATTTACTTTCGATTCGCTTTTTGATAAATGTTATACTATTTTGTCCCGATTATCAGGGTCGAAAGTAAGCTATTGCAATCGAGTGTAGAATAAAAATATTTAATTATTTTTGTGTATTCCAAGAGCCTGACGTTCAGGGTTTTTTTAAAAAATTATTCATTTGTTTATAATAATAAGTGAAAAATGACCATTTACTGAGTCCGATATCCCCTTAAGTACGTTAAATAAATGTTTAGATAATATATTCTTAATTATTGTAGACCTGAAATCAACGCTGATACTCCGTAACCAATATTTTATATCGTAACGTGTACTTGTCGCATATCCCAGGAACCAATATTGGCCGTCTAGACTTATATATAAACACATATTTGCATGATACCTTACTTTAAATTTTTTATTATTTTACACACTAGTTTTTTTATAAGTAAATTGATAAATTATGTTTTATATTAAAGGATTAGAGCGATGTTATATCGATTATGTCAAAATTTCAGTCTATCCCGTCAACTGGTTCTTAAGTAACCTGCGGCAAGTGCGTTTCGGTCAAAACTCGTGGTTGCGGAGCATCAGAAATAATATTTTAGAAATATACCCAAGTAGAAAAATCAATCTAAAAACTAGATAGTAAAATTATTAGTGAACGCCTTGTGATGAAACGCTTTTTCACACATTTTATTAGATATTTAAATAGAATGATCATAATCTGAAAACATTCGAATAATCTTTCCAGCTTTCCACGAGCAGTAAATGTAATAATTTCTATAGATCCAGATGTCTTTTTAATATTTCCATCTAATTTACAATGGTTTGTGTTACATTTGTCGTATTCACGAAGCTAAATCGTGATTGTATTATATTTCCTACCTAACCATTTTTAATACAAATTTAATAGTACAGAGCTCGAATCAAACTTAATCCATGTTTACAAGCTAAATAGATTAAAATAAGAGAAATCTTATTTTTAACTCTAGTAAATAGTTGTAAATGTGAGAAAGGCGTTTCGTCGGAAGATTTTAATTAAATTAATAGAAGAATATATGACTATTTCATGTATGTATGTAATTTATTCAATTTCACGTATCTTCCACGTGAATTGTATTTAATTTATGTCAAATAAATATAATATCTTGTTAAAACATTCAAAATCTACATATAAACCGTGAATAATAATAAAAATATAATTAAAATTATACAGATTGATAAAAGTTTCGAGAAATGTATATTGTAACGATTCATAGCGGGGAAAATTTTGTACAGCTAAAATTGATGTGTTGTACATGCCAAAGATTACCGATAATAGGATCTATTTCACGCGCACCGTAATTTTTGGTGGGTCTAGTTCTCACGTATGCACAGTTTGACACCTACGTGTATGTCGCATCGTCGATTACGAAGTTTACGCGGTACCTCCTCTGTCCTCTCCAGTCTCCTTCGTATCTTTATTAGCCAAACATCGAATTTAATGCGATCTAACGTCTAAAACTGAAATCTTACTCGATGTATCAACTAAACTTTGCTTATCCAATCAATGCACTTACGTAATGTGATTTTACTTTTGAAGCAAGTAAAATTTCTTGTATAATCCCTGCCTTAATTTCACAAATATATCTTCTGAATTTTCAAACTTTCTTTTTTTTTTAGATTATAATAACAACATTTTAACACAATGCTATATATTTACACTTACTTGATTTTACTTTAATATATCATTTTGCTATCATTTAAATATTATTCATCTATATTTTTCATTGAAAGTTCGAAATGTTTTTTAAGAGTCTTTTTCTGATATTATTGTAGATATTAGAAAGCTTTGCGAAAAAAAATACCGAATCGACATACAAAAATTGCTGTGGTTCGGGGATATCGATTTAAATTATTATTTGCAATTATAGGTATTTTAATTGTGTTAAGCTTCGTGACGTTCGTTCTTATATTTTATTGATAACGTCTGGTACAATTGATCATTATATTTTTGCAGAAGAAATACGCATAAGATATACTGCACATCTTGATAAAAATGATAATAACTCCATATTAAGTCTTAAAACTTCTACATTTTGAACGTATTATTAGAAAACGATTAGAAATATTCAAAATGTTTTGTTTTGTAATATCTCAACAAAAATAAAATATGTCACTAGAATGTACATTTTAAGTCATATTTTTAAGTAATTTTATTATTTTATTTCGTAACATAAATATGTTTTTTTACAGGAAAATCTCTAATAAATGGCCGAAGTGAAATAATAAAAGTTATAAATATAATTTCTAGTTGTCTGAAGGGAATGTAAATGTCTGCCCAATTATATAATCATAATAATTTTGGGTATGATATTAAAATAAGATATCCAATTGGAATAACGTGAGTAACGTTTAATTAAATTGTTGACCCAAAATGCATATCTCAAATATATAGATTGAAACAGTATTGCGTAATTTACCTTTCTCTCTAACTAAGTTGAAAGTTGCACGAGTGTGTGTGTGTGTGTGTGTGTGGATGCGTGTAGGTGGGTGTAGGTGTATGTATAGGTATCCCAGAAATCGCGTTTAGACGGGTCTCCTCATTAGAGACGTGTCGCGGTGGCGTGTCGATCGTAACGACTGCAGGGTAAAACCCCATAGCCACCACCGGACAAATGAACGCGCTTGGGTTTCTCTCGCGTAGATAGATAGATAGAGAGACCAGAGAGTGAGGGAGACCGTGGGAAGGAGGGTAGGAGGGTGGTAGGGAGGAGATATAGCATGTCGTACGGCTTAATCGCTTCCTATGCACTTCGCCGTGCCCATTGTCGAGCTCCATAATAATTTAATGCCAGATATAATAAGTTACTCGGTGTCTGGCAGTACGCCAGTCGAGGTCCATTCATCCTCACCCGCCCGTGTGCACCACTCTCTTCTCTTTCTCTTTCTCTTTCTCTTTCTCTCTCTCCCTCTCACTTTTACATTCGTTGGACCTTTACGTCTATATGTATGCATGTATACGTGCGTGTGTGCTCGCGCCCTCGCTCCCGTGTGTGTGTGTGTGTACGTGTGTACGTGTGTATTTATATATATATATACACACTACATATACACATGGACGGTCGAGTTGGGCTGATGGAAAGAGAGCAACAGAGAGGAAGATAAGTTTATATACGTCCGGTTGCTTTTGACGCGAACCTCGATATGGCGCTTATATACCTCTTTTTCTCTTTATGAATTGTTTAGCTTATATGTAGGACTAATATTTCTAATTTTATGTTTATTATTGCATTTCAAAATTGGGAACTTCGTTTTTAAACTTAATTTTGGCGTTAATTATTATGTCATTATCCTTGCATATATATAATAAACATTTTATTAATATTAACTGTGCAGATATTAACATTATACATTGATCTATCACTTGAATTTAAAGAATCAACCCTCCGCAAATTAAAAACAAATCCTCGAATAAAGCGTAAGGCAAATCGCCGGCATTAATACAGCAGTTAGAAAAGTTCGATGTTGAAAAAAAAGAGAGAAGAGAGAGAGAGAGAGAGAGAGAGAGAGAGAAGCATTACCGCAACGTTCGAGCGGAAAGCGTGTATTAAATTGCAACACAATCCAACGGCGGCTAAAAGAAAGTATAAAAAAGAAAAATCGCGCTCGCGCGCGCGCGTGTGCAAACTAGACTTTTTCCCCGTGCGGGGAACGATTTATGAAAAAGACCGTTCAACTCTACGCTCGAAATTTCCACAATGTTGAATTTTTCTCCCCTACCAATTCCGCATTAATCAAAGTCCTGGATATAAAAGAAAGGAAAAAAAAAAGAAATATATAAAAAGAAAGGGAACAATCGTTTTAAAGTTTCGATGTTTACATTTCACTCTGCTTAAAACTTGTTGCATATATACTCCGGGGCGCGTATAGCGCATTGAAATTGATTTTAAAACTAACGTGTCGTATAATTCGATGCAAACGAGGATCGAGAGAAATATATGTATATACGGATGATATATATATACACACCTGCAAGGCCTCGAAATCCGTATTAACTCGAGAGATGCGCGAGCGCGCGGTTCGTAGCATTATAATTACAGCAATTTAAATTCAATAATTTTGGTATTTTGCACGGGCGCGTAGGATATCGCAGCTGCGTACCCTTCCTCCCTCTCGCCCTTTCCTCCCCCTCCCCCTCCCCCCCCCCCCTCTCTCTCTCTGTCTCTCGCGCGCGAATTAGCATACTAAACTTTATCACCGACAAAGACGCTGCAGCTCAACTAATTTCGAAGATAGAATAAGTTTCCATGGAAGGAGGATATCGCGTCATCAGATGGCAATAACTCTAACTAGATGAGATGATATAACGTGCAGCCATATTATTATTCTTTTTGACAAATGAGTTACCAAGTACTAATATAGACTTTTCCCTTTTCTTTCCAAGAGACCTGCTTTTCCTTTTTTTTATTTCATGATATTTCAGTACACACGACAAAGAAGAAGGGTTATTGTCGTCCATACATGTATATGGTATACACGTACAAAATGATCGGTTGTATCAGATATTTAGAGATTTATAATTATTTTTCTACGTAAATGATTCGACTATTACACTCGAGGCATAAATATAAGGATGATACATATGTATACAAGTTTTGATTTGTAAGCGGTCTTATATATGGAGTTACCTTTTTCAAAAGCACATGGTTTATTTAGTAAATTGCTGTGCAAAAGAGTCGTATGTCTTTGGTAACATGAAAATTTCAGGTGAAATGGCCAGTGCAGAATATATGCAGGAACATACATTACGAACCTGATTAATAGTTTACAGGTAAATATTTTTTTCTAATGTAAAAAGGGAATGCTTTAAGAAAATTATTTTACCAACGCACTTTATGAAATTTTGTCCTCCTCTCCCTCTTCCTCTCTGTACGCACACACACACACATACATGAATATATGTAGCTTAAAATGTTGCTTACAAATCATGCAATTATGTAATCGTATAAAGCTCGTGTAGTACTCCTACGTACACATCATAATAGATAGGATGCTTTTGTCAGTTAATATATACCTACATACCTTTTGTAAGCATACCTCGTAACAGTTGTATTATCCCAACAAATAATGTCTATACAAGATACACCATACCCAATAAACAAACCTTACACATAATAATATTATACATTATATATATATATATACATAAATTAAAATACGAGGTAAATATTTAAACAAAAGTGCATAATAATCATCGTTAAACTTTAAGAAAAAAAAAAAGAAAGAAGAAACTTTTAATTTCACAATAAAAACACTTTCTTCTGAACTTTATCTCCAATATACAATTAGAGGAAATGGTAAAAGGATTTTGCGGTATTGTTTTGTAAATTAAAGTTTTTACGCATATTCCATCTCTCGAGCGGTTTGCGGATTGCATTTACATGAAATATTTTCTCTCTCTTTTACCTTTTATTAAGAAAGTTTCTTCGACTATGCTTATACTACGGGGGTAAGTATGTTTCGATTTTAATAACGTTTAGGTATATTTGTTGCGGGAATCGATATTACTCTATTCCTATATATATATATATATATGTAGATACCTGCCTTAATTACAATAACTGCCCATTAATACCGCGTGATTAAGGATAATTTTCATTTTTTAAATATATTTTCATTACGAAAAGAGGGAAAAATTTCGTATTATATTAAAATTACAAAATTAATAAAAAATTAATTGCTGTTGCATTTTATACAGGCATATTTTATTGTGCTATTCCTACAAAAAAAATATTTACATAGTTTTTAGAATATTTTTTTTAATATTCTGAATAATTTTTATTTTTCTTAATTATTGCGTATATAATTTATCAATTAGCTGTGTATAAAGGTTTACGCGTTCGTATACTTGCGACGAGCGTGATCGCGCCTTTTGATCCCTCGCTGATGTCAACGAAGAATTCAAATCA
Organism: Theocolax elegans; assembly: GCA_026168455.1. Classification (NCBI taxonomy): domain Eukaryota; kingdom Metazoa; phylum Arthropoda; class Insecta; order Hymenoptera; family Cerocephalidae; genus Theocolax; species Theocolax elegans. The sequence goes on along the minus strand of CM047426.1, from coordinate 9,771,444 downwards.
ATTTTAATGTGTGAATTTTTTAAAAATTCCAGTCGTCAAAAATAGAAATGAAATTTATCCACGGAGATAAGGGTATATTAAATATTACTATATTTTATAGTAACGTAAGGACATACTGTAATTACTGAAATTTCACTGTAATTTATATCAAATATCTCTAATAGAAATTGATTATTTTCATGTTAGTTTTCATGTTAGCAGCAGAAAGCATGTTTTGTTCATTAATTACTAATTATAATTACCAATTTTTGGTTAAACGGCTAGTTTTTTGCCAAAAAGTTTCAGAAATGCTTTGATTACTACTAGAGGTAGATATAATACACATGTAAAGTAATTTTTGTTACAGATTTATTACATAAGTACGTATTAATATTGACAACCAAAAATAGTAATGTTTAGTGTACCCTTTTTCTCAAAATAATATTAGTAAACATTTGTTTTATCATTATATTTTATTTTATTTAAAAGTATTATAGCCAGTATACTTTTAAAAATAATTCATTCATTTTGTCATGTCGTGAATACATAATTTATAAATCACAAGTAAAACTAACAGATAAATACCATGAGAATTAGAGTACAATGCAGGAAGTATAGGTATATATAAAAATCTAGACAAAAAAGATAAGTTATTGTGGTAGATAAGTATAAAAAAAAATATGCGCGAATTTGATGCAATCCGCAAAATTTTATTGTTATTAGCAGCGTAAATGTTGCTCTCTCTATAGTTTGTAGTGCGAAAGGATTTGTATTCAATTTCAGGGGAGAAAACGTGTTGTTTTATACTGCGCGGAGACGGCATATATTACACGACGGTGTGGCGCACCGCGCGCAATCTTTTGCATTATCAATGCGCCCGTATAGCCGACCTCGACATTTTTAATAACACCAATTCAAGGTGATGCATAACTTTTACGCAAGTTTGCGTGAGAACTTTCCAATTGCCAGAATATTCTTGGAATTTTAATGGAATCGGATTTGACGTTACCGTCGATATCTATATTTTGTGTTTACTATATATGTACGTATGTTATGAGAGAAATTTTGGAGATTTAGACAAAATTAATGGAAATGTTATATACGATACACTCTTTACATCTTCGCGTCCCTAACGTTCCCTATAGTTCAGATGCCCGTGCCCCTCATGCACTGAAAAATGCACGACACGCACGTGCACCTGAACTGGCGTCACATTATAGTGACACGCCGAGCCACTGAGTCGCGGTGTTCGAAAAATGCACATGAAAAAATTTTCAGAGGTACACGTCTGGGATCGAACCCACGACCCTCGGTGTGAGAGTCGGGAGCTCTACCCATGAGCCACCGCGGCTCTATACAGTAATTAAAAATGATATTATGAAAAATAATCTTACAATAAGTAATCAGTATTTTTAATAATAAATAAATATATTTACACATTTAATTTAAAACGTGTTACAACTTAAAATCTTTACGAATTCGCTTATTATGCCAAATAAGAAATACTTTATAATTATTATGGTCATTGGATTTATTTACTGTAATTAATTGTTTATTGATACGTTGGTAAATGTAGATATGTAAATATAGACCCATATGATAAATATATTTTGGATACAACGAATTCACCTATAATCTACATGGAGAAGAAAAAATGAACAAAAATAATCAAAATGTAATGATAAAATATTAGTGAATCGTAATAAAAATTTAGTGACGGAATTGAAAATTACAATACTGGGTTATACTATTCTCGCACTACAGTTTCTATCAAGAACATTAAGATGATGCTTGTAAAATTTTTCTCTTCCAGTGTATGAAATTAAGTAACGACACCTCGGTATTACTTAAAAATGTCCAACGTCACATTAAGTGAAAAAAATTAAATGATCTTTTTCATAGAAACCTTTTTATCAGAGAGATCGTATACTTCTTAAAATCTAAACTTGTTTAAAACTTTGATTGATGGCTTTCCTATTTCTCACAAAAATAATTGTCAATTAATAACTTTCAGGTGCATTAATTCTAATTTTAAATAGACACTTTTCTTAACAGTTTGAAGTTTATCTAAAAATAAATTGAGCGTACGTAAATATTTTATTATTTATTTACCAATTTTTTATACAAGAGATGAATATACAAAGTAGCTCCACCTAACGTTGAATAACGCAAAATCTCAACCATTCAAGTCGACAGTCAGATGATAAAATACGAAATATTTTATAAATATTTTGATAAGTATGCAATTGTTTTTCATTCGGATACTTAATTGTCATCTATCATTAAAATTGTCAATAATGATATAATCAAAATTTGAGGTTAATATTTTTAGAATTTGAAATTTTAAGTTTAACACTTACTTTAAAATAATTAGTTTATACGAAAATGGTTGGTGTGGAAATACTCCAAAAAAATGAACCATACCTTATACCTGGGTAAATATATATAAACCCCTGAAAATATTATAATAACCTTTTTTTACATAATTAACAAATTATTCCATGCGATAAATCAAAACCGTATGTATTTAATTACAAACTATTAATTATTTTGTAATATTTCTTTTTACTTATAGATATACCGGATATTGTCCGAGACATCCATTTATTAGTGGTAAAAATTTCGGAGATCTCTCTCATGAATTACTATTGGACCCAACGGTAGCCCACGCCGAAAAACTTATTCTTGTTGACAATACTAAAGAACAGGAGGTTGTTAGACCAAAAAATGCCGACATTGATATAGTAAATTCAAGATCAAAACGAACTGATCCTGTTTATACTCATCCAATGCTTCCAAAATATAGTGGTATGATTATACGTTAAGAATATTAATTATTATTTTTTACATTAGTAGATGTTATATAATAAAAAATTCTAAAATTTGAAAAATTTTTAGGATTTGTGCCGAATTTAGGAGAGCTAAGAGATAGACCATTTGAAGTTCACGCGACGAAAGGTATAGCTGAATTTGAAAGGGACCAATTAAAACGAAGAAAGTCTCGCGAACGTTTAAAAAAAATCGTCGATTTGCAAAGTGGCATAATACATCCAAGTAATATGGAAGAACGTCTGGTAATTTCAAATAATACTGTACAATTTATTCTACAATGTATCAATTTTTGATTTTATATATTTTATTAGTTACTCAAAAGCAAATTTAAATTACCCTTACATGCAGTCCGTCCCGATTTCATTAGCATTGTCAAAAAACAAGCTGTGGATGAAAAATTTGAAAAACCTAAAGATTATAATATTTCTCCATATTTTATGGATAATCTTAATCCACAGAAATATTTTGTTAATGGTAATTAGTTATTTTATAAATTTTGCTTTAATTATTAATTTAATACTATATAACTTTATTCTAAGGGTATACTGGATATATTCCATATCGTAAAACACATTATGCAAAACCTAGTAAAAAAATGACAACAGATGGACTGTGTGACTTCACATCTGATTACTTACACAGGAAAAGAGTTGAATGGGCTCCTGTAGTTATTTCCCAAGTAAAGAAAGGAACTACAGAAACTTCTGAAAAAAATCAAATCTATTTAAAAGATACTGCATTAATGCCAAGTTATACTGGACATGTTCCTGGAGCAAAGTACAAGTAAGCGAATGCTTGCAAGCCAATTTGTTTATTTTCATGCAATACTACTAATTTTCGTATTTTTTTAGAATTGGCAAAACATATGGCTACATTTCAAAAGATGCAAACCGTCATATTGAAGAAAAATTATTTAAATTAAATCTAAAACAGTGTAAAATATGAATTGTAAATAAAAGTAACTGTTGTCAATAAATTTTTATTTTTTGACAATAATAATCAACATATATTTTTTTCTTTCAATTGTGTTATTGATTCTTAAAAAATCGGAGTAGCTTATTATTAATCCTTATTTAAAAAACAATATGTAAAATTTGTACAAATATACAAACAGTTGACGGTGTAAACCGCAATGGCATAGAAAAGTCCATTTATTTCAATGAATCTATTATTGAGATTTCCACTTCATCAATATATCTGCAGCTTTTTTAAGATTCTCATCTTTCTACAAAATTAAAAAAATTAATTTATTTATGCATCTACTATAATATTAGGAAAACAAATTTTATTTTTTTTATTTCATTACTATACCTTGATAAAGCAATAGCGAACATTATCTTCTCCTAAATGCTTATGCTCTTCACTATAAAATGCTGATGGTGGAATTCCTTGTACACCAACATTCTTTGTCATCCATTTTGTAAATTTATAATCTTTGTAGGTGTCTGGTTCTTCATCAAGTTTAACTTTATTCTCTAATGCAGTCCAATTAGCTACCATAAAATAACCACCTTCTGGTATTGTTGGTGACATACCAACTTCAGTTAAAAACTTAGCCATATAATCTCGTTTTGGTAATAATTCTTCTGCTAAACTATTAAAATAACAGTCTGGTTGTCCAAATCTCTCTAGCTCTTCTTCAAAACCAATAGCAACTGCCTCCTAACATAAAAAATATTGTCATGTGAATTTTTTAAAATTATGTTCAAACATTAAATATTTATTTTTTACTTGAATTGGAGTTGAGCAAGTATACACTGCATTTTGATGAACAACTTGCAAATTTTTTAAAAGATTAGCTGGTCCATAGGCCCAACCTATTTTCCAACCAGTGACACTAAAAGTTTTGCCAGCAGAACCAATAGTTATAGTTCGTTCGTACATACCAGGTAATGTAGCTGTAAAACAGTAAAAAAATTAGTAAGCAGTTGATTACAAAATAGTTACATTAAAGACAAAGACAAATTTTATTACCTATTCTGACATGCTTATATGGTTTATATACTAGCCATTCATACACTTCATCAGATACTACTAAAGTGTTCCATTTTTTTGCAAGATCTCCAAGAAATTTTAATTCTTCTTCCGTGAAGACTTTACCTATGGGATTATGAGGAGTATTTATAATAATTCCTTTTGTTTTTTCATTAAACAAGTCTTCCATTTCCTTTTTATCAAATGTCCAATCACCAGATGTAATTTTTCCAGTAGTCTTGGTCTAAAATGTACATATATTGCAATTAAAAGTTATTTTAAAATAAAACTATTTTTTAAATAATAAACGAAATAATTATATTTACTGGTTTTAATGCAATAAATCTAGGAACACCCCCTGCCATTCTTATCATAGGTTCATAACAATCGAAAAATGGTTCAATAATAATCCATTCGTCTCCTGGCGAGGTATGGCCTTGAAGTGTAGCATATAAAGCTTCATAAGCTCCAGAAGTAACAATAAATTCACTGTTAGGATCCATAGTCCGATTTAATATTTTAGAATATAATTTGGCAAGAGCATTTACTAATCTAGGATGTCCCTGAAAGAATTATTAGTAAAACATATTTTATATGAAATGTCATACCAGATAAAAAATAGTCATTGTGATTACGCAATATTAAGATACGTAGAAATAGATAACATGTTATTCAAACCAAGAGAATCATAGGTTTGTATTATTTTTATTAAAAATATCATATAATGTTAATAAAATACTAAAGAACTTACAAAACCTCTAGTGTATTGATTCAGTAGAGGATTATCACTTAGGGTTGATTTTGCTAAAGCTTTTTTAACATTTTCTGGTGCATGAAAGTCAGGAAAACCTTGGCCAAGATTCAATGGTTTGTACTTTAATGCAAGACCAATGTACTCAACCCTGCAATAAAAAGTAATCTTAATTCAAGTCAATAAAATAAGAAAAAAATTTAATAATATTTATAAATGTATATATATAAACTCATTACCAAACAGACTTATCATTTCCTACAAATCGATCAGGTAAATCAAATTTAGACATTGTTGCAAGCTGGTAAACCGATCCAAGTGAATTATTTAATGACTGTGCTCTTGCCACTGATTTCAAAATGGGAATTCTAGTAAACATCTTTAAATATAAAATAAAATAGTTATGTAAGTTATAAAAATAAATATTAAATAAACTTTCTTAAAAATTGATTAAATATAGAAACACCAGCCTTCTTTAAAGGTTATAATTGTAAACTATTTGATTAAAGCACTACATACGTCACTAAACCATTGTTTGAATAATTTTCATATTGCCCCAAAGATACATAAATTAATCAAATTCATGAATGTTCATAAACCAATAGTTAGAATGAAAACAATGGAGCATGTTAAACAAAATTATATCAAAACTTACATAATACACCGTAAGTATTATAAATTAAACGTTGCACGCATTGGCGGGAAAATTAATTTAGAAAACGCAATTAAGTACATTCGTAGAAAGAATTAGTAGAAGGAAATGCAAGAATTAAAATGAACCGCCGGACGAAAGGTGCAAACGTCCAGCTGGTCCGATCGGTAACCCACGACTGGCATTGAAACAGCTGATATCTCAACAGGTTGCTGCTTATTGTGACCTAACGTTAAGTATTTCGAAAAAACAATTTCTGCTAAGAATAGGACATCTAAATGTTTTTAAATTATCCATTTTTTGTGGTATTTAAATTTATATGTTTAATAATTTTTATGTACGTCAATTGAAACGTCGAACGTAATAATCGGTAAACGAAATCGATTTGAATTTTCAAAAACTGGTTTTTCTTCATAAATATTAAGCGTATTTAAAGTTATACAAGGATAAATTGAAAATAATTAAGCAATCGTTAACTTTTACGTAATATTTTAATGTATTAATTAAATTTCTAAAAACATAATTATTAACTTATTTAAATACATTTCTTTTAAACAGATTTGAAATATTAAAATTATTAAATATATTGTTATTTAATAATTTACAGTTTTACAGTAACATTGATCCGGATCACAATTATGGGCATACATTAATGAATGGGTCAATGAATGGGTGCAAGGACATTTAAACCATTAATTTTTAAGTATACTTACCTAGTTTACAAAATAAAAAAATGTACTAATAAATGTAATGCAGTTTTTAAAACTAATACAATAAAATTTACTTACTAAAATAAAAATTATAATACATCCGAGTGGAATAATTTTGGGTTTAGTGTCCATGGCGTGGATCTTTACGAAACTAATAAGACGGTGCCCTGCAGTTTTCCATTCCTTTCACAGCATCCCATCTCACCTTCAAATCAAGCACACATGTTTATCCCTCTCCTTTTCATACTCATACTTATTACAAAGAAATGTATGAGCTAACTTACTGGTTTACAATTATATTATTACTAAATCCAGTGGATTAAAAAATATCAATTTTATTCATAAAATATGAAAATAAAAATCTTTAATAATTAGCTCTGGTTAAATTATTAAAATATTCGGATAACATATTAAGTGGATTATTTTGTGATATCGATTAATATACACACATCTTCTTATAAAGAGCAATATATTGCGATTGACCCAATCGATGGGAGAAATTAAAAGACAGCAATGTTAAAGTATAAGGATATTTCGAAAATTGGCGGTCATCGACATCGGCCATTTAATACGTAGTATTACGTATCCTACTACTGTACTCAGGAAGAGTGTGTATAGAGACCTAGACTCCAGCCAGCCAGAGCGAAAGTCCAATGTCCAGACTGCAGAGAGGAGGAACGGAACACACACAAGACGCAAAGAAACAACGTCAATGCTACGAGAAACGAAATGGAATAGAACCACACGAGTGGAAGGAAGATGCCGATGTATACCGATGAAATAAGTGTGAGGAAGATAGGATAATCTTGTAAAAGGAAAGGCTATATATCCATCATCGTCGTGCCATCGACGGACCGTTCGCCGTGTATAGGATCCACCTCGCGATATTTCCTCGGTGGTTCCGCTGGTTCGTCCATAATATAATAATACTCAATTTACATAATTAATCAACAATCGCACTTTTAAGTTGAACATCAAGTGCGTGGCCACACTGCTCCGACTTTCCGAGTCTCGAGGCAGTGTACACCTTTTGTACAGACGCTATAAAATAGCATCCAGAGGTACATAGAGGAGTATAAAGAACCAGCGTCAAGTACACACCCACATACGGAGAGCTCGGGTGTGTGGGAGGGGGCCGCGCGTATAGTGGCTTTCGTTCAGTGCGCGCGCAAGAGAGGATCCACCTCGCCGAGGAACTCGTCAAGATCGACTAGGACGAACTAACGGGTAAAAAAATAACAAAAATATACCGGATTTCTATTTACTAGACAGGTCATTCTTTAATCTTCCGTGAATCCCACGTATGTCTATCCACATGTATACTACATTTTCTCGCGATACACGTACATTTATATATACATATACATGTCCACAAATACATACATACATACATAGAGGCATACACACGTACAGTGCACATGTAATGAGAAATGGTCGTGGCATGTGTGCGTGCGTGCGTGTGCGCGAGAGTGAGTGCGTGCGCACTGTGTGTACGCTGTATGTGCGAGAATATAGGAAAGTGGCGCAGCACCACTGGATTATCATCTCGCTCCCCGTGTGACTTCCGTCATTGTCGCGCGCGATAGGTGTCAAAAAAACGTTTTTTGCCTCCCACAGCTGACGCCCTGTCCAGGTTAAATAATTTTGGGTGATTTATTAGATGTCATCTGTTAATGTGACGTATCGCATCTTCGTACTCGTGTGTACACGCAATGACCAATTTGTATACATTTTAAAATTCTTGGAGGTACTTCGGGATCGTCTCTCTTTCGCTCTCCCTCTTTCTCTCTCTCTCTCTCTTACTCACTCAAAGCACAGTGACCAGAGAAAAACCTGTGTAAAGCTTCAGCAGCGACATCTGATGTAGTCGATTTTTATTTGGGAGCCATTATTTATCAGGAGTTGAACGATTATTTTGTTAACAAGTAGTGACTTACGTGAAAAATAAGTTGACAGTGTGCATAACATTTTTATGGTTATTAATTTGCGTATTAATATTTTTTTTAACAATATTATTGTCCATTACTATCGGCGAATTGACTCGCTCGTGTCTCCTGGGTTACTGTGGAAAGTGTGTGATTAATTCTTTGTAAAATGCGTCTTGGAATGGAGAAGATTGTTTTCTTGAATCTCGTAGTTGAATCTCGACAATGATGTCATATCGATAATAGTATTCTTCATTATTTATTTTTGCTCTTGTTCTACTTGTTGACAAAACAATAATCTTCAGCTGCATCAAAATCTATAAATTTGTGCCATTTAAATAAATACTTACATGGATTAATGTAAAGATATAATTAAAGACAAATTTTTTACTATCTATCAATATATTTTGATTCTACAATTTATTATGTAATTTCATTCGTACTGCACAAATTGCTACAATTACAATTATAAATATTGTATGTAGACATATGCTAGTCATTTTACAAATTAAATTTCTCTTAATGGGTAGCTAACAAACATTCGCTGTGTCATTTCATATAATACTTGTACGAGTACAGTTGTTTATTAGCTAAAAATTTAATTGTTAATTACTTTCCCTTTTCCTATTGATTAACCTTTGGTTATTTGTATCGCCTATTTACACTGCATAGATAACGTACATTTAGTATTACTTATTAAAAAATACTTGTATAAATCAATGATTTTACTTATGAGAACACATGGTTCAACATAAAATAATTATTGACTTTAAATGAATACAAATGTTACGTATCACAAACAAACACAACATTTGTCAATAAAATATACTAAACAGATTGAAATTTTGAAATTTGACCTGAATGGCATAAACCATAAATAAGTATATATATATATATATACATATATAAATTTTGTACTGTGTGTGCACTGCACGCGCGTCAGTTTTGCATTAAACTTAAAAACATTTTCTCTCTCCCTCTCTCTCTCTTATTTTCCCTTACTCTCTCCTCCAAGTGAAAATGATGGGATATCTCTTAAATCCAAATTGTCCCAGTGTAAGCAACTTGGTGTACGTTTTTAAAAAAATGTTCTTTGTTTAAAACTTATAAATTTGTCATCGATATTTCCAACGACTGTTTACAAACACATGAAACGAAACGTCGGAATTGACACGTGAGAATCGTAACCACAATATTTTATTACACGTTGCACTGTATATTCTATAAGTTTTCTTGAATATAATCTAATCTTATCTGTGAGATATTGTGATGGTGCAGCAAATAGTAAAAATAGATGTGAATTGCCTGGTTTAATTCAAGGTAACATCATTTTAGTTATAATATACGTATTACATCTTTCAAATTTCGTATATATACACGTACACACACGCGACTTGTTAATCTGTAGACTAATTTTTAAATAATTAGTCTTACATAGAAAAAATCAAAGTAGAGCAGCTATTTCGAATACACAGTTGTGTGTACAAATATGTGTTTTAAATACGCATGCATAAATATGTGTACGTGTACGCGGGGCGCGCGTGTGTGTATTTAAAAGAGGCTCTGACACAGCCGAACTGGTTATAAAGAAAGAAGTACTTTATACCTAACTATTGCAAATATTCCGACTACACGCATGCTATTCAATTAATTAGTACGGAATGTTATACTTTAATACGTAATTTCATTCAAAATAATTGCAACTAATTTATATAATTATTCGATATTGCTGGATTTTCTTAATGAATATTCAATCATTCTTTTTGTCAGTGCATGCTTAACTGAAAATGCTTATTTCTGCAGTTTATTCAATATATATTAAATTGATGAATTATAATTATTGAACAGACATGTGTAATCAATATCGCATAAGCGTATAGGTGACATAATGTATAAATATATATATACACATAACATTACTAATTTCTAGCACTATAAGTGTTTCTATATAGATTTCGTCTAATCGCTCCATGGCCATATCCGCGATTATATTATCGCAGATATTTCCAATATTTTTTGTTTCACACATTTTATTACGAAGTAAATATGTGTGCAATATATTGTACGTTGACTATTGTAAATTCGTCAGAAAATTCAGTGTAAAGCGATTTTACACAATAGAAATAGATAATTAAAACCCATTGACAAAGAAAACAATTATTTTTAATTATAACATTAAATTACGTCGATAAAGCATAATCTATACCATTATATAAATTATATTAAACTTTTGAAAATTATATATAACATTTAGATAATATCGTAAAGATTCGTTAATTTAAAAAAGACTAAATAGTCAACTGTTAGCTATATAACGAAATATACTTAATTGTTGTAAAACAATTATACAAAGTCAACTATAACGTATATATATATCACTTTTATTTTTTCACATTATCATTGATACGTGATTACCGATTCACGCAAATGTTTCCAATTGATAATGATTCACACATTTCGTCCGTTCGTATATTAATATGTTTGGAGCCTTAAATTTTTGCAAATTGAACATTTATTTACGTAGTAAATATAAACTATAGTACTTTTTACTATAGTAAATATCGGGCATTACATTAGATACATGGTAAAGTATTAAAACGAATACAATGCAGTAATAATAATTACGTGCGTGTGCATGTTAAGGTGGACAAGTGAAGTGTGCCTGTGTCTCTATGTATATAACATATAAACATATACATATATATATAACTTTAATAAAATTTTGTGATTCGCAGTGGGTTTCAAATGAATCGTTTAGTACAATCATTGTCACTTTTATACACGTATATATACGCACATATACACGCACAGACAGACGCGAGTTGAGATGAAAACTGAAACGAAGTTATGTAGGGTATTTTAAAAATTTCAGGTCAATACTTATATTAACGATTGTAACTTTAACTTGTTTACTATTGTTGTAAACACACTATTTGGAGCATAATGATTAGAGCTTACAATACAGCTTGCAATATAGCTTACATCATTTTTTAGGTATAAAGTAATTATAAATGTTCAATTTGTATTGACATTTAAAGACAGGAATGAAAAAACGTGTTATATAGATGGAACAGACTGAAAGAATATTTATTATCTATCATACCTATAGTAAATTATTAGATAGATTAAAGATATTATGAGATTGCGGTTACGATTAAACATTTAATATAGTTTCCATTAATTCGTTAATGACCCTTAAAATTTTGTATCAATAAATACATTTACATAATAGTTAAGAGTAATAGAAAAATAACTGTGATATTATACATAAGCATTTAAGTAAACACTCGTAGTATATAATAAACCAAGCATTGTTTTCAGTGATATGTATTTTTTAGGTATGTGTGTTAGCATATATATGTGTACGTATTATAAATTAAGAAAATTTTTCCATTCGCAGTATCTCGATTTAATGATCTGTCTTCTCTTTTCAGTCTAGTAACCTAATAATCCATATTCTTGTTTTCTCACAATTATTGCATATTACGTTCGAATAATAGTATAACCTAATAAAATAAGGTACGTACATATATATATACCCCGTGCTTTTAAGTATTTTTATTTTTGGTTAAAATTTAAACTGCACGTGTAGAAAAGAAAGAAACTTTAAATTATTAAATCTAATTGTTAATTGTATATTTAAATTAAAAACCGTTGCCGAAGCATTCTATATATGATAAGTATACTATTCTAATTTAAATTTAATTAAGAATAATACATTTATCCACCGAAAGCATAAATGCTTGTAAACATGATGGAACATGTCAGTATTTGAATATCGCGATTTTAAAAAATAAAGAACATCCATCTGTATTCGGACAGATTAATGCATTCTTTAAATGTTATGCACCGAAAATTACAATTTGGGTATTGAAAATACCTCGAAACATGTTCCTAAAAAGTTTTGTAAAAAGCATGGTTTACGAAAAAATACAAATTAAAAAAAAGTCGCTTTTTAGATTAAAATTTTTTTCTCAATCACCACTTAATAAAAATGTTCTGAAATGTTTACAGAATATAGATATTATTATGTTTACTATTACGAATTTTTCTCACCAATTTCACTTATATAGGTTTCAAAGATATGAGCAATTAAAAATTTCGTAAAATATATATAATACTCAATAAAATTACTAAAAAAATATACAGATCATGTTTACCATAAAGAATATCTTTTCCCAAAATTCCAAGTGGATTGATAGCTTTTTATGACCAATAGCGTTTAAAATAAAAAATTAATTTTCGGTTTTTATCTTTTTCATCAAAAACCATAATATATAGAATTTTTTCAAAATTTTGATAGTAATAACCACTTTTATGTTCTATCACTATGATTTTTTTAGCACATTCAATTAATTACTTCAAGAGTTATAACAAATTGAAAAAAAAATTGTGTTTTCTTATTAATAAAACACTACTAAAGATAATTTAAAATACTCGAATCGAAAGCAGATTTGGGTGGGGTCCGATTTGTTGAAGGTTCATTCAAAATGTGTGCGATTCGAATTTAAAAATTAGAATAACTTTTTTGTTATTTCGAACCGAGAAAATAGATAGATCATTATTTCGAAAGTAAAAAATCGTCAGATATTTGGTATTAGGTGCAATATTCCGAATTCCAAATAGTATAGATAAATAATTTTCTACATTATTGTCTGTTATCAAGGTGTTAATAGACAAATATTATAAAAGTTATTTCTCTACACTATAAAGTTCGAATAATCGGAACAAATATATAAAACTGAAGAATGCATTATTTTCGAAATAATAATCTTTCTATTTTTCTTGATTCTAAATAATAAAAATGTATTTCTAAATTTTTAAATTCGAAACAATGCACACATTTTGAATGAGCTTTCGACTAATCGGATCCCACCCGCAGATTTTTTTACTTTCTTCAAAGAGTAGAACTCAAAAATATTTCAAAAATCAAAAATTGGCTATAAAACAAAAGCAAGTCTATAAAAGACCTCTACGAGGAAGCAATTATACTTATCATAATAAACTAAACCATGAAAATGGATTTAACAATCAATTTTTACTATATTAAAAATTTAAATACTAGTTAATGATAAATTAAAAAAAATGAACGCGTTTTCACAGTTAAGATTGAAAATACTAAGAGTTTCCCTCTCGAGTACTTATTAATGCGCATCTCACATTATTAATGCATAAAAATCGGGTGGGGAAGCTACTACACCTGTCACGCTTGCATGATACCTATTTGTGTACATATATATGTATGTATAAATTTTTTTTCTTTTATTTACTTTTGTCTCAGATAGACGAAAGTGGAATTTCCGCGATGAACCCGACAGTGGGAGTTGTTCACACATGCACACACACACATACACGCAGACACAAACACATTTAGACACTTAAATGGAAGGGGTAATACGGTAAACACTGTATCTGTATATACAAGTCCGGAAGCCCCGACTTAGACGCGTTCTCTTCCGACCCCTCATCGTCAACACTTGGTACTTGCTTGATTTTTTTTGTTTGCGAGGGCGGTGGCAAGTTCAGGGTTTCTATATTCTCAAAGTTTATCGTATTCTGATTTTACACTTACGTAAACGGTGGTTATTTGTTTCTCGCAACAAAGACTGGACGTGCTGAATGAGAGAGAGAGAGAGAAAGAGTATATAATCCTAACCTCAATTTTTATCTTTGTTACTAATTATACGACGTCGTTTTTATACTAGTTAATAATTTACGCGTGAGTTTTGTATATGAGAAATGCGTAATTGATTTTTTTACGATGTGCGATTATAAACCTACATTGAATTTCTTTTTCTATTTCATTCGTTTATTCATCTTGTGTGTGTTAACTTCTATAATGACGTTTTAGTATTTGCGCAGGAAAGGCTTATACCTCGCGTGATTCCGTACTTTGTCGAAGGATTCTGTTTTCGAACGCTCATACAACTATATAATGACATTAAGAGATTTACGTCTGTTCTTTGCGTTTCTCTTTTTTTTTTCGTTGCAAGTATTAAGTGCATCGGTTTTCTCTCTTCTAACATTCTATTAGGATGACGTCGTGGAAAACTTTTATTTCTCGTTCTTTACATCACTGCTTAATTATTGGTGATTTTGTACAATAATGAAACAAAATTTAGTGAAAATGTACTTTCTCTTATGCTTTTGGCACAAATAAGTATTTTATCTCAATTGGAATTTCAGCATAAATAGACTGTTATCTTGTCAAATGGACTTTTGGCTAAATCCGTTGGATATGTGTGCTGGAAATGATACATGTCTGTTGTTATCGTATCAAATTTTTTTCAGAGAATGTTGATAAGTGTTTGAAGTGTACAAAAATCATTGACTAAGTTTAATTTACAATTTATTTTATATTTTTTCAAATTCATGTGGTTTTTTATTTAAGGTCACCATGGCTAACCGGGGTACGGCCCAAAGACCCAATGGCACTCAGGGCAAAATTTGCCAATTTAAATTGGTATTACTTGGCGAGTCCGCTGTAGGGAAATCAAGTCTTGTGCTAAGGTTTGTTAAGGGCCAATTCCATGAATACCAAGAAAGTACAATCGGAGGTGAGCTTAATTCAACATCATTCTTTTGAAATATTTAGTTTTAGTATTATAATTTAACAAAAAATTAATATTTAATTTAATTAATGTTTTAACAAAAAATAGTTTTTCATTTTCTTTGTATTGTTCTAGTATTAACATTATTTTTATTTTTATTTTTATTTTTAGCTGCATTTTTAACGCAAACTGTGTGTTTGGACGAAACAACTGTAAAGTTTGAGATTTGGGATACTGCAGGACAAGAACGTTACCACAGTCTTGCACCTATGTACTATCGAGGAGCACAAGCTGCAATTGTGGTGTACGATATAACAAATCAGGTTTGTTTAGACCCATTTCACATAAAAATAACTGGAAATAAATATAAAGTAGATGAAAATTATATATATTTTAATTCATAGATGAAATTTTTAGATATTTAAGTAAAAGCTTACTTAAAACTAACTTTTTGCAAAACAGAAAATATGTATGAAAGTATTAAATTTAAATATTAATTAACTATTGACATAGGTAGTAATATTAAATAATGAAAGCTATTTTTAACTTGTAAACAAAAATATATTACTAACATAAGTCAACATTGTGTAATGTACAGGACACATTTACGCGTGCAACAACGTGGGTGAAAGAGCTGCAACGACAAGCCAGCCCGAGTATAGTGATAGCGTTAGCAGGAAATAAAGCAGACCTTGGAAACAAACGAGTAGTTGAATTTGAAGAAGCCCAGTCGTATGCCGACGAAAATGGTCTCCTCTTCATGGAAACATCTGCAAAAACAGCGATGAATGTGAACGATATATTTCTAGCTATTGGTAATTATTTATCAATAAATTATTATTTACATATTCCTAAGAAATTAATGAACTATTAGTATGACAATTATATTTTTTTCTGTTACAGCTAAGAAACTTCCAAAGAATGAACAAGCAGGAAACGCGAGTACAAGTGGACAAGGGCGCCGACTAGTCGAATCAGAAGGGCAAAAACCAGCTACTGGCAACTGCTGCAAGTGATTAACCAAATCCGTATGTGTTGCACACACTAAATTGGTATCTATTTTTGAGGTAGTTAAATTTACGCTCCCATAAATGAATCGAAGAGATCACAAGGAAAAAATGGGCCGAGTTATCAGTTTTAAATGGTTCGAGCTTGAGGTTCGCGATAAATATCGTCCTGTATTTCTCTGTATAACACCAACATGTATTTTTATAACAAAAAACATTTAAAGCTAACAAAATAATTTTTTAAAATCTTACAGTTGCGCATTTATAACCTATTTTAGGATTCCGAATTCTCATAATTAAAAATATATATTAATAACAATACAGCGATACTAGGTAAAACATAAAAAAAAACAAATGAGAAATGAAAAAAAATTGATATTAGTATTGCCAAGTAAAATTTGCAAACTTTAGTTAGAGTTCATTATGTTTATAAATATATTGCAAATTTTCAGGCAAGCAAGTCTTGCTTTTGCATATTATAATTTTTAATTTAAATATTAATTTTATTATAGTTTTTAATTTTAATATTATTATTATTATTATTATTATTATTATTATTATATGCTGTAGGGTATTGATTAGAGAAATAAGTATATAAAGAAAAACGCTAATAATGAATGAAGAATTTGTTGTACAATATATCTGATTTTATGCGAGATGAACGAATCAAGTAATTTAGATTTTTTTAAACGTGAGAATCTGCATGCAAGTGCAAACTGGAATTCTCGATGAATTCTTTTAGAAAATTGTTTATTAATGCTTTCTATTTATAAAATATAATATTACACGTGACTTTTTATTGTAATCGATACTTATGAATTTGTTGTGTTTGATTCTCCATTCAATTTAATTGATTTTATGTTAGTTAATTTTTCTTCCTCCGTCCTGATATAATTATGTAATCTAGGGAAAACAGAACCGATCATTTTGTATCCTTGATTCAATTGTAGCTTGCCAAAATGAAATTAAATTTTTATTTGTCAAGACACTTTTTCTGCATTTTCCGTTTTATCTCATTTTTCTTTATAATATAGGTAGTAGTCTTTCATACATGTGAAATATTGAAATAATTATTTGTATTTAGGTAAGCGGTAAGTATAACATTGCGTATGACTAATTAAAAGTATTAATCTGACCTCGCCCACGAATATAAAAGTGAATATTTATTTAATGTAAATACAATGAATTTTTTCAATAGATTTCATAACTTTCTTCAACGCGTCAGGCTTTTTACAAAATAATTATTGAACAAAGAAAATTGTAATAATCTTTTATTTCATTTACGTGATCCAACACGATCACTTGTTATTAATAATATATTCCGTATGATTTCAGATTTGTACCGCAATCAAGAAAACTAATTTCATTACAAATGTGTCCACAATGAATTTAAATGGATTATACACCGGAAAAAACTACAAAAAGTGGTCGGAGGTGAAATGTGCGGCATGAACAATTATTACACATGTGATTGAGAATCACGTATACGCGTATCCTCAATG
Source organism: Theocolax elegans (assembly GCA_026168455.1). NCBI lineage: Eukaryota > Metazoa > Arthropoda > Insecta > Hymenoptera > Cerocephalidae > Theocolax > Theocolax elegans. Next base: position 9,753,561 of record CM047426.1, on the reverse strand, counting down.
TGATTTGACGTTGTCACCTTTTTTTGAGAAAGAAACAGAAAAAAGTTTAATGGCATGCTGTAATCGCGCGCACGCGGAACTCCCGTTTGTAATTTTAGTAGCAAAAAAAGCTGGGCGGTGTTCGTTATAAATATATAAATATACGATATGGTAAAAAAAATCATATAGGTGATATGATTTGTGTAATAAGTAATAAACATAATGATAATAATAACAACAGAATAACTATACATTCGGCTATGCATATATACATGTATATTAAGCATACATGTAAATATGTATACAATACTATATATGTGTGTTTATATATATCTATATATGTATATATAAATGACATATGTATAGATATATGTGCACACATATATGGTAATATTAAAAAAAAATTGGGCACGCAAATCTTGTAAGATAGTAGAGGCCATTCCTGCTGCTATGATTATTATGCATTCTCTTTCTTAGGAATCACGTACCGTGTATAACACTTTTACTCTAAAATATATTGTATATTAATTTTATTGATAAAAAAAGGAAGTCATGATAAATTATAAACGATTATACAAGAAGAGTGCAAGTGAGAGTGAGAGAGAGAGAGAGAGAGAGAGAGAGAGAGAGAGAGTGAGAGGGAAAAAGAGAGAGAGAGAGAGAGAGAGGGAGAGAGAAAAAGAGGGAGAGTGAGCGTGAGAAAGAGAATAAAAAATATTTGTGAATATGAGAATTAATTGATCGCGCTTGAATTCCACACATGTAAACATTTCTTCTGAAGACTTGATTTTTTATTTTCTTTATTATTATCATTTAAAAAAGTGCAATTGTTCATAGTTTATTGACAAAAATGTCCAACTGACTCGCTGTGCAGTGCCAATGTACAAAAAAAGAAAGAACAAAATCTATAAGAGCCGCTCAAGATCTCAGCAAAGAGTCGAATTCACAAGAGGCTAATTAGACATCGAAAAGGATTTTTTGTCAGGGTGTAATTTTTTAAAGTATATCCATTGAATAAGATCGACACATCTGATACATTCATTATATTGACCCTGGCCTTCACCGACTCATCAGATATTCGAGACCGTATATATGACGATGATATACTCTCAAACAATTGTGTACTTGAAAATTCATTCACAGTTAAAGATTACAAATAGCGTGAGACAGCATTTGTATATTAAAAATGCAATTATTATTCGTAAAATTGTACATTAACATTTATATTTTCAAACAAATTTTACGTAGTAAAATGTGATTGTTCATCAGCATGGCAAAAATTAAGATTGTATTTCTGAGGTTTGTTTAAGATAAATTTTTCAATAACTTGTGGTATATTAAAAGCGAGTGTCTTTTAGTTCGTTTTGTATTTTTTACATGTTAGCTTTGAATATAACCATTTTAAATACTTTTCTTTGTATATAATTATGATAATAAAGGCTATGTTTCAAAGAGAACAGTTTTCCTGGGGTAAAGGTAATATATGTTATTAATATTTGAATATTATTTTATTTATCATTGTAAACTTTTTATTATTTGTAATTATTGGCGTTTGCCAATGAACACTTTACGAGATTTATGTTCTTCAAAGCAATCTTGATGTTTTATTGGCTAGTTAATTATTAATTTATATAAAACTATATACATATTTTTATAACAATGTAGAAAAAATGAAATCACCATAGAAGTGACCATACGTATATATATATATATAATTTTTCTCGATTGCGTTAAATTATATCTGATGTTTTGCATTATTAAATAATACATGTATGTTGACTATATGCATTTTCAAATATTATTTGGTACTTGAAAAATAAAAATGAAGTATGACGTGAAAAATGTATGGAAAAATCGCTTGCATTATAAAATTTAAGAACACAAGTGTATATCCTTCTTTTTTTTATAGAAAACTATGTTATATTCACTCATAAAAAATATAATTACATATATAATTACATAAATATCGTGTAATCTATTTTTAATATGGTGCGTGTAAAGTAATTATAAATCACCATTAGTAAATATACTAACTAATGACTTTTCTCCTGTAAAAAATCTAATAACGATATAAAGATGATTACAAAAAATATATGCTTATAAAGCGTCTTTGCTGCTCGAGCTTTGATAACCAGGGTCACCAATCTCTTTTACACCGCGAGTCTTATTCTCCGTTTGAACTTCAGTGATAAGGGTTTTTTGTGGTACTTCCTTCGATATGTGTTTTAACATATTGACATGTGTACTATCTCCGTGAAATGTAACTTTTTCCATTGTACCGTTTTGACCGTTTATGGGTCGCTAAAAATTATTTTATACATTAAAATCTATTTACAGTATCGTAGAGTATACTTTATAAATATTAACATTAATTACAATATTTTGTGAATTTAAAAAAAATGTAAAAGGTATGTTATTTGCAAAATCTCGTATTTTGACGATTTCATATCTTGTAACTTAAGCAATTTTTTTCTTACATTAAAAATGGAGACTACGGATTCTGATTTTTGTTTATTTAAATGTAATCTATCAAAATCATTTTTAAATCCATTTATTTGTTTCTCAGAAGATTTTTGGATATCTTGTCCGCACAACAAATTATCAATTTTAATAATAGGTATTTTCGTGGGTAAGCATCCTTGCGCAGGTTTTGATTTTTTCGGTGAATCGATATGCATTCGCTTCAGTCTTTTTATTTTTGACACGAGAGATCTGAAAAATTCAAATAATAAATTCTGTGTGTTACATTTTAGTATATAATTAAATAATAAGTTAATATTTTAATCAGTTATTTTAAACTAAAAATAATGTTATTAATTTACTTTTTCTCTTCATTTAAATGCATCATTTCTCGATGTCTCTCGCGTAATTTAATCAGTAACCTTTGGTTCGTTTGCTTTTGCTCCTTCATCGATTCGTGCACGCAACTTAGAACAGCTTCAGTTTCTGCATAAGCTTCAGATCTATTTGATTTCACTATTGCGAGATCGTTCGTTACTTTTTCCAGTGCTTGACTTTTCGTATCGCACTCGCTTTTTAATTCAACTACGGACCTTTGCATATCTTCTAATTGTAATACGATGTCTGTCAACTGCGTATGAACAAATTTTAGTAAATACATTGATAATTATGTACGAAAACTAAATTAGTACGACTTATATACAAAGCAACTTAATTTTTTGTACGTGGTTTCATTAATTATTTTTGTAATAAATAATTCTCTCATATTCAGATATAAACAAAACTTTATCTGTTCTAGTTAATATTGTTTATTAAGGATTTTACAATCTTATTTCTCTTTGTTACGGTGTAGAAAGAATCGTTATAAAACTTCGTAAAATAAAGAATTTTTGTGTACCTTCGAATGTTTATGTTGTGGTAATAAAAGATAAGCAGATAAATAATCGAAACATAGACAATAAAAAATGTATCATAATCATCATTTTATACTATTTATTTATCTAGTTTTTTAATTATTATTAATAACGGTATCTCTTGTAAATTATCGTAATTTATATTAAACGCGGGTTTAAAATGTTTGTTAATATAGGAAAACAAATTTTACCTCTGTCATGCATTTGTTATTCGTATCTTCGAATGTCTTGTTCAAACGTAACAGTTCTTCATTCTTTTGCGTGCAATTTTCAAGTTTTTTAATATTATTCGCAACTTTGATTTCTGAAAGTTTTAGTTGGTCTTTTAACCGGGTATTCTAAAGAAAATAAGCATACATTAGAATAATATAAAAGGTTTTTTGTTTATTCTTTATATTAACTGTTATAACTATAAAGAAAACAAAAGTTTTGTCACGATAATGTATATTGTAAACTTACAGCTCGTTCAACATTTTCAAATTTCGAAGACATTGTATGCAACTGAGCTTGAACCTCACAGAATTCTGTATTTTTTGTAGAAAGTTTATCTTTTAATTCTTCAATATTTTTGGTCAATTTTTTTACTTCCTCGGCGTAATATTTCAATTCTTCTTGATTATTGGATTGTTCACTGTTACACGAACCCTAAACACAAGTACAATTACGTTACTACCACAAAAATGTAATGATTCTTCTTCTTTTCACGTAATTATATTAAGAATTAAAAGTTAACGACGTTTGGTTACACTATTACCAATATAATAGTAATTGTGTGTAATTGACAAAATCAAGAAATACTGTTTTATTAATGTTTTATTTTTTATCATACGACATTATGTTAGTATAAGGTAAAAGTCCCTATTAATAAACGGTTTTTGCGCGTATTCATTCTGAACAATTACATGGTTTAACATTTTAAATTAAACTCTTTTAATTAATTATATTATTAAAAAACGGAGAACCTTATGTGTACGTATTATTAAATGCCTTGAAAATACATGTCCCGACTGTTTAATAATCGTGTACCTATTAAACACTTAGAAACTCAAAATTTAATTATTTTTTAACAATTTAGCTTAGTATTTCGATTGATACTACAAGGATTTATCTTTATTTAGTGTATGAAATCATAAAATTATATAAATAAAACGATTTTTAATCATTTTAATCATAATACAAATGCGAGTTACTTTGGTATAAAATGGACCCGTGAGAGTCTTCCGTGAGTCTTGATGCAACTGATATTATAAAGATTCAATAGCTTTTTTTTACATACTTTTAAATTTTAATCCGTTACTAATGAATAATGACAAGCATACCCATATTAGTGATTCGATAGATATACGTTTCACTAACGTACATACTGGAATAAATCATTTTTTCCATAAAAAAGGCTCAAAAGTAACCTTTAAGTGCGTTTGTATCATTTTAAATATCATTTAAATCAATTAATAATGCATTTTTAACTATTTTACCAATAAACATCTATAAATAAATCGGTAAATATTGATTTAAAACCGTGTTTATACCGTTTAATAATAGGAACAGGAACAAAATCATATGTACGTAGTATGGAACAGCTAATAATTTAATTAAAAAATATTAAAATTGCAAAAACAGTCTGTAATCGAAATCTTCGATATAAAAACTATCCCCCAATGCTTAAATGATCATATATAATCCTCTTATTAATGGATTAAAGTTAGAAAACTTTGTGCGACAATGCCGACTTTTTCCGTCAAAATGTTAATCGATCTATGCAATTTTGCCGAGTGCACAGTTTAATATTTTTTCGTAATTTCTCCAGTGCTTCATTCAAATTTATTTCAATTCGTAAACACAGTTAATAGACTAAATTATTTAATAAAATTTTTTTAATCATTAATATACATATACTTTTCTTTTAAATTCGTATTACTTTCTCTCTGTTTAGTACGAGGTACACTTTTCTCCAGGTGTTTATTAATAGGGACTTTTACCTTACAACATAATATAATATATCTTTTAGAAAAAGATAATTTAATATAAGATTTTTTTAACACATCATTATTTCTTTGATATATAATAGTGGTATATATGACATTTAGAGATATACACTTTATTATTTAATTAAAAAATATTTTATAGTTTCTATCAATAAATACTATTTGAAGCTAATACAATTTTAGACAAAAATCTACTCTTTTAGCATTGAATAATATAAAAAAATGCCTTTACCCTTGATATCAAGTCTTTATTCATGGATTTCATTACTTATTTTATTTTAGTATTTTATTATTCAGGTCTTTATTATTTGCCTAAACAAACAAGTATCGCTTATATAAATGATAATAAGTACAAGTACAATCATCCAAAATACCTGTAATTTTTTATTTTCGTTCATAAGAAATTGTATATCTTCCCAAGATTCTTCTAACATATTATTTAAGTTCTTATTATCCATTTCTAATTTACATACATACTTGTGCATTCCAAAATATTTATAATGTAATTCGTTATTCAATTCATCAATTATTTCCTTGCTGCATTTATTTTGCACACGTAAGAATTCGACCTAAAAAGAATATAAAAGACAATGTTTAGTTCATAAACAATGAACAATAAATATTTTATATTATTATTACCTGTCGCAAACTGGCAATGTGTTCGTTTTTACAGTGTAACGATAAACATTCGTTTTTTTTATTAAGTTCACAAATTTTCTGAAAAAAAAATTTATTTTATTTACTATGTTTATTAAAAACATCAATCTATAATGGTAAAAATAATACACATTATAAATCAGCGTAAGTCCTTTTTTTAATTGGATCGTAACTCGTAAAGAGTAGCATAAATAATTATCAATAAAAAGTATTACTACCTTTTTATAACGTTCAATGTCGCAACATAACTGTGTATTCTTTTTCCGCATATGTTCAAGTTCGATTTGAAAATTCTTAAGTGATAAGTCCTGTACACCCATTTTTTTCATTTCTTCTTCGATTAAATCAAAATCCATTTTGAACACCTGTAACTCCTTTGTTAAATAATCTTTTTCAACTAGCAGCCTATCTATTTGATGCTGTTTCTCGGAAGAAACTATTTGTCGAGTTTCTTCGACTTTCCACCTTAAAAATCATTAAATATTATTATGTTAAAATAATATAATTAATATTAAATTTAATTATATATATACTATTTTACCTTAGTCTTGCAATTTCTATATTAGCTTGTTGATACTTTTCACTTAAATCGTAGCAGTCTTGTTTAATACGTGTATTCTTATTTTCCAAATCAGTCATCTACATAAGAATTAACGATTTGTGGGTTATTACCATAAGTAAAATTATAAAAAATAAGAAAAATATAGAATATAAACTACCTGTGTTTTTATATCATCAATTTGCTGATTTTGGAAATCTACTTTTTTCTAGAATAATATATATAAAATTATTGTAATTTTATTAATAGTTAAACAAGCAGAAATAATTATCAGTAAACTAGAAAATATTTATTTTACTTAAGCTATTTAATAAAAAATGCAGGAAACCTGAATTTTTAAAAATTTATTTTGGAATGCAAAATTACAATAAATAACTTAATCAAAGCTTATTTGTACATTGCAAGTTTTTTTTCAAAACATACCTGATATTTAAATAATACAATGTAATATACAAAATGCATTATAAAAGCGGTTAAAAACTTGTCACATTCTAAAATACTGATTTTCTTTTGCATGGTAAGGATAGCGTCACGTTGCAATTCCAATAAAGCTCCTTGTTTACTCGCCTAAAGAAATGGAAAAAAATTATAGAGCTGTATAATTGCATAATGAATGTTTATAAAAGGATGTAAATTTACATACTTTGCAATTATTTATTTTTTATTAGATTCTTGTTATTTTAATATAAAAAATAACACATTTTTACTAAAATCTGACAATACGGAAAAATATAATGAATATAAAAATGTTGTTCAATGTACCCGCAAAAATGTAAATTCAACATAAATTGACATCCTGTAGTAACGGGAAGAAAAAAATAGCTCACCTCTCCGAAGCAATCATTATACTGACTTTCTGTCTCGGTAAGGTACAAATTTAACGATCGTATTATATGATCCTTGCGAAAGCTCTATAACAATCGTACAGTAAATAAAAATAAAAACAATTCGTTCAGAACAAAACAAAATTAAGGCAACTGCATTTATAAACTTACTCGATTTAAAAAACCATGCTTTCAAATGCGACGATTCATTTTTTTATAAAATATAAGTACATAAAAAACACTGCACACTTCTTGTTAGTATAAGCTAGAAAACAGCGCGAAAAAATAATTATATAGACGATTGAAAAAAAAATATATATATAAAATTGCGGATGGGTAAGTATAAAAAAAGTTAAAAACCATGCTTGTCGATAGCTGCAAATTGAGTAGCACATTAACTCAATATCGCATGTATTTAATTCACGTATTAATAATCTACACGGTGTTAACAAACATTGTTGCGCCTCGTGTATGTCAGCACCCCTTAATATGTATATCTATATGTATATGTGTGTGTATATATATATATATATATAATATATATATATATACATATCCACTTATATACATATTAGCTAAATCGTAGTTTTTTTAATACATATATTATATGCATATATTTATGCGGGTGCACGGAAGTAGTATGGTACGCCATGTATGTATATGTGTATAATATATAATTAAATATCGTGCACGTTGCTTTGATTAAAAACAGTAGGGGAGGCAGAAATCCACGGCTCACTCACGTCACTAGCCGCTTTACTATTAAATTGGTCGATCGTTCGTTTGGCTTCGACAACTGCTTCTTGCAAATGACTGATTGTTTGCACTTGAAGTACCATCTGCATACCGTAAACAAATTATTTCAATTATAAAATTGTTTCGTTATAAAAAAATTTGAATTAAAAACTATAAATAAACGCACCTGTTTACTTAACTCACGTTTCTCATTTTCACACTGTAAAATTATCTCCTGCAATTCAATCTGAAACAAATATATGGACTCGTTATTACTTCGATATTTTACTGCAATAGAAATATTTCTAATATATATCGAATAACATAACACTATATATAACCATTTGTTATCCTCTTGAAAATTTTATAAACAACTATACCTTTTCTTGCAATTTTTTTTGTAAATCCTCAACCTCCGACTGTGAGATTGTAAGTGAATCTTTTTGAATTTTTATAATTTTATCCATATTTTCCATCTAAAAATAAAATTTGTAGTAGATTACAAACAAAAAATTTACTTTAAATAAATTAAAATAAATCGAATTACAAGCTTATCCTTAGAGTAAAGAGCGGATTTCATTTTTTCTAATTCAAATAAGGAATGCCTGACATTTTCTACGTATTTTGGTAAAATTTCAATAAATGCTTTAACTGAGTTAGAAGAAAAACATGCATCGGACGAGTCAGTAGTTACAAATCGTTTAAGATTATCTCCAAGCTCTTGTAGATCATCTTTTATTGTTTGTAGATTGTCTTGTACTACTTTAAGAAATTGAGGTATATTCTGAAATAACAATTACTTCTCATCAAAAGTATCAATATAATAGACTATGTAATTGAATTTATTATACCTCTTGTTTTCCTTGCAGTCCTTGTCTCAATGTACTTTCATAAAGTTTGTCTTTCTGTCATTGAATACATAATGCAAAATTAATCATTAGATAGATACAGTTGTGTTAGATTTAAATAATTTATATACTTACTACACAATCAATAAGTTGTAACTTTTTTGAATCAGTTTCATTGTCGGTTAAACATTGCAGATTATTTTGTACATCTTTTTGTACCCTTGACTGTAGTAAAAATAAAAATTAAAATTGTATATGCACAAGTGTGCTTATGTGTATGTACATATAATTGCAAATGCTCAAAAGTATTTTTAAGAGTATACTTACAGAATTTTCCAATTCAAAAAATTTTTTCTTTAATTCGAAAAAATTTTCTGAAATGCGCTTACAATTTACTTCAAATTTTATACGATAACTACATAATTCTTTTTCTAATGATTCAACATTCTGCTTTAAAAAATTAATTGTGTCTTGTTTACATTTACTCTAAAATTAATACGAACTTATCAGTTTTTAAGTTATTCTATAAATAATATATTTTTTCAAATCATATTAGCCCACATAAAACTTACTTCAATTTTTAATACTTGAATTTGTTCTTGTAAATCAATTACTCTATTTTCCCATTCTGAAATTCTATCATCTTGTTTGTCTGTTTTAGATTCCTATGAAGAATAAAGTGTTATATTTAAAAAATTATACTTTGAATTTACATTTAATCAATATTTTTAAATCATTTTTTTCTCAAATTAATGTAACTCGGACATTCAAAGTAAAAAAGCTGGTAAGATAATTTAAACACTATTTAAATTATTTCTATGATTAAAAGACAGACTTCCAAAGCTAATGCCCTACCAGTTTTTCCACCGAAAAATTATAAAACACATTGCTTAATTAACAGTAAATACATACTTGAGTTATTTTAAGCTTTAATTCTTCGCATTCTTTATGCAACTTTCTTAAATTATCTTTCATTTTTATTGTCTCATTTGTACTCTAACACAAAATTTAAAAATAATTATTATTTATTTTTATACAATATTGATAGATAAAAAAATTTTTACCTGGAAGGAATTATCAGTTTCCTTAATGAATCCAAAATCATTCATCTGCAATTAATGACGAAAAAAATGTTTTAAATAATGTACATATAAAATGTAAAAAGTTTATGTAAGTTACCTTATCTCTAGTAGCTATGATACATTCAAGAATGTCTTGCATTTTTGTGTGACAATTATCTACTTCACATTCATATTTTTCCAAACGTTTCGATCGTTCAGTAAATGATTTTTGTGCGACATCACTTTCTACTAACTGAAATAAATGAAAATTTAATAATGTAAATGATAGAAAATATTTTTTACTGGTTAATACTTACTACTTGATCAGATTTCTTTTTTAGATCTTTAATATTATGTTCCATAACTGTTAATTGTTTTCTCAATTCTGTCATTGTTAATAATGTACAATAACCTTGTGTTTGAAATATATGAATATTGTTATCTATTTGCTCTACTTCTTCAGTTACCAAGATGAGCAACTCATTACATGTATGAATTTCTGCATATCCTAATAAATTAGTTTGCTGCATATTACTCTGTACATTATTAAGGCATTTTGACACCTCCAATTGAGTCTGATTAAATTCATTTTTTATATCCTTTAATCTAATTCTATTATTAGACATTCGCTCGGCATGTCTATCTCTCTCTTCATTCTGTTGGATAATTATTTTTTGATCAGATTTTTATACATTTATTATATGTGTTTATTATAAAGCATTACCTGTAATTCTAAACGATTAATTATTTTTGATATATTTTCTCTAGTTTTTGTAATATAATCTTGTACTTGTATTATCATTTTAGTAAATTCAATATACTGTAATATAAATTAATTAATAGTGATGTTTTTTTAAAAAAATTAAATTGATTTAAAAAAAATAACTTAATCAACAACTTACTTTACAATGATGTAAATTTACATTGGATATAACTGCAGACATCTCTTCGCGCAAATCTTCAGTGGCAGCTTGTACTTCAACGGTGCATATTCGGAATTCTTCCATCATACGAAATTGTTGTACAATAGAATCAAACATCTAAAATTAAACATTAATATTAAGGATAAATCATTATTTTATAAAGGTATCATAAAATTTCGACTTACTGCTTTCTGTTCAGTTTCCTTGGCAGTATTCTTTTTACAAAGTATTCTACTTTTTGTAATCTGCAAAATGTTAATTACAATAAATTAAAATATTTTAATTTAAAGTATATTTTTGTCATTATATATCTCCAAAATATTAATACCACATTTCTGAGTGATGAAATTTCTTTATTTTTATTTTCACACATTTGAGATAGTGTTTGAATTCCATTTTTTACTTTTAAAATAATATCTCTGACTTCCGACAATAAATTTTCTTTTACACACATCTGAAAGAAATTTGTATAAGTATATTTTAGTAATAAATATTGTAGCATAATTTACCATTTCAATAAATGATGCACTGACCTCGCATTTATTTTGAAATAACATTTGTAGCTGAATAATTTTATTTTCTATGGTAGTTATAAATTCTTTTGTAACATCTTTGCACTGATCCTGCAGAAAATTATTTGTTTGTATAGATAATTTTAATGATTGTAGAAGTAATTCATAAATATTAAAAGATCTACTTTTTGGCAATAGTTATGATAAAGTTTAAATCCAAATTTATTGTTTATCATAATATTAATAAATTTAATAACTCATCAGGAAACAACTTGCATCTTCTTAAATTTGATCTTGAGTCATTTAAAAATACTATTGTTCATTACTTATTAGGGCAATATAGATTTCTTCTAATAGGTTATGATTTGACAAATTTACAAATACAAAATTTGGATATAATACTTACAAGCTCTAGTACTTTACTTCTGTATTTATCAGTATCAAGTATTAAATCTCGGATAAGGTTATCTGCTACTGCTATGATTTCTTTGCGTTCATTCTAAAAAAACAAACAAATTAATATCCAATCAATTATATTATATTGAGTAAAAAATAATTAACCTCATATTTTTCTAAACTTTTTATAACAATTTCAAAGGTGAATTTTAAATTATTAGCGATTCTGAAGTCTTCTTCCAATTCTGAATATAGATTCATAAAATAAGTTTCTGCTACCTAAAAAATTACTTAATATAAATGAACTGGATAGTATTTTTAATACTGTAAAAATATAGTACTCAATATGTATTTTTTACCTGACTATCGTTACAACGCATTGAATCTTCAACCTGAAGAATGAATGAATATGTAAATAGTAGCATTCATTTTTATTTAATAAAATAAATTTCTTTCGTTATTACCTTTTTATTTATTGTTCCATTAGATTTTTCATTAAGCATCATTTGAAGCTTTTTAATTTCCTCATCTTTTAAATATAATAAATGATTATATTCTTCTAACTGCTTGGATACATCACTTGTTTCTGTGTTTTCTTTAATTACCTAAACAAATTTGTATTGAAAAAAATTGTTACTATTTTGTTGATAGCATAATTTTGCAACTTTTCATTACTTACTTCTTGGCAAGATTCAGTGCAAATTCTTACTTTTTTAGTTACAGTTGGGATCTATAAAATAAAAAAAAGAAAAAATGTATTCATACATTAAACATACAAGTTAATCCTTTTAATAATCTATTAATGTTACAAATAATGTGTGTTAAAACTTATAAAATATTGATTTTTTATTTTTAGCTTGTTATATTTAGAATTTTAAATATATAAATCAGAATTAAAGCAATTTTTTTACAATAAATATTTTAATATTTTAATTTCTAATATTTTTATAGCAAACTTCTTGTTTTGCAGTATCAGTAATTATTTTATCAAGTTTTTTGATTTGGTTTCTATGACCCATTAACATGTCATTGTAACAAAAAAGTCTCTTTTGTTGAACATTTGGTTGGTGTCTGCTGCAATTTTGGAATTTTTTTCTGTCACTCTGATTTTTACAAACGTTTTTAAGGGGAGAGTAATGTACAATGGATACATCATGTTTAGTAGACTGGTGTACAGAACCATGTGACTGAAAATAATTAACATACAAATGCTCCAAAAATTTTATTGAAAATTTACTAATGAATTAACATAAACATTTAATTTTTAAATTTATTTTAAGCTTATATAAAACTGGTTTTGATAAATAATGTTTCACCCAAACCTCGTAGAAAGACCACTTTATTGACTTTTAACGAAGAAATAAAAGTACTTTTTACAACAACAGTCACGTTGCTGTTAATGCAAAAATAGTAAGCAACACATTTTTATTCAAGATTTGAAATTTTATGTTTGGGCATAAGGAGCAAAAATATATTAATAAAAAAACAAAATTTAAATTGATATACAAAGAAAAAAATATTGTATTGTCATTGCTATTAAATAAAGTGATTTTTTCTAAGATAATTTGGGATTTTATATACACTTCAGAAGTAAAAGGCGATTATTCCCTTAAATATATTACTACTCACACCAAAGCTGGGACCACAACATTATTCCATGGGAATAAACATCTACTTTACCCCCTTAGTGCATAAATAACTATTTTCAGTTTTTTTAAAAATCAAGTAATGTACATACTTTTTTATAACTTACTGGCTGCATTAAGTTGTTTCGAAAATTGCTAGGTGTTTCAGTGTTACACTTTATATTCTGATTCAAACAATTAAGTTGTTTTTGAAGATATTCATTTTTCATTATTAGAGCTTTTAACGATTCTGAATAATCCTTAATACAAAATAAAAACTTACACTACTAGAATGTCAATTGTTAGTTACATAAATAGCAATAAGTTAAAAAATCATAACAAACTTTTTCTAGACATGCAATTTTATTCAAAAGTTCACTGTTTTCAATGCATTTTGCATGATACTGTTTGAAATTTCTATCACACTCATTCTGTAAATGTTTATTCACATGCATAAACTCATTTATCTCTCTTTTAGTATTTTGCAGTTCACAATGAAGTTGCTCAATTTCTGTTTCTTTTTTTATTAAACCCTCATCTTTATTTCCATTTTTAGAGTCAATCTGAACAGCAATATTATTTTTCAAAACAATTTGTATAAAATATACTTTATATATAGAGTAAACAAAAATCACAATTTCAATATTATTGTAATTATAATTATAGTATAACTTACATTACAATTACAATCGTCTTTTACTAAATTTGTGTCTACTTGATGTGTTAAAGTACATATTTTTAAAGCATCCTCAAGAGTTTTAATATTACATAAATTATCTTTAATAATATTATCTTTAACACTGATTTCGTTTTTAAGCTTTGCTATTGTATCGTTTAGATTAATTTGATATCTATTAAAGATGATCTCACAATTAAGACAATTAAAAAAACTATAGATCAAATCTTGTTTCTGAAAAGTAACTTACGAATCTAACCCACTGTCATTCTCCTTACAAAAAATGCTTTTAGACATTGTAGTAACTTCCTTTTCCTGTTTGAGAAACCCTTTTTCATTAAAAATAGCTAATAAATATTGAAAACTTTACAATAAAAAGTAGAAATCATGTTGTTTATTAATATTAGTTCTTCAGTTCAAGCTACAATATGCAACCAAATGCAGCAATCGACAAGCACCCAATTAATTAAGTATTGTATAAAATAAATGAAAATTAGTATAAGTTAGAAAGATCTATATATTAATTACTAAAGTTAGTTATGAAATTCTACTTTTAATTCTACTTTACATTTAAAGAAAAATTTATTTTTACCTGGACATGTGTGCAACTGAAAAATAAAAACAATTATTTAGTGACAAAAATATTATATTAATTTATTCTTCTAAAAATTGATTTTATATGATATAAAAGCATATGAGCACTTACTCATTCACTTTTGGAATTTCTGAAGCTTGGATTGTATAAAATAATATTCCATCAACACTCCAATTATTCTCTACCCGACCTCTCTTGATGTATGTAAGTAAACTACAAATGTCATTCTCTAAATAATGAATTTTTTCTTCCATATCATCTTGATAGTTTTTTATATCATTAACCTTATTTGATAATGCATTAAGATCCTGTAGGCATTTAGTAATCATAATAATAATTAATTAATAATAATTGATGAAAAATTATAAAACAAGTAATATAATAAAACATAAAACAGTAATATAATTGTATTTACCTCTTCAGATTTTTGTGAGTAAGACATATTGCGAGATACTAAGTTTGCATTTTCTTGTAATTTATTTTGTAATAATTTCACTCTATCAGATGTTGTCACTTCAAGATCTTGAAAAGTTTGTACTAATAATGTGTTTTGCTCTCCCAAATCTTTGATCCATTCTGACATGACTTTAAATTTCAGCTGCACATGAAATTACAAATATGATTATTTCAATCTTCTTGTAATTAGTAAATGGGGCCAAAAAGTCCCTCCAAAATATCAATTCTATTTAAGTCTTTAAGTATTCTATTTTTAGAAAATGCAGTCTGCTGCAATCCGAGTTTCATGGCACCCATGAAAATAATCTTACAATAGCAACACAGTGAATGAATTTATAAATAGAATTTTATAATAAATAAACAATATTTTCTAAATTATTAATTTAATATTTTTCATATATTTCATACATATATTAACAAATATTTATAAATATTATAATTATACAAATATAAAGTATATATTATTTTCTTAATATTTCTTAAATAATATAAAATTCTCAATTCCATCCTATTTACTAAACTTATTTATAGTATCAATATGGCTTTGACTGACACAATCAAGTGTATTTTTAAAAATTAGGTCCAAGTAATTTATTTAAAAATTTTAATGTCCATGAACACATTTGAATGAAAAGGAATTAAACTTTATTTCCACTAAAATTACTTGAATTCATTGATAACAAATTATTTATTTGTTACAACATACACACAAATAACAAAAACATAATAAAAAATAACATCAATTTTATTTATGAGTTTGAGCAAACCTTACAAAAGTTAAAAACGTACCAATTTTATTTATCCTGCAGAAGCCATATAAACATTGGCTTAGTACAAACAATACAAACATAGAATCCTTACCTCATTGCGTTGAGTCTCGGTAATATCCGCATGATTCTCGACCTCTGCAAGGCGATGCTTGTAGAGTGCATCGAACTGATTCATGTACTGGAGAGTTTGATCATTCTCTGCAGGTGTAGTGCAGAGGCTTTCTTCGGGCGAGCTCGAACAGGCAAGCATCATCAACAATTTAACTTTCACTATGTATGTATTGCACAGTCTTTAGGTTTGAAGATACAACAAAAACGTCAACATGCTAGCTCGCCATATTCTTCACTATATATAAATACATACGCAAGAATAATTGTAAAGCTCCGCGGATTTTATCTTCCTGCGCTTTTTTCGGTTCCTCTTTGCGCATCCACCCAGAGCATCTTGCGCATTACGAGTGTCTGCAGCATATGACGACGATAAACACACGGCTTTTCTCTATCTCCCTCTTCTATAACTTCTTCTCCCTCTCTCTTTCCTATGTGGTTGTGTTTATCTTATTTCGACGATGTTTTTTTATTTTTAGTACATTTGAAAGGTTGAGGTAATGTTTGCTGCAAGAGCTAATCCTATACATAATATTTGAATTCAAATTACTAATACTTGTACAAAAAATTTCGAATTACAAGAACAAATGTAATTTGAAAACATTTTATTTAACCTAGTTTGATTTATTGTTAATTTAAAAAAATACACGTTATTAATTTTAAATATAATTTATTTATTTTAAAATTATACAAATAGTTTTATAAATTTTCCATTTATTTGGCCAACTTTTGCCGCGTTTAAAATAATATATACTTATTATATAAAATATTTTTTAATACATTTTACAATCTTTTAATACATTAATTTTGAGAATGTACAAATATTAATGTTATCAAGATCAAAGATTACATTTTAAACAATTGTTAATACATTTTTTACATTTCTCTTCTATAATAATTTTTACAGTTTGTATAAAATTTCATGTTTTACTTAACTCCTTTTTAATTTTTATATTTTTTAGTTTATTTAAATTTTCTTTGGTAGTCTTTGAATATGGATTCAATTTAAGTGCTTTTTTATACATCATTTCAGCTTTATTGAATTTTTGCCATCTGTGATAAAGCACTCCTGGAATACACATTTTTAGGAAAACATTTAAATATAATTTGTTTACTAAACATGTATTATAAAACAAATAATTTTTTGTGCTGCATTACCTAAGTTAGTATAAAAAACAGGATTCTTTGAATATTCAGATATTGCTTTTTTGAAATGATATTCTGCTTCTTCAAAGTTTTCTTTCTTCCCTAATATATTTCCTACATTAAAATGAATAGAAGGATCATTTGGTATATAAGATAAAGCTTCATTTGCAACCTCTAAAGCTTTTTCTATTTTTCCTAAGTTATCATATAATAGTACAGTATTAGTCCAGGCTCGACTATGAGTTGGTTTTTGCTTAATTGCTATTTTCCATGCACTTACTGCTTTATCATATTTTTTTTGGGATAAGTACTGGAAATAAATAATTAGTACATACTCAATAATTAAATTTAAAATATATTTTATAATAATATTAAACATATTTTACCAAAAGGCCTAAGTTATAATAACAATCAGGATAAGTAGCTCTGTGTGAAATAGCAGTTATGTAACACTCCTCAGATTCATTATATCTGTTAGTAGCAGAGAGTACGATTCCTAGATTCATCCATGCTGCAGCAAAATCACTTCTAGAATGCATATTTTAAAAATATTATTAAAATTCGAGACTATATCTTCCGTGAAATCAATAAAGTATAACTTACTGAAGACTAACAGCTTTTCTTAAAAGTTGTTCAGCATTCTCATTATCACTTTCATCTTTGTATAAATTACCTAAATTATTCATTGCTTGAGCATAATGAGGATTTAATCTAAATAGATAATAATATTCTTATTATATAATTTAAAACATAAATTTAAAAATAAATATCTAATAAAAACTCACTTTATAGCTTCCTGATATTCAAGCTTAGCATAATCAATACTACCCCTATCAGCAGCATTTTTTCCAACATTGTAATGTACTTTTGCATTTAAAGGACATACTCTTAAACCAGATTGGAACAAAGCTGTTTCAGTCTTCCATTGCTCACTTCGAATCCAAGATCGAGTAAAAAAAATTGTTAATAAGGCACAATACAATGCTGGAATTAACTTTGGAAATACTGCACTTATAGGGAGTTTTTTATATCCTATAGCTATTAATAGACAATAACCAGCAGAAGGAATGTATAATGTTCTCTCTGCTAGTACAAAGCCAACTGTAAAGAATAAATTTGTAGCTGGTAAAAATGGAATCACTAAAACAGCTACCCCCATTGTAATATATCTAAAAAATAAAAAGTTATTTTATAAAGTTAGATCAAAAATCAAAACCTGTATTTAAGAATTTTTGTCATAATCCTACAGTATATCTATATTTTTATGTACCTAGTAAGTTGATGATTTTTTTCAGAAAATATTATTACTATAAAAGCTCCAAAAAATAACCACAATAATACTATAAAACTGATTCTTAAATCTAAGCTTTCAATAAGTGGAACGCAGCCCATTGACCAGTCAAAACACAGCCAGTCAGGACAAAGTAATAACCATAAGTTCAAAAAGTATATATAATTGTAATTTATAAATCGATAAAAAATGTTATCTAAAAATGATGCTGGATTATCAACAGGCTTAAAAGTAGGTTTAGTAAATCCCATTATTTTAAACCTTAAAAATAGGAGCATTATTCCAGCCATTGTTAATACTGTACAGCGCACCAACATTTGTACTTTTAATGTTGTAAATTTTTTCACATTATTATATGTATATTTCAGTCTTGCAACTCTTAATATATCAGCTGGCAATATTTTATTGACAATAATTATGTCATAAATAATGCAAACACCCTGCAAAAATATAATTATATTATTTTAAGTAAAAATATTTTTTTAATAATATATATTGAATATTGATAATTACCAAAATAGTTATTCCAGTCTCTTTACAAAACATTGCAATACCACTATTAATAATGCATAAAATTATACAATTATATTGAATAATTAGTGATGTAGAATAAATGCCTTTATAATATGAAAGTACAGATAGCCACATAAATAATCCACATAAAATATCCGCTCTACCTACAATACCTGAAACCTAAAACAAATGTTTTACAAATATTCCCATCAGTTTTAGTAATAAAAAAATTATCTCAAACTTACAGCTTCAGCGTGAATAGGATGAACAGCGAATAAAATTGTAGCATAAAATGATATTTGTGGTTCCCTCCAATCCAAAAAAATTTCAAACACGAATAATGTTATAATACAAACAACGATATGTAATATTATATTTACTACATGAAAGTCACCAGGCTCCAAATTCCCCTTTAACCAATAATGAAACCTAAGAAAAAAAAGAATAATAATCAAATTTTTAAAATAGGTTTTTAAAAGTTTTAATTAATGTTATTTAATTTATTATTTATACCTAAAAGATAAGACAGTCAAGGGTCTGTAGGACTTATGACTACCCTTATGAGATAATTTAGTGCCCCAAAAGTCATTTTCAAATATTTGGTAAAGAGGAGTATCTCGTACATCATTATTGTTAATAATTGCTTCCGAATCATCAAACACAAACTGACCATTATAAGAATTAGAGAAACATAAAGAGGCAACAATGATTAAGGTAATTGAGGTAGACAAATTAATACCTATAAATATCAATTAAATTTTTACAAATTTTTCATACAAGTGTGTAAATACATAGATATTCTTATACAAAATAAAACTGAAAAATTACCACGAAACGCCAATTTTGATTGACCACTGCTAATTGTAGACTTATACATATTCAAAAGTCCACATGATTTGAAAGATTTATCAAAAAGTTATTTATATGATTAAAAATAGTATAAAAAACATTCATTACAAATATATCTCTTTGTTTTTTGTGGTGTTACTATTAGAGGTTATGATACTTGTAAAAAGAAAATATATACTATTATAACTAATACTGATTATGGAAAATAAAAGTTGTAAACATAATAAATTAATTTCATGTACGTATTATAAAAAATAAAAGAATGGTAGATAATAAATTTATGTAAGAATAGTCAAAAATATAAAAATTTTTATATTCAAGGATCAAATATAAGGATCAAACTTGCGTGTGCGCAATCGCGCATCATAGCGGGAAAATTTAACTTATTACATAAATACTTACAAGTAAGTATTAAATTTACAAATATTAAACATTTTGATAATTAAACTATAATTAATTTGTATAACATATATCTTTCCTTCGTTTCTATTCAAAAATATTACATTCATACAAGGTATAATAAATAATAAAAGTGTTTAGCAGTCTAAGTGCATTATCAATATACCAAATATTAAATTAATTATTCGACTTTCACATTTATTAAGATTCACTGCCTTGGTTTGATTGTAAAATGCATTGAAAATGAACATTATACGAGTATATATGTAATTAAATTGTTGAAATCCTTTACACACAGATTCATGCACTACTAATTATGGATACAATTGGAATCAAGTTACGCCTATTGTTTAATAAGATTATTCTAAATTTATAATTTATATATAAATATTCATGATTGACTAAGATACACCTTAATATAACATAATACATTTTTTCTTTGCGTAAATTACAATCAGTCGATTAGACAAACGTCAATCTGAAGTAATTAAAAATAAATACTTATATAGCTAGGTATATATATCTAAAACTATAATAGATAATTGCATAATTAAAAAAATGAGTAATAACGACGATATAAGTGACCAGTATATAAAAAAAATATATATTTATTTTTAATAGTACAAGTATAACACGTCAATTCCGTAAATATAATTGTTTATTAATAAACTGTATGTGACCGGCCCTATATGACGTAAAATCGATATAACGTATATACCACCTTTAAAAGTCACACGCGCGCATAATCGCGTAGACTGGTAAACCGATAAAACATCAATTTTGCTCCAGTAATCAGGTAAAAACGATGCAAGGTATAAAGCGAACAATGGAGTGGAATAACGCGGCTAGTAATAAATATGTGTGTATATATGTATACACGTATATGTACGTACGTACGAACATGTATGTATCTATAGGGGAGTTTGAGTTTTAACCGCACCTACCCATCCCACGCAAAATCGCGAGAGAAAGGGAGAGGGAATATACTTATATTCGAACGTATACGGTCAGAAGGGAGATAGTCTATCGATAACTGGAGAGCTTACTGGAGAGAGAGAGAGAGATACATGCATGTGTGCATGTATGTATGTAAGTGGAGTGGGGGAGACGGACCAAGATGACAGCGGCCGTATGACGCTCGGTCTGTTGACTTTCCTCGCGTGCGCGATATTATATGTATATCCTCGTGCCGCTTCGTTCCATATACCCCGGTAACGATCCACGGTAAAAAGCAAAATTTACCGTGCGTAGAGAGTAGCTAAAAAGTCGCAGTGTGGAAGAGCACCAGGCACACCGACACGGAAGGAGAAGGAGCACGGCGATGAGCCAACTTATTCTCTAAACGAACACATCGAGGAAGAGGAGGAGGAGGAGGAGGAGCACGGGCGCGTTTTCTTACGCAGAGTGAGATAGAGAGCGAATAAGAAGAAGAAGGAAAAAAAACAAGTGTCTGCAGGTGCTGAAAGAGAGAGATTATATGTTATTTACCCCCTCTCTTTTTATACGTGCATTCGCAACTTTTTCTATTTTTTTTTTATTCTTGTTTTCGTATGTCTTAAGTATAGTTACTGGTAACGAAGGGAATTCGCGACGGGTGTGACACCCGATGCGCTCCCGTAGAGGATTCGCCTCACGGAGTTTTCACGATTGCGAGTGCATATTGCGAAACGAGAGTTTTTGAACACTTGGGTGATTCTTGTGAAACTCGGTTTTCGATGAAAGCGAGGGGGGCTTAGATAGAAAGGCTACACGGTGTGGTCATCGGAAACACCTGTGTACTTACCTTGCCGTTCTTACATTTTTTTACTCTAGACTCTTGTGATAAATGTAGCTTCTTTTTTTTATTATCCATATCTGTGTTTATCAGCAGGGATGAGTGTTTTCGGGGACTTTCAACGAGTCTGGATGGATAGATTCCCAGACAGCGATTTACCAGCTGCATGGGAAGAGGATGTCAGAGCTAACTTGGTCAAACACAAATTGAAGGTAAAATAACACTACTCACACACATACATATATATATATACTAATATGCATATGTCTGTGAGTGAGAGTGTGTGCATTCTGTATACATACTTTATCTTTTAATCATCTTATTATCAGCTCATACCAATACCTCCTTTGATAATTTTGATTTATCATTAAAAATTATTGCATCTTCTGTTCAGAGGTATTGTGTCATTTTAATTTAATTGAAAATTAATGTGAATTTTACTGCAATTGATAGGCAAGCAGGAGGTAGAGTACATTTAATTTTATGGGTTACTTACGCTGATGATTCATCCGGTTTGATAGGAGCTTTAATTGGGCGGTGGCACTGTTTATGAGTGGCTTAGTTAAAGATATAATTGTCATTTCTTGTTTTGAATATTTTAAATCCTTTTAATTCTATCATTAAAGTAATATAAGTACATACTTTCATTTACATATAGTTATAGTATTTCATTCATTTTTCATCTGTCAAATGAAAATTTATTGCATTAAATTTTGTAACAGTTAGTTTGTAGGAAAATTTTATTAAATATATATAATTTAACTAGTTTATTTGTTAAAAATTTCTTTTTTTATGTGAATTCTTTCTTTAATATTTTTATCATAATCTTATAATTTTATCAATGAGTTTCCATTAGTTTATAATTAATTGCTTTTCATTTTGTTATTGATTTATAAATGTATACTATTGAAAATGTGTGAATAATTGTGTGAAATAATATAATAAAGCGTTAATGTATTCATTTTAATTTATTAATTATTTATTTTATTATTTATTAATTTATAATTGAATTTATTATAAAGGTGACTGTGCTTAGAGAAGAACTTGAAAAGGAAGAATTTTATGTTGAATATTTAGAAAGATTACTTGCTGATGTTGAAAGGCACAAATTGGCAAATGCATCAACACTATCAGAATCTAAAACATCTGGTGCTGAATCACCACATCAGCAAAGTTTTCATTCAGCAGAAACTAATATACTAGACTCTACTACTCAATCTGAAGAAACTGGAGAATCTGCTCCACCTTTACCTGCACGAGAAGATCTCAGTAAATTACAAGATAAATGTGTCAATGAATTAAGTTCGACCTTAAGTTCAAGCAGGAGACCAAAAAGTGAAATACCAAGGAGTCCTGAGAAAGTGCCTGAATGTAGGAGGAACAGTAATCCCGATGTGCCGAGTAATTATATCACTGTGATTCAAGTAACAGGTAACTCAAAAAAAGATAGAAATGAAGAGAGTTTGAAAGAGGAAGATAAAAATACTTTAGAGAAAACTGTTGAAGATGCTGAGGATGGAGATGCAGAAGCATCAGAAGAAGAACCATATTATGATTCAGTAGCCCTAGATCAAACAGGAGAGTATGTCTATATTGAAGCACATGCACCTGCAATTGGAAATAATGAAGGCAAAGTGCAATTAAGAAGGCCACCTTCTCTTCCTGATTCTCCAGGAAATCAAAGCAATTATGTCAACATTGATTACTTTATTCAGTAAGTTTAAAAATTATTTCTGTTAAATTGATATTACTCTTAACATGTAAAGTATATTACATAAAAAATGTATCTATTCTCATACTAAGAAAAAAACTATAATTAAAATCAATAACTTAACAATCCTTAATGAGCGATAACTTCATTAATAAAAAGTTATCAGCCTATGAAGAAATATTTATATCATAATCTGTTACGTACCATGCATTATATTTAAACTCTTATTTTCCAGACATCGAGCAGCAATGGATAGTGAAGATGAAGAGAATTCAGCTCCACCAATTCTTTTACGTACCTTAAGTACTGATAATGAAACAGGGAGTAGTGATGCAGAGCCCTTAAGTTTAAGCGAAGGTAGTTTAGAATCACCAACACCAACAACACCTCGTCGTCAAGAAAAGGGTAAAAATCAAGAAGATGATAGAACATCAATGGTCAAATGCATTATTAATTCTGTAGTAGAAAGTGAAGCTATTTATGTTGAATGCTTGGATGTTATGATACAAGTAAGATTTAAATTAATTTAAACAAATTTTTATTAGATTCTATTAATGAATAAATGAGGTCTGCAATGTCTCGGTCGGTTAAGAGGTTGGGCTCATAATCTGGTGATCTCAGGTTGGATTCACGCACCCGGTCAATTAATACAAGCACCACTGGGAAAATATATTTTTCAAAAAGTGCTTTCTTTACAAAGACATCGCATGCCTCCGTCGCTGTTTATCACAAATACAGCGACGTTAAATAAAATAAAAAAACAGATTTTATTAATACGATAATTTAAACAAACATCATTAAAAATTTATTCAATCAATAATTTTTATTGTTTGTAATCATTAATATTCATGAATAATTTTACAGTACATGAAGGCTATCAACGCTACAGTGAACACATCACAGCCAGTTATCTCTCAAGAAGATTTTAACACAATTTTTTACAAAATTCCCGATTTGCATAGGCTACATCAAGAATTTTTGGACGATTTACGAAGAAAACTCGACAATTGGGATAATAAGACGACAATTGGCGAACAATTTAAGGTTGTTTTCTCAATTAAATATTATGTATCCTGTAATATATGTAATTACATCTCATTTCATAAATGGTGTTTTTTTTCACGCAGGTAATGGCCAGTAAAATTAAAGATTACGGAGCATTTCTACATAATTATGCACGCGCCACCGACACGGTACGACGCTGCTCTTCTCAATCATCGCAGTTTGCGGAAATCACAAGAGATATACGACTGAGAGGTTACCCTAAAGGACCAGGATTGTCTTTAGACGATCTCTTACATAAACCTGTAGCTCGAGTTCAAAAGAATGCATTAGTTTTACATGATTTATTGAAACATACGCCACAAAGTCATGCAGATCATGCTCCACTTTCGGAAGCTCTTGCTATGACGCGAAATTTCCTCGACGAATTTAACATTATTCAAACAAAATCTATGTTTAAGGTAAATAAATTATACATTTATATTTGTTTATTTTACATTTAAGAGACGTGGTATCATTAAAAATATAACGGTTGGTATTAAATTACAGAGTCATGATCGTGCTCAAAGAAGACTAGTAAAAAATTCGTTCGTCGTAGAACTATCTGATGGTCATAGAAAATTGAGGCACTTATTTCTTTTCAACGATGTCATTGCTTGTGCCAAATATAAGGCATCTGGCAAAGATAAGTTTACGTTTGAGTTGAAATGGTTCATTCCAATGTCTGAAGTTGTAGTAATGGAAGATGGCATTGAACCGCGAGAAAATAGTCCAGCTAATGTAGTAGTACTTAGGTAAATAAAATAATATTTTGTTACACTTTTATTAGTATTATAATACTCCGAGGATTCATACATTTTTTTTGTTCATTGTTAGATCACAAGCTTGCACAGTCAGAGATCAAATTTTATGGGAAGAGAAAAATGACGATAAAAGAATTCGACTAGGTGGTAGAGGTTCAGAAAAAAATCGAAAAAAATTAGCTGAACTTGAAGCGCAATTAGTTTTGGCTTCTCCAAATTTAATCCTTAAAGTCGGTCAAAAAAATCAAAATCGTATTCAAAATTCATATACATTTTTCCTATCCAGTGAATTCGAAAGATCGCAATGGATCGAAGCTATTGAAGCGTTACAACAAGTGCGTTGATTTTTATATGATTCAAATATATTATTCTTTAAATGATATAAATATAATATATATATATATTTTATGTATCAGGGCGGACCGCCTCCTGGATTATTACCACTAAATATGTACGACTTGAAAGCATGGATAGCTGCATGTCGAACTTACCTTCAAACAGATATGGGTAGTTATTTGCTACGATCCGGCCGAGACGAAAGTTTATTATTAGGAGACCTACAACTTACCTTATTGGGACTTACACCCCCTGGTTTGGACCGACCTGGTGATCTGTACATAGTCATAGAAGTAGATAGTTACGGTCACTACTTCAAAAGAGCAAAAAGTCACATAGTTAGAGGTCAAGCACCTACTTGGGGTATGTTTATACACAATTACTCATGAAGTGGATAAGTAGTTACTTTTCGTCAATTAAACAAAATTTTTTTTAGGTCAAACTTTTGTAGTTGAATTAGAAGGTAGTCAAAATGTACGGATCCTTCTTTATGAGGAATGTGGTTCACGCGCAGTGTTACGAGGAAAATGTGCTCAACGTTTGAGCAGATCTTGGCTACTCGGCGATCAAGTCAAACGTTCATTGAATTTAGGACCAGCAAATCTTGATGTTTCCCTTAAATTTATTCCAAGTGAAGTTACCCTTCGTCGAGTACCATCCGCGAAACCTCAAGGTCTATTTGGAGCCAAAATTCAACAAGTTTGCAAGTGAGAATATTTCGTGACTCATTTATAGATAAGACTTTTATCAGTTTATGTATTTTATATGTTAGTTAAAATAAATTCTGGTCACGTTATTTATCTTTTATAAAATAATAATGATGAAAAATATAATAAAAATTTAATTGGTATATTAAATTTATTATTTTACAGACGAGAAAAGCGCGATGTACCTTTTATTGTAACTGCGTGTGTACGTGAAGTGGAGAAAAGAGGAATGGCAGAAGTAGGTCTTTATCGAGTTTCTGGTTCAGCTTCCGATGTTGCCAAATTACGCAAATCTTTCGAAAGTAATTCATACGAAGCTGAACAGCTATTAAAAGAGGTATTTATTATTGTATCATAAATAATAATGAGGACATATATTAAACGATAATATATGTAGAAAATAGTGTACTGACAATAAAAAATCTTACTAATCTAAAAAAAATTATTTGTATAAAAATATCAAAAGATTTCGTTATAGAAACAACAAATCTCGGAATTATAATCACAACTTTTTATATTTGTATACTTAATTAATTATTTTATTTGATTCTTTAAGGTTATTAAATTATACTTTTAAATAATCTTTTAAAAATACTTATTTGTGTTATAATAAGAGAAATAAAATAATTTATAAATATTTTTATATGTACTTATTTTATTTTTTTAATTTTATTGAAAACCAATAACCTTGTAACGATTGATATATTTTTAAACAATGAAGTTCAAACAGAACATACCATAATATAATAATGTAATTGTAAATTTATTATTGCATACTTTATATTAAAATCTAAATAAATGTAAATTTTTTATTTTCAGGTAGATGTACATTCGGTTACTGGCGTATTAAAACTCTATCTCCGTGAAATGCCAGAAGCATTATTTACCGACGCCCTATATCCAGCTTTCCTCGACGCTTTCCAAACGGGTGAGCTTTCGCGAGGCAGTGCCTTACGCCGTGTCTACGATGGTCTGCCACAAGTCAATAAGGCCGTTATCGATTTCCTGCTCGCTCACCTAATTCGCGTCAACAAGCACGAAGCTCAAAATAAAATGTCCTTGCATAACCTCGCTACTGTATTTGGACCTACTCTTCTTAGACCAGGAACGAGTAATCGTACTGACGCTAAAAATCGAGATCCTCTAGCCGCTGGTACAGTCGATGTAATGGCTCAGGCTGGAATACTCTACTGTTTTTTGCAGCTGCAAATGCATCAGAATAATCAATCGTCACTCTAGTCGTCACACGTAATTGTCAAGTTTTTTAATCAAGTGCATTTCGAGCAACGAGTATCGAATGTCGGAGGCGGGTGCCCTACGTTAATAACCAATGGCTTGACGCGTTAATGTATGTGTTAATTCGATATTTTATTTCGTTTTAGAAATACGTATTTTTTAAAATCATTGTTAGCTCGCTTGAGCATCATTTAATGATATTCTATTAGTACATTCGATATGTATAATCAATTTTCTAGATGATCGATTAGCCGTAACCTGTCTTTTAAAAAATTGATTATAAAATAATAAATTTTAAATTAGCGATTTCAGTTGTTTTAAAAATTGAAACGTCGTCGAAGTAATTTAAGTTTGTGACTTTTCTTTACATCACTTGAAGAAATCTATAAACAAATTAAATTCCAAAAGAGAAAATTAGAATGTTTTCAACACTCGAAAATTATAAACAAATGTAAAGATTTTAAAATCGACAAAGGGCACCCGTGCCTCTTCCTTTTAATTCTCGAAATTTTATAAGAAAGGATATGCGAATTTTTGTACAATGTGTATTTTCTCATAGCCTGCGCAGACACTTTTTAGCAGCTTCACCCGAATTATATATGTACCGTAAAAGGACTGTTCGACGAATAAAATATCGCGTAGACGAAATTCGCACTCATTCACAAAGTGATATATTTTATACTTCGCGAATGTATACCGTCTATATATTAACAAAAAATTTTAAACTTAACATTGGAAAATTAAGCTTTTTATACGAGAAAAAAAATAAACATTTAAGAATGAAAGAAAGAATCACGCAAACTTGTTCCTACTGAAAAGCCGACTGATCCTCTTCGCGTAATATTCATAAAAAAACGGTCGCGCATATATAGTAATTCGATTTTTTTCAAAGAATTTAAACATATAGCCAATGTTCCTTAAAATTGGAGTTACGATCATCTCATTCATAATATACGAGTAAATTCAAAATTTATGCATAAAATATTTTTTCAATTTTATTCTATAATTTGACTCAGTGGTAATTCAATAATAAAAAATATATTTCATGGTGATCGTATCTTCAACTTGTAACATCTGAACTCGTCTATTTTCTATTCATCTCTTCGAAAGCATGACACATTTTTTAATAAATTCTTGATTCTCCAAGTCTCTTGTATAAAAGTCAACAGATATATGTGAGTTTATGAAAGCGATGTGGATTCTGGTCATTCGATTTAACGGCGATTAAGCAGGGCATTCGAAAACAGTTGTAGGTATTTTTCGTTATTTATTCTACCAATAACTCGAATACCACAATCATCAAAAGTAATATTGTCTGCAAGAATGTTTAAAGCAATATCTTACGTTAAATTTTAAATCAATACTTAATTAATAAAGGTGTTCTTTCTATATTGTAAAAATAAAACAATTTAGTTGTCGATTAATATAATTGTTAATCAAAATAAATATTGAAACGAAGAATACCCACATCTGTCGTAAATTTAAATGCGTCGCCAAAGAGAAAGCTGATCTCTGCCTTCTGTGTTAGCCACGCAGTGAATCATGCTAGCTTCCGAGAAAATTTTTCGGTAGTACAAATTATTAATTACTTCGACAAGATCCCGAGCAATTAACAACAAAAACAAATAAAACATAACGATTCGTTGGCTTGTTAGAAAAAAATTTAATTATGTAGGAAGTTCGGGAATAAAAAAATTAATTCCATGTATGTTCCGCAAACTTTACATTTATTGACTGAAATCTAAATGTTTTTGACTCAGAAATAAGAAAATAATTTTTTGATGACACTGATCAAAGTCAATACGTGCATAGTTTGTTCGATTTTAGAGAGCACGATGTATGTATGTATTTTTTTCTCCGTATGTATGTGGATGCGCAATTACCCGCCTGAATTATGTATTATACCGTACGTATCTTTTTTAAGTTTCACAGTACAAGCGAAAATATTTGTCAGCGTGCCGATTTTTTTTTAAACGCTCGCACCTTTAAAAACAATATGCGAAAGATATGTATAAATGTTAAGCTCGTATTATATGTAACAAGATTAAGGGAACACCAATTGAAAGATTTTTTTTAATCTAAAGAGATAAGCATACAGCTAGATATTCGGTATATTTTTATATACGTGTTATAAAATATCGAACTTTTATATTTCGGATTTCAATCATATACATTAAGTTGCAACTTGATAACTTTTCCTTATATAATATTTTTTAGATTCAACTTTTCTATAATTTGATTTTTTATTATAATTTAAATCTAGAAATTTGTATATGATCAAGCACTTGATTCATGATAAAAAAGAAAAGCAAACAGTAAAGTATATTTGTAAAAGTTTGTTTATCTCTTTTAAAATTTAAACCAAAATTATTCAATCGATGTACGACTCCCTCAAAAGAAATGTTTTCCTCAATTTTTATCGCGTGGCTAAAAAAATAAAAGGCAATGCTGTATTTTTCCCTCTCTTTTGTACATTATTATATTACGACGTGTAAAGTTGATACGATTCATTATTACTACATTATTAGATTATATTATAGATATATTATATATTGTAATATTAATTGCGCGATAAAAAGAAGTATTTGTTATTGTAAGCGCGAAAAAAAGCCTGCTTACCTTTGCGATATGTCAATGTAATTTTTTATCCTTTTGTCAGAAGAGTGTGAGAGATAAAACAAAAAGAAAAGAAAGACATTGTGAACACTAAATACACGGAAGGTTTATAAACTTTTACACAATACCTAGTAACGCTCTTTACATTTTTCGCTCATAAATTTTTTGTACTTTTCTATAAATACATCGTTTTGTTAGTTGGTACATCGATAATCTTCAACATATAATTTAGTATTTCTATATCATTCATAATGTGCAATATATATTTATATTTTTTTATATATTGGTTTCAACAATAATCAGGTACAACTACGTTATACATGTTTATGAAAATTTTGTTGTTTTTTTTTAAATTTGTTTGATGAAAATTAATTTTTACATTTACATATCGTTGTGGGTTTCAATTTCTGGACAATTTCGAGCTGCTGGTGCTAAAGGTAAACGAACCGGAGTTGCTGCTATGTTATCCCAAAGTCCTGGAAGTCGTGAACCATCTGAACCATTGCATTGCATTCCTGTGCATTAATGTGCATTAATGATTACGCACATATTTGTTTTTTTTTCTTTTAGTTTAAAGTGTTATTTACAACTTTTTAAAATTATTTAACTAATTTTATACATGTATATAAACATTTTATATTATTTTGTTCAACATACACGTTTTCCAGTTTTAATTTCGTTAATAACATTATCTTGTTAAAGCTTATATTAAAGGAATTATATTTAATATTTATGTTTCAAAGGATTCTATAGCAGTATGTGAAAAATGTGTCTATTATATTGTTCATTGATTCGTTTTGATCGTTTGCTACAACCAATATTTTTTGCGCAAAATATGAAATTTTCAATTACTAAAATTTTTTATAATTATATTTTTTTAAATGCTCGATTAAATATTATATCACACTTAGGTAGGTGGAGTGTATTGAGTAATTTCATTTGTTTGATAAGTATTTTATGGATCCACTTACAACTTATCAGTTTTAACATCATTTTAGAAGACAATGTATGATAATTTTGTACTTCACACGTACGTACCATCGATATTTCAACAGAAAAAGAAAATTATTTTGAAGAACAAGTCATATTGTTAACAAACTAAACATTTACATCTTATATTGTTCCGTTGATGTTTATTAATTTTTCAAACAAGCCATATTGATAATTGTATTTGACTTTAATTTATAAAGTAATATTTTTAAAATACTAAGATGCAAATTTACCTAAAGGAGCAACCTCGTACAAATCGTGAAGTGCCGCAATACGAACTTTTGTCCATTCGATACTCCTATAATTGTCCGAGATTCCCTTTTCAACACTCGTTCCTTGACTCTCCCATTCTCGCATATACCGGAAATACGTTCGTAATGCGTCATCGCTTATAGCACTTTTGCATACCTATAAAGCAATTTAAAAAAAATGTTAAAGTTAATTGCAATATAGTATGTAATGTTTACCAGTAACCCAATTTTATTACAGTTCGAATACGAATTATTTTTAGATAATTAAATTATAAGTCTTAAAAAATTATATCTTTCTTAGAGAAATTCTTCTTAAATATTACTCAAACAGAAACTCTGCAATTGCTCTAAAATGATTCTTCTGTAATGAAGAAGATCTTAGGAGATTGGTCTTTTTCAGTTAACTTTCCTATTTTTCTAAAAGCCAGATTCCAGTTAATATAATGATCATTTTAGAGTAAATACATTTTACGTTCTAGTCATATTTAAGAAGAATTTCTCTGAGAACAAGAGTTCATTTTTTTCAATGTATAGTTACTAATTTTTGTATAGACAATTTACTTTATCTTCTATATACATAAGTTCCATAAATTCATAAATGTTCATAAATGTTTTTATTTCTACTGAGGTTTTCGTCGTAAGTAAACGTACCTCAAGTTTTGTATTGGGATAGTAATGAACGTAATTAACACACATTTCATCCGATATTGCAAATCCTCCAAGGGTTACGTTATTTCTATCTATTGTTTTGTAGGTACACGTTGTTATTAAAGAATCGCCCTGAAAGAAATTGGAAGTACAATTAAGTATAATTACAAGAGGTAATTAATTAATTCGTTATTCTGTTTCGTTAAACGTTCATATAAATATTTTACGTATTTTAGGTTTCCAATCAATTGTTCAATTTATTGTTTCTTAAATAATATAAAAAAAATTATGTAAAATGTAATATTTTCATTACGTTATTAAACGCAACGTACAAAAGTTAATTTCTATAAAAGAGTAATTTAAAGAGTATACTCGTTATTTTAAAAGATTTATCGTTTTATTACAGTCGAACGTTTCATTGTGATCCTCATCTAATCTTCGAATTTATTATTTATTGTAGCGTGATAAATAATTTTTTTTAACAATTTAAAGAAATTCGGTCATACCGGCAAAATAGTAACAGGTCGTGGTAAAAGTCGAATTTCTTGAAAGTGCGTTGAATAATGATTATCATAGTTTAAGGGTTGTAATTCCTCGCCATCTCTAATATGTCTAGTAATAACTTTTATGCCCGTAAGGTGGGTATGTAGCTGCGAGCCAAAAATTTTTATTCCATCCTGAAGTAGACCAACTCCTGTACATTCAGATATACAGTGGCCCGATAATGTAAATGATTCCTGTAGTGAGTAAAGTAAATATTATATTTAATTGATTCAATTTTTAAATTCTATAAAAATCAGTCAATTTTTATTTAAGGGGATGTTGGACTCAGAAAATTGGCAATATTAGATATGCTTTAAACAATATCTAAATATTTTCAGATTTTTACTCAGAATTACCGATCAAAAAATTATTTATTCAATTATTGTTACAATGATGTTTTTTCTAAAAAGTCACGTCCTCCCTTATGTTTCAGACTATTCGTATATGATTTTTTTTTCAGATTTTTATTCAATATTTTAAATATAATTTTTATTATACTAATTGTTATAGCCATCAGGGTTGAATTTATTAAATTACAAGTATAAAATGTAAAGTTACCTGTCCAGGTGGAATAGCCATTTTATCAGTATACTCAAGCCCAAGCTCGATCACGCCAGCATCATATTTTCGTAAAGTTTTGGTGAAGATAAAACTAATTCCTGATGAATCTACGCTACCTGCCTGAAGTTCTGGATTATTATAATGAACTTCGAGCATCACGTGTCGATTAAAATTTTCTCCTCCTATCGACAAACCTGCCTCTTCCGGATAAACAAAAGCGTCCGCACCCATCGCCCAAGCTGCTAATACTTTCTTACATATCTGCTATTTTGAAAAATATTAACTTAGCATTGTACAATTTATATAAGTTCAAATATTGCATATTATACCTATATAACAACATTTTTAGAGAAAATCTGTAATTACTGAATTGAACTGTGTTTTAAAATTTCAAAATTAATGTAAATGTAAAAAAAAGAAGTTAATTATGCTACGTATCGATCGTATCAACCTGAGTTCGTTCAGGACGATTGGGGGAATCGCAAGGTCCGTTGTAGAGAGGTACATCTAAATCCGCGGACCCAGCACAGTGGAAAACTTCCATATGATGAACTAAATGTTCGTTTCCTTGTTGAATCGCTGGTCCAAATTGAAGTACGTGATGTCTGCATTACATCGAGAACATAATACGTGAATAACCATAAATTCGCAATCTCATAAAAGCTGTACTTTTTAAGAATAACTTAAGGAAAAGTAAAAAAGCCCCAAGCGTATCATCCATATAAATAAGTAAATAGTTAAAAATCATAAAAGCACCGCTCTCTACTTTAACAAAAATAATTTACGACCCACACTCGCCTCCGTTGATAAATGTTCGATTAATTTTCCATACAATCGAAAATCAGTGTCTCATTGATTACTGTCTCTTTGATATTTTATACAACACACGCACACACGCACACACACAGACACATACAAATAGTAATAATAATAATAATATATTGATTCGATATCAATTTTATCAATTCGACAAGATTAGAATCTCCAAGACATTTCGTACGTAACGCGATTTCTATAATAACTACTGGGTAATCATTTGACGAAAGAACAGTATTCGTTCTACATACGATCACGTAAATTCGGATCCCGCGCGTTAGCTATTTATTTTTTTTTTTGTTGGTTTTTGTCAATACCATTTTTAACCATATTGAAAATGCCGGGGAGGCAGCAAAATTCACTTGCACGCTCGCGGCATAAAATTGCAGAATAAAACGTAATAGGAAAGAAGGAAGGACTTACTTTCTTTTTAAAGCAGAGGGTAATTTGTGAACTCGACACCAGTAGGTCGTCTCAACGTTTGGTACTTGAACGTGATCATTCGTAATCTCGTAGTGCCAAGAATCCGAAGGAAATCGTGGTTTTGGATGGTGAATTCTTAATAATTCGGTACGAGACATACCCGAAAATTTTCCATCGGATACACTAAGACCTGCTAACGAAGTTAGTGGTCCACTACCTTTCAGCCATACAAGGTGAGTCGTTCCTCTCTGTTTTGTAACAAAGTAGATAGTTTTTTCTATCAATATATATATATATATTTTAATACTTTCGTATGGTAAAAATATCTTCATTTCATAACTCTTAGTACCATAAGAATGGGATAATATTTCGAAGAAAACTAATAAAAGTGAAAATTAAAAAATATTTCTAACTCATTAAAAATAAAATATTTAAAGATACAATTTCATTAGTCTGCATTAAATTCTGGGAAAATTTAATATCTTACTTAATATGAAGAAATTGTATCTAAAATGTTTAAGATGTCTTAGTGCTTTTGTATAAAAACAGATTTAACAACCTTTTTGCGTAAACGTGATCGTATCATTCACATGATTTAACAATAAGTCATTATAACAATATCGCGTTACACGGATTATTGATAAATATTACGATTCACTTGTACAAGATATTGATAAAAAAAATTAGCAACATATGCGTTTTCATATCCCGTACAATATGTATATTTTTTGTATTAATTATATACAAATGCTGTACGCGTTATTTAATGTAGAACATTAATATATTATTTTATTAGTATATCAATATATATGGTTACCTCAATGATGTAATCATGTTCATCAGCAAGTATCGAATTTCCTAACGAAAGTAAATTTGGTTACATTTCCTCGTCTTTTCCACTCGAAGTTTTCACAATCTTGTAGATCATCCAACATCAATTTCCCATCGGCATTGCTCCAAGCATCCTTAAAATTGCGGTAAAAATATCATCGAGTACTACTAATTAATTATAAAATAAAATTATGTTCTACTTAATTTAATTAAAATATTCTAACAACCTACTTGAAGGTGAGTTTCACGTCGCCAATCCACCCACAAAATACAATAATCAGCTGGTTTAGCTTCGCCATAATTTGAAAAACCGATTGCAAACCACGAATTAACTTCGGCAGTGTAGTGCACTTCTGCAATTATTCGTTCGCTTGTTAAATCAACCCTGTACAAGCAAATTTTATAATTTCACTCAAGTATAGTATACACTTTCGAATTAATAATCAGTATAAAAATATTTAGAATAATATTATAGTTTATTTGCAAACTTGAACGTCAAAATTAAATTATATGATAATTTAACAATTAAAACTTTTTAATTACACTAATGCAATTTTTATAAAGAATAAACGTGTTTTAAACAAATATATGTTGTTATAATAACACTTTCAAAATAATAATACTATTTCGTCACGTTCTTTACTTCAAACTGCTTGTTAAAGATAAACTTTGTACCTCCAATGAAAAGTTGCTTCAGAACCTAAAGGAACGGTGTGTACAGTAGGATCGTTGGTATCACGTTTATTCCCAAATACGTGGATAAAAGTCACAGCTATAACGAGAAAAACTATGAAAAGCTTCATCTTTGAGGCTGGACTTCGACTGAGGGTGAAATTTCGTTTCAGATGGTTTCCCGGCTATAGACAAGGCGCGATACGCGCACGCTCAGAATTTTAGAACGTATATATACACAGCGTTGATCGAGATAGACATTTAATATTGGTCAACAAATATTCTTTTCGATTTTATAATACCATAGATTAATAAATATTTCACGTACAATTTCCGAGTTTATGGTTTATACACATTTATATAGTCTCATTTAAATAAAAATATCTCGTTTTAATAACTGTGAACTTGACTTACATATGCATCGATGTATCCATTTAATTATAATATTTGATTTGAAGTTGCATTTTATATAAATTAATTACGTATGATTTAATGAAATTGTGCAATAATTAACCGTTTGAAATTTGAAAAGTTTATAATGTATATTAATATCAGAGTATATTAAAACTACCCTTGTATATATCCAAACGCACAGAAAAAACGAACGAAAAAAATCCCAGACTGAACGATGACAACGAGACTGCTAAAAAAGATATTTCGCAATATCGGAGGGTTAAAAAAAAAGTACTTTTACCGCGCGATCCTCTTTAAGGAATGCACGATAAGGGTGACCGAATGAAGAATCGTCATATTGCATTCCCAAGGAATACGCGTCTCCCGTGGCGCAATCAAGAAATTCCTTGAGATCGAGAGCGTTTAGAGAGGTGATGCTCGTTCGTGCTTTTCATACGAAAATGGGATCGCAACTTCATTTTCATTACGGTTACTATACATACTTTTTTTCTCTCTATTTTTTTCACAACCCGTTGGTCATTTGTATATTATTAGACAAATTCATTTAAATGTGTCATTACATGAGATATGGTTTAGTATTTCTCAGGGGGCGAATACGACGGTAACTAATTTTAAAGTAATCAATGTTTCGTTCAATCAATAATTATTCTTTACGCGACGCAGTAATTGTACCATAATTACATAGTATATACATACGGCAAATAGTTTTGACATTTATTTTACCAAATTTTTAGAATTTTCATCCAACGTTATTATACTGAATAAATAAACGTTTCCTGAAGCATGTGCGAGCCCTGAAACTTCATTCAATTCAAAGTTACATAGAGAAGACAGGCATAAACTTCCCTCCTCTGCCTTCAAAAAGATTTTGACCTGCTGGGCATTTAGAAAGGGGGAAAAAGACCCGTTGTGCACGTATACCAAATGAAATCTAAATGCACAAGTCTAGACTAGTGTCTCGTGCCTTTAGAATATTTCAACTCAGGACATCCGCTTTTATACTACGAGTTCACGAGAGAGACCATCTGGTTCAAGGATCCCAACCATAAGCTTCTTGGATACTGCAACTTTCTTCTTGTTTTTTACCTGCTTTTCTTCACCTTGAAATCGTTATAGATTACGTAGATCCCTTCATTTTCTATACGTTACAAACTGCATCTTTTAACTTTACAAGTCAATTGTTATTTAAGTTTATTTTTATTTTAATTTATTTACACTAACGTTTATCCATTACGTTCATACGAACAATATGGTATTCAATATTATTCATAAAAAAATATATCCCATTTTAAAAGTAAAATCGTACATGCTCGACCCAATAGACCTGTATATAGTCACGTATACTCACACATATATAATATTTTTCTCATTCCGCTCTAGAATCCAACGGAAAGCTTTCGGACGCCTACGACAAATGCTTGACGTGCTTGAACGTAATCGATTAACACATTTGGAATCGCCAATTTTTATGAATACTTATTACTTTTATTGACACATAATAATAAATCCTCGAGTTTCAGTATACATTTATGGTGTATAACAATGATTAACCCGCAATATAGATTATTAAGTACAAAAAATTATTTTATAATCCAATAAAATGGTATATTAATATCATGGTGTATCTGACATTCTTAGAAAATCGAGCATTTCATATATCAATTATAATTACAAATATTATAAATTATTATTAATAGTTTCAAATAAAATAAATTTCAATAATTACAAAAGAAAAAATTTAATTTTTTAAAATTACGTGTATATGTATATATATTAAAGTTAGTTCAATAGTTAATCGATTGAACCGCTACTAGCTTATAACTTTGCCTCGCGGCGTAATGAGCTTAGATTGAGGCTGATTGAAAATTTCAAGTGCCTAATAACGCAGTCAAACTCGTTCAGCATCGTTTGCTACTGTATACCAAACATTATAAAAATTTTCATTTTTTATAACCATCACGTGTTTACATATACATTATTTTACGTATCAAAATTGAAAAAACGTAAAAATTTTTTTATTACAATACAATTGTAATTTCAGATCCTGAAGATAAGTAAAATTTCCACTAAATTACTACTATAGTTTAATTAAAATATTAGTGTTGTCAATCGTTGCATAGATGTAACAAATAATGAAGTTTTTTTTACTAAATTCTCGTGGTTCTATCTACAAGTTGAAGAAAACGTTTGTTAATCTTTGTTTATGTGCGATAGGTTAACAAAATAAACTGTTCTTTAAAACACAATAAATACGTATTTACAATATCTAATAGCTCTTGTTATCGAAACAATAAATATATATATAAAATAAAAATATGATTAAATCAATACTTAACAATGTACACCTATATACAACAATACATTTGCTGCATCGCAAAAAGTATCGGTAACAAAGCGCGTAATAAAAAAAAACCGGGGATCTCATTTTATACTTATATTTCGTGTACGCGTATGCGAGAAAATCGCAGTGATTTTCCTTAATGATAAAGGTATATATCTGTGAAAAAAAAAGAAACCGATTCGTCACTTTTTTTCTCACGAGTGTCGAGCTACGAGCCGCACGCGTAAATTTCTTTAACAAACCTCAGCAACTCCTGAAACTGAAAAACGCGTGCCCGGAACATAATTTCGATGAATATGCAACAAAATTTCGGATATAAGATATACACACACACATACGTATATGCGCTCCGATGTCACGTGCAACTGCACTCTGGCGCGTGTGTCGCGAAAAAGATTAGATTGCGTAATGTAGATTTAATGTACATATATATATATGATTAATATATATACATGTATACGCAGTACTAATGTGCGTGTGTTTGAACGTTGAAATGGTCATTACATGAGATATGGTTTAGTATTTCTCAGGGGGCGAATACGACGGTAACTAATTTTAAAGTAATCAATGTTCGTTCAATCAATAATTATTCTTTACGCGACGCAGTAATTGTACCATAATTACATAGTATATACATACGGCAAATAGTTTTGACATTTATTTTACCAAATTTTTTAGAATTTTCATCCAACGTTATTATACTGAATAAATAAACGTTTCCTGAAGCATGTGCGAGCCTGAAACTTCATTCAATTCAAAGTTTACATAGAGAAGACAGGCATAAACTCCCTCCTCTGCCTTCAAAAAGATTTTGACCTGCTGGGCATTTAGAAAGGGGGAAAAAGACCCGTTGTGCACGTATACCAATGAAATCTAAATGCACAAGTCTAGACTAGTGTCTCGTGCCTTTAGAATATTTCAACTCAGGACATCCGCTTTTATACTACGAGTTCACGAGAGAGACCATCTGGTTCAAGGATCCCAACCATAAGCTTCTTGGATACTGCAACTTTCTTCTTGTTTTTTACCTGCTTTTCTTCACCTTGAAATCGTTATAGATTACGTAGATCCCTTCATTTTCTATACGTTACAAACTGCATCTTTTAACTTTACAAGTCAATTGTTATTTAAGTTTATTTTTATTTTAATTTATTTACACTAACGTTTATCCATTACGTTCATACGAACAATATGGTATTCAATATTATTCATAAAAAAATATATCCCATTTTAAAAGTAAAATCGTACATGCTCGACCCAATAGACCTGTATATAGTCACGTATACTCACACATATATAATATTTTTCTCATTCCGCTCTAGAATCCAACGGAAAGCTTTCGGACGCCTACGACAAATGCTTGTCGTGCTTGAACGTAATCGATTAACACATTTGGAATCGCCAATTTTCATGAATACTTATTACTTTTATTGACACATAATAATAAATCCTCGAGTTTCCGTATACATTTATGGTGTATAACAATGATTAACCCGCAATATAGATTATTAAGTACAAAAAATTATTTTATAATCCAATAAAATGGTATATTAATATCATGGTGTATCTGACATTCTTAGAAAATCGAGCATTTCATATATCAATTATAATTACAAATATTATAAATTATTATTATTAGTTTCAAATAAAATAAATTTCAATAATTACAAAAGAAAAAATTTAATTTTTTAAAATTACGTGTATATGTATATATATTAAAGTTAGTTCAATAGTTAATCGATTGAACCGCTACTAGCTTATAACTTTGCCTCGCGGCGTAATGAGCTTAGATTGAGGCTGATTGAAAATTTCAAGTGCCTAATAACGCAGTCAAACTCGTTCGGCATCGTTTGCTACTGTATACCAAACATTATAAAAATTTTCATTTTTTATAACCATCACGTGTTTACATATACATTATTTTACGTATCAAAATTGAAAAAACGTAAAAATTTTTTTATTACAATACAATTGTAATTTCAGATCCTGAAGATAAGTAAAATTTCCACTAAATTACTACTATAGTTTAATTAAAATATTAGTGTTGTCAATCGTTGCATAGATGTAACAAATAATGAAGTTTTTTTTTACTAAATTCTCGTGGTTCTATCTACAAGTTGAAGAAAACGTTTGTTATGTGCGATAGGTTAACAAAATAAACTGTTCTTTGAAACACAATAAGTACGTATTTACAACATCTAATAGCTCTTGTTATCGAAACAATAAATATAT
Organism: Theocolax elegans; assembly: GCA_026168455.1. Taxonomy (NCBI): domain Eukaryota; kingdom Metazoa; phylum Arthropoda; class Insecta; order Hymenoptera; family Cerocephalidae; genus Theocolax; species Theocolax elegans. Next base: position 9,712,373 of record CM047426.1, on the reverse strand, counting down.
ATATAAAATAAAAATATGATTAAATCAATACTTAACAATATACACCTATATACAACAATACATTTGCTGCATCGCAAAAAGTATCTGTAACAAAGCGCGTAATAAAAAAAACCGGGGATCTCATTTTATACTTATATTTCGTGTACGCGTATGCGAGAAAATCGCAGTGATTTTCCTTAATGATAAAGGTATATATCTGTGAAAAAAAAGAAACCGATTCGTCACTTTTTTTCTCACGAGTGTCGAGCTACGAGCCGCACGCGTAAATTTCTTTAACAAACCTCAGCAACTCCTGAAACTGAAAAACGCGTGCCCGGAACATAATTTCGATGAATATGCAACAAAATTTCGGATATAAGATATACACACACACATACGTATATGCGCTCCGATGTCACGTGCAACTGCACTCTGGCGCGTGTGTCGCGAAAAAGATTAGATTGCGTAATGTAGATTTAATGTACATATATATATATATATATATTATACGCAGTACTAATGTGCGTGTGTTTGAACGTTGTAAAAAATTTACAATTGATACGAGATTAAAGGTTTTCGTGTTATATTCTTTATTGCTTTGATTGCAGATACGTGCGATGTCTCACACGAATGTATTTTGATCAATTAAGTGCTGTTACTCTTCGGTAGATAGATATGTATACGTTTAGTCAAGTAAATTGAGATATAGTATATATATATATACGTGTGGTCAAGTTGTCTCGTGTTGTTCAACCCAACTAATTCATCTATTCTATATACAGCAATTTGGAATTTTTATTAAAAAAAAGGAAATAAAGTCATTCGTTTACTTAGTCTTCTTCAAATTTAATACTATATTTTTCTAATATTGTAAGTATATTCAATACAGTTATAATAATTATATCGAGTGCAGTAACTCTCTTATCCGTCCGATTAAATTAAATAAAAGTTCTCCGATCCCTCTCTGCAAAAATGTTCGAACGTAAAGAAATAAATAATTATACATAAACTAAAAGTATTGTTGAGTTCAAGATCCTCGGATCTTGAGAACCAAGGTCGCAAAATTTACGTCGAGATGTAGGTATGTATATATATATACTTGAGTTCACATCGAATCACGAAGGTTTCGAATCTTCTATATACTCTTATATACAGATCGCCGCGCGGCACGCCGCATCAAAAGTAGCAAAAAAAGGGAAAGAAGAAACTTGAGCTCAGCATTCTCCCAGACATCGATGATGTCTTTGAACTTAAGAACAAGAGAAAAACGAAGTGGAACTATCTGTGTGTGTGTGTTTGCGCATGTACATGGAAGATACTGCTGAATTCACTACGCAAAGTGCATTGTAAAATTAATTGCTTGTTTTCAATATACATTACAATAAGGCACACTTCCAATTATTATAAATTTTTTTATTATTAGTAATTATTTATATTAATTACAATGAAGACCTATACATATAAAATTCTTTAATTTTACATGACAATGCGAAATATATGTATAAATACAAATATTAAAATATCTAGTTATTGTCATTTTAAATAGTCACTTCAAATCGATAGACTCTGTAGTAAAACCGCACAAAAAAACGAAAGGAGCGAAAAATCGTCATCATTGGCATGCGAAGCATCCGGAAAGCAAGAAGGACCCTTATAATGCGTGTTGAAAGACTCGAATCTTATTGCCATATACTTACGATCATCCCACATTTGATCGACCATTGAGGGCTTTAAGCAATCAAATAATACTGGCCAATCAATTTTATTAGTTTCTTTTTCGATAGTTTATTAATCTATTTTACATACCAAAGCTTACAATCTTTTATATTCATGCAACGTTGATATGTTGAATATGCTTGCTGTTCTTTTAATAAACAAATATTTGATTATACGTTAACTTGTAATTATACTATAAATTATGTTTAACGCGTAAGATAAAATTGAACGAACTTGAATTTTCCGAGTTTGCGATGAAAATATACACAAGAATCCAATGGCAAAGTTTTCCAAGGAATTACGTGTACGCGTGCATTGTATGCGTGTAAAATATATTTTTAATATTTGTTCGAGGAAATACTTACGCGAAAATTATAGTAATTAGCAAGTGGTTTTGGGGCCAGAAATATTATAATAACGTAAAATTAAATGTATTTATAATCCTCGTGTAAAATGTAGTAAACTTTAAGCGATATAATCAAACCTTCAATCAGGAAATATCGTAAAACCAAGGAAAAAGGAGATTATGCGAAAAAATTGTCACTTTTACAATAGACCCAAATGTCAATTAAAATGCAAAAGAATCTCCGCGCACTCGGTCGGTAAGAGAGTAAAGACAAGCGCGGTGTACAAAAACGGAGCACGCCAGTGTAAAAAGAAACGAGAAAGGGAGAAAGAGAGAAAGAGCATCAGGCAAGTTAACAAAGAGATCCGAACAGAAAGAGAGACAGAGAGAGAGAGAAGAAAGAGAGACTAGTCATATTCCCTCTCTCTTTTGGTGAATCGTGCAAAGCGACGGCCACTGTGCCGCCGCCATACGACAGTGTCGACAGTGCCATCAGAGCGTGCGGTTGTGTGCTTGGACTTTCAGCGTCGGAGCAACTGGGTCCAGAGACGCGCGCGACGGTCGACCCCGTTTGGCTTGAGGAATGTAATCTTTATGCGTGCCCTCCGACAATTTTCGGGCTTTAAATCAAACTACGACGCTCGAGGTATGCCTTTTATTACTATATACCCTTAATCTTCAATTATACACATTTTTTTTACGAGAACACGTGGTTCGATACTTTCCTTGTACAAGTTTTTAGCTACTTAAGTATGCTTCGCGTTTTATAAATGGGTTTGCTGCGAGAATAAAAATCGACACGATGTCTGGTTATTTTTATGTTCTTAATGACAGAGTAGTTTCACTTTCAGGGTTTTTCAAATTTACACGCTTCTTTTTCTTTTCTAGTTTATTTCTCTTCTGCAATTTTCCTTTTTCTTTTAATAATTAAATACCAGTAAACTTAGATGCTTATTGGATATACTTGGAATTAATTATTTTCCTGCTTTTATCTCTGCTGTAGAAACAAAAATTTATTTTGTTTATTCGCGTCAATTGTTGAATAATTCTATTATTTCATTAAACGTGACACAATGATTGAATAAATAATGTATTTTAATTGTAACACTGAAGATACTTCTAAAATTATATGATTACTCACTTTCTATTGCAATTATTCCACCGCTGATGCACGATAAAAGTTTATAAATATAAAATCTAATTTACATTTTTATGAAAATTATTTTGATTCAATTTTTAATCAGCAATAGTTTATAATTATATCTAAATTAATTAAATTTATTTTATTAAAGTATAGATCTTGAAAATAATATATATAATTCTGATTTAACTAATTAATGGATTTAAATTGAAACTTTATGCACGATTTCACTTGAAATTTAAGTAAACTACCAAATTAAATCTAAAATAAACTTCCCGTATTAGTGTAATACCCTAAAACGAACCGAAAACTAGATAGCGATATTACCAACTGAATTTTAACATTTTTTTATATCAGTTTTCCTCGATCGCAAGCGCCTCCATATTCCTAGTTGATATCGAAGTAAAAAAATTTTATATCTTTACACGTGTAATTTTATTACAAAAATAAATTTAACGGCTATACAATATTTTTAAAGTATTTTCTTACAACTGGTGCAATGACACGTGTAGAAGCACTCGAATTTATATTTGTTTAGTCATTGTTATCATTTTCTGTGGCTGTTGCGAGCAAGATGATGGAATTGCATTTTAAACATGACGTTTGCACTCATTATATCGTTAATGTGTCAACGTCATTTTTGGAAATTTTTTCACGTTTCACAATCTCAATTGTAATTTTTGCAGTCTCTAATTTTTCGTATCTTATCAGTTCATTGGTGAGTTACGACGGAAATATAAAAATTCATTCGAGAGTTCGCGTGGGGCGACCAAATCAGATTTCGATAAATTTAGACAATTTTATCGATGTAAAAATGTATAGAATAGTAAAAATGTATACAAATTTTGTTATATATGATGTGCAAATAAAAAACAAACGTTGATACATAATTTTTTTCATTTAAAACAGTAAGATCGTTACGCATGAATGAAGAGCACACTTTTTATATCGAGCATTACAAGTTCACGTTGTGACAGTTATTTGATTCATATATATATTCCTATATATTAACCTGATAAAAAAATAAGAGTATATATCTGTAACTAAAATTGTTCTCAAATCTAGTCCGGTTATGGTGGGATAACCGAGATAATATTTAAATTCATATAGGTATATAAATATATATAAAAGAAGAGAGAGAAAACGGTAAAGCCGGCGCTAAAAGAATTGAGTGTGTATGAGTGTTTGCGTGAAAGAGATAAAGAAAAGAAATTCGCTTATCCCGTGATCAAGACAAACAAAACCTCTTAGGATTCCTGGTTGTATGTACAGATATATTTACGTACTTAATAAAGCAATTTAACAAGTTTCACTTTACGGAATTTGGCTTTTTTACCAGTTTCATATTTAAGGTATTCTATATTTAACTATATAAGTCACGTGTATCACGTAAAACCTAAAAAATTAAAAAAGTAATCTACGTGTAATCTGGTTATTCCATGTGCATGGTGATAACGGAAATTGGTTATTATATATATATATTCGACTTACAACAAGACTCGACTAAATATTTAATCATGTATATATATATATATGGGTGGTTCTCTGTGACATCGAAGATGAAAAAAATAAATATTGCTATAACTGTGGGAATATGTTTTAGAGGTATCCAGTAGTTCTCCTGAATTTTTTCAGATTTTTTCTGGGCCATTATTTTAAGTTACAGAGAGTCAAGTTGACATTTTAGCACTTGTTTGCATTATATGTCCATTTTCATGAATTTTTAGCTCCCAGGGGATGCATTTTCACTAAAAATATAAGTATGACTTTTTTTGTAAAATTTTCCGAACTTTTCATTAAAAATACTTTAAAGACATAAATGTATGCTGTCACACTCTTGTAAGCCATTTAAACCTTAAATAGTGAAAATCAGCAATTCTGCTTCGGACTCTGGTAATCTAATACTGTCTAAAAGATGTCTTTTTATAGTCAGAAACTGCCTAAAAATTTCCGGAGTGGGTCTAAATCATTAAGATCACTTATGGTCAAAATATCCGGGAAAAGTGCCCGAAATATTAATAGAAATGTATATTTGTTGCCTTATAACGATGAATCTAGTAGCATGATCATTGCAAAAAAAATTATGCACTTACCTTGGAATGGTAGAAAAGTATCTCCACTTGTTTCAGTATCCATCTAATCCCCTGTAAGCTGCTAAAAATACAAATTATTATAAAATTATAAAAAATTGTTTTTTTAAAACATTTATAATGCTGGATTTTTAGTTTTACATCCTTTACAAGAATTATAATTCTAATCTGAAGGATTACTATAAATATATAAACATCATTATTACAATAACTGAATATACGTCTTTAATACAAAAAGATATATAAATAAATCGGATATATATTATAATGAATAATTTGATAACGGACAGTGACAAATTTGTGAAATCTAAACAATGTATTGCTGAATAATAATAATAATAATGTTGATATTTTTATAGTAATCCTTCAGATTAGTATTATAATTCTTGTAATGGGATGTAAACTAAAAATCCAGCATTATAAATGTTTACAAAATAATTTTTTATAATTTTATAATATATTTGTATGTTTTAGTCAGCTTACAGGGGATGAGATGAGATACTGAAACAAGTAGAGTAATTTTCTACCATTCCAAGGTAAGTGCATAAAATTTGTTGCAATGATCATGCTACGAGATTCATCGTGATAAGGCAACAAATATACATTTTCTATTAATATTTCGGGCACTTTCCCGGATAATTTGACCATAGATGACTTAATGATTTAGACCCACTCCGGAAAATGTTAGGCAGTTTCTGGACTATAAAGAAAGACATCTTTTAGACAGATTAATTACCAGAGTCCGAAGCAGAATTGCTGATTTTCACTATTTAAGTTAAATGGCACGTTACAAAGTGTGACAGCATGACATTTAGGTCTTTAAAAGTATTTTTAATTGAAAAGTTCAGGAAAATTTTACAAAAAAAGGGCAAATAAAAAACAAACGTTGATACATAATTTTTTTCATTTAAAACAGTAAGATCGTTACGCATGAATGAAGAGCACACTTTTTATATCGAGCATTACAAGTTCACGTTGTGACAGTTATTTGATTCATATATATTCCTATATTAACCTGATAAAAAATAAGAGTATATATCTGTAACTAAAATTGTTCTCAAATCTAGTCCGATTATGGTGGGATAACCGAGATAATATTTAAATTCATATAGGTATAAAGTATATATAGGAAGAGAGAGAAAACGGTAAAGCCGGCGCTAAAAGAATTGAGTGTGTATGAGTGTTTGCGTGAAAGAGATAAAGAAAAGAAATTCGCTTATCCCGTGATCAAGACAAACAAAACCTCTTAGGATTCCTGGTTGTATGTACAGATATATTTACGTACTTAATAAAGCAATTTAACAAGTTTCACTTTACGGAATTTGGCATTTTTACCAGTTTCATATTTAAGGTATTCTATATTTAACTATATAAGTCACGTGTATCACGTAAAACCTAAAACATTAAAAAAGTAATCTACGTGTAATCTGGTTATTCCATGTGCATGGTGATAACGGAAATTGGTTATTATATATATATATTCGACTTACAACAAGACTCGACTAAATATTTAATCATGTGTATATGTATATATATATATGTTCGTATGATAAAAATAACTCACATCACATCGATTAATGAGGAATATTAATGAGTGTGATACTATCAAAAACGTGTTCAGTTCGATATCATCCCGCATTTTTGCGGAATTTCCAAAGTGTTCAGCGACGCGATGATGACTAGGCGTCGATAATTTTCGTAAATCGTTTTCCACTGAATAAAGTAATCATAGATTTCTATACATTAAGATGATTTTTACTTGTTTTTAAATTATACTAATACTCCATTCTGTAAATCTACAAGCTATTAGTAATTTAAGTTAAATAACATGTAAATATAACTATATACTTTTTATATGTTGCACATATTTATGAAATATTTGGCAAATAATTATATTTATTAAACACGATTTTCAAAACAGACTATCTTCTGTATCTAGATAATAATTAAAGATAAAAATGTTTTCATAAATATCAAAACCATATAAAAATAAGTATAATAACGTATACAAAAAATCAATTTTTACGATTGATTGTATAATATACATATGTTACATTTATATATATAGGTACCCGAACTAAAGCTAAATATTAGTCATAACATATGTTTGTATATATATATATATGGGTGGTTCTCTGTGACATCGAAGATGAAAAAAATAAATATTGCTATAACTGTGGGAATATGTTTTAGAGGTATCCAGTAGTTCTCCTGAATTTTTTCAGATTTTTTCTGGGCCATTATTTAAGTTACAGAGAGTCAAAGTTGACATTTAGCACTTGTTTGCATTATATGTCCATTTTCATGAATTTTTAGCTCCCAGGGGATGCATTTTTCACTAAAAATATAAGTATGACTTTTTTTGTAAAATTTTCCGAACTTTTCATTAAAAATACCTTTTAAAGACATAAATGTATGCTGTCACACTCTTGTAAGCCATTTAACCTTAAATAGTGAAATCAGCAATTCTGCTTCGGACTCTGGTAACTCTAATACTGTCTAAAAGATGTCTTTTTATAGTCAGAAACTGCCTAAAATTTCCGGAGTGGGTCTAAATCATTAAGATCACTTATGGTCAAAATATCCGGGAAAGTGCCCGAAATATTAATAGAAATGTATATTTGTTGCCTTATAACGATGAATCTAGTAGCATGATCATTGCAAAAAAATTTATGCACTTACCTTGGAATGGTAGAAAGTATCTCCACTTGTTTCAGTATCCATCTAATCCCCTGTAAGCTGCTAAAAATACAAATATTATTATAAAATTATAAAAAATTGTTTTTTAAACATTTATAATGCTGGATTTTTAGTTTTACATCCTTTACAAGAATTATAATTCTAATCTGAAGGATTACTATAATATATAAACATCATTATTACAATAACTGAATATACGTCTTTAATACAAAAGATATATAAATAAATCGGATATATAATTATAATGAATAATTTGATAACGTGACAGTGACAAATTTGTGAAATCTAAACAATGTATTGCTGAATAATAATAATAATAATGTTGATATTTTTATAGTAATCCTTCAGATTAGTATTATAATTCTTGTAAGGGATGTAAAACTAAAAATCCAGCATTATAAATGTTTACAAAATAATTTTTTATAATTTTATAATAATATTTGTATTTTTAGCAGCTTACAGGGGATTAGATGAGTACTGAAACAAGTGGAGATAATTTTCTACCATTCCAAGGTAAGTGCATAAATTTTTTTGCAATGATCATGCTACTAGATTCATCGTTATAAGGCAACAAATATACATTTCTATTAATATTTCGGGCACTTTTCCCGGATATTTTGACCATAAGTGATCTTAATGATTTAGACCCACTCCGGAAATTTTTAGGCAGTTTCTGACTATAAAAAGACATCTTTTAGACAGTATTAGATTACCAGAGTCCGAAGCAGAATTGCTGATTTTCACTATTTAAGGTTTAAATGGCTTACAAGAGTGTGACAGCATACATTTATGTCTTTAAAAGTATTTTTAATGAAAAGTTCGGAAAATTTTACAAAAAAAGTCATACTTATGTTTTTAGTGAAAAATGCATCCCCTGGGAGCTAAAAATTCATGAATATGGGCATATAATGCAAAAAAGTGCTAAAATGTCAACTTTGACTCTCTGTAACTTAAAATAATGGCCCAGAAAAAATCTGAAAAAATTCAGGAGAACTACTGGATACTTCTAAAACATATTCCCACAGTTATAGCAATATTTATTTTTTTCATCTTCGATGTCACAGAGAACCACCCATATATATATATATATATATATGTTCGTATGATAAAAATAACTCACATCACATCGATTAATGAGGAATATTAATGAATGTGATACTATCAAAAACGTGTTCAGTTCGATATCATCCCGCATTTTTGCGGAATTTCCAAAGTGTTCAGCGACGCGATGATGACTAGGCGTCGATAATTTTCGTAAATCGTTTTCCACTGAATAAAGTAATCATAGATTTCTATACATTAAGATGATTTTTACTTGTTTTTAAATTATACTAATACTCCATTCTGTAAATCTACAAGCTATTAGTAATTTAAGTTAAATAACATGTAAATATAACTATATACTTTTTATATGTTGCACATATTTATGAAATATTTGGCAAATAATTATATTTATTAAACACGATTTTCAAAACAGACTATCTTCTGTATCTAGATAATAATTAAAGATAAAAATGTTTTCATAAATATCAAAACCATATAAAAATAAGTATAATAACGTATACAAAAAATCAATTTTTACGATTGATTGTATAAATATACATATGTTACATTTATATATATAGGTACCCGAACTAAAGCTAAATATTAGTCATAACATATGTTTGTATATATGTATACCACACACACAGACACACGCACACGCACACGCACACGCACACATGTGTATACAATACATAATCACATATAGAACTCACGCGTATCGAAAACTAATCGACCAATTACTTTTTATAATCTATTAATATATTTAATTATGGTTATTAAATGATACTTATAATTATAATCTTGAAACAATTTATTACAAAATTGTCTAAATAAATAATTATATTTATCAATTCGTTTCCGTAACACGCAGGGAACAGCTGATTTAAGCATGATCGCACATATTATTTCTTCATTCGCTTAGTGCGATTATAAAATGATAATAATGCGAATAGTATGAATTTACAATTAATCAATTGATATTCTTTGAAATGAAGAATATCTCGAGCATACGGTTCAATAATAATTGTTTATTAATATTTATAAGGTAATACTGGATTACGGCTTTAATTCGAAAATTTCATATCATCTGCGCAATTCATCGTTATGCCTTTGTATATTAAAATCAAATTCATAAAGTAAAAGATAATTACAATAATAATCAACTAGATTTGTTTGGAAAAAGGAGCAAAAACGTTGATCCAACCGCCTAATTCTCACATAAGACAGCAATAAGTACTGGTTTCGCACGACTTTCTCACCAAGAGAAATTCGCGTGCGCGCTCCTCGTAATGAATCTTTATTGTTACGGAGAAAAATTAGTTGTCCCGCGCGGAATCTACGAGAATAAAAAAGGTATTATATTGCGTGCAATGTGTGTGTGTATATATATGTATATATGTATATTTTACGTGAATATGTAGCGACTTTACGTCGCGGCTATTTGGCGTCACACTCCCTGACACGTCATCCTTATCAGTGATGACGCCGAGGCGTGACCGCTTGGATCTAGTTGGCGTTTCTAGTTTCTTCGGTGATTGTGAATCTTTTAAAATCTTTAAACGATTTCATTTTATTATCTATGGTATACCTGGACAACCGGTTAATTCGATCATTCTTTTATGGAGTAGTGTTCCGGAGAAATTTTAGATATGATCATATTAATAATATAATGATTGGTCTACTTTTTTTCTAAATATTAGAAGAATTTTGTTATTAATTAAACCGTTTCAATAATATAAAATAAAATTACATATAATAAAAATGTATTTGCAATTTTAATTAAAAAATTTTCTTTTTCGTTTCCTTCACAGCTTAACTCAACCTTTTTCATGACAAAAAATATGTTCACAGATCTTTGAACTTTACAGTTTCGTTATATAGTTAGTATTGGTTAATTGATGAAAATAACTTTCACTACTCAGTGTTAATAGCTACATTGCTCACTAAATTGAATGATCCTTGAATCGTGAAAAATATTTTCTTCGTATATTATACTTGGTGACAATGACAACAAACTTCGTTGCGCACATTCCATGTGTTTTTCAATCGAAAGCTTTAAATAAATTTTCATATTCGATTTTCATTAAAACACAAATACTTAAATAAAAGCAAAATATTACTAATGAACTATATATAACGCCTGAAAAAAATGTTTCTTTTTTTCAGTAGATCATCGATAATTTTGCACAAAACTGATTTGTTTAATAATCAAACAACATTAATCGTAATAAAACGGTTATTTTTTCGACACCCCACATCTTTTGCACAAAAAAAAAGTCACATCAATTTTTCATCAAAATAATCAGCTCGTTGTTCGCGCCAATGAATATTGACTATACATAAAAATTTATTTATAATCTATGACTATAGCAGATATATCTATACAACTAGAGTTTGTTACAGCATCGCATTGCAAATGTTCATTGTTACGTCGAATCGCGACAGCGTTTGCTTGTGTTGGTTAAACCCCTGAGCGGTATAGTGCGTGCAATTTTTTCTTATAATATTCTAACGACACGTTAATGAAATTGTGTACCGCGTGTGAATCGCGTTTCCTCGCGATATAATTTGTGCATCCTCGACAAACTCATTCGAAACAAGATGTTAGATTTCATAAATAATTTTTTTCATCGCATTCCTCGCACCAAAGATTGTACCAACAGTTTGTTAGATGAATTCAGACGAAATAGCTTTTCGTTCAAAGTGCTTATTATTCGTTGTGTTTTTAACGAAATTTTCGGTGTCTTTTTTTTAATTTAGGTAGGTATACGATATTTCTATACCATTTGTGATACATTTTTTAATTGATCAAAATTTTATTCGTTTGCGATTGACTGTTTTTAATTATCGTCAATTTCGTTTCTTTTATGTGTATATGTATAATTGAGAATTTATTTAAACATGTGACTGTCGTTTGTTAACAAACTAATATACTTGAAAAAAGATTTATATTATTAATAATAATACCTTGATGAATTATTACAAAAATTATTTACATTTATAATTATAAGAATAATTTTTTAATATTACTACGTATATGTATATTGTTGCACTTGTCATTATCTGGAGTGACATTGTTAGATGAAATGCATAAAAACGAACAATATTTCATCGAAACAATTTCAGAGGTCGATGTACTCGGAAAATTTGCGAAAAGTAAACCGATTATGTGAATTTCCGCACATATGTATACTTACATTGGATGCAATATTAACTGACAAATTCGAGTCTAAACTTGAAATGAGTGAAGGCGCCTTTGTCGTAACGATAATTTCACTAACTAAAAATAATGTAGCTCAAAATAATCTTAGGTTTTTCACGGTTGGCCTTGAAATTTGACGGAGCACACACCAGCAACTAAAAGATATTGGCAATAATCTTTACCAAATATTGATGACGCATACGATAAAAATCGTTACTATTCATCATGTGTATGTGTCTGCGTGTGCGCCTGTCTTATTTAAAAAAAGTTATTTGTCTTTTTGTATACTGTTTCATTTAGTTACTAATTTAATTTCTTACGTAATAATAAATTAACGTATCCTAAATATTAGTTTACATAAGGTTTATATTAAACAATGAACTTTCACGCGCAAATATTTTAACGTAACGAGAGAGTATATATACATACGAAAAGGAAAAAAACCAAACAAACATTATCCAATGCGGAAAATCGTTAGAATCGGTTGTGTCGTTTTTATAGAATCGACATTCATCGGTAAATCTGATCGCGTTCTGGTACGTTACACGCTATACAACATTAAGTAAGTTATTCTCTCACGCATAAATTTTATCTATATATTTACGCGATCGTAAAGTTATTACGTAAAAGGAAATTATCTTCTTTGCAATTTTTTTTATTTCCTTACTATATCGAAAATATATTTTGATCAAAGTTGATACAGTTAGGTCACTTTTAAAACGTTACTTTCAGTTAAAATAGCAGATACATATATGAGATAAGAAAATACAAATGTTATATAAAAAGAAAAAAAATTGTTCTCAAAACTGTATTATAGTACATCAAAATTATATATTAAACGTCAGATATATTATCGCGAATTAAAACTCGACCATTTTGCCTAGTAAATAAATCATTATAAAATACATGTCTTAACATCCTCCGAACCAGTATACCGATTATTTTGCGTAATCTTAACGTGACAATTAGCGCAATAGACATTCGTATAGTGAGACATTTACACGTTCTTCTGTAGATACACAGAATAGTTGAACGCTAGACCTTCGCCTTGACTTTACATGATAGGCTCTTGATTTTCTCGAGGTTCGTGATTCTACATGTATACTAAGTGAAAATACTCATTCAACCTTTGGAACATATATATATTCATTCATTTTGATATATAGATATGTATCTACATATTCAAGTAATAGAAGATAGATAAAATATTTACAAATTGCGGAAATAAATTATTATATACGTATTTTCACTAAGATTCCGGAAAAATAAATAGTAATTATTAATATACGTATAAATATTATCTGTTTCAGAAGGTGACGAGGGCATAAGCAGCTTCTGAAGTATATACAGAAGCCGCTGACTGGGCGTCGGTGTCTGTAATCGATGGGTTGAGAAACCGGGACGCGTTTTTTTTTTCTTTTTCTTTCAACCATTAAGGGTGGTAGCTTATATCAATGAGCCATGCTGAAGGTAGTGGGGGCCTCGTGGCTGCAGACTCGGATTTCCACCTACATTCTCGTCGCCGTTGCTCTCCTGGGCATCGGCGCTGTCATCTTAGGCGAGTTTGGACGGTAAGTCATATACAGTATAAAATTTATCAAGTATACTACATACTCAATATTTTAGGGTATTCCCCCTGTATACGATCAATGTACACTATTATATAACGTTCATAAATTATAATTGTTTGACATTATAAATTATATTATACCATACACTCGAGGATGCCAAATCTCGTGAAACAATCTTAATTGTTGATTTTTGCTCGGACAGCCTATACTCAACTTGTACGCAACAAGTATTATATACGCATTACTTTGAAACGTAAGAATATTATCGCGAAAAAAAAAATATTATTTTCTTTTTGTTATATTATATTAGAAACTTGACAATATCAACACGATGCCTATTATATACTTAAGTGAAAATGCCGCATCGCAAAAGTGTCGCATGTCTTGTATATATGAAATGCAAAAAGATGACCACCCGCAATAGTCGCGTGTGCGCGACACACGCTTCGCGTTCATATACATAATATTTACGGGTACATATCACGGTGGACACACACGCGCACACACCCACGTGCGTATGTATATGTATATTAATTGTTAATACGATTCGTAGAACCGATGAAGAAAGGGATCCCCGAGTTATCTCCAGACATACGTCTGGCTCATGTGGCTGTACGCGATACTTGATATTTCGACTCGCGTACGATCCTCCTGTATACACTTTATTCGAAATCTCGGTGGCCACTTTGTTATACTAATCCATTGTTTTCAAACTGGACGAATTTAACTCTCTTTGTACGAAATCTTTGCGGTCTAATTGTTCTTTGATAATTTGATTGCGTTTGAGTATAATAAAGATTACGATGATTGTATTTTCGAAATTTGTTCGAAAAGTGGAACAAGAAACCTTTGTAAATGTAAAACTATACTTTCCAAAGAGTATACGTGTAATGATATTTGTTAAACGCTGAGAAATAGATATACAAGCATTTTCCTGTAAATGACATTTAGAAACTGTAATTGGATCCACTGCACTTGTGCACACTTTCTTTCCTTCTCACTTTCTATAATACTTCTCTTTTTTTATCATATCTCTCACGGCACGTGTATCGTGACCCTGAATTTTATATACCTTACTGAATTTTTTCCTTTGTCTATATAGAAAATCATCGCAGCTTGATTACATATTGATAAGACACCTTAAATAATTTAAGAAATGTTTTTTAATCTTACTTAATATGCCGTATGATTATTTTTAAATAATTCGTTTCGTTTATATTGCTTTTTTTTATATTTTAGCGTTGAGAACGATGGCACGTACTCGGCGACCGTCTGGTGGAAGCGAAGAGCCGGATATCGAATTGATTTTTGGGGCCAGGGCAACGATTTGACGTCGTTGCCTTTGGGTGCGGCGCGCGCCTATTATAAGACCGGGATTCTCGAAACTGGGTAATTATAATCAATTATCGATAATAATATTCATTTACATTTTACTTGCAAAGTTATAATTATAACATTCGCCGTCAATAAAATCTTGTCATGTTAAGTATAGAGTTGTTATGGGAACTCTACACGTTACCCTCGATCTATCCTATATATACGATTAACAAATTTCCATTCGATTTCTTTTTTATTTTAAAGCACTATAGATTTAATTGACTCACTAAGAAAAAGTTTAGATTAAAAATTACAATAGTGTTTAGTAAACAAATTACAAACTGACAAATTAGGGAAATTACTATAATTTCCAGTAAAAATGATTATAATTCTTGTAATATTTACTATAACGTTTGTAAATTTTAATATAAACTACAGTAATTTTTCTTAGTTTGTCAGTCTGTGATTTATTTACTAGAAACTATTGTAATTTTTACTAAATATTTTGTAATTTTTAATACAAAAATTTCTCTCCGTGTTCGACTGTAATAACAATGTTTGATCTTTGCGAATAAAAAAAATAATAAATTAAAGAAACTTCTCGTATGCAGCTGGTCAATCGTCGAAATTGAAACATCACCCGAATACCCAGACGATGTGCAAGCATATGCTGCTGGATTACTCGAAGGCAGTCTCACCTGGCAATTAATTCATCATCATTGGTACAACACCGTAAGAGCGGCTTGTGCACCACGAGCATCGCTGTGCCGAAAAATGCGACGATATCTACGAGAAAATGCTGTAAACGCACGCGAAAATGCTGCTCTTTTGAGATTTGAAGATCCCTATTGGCATATGGTAATTGCATATACCTGTGCATCAATATATATATTTGTTGCGACGTAAAAATCTTTAGTGGTTAATTGTTACCAGGAAAAAAATATAAATACGTGAAAGATAGTGATTCATCGATATAGATCGAGAAGTTCGATTTTGTACTTCAGTTAACTTTTGCTACATTACATCCTAACTCAAATCTAATATTTTAATGAAATATATCTCATATACTATATATACAAACGTAACGAGTAATTATCTACATTCTTAAACAATATTTAATTTTTTAATTTATAAAACACCCTATGTAAATAACTTATAGACTGCCTTCTCTTAAATGCCTCGATCCGTCTATGAAACTGAACAAACATCTTACTTTATAATATATAATCATTTTTCAGAAATGAAAATCAGTAGTATATATTTCAATTAACTCTAAATCGAATCAAATTTTAAAATATAATACGAAAAGTGTATTATTATTGAAATAATCCCAATATACATATAAGTGCATACATCATTTAGCATAAAATTAGTTTCGTTAAATATGTATTAATTGTTAAATTCATATCGTTGTTTATCATGTATGCATATACGATCGACTTCAAGTTTAACTGCGTAATTAACAATGCGTTATGTATAACTCGTTCTAATAATAAAGCATGACAATTCTTCGAATTCGTTTAAAACTTTTTTTTATCTTGCAAGTAATATACAGTGACTATATTGACATTTTTTACCAAGTGAAATTAATAAATGAATGGTTGAACGAACAAACGGTATATACTTTTTAGGAATAATTGTTTTTTTTTCTTCAACAACGGATACTATATTTAAGTAAGTCAATAATTATTATTAAAGAATACTTGATGCGAGGTTCCAAAGATTAATGTATAAATGCTAATTAAACGGTTTGTAAAATTGTATGCTTACGATCTACGCAACTACTAGGTATTAAATTATAATCAGTTAAACAATAATATTATTGATAAAATTGATACATCAAAGTAATTAATAAGATATCAAATATTACGACCATCGGAATATCTCTTCAAAATTCTATATATATATATATATCATTTCGATATTAAATCGTTATTTTCTTCTCTAAATTAACTATACCTATACTTTTTATTATATATATATTTATTCTTTAAATTAACTATATGCTATAATTAACTATAATATACATTACGTAATTTTTGTCGTGAATTTTATTACTAATAATCTAATTAAACCGAAGTGTCTAATCACAATTTATCTTATTTTCTGCAACCTTAAAGGAACCAGTAAAAAGGTATTTGTTAAGTCGTTTTACTAACACACGTTTACATTGCACAATGACTTTAAATGTGAAAAGAATATTGACAATAATGTATTTACATAAGTATAACTCAATTTTTTTATTCGTTTATAGGTACATTTGTTTTACGTGCAATTGGATGGTTTGGCGGAAGGTTGGAGATTCGCGGTTCAACGTAGTAGACAAGATGCGGAAATCGATCCCGAGGACTTTTTATGGTTGGCGATGTCTTCAGATTTACCGGACCTCGAAAGAGCTAACAACGGATCGGATCATCACGTAGCTTCGGATGGTATGATCGTTCTTAAAGCTATAGCACGGGAACATTTCGAGCCTCTCATCGCCTTGGCACACAACACTGCCGCACCGTAAGTTCATTTTCACGTTTTCTTCTACTATATTTTGTAAGGTTCAGGTGGTTCTGTTACTAAAATTCATTGGTTATCGAGTAGTATGTGAAAGCAAACGGCATATTTTTTTATATGTAAATTGATGTTTTTAACAGGTACGCTAGAATGCTCAGATTGATCAAGAGATACAAGTTTTCATACCACATGTCACCAGACACAAAGTCCGAGGGAATAGTACCGGGACATTCCATCGTAATGACATCTTATCCAGGTGCTTTGTCTTCGCAAGATGAAAGCTATATGATCTCGGGTCAAGATAGAGAGCTTGTCGTTGCTGGTACTCCCCTAATTATCGATAATCACAGTTTATGGAGTCGTTTGCAAGCTAAAGATCGAGTAAGTGTCTGCCTACCTTGATTTTTATTAATATTTTCAGAACACTATTGTCGTTTTTTATTCATTTTTGTATACCAGAATTGAATAAATAATATTCGTTTTAGGTGATGTCGGCGGGTAGGATAATGGCAGCCAATAGATTAGCCACGGATGGATTGAGTTGGTCACGGCTTCTCGATAGACAAAATAGTGGAACCTCCAATCGTCAATGGGTCAGTGTTGAGCCACGTACTGGATCGGTCAGTCTCGTCGAACAGATTCCAGGATTTACTCAACACGTTGATCGTACCAACGAATTTCGAACTACGGGTTTTTTGGGCTGCACCGGTGCACCTTACAGTACTACCATACGCGAACTTGTGGGAGGTGAGCGCGACGAGTCTGTAATCAGGGCTGAACGACTTGCCCTTTACCAAGCCAACGTCACTAACGTTGATGAGCTCAAAGATCTCATGAATGGAGAGATTAGAGGTATGTTTATTTATACCATAGGTTGTATTAATGCATTGATATCTCGAATATTTAACAATTGAACATCTCTTATTTTAGGACTAAACAACGAAGAGACCGAAATTCCATCATCGCCACCATCTCCTCCACCATCTGCAACCGAAGGGAACCAAGAATCCACCGCACAATTACTTGCATATCGTGGTGATTTAAGCACTATTCCAAGACCACTTGGTGTCGTCGACTCTAAGCTCTTTCTTTTCGATCTCGATGGTTTGGAATCGTTCGAAGCTCGAGCTGGACCACCAAGACGAGCCGGTGCACCACCGTTTGATTGGACCACTACTTTTCCAAACAGTTCTCATTTAGGCCAGCCTGAAACTTTCGCGTTTGATAGCGTTCTTCCCGAATGGGTCTGGATATGACCGCACCCATTTTCCTTTTAAACGTTTTTAACATTTTATTGCTAGGATATGTTTTTGACGATTGCGAACCGATGATTTCTTTAGCAATTTCATTCCGATTATTATATGCGTCGATATATGTCGAAAATTGTACATACGAACAAAAAATAATTAATTGATATACGAGTAAGATTTTTTAGAACCGATATTATTTGTAGGATTTTTACGGAAACAATCGATTGTTGTAGTGCTAATTCATCCGACGAGAGGAAGAACTATTTATGACAATGAGAACATTTATTTATTATTTAAAAATAATAAATAAAATTTTCTATTAAAAAATTGTGAAAGAGTGTAATTTATTGTGCAAATTGTTTCAACGTAGGTGATAACGTTTTCGTCGGTTCTTATTGTCAAAATATAATCAAAGCGTCTAAGCTTCCTGCGCGTACTGATGAAATATTGTAAAACAAGAATGCAAAAACAAAATATTTTAAGAATATCACCTTCGTACCCTCATTGATGAAAGAAGAAGAAAAACTATACTAGGTAATGCTGATGCTTCTGCTGTATCGAAATATATAATTTTAAATAAATTAAACGAATAAGTAATTTTAAAAAATAACGAGATAAAAGACTTAGACACTATCTGCGTTGAATTATTGAATATTTATTATCTTAGGAAAAAATTCATTTTCACAATCATTGTTATCATCCTCATTTCATATGTTTTTATTAAATTTCATCAGTGCGCGATGTCGTTTACTATTTTTTTCATTCAAATGTCTTTTCAGTAATCCGAATCACGGACGACTAAAGGTTTAATAATATTTTTCGGGAAAGTTGCATTATTCTTTACATAAATAAAACGAATTTTGATACCTAAAATTCAAAAGTCAATTTTAGGATATGCAATTTTTAAGGAAAAAAATATATAAAAATTTTGAATAACCGAACTTTCTTAATTTTACTTTATAAACGCAATCTCGCATATCGGATCTGACGCGCCGAATCAAAAAGTCACGGATGCGCTCCCCCCTTCTTTTTTTTATACAAATCCGGATTTTTAACCATCTTTTGATTATAGTTCATTAATCGTTCCCTTTAATTATCTAAAATTTGATATTTATATATGTTCTTTTTTGTCTTGTTCGTCATTCACGAAACGCAATTCTTATTATATCAATAATCACGATTGACAAATAATTTTTTTATAATTAAACAAACATTTCTAAATAAATTTATAAATTAATGTTTATAACGACTATTTACAATGTATCTTAAAACTTATGTAGCTGGCTCATACAAAGGCCACCCAATGGTAAATTTTTATGAATAAAGATAACAAAAAAATAGTAATTATTTTGTGTTTATTACTTCCTTAACCATTCAATATTTACACAATTCTTCGAGTATTTGTGAATTGTGCAAAATGTACACCTGTTTCTTCAAAAATTTTATAGGTACTTACGTATTATTTATTCGTATTTTAGCGGCTTTATAAATCAACCAATCCTGTTTCCTATATACAAGAGACAGTCTGCTTAGTGCAGTATACCTATATATATACATATATATAACACTACAAACATCCTCCAAGAAGCACTACATCTACATCATTTTGTGACTAATTCATATATTTGTGAAAAGTGTCACTGAAAAAAATGTGTGCGAAATCTAATGCATGTCAATAATTAGTTGTCAAATTAAAATACATAGTTTTATACTGCATGCATTGCTAATATAATAAAAAATTACCTCAACAAATGAAAATCTTAAAACCGTTAAGTATTATTAGTATTGTACTTAAAAATACAAATCTACAAAATAATAATAAATATTTAAACACTTGATTGACAATATTATGGAAATAATGGAAGATGACATTCAGAAACATGATGCTGATGATGAATTAAAAGAGGTTAGTTTTAATTATCCTAATAAAAGTTATTGTTAATAATTATTCATATAATGTTTGAGTACAGATTGTTTCCATACAATCTGAAGCTAGTATTTTGCAAAAAGCATCAGATACATTAAGTAAACTGGTTGAAAGCAAGTCAAAAGTTAACAATTTTTCAACAACCGAAATTGGAAAATCCGAATCAAATGTAATTTTGACAGAACAAGATTCTGGCTTAAGTATTTTAAAAGCAAAGTTGCTAAATCAAGTGTGTACCGGAGAAATTACACCTTTTCAAGCGTCAAAAAAAGAAACTGAGTGTAAAAACAATTTAGGGTAAATATTAATTTTTAATTTTACAATTTCATAGAATTTTTAATTTCCATTTATTTAAATTACTTCTTTCATTTAAATTTAGAAAAACATTTAAAGAATCTACTCAACTGCTTGACTTAGAGAAATACATATTTAGACAAGCAGAATTAGCGAGAAAAAAGAAATTATTAAAAAGAAATAAAGAGTTACAAAAACAAGGTTCTAAAAATGAGGTGCAAAATGATGCAGTACCTGCAAAAAAAGCAAGATTAATAGGTGAAAATAATAGTGTAAAGAAAAATGCTAAAAAAAGTGAAACAATTACTCTGCAAACACAAGTATCTACTGCAAATGTAGGTTCTTTGTCTGAAGATAATGTTACAAAAGAAAATGAAAATAATTGTGATAAAGATAATATAATGTACATGGAAAGTACTTCTGAAACAAGTAATACACTTATTTTTGAACAAATAACTAAAGCTCGTAGAACTTTTGATACATTAGAAGAAGTCGATGAATCAGGAAGTGAATATGTACCTAGTGACGATTATGATTCAGATACTGAAGAAAATATAAAAAAAGTCAGTAAAAAGAAGAAAAATAATTCTATGAACCAAAGCATTCCTCATCGAAAAAGGGGTAAATATATCTAAATAAAATTCAACAACATTTTAAAAAACATAATATGTATATTCTTCTTTTTTTAAGTTTTGGATGATGGAAATGAAGACATTTATAGAGAACGAGTAGAAAACAGTGGATATAAGAAGAAAGAGGCTTTACATAAAGTGGATAATTTATTTAAAGTTCCAATACGAATATGGAAGCAATTATATAAGTAAGTTGATTTAAAATAAATAAATCTACCTATTTTGTATAAATTATATATACCAAAATATTAATATAGGTACCAAAGAGTATCTGTAAAATGGTTATGGGAATTGCATACTCGAAATTTAGGAGGTTTATTAGGCGAGATGGGTTTAGGTAAAACAGTTCAAATTATTGCATTTTTGGCTGGACTGGATTGCAGTGAACTATTGACTGATGGTGGCAGGTATGTTGTAAAATGGAAATATCCTCTATATTATTATATTTGATTATTGTAACTTGACATTACATTAGTTTAATACTTTAGATTTAGAGGATTAGGACCAACATTAATTATTTGTCCTGCCACATTACTAGAGCAGTGGATAAAGCATTTTCATGACTGGTGTCCTACCTTTCGTGCAGTTATGCTACATCACTCTGGTACCTTCCAAGGTAAAAATATTTCCAAATCATAATTATTTACATTTCTTACTGAATAAAAATTTAAAAATATACTCAGTATTTAATAATATGAATATTAATTTTGCATTTCAACTAAAGGTGACATTGGTGAACTATTGCATAGTTTAAAAGGTGGTGGAATATTAGTAACATCATACTCAGGAATCATAATTCATAGAGATCCTTTACTAAAATTCAAATGGCACTATGTGATCTTAGATGAAGGACATAAAATTCGTAATCCTGAAGCTAAAGTAAATATTTTTTTGTTTTGCTTATTCAATGATTTAAATAATTGTTTAAATAATAATTATATTGTACAGGTCACAAAAATAGTAGGATTTTTAACACCACATCGGTTACTATTGACTGGCAGTCCTATGCAAAATTCTTTAAAGGAATTATGGTCCCTTTTTGATTTCATTCTACCAGGTAAACTTGGTACTCTACCTGCCTTTATGGAACACTGTGCAGGACCTATAACTAGAGGAGGATATTCTAATGCCACTAGTTTGCAGGAAGCCACTGCCTTACAAGTTGCAACAATGTTAAAAAAACGCTATTACTCCATATATGCTTCGGAGAACAAAGTATGATGTTCAACATCACGTTAGCTTGCCTGATAAAAATGAACAGGTCATTATAAAATGGTTTTTAAATTTCTGTACTTGCAAAAAATTTGAATATGAACTTGAAAAATTGAAACATTAACCTATTATATAAATTGTCAAAATATAATCAAAGCGTCTAAGCTTCCTGCGCGTACTGATGAAATATTGTAAAACAAGAATGCAAAAAACAAAATATTTTAAGAATATCACCTTCGTACCCTCATTGATGAAAGAAGAAGAAAAACTATACTAGGTAATGCTGATGCTTCTGCTGTATCGAAATATATAATTTTAAATAAATTAAACGAATAAGTAATTTTAAAAATAACGAGATAAAAGACTTAGACACTATCTGCGTTGAATTATTGAATATTTATTATCTTAGGAAAAAATTCATTTTCACAATCATTGTTATCATCCTCATTTCATATGTTTTTATTAAATTTCATCAGTGCGCGATGTCGTTTACTATTTTTTTCATTCAAATGTCTTTTCAGTAATCCGAATCACGGACGACTAAAGGTTTAATAATATTTTTCGGGAAAGTTGCATTATTCTTTACATAAATAAAACGAATTTTGATACCTAAAATTCAAAAGTCAATTTTAGGATATGCAATTTTTAAGGAAAAAAATATATAAAAATTTTGAATAACCGAACTTTCTTAATTTTACTTTATAAACGCAATCTCGCATATCGGATCTGACGCGCCGAATCAAAAAGTCACGGATGCGCTCCCCCCTTCTTTTTTTTATACAAATCCGGATTTTTAACCATCTTTTGATTATAGTTCATTAATCGTTCCCTTTAATTATCTAAAATTTGATATTTATATATGTTCTTTTTTGTCTTGTTCGTCATTCACGAAACGCAATTCTTATTATATCAATAATCACGATTGACAAATAATTTTTTTATAATTAAACAAACATTTCTAAATAAATTTATAAATTAATGTTTATAACGACTATTTACAATGTATCTTAAAACTTATGTAGCTGGCTCATACAAAGGCCACCCAATGGTAAATTTTTATGAATAAAGATAACAAAAAAATAGTAATTATTTTGTGTTTATTACTTCCTTAACCATTCAATATTTACACAATTCTTCGAGTATTTGTGAATTGTGCAAAATGTACACCTGTTTCTTCAAAAATTTTATAGGTACTTACGTATTATTTATTCGTATTTTAGCGGCTTTATAAATCAACCAATCCTGTTTCCTATATACAAGAGACAGTCTGCTTAGTGCAGTATACCTATATATATACATATATATAACACTACAAACATCCTCCAAGAAGCACTACATCTACATCATTTTGTGACTAATTCATATATTTGTGAAAAGTGTCACTGAAAAAAATGTGTGCGAAATCTAATGCATGTCAATAATTAGTTGTCAAATTAAAATACATAGTTTTATACTGCATGCATTGCTAATATAATAAAAAATTACCTCAACAAATGAAAATCTTAAAACCGTTAAGTATTATTAGTATTGTACTTAAAAATACAAATCTACAAAATAATAATAAATATTTAAACACTTGATTGACAATATTATGGAAATAATGGAAGATGACATTCAGAAACATGATGCTGATGATGAATTAAAAGAGGTTAGTTTTAATTATCCTAATAAAAGTTATTGTTAATAATTATTCATATAATGTTTGAGTACAGATTGTTTCCATACAATCTGAAGCTAGTATTTTGCAAAAAGCATCAGATACATTAAGTAAACTGGTTGAAAGCAAGTCAAAAGTTAACAATTTTTCAACAACCGAAATTGGAAAATCCGAATCAAATGTAATTTTGACAGAACAAGATTCTGGCTTAAGTATTTTAAAAGCAAAGTTGCTAAATCAAGTGTGTACCGGAGAAATTACACCTTTTCAAGCGTCAAAAAAAGAAACTGAGTGTAAAAACAATTTAGGGTAAATATTAATTTTTAATTTTACAATTTCATAGAATTTTTAATTTCCATTTATTTAAATTACTTCTTTCATTTAAATTTAGAAAAACATTTAAAGAATCTACTCAACTGCTTGACTTAGAGAAATACATATTTAGACAAGCAGAATTAGCGAGAAAAAAGAAATTATTAAAAAGAAATAAAGAGTTACAAAAACAAGGTTCTAAAATGAGGTGCAAAATGATGCAGTACCTGCAAAAAAAGCAAGATTAATAGGTGAAAATAATAGTGTAAAGAAAAATGCTAAAAAAAGTGAAACAATTACTCTGCAAACACAAGTATCTACTGCAAATGTAGGTTCTTTGTCTGAAGATAATGTTACAAAAGAAAATGAAAATAATTGTGATAAAGATAATATAATGTACATGGAAAGTACTTCTGAAACAAGTAATACACTTATTTTTGAACAAATAACTAAAGCTCGTAGAACTTTTGATACATTAGAAGAAGTCGATGAATCAGGAAGTGAATATGTACCTAGTGACGATTATGATTCAGATACTGAAGAAAATATAAAAAAAGTCAGTAAAAAGAAGAAAAATAATTCTATGAACCAAAGCATTCCTCATCGAAAAAGGGGTAAATATATCTAAATAAAATTCAACAACATTTTAAAAAACATAATATGTATATTCTTCTTTTTTTTAAGTTTTGGATGATGGAAATGAAGACATTTATAGAGAACGAGTAGAAAACAGTGGATATAAGAAGAAAGAGGCTTTACATAAAGTGGATAATTTATTTAAAGTTCCAATACGAATATGGAAGCAATTATATAAGTAAGTTGATTTAAAATAAATAAATCTACCTATTTTGTATAAATTATATATATACCAAAATATTAATATAGGTACCAAAGAGTATCTGTAAAATGGTTATGGGAATTGCATACTCGAAATTTAGGAGGTTTATTAGGCGAGATGGGTTTAGGTAAAACAGTTCAAATTATTGCATTTTTGGCTGGACTGGATTGCAGTGAACTATTGACTGATGGTGGCAGGTATGTTGTAAAATGGAAATATCCTCTATATTATTATATTTGATTATTGTAACTTGACATTACATTAGTTTAATACTTTAGATTTAGAGGATTAGGACCAACATTAATTATTTGTCCTGCCACATTACTAGAGCAGTGGATAAAGCATTTTCATGACTGGTGTCCTACCTTTCGTGCAGTTATGCTACATCACTCTGGTACCTTCCAAGGTAAAAATATTTCCAAATCATAATTATTTACATTTCTTACTGAATAAAAATTTAAAAATATACTCAGTATTTAATAATATGAATATTAATTTTGCATTTCAACTAAAGGTGACATTGGTGAACTATTGCATAGTTTAAAAGGTGGTGGAATATTAGTAACATCATACTCAGGAATCATAATTCATAGAGATCCTTTACTAAAATTCAAATGGCACTATGTGATCTTAGATGAAGGACATAAAATTCGTAATCCTGAAGCTAAAGTAAATATTTTTTTGTTTTGCTTATTCAATGATTTAAATAATTGTTTAAATAATAATTATATTGTACAGGTCACAAAAATAGTAAAAGGATTTTTAACACCACATCGGTTACTATTGACTGGCAGTCCTATGCAAAATTCTTTAAAGGAATTATGGTCCCTTTTTGATTTCATTCTACCAGGTAAACTTGGTACTCTACCTGCCTTTATGGAACACTGTGCAGGACCTATAACTAGAGGAGGATATTCTAATGCCACTAGTTTGCAGGAAGCCACTGCCTTACAAGTTGCAACAATGTTAAAAAACGCTATTACTCCATATATGCTTCGGAGAACAAAGTATGATGTTCAACATCACGTTAGCTTGCCTGATAAAAATGAACAGGTCATTATAAAAATGGTTTTTAAATTTCTGTACTTGCAAAAAATTTGAATATGAACTTGAAAAATTGAAACATGAACTTATTATATTAAAATAAATATTAATTTCAGGTACTGTTTTGTAGCTTAACTGAAGAACAAAGGGAATTATATAAACAGTTTTTGCGTTCCGATGATGTTTCTTATGTTCTTCATGATCGACGTGAAGGTGGAAGGTACAGAGCTAGACTTTTAGTGGCTTTAACAGCGTTTCGCAAAATTTGTAACCACCCAGATCTATATTTATACTCCGATAATCAAATGGTAATATATTTATAAAATTACTATTTCTATAAATATCATTTTCATATAATAGTGAGCAGTAATATAAAATATCTTATTTTAGACTTCTGATGAAGAAGAGGACTTACAAATAAATGAAAATGAAATTAACAAATTTGGTCATTGGAAAAGATCTGGTAAAATGACAGTAGTTCGTTCATTATTAAAAATTTGGAAAAAACAAGGACATCGAGTTCTATTATTTACTCAAAGCAGACAGGTAAAACATCAGTTAAAATAATTTAACAATATGTTTTTAAAATTTTTAAAATTACAGATGCTACATATTTTGGAAGGTTTAGTACAAAAAGAAAAATATGAATATTTGAGAATGGATGGCACAACTCCAATGGGTCAACGACAAGCCATTATATCAAGATTTAATAGAGTATTGTTATCATTCAATCATTTAATCATTCACTATTTTATTATTTATTTAAATAAATAATATTATTTTAGGATTCCAGATTCTTTGTATTCTTATTAACAACTAGAGTTGGAGGGTTAGGAGTTAATTTGACAGGAGCAAACAGAGTAGTTATTTACGATCCTGATTGGAATCCAGCAACTGACGCTCAAGCAAGAGAACGAGCTTGGAGAATTGGTCAAGAAAAAAATGTTACTGTGTACAGACTTATCACTGCTGGAACTATTGAAGAAAAGGTACAATGTTACAATTTATTTCTAATAAATTACTTTTTGTAATTTATAAATTTAAAATAGTAAACTCATTTTTATTTCTAGATGTACCACAGACAAGTATTTAAAATACTTCTTTCGAATAGGGTTCTTGAAGATCCTAAACAACGTCGTTTATTTCGAACAAGCGATTTAGCAGAACTTTTTAATTTGAACGAACCTATAAGTGGAGGTAGTGAATCAGACCAATTATTTAAAAAATCTAAATTGTTACCTATTCAACCTAATTTTACCAGTAGTCAAATTGAAGCTATGAAAAAGCTTGCTTCTACTTTAAGCAAAAAAATTGGTGAACAGACTCAAGCTATTAAGTTGCACAAAAACAATGTAAATAAAAACGCTAATTTAAGTAATAATACATCAGATACCAAACTTGATTCTCTAAGTAACGTAAGTTTAGAATCTAGTGACAGTGATGGGAATAAAAATACTTCAAATAATTATGTACAAAGTAATGAAGTAAAAGAGTCTAATACTTCAATATTGAACACATGTCTAAATAACGAAAAAAATAATACAAATCTAGTGGAGAAGGAAATACAAAATAGTGTAAATCTTCAAGAAAGTAAATCATGCAATGAATCTCTTATATTTGATACAGAAGATAATAAAGAAATAATAACTACTGATCTATCAAACACTGAAGATCTTAAAAATTTAACAAAAGAGGAAAATGAATTGGAAGAAGGTGAAATATGTGATGATTCATGCTCTAAACAAATTCCAAAACCACCTGCAATTGATAAGACAATTGCAAAAGAATCCAAAAGCAACAAATTACACCGAAAACATAAAAAACACAAAAAAATTAAATCCGAAAATGAAATATCTGCAATATTTGAAGGAGAACGAGTTTCTTGCTTAATTGGCCGAAGATTGGGTACATCGAAAGTATCGGAGCCAGTACCTACAGAAGATGATCAATATGTACTATCAAAATTATTTTCAAAAGCAGGTAAATATCGTTTACTTCATATACGTATACTATTCTGAAATATATAATCACTAATAAAATCAATTACAGCTGTTAGTTCTGCTTTTCAACACGAATCAGTATTATCAAATGCAGTACTTCATCCAGATGATGAAACTCCATTACAGAGAGCTGCAAAAGAAAACGCATCTGAAAAAATGGATTGCGTTAGGCAGTCACGCAAATGGTGTTGGATGCCGTCTTGGGATAAACCACCAGAGGAGGATTATGATGACAACGATTAAAAAAATGTTTATTTATATTTTTTCTTTAGAATATCTATGTACAAAGTGTGTATAATACAACGGTTAAAGAGTCGTACATTTTTTAATAATTTTTCTACAAGTATGAACATGTATATATTTGATTTACTGTTATAAAAATATCTATTTAAACATTTTAAGTGCAATAAATTATTTTGAATTCAAAATATTAGAGTAATCACTTGCATTTAAATACAAAAAAATGTCCTTGATTATAGTTTTCGATCGACATTTTCATTACTCTTAATATTTATTAATATTATTTTTAATTTCGATCACTTCTTTGTTTAGCACAAAAATAGATAACTATTTACATTTTACAATTGAAATTATCTTTATAACTAACTTGTTATAAAAGAATTTTCAATTTCTATTTTATCTTTTAAGTAAATAATACTTTAAAATTATTTTCTTAAAAACAAAAATGAAAACAATAATAATTTAGTATAAATGGTGCATACAATGCATGCAACATTAAACATTAAATTTTCCTTCAATGTTTTAAGAAATTTGTTAATGTAGGGCCATTCCTTCCTAAGGGATCTTCTGGAAACATAACATAATCTCCAACGAAAGTTGGAACAAGTAACCTATTTTCGATAGTATCACGAAATTCTGGTTTTTCTGCATACAAATCTCGAAACTGATCTTGTGATACAACGATACCATCACATTCTGTGGCGTATGTCAAAATATACCTGCATTTTGTAATTAAAATACATTTTATAAAGAAATATAAATGATTAAAACTGACTAAACAAAAAAATTTACCATCTATATGAAATCATTTTTTTGTTAAAAAATAATATGCATAACCTGTTAAATTTTAATAAATAGAAAAATGTAATTACCTGTCATCATATGGAGTGAAATTTTTGTTACCCAATTTACGACTTGGTGTAAAAACAACAATACCTTCAGTGTGCCATTTTTCTAGTAAAGGGAACATACGAGATCTTCTATACTGAGGAATAAATACTTTTACTACATGACCTCTTTTTGTGAAATAATCTATAAGCATTTTAATGCCTTTCTCCGAAAACACTTTATTGTGGGTATAACTAAATAATGCATATAAAAAATAATTGTATATTAAAAAGAATATTAAATGTATTTTTCTTAATATGTAATACTTACGCCATTGCAACATTATTGCCATCAATTACTATCTCGCGAAGTTTTCCCTTTTTAGTAGTTGCTTTTTTTTCCGTCGTTTGAGTTTCTTTAGATTCTGATAAAAATATTAATCCATCACTACTTTTAATTTTCTTCTTGGGTAATTTAGGTGTAGTTTTAGTAGTGCCTGAAACTTTGGTTGCTTTAGGTGTATTGTTTTTTGGTACAGTTTTACTTGTACTTTTTATATCTTTTAACTTTTTGACTTTTGATACAAGTAATGGTTTTTTTGTAACTGTTGTAACTTTCTTTGGCGAATTATATTTTTTGTTTAAAATAGGTTTATTATTTTCATTATTTAAGAATCTAAGATTACCAAAGTCTGGGCTTGAATCAATTAATATTTTATCTTCTTTTAGTAAATCTGCATTATACTTAGGAAACCTATGAAGTAAATGATTTGTACTTGATTCACTAGTTTGGGCAATTGGTTGATTAACTGTACAAGATTCGGGTAGTGATGACCATACAACAAAACAATCTTCAGTTGGCTTTGGTGTTACACTTTTTCTTTGAACTAGAAATAAAAATATGTTATAGCTAATCATTTTACTATAAAATATAAATCTAATACAGAGTTGTTTACTAACAAGAAGGTTCATCATCTATAACAATTACAGAGTCTGTATGGTTTAAATTTACAGGTGTTGAATCTTCGGTCGAATTGAAATTTTTATGATACTCTTCCATTTCCATTAATGATGATTCATTATGATCTATTATCACAATGTCATCAGAATTTTTTAATGTCCTATTACTTACAGAACTTTTATTTGCTTCTGGAGATTCTTTTTTTAAAAATAATTCACGAATTTTTGGATTATTTGGAGAAACTACATATCCTGATTCAATCATTTTTATTGGTTCTTTAGATGTAGTTTTTATTTTAGATTTACATTCCAAGTCATCAACAATTATTACACTTTCTGAAAGTTGATCCACTAGATTGCTTTCTTTAAACTGGGATAATGGACTTTTTTTCTTGAGTTTCTTATTCTTGTTAGGTTTAGGAATTTCACCTGCCCATATCCTGCTCATAATACCCATCTTTTTTCTAAAATGTACAAATACATATAATAGATATTATATAAAATTATAATTAATGAGATACAGTTAAAATAATAACTTTTTCGGCTGAGGACTGCCTTCTATAAAATCTGGATCATCTGTTTCATCTTCATTATTTCCTAATGAATCTTCTATAATCTGATTGTTTGGTACATCAGTTTCAGTATTTATTTTTGATGTTGACGGTAAACTATTTACATTATTTAATGCTTCAATCTCTTCTTTACTTACATCTTTGTCAATTTCTTCAATTTTTAATCTTGAAATTGACGTGAAACTGCTGTCATTATTTAATTTTGTATCTTCATACTCTTCTTCACTTTTTATCGAATCTAATGATTTTAATGAAGAATTTGTGCATCTAAAAAGAATAGCAAGGTTATAATTATAATTATATTACAATTTTTATTGAAATATATATATATATATATATATATATATATTTAATATTATTAATACTTTGTTTTAGGGCAACATTTTAATAGACTTTCATAAGTTGCTAATTTATTAGCTCTAGTTGCACTTCTCAAAGTACGTTGAGATTTCTTTGATATTGGACTCTTCTTCTTACAAATGATACTAGTTCTTCTGCCCTTACTTCCTTTAACAACTTTTCTTTTAGTCTTCATTGATAACTATTTATGAGTAATTTTCTAAAATGTATATTACATGTGAAAAAGAGAAAAAAAAACTTATTAATAACATAATTGAGTTTTATCATTGTAAAGGAAAGAAAATTAACCTCTCAAAAGTCGTGTAAAAATGAAAAAATATTGTATATTCCGAGTACTACCTATGGGTTTTCAAAAGTAAAGCGATCAAAAAAATGAATTGTGTGAAGTTCAATAATAATTACTTATTTAATGTAGTAAATAAAAAAATATTACTTTACCTTATGTAGACGGCGTACTGTGTCCGTGTGTAACAACGTACACAATTTATTAACGAATCTTGAATCTCGACAAATAAAAATGTTTTTGATACATAAACATGTGCAAACTGAGAACATAAGAAAATAAAAAATAATAAGAATTATCAACTACAATCCGTTACAGAAATTATTAGAATTTTATATCAAATTTTGATGATGTAGATATACAAGAATATATTATACACTTTCACCTGCGGGCTGTGCTCAGCGCTGCGACTTATTTTATTGGACAAATTAATATATACCGTTAGGGCGTTAGACCAATGGAATTTTAGACATTGGACAATTTCTAAAGATTATTATTTGGCATTTACAAAAACATGGTGAAAAATACGCGCGGAAAGTCGTTTTAACCTGTCGTATATACAAAATATTAAATTATTAAATTATTTTTCAAAAATTATAGTTGTACTATAGATGTATTCTTTGTAGTGATATGACATCATTAATAAACTTGCACACATTGTATGTTAAGCATGTGATATTATTTTATTTAAATTAAACATGTTTTTAATGTTTTGTTTCTGTTGAGGTTAGTAAATCAAATATATATGTTTTAAACTGTTTATATGTTTTTAAATGTTTTACATACTTTATTTACATTACATGTAAATGTTATTATTTTTAAAATAAATATTAATCATTTTTACGAAACCAATGTACAAAATTTTAAATATTAAAACACTGCAGTGTTAAAAACTGCAACATTCAATAGATGTTTAAATTTAAAAACGGAAATTTACATTTATTTACTTTTTTAAAGCACGTAAAATATATTGAATAACTTTATAAATGTACAATTTAGTAAGAAGAATACTCATAAAATAAAGAACAATGGATCCAGGCGAAGTGGAATTTTTGGGAGAAAAACAATTGGTTAGTATTGTGCCAAATTTTAACTTTGGAATCATTCATTTGATTTCTGGGCCAGTAGGCCCATTTCGAGCTGGTTTAACTGTTAGAGTGCCTATCTGGCTTGCTATGAATCTAAAGCAACAACAGAAATGTAGAATAGTTGCACAAGAATGGATGAATACTGAATACTTATCAACACTTTTGGATGAAGAAAAAGAGCACAAGTAACGTATAATTATTTTAAGTATATATAATCTATATGGATTTAATTTATTTTTTCTATTCAGACTTTTTAGAAAAATGCCTAGCAATCATTTTATGGATGAAGCTAAAATGTTACTTACTCATGCAGCCGATGATATACCTGATGTTGATAACATTAGAACTGCTATAAAGGTATATCATAGTTTATATGAATATTTTATTAAAATTCAATAATAATTTAACATTATTTTTTTAAAGGATATATGGGATTTGAGAATGGCAAAATTACGAAGTTCTATTCTTGGTTTTGTGAAAATCAAAGGAACTTATGCAAAATTAGATCACCTTACAGCAATGGAAATTAACAGCATCCGATCATTACTACCAGATGCTTTAGACATAATGCACCATATGGAAAATGTCCCTAAACCGTCAACATCGCAAAGCTTTAACACAACTTTATAGTTAGAAAAAATATATTACATACTGTTGATGTTTACGCTTATTATAAATTAATATTTTTGTATTGATTGTAAATAAAATTATTTTAAAAACAAGAAACAAGTGATATAAATAATTGTATATTAAAAAGAATATTAAATGTATTTTTCTTAATATGTAATACTTACGCCATTGCAACATTATTGCCATCAATTACTATCTCGCGAAGTTTTCCCTTTTTAGTTTGCTTTTTTTTCCGTCGTTTGAGTTTCTTTAGATTCTGATAAAAATATTAATCCATCACTACTTTTAATTTTCTTCTTGGGTAATTTAGGTGTAGTTTTAGTAGTGCCTGAAACTTTGGTTGCTTTAGGTGTATTGTTTTTTGGTACAGTTTTACTTGTACTTTTTATATCTTTTAACTTTTTGACTTTTGATACAAGTAATGGTTTTTTTGTAACTGTTGTAACTTTCTTTGGCGAATTATATTTTTTGTTTAAAATAGGTTTATTATTTTCATTATTTAAGAATCTAAGATTACCAAAGTCTGGGCTTGAATCAATTAATATTTTATCTTCTTTTAGTAAATCTGCATTATACTTAGGAAACCTATGAAGTAAATGATTTGTACTTGATTCACTAGTTTGGGCAATTGGTTGATTAACTGTACAAGATTCGGGTAGTGATGACCATACAACAAAACAATCTTCAGTTGGCTTTGGTGTTACACTTTTTCTTTGAACTAGAAATAAAAATATGTTATAGCTAATCATTTTACTATAAAATATAAATCTAATACAGAGTTGTTTACTAACAAGAAGGTTCATCATCTATAACAATTACAGAGTCTGTATGGTTTAAATTTACAGGTGTTGAATCTTCGGTCGAATTGAAATTTTTATGATACTCTTCCATTTCCATTAATGATGATTCATTATGATCTATTATCACAATGTCATCAGAATTTTTTAATGTCCTATTACTTACAGAACTTTTATTTGCTTCTGGAGATTCTTTTTTTAAAAATAATTCACGAATTTTTGGATTATTTGGAGAAACTACATATCCTGATTCAATCATTTTTATTGGTTCTTTAGATGTAGTTTTTATTTTAGATTTACATTCCAAGTCATCAACAATTATTACACTTTCTGAAAGTTGATCCACTAGATTGCTTTCTTTAAACTGGGATAATGGACTTTTTTTCTTGAGTTTCTTATTCTTGTTAGGTTTAGGAATTTCACCTGCCCATATCCTGCTCATAATACCCATCTTTTTTCTAAAATGTACAAATACATATAATAGATATTATATAAAATTATAATTAATGAGATACAGTTAAAATAATAACTTTTTCGGCTGAGGACTGCCTTCTATAAAATCTGGATCATCTGTTTCATCTTCATTATTTCCTAATGAATCTTCTATAATCTGATTGTTTGGTACATCAGTTTCAGTATTTATTTTTGATGTTGACGGTAAACTATTTACATTATTTAATGCTTCAATCTCTTCTTTACTTACATCTTTGTCAATTTCTTCAATTTTTAATCTTGAAATTGACGTGAAACTGCTGTCATTATTTAATTTTGTATCTTCATACTCTTCTTCACTTTTTATCGAATCTAATGATTTTAATGAAGAATTTGTGCATCTAAAAGAATAGCAAGGTTATAATTATAATTATATTACAATTTTTATTGAAATATATATATATATATATATATATATTTAATATTATTAATACTTTGTTTTAGGGCAACATTTTAATAGACTTTCATAAGTTGCTAATTTATTAGCTCTAGTTGCACTTCTCAAAGTACGTTGAGATTTCTTTGATATTGGACTCTTCTTCTTACAAATGATACTAGTTCTTCTGCCCTTACTTCCTTTAACAACTTTTCTTTTAGTCTTCATTGATAACTATTTATGAGTAATTTTCTAAAATGTATATTACATGTGAAAAGAGAAAAAAAACTTATTAATAACATAATTGAGTTTTATCATTGTAAAGGAAAGAAAATTAACCTCTCAAAAGTCGTTGTAAAAATGAAAAAATATTGTATATTCCGAGTACTACCTATGGGTTTTCAAAAGTAAAGCGATCAAAAAAATGAATTGTGTGAAGTTCAATAATAATTACTTATTTAATGTAGTAAATAAAAAAATATTACTTTACCTTATGTAGACGGCGTACTGTGTCCGTGTGTAACAACGTACACAATTTATTAACGAATCTTGAATCTCGACAAATAAAATGTTTTTGATACATAAACATGTGCAAACTGAGAACATAAGAAAATAAAAATAATAAGAATTATCAACTACAATCCGTTACAGAAATTATTAGAATTTTATATCAAATTTTGATGATGTAGATATACAAGAATATATATACACTTTCACCTGCGGGCTGTGCTCAGCGCTGCGACTTATTTTATTGGACAAATTAATATATACCGTTAGGGCGTTAGACCAATGGAATTTTAGACATTGGACAATTTCTAAAGATTATTATTTGGCATTTACAAAAACATGGTGAAAAATACGCGCGGAAAGTCGTTTTAACCTGTCGTATATACAAAATATTAAATTATTAAATTATTTTTCAAAAATTATAGTTGTACTATAGATGTATTCTTTGTAGTGATATGACATCATTAATAAACTTGCACACATTGTATGTTAAGCATGTGATATTATTTTATTTAAATTAAACATGTTTTTAATGTTTTGTTTCTGTTGAGGTTAGTAAATCAAATATATATGTTTTAAACTGTTATATGTTTTTAAATGTTTTACATACTTTATTT
Source organism: Theocolax elegans (assembly GCA_026168455.1). NCBI lineage: Eukaryota > Metazoa > Arthropoda > Insecta > Hymenoptera > Cerocephalidae > Theocolax > Theocolax elegans. Next base: position 9,675,847 of record CM047426.1, on the reverse strand, counting down.
ACATTACATGTAAATGTTATTATTTTTAAAATAAATATTAATCATTTTTACGAAACCAATGTACAAAATTTTAAATATTAAAACACTGCAGTGTTAAAAACTGCAACATTCAATAGATGTTTAAATTTAAAAACGGAAATTTACATTTATTTACTTTTTTAAAGCACGTAAAATATATTGAATAACTTTATAAATGTACAATTTAGTAAGAAGAATACTCATAAAATAAAGAACAATGGATCCAGGCGAAGTGGAATTTTTGGGAGAAAAACAATTGGTTAGTATTGTGCCAAATTTTAACTTTGGAATCATTCATTTGATTTCTGGGCCAGTAGGCCCATTTCGAGCTGGTTTAACTGTTAGAGTGCCTATCTGGCTTGCTATGAATCTAAAGCAACAACAGAAATGTAGAATAGTTGCACAAGAATGGATGAATACTGAATACTTATCAACACTTTTGGATGAAGAAAAAGAGCACAAGTAACGTATAATTATTTTTAAGTATATATAATCTATATGGATTTAATTTATTTTTTCTATTCAGACTTTTTAGAAAAATGCCTAGCAATCATTTTATGGATGAAGCTAAAATGTTACTTACTCATGCAGCCGATGATATACCTGATGTTGATAACATTAGAACTGCTATAAAGGTATATCATAGTTTATATGAATATTTTATTAAAATTCAATAATAATTTAACATTATTTTTTTTAAAGGATATATGGGATTTGAGAATGGCAAAATTACGAAGTTCTATTCTTGGTTTTGTGAAAATCAAAGGAACTTATGCAAAATTAGATCACCTTACAGCAATGGAAATTAACAGCATCCGATCATTACTACCAGATGCTTTAGACATAATGCACCATATGGAAAATGTCCCTAAACCGTCAACATCGCAAAGCTTTAACACAACTTTATAGTTAGAAAAAATATATTACATACTGTTGATGTTTACGCTTATTATAAATTAATATTTTTGTATTGATTGTAAATAAAATTATTTTAAAAACAAGAAACAAGTGATATAAATAATTGTATATTATTTTTTATTAAAATAAAAACTTATTTATGGTAAATTTGTAAGAATTTAAAGAAGGAAATAATTAATGGTAACACATAATTGACTTTAGAATTTTTGTTTATTATTACACTTCTTTGATTGGTGTGTTAATTATAGCATACATTCACTAGCATCTTAATCACATTTTCTCCAGCTATATCTACATAATACAAATATATGTACATTAATAAAGTTACTTAAATTTCTAATAGTTTTTCGTTTTCGTATTTAAACGCTTTTCACAATATTTACACTTTTTACAATATTATAAAATAAAACTCATAAGCTCAATAATCTTAGTTATAAAAGCTAATTTTCTTTGCAATACATACAGGATATACACATACTTGTATGATGGTTACATAATTTGTCAAAAGGCAGTACACATTTAAAATACAATGACAAATTTGAATATTACACTTACAAGTGAAGTATGATTTTTAAATGCATAAGAAGTAGTACTAAAAAAAGTCTTCTTTTATTGCTCCGGTTACAAAACCTTTAGAAGACTTTTTGAGACCAATACAACTATATGCAATAAATTGATGAAAGACATGAGCGAAGAAACGAATAAATTGTTTATATAAATTTTGATGCAAAACATACATATCATATAGAAACTATAATCAAACTTCGCAGAATAATATTTTGCATTAAAGGCAGTATAGGGTCACACCCTGGTTATCGTGATAAATTTACAAATGGAATCCTAGTTGAAATATTTTTGTTCGAATCTGTTTTAAATAAACTATATCACCTTATGTACAGTACTTTAATCAAATTAATTTTCATTTAAATATAATTAAATGAAATTAATTATTTTTACAAGGAATAAAATTATATCTCAATTGCAAAAAATTCGTCCCTTGCAACCGATTTTTCTATAATACATTTAGTATTAAATTTCAAAATTGGTTCAAAGTGAAATGTACAGAGTTTCATGTAAAATAATCGAACATATTTGAAGAAAAATATTTCCACTGGAAAAAGTAAAATATATTAATCTTCTTCACAAATTTAGATATCTATATAAATCCTCTGTACAAACTAAAAAGTAAATGAGCAAACCAGGTAAAATATAATGAATATTAAACTCGCTCAAACGGCAACAATTTTGCTTGGATCAATTTTAACCCTGATGAACATAGTGTCGTCCTTGACAAAATGACGTTTCTTAGTCATTTCGTGGGAGACAAACCGTGGAAAACCAAATCCAAGGGAATCTGGTTCGCGACTTGGCCTTTGGAAATTTTTCCAGGTTGGATCAGGGATGAAACTTTCGACGATGTTACAGGCTTTCTCAGCTACAACTGCTTGATCCAGCAACGTAAACGAAACGCTGTGGGAGAAAGGCCAACGTAGTAGAGCATCGTATTCGCCTGGAAGGATTTTTATGTAGATAGAGATGTGGGTACCTTCGCCAGTTCCATTGCCGTTCAAGAACAGTGACGCCTGGAATCAGATAATAATAATGAACGTTAAATTAAATAAATAATATATAAATTAGTTTGAAAAGTTGATTCGGGTGCGTAAAATATTAATAATTCTCACCTGTAATTTATAACCATATTGACTAGTGTAGAATGGTGGACTGATTAGTTCCACGCCTTCCTTGGATTTAGCTTCGGCCATTTTAGCAGTAAAATCACTGATTTTCCAAATGAGTGTGCCGGAATAATTTAATGACATTTTCCCCATTGCAGCCTTTAAACTGGTAATTTGATGTTGTTGTTTCGATACCACGCTGCACATGAGATTTAAATGAGCTTTCGTCGATTCTTCCATGTGTTTATCCAAGGAAAATCTGTTACCCTATAGAGATAATACAAAAAAAAATATTTAATTGTTCAAATAGTCATAAAATAATTAAAATGTATTATTGTGCACAAAATCAACAAAGTTGATTCAGACAAAATATATATACATAAATTACTGTACGAGCAGTTAATTTATAAAAATCTCACCTTAAATCGACAACCGGCTTCTTTGAACGTGCAAGACAGTAAGTGAGTTGTACAATGGTCTTTAAGATGAACTTCGAGATCTTCTCGTGGTAAAACGGCGGTTTCGCAGCGATGAGGACAAGCAACCGGGAACCGACCACATTTAGCGTGATGAGCCGACAGCGTATCGAAAACGAATTCTTTATTGCAATATCGACAAGCCATCAGTCGTTTTGCACATTCGCCTAATTTGTGTTGACTCAAATGACGACGTTGAACTTTCATACCGCATTTATTTTCACAGTACAATGGCTCGTATCCACATGTACCGATGTGTTTCTGAAAATATATAAAATAACACATTATAAACACGTTGTTTAAATAAACAGAATAGTCAGTTTTTTTCTTTTTACATTTTTTTTGTCGAAAGAAAGTATTGCAAAATATACGATATATACCTCAAGATTATAGCCAGTGAATTCCTTAGCGCAAAATTCGCATCTTGCTCGTCTTTGGGCACAAGTGTATTTCAGATGATCTTCCATCAATACACGAGGGATCATAGCACCGCATTTGTTACTGCACGGAATAGCGTCGTGTTTGCAAGTGTTCAAATGTGACTAAACAAAGAAAAAAATAGGTATAACGTTTATAGATGGACATTCATTTATCAAAATTTAAAACACATTGAAAGATAAAGGTATGTATACCAACCTTAAGTTTTCTCAATTCATCGGACCATTTGCAGCCGTCTTTGTGATGAATGCAGTAAACAATTGATCCCATTATTGCCTTCTCGGCCTCCAAATCTTGAAATGTCTGTAACACAAAATTGAAAACAATAATTTAATATTGAATTTTATTATGTTATTCAACTAATTATAATATTCCTACGTAATTTTAAAATTATACATATATATATACATGGGCTATATCGTATAGAACATTATCTTCCCAACAAATTCTCTCACGAATCAACCTGTTATCGAAATTTTGAAGCAAAAAAATTACGTGGGCGTTGACAATGTATAATATCTCTCGATTGCGTTTATGCTAATAAACGTTACAAACGTTCGCACGGTGAAAAAGAAAAAAGTAAACACGCAGACCTAGTCTTATTTGGGCAGAAACGCGTTCAAGAGAGAGGCTAATTATTAGGCCTGCGGCGTTATTTCTTCCTCCTCGTATGTAGAAAAAAAAGCTAAGATTGGTAACTGGTTTCTTTTTTTTTTTCTTCGTATATATATCTTGATCCTATACATTAGGTACTTTCACACAAAAACGCACTCGGAAGTTGTTGCAGGACGTTTTATACATAGGATTCGCAGAAGTGTCGTTAATTAAGGGAGGTCGGTCACCTTTGTATTTTTAGGCAGAAAATGAACAAGCGAGATGTGCTTTTGGCTCGATTTCAAGAGAGAAAGAGAGATTTCCCTCGGTACAGATTTTCAGAAACGTAATTCAATGCACATGTTCGTATATATTCGTGCGTGTTTATATCAAAGGGGTTGTTTTTTGGTCGAACGTAAATTATCTTTAAATACTGCGACGTCTTGGTCTATGTATTTTGATGTAAACGGAGTGCTAGTTTAATTTCATCCGAACATAGACTTTGAGCGATAAACTTTACTTTTTATACTATTTTACTTTTTTCCTCTTTACAACTTTTACTAAAATACTATTGTATCTCTTCACTATATATATATATTTACCCAACATAACGATGGTCACTTAATTGTACTATTTGGATTCGGATGTATTTATGTACACACACGCATAACAAGGTGTAATAACATTTTTGTAATCACACCAACTAGAATCAACAGTAGGTATGTCTATATAACTTGGCAAGTTAAATGAGAGGTAAATCAACGTGACAATTTCACCTCCGATAATCCCCGATAAAATTGAGGCGTGAGCCCGTTAAAATCAAGAAAAGAGCACCATAAATACTATTCTAACAGGTACTCTCTAAATCTCTTCGAGTGAAATTTTCCATTCGAAGACCGAGTGACTTTTAAGTGACTCGTTTTCGAGTGATTTGCAAATGACATTCAATCTTATTAGAATGACATGAGCCTCTCTACCTTATCGAGTGAGTGAAGTGACTCGAATTTTACGGGTGGTACAGTTAATTATGATATTAGTAAAAGTAAACTCGCCTTGTTCACCAGGAAGAAACGTTATACTCCTTCATTGTAAACAAATTGGGATTATGCCTGGAGATATTAATAAGTTACCAGTGGTAAGTAAAAATATATGTATATATAATTAGTATGTACGATGCGTATTTAAATTTCTGTAAAAATAAAATTAAAAAAAGAAGTTATAGGTTAGGTTTTTAAAATTTGTAAATTAATGACACTTGTAATGTAATGTTTTGTTTTGACAAATTTAAATATCAAGTAATTTGTTTGTGTTTATATGTACACATATATACATAGATATATATATATATGGGAAATTCCATGTGAAGTGATCCAGTTAAAAAATGGAATTTTGTTTTAATGTATGGAATCAGTAAGAAACTACTCGAATAGGGTGTAGCTAAATTTTTAGACCTGAATTTCAATTAGTACCATTGCTGTAACCAATCAAAAAACCGAATTTTTTGAAAAAAAAATGACTTTTGGCCATGTTTATCACTTAATAACTCAAAATCTAACAACTTTTTCTTATATATATTAAATTTGAAAAAGTTTATTAATTTCAAGAAGAATCAGTTGAAATATTTCATTTATATTATTTTAAAAATTTGAATATAGTTATAATCAATAAAAACCTTTATAGTAAAGAAAGGGTTGTACGATCAAAAATATTTTAGCCATCCAAAAATCTAATTCATCGATGATTAATTACCTTCAAAATAATGCAAAGTTTGAGTGCGACAGAGCATTTCAGACAAAGTTATGGTGTTTTTAGGCAAATTTCTTAAAAAAAGAGAGCGAATGCATTTTATGAAAAAAACAGACTAACCGTATACTTGCATTCAAACAATATGACACTATTATTCCTCAATATTACTAAAATATACTATTATTGTTAGTTATTGATACTTTTATTTAGTTGTCAAAATACTATTTATTGTTAGTTATTGATACTTTTATTTAGTTGTTATTTAAGTCTGATACTTTTAGTTATACCTGTTATATAATTGGATTTATTGGAATTATAAAAAGTTTCAGGTATTTATCCAATTATATAACAGGTATAACTGCTTATACCTACTGTTTTGTGTTTGTAAGCAACTTAGAGATTAAAAAGTATCAGTGACTAACAATAAATAGTATATTTTAGTAATATTGAGGAATAATAGTGTCATATTGTTTGAATGCAAGTATACGGTTAGTCTGTTTTTTTCATAAAATGCATTCGCTCTCTTTTTTTAAGAAATTTGCCTAAAAACACCATAACTTTGTCTGAAATGCTCTGTCGCACTCAAACTTTGCATTATTTTGAAGGTAATTAATCATCGATGAATTAGATTTTTGGATGGCTAAAATATTTTTGATCGTACAACCCTTTCTTTACTATAAAGGTTTTTATTGATTATAACTATATTCAAATTTTTAAAATAATATAAATGAAATATTTCAACTGATTCTTCTTGAAATTAATAAACTTTTTCAAATTTAATATATATAAGAAAAAGTTGTTAGATTTTGAGTTATTAAGTGATAAACATGGCCAAAAGTCATTTTTTTTCAAAAAATTCGGTTTTTTGATTGGTTACAGCAATGGTACTAATTGAAATTCAGGTCTAAAAATTTAGCTACACCCTATTCGAGTAGTTTCTTACTGATTCCATACATTAAAACAAAATTCCATTTTTTAACTGGATCACTTCACATGGAATCTCCCATATATAACACTTGAAAAATAGAACTTTGTATGAAATTCATTAATTTTAAACATTTGCACAGTATTTGAGAGAGTCTAACATACTTTTTCTTTTTTGTTTTTTTTTTCTTTATTGCTTTTCTTTACATTTTAAAAATGGATCAACTTATATGTTGCAAATGTCTTGACAAAGTGTGTGGTATTGATAATTTAAAAAATCACTATCGTAGAGTCCATGCAATTTCAGTTAGTCAGCCACAATTACATGGTTTTAAATGTTTAAATGGAAATTGTAATAGACATTTTGTGCGGTACAATTCTCTTATTAGACACATTAAAGCTTATGGTATTGCTCAAGTTCAAGATCATCGCATAGAAAACCTTGGGAATTTTCAACAAGAGCTTTTAGAGGAAAATATCAAGAAAATCAAATTGAAAGCTAAGAAAGAATCATTGAATATTACATCGGTTCAAGTACCCAACCCAAATTTAATTCAATTTGTTGATGTACGTATTGATTCATTTTGTTCTTTTACTTTAAACGTATACTTATAATTATCTAATATCTCATTTCTAAAAATCTATTTATTCATTACTACAGATGCAAGATGATTTGTTGAATAAGGCTGCTTCTGCCAAAAGTTCAACTCATATTCAGCCGTACCTTATATGTGCAAGTACTGGTTCAGTAAAGGCAGGAGATTTTTTCATTATGGCCGATAGTCACTTAATTAGAGTTGGAGACAGTATTGTAAAAACTTTTGATATTTTAATCAAATTGCATTTTTGTTTTGACATTTGTTTTGCACCTGATTTAGAAATATTTTACAACTTTATTGCCTCATGCATAATGGAAATTAAAGGAGTGGCACCTAAAAATTGTTGTACAGCTTTGCACTCAACATTTCTTAACATGGGCGATGAAAATGACAGGTAATTTTTGTTATTTTATTAACTGTCTAATTGTTTATATAACTTAATTTATTTTATTATTTACAGTTCCCAAGCCAACCTGGTAGAAAGTAATGTTGATAATGAAGGATATGACAACTATGATTGACCTGATATAAAAGAATACGACTGATTATAAACATAAGAAAATATTTATAGATAAATTATATATATATATAAAAGTGTATATATAATTTTTATTTTTAAAGAGTTTAAGCATAAGTTGTTATGCATTTGAATATTTTTTTAACACATTGTTGAATTTGCAACTATTTTAATTCTTAAATAAAAGAACATTTATATAATATATTTTTGAGGTTATTAATACTACATCCAGTATCCCAATATGTATTCACCCTCATAAACGAGTGAGGATTCATTCTTTTTCGAGTGATAAACTCATTCTAAAAGGGTGATATATCACTCTATTATAGGGTCGTTTAATGACTCTTCAGCCCGAGTGAAGTTTTCACTCTTCCTTAAAATGAAAAATCACTCGAAGTCGACAGGCTCTGTTTTTTCTGGATACATCGAGTGAATTCTCACTCTATTCGAGTGAAAATTCACTCGAAGAGATTTAGAGAGTATACACACGATTTGAGAAAGAGAGAAAAATTCTATACCTCCCGTAAGGAAAAGATGAAATGAATAGTACCGCCTTCGAAACCGGGAGGTCCATACTAAGAAGCCTGTAGGTATAAGCCGTTTAAAAGAAAAATACAGGAAAATATTGTTATCTCTACCTGCGACAACGGTATTGGAGAAATACAGACATTTTACGGAATTTTTCACGGTGTCGCTCTGTTCTAGTAAATGTTTTCCATTTTTTTTTCAACAAGTGAATCAAATTGGTTTGTACGTTTAGAAGCAGTAGCGGATTATTTTCTAATCGTCAAATCTACAGCACTTTTATATATGTATATACATCTAATACTACAGCTTCATCCACATTTATAAAAAGAATATGAATACTGAAACTCATGTATGAAATACGAAATAGATCATTTTATTATTATCAATATTGTACAACATAATTACTGAAAAAAATAAGCAACGTTACCTAAATAACAACACTATAAAAAGTGATTTCTTTAATCAATTCTTATAAAAGTCCAGTTTCCAAAGAAAAATTCCAAAATAACGCAAAAGTCTTTTGGACCGGTACACACACGAGCGCGCGCGCATGTACTTATATATATAAAAATCACCGTCAAAGCTCAGCAGGAGCAAACAAGTCGGCAGCAAACTTGTGCGACGTGGGAGAGACATGGAGAGAGGGGAAGAGAGAAAGAGAGAAACGAAGGCGCGAGCCATTGCGGAATGTCGACCTGGAGAACGATGGATTTTCGGTTCTTTTGACCGTCTCCGTTGCCGCATTCGGTGATTTATGAACTTTTTACTCAGATAATTCAGTCGTAAAGAATCGTCGTTATCCGGATGCTGTGGCTGACTTTTTTTTATTATTCTTTAGTTTTGCGTATAGATTACGTCCTTTTTTTCTTCGGTGAATAGATGGCTTATTTTAGAATACAGTTAATAAGTAAATATGCATTATAAATAGATAGTTGTTTCAATTTTACACCACGATTTACTATCGCATACGACAAAATTATAAGTAATTATTACGATAAATTAGGTGTACCGATCAATGTAATAAACCGACATGTATATGTGTAAAAGTTAAAATGCAACACTTGTCGTTTGTACAAAGGACGTTATTGCGAGATACTCTGTACGCATTCTAATTGCGGTCATAATATTCATAATTTTTTTTTTCTGATGTTACGCGATCTACTCGCAGCTGATTGACGTTCTGCGTTTTTACACATCTGTTACAAATCCATTTATTCGTCCCAGTTCGATTGTCAATGTTGAAATCCGTAGGAAATTAAATAATTAACCATTTTTTTTTCGAGACTTATTTGCGCGCGAGGTAAAAAAGTTGTTAATTAATATGTACGACTTGTCAGTGCTGTGCGAAGTGTAGGTATATATTGGCTCTCACTTGTAAATCTACCACGTCGTAGTAATATTTTTCTATTTAACAAGTTACCGATTAAAATAAATACTGCATAAAGTTTGCATGATTACCGATCTAAAAAAAAGGAAAAAAAAAGCTGCCGTAATATATATAAATCATATCACATTATAATCTGCTAGTAATACGCGCATCGCGTATGTAATAAAACTTCCTTATACATACATCCACCGGAAAATTCAATAGCCCATAATTATAGGAACTAAAAATGATGTTAACTATATAATAAAAATCATATAAACAAATCCAAGTGTATACACACAGAGCTGTGCATGTATATGTTTATGCGCCTATATATATGTATACCTACGTTAAGTTCGAACTTGAATGGGTATTTCAACGTGCTCGTGCCCGCACCCCCATAAATATCAATTCCAGAGATAAAACGTCCGTCGCGAATTATGCGCTTACGCGGAGAGAGAGAGAGCGGAAATGACTTTGGCAAAGAGACGAAAAGGTGTATGTAGAAACGAGAGAAGTAGGAGGGAAGAGTATCGAGTGTCCTTCTCTCTCTCTCTCTCTCTCTCTCTCTCTCTCTCTCATTCGAAGAGTCTCAGGTAGATGCATATATATAAGCCTAGAATATACCAGTTATTGCCAAGAGAGAAAGAGCTCAGGCAGGTTTAGACTCGTTGCAACCTGCGCACACGGCGACAAGGTCGAGGAACTTGTGCACGAGGATACCCAACCGGTCTTGTTATATGCGATTTTCTATAATAGGTACGTGAAGTATTCTTTGATTTTCACAAACTAAAACAACCGCGCTTTTTCTTTCTCTTTTTATATATCGTATCTTTTTGTACAATTATCGATGTTTTTTCTTATTGGTATTTAATTGGGGATTAGGTGGTATGGGTATTTTTTTAAATCCACCTAATTATCATAAAATGACATGTTGAAAAATGAAAGACAATTTAATTTACATTATAAAATATATTAGTGCAAACAATAATATAAATATTTTTACTTATACTGGTCAAAGTTTGAATGATATACTGGAAAATCTATTAAATCGGTCATTATATTAACCGCGTTACAATTTTTTAATTTAATATTCAAAACTATTACTTATTTATATATTAACGAGTTTAAGATTAGTTTATTAAAAAAAAGGTATAGTGGAGAAAGAAAGATAATAGATCGCGCGCGCGCGTATAGTATAATAGCGTGGGCCGTTCACCTTGCGGATTGCATGACAAGAGGGCGATCGAACTCTCTTGGTATATAGCAGGGATTGCGACAAAACGATACGTAATTCACATCGAGGGCACGCGCGCGCGCGCGATTTCGCAACGTAATTTTCGTCGCTTGTCCTTTTACCAAATGACAAATGTTGGCTCTCTTCCTTTTATGGCTATACCCTCTTGCAAGAGATTGTTATTTCCTCTATATGTAATTTTCGTATATATTTATATACACCGGAGTAATGGAAGAATTTGAATTCTATTGTATAACTTGTTTTCCTTAATATAAATTTTTTTTTTTTAACTCACTAAAATTATTGATATTAATGTTTATTTCTCAATTTCTTTCACAAATTGAATTTATTTTAAAATTTTAAAATATAACTAACTACAGTAATCTTTATAAATATACACATACCACCATTCGAGTTAGATTAGATTTTAATTAAATAACTCTCTTTTTATATATACGGGCACGGAGAACATTGTCATATAAAACCCGCAGCAGCAACAGCACCAACGTAATACTTATAAATAACCCAATTCTCTAAAAAAAAAGAGGATTGGGAAGAATAGAAAAAGAGCATATATAGGGGTTTTTATAGTCGAGGAAACAAAAAATCAAGTTAAATAAATTCCCGAGAGTTTATATATACACTCATTCTCTCTCGCCATGTGGTAGACGAAAAAGCGTGTGACATGAATTTTTCTCGTCAAAAGAGAATGACGCCACCACCACCTAACGGACGTAAATGTTTTATGCATATACATTCGCTTGGGTCCACTTATTAAGCCTCGTTGAATGCACTTATCGCGCTTTTTTTTTCGTCCCTTACGCTTTGAAAGGAAGTAACACTTTGGAGAACCGTTACGCGCATTCGGATGTTATTATCAAATAGATTTTTTGATTATTTGTTTCAATCAAAAGACATTTATTCATATCGTTCAGAATAAAAATGTATTTGAGTGAATGATTCATTAGTAATTAACAATTTAGTAATCACCGCTTTTAAATCGAAAAATGAGAGAGCCGATCGTCAAAATGAATGAAGCAGAAACTAGGTAAAGTTACATTCTAAAAATTCTTACGAATGGCATTCCTTACATTTTATAGCGGGGTTATAGATATATATATATATATATTTATATATAAGCGGCATCTCATTACAATGTTTCAGCTACCGCATATAAATTTTTCAATTTACAAGACTCAGAACCGTGAAATTTAGACATAAATGCTATATTTTACAAACTTAACAATTCTACATATTTTGTGCTTTAAACTTAGGTGTGCACACAAACACATAGAGAGTGAGAGAGGGACACAGATGAATTTATCACCTGGAAATAGAAGAACGAATAATTCCAACAGCTGCTACAAGCTTTCTTTATTCGTCATGGAGGTGGGGTTAAGAAAGGAAATGAAGAGCGTCTTTCGGTTGTATATGTCTCGAAAAAGGGGTACAGGACAAAGCATCAAGAGCACATACCTTGTGTTTACGAGTCGAGACGACGATGGGACTTATGTTGTGTATATATGTGTATATACATAATAGTAGTTTCCTCTTTCATCTTTAAGGGGATATTCCATTTCGTTATCCTCGCGATGACAGTTGGTTTACTATAATATATGAACCTATATACGTTTCTTCGGTGAATGTGTATTTATTTACTTTAGTCGGATAGTACAATTTTTTAATTAATGCACTTGAAATAATATAGACAATTTTAACCCAAGTATATTTAGTATATATATATATATATATATATCGTTTAAAACGATAAAAATTTCTTTATTTTTTTTTATTAAACGTTTAAAATAATAAAATTGTATCAATTTTCCCAATGTCGTATCTTTAAAGTACAACAGCATTCTTTGAGGGGACACTCAGGCAGCCATAGGTTCACACGGGTGAAAAGGCTAAACGCGGACAAATTTGAAGTCTCGAGAAAGGGTAAAAAGAAGTACAAAATTTACTCCTGATGCCCTTGCGCGTATACCTATATACAGAAGAGAAAGAGGGGGAATCGAGTCCACAAGGGAATAAGAAAAAAAACGAAAAGCAAACCGCGTGATTAACGAGCCGGACGATCTTTCGGGTGCTTTTATCGCGGGAGAAAGGAGGCCCACCGACGACGAACCTGGGAGTGGACGACCGGCCGATTTCGAAAAGCAACGTCCTTAGCAAGGACGTTGGCTTGATCTGTTATATGTATGTGTGTCTGTGTGTGTGTGTGTGTGTGTGTCTGTGAGAGTGAGTGTGCGACCGCGATGTCTGTGTATCCGATCATTCTTACGTATATTTAACCTGCGTCCGGTATTTTTTTCGGCACGTTATATTACTTTCCCCACGATTCGAAATTGTTACCGGATTTACACAAGAAATGCCAAGATGAATTTTGTTTTTATTATTGTTATTAAAAATATTATATTTTCTTTTTTTTTCTTTTTTTATTTATATTTTAAATATAATTATATATTAATTAAATTTTGTATTACAATTTAGTAGCCCAAAATTCACTGATGTACTTTTTTTTCGAGACAAAGAAAAAAAAATGAGTAAACGAACAGAATTAAACAAATTATAACGTACTCGACAATAAACGATTTAATTAATACGCAGGTCTGAGTGTCTCTTTTAACCCGAAAGGAAATAACAAAAAGAGAAGGAAATTTCTTAAAGAAGCACGTACCATGGTGTATGTGTACACCAAGTGCATAACGGATGTAAAAGCGCGTCTTAAAGTCCGTCGATCAAAGTGTCGTATGTATACGCACATCCGATTCCCAACGGACGAGAGAGAGAGAGTCGCGGTTAGTGTGGTTTCGCGAATGTATCGGTCACGCTTCGTGCAACGACTTGACGCTTGTCGCCCGGACGGAAACGCGTTATAGCTCACGAAACCTAAAGAATGTGTGATACACTCTATACGTTTGTGAGAAACAAAAATTTTATACTTTTTTTTCTCCTGACCATCTCTGGGTTATTGTATATTTTAATTTCCCGTCTATTTTCAAAAATTAGCACACACAGGTAACGTTTCGTAAAGATGTATATGCAGATCTCGAATTTCACTTTTTTGAAAACATGTAATATAAATATATTTATATACATAAAAATCAATCGGTAGGCTCTACTAAAATATATAAATAAATTATTTTAATTAACATAAAAATTATATTGATAATTGATTTTATAGGCATAAACATATAGTGCAAAAAATGGGTTAATTCGCGTGACAATTGTTTTATAATTATTACGTAATAAATATAACGAATTGCCTCGTATATTATTAAAAATCCAATGAAAGGGAAGAAAAAAAGTCGCAGAGCCTAAAGAATGAAATAAAAGAGATGAAGAGCCAAGTTACATACTCGCGAAACCGAGAAGAAAAAGGATAAATAAAGGGAAGTTTGCGTGCAGAAAGGAAAAGCTCTTCTTCCTGGCAAATGCGGACGAAAGACGAGAGTGCAGTTAGAGACCTGCGTATCCACCCTCAAGGCACGTTGAATGAAATGTATAGCTTCTTTTCGTAGAGGTATATAGCACGTATATATATATATTGAGTCCAGAGGATATAATAATAAATGTGCTGGTATATGGGTATAACGAGCAGCGCGCATAAAAACCTATAATTTGAATAATTGTTCGCGGATGCTCGCTCCGTAGGAGCGGAGAGAGAGCGCGAGGAAATAGGGAGAGAGGAGAAAGAGAGAAAGGAAAAAAACAAAAACAAATAAATTGATGAGAAGCAAATTTTTGAATGAATATTTTCAAAATTGCGTAGCTGCACGTTGTAATTCTTGACCGCACGATATACTTTGACCAATTCGATTATTGCTATATATATATATGTCACTTCGAATGCTCGAATAGCTTAAAAAATTGTCAAAATTTAAACTGTCGTCGTTCACTCAATAAACCAAACACAAAAATAAATTCACAAATGCACACAAGAAAAACAATACCTTTACACGTACATCGAGTAAAGCACTTCAGCAACGCGTTCACTGTATTCTAGATCGATTTAGAATCACACGAATTCAAAGGTTCGACCGAGAACCGATCGCGAAAATCGAAGAAAAATGTTGCGATATATACTCCGTTTGTATGGGCTATAAAGAAGAGGCACGCAACAACGAGACGAGAGACAAAGCCTAACTGTCGACTCACGCGAATGCGCGCTCGACTTCGCTTTCAAATTAACGCGCGCCGTTAATTGGGCCCCATCGCATCACCGCGCCTAGAAGGCTCCTTATCGCGCATTCCAAACTTTCCGAGCGGCTCTTCCGCCGTTGCTCTGTTCGTATATGTGGAGGGGAGGGTCAAACCTTAACGTATTTGCGCACGTTAAGAGATAATTAGGGAAGATTACTGTTCCGAATTTTGAGAATGTCTTTTTCTTCCTTTCTTTATTTCGTCTGTGTGATTCATTTATGCTTCTGTTTTTTTTTGGTGGGAGTGACTCAAAACTAGATAATACTATTTTTTTTAAAAAAAGTCTTTTTGAACAATTATTTTAAAATATATGGTAGTGCTATATTTTAAATAAATTAATTACAAAATATTTAGAATTTAATTGAATCCAAAGGTTTATATATATACTAAACCAGCTCGAAGTATCTCTCGTATAATATCAATTAAGAGTAAAATTGTTATAACAGTAAACCACCGCATACGGGAAGAATTCTAAACAGGTAATCAACTTAACTCAAAATGCGCAATTTACGAAATTCAATTTCATAATTAATTCTTAGACGCGTGTATGTATATGTATATGTATATATGTATATGTATCTATATATGTATACACACAGTATATTTATAATCTACACGTAGACATATATAACTCTCTGTGTAAAGAACCGTGCGAGCGGTTAAAACTTTAGCGCGCTCTTCTATATAGATAAGATCGTCGTCTAAGGGAAAGGGACTGTAGGATCACGGACGAGTAAGCACGAGATATGCGAACCGCATCATCCCGATAAATAAATGCGCGCTCTCACGCGCAAGTATATATATACTATCCTCGTTTCCGCATTTTTCCTTAAGATGAGATTTTTCATAATCTCCGGGTTTTTATCCTCCAACGGATTATACTTTTGCGATGACGGTATTTTTGTTGATTTTATGGATTATCTAACAGGATTTTTTGATTACGATATTCACCCGATAACACTTTCGTGTTCCTTACACTGATTTTGAGTATTCAGATAAACGCATGGATTTTGTTTGGAAAAATATATAAGCGATAGTAAATATAAAATCAATAATGTGTATATATATATACATAAATGATGCTTTTCGATTAGGATTTTTATATCGAGGCATTGCAGTAATTAAACATTTATTTTAACGACCGATATCTTCGAAAGGAATTAAGGGACTTCGAAAAGCCAGAGAAAATTCTTTGTTCCAATATACATACATATACGACAAAAGTATAACACAACCATATCGGCAAATAAGATACATGCACATTATACATCAGTATTCAGATGGTTTGTAAATCGGGTTAATCAAATTCGAGGTTGCTAGCAAATAAGCATACATAAAAAATAGAAGGGAGGCGCATCAATTCTTAATATTCCGCTTAGACGGCTATTATGTACGCAGAAAGGAAGCAATTAAAAAAAAACGAGCTCCGGAAACTTCAAAAGTCCGAAGAGAGGTATACAGGGCGGAGCGAAAAAAGCAGTCAAAAAGAAGGCTCCGAGAATATAAAAAAAAAGGAATTTGAGAATTCCCTTAATCGTTTCGAAGACTATATACAGTCACCTTACTTCGTTGATTCGTACACATGGAAGATATATATGCCGACACGAATTAAAAGGATACGGGTTCGTCCGCTCTGCATTTTATTTTCATTCGAGAGAATTCAATTGAAACGTGCTGAACTAAGTGTTTAGGTTCTTGTTTCAACATTGTGGGGGTATCAACGTGACTAGAAAAGCAAAACAGTGATGATGACACTGTTGTCTACACTACTTTGTACATATTGCATCACTTGCGATAACGAGTACACGAGGTTGATTAATGTTATTATAATGCATAATATACATATATAATAAATTAAAACACGCAACATTTAACTTTAATCCAGAATTATATTTAATCTTTAGATAGACTAAAATAATCGAGAACATACCATCTAAATAACAGTTCTAAAAGAGGCTCTATACTTGTATATATATTTCTCCCGCTTGCATCTCGCGTCCTTAATCTCTTTTACAGTCTTACACCATCAACGCGCACGCGCGCACGTGTCACTTGCGTTTTAAGAACCTCTTGGGCATTTATACCTACATGTATATATACGTATACACAAAGCGAAACGCGAGCTTCTTTCCGACATTCCACAAGTATAATCCGCTTGTAAAACCTCCGAGGTGAATTTCGCACGTATAAACCCCTCCGAATGAACTTGCGCGCACCGACTTTACGAGGAAGACTCTTTTATACTGCTTTTCTCGCGATACTTTCGTCTAATGCATATTTATTGACGAGAAGAAGAACGAATAAAAGTTTGAGAAAGTATATAGTTTTGACTTCGCAAAGATCGAAAGCGATTATTGGATTTTGTATTGTTACAGTTTATTACTTTTTATTAGTTTTCCTTGGTTTCGCCATAAAATACGCGCTCAAAATTATATCGAGTTTACTGTTTTTCTATCCAATTGATGTACTTACAGAACATTATTATTTTAAGTAAATGTATATAATTCGCTTATACTAGATTTTAAACATTTCGTGACACTAAAAAGTAACATTTTTTTCTCAAGCATTATATTTTCTCACCGTGTGTATAATAAATTTTTGTAATTACTCGAGAATCTTAATTGGATCCGAAAGATCTCTCTTACTCTACCAGATTTTCAAATGTGTACGCATATACGGACGTGTCGTCCTTGTATCCGTTACGAGTTTCCTACATATGTACACGAGGAAGTATTTTATATTTTTACGTGATTTTTTTTAACTAAAAACTAGAACACAGATTCAGGATCGCATTAATATTGTTCACAGATATACGATCTTATAAGAGGCGAAAATCATTTTAAAAAAACAGTGAAACCGGTTATTGCGCTTCATTACATACACAAATAGCAGATAGTTGTGATATACTTTTATTCCAGATAATGATGACAATACAAAGTGTATCCGACTATTATTTTTTGTTGGATCTGACAATTATTGCGAAACTATTTAAACAAACGCTATATTTACCAATATCAAAAGTGAATTGTCAAATAACTCAGCGCGTAAGATATACGGTAAAAAATTATAATTTTCATCAAAAACTTGCAATTTAAAAAAAATCTAAGATTAATGAAATAATGATAGACGATGAATTATACAAAGTGCATGTACCGTATAAAAATCTTTACATCTCATCGGCGATTTCTAAGTACTGGGTTAAAAAAAGTCACCGATTTCTCTTCCACCGTTAGTTCAGGGACATTGTATAACCTGTACGTATTATACGTATTACACACAATGAAAATTCGCGTTTATATACATTCAACGTCCGCCGTAGTTTGCTCCAATTCAAGGCTTGTATATATGGATAACGTCCTTGAATATATACAACAATATACATCATGTATATATATATTTTTTTTCTTGTAGTAGACACAAGTGACAATGGCTTTTGTGTTTATATTATACCATCGCTCAGTTTTTAGTCGCGTAATATTCGTGTAACTCAATTTTTTAGCGCTATACCGGTATATACACGTAACAATGAATTACAACAAGGTTTTGAAAGAAGTGCAGGGACGATATCTGCGTTATTATTATTAAATACGTTTTTATTATGATTATTAATATCACTGAGGAAGTATTAAGACGACTGTTTTTTTTTATAATTACACTATTATAGGATTGCAAGAACTTTTTGAACTTTGAATTATCTTACACGTGTGCAATAATATTTAGAGTGGAAATAATAACCATTTACATTTCTTAAATATATTATTAAAACATAGTCTCTGTTAAAAATATTGTAAACATTCGTTAAAGATCTTAATTAATTTAATAGCTGCTAAGTAATTGAATTGTAATCAACATTATTTAACAAGAGACTCAAACACATTATAAAAAAGTCTGTTGAACTATATATAATTATGGATAGTCATAACCCCGATTATTAAAAAAAAATGATAACTTGTAATTTTAGGAAAAACGATCTGCACCGAGCACACAAGTATATATAAGGAATAGATCCTAATAGGAAAATCACGAGGCAATTCAAGTGTCGCGTGTCGATGCTTTCCCCTTAAAGCATTGGTGTACACTTGTATATATATATTGGATAGGGAGAGAAAGGAGTAGCCGCGCGCGCGAGTTGGGAGAGTCGAGTTTGGTTCCCACGCTTCCGCGCGCCTCGCCTTCAAAATGCCTTGCGGGTCTCCTCTCTGCCTCGCGAGCGGTCGACCGCGCGAATGCGAGATCAAGGATTTACGCCTGTATAAGTGGGTGGGTCGTGTGCCGTGATGTTACATCGATCGTTTGACGATCGATGATGGTAAATTGTATGGGTGCGCGAGCGGATTAATTACCTATTACATTACAGTTAGAAAGTTCATTCGGGCGTTAAGGAAGATAAAGAAGGAAAAGAAGAAAAAGAAGATTTTCGCGTGATGTAAGTATGCCCTTTTGCCCTCTTTATTTAGGAATCTATACGTTTCGTTGATCCATATACCCCTTCAGATTTCTGTATATTTGTATATCTGCATATTCAACGAAATCTTTACACTTTGATTCAACAAACTTTTATTTACCATAAAATATTGTACGTTGTGTGAAAAGTACGATAAAATTTGTTTGCGAAATCTTAGAAAAATATATATTCATCTATATATTTAAGCAATTAACCCAAACATCCCGATGCAAATCTGAAATTCCGAAAATACCATAGCAATTACATCATACAAGAAAATGCAATTAGCCATAAATTGTCTATGTATGCATCCGTCATATATACTCGAAATCCAATTAAAATTGAAGTAAAAATCACTTTTACATTACGTAACTTAACAATTCTATATATACTTTAGCCTACGAGCTAACTAAGAATTCCGGTACATACGTATAACCCTCTCCTGAATTTATTTTTCAATTTTTTTTTTTTTACATCGCTGTAATGGTTAGGGCACGAGTATCATAAAGTTCAGGCGCGCCCTGTACGTTTCTAATACCGGTAAACGGGAAGCGCATTACTCGATCGCCTGCAGCGGACGACTTGTATTCTTTAAACGACGAACTTTATAAGTACTCTCTCTCTATCTCTCTTTTTCGTTTGGTTACGACAATGGATCCGATTATCTTGGTATGCGACGAGGTACATTTAACGCGATTAAAATATTTTCTTGTGATTAAAGTGGGTGTTTATCGATAGGAAGTGAATTGTTTGAGAGTATGTATAAAATTATGTTTAATGTTTGCTAAACCAAAAAGAGTCTTTTGTTAGCTAAAGAGTTATAATTTCACTAATTTTATAGACTGATGCAGCTATGCAGTATGATTATTTGTTATCGAATATCTACCTGAGAAATTATTGTGAGACTTTAAAGTTGAATAATAAGTATATATTATAATTATAATTTTATCATATTTTCGCTTATTGAATATTTAAAAATGATAAAATAAAATTATATCAAAAACCAATAATTTTATAAAATTTCGTAAATCTAACAATCACGATTATAATATAAACTTATATTTAAAAAGTAATACTAAACACCTAGATTAAAAAAAAAATGTTCATTGCGGTTTTCCGTCATGTACGTTAGTCAATGGCCGTTAAATTGGCCTTTAATTAACGAGAAAAACGTAATTTCCTCGTTGGTATGTATACATATACATATACCTTTGCGATAACCAGGTGAAACTGCACCAGCCTTATAGATGCTTCATCCGTTACCAAGCGTTTGCAGATTATACGAGCGCGCAAACTTGAACTCGTGCAAAAGGCTTTGTGCGCGCGGGCCATTTGTCGCGGGTCTCTCTCTTTCTCTTTCGCGAGATAAACGTGAGAGCGCGGCGTATATGCGGTGTAATAAACCCGAGTTCACGTGCAGTTGGTTAATTTGGTGTACGCGGATATACGATGAGGAGCGGAGATTACGCTCCATGTCTCTTTTTTTTGTGTGTGCGAGGTTTTTGCGTTAGACCAAAACTCGGTTACGTACATATTTTCGGTTTTTGCTAATGAGATGTAACGTTACTTTAGCTTGATTCCTTAAAACGCACAATTTTTTTAGTCTTATTATCAAGTTGAAATGTAGTTAAATTAATATTTTAATTACATATTAATTAATTATTTGAATTAATTATTTGTAAAGCATACGTGATTTTATATATAGTTAGGTATAAATTGATTGCAAAAGAAATGATCGTGCGTTAGATCTACACTGTAATTTTCTGTCACTACTTTTTGCGTACGCGCATTAATGTCTCGACGTTTCTCATAAACATTTAAATTGATATATAACGTACACATTCACTCTGGTATATACGTTAAAATAAAACATATAGTTATAGTGCGAATATGATTGTCTTTACTTTTAAAAATCTTTATTTTATAATAAATTTAAATTTTTAGATAATATTCGACGTTCGTGGTTTTATCTTATCGGCAAATTGAGTATCCTTCATTTTACTCACGAAGAGGAAAAAAAGCGTATACAAACGTGCAAAATCGTAGAAGCAACCTCGAATCAAGGCAACTATAACCACACATATTTTCACAGCATATGCACACAAGACAACATCAAATGATATATCAACTCTATGCATTTACAAACTGCATAGCCATCGTCTCGATTATTCTCCATATAACTCTGACCGAAAGAAGGAAACGGGAGTATACCGTTTCAGTCTAAATCTTCTTTCACGAAGTTCCGCGTGCTGGTTTTATGAAACGAAGCGACCCGTGTTCACGTCAAGAATTAAGGAGAACGCGCGCAATGTAAGATATATTTTTTTTGCGCTCCGCGCGCGACTCGTGTGTGTGTGTATGCATTAAGCGGTTAACCGAACGAAAAAGGAACGAGTCATATGTATATAGAAAGTGCTCTTGCCACGATGCTTCTGCGAATTACGTGCATATTATGTGCGACATGTGTGTCAATGCGGGCTACATATACGTAACTAAAAATTGCGTGCTTATAAAATCTAAATAAACGTTCATTTATCTGGATCGGGATCTATATGTTGAACTTCATTGATTCATGCCGTGTGTATCATTTATGAAATTTGTAGTTTTGTCCAAGAAAGTTGGGGATGCAAAAGAATCGTCGTTTTAAACGTATAATTATCTTTCGAAAGTCGATAATTTGCTGAAAATGTATAGTTATGGATTTAAATAGTAGAAAATAAATCATTTACCTATTTTTACTATACGCAGAAGTTTACATACTATATTCAATCTATATATATATTTTGTAGGTAAAGATGAAATAGAAAATATTACGTGAAAACCATGACGCATTTTAAGGCACACACAATTAACAAACCAACAAAAAATTTGAAAGAAATCAGTAACACACCGAGTTAACTAAGCCTCTTCGAATGTAAAAATGTGATAACGTGCCAAATCAATGAACGAAACACAAAAGATCCGCTTTTGAAAAGATATATGGACACGTGTTACACCCGTATTTATCTAAGATCCCATTGTTAAGATTGTATTTAGTGAACTATTACGATTTTGTCACGCATATTTGTCCCACCCTCGAGTCGACAAATATTGATTTGCATCCTTTTAGATTGTGTAAATGCATACATCGTTATATCTCAAGATTATCTTGAAACGTTCCGATGAGGGCGTTTCAACGTGGTTAAATATTTTTATATCATAAGTGACCCATCGATCGATCCAAAAATATGCCTTAATCACATGTTAAGAATCTGAACGTTAATAAAGAAATCCTATTTATTAATAAAATATAGACGAAGTGAAGGTTTGTATTTAGATCGAGATACGAGATATATGTACCATGCGGTTCTGGGAGTGGAATGAAATAATTACACTGTGAAAATACGCGCAGGACGCTAAGAATTTTTGTAGATGGATGGTATGTCATCCTAAAGTGGAACGAATCGGCTCTAATGGACGATAATTAACGTGGTTAGAAACTTCTTTCGTGTGTACATATATATAACCTTTAACACAAACTCTTCGGTTCATCGAGAAAAAAATGTGAGATTCCATTTTAACGTAAATGATGACAATTCGAGCATCGGACTGAACAAATAAAGGATGTATTTATATATATGCTTCTCAATGTCATATAATTAACTTTTTTTATATTTCTACAATTTACTGTAGAACGTAGGTCACTATTTTACTGCAGTTTATGGTAATACTTTTTTACGTGTCAAAACAATCGAAAATTTTTTGTCCAAGGATACAAATACTGTAAAAAATAAGTTTCATCATGTATACACACAAACTTTTAACACGCGTAACAATCCTTCGAACGTACAAAAAATACGATTGTATCGAACGTTAAGAAAAAGCGTAGCAAATATATTTAACACGGAAAGCGACATTTTTCGGCAGTACAACTCTATATATAGCATACACAGAAACTTTAGAATTGTTTCGAAAACAGAGGATTAGGTAGGAGTCGCCAGGTTCAGGGATTTCACGCAAAATGCGGTATATAGTGGGATATCCTACCAAGAAAAGAATGACAGGCGTTGCAATCCCTCCGAGAGAAAATCTTCGTTCAATAAGCTGATGAAAGGGCCGGCTTGGTAATCGACCTGGAATGCAATCGATACGCCTCACCCGAAGGTTTAAAAGCTGACCGTTATGTGTTTTACCGGTGCAGTCGAGGTAAATTTAGTCGTATACACTCTCGTACGTATATATCTTATCCAAGGATCGTCTTCTTTTTTTTGAGAATAGTTGACTAGATTATGCACAGTTGCAATTGACGCGCGTAAGAGGATTGATGAAATCGTTATTATTGGAATTTTCTTCGGGTTGTAAGTGTAGTGATAATGATATTTATTAAAAAATTTATATAAGTATTTTGTTGAAAATTAGTTGACAATGTAAAACATTTAATACAAAACGTTCAATTACATTCGAAAATGTATACATAAAGAATTTAATGTAGATAGGATAAAATACATTTATTACGAGTACAACGCCGCGAAATGTAAATTGAATGTACGTAAATGAAAAAGGCTCGCCGTAACCGCATACAAAAATATCGTATTTCTAATTCTAAAACCCATTCCCTTTGTAACGCTATTTCAGTCGAGTCGTAATAATTAATCAAACTATATTTACACGTGGAGTACGTCAAGAAATTTATAACTATTTTAATTGAACTTCAAAGCGGGTATATATGGTACTGGAAGAGAATCGGTGAAGCTTGAAACATCTGTCGACTAGAACGTAAACTCGACGTTTTTCCCTTTCCCTTTTCTGTTTTTCCTTTCTTTTTCGTCGCGTTCGTCGAGGTATGTATATAACTACCAACGGAAGACAGGATTCAAAATATACCCGAGGGTAAAGCTTTAGGGGAGGGTTCAACATCTGGACGCCATATATATATATACACATGAATCTTTCTGTTGCGCTGCGTGAAAAAGGGTCGATTTTCTTTTTTTGCTGAGGTTTAACTTTGAAGAGGAAGTTATTAAATAACCTTATCGGTTTTGTGGGTAGTGACCATTCGGTATTTTAAGTACACAATTTGAGTACATGTCCTTTTGGAATTTAATATTCTTTTAACAGTCCGTTATTGAGGTATGGTTTTTTACACATTTCTTCTTATGGATTGTTATGTATTTACTTTCGTCTTAAAATTGTTATTATTGTTATACTATATAAAACGAAAAATGTTTTTCTTAATCGTACAATAGGCTTGTTTACTTTGTTCTCGTGTAGGATGAGCGCGACACTTCATTCAAGCCCATCTCCCGATAAAATTTTTTTCGACGCATTCCAAAGGAAACGCACGTTTCCTTCGGGGCAGCTATACCAACGATCGCACAATGAAACTGCACAAAAGGGAACGAATCGATCGACGAGATCCCGTCAATCTGTACTGACACCTATGCACACAACGGATCAATAAAACGGTACGTTGAAGAAAAAAAAATTCATGTGACGAATATACCAGAGTGCGATGAATGCCAGTACTGTCCATTAATCCTTCTGATATATAGATATTTTTTTAACTCCGTTATGTTTGAATAGGTATGGGTCTAACCGTCTGCTATACAATCGATTGATATCGATCTTTTATCGTCATAATTGTTTCCGAAGTGATTTTGGTATTAAATATTCGACGATAGAGGTCATTTAATTTTAATACGAGAATTAATGTTGGTAATGAATTTTGAATTACTTATCGAGTAATTATATATGCATGTATAGTTATAGTTATAGTTTGTAATTCATACAATTACAATTGAATTATTATTACATTGAAAATTATTTATTATAATTTTGATAAGTGTAATATTCGTAAAAATAATTAAATTTTCAATAGACTTTCCACAATCGCAACCTAACAATACGATTCAATTTTGCATCAACAGCCTTAAATTACCTTCAATCACTGAAGATACAAGAGCTATATATAGTTTGAACATAGTTAAAAACGTATATATATGCCACCTAACAAAAATCGATAAAAATTACGCGAAGTTATACAAAAGCTTCACACGTATACAAAAGGGCTGATAAGCGATAAATCAAATAATTTCGTAGGATACATATATGAGTATATACGTACAAAAGATGAATGAAAAAAATTGTCTGTTCACGGATTGATAAAACGAACGTAGTCTTTCAATGTCTCTCACGGTGAGAAAATTCGTCATAGGCTCCTGTTGCACACGTGCAGCAGCATATAATGGAGCATAAAAATATATACTTATATGTATAAGAATGTATGACTAATGACATTTCTCGACGAGTCTTCCAGGTGATTCAATCTTAAACTTGCGAGGCTGTTTTGATTAGAGGATCCGAGGGGTTATACCCGTTAGAAGAAACGTTTTCTATAGGTGGTGGTTACAGAAACCATCTGTAGAAATCGACGGTAGGAAATGTTTTATATCGCTAAAGTAAACAGGCAGAAGATAAGAATTTTCTTGTGGGTGACACTGACACGTAAAGAAAACTGATTTTAAACGATTTTCTGTTTACCGGTACTCGATTTTTTTTACAAGTTCCATCGGAACATTGGTTAAGATAGTTATATTTATTTATATTAATAGTGTAAAACATTAGTATAAAATTTATGATTAATCAAAAATGTTTAGTGAAATAAATATAATAGCACTTCCGTCAATCGTTAATACACCAATAAAATGCTAAAACGAAAATGAAGTTATATAGCTGCAAAAATTACGATAGATAGATGGAATTTCGTGAATGACCGCGATTCTCTCGCTATTCCCGTAAGGATGTAAATGAATGAGCGACCGTGAACGTCTCCATTCACCAGAACCTGTCATAACTAAAAAAAAAAGGCGACAAAATTCTAGTACTGTAGAGCAATATACAACACTTTTATGCTTGCTATAATAAAATAATATCAACTTGAAATAGATAGAACGAAGCATTTAGGATTATCATTATGAACCATTTACACGAAATTTAAAAAATAGATAATAAATGAATTAATTAATATGTTTTTAATATTAAATTTTAGCCAAAAATATAATTTACACTGAAGGTTCAATTGTCAATTGTTACTTATAATAATTACTATGAGTTTCATCATCCAGTGAAATTGAAACTGTATATACCAATCTACACGTAGTTTGCGTACTAGGAGCCTGAAAAATGAAAATATTCTCCAAGTGGAAAGGCTATTTCTAAACGAAATTTTCAATTACGCGCGAAGGAGGCAACTCGCATATCCTAGCAATCCGACAGGTAATAATACTACGTTACCATCATACATCCCGCGAGAACAAACTAAGTAAAAAAAAAATATCAGTATAAATGCAATACGAAGAGTATAGATGTAAGTAAGGTAGTTAGGAGTGAAGAAGATGAACGGATAATCACCTCATGGTCAGCAATGATGGGCGACTTGTCAAGTAAGTTCTCGGTGCTTACAGGACTTCGCGGCGGTGAAGTTGGACTTGCACTTGGACTGACGTGGAAATGTTTAGCTTCTTTCGCTTGCCGTTGAGGCGACGTACGAGCTGGAAAGCTCAATGTCTTGGTCCACTGGGACAATCCTCGCACCATTTTGATGTGTTAAACGTCTAATATCTGCACTCGATTAAGACACCTTCACAAGCGCACTAAATCTATAGAGGTATACTCAAGAAGAATCGCGTGCGCGCTTCTCCAATGTACAGAGTCGACTGAATGTTCCGACCGAGAGGCATTTAAGCCAGCTGCCTGTCTGCCGGGGTACGGCGAACCTGATTGGTCGCCCGGAAGAGAGAGAGAGAGAGAGACAGAGAGTGAAAGAGAGAGGGACGAGGACGGAAACGATCTGGTTCGCTTGAGGATGCTTCGATCAAGGGTGGGGGGGAATCGAATTTTTTTTGTCCGAGGGAGATTTGATGAGGAAGCTGGGAGATGCTTTTGTTCCAGGATAACCAAATTTGCGTGT
The DNA here is from genome assembly GCA_026168455.1 of Theocolax elegans. Classification (NCBI taxonomy): domain Eukaryota; kingdom Metazoa; phylum Arthropoda; class Insecta; order Hymenoptera; family Cerocephalidae; genus Theocolax; species Theocolax elegans. The sequence goes on along the minus strand of CM047426.1, from coordinate 9,648,212 downwards.
TATTAACGGATCGGTATTATTTTGTCGGGGTAAATTAAACGAGAGTATGGTTAATGGGTATACTATAACTTTCAATTTATTTACATTATTTTATTTTATCGCGAAATTTGACTGTAGGTTGTACTTGCATTCAATTTTAATATACAGTAATGAATTTGTTTAAATTAAATTGTGCGAACGTTAATATTTTAATCTTTAGTGTTTTCTTTATACGAGACAATAATGACGAACGATTTAAAAAATTTCGTAATAATGTTTATCAAATAGTTATTTTAAGAATATTATTTAAATTATTTTTATTGGGATGAAACATACATTTACATCGAATTTATATAAAACCCAAAAATTTATTTAAAATCTTAAATAACAATAATTTTGAAATAACTAATTAGCGTTTTCTTAGTTTCATCGACCAAAGCAACTTGTGTACTATAATGTAAGTTAAATTCAAGTTTATAAAACTAACACGCGACTGCATCATTTAACAAATGATAATCTTGTATACAATTAAAACGTATGCAGAAGATAATTGTATAGATATAAATGAAAAAACACAATTCCTGTACACTTCAAGCTGAAAAATAATCAACGACAATCACTTAAGCATATATGAGCTAGAAAAAAATGAAGGTGAAAGAGATCAGATGGCTATATGGCTATACGAAAAGATAAAAAAAGATCACCGCAAACAGCATTGAACCGAGATGCAGCTGTTACAGATCTTTCAAAGAGAGAAAGCGATCCGTTTCCCTACCGATTTTTCTGTTTCGTATTAATGTTCAAATGGAGGGGAAAAAATGAAAACACGTAATTACTCTCGATCAAGTTGCATACAACTGCATTCAATTAATGTATATGTGATTCTTGAACGCGTAGGCGGAGTAATAGGACAAGAGAGATTTATAAACGCCTAGTTCTGGATTTTTGTATAACTTGAATTGTTTCCTTAGGTTTTCTATGGGGACGTAGTAACAATATAATAACCAAGATCTTCTGATAGTGGTGATGCGTAATAATAATTCTGATAATTATAGGAATTAGCGTGGCTAATGCGCATATATATGCGGAATATTCGTGAATACCGTTAAATACTCTTTTGGGATTTTTTGAGTAAGTTTATTAGTTTAAATTTTTAATCACATATTTACATATAACTTTATTTTTATTAAAAAAACAGTATTGCATTCATCTTTCTAATTGCACATTGCTTTATATAATTAGTAATTGTTAATTAGGTTAAATTACTATATCAAGCATAAAAAAATGATACAAAATTTGCTCACGATACATATTTCCAGGATTAATAATCGTTTTATAAACTGCGTACGAAACGTCAGCAAGAAAGCATTAAGAATCAATTCTTCAAATTGAGTTTGTCAGTCAATCAATCGGTAGGAATCGTCAGTACTGAAAAGCGAAAATCTTTCAACGAAGGATAAAGTCGAAGCCACTCAAGAGGCAGACCCAAGAGAGAAACCGCACTCGAAATGCCGCCAAAGCTGTGACTTCATTCAAAGAACCCACATTGTCCTTTGAAAATCGCAAACGAATGAAGAGAACAAGCAGATTTATGAAATACCTACACGTACGTTTTGCAACTTTTAATATCTACTAATGTAATGTCGGACAGAGCTTAATAATTAACAATTAAATATTAAATTATAATTTAATATTCTAAAAATTTTATTACTTATATAAGGTAAATTTTTACAAACTGAATAAGCTAATTATTATAAAAAGTAAAGATAAATAATAGTTATATTAAATTTACTATAAACCTGTTGTAAATACTTGTAAAGTCTATTAAAATGAATAAACCACAGGAAAAAAAAACCAATCATAAACTACCGATTCATGATTAAAGATCCGATCACCAAGCCATCATAACAAACAAAAGAATGATCCTTTCTCTCTCTCCCTCAACGACAACAAACGACGACGCCTTTAATTTGGCCAACCGCTCAGATTTTCCAAACGCCCCCAGCCGTCATCATCTTCGTCTCAAGTTTTTTTTATTCCTCTACCAAGAACGATCTTTCTTGCATTCCCGCTAAGAGTCACGATCCAAGGTACTATAGAGTAAAAGAGAAACATCGAACTCTACGGCGTGTGCCACATCTGACCGAGAGGATATTCCGCTCAACGATTTTCCGTAAAACCTGAGTGAGGGAGTGAGACGCAGTGAGTGCAGGACTCTCGGCACGCGCGCTCACATACACATACAGACATTCTCCGCGTTCAACGATTGACTGAGGCGATTTTTAAAATCCGCTTGGCAACCGTCAATGGACGCTTATTGCGAAATACCTTTGGTTTCTTTCTCAAGTTGAATCTTTCTTCTTTCTTTTTTTTAATGATACTATGTGGACGATGTATTTTTTATTAACGAGATTGAAATTTCTAAGGCATTTCCGCAAGATCGTCTAGCAATTCGTGTTATGAATCCGATGCTCGATAAATCGCTTTGTTTTTTTTAATTGTTTTTAGTTTACGATTTAATCATTTCTACGAATCGACAATCTACATAATTAAATCTATCTCATTAAATTTTTCGATATAAAACCCAAAAATTTATTTAAAATCTTAAATAACAATAATTTTGAAATAACTAATTAGCGTTTTCTTAGTTTCATCGACCAAAGCAACTTGTGTACTATAATGTAAGTTAAATTCAAGTTTATAAAACTAACACGCGACTGCATCATTTAACAAATGATAATCTTGTATACAATTAAAACGTATGCAGAAGATAATTGTATAGATATAAATGAAAAAACACAATTCCTGTACACTTCAAGCTGAAAAATAATCAACGACAATCACTTAAGCATATATGAGCTAGAAAAAAATGAAGGTGAAAGAGATCAGATGGCTATATGGCTATACGAAAAGATAAAAAAAGATCACCGCAAACAGCATTGAACCGAGATGCAGCTGTTACAGATCTTTCAAAGAGAGAAAGCGATCCGTTTCCCTACCGATTTTTCTGTTTCGTATTAATGTTCAAATGGAGGGGAAAAAATGAAAACACGTAATTACTCTCGATCAAGTTGCATACAACTGCATTCAATTAATGTATATGTGATTCTTGAACGCGTAGGCGGAGTAATAGGACAAGAGAGATTTATAAACGCCTAGTTCTGGATTTTTGTATAACTTGAATTGTTTCCTTAGGTTTTCTATGGGACGTAGTAACAATATAATAACCAAGATCTTCTGATAGTGGTGATGCGTAATAATAATTCTGATAATTATAGGAATTAGCGTGGCTAATGCGCATATATATGCGGAATATTCGTGAATACCGTTAAATACTCTTTTGGGATTTTTTGAGTAAGTTTATTAGTTTAAATTTTTAATCACATATTTACATATAACTTTATTTTTATTAAAAAAACAGTATTGCATTCATCTTTCTAATTGCACATTGCTTTATATAATTAGTAATTGTTAATTAGGTTAAATTACTATATCAAGCATAAAAAAATGATACAAAATTTGCTCACGATACATATTTCCAGGATTAATAATCGTTTATAAACTGCGTACGAAACGTCAGCAAGAAAGCATTAAGAATCAATTCTTCAAATTGAGTTTGTCAGTCAATCAATCGGTAGGAATCGTCAGTACTGAAAGCGAAAATCTTTCAACGAAGGATAAAGTCGAAGCCACTCAAGAGGCAGACCCAAGAGAGAAACCGCACTCGAAATGCCGCCAAAGCTGTGACTTCATTCAAAGAACCCACATTGTCCTTTGAAAATCGCAAACGAATGAAGAGAACAAGCAGATTTATGAAATACCTACACGTACGTTTTGCAACTTTTAATATCTACTAATGTAATGTCGGACAGAGCTTAATAATTAACAATTAAATATTAAATTATAATTTAATATTCTAAAAATTTTATTACTTATATAAGGTAAATTTTTACAAACTGAATAAGCTAATTATTATAAAAAGTAAAGATAAATAATAGTTATATTAAATTTACTATAAACCTGTTGTAAATACTTGTAAAGTCTATTAAAATGAATAAACCACAGGAAAAAAAACCAATCATAAACTACCGATTCATGATTAAAGATCCGATCACCAAGCCATCATAACAAACAAAGAATGATCCTTTCTCTCTCTCCCTCAACGACAACAAACGACGACGCCTGTAATTTGGCCAACCGCTCAGATTTTCCAAACGCCCCCAGCCGTCATCATCTTCGTCTCAAGTTTTTTTATTCCTCTACCAAGAACGATCTTTCTTGCATTCCCGCTAAGAGTCACGATCCAAGGTACTATAGAGTAAAAGAGAAACATCGAACTCTACGGCGTGTGCCACATCTGACCGAGAGGATATTCCGCTCAACGATTTTCCGTAAAACCTGAGTGAGGGAGTGAGACGCAGTGAGTGCAGGACTCTCGGCACGCGCGCTCACATACACATACAGACATTCTCCGCGTTCAACGATGACTGAGGCGATTTTTTAAAATCCGCTTGGCAACCGTCAATGGACGCTTATTGCGAAATACCTTTGGTTTCTTTCTCAAGTTGAATCTTTCTTCTTTTTTTTTAATGATACTATGTGGACGATGTATTTTTTATTAACGAGATTGAAATTTCTAAGGCATTTCCGCAAGATCGTCTAGCAATTCGTGTTATGAATCCGATGCTCGATAAATCGCTTTGTTTTTTTTTAATTGTTTAGTTAGTTTACGATTTAATCATTTCTACGAATCGACAATCTACATAATTAAATCTATCTCATTAAATTTTTCGATATAAAAATCTTGGAAAGAGCATATTATTTGATTTCATCATATATTTATAATGTCACTATGTATATATATAAAACTTTTATCGCAACAATCTTCCCAACAATTCTAATTGTAAGCTAAAAAGAATTATACACGAAACCCGTCCAGAAATGTGTATACAAAACAAACTTGACAATTGAAATCTATACGAAATATGAGTAACCGACAGATAAATAAATCTTTCAAATACATAAAAAACTATAACGAACTACCTACGGATGCAATTTTCAGATAAGATACAACTGTCCATTTCGCCACTTAGAATCGTTGCGTATACATTGAGCGATGATTTAAAATCGTAAATTGTACCGAGATTACATACATAAATAGAGAGAGAAAGGTTTGTGAGAAGATATGCAGACAGATCGCCCATCATGACTTTTTCCATTTGTGCACATCGGACTCACTTATGTAAGATTTATACAAGATCGACAAAGCGGGTGAAATCGGAACGTACATAGTATTAGTCAAAGGATAAAATTCTTTATCGATTTATTTGAATTTTACGCGTGTGAATTGCAAGATGTACATATCGTATATGTATATATTCAAATGTATAGTATTTCAATTGAGCTTGCGAATCGTATGTAATTGAATGATTTATTTTTAGTAATTTATTAAAAATTTCGGTTTCATATTTTCCTCCTAAGTTTGTATTTATATACATATACAGAAGTACATAACGTACATTAATTAATCTGCATCTTGTATCAAAGTTATCAAGAAAGTTCGCGGATGTTAAATTTTTAGCTTTCTTAAAATAGATAATTACATTCGATAGCTCTGACAGAGGATTTTCTGTATATTTTCGTTATGAAGATAATACTCGATAAATAATCGAAAAATCTGGGAAAATAAGACAGATTCCGGCGATTGTCAGAAAGTAAATTACAACTCATTGATAACAGTCGCTTAATGTATACAGATGCAGTAACCGATTAAAACACCAAGGTGTATCATAAGTAGAAAATTAAAATTAATAATTAAAAAAAAACAAAAAGGTAAATGGATATGTTATATTATATAGCAAACAACAATTTTAAATGCTCTCGTCCCACGAAAGATTCCACTGACGCATCGAGATTGAGATAGCACAACATCGGCTTCCAAGAGTTCCAACGATATCACCGCGTGCGCGCGTCCTCCACTATACAATTCCAGGCGTCGAATGTCTCGCGCTCTCAACCATAAGACCCTATCTCCGCCCATTTTATTCGAAGAGGAAAAGGAAACATCGAACTCTACGGCGTGTGCCACATCTGACCGAGAGGATATTCCGCTCAACGATTTTCCGTAAAACCTGAGTGAGGGATGAGACGCAGTGAGTGCAGGACTCGGCACGCGCGCTCACATACACATACAGACATTCTCCGCGTTCAACGATTGACTGAGGCGATTTTTAAAATCCGCTTGGCAACCGTCATGGACGCTTATTGCGAAATACCTTTGGTTTCTTTCTCAAGTTGAATCTTTCTTCTTTTTTTTTAATGATACTATGTGGACGATGTATTTTTTATTAACGAGATTGAAATTTCTAAGGCATTTCCGCAAGATCGTCTAGCAATTCGTGTTATGAATCCGATGCTCGATAAATCGCTTTGTTTTTTTTTAATTGTTTAGTAGTTTACGATTAATCATTTCTACGAATCGACAATCTACATAATTAAATCTATCTCATAATTTTCGATATAAAAATCTTGGAAAGAGCATATTATTTGATTTCATCATATATTTATAATGTCACTATGTTATATTAAAACTTTTATCGCAACAATTTCCAAACAATTCTAATTGTAAGCTACAAGAATATACACGAAACCCGTCCAGAAATGTGTATACAAAACAAACTGACAATTGAAAGCTATACGAAATAGGTAACCGACAGATAAATAAATCTTCAAATTACTAAAAAAACTATAACGAACTACCTACGGATGCAATTCAGATAAGATACAACTGTCCATTCGCCACTTAGAATCGTTGCGGATACATTGAGCGATGATTTAAAATCGTAAATGGTACCGAGATACATACATAAATAGAGAGAGAAAGGTTTGTGAGAAGATATGCAGACAGATCGCCCATCATGACTTTTTCCATTTGTGCACATCGGACTCACTTATGTAAGATTTATACAAGATCGACAAAGCGGGTGAAATCGGAACGTACATAGTATTAGTCAAAGGATAAAATTCTTTATCGATTTATTTGAATTTTACGCGTGTGAATTGCAAGATGTACATATCGTATATGTATATATTCAAATGTATAGTATTTCAATTGAGCTTGCGAATCGTATGTAATTGAATGATTTATTTTTAGTAATTTATTAAAAATTTCGGTTTCATATTTTCCTCCTAAGTTTGTATTTATATACATATACAGAAGTACATAACGTACATTAATTAATCTGCATCTTGTATCAAAGTTATTCAAGAAAGTTCGCGGATGTTAAATTTTTAGCTTTCTTAAAATATATAATTACATTCGATAGCTCTGACAGAGGATTTTCTGTATATTTTCGTTATGAAGATAATACTCGATAAATAATCGAAAAATTCTGGGAAAATAAGACAGATTCCGTCGATTGTCAGAAACTAAATTACAACTCATTGATAACAGTCGCTTAATGTATACAGATGCAGTAACCGATTAAAACACCAAGGTGTATCATAAGTAGAAAATTAAAATTAAATAATTAAAAAAAAAAAAAACAAAAAGGTAAATGGATATGTTATATTATATAGCAAACAACAATTTTAAATGCTCTCGTCCCACGAAAGATTCCAACTGACGCATCGAGATTGAGATAGCAACAACATCGGCTTCCAAGAGTTCCAACGATATCACCGCGTGCGCGCGTCCTCCACTATACAAATTCCAAGGCGTCGAATGTCTCGCGCTCTCAACCATAAAGACCCTCTCTCCGCCCATTTTATTCGAAGAGGAAAAAAATTACTCGCTTTTCCAGTAGAATCTTACGCTTACACGTATATAGGTATATATATATATATTATACACACAAAAGGAAAAAAAAACATTATATATACATTTGTGAGATAAAGTGACACGAAAGAGGACGGATTTAAAGCGGCTTGTATGAAAAGCCTTTCGCAGGTGAGGAAGATAAAGAGGAAGAGAACTCGCGAGAGGTATACACCGATGGGGACCACGCATACGTGTGGACGTATATACACGTATAAAGTATAGGTGTATATAAAAGTTTGCTCGACCAGCTGGCGTGGCCTTCCTCGACCTTCCCCCCACTATACAACAAGAGTTCCTTTCCTCTCTCGTTTCGTGAGGTTTCTCTTTTGGGGTCCATGTCAACGCGCCAGAATGACATTGCGCCAGAAGCGTATTACGGACGGTTTCCAATTGAGAAGAGAAGGTGTCATTGCGCCAGCAGTGCCGACAACTTTAACGCGGCGAGGGTGCCAAATTCAAAATTGTATGCTATTTTGCATATATCTTACTTATGTTTAGATGCGTGCCTATATGTATACACGACCCATATGTATATATATGTGTGTGTATATATATATATAGACACACACACACACACACACACCATATATACACAAATATAGTATGTATGTACATATGATATATGTGTGTATATGTATATATGTTTTGAAATAAAACAATATATATATATACATATATATATATATATATATATGCGCATTATTTATTTTCTTTATAATTTAATATGATTATTAAATGGTTGAAATAAAGCAATGTGTACACACACACACACATGCCATTTAATAATCATATTAAATTATAAAGAAAATAAATAATGCGCATATTATATATATATATATATATATATATAAACATCAGTATCGGTACTTATGGTGACATTACGTGTTATCTTGGTGTTTTGAGGTTATAAAACATATGTAACGACTCAGATATAAGGGGGAGAATATTAATTGATAAAATAATGCATAACAAACCAATAACCCAAATATCCAATAACCCAAATACCTAAATACCCCTCACGGGTAAAAAAGCACACTTTGACCTTATAATATTAATGAAGGATTGAAGTTATAACCTCATCGAAGTGCCGGAGGCCGGAGGCCTCCGGCACCTCGAAAGACGTTATAACTCCAATCCTTCATTAATATTATAACGTCAAAGCGGGGCTCACAAAGCTAATTTTCCGATTTTTTGTGTGTCGGCATAAGTACCGATTCATCAATTTATATATATATATTGTTTTATTTCAACCATATACATATACACACATATATACATATGTACATACATACATATATTTGTGTGTGTGTGCGTGTGTATATACACACATATATATACATATGGGTCGTGTATACATATATAGGCATACAATTTTGAATTTGGCGCCCTCGCCGCGTTAAAGTTGTCGGCACTGCTGGCGCAATGACACCTTCTCTTCTCAATTGGAAACCGTCCGTAATACGCTTCTGGCGCAATGTCATTCTGGCGCGTTGACATGGACCTCTCTTTTGTGGTCTCAGCCGAAAGCGAGGAAATTTGCCGTTCGAGACGTACACAATGTACGAGAGGGCATGAATTTTCACGTTTGATTTTATTATATTATTGGTTTACTGTGTGGGGCCACATTTCTATATGATTTTCTTCGTATTTATTCAATAAGGATACTTTTAGTGCTTTTATTCGTTGCAATATAAAATGAAGTCTATATAAAATATTATGTTATAATAAAATATTAATAAAAATACGTGATATAAAAAATAATCAGTCAATTAAGAAATTATAGGCATGTGTAGGAGAGAAAACCGAGGTCTCAATATCGTAGACGTTTACCTGGGATGTCGAATCAGATAAACTCGTATAGCCGTTTGCATCTTAAACCTCAAGACATAAATTAGACCACCTAAACCTAAAGGCAAAGGAGAATTGGACCGCTCGACTACACGTATATAATGTTTTCAGTTCACGTACAACAAACTTGCCGACACAGAAATACCGGTACGTCGATCTCGAATACCCGTAATGATCGGCCTCTCTCTCCCTATTGCAGATGCTTTTGCGTGCAAGATGTGTGCGCCTCCGCCTCTTACTTCGACCGAAAAATCCCTATTTTTAACGGATTTTCTTAGTCCTTTCCGTCATACACGTATTAACGTAGGCAGGAAGTATCATCCCCCGAAATTTGCAAAACAGGTGGAATACCCATATTTTTTGGAATTATGTACTTAAAAGTATACGTAAATACCGTAATTCGCGCGTAACATTTATATATAGACAATATTTGGTAAACGGGTATTTTGAGCCGATGATGGACAATGCGAATTAGTTGAAAGAATGTATACGCTGACGAGTCGTTTACCGAAAGAGATGGTCTATACATGTATAAATAGGTACAATATATCCGGGTCGTAACCGACTACCTTTTCATACACACGTTACTTTACAACTCGACCTGCTATAGGTATAAGGAAGCTACCCGAGCTATGGGTATCATTTCTAATGACACTCGTATAATAGACCCGGTGCATAATCCTCTCAGCGAGAACATCTTGACGTATACACTTTAAATATATGAATACGCACGCAATTTTTAATTCTTTTTAATTTAGACTTACCTAACTAGGGGATAGTGTACTGTATAATATCAATTGACATTGCTTACCTGGAACATAAAAAAGTTAGTTATTAGTTAATGGTCTTTTATTAAATTGTAATAATATGTTAACATGGATATTTTACTAACAACAATACATCATTATTTCATTCATTGCATTAGTACATAATATAAATAAAACAATCTATTAATATTAATTGAGATAAAAAATTGTATTTGAATATATAACTTTGAAAATTGTTTAATTTTTTATCATTTTTTAACCAATTGCAAACTAAAGCAATAAAAATATAATTATTTACATCAATGCATAGAAAAAATGTTTAGTGATTATAATAAAATATTTAATAGAAACAATCAAATAAATTTCATCCATTTTACACAATTTTTACAGACATTTAATGCAAATAAATATTTATTAAATTCACTAATTTTTTTTTCTGCGCCATTACAAAATCAATCATACACTTGAAATAAACGCTTTTCAAGAACCCTCTATGCTGACAATGAAAAACGAGTAACCCCTACTGACAGCAAATGTCGAAGAAAACCAATCACATATGTACATATATGCGCGACAATTAGTTCATGCGCTCTCGAAATGTCCTCTCGAAAAAAGGGCAGAACTTTTAAGTACACGTAATTCGTCTAACATAAGAGTTTCTCCCTTTACGATGCAGTGGCTCGTAATATATATGCATGCACTTAACAACCGTAGACAATAAATTGTTTATGACTTCCTAAAATTTACGCGCGCGTTCGTGAGGACCGACTTGTCACGCAGCGGAAAATCTTACGAAATTTGAGTACCAAGTAGCTATGAAACGAAATTTGAGAGGGAAACTCCACCCTGAATTCCGAGGGATGCAAAGAAAACGCGTAGGTTATAGTCAGCATGAAAGGAAACACGAGAAAAATATAACGAGAGGAAGAAAAATAATCACTGGAATTTTCTTTTGGATTGGTATTACATTTGGTTAGATAGTGTTCGTTGTTATTGTCCTTTTAGTAGTTTGTATGGTTTAGATGGGTTCAGAAGTCGCGTTAACATTTGTTTTAATAATTGCATTGTATTGGTACAAAAATTTATTTTACAAAGTGGACAAAGGGTAAAAGAAAAATAGAAAAGCATATTGAATGACAGAAGTATAAATATCTACATGAATATAAAGGAAAATGAGAGGGACAAACTGATGGGGAGATTTCGACTGATGAGGTTTGTATAAGTAAGATTGTCCGTTTTCTACGTTCCCCTCTAATGTTCAAACAATTAGCTCTCAGATTTCGGGATGATGAATTAATTTTGGATAGTATAACGACGCAAACAATGAATACAATATTTGTTGAATATATAACTATATATAAGCAATTTTATCGTTTATTCATTTTCTCCACTATAAATGAAAATATTAAAACACGCCCACTGAATAATAAACATTTTGTTTCCATTTCGTTCCAAGTCCTTGCACATATTGGTATTTTAACCGAGTACGTGAACGACGCTTGACTTTGTCTCTGTATATGGTACGTTGAAACCGAATAATTTGAGTGGACATCTGTCGTAGCAGACTGCACGACTTTGACATTTCGCACGTACATTATATATGCACAATATGCGTCTGGTTGTGGGCTACATTTGTCGTCAAGTAATTTTCGCTCAAATGTTTTGGCGATCGCGTGCGGTTATCTAATATGTTTTTATTTTTGGTATAAAATTTCTAAAATAACATATGGGACTTCTTTTTAAAAAAATTATTTAATGGTAATTCAAAATAAAAGTTAACAATAAAAATAGTTAGTAAAATGTATTTATCTTTTTTATAGTATATGAATATTATGAAAAGTATCAGATTTTAAAGGAATTATAAATATTATTATTTTTTGTAGGTAAAATTTATTCTATTTAGCATTTATTATATGTCTGGTAAAAATTATCTATAAAAATAGTAATAATTTTTATTAGAATTTGTTCTTCATGTTCTTTGTCAATTATTAAAAAGCATAAAATTAAGTTTTTAGAAAATTGTATTTATATTTTTATTTTGAAATTCGTACGATTATCAATAAAAAGCGATTAAACTTTAATATTTTACTATCTATCGCAATCATCAGAATCACTCATCATTTAGTAATGATGTTTCACTAACATAGTATATATAGCTAATACTTTTTTTCATTATAATTTTCAGTGTGGAGGAATATCTTCCTTATATGTATATATACTTAGTTTACTTTTAATTAGTTTAATCTACCTTTCGTGACAATTAGTAATAAGAAAAAAGGTAGAAACTTAAAGAAATCTCCTATATGCGGGTGTATATGACCGTCTCTCAAGATGAAACTTTCGGATAAGTCACGTAGGATCCTAAAAGGGGGGAAAAAGAAAATCGAATAATGAGTTTGAATCATAAGATTTCCAACTACTGGTCTACCATTCACTTTCATATATGAAATTATAAGAAAGTATGGATCTCTAGGTAATGTAAGTCCGTTATTAATCGATGCATATCGTGTACTAATGCAGAGTAAAATGATATTATAGCACGGCAATGAGTGAGAGCTATAAGTGAAATTTTTTCTTATGCGCGTAGAAAATTTTATGATTTATATTGTAATTTCTTTACGAATTGTTTAAATTGTGAATTTCTTAATTAAAATTAATAAAAAATATGATAATATAAGATAAAATACCTTTGTACATGGGTCAAATAAGGGATATTTTATTCAACGTATCACTGAGAAAAAGTTTAGATTAAAAATTATAATAGTGTCTAATAAATGCATCACAGACTGACAAATTACGGAAATTACTATAGTTTCTAGTAAAAATTACTATAGATTATAATAAAATTTACTATAATTCTTGAAATATATATTATAATTTTTCTAAATTTTAATATAAACTATAGTAATTTTCCCCAGTTTGTCAGTCTGTGATTTATTTACTAGAAACTATTGTAATTTTTACAAAATATTTTGTAATTTTTAATACTAAATTTCTTTCCGTGTATAAAATAGTTGTAGATATAATAAAAAGCATATCAAATAAAGAGACTTAAAAAAATATACGTTGATTAATTATACCATAATAACATTGTAATATAGAAACATAATATAGCTCCACTCAAAACTGAGTATATAATATCCTTGCAAAATAACAGCATTTAATCGAATTACACATTGGGGCCGAAAAATCGAAAAAAATATGTGCACGCGTGCCAGTGTAGTTATAAGCAGGTGCAACATTGGCACGCGCTCTTTTGAATCGAACGGAATCGAGAAGTCGATGGATAAGGACCGGTCCCCCATTCACCAAGTCCCCAAAAATGTGCATAAGGCAACGCGTGCAGGCGGAGCTCAACGTACATCCATGCAGGCGTGAAAAATCATAATGCGACACGAGATTGATTTTGAATTTTACACAGGGGGCCAAAATTCAATAGAAAAAAACCAGGTGGATAGGTGTGATTATTCGATTTGACCATTTTTTTTGTCATATTGTTGGTGAACAATATATAAATTTGATTGCTTTGTTATTGGGTAAGCCAGGTGATGGGGATGTACTGAATCGCAAGGATTGATGGTTGCGTAATTGTATATAGGGATGATCTGCTTTTGATTTATATCAATTTCGTACGTCAATGTGAACTCACGTACAAAATAGCGCTAAAACGAAATCTACGCGTTTTTAAAAATAATATTAGTAATTTGGTTAAACAAAAATGTCTATATATATAAACATAGAAAAAAAAGTCGGTGAATCCTATTGGATTAGATTAAATAAATGTTTAAGAACACATTGAAAAAATAACTTTTACAGTCCTTTTTACATTCGTATTATAAAATAATTAAAGTCAAATGTAATCATCGATTAAACTAATTTTCATCGATGTAATAAATAACATCGCCACTAACACCTAATTACAGAAACACTTTTGACACCATTACAAACTTTCTAATTACGATAATAATAATTGGAAAAAAAATAACGATCTTAGAGATGCCATTAAAGTTAGCTAAATGAAGAATAATTTCCCGACGTATATATATGTGCGATTAAACCTCATTATTACACGTCATTGCCGTTGCGGAGATTAAATGGACCTAAGTATGTAAGAAAATCATAGTGCAACTTTCTCGGTCCGTATAATAATTACATCATCCTGATGAACATAAAAGAAGACTGGTCTATTTCCTATCGAGAGCACATTCTCACTTGATGCAATATTGGATTTTCTTTTTAATTGGATTACGTTCAACGATTTTACCCATCTCATTAAACATGCCCTTTTCATCGAAAATCGTCGAAAGAAAAGAAAAATATAAACGAGTCCAAGGGTTAAAACAAATCGCATTGTGCCAATGGGTCAATGCTGCAAACAAATGTTATATATACGCGTGACGACAATAAAATACACTAGGTAATTGAGAGTTTTTTGTTTCGTCATTACATGCATATTTCTTATACCCAAACGAGATCGTATAGAAGTTACTTATAGATTAAGAGATCCTTTCTTTTATCACTGTACAAAAGTAAGGTAAAGTGTTGATGAATAATTAATTATTAAGTATACGTTTTTTTATCGTAATAGAAATTTAACAGTACAGCGTGAGCATTCATCCCTGTTGATCGACTAAGCTCGTATAAGCTTCTTAGGTTAACGAGGGTAATAATAATACGCGATGAACTTAATTTATAATAGCTAATTCAATTGTTTAACAGATTAGCATCAGTATTGAATCTGACAAAATAGAGTATAGCTCTTGTAAAAGAAGTTAATAAAAAAAATTGCTCCATATATTCGATGAATTCCAAGAATTCAGAAAACTCCAAGTGACCGAGCATACTATTATATACGATAGATACCAATCTAAAGATCTTATCTTGCCAACTAAAATCAACCTTAAATTACAGACAGATCACAGATCTCTCATTAAGGTGCAACATCTTCGAACCATGCGTATAGAGCTCTCCCTTTAAAACTATTCGAACCATCTGATCGCCAGGTTTGCGTGTATATATAGGTATAGGTATAGAAAATTTGAAAAGTACGTGCAGAATCACGGAGCGATCTTGAAGTGTTAAGAGGAAGAGAGGAAAACGTCGAAAAACCTGGTGAGCACTTGCGGCTATAGAGAAAAACCGTAGAAACCCGGTGTGGGTTGCTCGTCGCATTGAGGCCGCGTATACCATAAGAGCACCTGGTGAGTCGCAGCTGTCGTAGAATATACCAGCTGCTTGCCACGCTCCTTTCTCGCTCCCTCTCTTTTCGTTTATTAACACAATATCACTCTTCGAATTTTCTGCTGATATAGGATCGGTTGGCAGGAACCCTCACCTATATAACGATTTTCTATATAAGTATCCCTCTTTAAAATCTTTCGATGTCTGGCTTTAACCTCTTTGGGGAGAAGGAGATAAATCTATATATCTTCCGACGCGTGGCTTCGGCGATTCTGTTTTAAGTTAGACCCTCGGAGGAGGGTTTCTCTTTTTTTTTCTTACGGGGTTGGTCAAATCCTCCTTGCGTAACGGAACACATTCTTTGGTATTTTATGTATATACACGGAAAAAATAGTCAAGACATACATACTTAAGCCTCTTTAGTCAATTTTCTGATTATCAATTCAAGTTACATTTACTATGCAGAGGTTTTACACAATCTTACCAAAGTTACTGAAGCAAAAATTCTAACATTGATTTCAGTAATATTAAATTAATATCTTAGTAATATTTACTAAATAAGGTCGAGAAACATATTATAGATTATTTAATTGTAAACACAAAATTAATTGTTTTGAATCTTTTATGGGATAATCGAAAAATTGAAAAATCGCTATTTTAACCTGTAGCTGTTCTATAAAAAAAACAATTTTACCTTTAAAATTAACTGTTTCTGATAACCGTTAGTGTGCATGTGAAATAAAATATTATGATTTTATGCGATATTATAGACTTTTTAAGAAATTGGGTTATGTTTACACATTACTCTCAAGGAAAGTAGTTATCCTGCGGAGTTCGGATTTTATCCAAACTTATATAGGTATACACTGCCGCTCATAATTTCGTGACCATTGTGAACAAATTATATAAACTTTAAAACTTTAAAACTTTCGGCCTTTTTTTGATTCAAAAAAGGATGCTAAAGAGAAAAAGTGTGCGTTTTTTAATGTAAAATACCTCTACAAAGTTTCATACATTGAATAACAAAAATTTCTTCAAAAATCCTATAAAATAAAATAAAATTCCTATAAAATAATGATGAAAAAAAAATTTTTTTTTATATAATGTAGGAAATTTTGTAGAGGTATTCTATACATTAAAAATGCACACTTTTTCTCTTTAGCATTTTTGTCTAAATCAAAAAATGGCGGAGATATTTTAGAACGAAAAAATGGTCAATTTTTTTTAGGAATTCGTTTGTAACTAAAAAAAGTCGTAGGTATAGATAAACACATAGGCATTCGAAATATAAAGTACCTTTATTTCTAAAGGTTTACATTAAAAAAGAAGTTCCTTCAAAACTAACGTGTCATTAAATATAAGTAAAAATTTTTAAATATTTTCTTTGTTTTCAAGTTCTTATAAAAAACTAAAAATTATATGTTTTATAATGAAACTAACGAAAATTTAAAGGGCTTACTAATACCTTTCCAAAACCCTATCGCCAATTTCTGTACGTTAATTTTTCGCAGAGATATAAAACTTTAAAGTTTATACAAGTTTTTACACAAGGGGTTCTAAAATTTTGAGCGGCAGTGTATGTTTTGTATTATATAAAAACATAAAAAATAGTTAATTAATTACGCTTGATGGTCATTTTCACGAAAGTTATATCAAATTTAATAATAATTATAATGAAAATTTTGTTCCACTTTAATCGCTTATAGCTTGAAAACTAAATAGAGATGCACTCAAACCCAAAAAAAGGTTAAAATAAGTACACTTGATTTTTTAATCAAATAAAAATACATTTTTTTTTATTTGATTTTACATACAAAAAATCATTAAAATAAATTTTACACAAGTAAATCTGTAATATCTACTTAAAAGTACAGTAATTTATACATAACCTTTTTTCGTGTGCTTGTTAATGTTTTTAAAATTGATTCCGCATTTTAAGACTATTCTGCTATACTCACAAGTTGCACTACAAAATTAATGGAAACAGTTTTTAAGAAAAAATGCATTTAATTATAATTATTCTTTTAATTTAAATTCCTTAACATCCATCTGTGCATCTATGCAATCACAATTTATTCTCTAAAAACTGAAGGATGTATGCGCGCATTCTTATCAGACACTACTTGATCTAAACATTTAAAATCATCAAATAGCCAATTGCATTAATTACGCTTGATGGTCATTTTCACGAAAGTTATATCAAATTTAATAATAATTATAATGAAAATTTGTTCCACTTTAATCGCTTATAGCTTGAAAACTAAATAGAGATGCACTCAAACCCAAAAAAAGGTTTAAAATAATACACTTGATTTTTTAATCAATTAAAAATACAATTTTTTATATTTGTTTACATACAATCAATTGATTTATTTTACGAACTGATACAATTTTAATTTGATGAGCAATCTTCTGTACTTTAGTTGTTCTTTAATAATACATAAAATTAATAAAATTTATTAAACTAAACATAGTAATTACTGAAGAGTTTTAGTAAAGTCTGCTAAATTATCGCACTTAAAAAATTACGTAAAATGTATTAAAATCATTAAAATAAATTTTACACAAGTAAATCTGTAATATCTACTTAAAAGTACAGTAATTTATACATAACCTTTTTTCGTGTGCTTGTTAATGTTTTTAAAATTGATTCCGCATTTTAAGACTATTCTGCTATACTCACAAGTTGCACTACAAAATTAATGGAAACAGTTTTTTAAGAAAAAATGCATTTAATTATAATTATTCTTTTAATTTAAATTCCTTAACATCCATCTGTGCATCTATGCAATCACAATTTATTCTCTAAAAACTGAAGGATGTATGCGCGCATTCTTATCAGACACTACTTGATCTAAACATTTAAAATCATCAAATAGCCAATTGCATTAATTTCTCTTGGAAAGAAACCAGAAAAATATAAGATTACATAAATTTCGATTTAGAAAACTATCGAGCCAGAGTTTCGATTGCCTAAGTTAAAAAGAGAAAAAGTGGCCTGTGCAAAACGCGTTTGTTGTCGACAATGTGGTGGGCATCTGTGTGTGTACGTGTCTGTAGAAATGAAACGTCGCGGGAGGGAGGATACATAATATCTTTTTCTCCGCGGGCTTTTGCACGTGTCACGCAGACTCTCGTCGAAGTTGCAACGAGGTTGGAATGCGAACTGCGATTCTTAGTTCTCACGGATCGAGAAAATGGCTATTAATATGTATGCGCGCGAGTGCAAAGAGAGTGAGAGAGAGGCCGAGAGCGAAACGATGCACTTTATTACTACTAAGGTGTATGTAGGGTATACCTGTATGACTTTTTTTACATATTATATTTATAGGAATTTAATAAAGTTTTTTTGTTTTTACTTAACTATATCAGGATATTAATCGATTTTTTGTAGATAACAATACGATATATTTAAATGAACGTTTTTGTGATTTTTTTTTCTGTTTTAATAGACATAGAGATGTATGGGAATGTTGAGTGTATATAAATAAATGTATGAAGAGTATTCAAGAATGTTAAAAAAAATTAAGATATTCAGAAATGTTGAATTTTTTTGTTGATTAATATTTGCATTGATGGTTTTGTTAGGGGGACAAAGTCATTAATTAAATATAATGACAGAAAAATTAATAATAAAATTGTTTTACTTTTCTTATTACCCTAAAGGGAAAGTGTTTGTAATCGCGGTTAGTAATTCAAATTAATGATCGAATATTGTTCTGTATGAGCTTCAAGCAGGCAATCGAAATGCTGCAAGAAAGACACATTACAGGAATAATGATGAACAAAATAACATTGATTAATTATTTTTAACAAATAATAAAAGAGTCAGGAAATTTAATTGCGTTATTATTAAAAGCTTGTTTATAAAAAAAATTATCTTTACAATAATCATTAAATTTTTACACAACAAAGAATACTCTTCAGTAACCCGAATTTTCAAAAAAGAGTATACATCAATTTAACAAATAAACGACCCAAAATTAAACTAACATTAATACTTCAGTGCCTCTTAACAAAATTTTGAAAAGTCTATCCTCTCAAAAGAAACGAAAGAACCAATAAAGAACCAAAAGAAAAACCTATAGGGTGTTGTATATGTAAAGGCCCCTGCTAAGGGCAATATCCTTAACGCGCGTGTCGCCTCCTGGTTTTTATTCGTCTCAAGAGTAGAGGGATCAGGGCGGAATTAGGTATCGTATTCGTATATACATATACGACCGAAAAAAGAGCACGCGTCCGCCCTCAGTTCACGCTTAGGTCGTTTTCTTCCTCTTTTACCGTTCAACGTGTGCATCCACCCGTTTGATTCACGCGCGCACATGGGGGCATCCGTTTCTCTCGGCCCTTCCTTTCATTACTTTTTTTTTCTACCAAAGTGCGTGGCTATGTGCGGGTGCTGCGTTTCCTTTTCTAGATTTCTTTTATATCGTATACCTGGATTATTTTTTCTAATAAGCGATCGAGTCTTATTAGAAAAAGGCTTTTTACTGAATCACGCTTGCACGCGATAAGTGCTGAATATATATGTATTGTATACAGGAATAGTTTTTTTTCAAGTCGTAAACAGATTATGTATCGAGTGCAAAGAAGGGTCGTATATTTTTGATATGGTAATGTAGCTTTGTTCGACGGCGTTTTCTTTAGAAACGCTTGTTTTTTAATTCGTTGAAAGATGAAACTTCTTTTGAAAGGCACGGTGTAGTGGACAATAGGAAGATTATAAAAATTTTTTATAGAATTTGAATGAGTTTTTTTACGGAATTCTTGTTTTTTTTATCTATCGGCGGTTTCATTGCGCAATGGATAAGTATAAGTATTTTCTTATTTACATAGATTAATTTTTTATAAATTATTATAAATAAGATACAAACTTAAAATTCACTTACATATACCTATTTTCATTACAAATAGTCACCCTCCATAGTTTTGTTTAGGTATTTTAGCGAACGTGTAGGGCAAACCAAGGATGTTAAATAAAAAATGCACACCTTTCAATAAACTTTACTAAAAACGTGCGACGTTTCGTCTGATCATATTGTCAGACCTCTAATAAAGTTTATTGAAAGGTGTTAATTTTTTATTTAACATCCTGTGGTTTACCCTACACGATCGCTAAAATATCTAAATATTTTCAAAGCAATAAAAATATTTAGTAAATAAATTACGAACAATACAAATTAGCAGATGTGAAATATGGTTACTTTTCTGGGATTGATTAGATCAAATTTAGACACATGTATAATGACACGGCTAAATTACACTGTAGTATACAGTAACATCAGGGAGTCTCTTCACCCTATCGTTTCTATAATAACATTACAAATATGAAGTCAACAGTTGTATTTATTTAATTAAAATGAAACTACGCATATTTATTAATAAATCTATATACTTTTCAAGTAGTTTTATTACTTTAATTTTATATACTCATTTTGCCCCATTAATTTTTATATTTTTGTCTTGTAATAACATTTTAAGAGCATTTAACTAGTGCGTACGCGATTACTCATAACTACTATTCACGTTACGATAATTATCTTGCATATTTAGAATATGGACTGCAATTTCAATTTCACAAATCCATTAAACAATTATATCGACCAATAAAGTACATTTACTGAAGAATACTTATACAATTAAAGAAACGCCAACAACAACGGTATAATTAATCTTTAGGATTCTAAGTATATATAAAGCGTGTGCCCTAAAAAATCCATTGAACATAATCGAAGATCGTAAAGCATGTATATAAGAAAGATACAAAACATACCCTGCACGCATGATCGTTTCCTTTAACCACATTTTCAGAATCGTGCTCTCGTTTTTTCTGGCCAACAATTTCTGCGTCCAAGCTCTTCCTCCCCATGAAACATCCTGCACATGCACTAGCCAGCATGTTTGGTCTATTGTCCCTTCTATATATATACCGACTGGACCTCCCGTATCTTCTTTTTCGAGGTGTATAGATTTCGGTCAGCTGGTCCTACGTATGTATATGTATTATGTGTATATATATATATATAGGTATATATATATACGAGATACACACAAAAGTGAACTTCCTGGCACGCGCCGAATGGCATCTGCCACGCGTTCGAGCGTATATACCAAGCGCGCGTGAGCAACGCGTTTAATTAACTTCCCTACGTGCATTTATGTGTTTATGCTCCGAAGAAAATAATGAAATATTCAAGAGGTACGTTAACCTCGCGGGGGAGAGTTGAACAATGAAAAAGGGACGATCGGGTTCGTTGCGTTTTATATTCATTTTCTTTATAACTTGGCGCAGTAAGGAGTTATGCTCTTGGATTTTTATTGAAGAAGGTACACGTATGCGTAGACGATTTTTTTTATGCAGTTGCAGTAACAAAGCTTAGCAAATGTTGGCGTACATTTTGTTGTGATTACACTACTGATGTTCCGACCTTTCGACAGGAATTGCAATAAATTTTTCAATCGCACGTATTTTAAAGGAAGTTTACGAAATAATACAAACAAAAATATTTATTATTTCTTTATCGAGTAAGATCTTCGATATTTATCTAGAAAAACTGAAGCTCGTATAAAGTATAAAAGTAACTCGAATTAAAAGATTTTTTGATTAATTAATTCACGGTACATGTGATTATACCTTATATGAATCACATTAAATCTAACGGAACTAGGCGTTAGACGTTATATATACGAGAAATTAGACTATAATTAATAATTTACCTTAACGTAGAAAGTTATTTACATTATGAATTACAATTTTAACTCTATATTTTCCGTACGTGCAAAATGTTAAACAGCAACTTGTGGAAACATAAGGGTATTTTATTGTAACTACAATGCCTATGTTAATTACATTATACGTCAAATACCATTAATTTCCACGATGGATTAATCGTGCGATAAAATTTTAAAGTTACGATTACATGTATATAAGCTTATAGTATAATTATTATTCATTTAATATATTCCCGATGTTGGTAAAATTGAATATACTATACAATCAAAAAAATATATTAATTAGATATATTTTAACATTCATGCAAATATAACGAACTATTCATAATGGAATATTAAAAAAAAATTCCAAAAGGTTTAAATATAACGTTATTAAAATTAACGGCAACAACGAGCGCACACGTAGATAACAAAAAATGAAGAAATACAGTATTTTTCACATGCAATTATCGCACTCAATTCTAGACACGAGGAAAACGCACGAGAATAAAAGTAAATAAAGAAAAATGGATAAGAAGGGTAGACTAAAGACAAGGTGGCGTCGGATGCACTCGCTAGCTCGTTGTACAGATATTGCGATTTCCGGTATTTCTCCTTTCAATGCTAATTTTTCTTGCGCATGAATATATATATATATATATATATATAAACTATACTTGATGAAAATTAAGATCGGTAAGGGCGCGCGAGAAATCTGCGCTTTTTTACGGATTACGCTTCTGTGAGTTCATGCTTGTACATACCGCAAAGCGATATTGTTGTCTGGTTTGGGTTATCTTCGATGAATGCCTTAGATGTTGCAAGTTATTACTATTATTTTACTCTTTTCCAATTCTGGATAGGTTCGTTTTATTCAGGATTATATAGTTTGATCTGTAAAACGATTTCAACTTGGAGAAGATATCGATGAAGAAAATCTACGTGATGATACTTTTATCTATATACAGATTTGTACTGAAGAATATGTATGAGGTAATGAGGTAACTGTGAAATAGATTTTAAAAAAAAATAAATTTAGTTGCATATATTTCATACTAAAATCTCATATAAAGATACTGTGTGAGCATGGTAAATTATTATTAATCAATTTAATAAATGCTGATTCTTGACAATCAAAAAAGTTACATTTCAAAGAACTAATTCAGAACACACATATCTGGTATAATCATATTTTAAACTAAAGTTACATATCCTTCCGATGGTACTTGGAATATAACTGTAACTACTCAATTTGTAGAAATATACTACGGAAATTATTAGCGCAATCGTTAAATAAAGTAAATAAAATTTTAACGTAAATAATTCGCGTTTAAGAATGAAAGTATCCGCGTAAATAAAATACTATACTATATTATTTACAAGATTATATTTTCCAATCATTTTGTTTTATTAATAACTAAATAGTGAAAATGTGTTCATGACCCCATATGGTAATTGACTAATTGAAACAAAGCGCATCTTTTAATACGCCACTTCTAGGTAATTTAAAAATTATTGAAACAAAAGATATGTATCTTATACTGGCTCTGACATCAATATAACTTTCATTGTTGTATTGACATAATCGTGTAACTTATGATTTTTAATAATAGAAAAAAAACATAATATATTATGAAATAAAGTATACAATAGGTTTTTAACTTGAATAGAATGTGTATATGCAACTATTGTTGTATAAAAATATATGTATGTATTTAACTGTTTAATGAAAACATTGTATAATTTATTAAATAAAAATTACGATTGCAGTCGTAAATAATTAAAATGTAATTTAATATATTTAAAAGGTATAACTGATCGAATAGTGTATCAATGATTGATAACCGTTTTATTACAGAGTAAACGATTTTCGTCCCGTGATCTGTGGTTGTAAGCTTTGCACGACAAAACTGTTATTTTAATTATTTTCTTTAGTTACAGTTAAATAACATCCTCGTTTTCTACAAAAAAGAGACTTTGATCCGTTTAGGGTAAGTTTTCAATCCAGTTTTCAGCCAATAAATTAAAACCAGTCAACCGTTTTACTTATAACGTTTCAACGGATACTTCCTACTCGACAATTTCTTTTTTAACCTTAGAATTAGAAACTTTCTTAATTTTTTTTTACATTATAATTTTCACTCTATCTATTATCGATGACTTGTAAGTTTCGGTAATTTCACTTTGACTCCATATATAATAAAATTGAATGCTTATTATTTAATTTAAGTTATATATTCGTTAATTAAATAAAATTACTATTTTATATAATAATTATCAGAACAAATATTATAATATTTCGTTTGACATAAATATTTGATATTTAAATTAAAGTATACTGCAAAACGTAACTATTATATTAGAAATTTATATATAATTACACAAAGCAAATGCATATACATATATGAATTTAAAATGTAAGAAAAGTTAATTTGACATGCATCTCTTCTTACAACACAATTCGCATTCAAATATTATTTTTCTTTTTCACAGAGAGAGAGAGAGAGAGAGAGAGAGTACCGTTCTACAAAACTGTCATATTACTTACATAATTAGACTTAATTACCTACGATAAATATTGCATTCTGGAAGGTAACTTGCAACACCTAACGTTTTTTAAATACATACATTTCACTAAAATTTCATAAATATTAAAGACACAGCGTGTAATACAGAGAAGAAAATGCAATTAAAGTTAAAGTTAGTACAAGAAATAATGTAATTATTAATTAATGAAATTATACTACGAATAGTGCAATAACTTCATTAATTGATAAAGCACATTAATAAAAATATACAAAAAAAGCTTAAAGGATCATGAGTATATTACAAAACACACCAACATTTGCTAAATCTCAATCCATTTTATGAAACTCATAATTGGAGATTCTAATATATAAAGGTCCTAAATTAAACTTCACTAAAACCAACACTACTTCGAAAAACTCATACTGCGTATTAAAAACTTTAAATTCATGTATAATCGACGCACAAAAAATTAAAATAAACGGTATAGTTGATCGTCGCGAACTCGATACCAATCTAAAATCGAATTAACCGATCGATGCATCCTCCGAGTGCGCGCGAATGCAAGTCGAGTGATGAAGTAAAGAGAGGATCGAACGCTCGCGGCTCCAGAGTGCCGCACCTCCCCGCGTGTCACCTGCGACCGCGTGTTCTCAAAGGCATGGGCGTACGAACGGGACTCAGTGCCTACAGCATTGACTTTCCGCGATCGGATCAACGGTTTCTTTTCGTATACTCACACTCTTTCCTTGTCAATGTGGATTTTGACTTTTTGAAGTTTGTTTACAATCTTTTGGCAAAGTAAATATTTAACTGTTACAGTTAGAGAATACTTTATACATGACATTTTAATAAATATAATTAACACTATTTCAGAAGCTTTGCACTTTTTAGATTTTTTAATAATATATACGTAAACAAATGTAACGATTTAAGATTTATTCTTAATATCACTTATACATTGGGTTATTTTAATTTAATTATTTAAAAAACAAAATGATTAATTTTTGTATTTTATATATTTTAACCTACGATGGTGATTTACTACTATTATCATGTAATAAACTAAATACTGACTACTTTAACTCTACTAAAGTATTAATCAAAGGAATTTTTTAATTGACTAATGTTCTTTAAATATTATCTGCACAATATTGATAAGAGTGTAACTGCAAATTTTCGTTAAAATATGAAAATTTGTATAACATAAATGTATACGTAATTAGATCAATTTTTCCAATTTAACAGATCCGTATCGCATTGATATAAATATGTTCACAGCGAAAACCGTGTTTAATAAAATGTCATAGAGAGAGAGAGAGAGAGAGAGAGAGAGAGAGAGAGAGAGAGAGAGAGAGAGAGAGAGAGAGAGAGAGAGAGAGAGAGAGAGAGAGAGAGAGAGAGAGAGAGAGAGAGAGAGAGAGAGAGAGAGAGAGAGAGAGAGAGAGAGAGAGAGAGAGAGAGAGAGAGAGAGAGAGAGAGAGAGAGAGAGAGAGAGAGAGAGAGAGAGAGAGAGAGAGAGAGAGAGAGAGAGAGAGAGAGAGAGAGAGAGAGAGAGAGAGAGAGAGAGAGAGAGAGAGAGAGAGAGAGAGAGAGAGAGAGAGAGAGAGAGAGAGAGAGAGAGAGAGAGAGAGAGAGAGAGAGAGAGAGAGAGAGAGAGAGAGAGAGAGAGAGAGAGAGAGAGAGAGAGAGAGAGAGAGAGAGAGAGAGAGAGAGAGAGAGAGAGAGAGAGAGAGAGAGAGAGAGAGAGAGAGAGAGAGAGAGAGAGAGAGAGAGAGAGAGAGAGAGAGAGAGAGAGAGAGAGAGAGAGAGAGAGAGAGAGAGAGAGAGAGAGAGAGAGAGAGAGAGAGAGAGAGAGAGAGAGAGAGAGAGAGAGAGAGAGAGAGAGAGAGAGAGAGAGAGAGAGAGAGAGAGAGAGAGAGAGAGAGAGAGAGAGAGAGAGAGAGAGAGAGAGAGAGAGAGAGAGAGAGAGAGAGAGAGAGAGAGAGAGAGAGAGAGAGAGAGAGAGAGAGAGAGAGAGAGAGAGAGAGAGAGAGAGAGAGAGAGAGAGAGAGAGAGAGAGAGAGAGAGAGAGAGAGAGAGAGAGAGAGAGAGAGAGAGAGAGAGAGAGAGAGAGAGAGAGAGAGAGAGAGAGAGAGAGAGAGAGAGAGAGAGAGAGAGAGAGAGAGAGAGAGAGAGAGAGAGAGAGAGAGAGAGAGAGAGAGAGAGAGAGAGAGAGAGAGAGAGAGAGAGAGAGAGAGAGAGAGAGAGAGAGAGAGAGAGAGAGAGAGAGAGAGAGAGAGAGAGAGAGAGAGAGAGAGAGAGAGAGAGAGAGAGAGAGAGAGAGAGAGAGAGAGAGAGAGAGAGAGAGAGAGAGAGAGAGAGAGAGAGAGAGAGAGAGAGAGAGAGAGAGAGAGAGAGAGAGAGAGAGAGAGAGAGAGAGAGAGAGAGAGAGAGAGAGAGAGAGAGAGAGAGAGAGAGAGAGAGAGAGAGAGAGAGAGAGAGAGAGAGAGAGAGAGAGAGAGAGAGAGAGAGAGAGAGAGAGAGAGAGAGAGAGAGAGAGAGAGAGAGAGAGAGAGAGAGAGAGAGAGAGAGAGAGAGAGAGAGAGAGAGAGAGAGAGAGAGAGAGAGAGAGAGAGAGATTACTTACATAATTAGACTTAATTACCTACGATAATATTGCATTCTGGAAGTGTAAACTTGCAACACCTAACGTTTTTTATAATACATACATTTCACTAAAATTTCATAAATATTAAAGGACACAGCGTGTAATACAGAGAAGAAATGCAATTAAAGTTAAAGTTAGTACAAGAAATAATGTAATTATTAATTAATGAAATTATACTACGAATAGGCAATAAACTTCATTAATTGATTAAAGCACATTAATAAACATATACAAAAAAAAGCTTAAAGGATCATGAGTATATTACAAAACACACCAACATTTGCTAAATCTCAATCCATTTTATGAAACTCATAATTGAGATTCTAATATATAAAGGTCCTAAATTAAACTTCACTAAAACCAACACTACTCGAAAAACTCATACTGCGTATTAAAAACTTTAAATTCATGTATAATCGACGCACAAAAAATTAAATAAACGGTATAGTTGATCGTTTATTTTTGATAATATATACGTAAACAAATGTAACGATTTAAGATTTCTTCTTAATATCACTTATACATGTATTGGGTTATTTTAATTTAATTATTTAAAAAACAAAATGATTAATTTTTGTATTTTTATATTTTAACCACCGATGGTGATTTACTACTATTATCATGTAATAAACTAAATACTGACTATTTTAACTCTACATAAAGTATTAGTCAAAGGAATTTTTTAATTGACTAATGTTCTTTAAATATTATCTGCACAATATTGATAAGAGTGTAACTGCAAATTTTCGTTTAAAATATGAAAATTTGTATAACATAAATGTATACGTAATTAGATCAATTTTTCCAATTTAACAGATCCGTATCGCATTGATATAAATATGTTCACAGCGAAAACCGTGTTTAATAAAATGTCATAATTTATAGTTGCCAATATTTATCTAAAATTCAAATAACGGATCTTTTGATCTAGATATGTCATATATATTTGTTTATTACCTATCATAATTTGGCACATAATAATATTTAATCGTAAAATGTAATTCATGAATAAATTGTTAATCGAACCAACTTGCGATTTTTTATCTTATTGTAAACTATATACGTAATATGTATATATGTTTCAGTTAAATAATAAAAATGTTTATCGTAAAAATCTGTATCAAGATATATTATCATACGATTACAATGGTCAACGTAACACTTTGTGAGAAAGTATATACAGTTCCTTAAAATAAGAGGGTTAAAATTAAAAAATATTTTGTAGCTGGGAATCGTATAAGTTTGGCATATTTGACGTATATTATAGAAACGTACCTTGAAGACAATTGGAACCGAGATAAAATCGTCGATTGTGACTCTGACAATGGCAATTGTAATTTCGTAACTACAAACTATATATAAATGTAATGAGAACAAATTGTAGATGCGAAAGGTACAATTGTAGTATGTAATGTGTAGTACGTGTTTTTTATGTATGATAAAATGCCTCTTTTATGACCAGAAACTTGTTATTTCTATATGTATTACTTTATTCCTTGATACAGATGACGTATATATATATACATATATATATATATAAAATGCATATGTGTAGATTATTTTTAGTGCATTAAATGTACAAATAATTTAAAGCATAATTCTCTTTTAAATATCGATAAAAAATCATGGAGAATTTATTGAAACTTTATTTACAATGAGATATTTATACCATTAAAAATTTTGTAATTACACTTTCCCTAAAGATGACGAAACTTTAATATACACTCGTCCATTAGTGAATACAACAAAATGCAATTCTCTAAAACAACATTAAGATTTAACGATACTCAACTCGTTGCAAAAGATAAACGAAAATTTCCCTGGTATAGCATAAAGTTGCATACGTCCCTGCTAAAGACCAAAGTGAAAGGATAGACTAGAAAGAGAGAGATAGAGAGAGAGAGAGAGAGAGAGAGAGAGAGAGCGAGTTCATCTTGAGGTCTGCGAGCAAAGTCCTTGCAAACTCGCGCGGCGTCTCGATGTGTCGCCATTCCGCGCGATTATTTTTTTAATCGTCCTGAAAGTTAGCCTAGATACACTCGCCGTACTTGAATACATATTTACAAAATGACTTTCAAGTTTATCACGGACGATACGTGCGGCCTTTCCGTGTCCGTATATACACACATATGAGTTGATTATACACGTTAACTTGAATTTCATGCATACACATATTTTATAATATTACGACGTTGCGTTTTCTTTTTTATTTATCGTGCACTTTGATACGCATTAGTTTAACTTGGTGTAATAAAAGTATAGTTATCAAATCGCATATCCCTTAGTGGATATTTAAGAAGCATTTTATTAATCTATTGGAAATATATCGATTGCTTTTATTATATACAAATCGGTCATTGATGCGAGGATTTCAAAGTTATTTAAAAGCTAGATAAATTCCAAATATTCTATTAAATTGTATAATTTTCATATAATTTAAAGTTATTGTAACTAACTTTCGGTTTCGATGTGTTCTAACTGTTAATCAAGATAAAGTAATATACTTCTGCATTTTCCGTAAATGGTATATTTAGACAAGATCAACCAGTAGATTATACTCGTGCAAGCATAATGTCATTTGCCTAAAAATGGAAAATCTTAGTATATTCATTAATTGTAAAAAGAAGTCGTGTTACACCCAAAGGAAGTAAGTGTATATAACAGTATATATAAAACTACTCGATCGTAACGAAATGTTCGAACTGCAGTTAAACGCGTTTCCCATACTGGGTGATACACATTCCCGAAAAACGAGTTGCTCTCACTTCCGATTCTTCTCGGGTGAAGGAGCGGAAAGAGTCGTATTAAAAAGAGCCGCTTGGGTAAACGTGCTTGCGACTATATCGCATCGGCGTATCTCCGAAACAGCGCACCTGTAAACAATGCAATTTAGTCAGGTATAGCGAGTCTTTGGTCGTGTAGAAAAAAAAACTCTCGGTGAACACTGCACGAGGAGGTTTTTATTTCGTGATTTACGCGTGCCGGTTGCTTATTTGTTTTTTTTTTTCAGCTTCTCCACGGCACTTTTATTCGCGTGTGGTACTTTGGAATTTTATAATCTACAGAGCTAAAAGGTGGAAATATAAGTATGGTTCGTTTAATCCGTTCTTTAGAATCTAATTTACTATGGATGAGATTTTCTTTACCTACCAGGTGTTCAAACTCGCAACTTTGTTAAATCGGATCATTTTGTAATATTGACGTATTATTTCGTATATAAATCTAAAAACAATGTATTCAATAGTTCATCAACGTCTATTCTATTATATATAGACGGTCCCGCAACAATTTAGTCAACATCAATCACTCACACGTACAAATAATTAAAAATCACTTATTTTACGCGTAACAGTTAAATAACCCATTGCCGCAAACTACATTCATCCGAAGGAGAAGATTATTTCCCATCACCTTAAACACAAGAAGTGAACTATAATTAAAACCGTGCCATACCAAACGAATTATCTCACCGCGTGTACATCTCATGTCCAAAAATGACAAAAATGCATCCATAAACTAAGTTTAACATACCATAACTACCATCGTCATACATTAATCTGCCCATAAAAAAAATCGAGCAGATGTTACCCTTTGCACGTTTATATATATATATATATACAGCATAATTAAATAAAAAAAATCTCTATCTCGTAGAAGTTGGTTTGGAATGCGAAGAACCATAACCCGGCGTACATAATTTTTGTTTACAATCATAGTTCTCTCGCTCTCGCACAATAGTTTAGCTTGCGTAATTCGCGCCGCTTCCTCCGTTCGCGCGGCTCGTGCTAATTCTCAACGCATCGATGGAGTGCGAAAGAACCTAGGAACATCTGTCCGGTATACCGTAAAATTACATCTGCGCTTGCTCGCGCGCGTGCCGACCTTCCGGCTTGTAAGAAAATTTCCTCAATATACATATATATACACGCGTATGATAACGGGATAAGAAGGACACGTTTTTCGAGGTGTGGATTTGATTACAGGAGTTGAGCAAATGTACACGTTGGTCAACCGCAAAATTGTTGGTAATTCATCTACCTATACATATATGCACACACACGCACACAGAGATTTGAAGATGCCCTAGATCTTATAAAATAACTCGAGGATATAGGTGATTGCTGTATGGTTCAATCGGGTATGCTTAAATTATTATTTTTTTATAGATTATTATCGAGGTGATTGTAAGTATTCACGTAAATTAAGGTATATGCTATACAGAAAAATGGGAAACGCTTTAGGTGATATGTCTGTTCGAACTGTACTAGGTAATAATTTTAATTTAAGGTATTAGTTGAAATAATACTTACTGTGTATTAAATCTTAAAAATTATCTTGAGTAAGTATATAGTACTTTTATTAGTTCATAATGCGATCAAATGTGCTCAATGTAATCGATCAATTTTTAATCTTTGTGAAAAATGCTATTTCTTATATTATCAGTCTGAAGTTGCGGAATAATACATTATTAAATTGAGATAATCAGCTGTTTATACCAATATGTCCAGCACTTATTTTAAAAAATTGGCGCAAAGAACATAATTCGATTTCCGTTGTATTTTTAACGACTTAAATGTTAGTGTTACGTTGGAAGTTATATATATATACATATATAGCAGGGGAATTTTATCATAGATAGATAATTTATTAATGCATTGAACTATAACAATAAATAAATTTCTTGGCGTAACCTATAATTAGTAGTAAAAATGGCAAATATTTAAAATAAATTGATTAAATTATAACACTTACTATTATTACGAACGCCGCTATCTTTACAAACCGAAAATTATAAAGATACGTACTAAGTTATATGGCATTCGGACATTAAACAGTGTAATATAGGTGCGTTAAAATAGCCGCGGAACCCATAAAAACTTGTAGGAAATATTTAAAGAGACTGCTGCTATTTTGATAAATTATAGCCATTTATCTAATTCGCGAAGAGGAGCGCGAAGTCGATGCAAATTGATACAAGAATGTATATTTAAAAAAAACGCGACACGATGCGCATCAACCCCGCGTGCGTACCGAGTTCCAGCTGTCGAGTTTATATGTACGTACGCCAATATAATGGTTCATGATTTTTTACACTCCATCTGTTGTCGGTGAAATAATAAAGGCAAATCTCAGTTTAATACGCTTTTCTTTTTATGAAGTCTTAATACGAAATAGCAAAGTTGATGCGGAAACAGCTCAGATATTTCTCGGTCTAATCTCTCTTTTGCGCGCGCATATTTGAAAAAACCGCAGATTCTCCGTAAAATCACGCGCGTGGGTATTGAAATTATTTTTCTGACGAGTCATTTACAAATTTGCTATATTTAACGTTATTACCTATATACAGAGCTACTTCTGTTTTATACATATAAAGTAACCGTTATACACGCGTATTATCTTGATATGGTAATTTTTGAAAAATAGAACAAATTATTTTTAAACAAAACTTTTGTTTATTATGTGTATATATGTGTATAATATATATATTAGTAATTCGTAGTTATACACTGAGAAAAATTTATTAGTAAAAATTACTATTTTAATGGTAAACGGAGGACAGACTTGCACAATTATAAAAATTACTATTAATAATGGTAAAAATTGCCACCATTTTTGGAAAAATTACCATTAATAATGGCAATTTTTACCATTATTAATAGCAAATTTTATAATTGTGCAAGTCTGTCTTCCTTTTACCATTAAAATAGTAATTTATATATGCATATACATATTTGTTTATATATTGTACGTGAAATGTAGAATAAAGAAAGACTGTCGTATATAAAATTAATTAAAACGTGTGGACTTAATTCAACTAATCCTTTTTATCAATGTACGTAAAATGTAAAATAGACAACCATATTTTGTGCAGAAAACTATAGTATTAATCTACACATGAAATCCACAATAGCGGTACACAACTATAATTATTAAATATATCTCAGATACTTTTCAAGTTCCCACAATTGCTTTCTTCGATAAAACAATAATACTTTATTACAACTCGGTATAATAAAAAAATCACATAATAGTTTGGATTACGTTTAACAATTCGTTCAGCACGACCGAACTTGTAGGTCCTCGGGAATCCACCGAGTATAATAATTTCACATATATATTCGCACATGCAATCGAACGAATTAACCGATTCCCGTGTCAGATACTTCGGGAAAGATTGATTGTTTTCCAGGACCAAATGGAGATCCACTCGAGAGAAACTCCGTGATGTTATAAAGATTAAAATGAAGTTATTTTTAGTAGAAGGTGAGGCAAACCCGTAAGCTAAGACACGTGCGAAATAATACTGCCAAGGAAATGGAACCCAGGGATTTTCGCAGTTTTCTCGTGGAGACTATGTAATGGATTTCAGACTCATATGGCACGCAACCAGGCCAAAGAAAACATTCTTATTCACCGCACCGTTGGTGTATAGGTTACATTTGTTCGACTCAGTACGGCTTAATAGCTCGCGCTTCTCGTGTTCCCGGTGGTATGTAACTTTAACTTTATACTTCTATTATCTTAAAAAAAAACTCTTAACTGCTTATGTAGAAGAATGAAAAAAATGAGTTAACATGAAAGCAATTTTTACCAATTATAATCGCAAATTTTATAATTGGGCAAGTCTGTCTTCCTTGTTACCATTAAATAGTATTTATATATGCATATACATATTTGTTTATATATTGTACGTGAAATGTAGAATAAAGAAAGACTGTCGTATATAAAATTAATTAAAACGTGTGGACTTAATTCAACTAATCCTTTTATCAGTGTACGTAAAATGTAAAATAAACAACCATATTTTGTGCAGAAAACTATAGTATTAATCTACACATGAAACCACAATAGCGGTACACAACTATAATTATTAAATATATCTCAGATACTTTTCAAGTTCCCACAATTGCTTTCTTCGATAAAACAATATAATACTTTATTACAACTCGGTATAATAATAAAATCACATAATAGTTTGGATTACGTTTAACAATTCGTTCAGCACGACCGAACTTGTAGGTCCTCGGGAATCCACCGAGTATAATAATTTCACATATATATTCGCACATGCAATCGAACGAATTAACCGATTCCCGTGTCAGATACTTCGGGAAAGATTGATTGTTTTCCAGGACCAAATGGAGATCCACTCGAGAGAAACTCCGTGATGTTATAAAGATTAAAATGAAGTTATTTTTAGTAGAAGGTGAGGCAAACCCGTAAGCTAAGACACGTGCGAAATAATACTGCCAAGGAAATGGAACCCAGGGATTTTCGCAGTTTTCTCGTGGAGACTATGTAATGGATTTCAGACTCATATGGCACGCAACCAGGCCAAAGAAAACATTCTTATTCACCGCACCGTTGGTGTATAGGTTACATTTGTTCGACTCAGTACGGCTTAATAGCTCGCGCTTCTCGTGTTCCCGGTGGTATGTAACTTTAACTTTATACTTCTATTATCTTAAAAAAAAACTCTTAACTGCTTATGTAGAAGAATGAAAAAAATGAGTTAACATGAAAATGGTATTGGCATTGTAAAAACTGTGTAATTGCATATATGGTTTATATTAATAATACATCGTGGATATATGCAGTTATATACCTATATATATTTAATTAATGTCCTTCTTTCGTTGAATTATAAATGTCCTGAGAACCTACAATTTTCTATATTAATTGTAATAACGTCTTATTATATTGTTTGAAATTTTGAAAAAGTAAATGGCCAATTTTTTATCTTTTTCACAATAAACAAGCTATCGTAATAGTTAAAAGACAAATAAAAAAGCAAGTCACATATAGTCATACTGTTTAAATTCAAAAGTGATTAAATTAACACATTCTTAAATTATACTATTAAAATCCATTACAGAAATGGTCAACTTATCTTCTGAACTTTGATGTAATCACCCGATAAGAACAATTAATAATTTATATATGTATTTAAACAGTGACGATCATTTAAATTAAAAAAAACAATTTCTAAAAGCACCCAATAAATGTATAAAAACTAGTCTTGTATAGAAAACAATTGGTTTGTAAAGGTCGTGGTACGCAACGACCGGAAATTTATATTAGCATAAGAGTTTGCTTTTAAAAATCCTCACGATTGGACGATTCGTTCCGCGGCCGAGTTTTAACGTGGCATAGAAAAGGTTGTAAGGCTTCCATTCCTCACGTGTAGAAAACGACACGCACCACAGCGATGACCATCTAATCGGTTCCTTGCGATCGAACTCCTCGACTCGCTGCAGGCTTAATTTGATTTTCAAATTGTATTTACGTATACGTTTTCGGGCATCAAGTTCGATTCTAAAGATATACAGTCTTGGAGGGTCATTGAATTGTGTATGCATCTCGTGTGTAAATGTCGATTCAAGTATATTTTTTCTCAAGGAAATTTAATCATTCTTAAAATTTAATGTTTGAAATATGGTGCATCAAAAGGAATGTCAGTTCGAATACAAATGTTAAAAGTAAAGGAAATAAATAATGAAAAATGATTGTACATAAAAGATTAAATATGAGTTATTATTATTATGCAATTTTTCTAAAAGTATTATACTTTTGTGTAATATAAATGATTTATGTCTGGCATAAACTATTAAATCAATTACAAAATTTATTAGGGTTATAAATTTATTGTTCGATTTGCTGTATGTATTTTATCTTAATAATAGAGTACTAAGTGAGTTCTATATTTAAATTTTTTTGTATCTATGTTAAAATTCACTGTTCTATACTTATTAAATTATGATAAGTACTTATAATATTAATATATTATTAATATATTAATAAATTAATATAAAATAAATTTTTCTTTTAGTAAATGTATAAGCAATAAATTATAAACTAATATTTTTCCTTATAATTTACTACACTGATAATTGTCTGAAATCATCACCAACCATAGTGGACAAAGAGTAGAACAGGCAGGCTTTATTCTAAAGTAAAGCATTTAGTTCGAAGAGACCGATATTATATATATTATAAATTATCTACTGATAATTGTCGTTATCAAAACTGTTGCTTCCGATACTTTTATATATCAACCCTATACTTCAAAACAACTCGGAAAATCGAAAATTGTTCCACCACAATCAAAACCACGACACCAATAATGTAAAAAATGTGTATATATAGATTACAGGAAAACGTTCTTAACCGGAGGCTATGTGACTTCTGTATACCTACGACTGCGCAAAACCCTTTCGATTCGACTACATCAAAGAGACAAACCGCCAAGAGGCGGGGTGCTTTAGATTTCGCTCAACCGAGACTCTCGAACGATTTATTGACGGTGAGAACTTCAGCGTAGAAATTGACTAATTTTCCTAGAGCGATATAATTTCGTCTTCTTCGGTAAAACTAGTTATATTTTTTTATTTTTCTTCTATACATTTGTATCCCTGGGGTTTGTGAACAAACGCGCGAGCACGCGCGTCTCTTCGTGAATGGACCGATTCCTTGTTTTACGATCTTTAGTAAACTAGGAAGTGCGCAGGAAATCGTAATGATGATTTTGAAAGGGTGTAAATTATTCTCGTTTTACTGTGCGGTTTTACCACGGTTAAAATCTATAAGTTGTTAACTTGCCAAGTAAATAACAAATAATTATGCTTTTCTGCATTAGCGGATGAATGGGTGTGGACGTATTACCGATATAGCGAAGGAGTTTATTTTAAATCAACACAGACGTTGCGCTATTCATACAAATTACACAGGTGGAAAATTGATTTCTTTCAATTTTTAGTATAGTTATATGAACATAATAATGTTTTTACTAATTATTTTACGTATATAATATAGAATAATATATCATAATATACGACCGCGATATGTTACTTATATATATAAATAATGCACAGAAACACCATATACATGTTTAAATTTCTTTTGCCTTATGAAATTAAAAATTTTCCTGCAAAAATTCATAATAAAATCAATATTATTATCTACGTAGTACTCGGGTGATAATAACAGTTAATTATCTCAATAATTAATCGTAATACATATGTGTGTGTGTGTGTGTGTGTGTGTGCAAGTTTTTCGTTCCATATTCTTATTTCGAATACGATGCGAACTGAAAGGGAATTACCCAAATTAAAACATTATCTGCACCTTCTCATTTCCCAACGATTAACCAAGCACACGTCCTAATTGGGAATAACAATTCAATCACAACGTAAATCGGTGGTTAATCATACGATTAAAAAGCCTCGATCTCATGCACGCGCGCATTGATAATAACGGTACATATATAGATATATATACATATGTATGTTTATGCAAACATATAGCACAAAAGAAAATGTGCAATAATACCTGGTAGCAATTACAAGGACAGTGATACATCTATCTATAATTATGCGAAATTAAACATCGATCTATAGATCAATTTCTACTTGTTATGGCTTCTTGATTTTCGTAATAGATCCTGATCACGTTCGGTCTAATTTCACCTTTATACTCGTGAAATATGGGAAATGCATGATTTGTAATTATCGACTTTCCCATATAACATATATATATATACCTATGTTTGTTGTATACAATTACATCGTGAGGTACACTCACTTTTAGTCGTTGATAAAAGGGTTTCGAGGATGATTGTCGAGTAATTGTGACCTAAAATCTGGTAGTTATCGGGCACTTACGAATACATGCTCTTATTAGTTTTAATTCGTTTTACATATACTGAATAATATTTTTTCATATACGTATGGAAGCCATGATTACCTTGTATTTTTATAGAAAATTATTTGGAACTTTGTAATAGTCGTTGCTTATTTTCAATAAGTAAATAGTTATACTTTATTGTTAATGTATGGAAATCCTGATATTGAATTATTGTGTAGTAGAGTGACATATTATTAATTCATGCGTGTAATAAAAAATTTTTTAGAAAAAATTTGATTGCGCAATGAAAAGTAATTAGTTGTAGGCCAACTTAAATGAAATACGACTTTCCGTTAAAAATATAAACTTGGTTTGTTTCGTAATTATATTGCAATATTTGCCGATACGATATAGTAATATATTTACATTTATCTCTCGGAGTGAAATTCAATAAAATTCGTCGAAAGATAGGTAGATTATGTAAATATTTTGCAAACAAAATTATTTTCATTTAATTGAACTTGTAGTGTAGTTGGTACATTCTATATCTCAGGCATTTTAAGATACTGAATAGGAAGAAAAAGAAAATTATTGAACCAAACCAAATTTAATTTTTTGTCTATAAATATTGTAATTCCTAAAACTAAAATTTTGGTTCATCATTTTACTTAGCTGATAAAATATAACTATATATTATATAAAATTTGTGAACAAATTGAGTTATCTGTAACTTTAGTTTGTATACAAACTTTGATAACTGTTGGTATATTTTACCGGGTTTTATCAGTTAAAGAAAATAAAGATAAAGGAGTCCGATTTGGACCTTGACTTTCCCTTGCATGATAATGAACTTCAACAGATTTCAAATAAAATCCTTTTCAATAACAAATAATGATATCGTTGCAGTTTTATTGTATTTCTAAATAATTTCGAATTTTATAGTTAAAATATGAATTAAATTACTCGCTTCTCAATAAACGTGAACTAGTATTATTATACATAAATAACCGAAAAATGTGTTAAATATTATACTAATTATAAAAAAGTAATAAATAATGCAATATCAAATATCTTAATTAAAAAATAATTGGGAAATAAATGAAAATTTGATTTCAAGATAGATTGTCAAGTTGGTCCATAAATCAACACCTCCACGGTTAATCAATCAATTATAAGAAAAAAAAATCCACCTTCCTGCCATTCTTTCGTAGCAACGAATACGATAAGGTACACTCTTTGCGAAGATCATTAGGTATAGATGTATAGATTGCGAAAGCAAGGGTAATCGTCTTTCGCGAGAGGTGCGTCTATGCGTATATATAAAGGTCGTTATATCCGCTATTAGGCATCAAGAACAAAAGTGTACTCACCGGCAACATAGTCCAGGCAATTTCATGACAGAGACTCTAGAGAAAGAGATAGAGAGGCTTGGTCGCGTGGGCGCGCAAGCGATAATCGACACTTCGAAAGAGATTTTATGTAGCAACGACACGAGGCCGTCGTGTTAACGATGTGGGGTCATCGATCTTGTTTACCGTACATATATACATACATATATGTGTATCGAAAGGTACCTGTTGCTTTTTGGTCACCATGACAGTGTTATATTTGTGAACAACGTTTCGAGATCTGGAACAAATGTAACGTTACCATTTAATATTAATTTCAATCGGATAGAAATAACTACAGACACGAATATATAATGCTATATAGATTTAAAATTACACTGAGAAAAATGAAATAATAAAAATTACTATATTTTATAGTAATGGTGGGACATACTTCGACTATCGTAATTTTTGCTATATTTTATAGCAATTTTTCCTATGTACATAGTAATTTTTATAAAAATTATAACAAAAATTACTACAAAATATAGCAAAAATTACGATAGTCGAAGTTATGTCCCACCATTACTATAAAATATAGTAATTTTTCTTATTTCATTTTTCTCAGTGTATAAGTAAAATAATGTATATATATCTATTTCACGTTACAGTATAATACACCGCCATATAATCGCAGTCTAAATGTGTCAACGGAAAATCATCTATTAAGATACGATTTTAATTTAGAAAAAACGCGCAAACTAGAATAGTCACGTATATTTAAATAGTGGCCATATATTAATGCCCGTTGCGTCAACGAAACATAAAATATAGATTAAAACGAATGAAGTAAAAAAAAGAGCACTCACCGATAAGCAAACACTGCACATAATCGAAATACTCTAAACGCAGGTATATGGATACAATTGCGTCACCGAACCCGCGGCGCTGCACCGTGCATACGAGAACGTACTTAAGAGAAAGAAAGAAAAGTACAGGGCGACAGCGTTAACACCGAGTGCGTAAGGTCGACTGACTCCGGGTAGCTCGTCGAGCTCCTTATTTTCTCGAATAGGTGTGTGTATATATATAATACTTCCACACAACTACTATACGCGAGCGTTCGTGCATAACTACTTACGAGAGCCGTCGGGTTGCACAGGAAAAGGAGCCTTCTTGCGCTCGCATGTGTGTGTGACTGTGTGTACGTATGTGCGGCAGGTGGCAGACAGGTGAGCGAGAGCGCGCGCCCCTCGCGCGGAACACCCAACGGAAGTGATGCAGAGGAAACCCTCTCTCTCTCTATCTCTATCTCTCTTTGGTTCTGTCTGTGTGTGCAGGCTGCGTATGTGCAAGTCTCGCGCAACACGTTGCTTTGCTTTTTTCTCGTGTGTTGGACAGTCGCGCGACACTCGTCGAAGATTCGCAGGATCATCTTGTATTATATGTATACCTGTGTCTTACCGGATATAATATGTCCTATTGATTTCTATACATAAGCGTGTTAATTATTTTCCTGTACAATATTATTTTTTTACGTACTAGGATGATTTATTTTCTTGTATATAGAGTGAGAGTTTTTGTATTAAAAATATTGTATTAGTATACGTGTAGAGTGTAATGATGAATGATGAAGAAAACATGACAATGATTTATTAATTGTTTTCATGCTGCTTTAAGTTTTATTTCTGTTACAGTCATTTTATGCTAATTTTATTTCATTTTTTTATAAATTTATATATATTGCAATAAAATGTTAATACAATTATTATATGTATAAAGTTTCTACACTCCATATACATTTAGACATAATAAAAAGAAACTGGTAGAATTTATTTCTCTTACTAGTGTAGGATGATAATTAAATATACGTTTTTTGTAAGAAAAAAAGCAGATTATTATGTATTTAATTTAATATTATTTTATTACTAAATATATTGAATTATTTATAAATATATTCATAATTCACGTAAAAATTATAGATTAATTCATATTTATAAATAAAACAAAAAAATAATTAAAATTATTGCATTTTCGAATAATCGATTGTTTATGCGTTTCATTGTCCGCTCATTTAATTTTATCGTAATACGCTGTTCCATTACATTGTGGAGAACGTAAAAGTTCCTTAT
Source organism: Theocolax elegans (assembly GCA_026168455.1). Lineage (NCBI taxonomy): Eukaryota > Metazoa > Arthropoda > Insecta > Hymenoptera > Cerocephalidae > Theocolax > Theocolax elegans. The sequence continues at coordinate 9,606,648 of CM047426.1, read as the reverse complement.
TGCAATTTGTATAAATAAAACCCATCTTGCATGCGAGGCGTTAAAAAGAGTAGATAATGTAAAAATGAAATATAAGAATGTTAATGAAAAGATATATAAAGAATGAATAAAAGTGTAAACGGGGGGGAAAGCAAAGATGGACAGATAAGACATAGGTGGAAAAGAGGGAAAGAACTAATGATAAAACGAGCAAGCATGTAGATCAGGAAAATGTTGAAGAGAAGAGCTAATACGCACGTGTTTTTTTTTAAGGTAATTTATGCAGTCCAATTATAATAGCTATCTACAGAAAAAGTATTAATTTTTTTAATAATAATAATTTAGTAAAAAATTTATCTGTAAAACACGAAATATATGCGGTAAACTATTCATAGCCGAATAATATACTTTCCAGGTATGTATCTGGTACACATCACTCATTCATCGCGACGATATATCAGCAGTAATTTTCAATAATTTCTCGCGTAAAAATCTCCCGTTCGTTACAGGAAAAAAGGATAAAAGAAACAAGTATATAAAACCGCTCAGCGACAACGGGTTAACAAATTTACTCGCTCGCCAGGTAAACGACTGCGATTTTTTGTGTCGACGCAGACACATTGGAAACAGAGAGTGATACGTGTACATTGGTCATTATTATTCCATACTTGCTGCGCGCTCGGCAACAACCTCGAATTCTTTTTTCTACGAACTTTCGGTTATTTTCGGGTTGATATATACCATTGTTTTCTTTTACATATACATACGAGATGCTTATACAAAATGATCAAATTGTTTTCAGTTGTACCAATATTTCGGACTGATTATTACAAACGGTCTAATTAAGGTAAATGATAAAAATTTTGTTTAGTCTTGTTTTAATTGGATAATATACACGTAATCGTATTATTAGCACGATTAGTATTTGTTATGTATTTCTTGGTGAGTATAACTAATGGGGTATAGAGAGGCGATCGATCGTTCGTTGAGGTTCAGTTTGGATGGCGTGAAGAGAGTGCGAATTTCGGTGCGAAATTTTTAGAAAAGAATTTATTTGTTCGACAAGCGGAAGACTGTTAAAAGATAGAGAACCTATTTATTAGAATGGCATTCTTTTTTAGTTAAATTCGCATTAAATTTTAGTTTATAACTAGTTCTACGTTTAATAATTATACTTAATAAAAACTATTGATTTCGTTCACCTACAAAAAAAAAAGAAAAAGAAGAATGAGCTAGTTTATTTAGAATAGTGGTTATTTAACATATATAATTTTTTTTAATAAAATTTTTTTTCAAATCAACAATAATTCAAAGAAGACTTTCATTTTACGAGAATTCGAGATATGCATAATATAAATAATTCTACCGAAATTATTAATATACCAATTTCATTGAAATATCATCAAAATAATCATCTCGATTTCTCGAAATTCTAGATAATCTTACTTCGCGGTTTTTAAATATTATCGAGGTTCCAACCTGAAATTCAAAGTGTTGTATACAACTACCTCTATGTATATATATAACGTTTTAGCCTCCGGCCAGGTTGCGCGCACGCGTCTTTTTTCTTTCTTTTTTTTCGTAGGTTTTCGTGCGGCTTCGAGGAAGCGGCTCATTGAATTTCTGTGTCCTGTGGAATGTGTTTCTCGGCCTCTCTTTATCTTCTTTTTTTTGATGCCAGATGGACTGATAGAATTGACACGCGACTTTTAAATAAATATCGGGATTTTGAATGAGTGAACGCGCGCCCGTGTCTATTGTATACATATATATAAGGAATGTAAGTGTGTTTAGTGTTCGATTAATATTCAAACGTTGAGCATATGAGTAGGCATCTTCACTTCGTTTCAAAATAAATAATTATTATTTTCACAAAAATTTATTTTAATTCAAAGTTACGTATATATGCAGCAAATAGTAAATAAATTCAAAATAAATTTCATGTTGGTAAGGGAAAGAGATTTTATGCAATACGACATTTTGTTATACTTTAATTGTAAGAAGTTTTTCAAGTCTATATAAATAGTATTTTAACTTTGTCATTGTATAACGAAGAGAGAACGCCAGAGCTATTAACAAAACAAGTGTATAAATGATTCATTATACAAACGACCAATTACTTGATAAATTATATAATTTTAACATAAATTACAAATTAAAATAACTTGTTATTATTAAAAATGTAAATACTGCTAAAAATCAGACTAAATTATTAATAAAACTACTTTGCTAAGAAATTCTTAATAAATAATTGTGCTATATGATTAAAGATATTAATGTAATGTCCATTACAAAACATATACAAACCCGCACGCGTCCACTAGCTCGCGTGGTTTTCCTATATATACATTTAACTCTCGAAATAATCGTAGCGAATCCAAAACATTTGCTGATTTCTCGCTAGAAGTGTAAGAATATATATATATTTAAACTTTTACTTCACGGCCCAATTAAATATAATCGTTTGCGCGTCGATAAGAGGAGGACCGAAAGTAAATCTGGTAACTTGTACGTGAAAGCGCGCATCAGCATCTTTTGTCGGCTCTCACTTTTGCAATATGAAATTCGATATACGTATAGTTGAATTTTTTTTTCTACATTCTTTATAAATTCGAAGTTCTTTATAACTTTTTCAGTGCTTATTTCGTTAAACTAAGAAAATCATCAGGATTAAATATTCAACCTTAGATAGAACGATAAAAGAAAATCGAATATTCACTTGGACGAATTTCTTATTTTAATTAATATAATTTTAATCGATCGATAGGTTTATACCTATATTTATAAGATTGACTCTTCATGTATTGCAGTATTGTTGCTAATTGTTTAATTATTCTAAATGATTATAGTGGTTATATTACATACGCATTGAAAATACTTACACATATGTTTTACTAATAAAAGAAATATCAATTTTATAAAGATTGTCTGATAAACATTAAATGAGAAAGTTAACCACATAAATGTTTACTATTTTCCTTATAAGTCTACGTAACCATCACTGGACATAATTTTACGATATTAATGATATAATTTTTATAAACTTATCTATACCCATAGATCCTACACTTGTATCATTAAATAAAATAATCCGGAGTGTAAATCGTACGCTCATATTATATTTATTATTAATAGTTAAATAATTCTATGCATCTATACGCATTCAATGATGTAGAAATGAAACGATATAATTCTAGATATATTCGAATTCACCAATTAAAACCTATGACGAATAATAAAAGATAAATACTGATTCAACGAGAACATATAAAAAAAAAAAAGCGGAAATAAAAATATAGCGGCTTATTCCATTTAGCACGAAGAAAAAACACGTCGTCCTCGGTCATTCACGCGAACAGGGAGCTCGAAAACGTCGTCGGGTGCAAGCCAGGAACACACAACGTATTTCGTTCCGCAGCATCCGATCGAGAGAGAAAGAGGCGAGTCTCTCCGCGATGCCGTCGATTAATCGGCAAGTGCCGTCCCATTTAAAGCCCGATCGTCGTCCCCGGATGCTCGTAATGATAAGGGGACGCGTGCGTATTAGTGTGCGTGTGTGTGGGTATGCGCGGGTAAAACATGTTTTTGCGCTTCATATATTTATCCGTCTTAGGACTCACTCGACGACTTTGCTATATTTTCCCGAGCTTTTGCTTTCCACAAGCTTGTATATATGTACATATGTGTGACTATAAGGTGGTATACAAGGTGGCGTTTTATATAACCGTTGAATTTAGTTAAGGAATGGTGTTGTGGCTAATTATTTCTTTTGACCATTTCTATTTTTGGGATTGACAATTTTTCCAATCGACATTTTTTTTTCTCTTGCTCGATCTTGTGGTTTCTGTTGAATATAGATCGTACGTAATTACATGTACCTGATTATATATGTAAGTATACGATAAAAGTTCGCCTTACCTCCTATAAATAATATTACTTGAATAATGCAGAAATTTAAAATAATTATCCAGTACAATTTTACGGTGTTTTATATTTTGTATTACTAATTTTATATTTTATATTGCTATAGGATATGGTATCATGCAAACGTTAATATATTATTGTTTCTCTTTTACATAAAAAAATCTACACACAAAATTAAAATTAGATATATTTTTATCAAATTTTTAAGCCGATATTTTATAAGTATTTTATATAACATATGAAATAAATAAATTGTGTAAGTAACAAGGATACATTTTATTTATTAAAATTTGCAAAGACAAAGAATATTGAATAAAGAAGAAATAAATTTTTAACGTTACGTGTAACGTTTCTTTGGCAAAAAAAACTCTTTAGACGAGACAAATCATATTTATTAATTATAATTACGAAAACGAAAAAATTAATCGATCTACTTATATAGCTACTCAGATAAATACAGCCTACTTTAATTTATAAATGAACAATGGAGGGCGGAAGAAAAGATTTATTATCATGAACATTCAAGGCGTTTGTGTATAACTAGTCCAATAACAAAAAATGTAAACATATGTTAATAACCTAACTCTCGTTTATCCATGGCTGACAATCCATCACTGACAATAAAAATAATTCAAAATGTGTAAAAAATTATTAAAGTTGAAAAAGTTTATGAAAGTACACGTGTACCTACTTAAAATTTGCAAACTCTAGTGGAAAATGTCATTGAACCTGGATATTTTTGAAGAAAAATTACGATGTTGCGCCGATTCAACGGTAGACAATGTCATGACCATGATAGCGGCACTGAGCAACAAGGTTGCTCGATTACAAAAGGAGGTCTGCGCATTAAAAACTAGGGAACCAACCGACGACGTACTTAGAAACCTGCAGTAAGATAAACGTGAATTTACTTGCATACTCATCGATGATATAGTATTATACAGTACAATATATACACGTATACATTGTTTCTAAATATTCCTTATCTATACACAATCGTGAGATTGTAACGCTCGTAGATATATATATAAAAACATTGTATTCCAGCTACTAGTATTAATAAAGTGATCGACGCCGTTGCAATTGAATACCTGCGTACGTATACAAAGATTTCGCAAACACATTGTATAGAAAGACTTGTATAGGTATATCTATATATTCTAACTGTAAAATCAGCGGATGCCGTACAAGTTGATGAACAAAAAATCCTTTGTTAATGAATAACGATGTACTCGGTAGATTGTAAAGTATACTTTTATTATCACCTTTTGTATTGCAATATTTTGTATTTTAATGATATATATACGCGCAAGTAGTCAATGTTAGAAGAAGATTCATTTTATTTTCTTATAGGTATGGTTTTAGCAAAATTAGATGATAACATACTCGTAATTTTAGTACTTATTATACTTTGTTACATATAGTTTATACCATTCGTTTCTTTGCAGTATATATTCATTTTAATGCACTTCCTCTTTGTTTCGTAGGAACAAATTTAAATTCTTCAAAAATGAAACTACGCATGAGAAAAAAACTTTTATAAAAATATGTCTTTATTCATTACGAAGTAGCACAAATATATATAAAAACTATGTGAAACGATTATTTAGTTTTTTTAAAGTAACAAAATTTTTTACAAATTTAGTCCAACATTTCGATAACCTTTATATATAATGTTAGAATTCTCAACAAACCATATTTATACGTAATATAAAATAAAATTAAAATCGTGAACGTGTAATCCCAAAAACGATATACATATATAAGAAAACGAGGTAAAAATGTAAAAAAAAATGACAGTACAGAGTAGAAGGTCGTAAATGACAAGTTTGACGTAAGACCATAAGGTTGAAAAGGTCGAACTGAAAGACTCCCGGAAGGCGTGAAAAGGAATCTCAAGAATCGAAGAATTTTTTCGCACGCCATGGATAATTCTCATCGGGCTTTGTCCTGTCGCGCGAGAACGCCGGAAACCTGTGTTGTTTAATGCGCCGAGTAAAAATAGAGCGACCAAGAGGAAGCTCCGTCAACCGAATGGAGAACCCCCCACTTTAAAACATCAGAATTCCTCTCCTTTTCCGACCTAACTATATGCACCTTCGTTCTCCAATGTTATATATACATACCTGTACGTACACATTTAACCTCCCATTTGCATTTTTACCTTAATGCGGTTATTGTATATGCTCAAGTGTTTACATCTGCTATTTTTATAATTTATACCGTTTAATTGTAAACAAGCTTTGGGGTTATAACATTTTCTGAGGCGTTTTCAATTAATTATTTTCTAAAGGGAGTGCGCTATTTAGGTACGACAGGTGGATATAGATACTTGATGTTTCTGAAAGTGACTTGTATTCTTTTTTATTAGTTTTATAAGCACAGTAGGAATTAACGATATACGGCTAATTTGAATGTATATTGTAAAATTTTTACTAAAAATGTTTATTTTAATAAACAAATGAAAATATGTTTTGTAGAGAAAATTGTACTCCAGCTACTCGAAAAATTCTACGACGAAGAATATCTCGAGGGATTCAGTGCGTAAAAGAACAACAACAAGAAAAGTGTCAATTGTTGAATTGTTGTTCAGTAGAAGGATCGAGCGTTAAGCTTCTACAAAACAAACGACTCATTCCTAGGTATTTAATTATTCTAAATGCAGTATTATTGTATAAAATAAATAAAAAAAAGAATCGATGCAAAGTACGTTAAAAAATTTTAAATTATGTATTTAACTATTGATAAGACATTGGAAAACTATATATATACGTAATAGATAACGTTATAAGTAACGATGAGTGTAACATACAGATTTTGTCATGAAACCAATTACTATAAGTTACAATTGAATATACAAATAATCATCGTTTAAAAATGCATCAGAGAACGAGGTACAAGCGTCGATAAAAGAATCGACTGTGGAAACGTAGAGTCGAAGAAGACGACGGAATATGGATGAGCTGGTAAAGAGTGACAAGGAGCGAATCAAAGATCCAACTAAATATGCGGGTGTTGTTGGGAGAAATCGGCCTCACGAGGGATCGGTCACGAACTCGATCCCGCATCATCGATCCGAAATTAATGAGGCAAAACCTCCGACGGATAAGAAGCCGCTGATCAAAGATATCATAGACGAAAACTCCACCGAGTCCAAGAAAGACATCGGTTAGGCCTTTAACTATATATATACTTACACATTATGTATATATACACGTATACATTAAAAATCTTGAATAATCGATTTATGTCTTGACCCGCACGTAAACGTATATCTTAAATCTGTTTTATCTACTGCAGTCGAGAGTTCATAACGAACTTTATTTTTATATTGGATATAATGTAAGAAAAATGAGGGTATTGTGACAAATAGTTGTATTCCACAATGAGTACATGATTTACTCAATTATTTATACATTATTCAATTTTTACGTTGGGTAACAACGAACTTTTAGTACACGGACAGAAATTTTGTATTAAAAATTACTATAGTTTATATTCAAATTTAGATAAGTCATAGTAAATATTACAATAATTGTAGTAAATTTTATTATAATTACGCTATAGTAATTTTAACTGGAGAACGTACTAATTTTCCTCAGTTTGTCAGTCTGTGATTTCTTCACTATAGAAACTATATAGTAATTTTTAATTTAAACTTTTTCTCAATGTACTGAAACGAATCTACACAAATTCTATCTTTTATTTAATGTTAACTTCTATGTCGCTCTGAAGTAGGCCTAATCGTAGGAAAAAAGATGAAAATTTTCCAAAAGGTTTTGTCTTGTGATTAGCCTGATGAGGTTGGCGTACCAAGCTCACGAAACGGTCGCTTAGTAAAAAAGCAGAATTTTTCGAAAATTTTCTTCTTTCTTTTATTACCATCAGATCGACATAGAAATTAACATTAAATAAAACTAAGGAGAGCTGTCAACAATCAAAGTATAACGTCTTAGGTTAGACCCACGGCCATCTCAGTAACAATAACAATAATCAAAGTACAATTCTACAATTTTAGTTAGAACTTAATAAAGAAATTAATCACTTAAATACGTTATGAAAATGCATAAACAATATAATTTAAGGGTATGTCGGACCCAGAAAATGGTCATTTTGTACTTTTTTTTATAAATAAATGAATAAAGTTTTTAAACAACGCTGAACGTCAAGCCCTTAGGTATGTTTTAAATAATATACCCAAATTTTTCCAGATTTTTAAATCCATAATTTGATCACGATATTTGGGTTGAAAGATTATGCTTTTTTGGACTAATAATTACCGACCAAATATTGTTTACTCAATTATTATTTAAAAAATACTTTTTCGTTAAAAAATCAAAACGTCAAGCCCTTCCTTATGTTTTCAGCTGTCTGTATGAATTTTTTCAGATTTTTAATGCAATATTTTAGATATAATTTTTGGGTTGAAAGGTGCAGATTCCTGTAATTTAGGTCCGACATCCCGTTAACAAAAAAAAAAAGAATGAGAAAGCTTACAAGGTTTAAGTTCCCGTTTCAAGACTTTAATTCATAGATATTTCGATTTTTTTCTATTATTGTTGAATGTATTAAGAATTTCGAAACAAAATTTAAAACTAGTTATAGGTATTGTATAGGTATACCTATGTACATTAACAAGACATACACACTTACACCTACTACTTTTCAGGTACTAATATTGGTGTAAGTAAAAAAGGTAGTATAACCACTACCATTACCAGCAACTTAAAGAAGCTAAGTTTATCCGCAAAGGTAAATATGAGTAATAGCAAAAGCAACAAGAAAAAATTGGAAACTAGTGAAACGAGTTTGGCCACGAAAAAAAGGAAAATTGATAATCCGTCCGACCTCAAAGAAACAACACTTTTACCGAAACCACCAAAAAAACAATCTAAACATTTTCAAGATGTCACTATAAATACATCAAAAAATAACAATAAAAACGTAAAAAACAAAAAAAATAGTAATGAAGATCTAGAGAAAGCATATAATCAAAATAAATCACCAAAGCAAAAGAAAGAAGGAATTTTATTAAAAAATAAAAAGATTAACGTTAATGTAGAAAAAGGAAATCTAACTAAAGAAAAAAATAAAATGACGAATAAATTAAGAAAAAGCGAATCATCTGAATCGAAACAAAATTTTATTCTAAACGATATGTTTGGTGTATTTTTTAACTGTTTTTCAAGTAAAAAGAAGAAAAAATAAATATTGTTATTAAAAAAATTGTAGAAAATTGTTTAAAAACTATGAATCAAGATTTATCCTCTATTTAATAGATGAAAGAACTTTAAGAATATTCGTCATAATTTTGTGGAAATATATCATCGCATTAAAAATAAACAGTTTATTTATAATTTTACAAGGCAATTCTCACACATTGTCGAAACTCAAATATTCCCACACACGGCGCCACTTGTCGACTGGTCAATTTCGCGAAAAATTTAAAAGCTTACCACTCGATTGGCTGCATATTATATGCGAGTGTACGTTGGTTATGTGTCCGGTTATGTATTTGGTAAACAATCCTATTATTGTATATACACATTGTAACGTAGGCTATAAGTGAAACCTTTAATCAAAATACATGCTAGTAACGTCTAGATAATTAATAAAATGTTGTTTTCACAAGAAATCGAATATGTCGAAACTAATGGATTTGTTAAAAATAAACTGTCATTTAATAAAACAGTGGGTAAGTTACAGATTTTTATATTTTGATTGATGTAATTTAGCTTATTTTTATTTTTAATTACAGTCAAGCCACTTGTCACATCTTTTAAACCTGTCCGAGGGACCAGATTTGTAGATTCTTTAACTTACACATTTTTTAAAGAAGTCTTTTTACCCCAAGGATTTCCTCAAAGTGTTCATAAAGATTATGTGCCATATCAAATTTGGGATACTTTGCAGGTTGTTTTAAAATTCTAATTTTGTTAATTCAATCTTATACATAAATGTTAATTAGAAATATTTTAGGCCTTTGCCAGTACTATCAATGGGACCTTGACCACTCATTCAATTATGAAAAGCGTGGGGGTTGGAGAGTCGACTGCTACTCCTTTGGCAGCTGCAATTACATGGATACTGAAAGATGGGACTGGAATGATTGGAAGAATTCTGTTTGCTTGGTGGCAAGGGTATTGAATTTTTAAATTTATTAGTTTTACCTTGTATAAGTTGCATTAATTTGTGCTCTTTATTTATCTTACAGAAATAATTTAGATTGTCAGTGTAAAAAATGGAGACTGTTTGCAGATATACTTAATGATGCTGCAATGGCCATAGAAGTAACCGTGCCATATATTTCTACAATTTCTTCTTATATTCTGTGCTTGACAACCGGTATGAAAGCTATTGTTGGCATTGCTGGTGGAGCTACACGAACAGCCATAATGCAGCATCATGTTTGCATTAATTCAATTATTACTATCTAGCAAAATGCTTTTAATGGATATAAACTTTATTAACACTTATATATTGATTTTCAGGCTATTAAAGATAATATGGCTGATATTTCTGCTAAAGAACATAGTCAAGGAACGCTAGTTAATTTAGGAGGATCCATTGTTGGAATTTTGATATTATTGTTGATAAATGAAAGGTAAATTTGTAATCTAATATGATGCTAGAATATAAAGATTGTTGTGTATTAATCTATTATATTTATAATTTAGGTTTTTTATATTTATTTGTTGTTTATTAGTATTAATTCACATAATTTCAAATTACTTTGCGGTAACATCACTGGAAATTGACACTTTAAACGAAGATCGTTTTTGTTTAATTGTTAAAGATTATGTTTTTTATCACACAATTTCAACTGTAGAGGATATCAATAAGTCTGAATCAGTTTTTATTTTCTTAGAGAAACCAGGTGAAGCTTTATCATTTGAAATTTTTTATTAAATAGAATCACTAACATAAATTGCTTTTATAAATTTACATTTGTAGCAAAGAAATTGTTTGGATTTGATATTGAACTAGGAGCATCCTTTGAAGAAATTTTAAAAATGAATTTATTTGCATCAGATGAAACAGGATTGCTATTGGCACTATTTCAACGAAGAAAGTACTTACCAGTGATTGATATAAAAAGAAAAAAAATTTATACAATACTAGATAAAAATAATTGTGATGATAATTTATTAAAAGCATACTTTCATTCTTGTATTTATGCAACCATTGTTTGTCAAATGATGGGACTTACTCCAGTATGTATTTTTTATAGCTTTAATAATTTAGACTTAAATTTATATAGCTTTGTATTTTTAAAATATCATTGTTTAAAAAAAATTAAATTGTTAAAGTCAATCATAAATATGATTTACAGGAAATCTTAAATAAGGAAAAATGGTATGCCACATCATATCCTATTATGAGAATTCTCAAATTTCCTAACAGATTTTCGATTATTTTAAATGAAAAAGATAATCAAGTTCCTGCTGCTTTTGTTTCTGCAGTAGATGAAGTAGTTTATGAAGAATGCTACATATTTATGAAGCTGCTTCATGAAAGTGGTAAAAAAATGTTTAAATAATACCTACAAAATTTTATATAAAACATTTATTATTTACATATATTGTTTTAGCCTGGACCGTTAAAGTTAATATGCTTCCTATAAAACCATGGAGAGGAACATTAATATAAAATTAATGATTCTTATTGTTTTAAAAAATAAAATAATTATAATTGTACATTATTATCTATAATTTGTTACTCATTTTAAAAGTGATATGAAATTGTTTTAAGAATTCGTATATTATTTTTGTAAATAAAAATTATTTAAAAATAGTTATATATAAACGGTTTTTTGAATTATATTTGATCGATAAAAAAATTTTTTATTTCACTAGCTACCTCTACCGTGAATAATTAGAATTAAATTGGCACCATGTCCATGTGTTGAGAAAGTGCGCAGCAGACGAATCTATAACATAAATTCTTCATCTTAGTGATATAAGAGAATTTTTCTAACCTCAATTGTACAGAATACGTGTTGACGGAGAGTTAAAATTTATCATATTTTTCAAATATCTAATAGAAGTAATTGAGCCTTACCATACTTATATATAAACAAATCATAATGATTTGTTTGTCAAATTATAAATTTGTATATGGTGATGCTCATTTGAAACAATTGTTATCGAAATATTATAATTACTCAAAATTTATTATAAGACCACAAAGTATAAAATAAATCTAAAAGATTTTATTGAATAAATTGTATAACTATTATTAACATTCAATATTTTAATTATTTATTCGTTAACTGTACTATAAGAATTTATAAATTACAAGATGCCTCTAATTTTTACACCAACAAATCAAATAAGATTAACTAATGTCGCAGTTGTACGTATGAAGAAAGCAGGCAAAAGGTTTGAAATTGCCTGTTACAAGAATAAAGTGATTTCATGGAGAAATAAATTGTAAGTTACACTATATAAATTTATTGCATTGTTTGGTACAACTTTTTTAGAATATTTAAGTAAGGATTCTGTCTGCATATTTTTAAATCTGCTATTTTTTGTTTCCTAGAGAAAAAGATATTGATGAAGTACTGCAGACACCTACAGTATTTACAAATGTATCAAAAGGACAAGTAGCAAAGAAAGAAGATCTTATCAAAGCTTTTGGAAAGGATGATCCAACAGAAATTTGCAAAGAAATATTATCAAAAGGTGAACTTCAGGTTTCAGACAAAGAAAGGGTTTCTGCTTTAGACGCCATGTTGAAAGATGTAGCTACAACTGTTGCAGACAAATGTGTAAATCCTGAAAGTAAACGACCATATTCTGTTTCTTTAATAGAGAAGGCAATGAAAGATATTCATTTTTCTGTTAAACCAAATCGTAATGCAAAACAGCAAGCATTAGATATAATTCCTCAATTAAAAGCAGTTATGCCACTTGAAAGAGCTCAAATGAGATTGAGAGTCTCAGTTTCTGGTAAAGAAGCTAGGAAATTGAGGGATAAGATAGTCAAATTAACATCAAATGTAGAATGTGAAGATTGGAACAGTGGCACATTAAATTTAGTTTGTTTAATTGATCCAGGATACTACCGTGAAATTGATGAAATAGTGAGAACAGAAACAAAAGGAGCTGGAATTCTTGAATTATTAAATTTAAAAGAAATTACTGAAGGGGAAGAAGTTTTAGAGTAAACATTTTCAAGTTTACAACAATTATTCTTATTTATCTACAATATAATTTCTTGTTATATTAATTTTTTGTCAATGGTAATATAGGAAAGTTTAAATAAATAGTACTAAATGTTTTAACCTTAATATATTTTTATAAATGCTATTTACATTTGTGTAACATTTTTTCACTGATAAAATGTACATTTGTTAATTTGTAAGTTGTCATTTAATAAATAAATATTGTTTACATATTTATATATAACAATGGAAATTGGACAATCTTTTTTGTAACTTTCTATGTACAAACAAGTATGACATGCAGTTAAATTAATCTTTGAAAAGGCAATGACTAATTTGTATCTGTTAGTACTTCATTGTACTACTTTACGCCATATAGTACTTTGAGCGTATTATATTATTATATAAAAAAACCGCGAAATAGATTGTTTAAATACAGTGGATACAGAACATCATGCAACCAGTTAATTTCCTTCTTTCTCAGAAACTTCTGCTCGAGGTATATAAATGTTTTCTGTACGATTTTCACACTTGGCAGCTATACGAGATGTAGTTAATAAGAATTCTGCCAAACGTCTTAAATATGTTTGTGCTTCTTTGTCTAAAATTCCATTATGAATCAAAGGAACTATAGAGTGCTCAGCTCTTTTACAAATTGTTCTTGCTATGTGTAACGATGCACAAGCTTTGCCACCTCCCTAGATTTTAATAGAATTTCTTATTAATAAACTGATAAATACTTTATTTAAGTGAATAATATAATCATTTCATTTTTACACTGAGTAAATATTAAAATTAGATGATATCTAACTTGGAATTAAAGCTTAATATTTTTTACCGGTAGAATGTAATCTTCAGGAGGTGGTAGTTGTTTTGAATATTCTGCAATCCATTCATCAAGATCTTTGATATGTCTACTTTCAAATGTTTTTGGTTGTCCAGGTGTACTGTTTAGTATACTGTGATGCAGATCAAAAAGAATCATTTGAACTCTTTTTAATTTGTCAACATAGGGGTGTTCATCTTTGCAATCATTGGCGAATTCCCTAGCTAATCCTATGTGAGATGAAAGCTCGTCGGTAGCACCCAAAGCACTGTGAACTTTTTCATCTTTTACTTTAGCTTCCAAATCTGCTAATCTAGGCATCACAGTAGCTTCAGCTATGTTGGATGCATTGCTCGAGCTGTAAAATTAAATGAAAATTGTAATGAAACAAATTGTAATTTAAATACACAAATACAAAACTAATAATACTAAAAAATTTGACATGCAAAATTTAATTTCTCTATCAAAATAATTACTGATTGTTAGATAATTATTTTAAAGAGAAGGTTAAGTGTAAACACGTGTTAAAATATACTCGCCTACTTCGGAGTGACGCTTGAGTACTAGATTTATAAATAAATAAAGATTTTCTCCATATATTTTTTGCCAATTCCATTTCTGAAAGAAATAAAGATAGTCTTATCTTCCGGTAGATCATCAAGGATTCTCATCCGAATTACACTTACCATTCGTTAGCAAAATACGTAACTTTATTAAACAAAATTAACGGTTTGATTCTGGATATCGCTAAATTAATTATACTCTACGTGTAACAATGATAGCAATTTTTGTATTTTATGATACTTGTATTTAAAATTGTAAATATATCTCTTATCTAGAATAAACACCGAGAATGCTTTACGCCTTTGTACGAAAAACCAACAATGAGTTTGATAAGACCAAGATATTCTAGAAATTTACCTTGTCGACAGGAGCGAGCACAGTATACGGACCGTCAAAGCGTTTAGTGACCGTCTACTGACGGAATAACTGAAAGACTGACGCTGTCTTTTATTAAACGAACAAACTTTCCAATATGAAATATTTTGAATTTTAAAATTGAAACCAAGTACTGCGTTAAAGACGCATAAATTATGGTTGCGTGTGTATTTGCCTGGTTGATGTTGCAAATTTGAAAAAATAAATACTTAATGAAACTCGTTACAAACAGTTATATCTATGTACGAAAAATATGGAGCAATAAAAGAAATAAATTAATTATCTTTTATGAAATTTAGGAAAGTTAATAAAGAAATGTAGTTTAAAAAATAATTGAAATAAATTAAGTGCTTAACTCGAGCTTGTAATTTCCTAAAAACGTGTAAAAACGAAGAGATAAAAAATAATCCGCGAGATGTCTCGAGCAGTGAATTCCAAATAAGCGCACCCCCAGCCCTACACAGTACACAGTACGCACACAGAGTCAGGAGTGGAGAGTGAGAGAGCTGAGAGAATAAGCGCTTGCGAGCAAGAGCAGAGGAGCCGCGCCGCGCCGCACGACCGGGCAGTGGGCACGATCGAGAATATACCGTACGTACGTACGTACGTGTGCATCAGCCAGCCAGGCAGCCAGGCAGCCAGCGGCAGCATTGAGCAGAGCAGCAGGAGCGCGCGAGAGTGTGCGAGCGAGGGGGAGAGAGTGGTAGTAGGAAGAAGTTGCCGCTGTTGGCGCGTCTAGTACCGAGTACGTCGCCCACCCACACTCCGTGTATGTATAGTTGACCGTTCGAGGAGCGGCCTCGCGCATACGCTTTGGTATACGTCTATATAGGTGTACGCCGGACCTATCACGATCTCCTGTATAAAATCGTCGTATACGAAGAGTCCTCGAAGAAACAGCAGATGTACATCCGTCAACGATCATCTTGTCTATGTGTGTGTGCGCGCGCGCCGTGACCGACCGACCGCGGCGTGTCTCTATTTATATATGTCCGATTATCGCAAGTCCTGTCCGAATCTCGCGTGCTTTCATGGGATCGGTGAAATATTCTGCCGCGCCGCTACGAGCAAGACCTGCGTGAGGGCATAGCACTCGCTGTCCGTCGCTGCAAACATGAAGTAAGTACTTTGACATACCTACCCATATACACACATCCATACACCATACCTCTCTCTATACAGAGAATACATAAAAAGTAATGGGACGACGTAGCGAAATAACGAAACACGCATACACAACAAAACATCCCTCCTTTGGGATCATCGATCCGTGAGGCTTTCCTAACCTAAATCCTACCGAGGATACAAAAAAAGGGACGTACAGTGTGTGCGTGCCTCTGTGTCTGTGCATGTATAGACTCTAAGAGTCGCGCGCAAGAGGCGGCGGCTCGCTTCTCTCTCTATCCTTCTTTCTCTCCGGTATCTCTCCCACTTTTCCTTTCTCCGAGCCTTTTCTCTCTCTCTCTCTCTCTCTCTCTCTCTCTCACTCTCTGTTTCTACCTTCGCCATTGTCTCGCAGGACACTCTTCCTGCGTTTTTTATTCTTTTTTTCATTCCTCCTTTTCTTTACTTCTCTCTCTCTCTCTCTCTCTCTCTCTCTTTTGCTCCCCCTACCCCGTTTAATTATCGTCGAGGAAAAGAAAAAAAGGGACGCGCGAGGAAAAGGAGAGCGAGTCGGACCAGAGGTGATTGGCCCGACGCGCGCGCGAGCCAGAGGAAGGAGTTGTCGGAACATTTCCTTTCTTTCTCTAAGCGTCAAACGTCGTCGTCGCCTTCCTTCTTTTTTTGTCCTTGTCTCTACATTTCCTGGAGCCACAATTTCGTTTTTTTTTTTGCTTTTTTTGGGGTAGAATACGGGATGTCTTGGACGCGTGCGCGAAATATCTCCTTGTTTTCCTGCCCTTTTTCCACGCTTCTATATACCAATCTTTATTTTTCTATCTCTCTATCATTCTCTCGGTGCTCTATCTTTACTTTTCACTTGGCTATTCTTAGGTCATACATTACTGGACCTTCTTTTTAAATTCTTTCGTGTTTTTCTCCATTTTACTTTCTTTGTAAGAGTTTTTATCACGTTTCTGCGAATTTTCAATTAAATCGCACCACATATATTACTTACACGGTGTACAAATGTTTACGGCTGTTTTAAAAATCGATTCTATATACAATTTAGCGTATCTTTTTACACCATCTAGTAATTTAATTGATTTACTGAAATGCGAATTATCATGTAATTTTAGAAGAATTAATATATAAAAAAATCTTAAGAATCAATGAATAAAAGTTGATTCGATAGAAATGTTTCATATTCTTTTCAGAAATCTATTTTTATAGTCTACACATTATGTATAGTTATGCAAAAATGTGTTACATGCTAAACAGAGAAATGCTAATATTATAATAACCTTACAACATGGTTTATAAATAAGCAAATAATGAAATAATTCGATTTTTTTTCATTTTATCGTAATCGTACGTAACGTTAACGTAACTTGACCAGTTGTTAAGATCCTTTTGCAACTTTAAATTAGTATTAGAATAAACTCATTCATCTGTTTACGTAAATTCAATAAATCTTATATTTTTATTAAAAATGTATGCTTTTAACTGCATAAATATCGATGAGAATCTGAGACTACGTGTTCCTACTATAACAAAGTACATGACCAAAGGCGCAACTTTTCCGAATACGAAGCCTTCGTACTTGTGTTTTACAACTAACGTACTTCCAGTTTGAGAACAACGTATTGCAAAACGAGCGTTATCAATTCAGTTTGAAGAAATTTTTTTAATTTAAACGACAATCAGATAAATAACAAAGAAGTATTTACTTTGTGGCAAGCATCAAAGTTTGTATTAGTAATCCTCAACAAATTGGAATATTCAGCACTCCTACAATCAAGTTGACAATGACGTGTATCAAATAAATCACTGATTCAGTGAAGTAAAGTGACTTATTGAATATTATTTACTCGTTCCACGGCATTAGAAATCGTCTCCTCATTCTTGGAAAATAACGATCTATGCAATATAGAAGAAAATTAAAAATGTTTTGCCCCACATTTGATTTAAGTAAAAAAAATAAGAAATAAATCTCATTTATATACTACCCGCAAATGTTTTTTTCTCTTGATATAGCTTTTTCGGTCGAAATATAATATCTCGACGTCTTTGTTTGCGCTTTCCGGGGCGCATAAACAATTCAACCGCGACCCTTACCGTTTTATTTTAAATCCCAGTATACATTGCGCGCCGTTGCGATTGGTCGACGACCTAATTTTTCGCCCCGCGCTATTTAAATGCCCCGATTTGGATTATGCATGTATATATACAGTCACCGCGAGAAGTGAGACTTATTAATTTGTCCCAGTTCGAACGCTCCCTCTCTCTCTCACTTATACGTATACTCGCGGTCGATTAATCATCGGTCGAGTTCTCTCTTTTTTTTTCATCAGATGACGTCGCACCGCGGTGAGTTTTATATAGATAACGTGCACGTGGTTCTGATATACAACGCGTAATCGGTTTATACACACGTATACCTGTCGATCGTTCGGGGGTCTCCCAAGTATTATGACTAATATGAGGATATCCGTAAATTTGTGTGTTGCTTATGAACTTTTACTGAGGCGGTCACCTTTCTTGATATTTTTTACGTCGATGATTAGTGATGAGATAAAATGATTGCGCAAGTATATAGGTATTTAAATGTATCAATTACGAAATGTAGGGTAATATTGAAATATTGAACTAAACACGTGCGTTAAATATAAATTAATTTATTTCGAAATTATACTTTTGTATACTACATTTACTTAACATATTTTCTCTATCATAATATATTATATACAATAAATAAATGCCGATCGTTATAAAATTTAAGTACTAAACTTTATTTAAGTACTTCGAATAAACTCCAGATATTTCTGTGGAATCAATAATCAAACTTTACATCTTATACAGTTTACTTAATGAGAATCCTTAAAACAGTAAAACTGGTTCTATACCATAATGTACATAATTAATTCATACTAGTCCGTATATACAAGATTTTCTAATTGTACCGGATTTTTTTTGACCAAATTAAAATATTTTTAATCCAAAAAAATCACCCGACTGCGGTTTCTAATATCTTATAAAAATATGTCTTAATTATTTACTTTTCACAAATCCATAGACAATTTAGAACTGCATAACTAGTGCTTGAATTTTAAATACAAAATAAACCATTTGTGTTTATATGTTCAGCAATCGCAGTATACGTTATAAACTACACAAATCGTTGACAGAAAAAACATAATAAATATAAAAAAGGACTAGCTTGATGAAATTCTATGTAATTATAACTTTAGTCATGTATATATAGAAATTCCGTGACCAGAGTTACATAGTACTTAAATCCCTGACAAGGTAGACGGTTCTATTAGGAATTTTAAATGTCTCTTCATTTATACAATTGCCGTTAGTCGTTATATGTTATACCATTTACCATTACGTAAAACACTTTTATGTATATAGATAAGTCACAAAAGACCTGTATTTGTATAAAATTAATTATAAAGAAATTGATTCGATACAACAGTTAATGTACTTCTTAAGATGATTATTGAACTAATATAATTCAACTATCACACAATAATGAATAATATTACATGGAGTTTATCAGTTAATCATATCGTAATTACTTAACATGCGATCAAGATAAAAGGCACCCACGCGTCTACAATGGTCATTGTATATAATATATTGAAATGAATAGGAAAGGAAAAGAAGAGTTTCTAGTAGACTTTTTTTCTAATTCAATTGAACTAAAGAATAGTAAATGCACTTCTTTATATATATCATGATCGTAATTCTTAATATCTTTTAGTTTGTCTTTTATTTTGTGCTGCGTGTCAGAAGTGGGTTTATCGATTATTTAAGTCATCCCGAAGAAAATCGAGTATGTACTAATTTTAGAAAAATATACAAGTTCCCAATAAAATTCTTCATTTCCTTACATTTATTTATATTATCTGATAAGAAATGTACATATCGTAAACTAGGACGTAGGTTTGAATAGTTGTTTATTAACGAACATAAATTGCATATAGATATGTTATGGCCGAATTCTGATTTTTCGTACAGTTTTATTAACTTAATTGTACAAAAAAAGTTATTTTTTGCAAAACTATGATTACTTCATGTTGTATTGTACTTATTTTAAAAACTATATATAAGTTAATAGTTTAACATGTTCACAGGCATTGTATATAATATTAACCATCATTTGGAGTGTATTCTGTTTCGGAAAATGCAAATACTTATTGTTTATATTTTCAAATATTTTTATAATTTAAATATGTGTGTTTATTTTTATAATTTAATAAAAAATCATCAAGATATGTAGAGACTTGTACATTTCAACTCTGTTTTATGCAGTCAGTAATTTTTGACAAAAACCTTAATAGTCTATCCATGCAACTAAATGGATACATTTATCATTTAAATTTATCATTTAAAAATAGTGTAATTATTTATGTTAAATATTAAAAATTATTAACAAATATTTGTTACAGTATAATAATAAAATTAACATGATTTTCCTGACGTTTAATTCTTAATACTAATTTCGCCAAAACATAAATACATAACAAAAAAGACCAAAATATATGCTGGAGAGAATAATAACGATAAGTAAATATTAATAATGAATGCACTACATATTATTAATATTATATATAACGTATGAACAAAAAAATGTTAATATTTTCAGAAATTATATTTCTACGTTCAACATAATAACTATTTATTTTTCTATACGTTTAAACGCTTTAAGTTTAACACTGATCGTCATGTATTTATATGAATGCGCACACTGCATTGTATGCATATACAAGGAGAGAACGATGGAGTTCATAACAGCGCTACATACGCGCCTTCGTACAGACATCAGAAAGATACGCACACGAGTGTATTTTCTAATCACAACTAGGAGACCGAGGAAGCGCGCAAAAACATTCGACCAATACAAAAGCCCTCCTCTCTTTCTCACTCTCTCTCTCTCTCTCTCTATTATTTTATATATATCTTCTCTCTTATAAAAGGTATACGCGCCATATCGCCCTAAATCGATCTTTATTTTTTTTCATATAGAATAAATATGCAAAATATAAGTCATTTTAAATTGGGCATCGTCGCGTGGTGATCTCGGGGTTTATATCGCTGTGTGTGTGTACGTGTTATTTGTTTTTTCAAGAATAGATAATAATGTATTTTTTCCGTGCGCAAAAAAAAGTTGTGAATACTTGAAAGAATGTGTATTAGTTTACTAATTCCTGATAAAACTCATAAAATAGAAACAGACCTAAAATTTAATGTAACGTTTTTAAAAATATGCACAAATTTTCGAAGATAAAATAAATATGAATCAAGTATAACATACACTTTTCCAAATATTATATGTGAAATATACAATAAATTAAAAATTAAATACATAAATTATTGCATTTTTTAAGATAATTCTATTATAAACAGTGATGGCAAAAGAAAATCAAATTTTAACAGTGGCAATGTAAAATACGAATTACATTTCAAAAGTTTTCGAAAATTATTATTTTAGTAGTATTTAATTTAAATATTATTCAAATCAAAATTTAAAAATAGTATGGATATATAAGTAAGTTAGATTACGTATATTTATATAAAACAATATTTTAAATAAACAAGTATGTATTTATTAGAAACAGAAGGATATTTAAAAAATGCACTTCTTTATATATATCATGATCGTAATTCTTAATATCTTTTAGTTTGTCTTTTATTTTGTGCTGCGTGTCAGAAGTGGGTTTATCGATTATTTAAGTCATCCCGAAGAAAATCGAGTATGTACTAATTTTAGAAAAATATACAAGTTCCCAATAAAATTCTTCATTTCCTTACATTTATTTATATTATCTGATAAGAAATGTACATATCGTAAACTAGACGTAGGTTTGAATAGTTGTTTATTAACGAACATAAATTGCATATAGATATGTTATGGCCGAATTCTGATTTTTCGTACAGTTTTATTAACTTAATTGTACAAAAAAAGTTATTTTTTGCAAAACTATGATTAGTTCTTCATGTTGTATTGTATTATTTTAAAAACTATATAAGTAATAGTTTAACATGTTCACAGGCATTGTATATAATATATTGAAATGAATAGGAAAGGAAAAGAAGAGTTTCTAGTAGACTTTTTTCTAATTCAATTGAACTAAAGAATAGTAAATGCACTTCTTTATATATCATGATCGTAATTCTTAATATCTTTTAGTTTGTCTTTTATTTTGTGCTGCGTGTCAGAAGTGGGTTTATCGATTATTTAAGTCATCCCGAAGAAAATCGAGTATGTACTAATTTTAGAAAAATATACAAGTTCCCAATAAAATTCTTCATTTCCTTACATTTATTTATATTATCTGATAAGAAATGTACATATCGTAAACTAGGACGTAGGTTTGAATAGTTGTTTATTAACGAACATAAATTGCATATAGATATGTTATGGCCGAATTCTGATTTTTCGTACAGTTTTATTAACTTAATTGTACAAAAAAAGTTATTTTTTGCAAAACTATGATTACTTCATGTTGTATTGTATTATTTTAAAAACTATATAAGTTAATAGTTTAACATGTTCACAGGCATTGTATATAATATATTGAAATGAATAGGAAAGGAAAAGAAGAGTTTCTAGTAGACTTTTTTTCTAATTCAATTGAACTAAAGAATAGTAAATGCACTTCTTTATATATATCATGATCGTAATTCTTAATATCTTTTAGTTTGTCTTTTATTTTGTGCTGCGTGTCAGAAGTGGGTTTATCGATTATTTAAGTCATCCCGAAGAAAATCGAGTATGTACTAATTTTAGAAAAATATACAAGTTCCCAATAAAATTCTTCATTTCCTTACATTTATTTATATTATCTGATAAGAAATGTACATATCGTAAACTAGGACGTAGGTTTGAATAGTTGTTTATTAACGAACATAAATTGCATATAGATATGTTATGGCCGAATTCTGATTTTTCGTACAGTTTTATTAACTTAATTGTACAAAAAAAGTTATTTTTTGCAAAACTATGATTAGTCTTCATGTTGTATTGTACTTATTTTAAAAACTATATATAAGTAATAGTTTAACATGTGCACATGCATTGTATAATATTAACCATAATTTGGAGTGTATTCTGTTTCGGAAAATGCATTACTTATTGTTTATATTTTCAAATATTTTTATAATTTAAATATGTGTGTTTATTTTTATAATTTAATAAATAACCATCAAGATATGTAGAGACTTGTACATTTCAACTCTGTTTTATGCAGTCAGTAAATTTTGACAAAAACCTTAATAGACTATATCCATGCAACTAAATGGATACATTTATCATTTAAATTTATCATTGAAAAATAGTGTAATTATTTATGTTAAATATTAAAAATTATTAACAAATATTTGTTACAGTATAATAATAAAATTAACATGATTTTCCTGACGTTTAATTCTTAATACTAATTTCGCCAAAACATAAATACATAACAAAAAAGACCAAAATATATGCTGGAGAGAATAATAACGATAAGTAAATATTAATAATGAATGCACTACATATTATTAATATTATATATAACGTATGAACAAAAAAATGTTAATATTTTCAGAAATTATATTTCTACGTTCAACATAATAACTATTTATTTTTCTATACGTTTAAACGCTTTAAGTTTAACACTGATCGTCATGTATTTATATGAATGCGCACACTGCATTGTATGCATATACAAGGAGAGAACGATGGAGTTCATAACAGCGCTACATACGCGCCTTCGTACAGACATCAGAAAGATACGCACACGAGTGTATTTTCTAATCACAACTAGGAGACCGAGGAAGCGCGCAAAAACATTCGACCAATACAAAAGCCCTCCTCTCTTTCTCACTCTCTCTCTCTCTCTATGTATGTGTATATATATCTTGCTCTCTTGATGGTAAAAGGGTACAAAAATATACCGCGTCATCGTTGCTATACGACCTAAATCGAGGTCTTTATTTTTTACAATATCGAGGAAACGAGAAGAAAGAAATGCGCTAGGCGAGTTTTAAACACCGAATGTGTAATTCGCAAAAATCGAGGGTGGTGCGAAAACGAGGGCGAGTATTCGCGAGGGGTTGAAATTCGGGCATCGTCGAGAGGGTCGAAAGGAGAGGGACAAACGCGAAACTCTCGAGGGTTTAAATATTCAGTATGTTTTACTCGGTATTTCCCTTTAAACTTGGGTTACTCGAGGATGGCACTGGAGCAATTTGAATTTAATCATTTTGATTAGTTCTCGCTATCGCCAACCCCTTGGAATTTAATAAATTGTCCGGATGAATCTTCCTTTTTCTTTTCAGCGCTACTTTTATTATTGTTTCCCAAATGTGAATTCGGTGCTCGTTAATTTGATTATTTCTATTAATATATGCATTTATAAATCTATGCGAGCGACCTGTGTTTATTTAATATTGAAAAATTAATTCCAATCGAATTTGAAAGTAAATAAAAAATTTTTTTCAATATTATTAACTTATTATGACAATTTGTACATAATTGGATTTATAAAAAAAAATTATGATTTTACGTTAATAAATCTTTGTCATTCAGCTTAAAAAATTATAATTAAATGCATCATTCATTGTACATGATTCATTTCATAATCAGTATGAAACGTGTGGACGCAGCAAAATAAAGACAAATCTATGCTAGAATCAAATTCGAGAAATAAAAAAAAGGAGAGAATGACATCGTAGAACGCGTGTCCCCCTAAATTATACAAAAACGCTGAGAAGAAAAATCGATACTGCAGTCGATTTACTCCCCTAAGGGCACATGCGAGAAGGGAGAAACGAACCAGAGAGTCGAAACATCCTATATGGAATAAGGAAAGTCAATCCGGCAAAAACGACGAGGGGCTCAGGCCGAAACTCTCCTACACGTGGCAATTCGAGCCCTCCTCTTTTCTCTTCCATCTTTCTCTTTATTTCTCTCTATCTCTCTCCTTCTCCCTCTCTTTTTCGCTCCTTCGAGCTCACCTATTCAATTAGCAGGCACGCGGTATCCATATGTTCTCCAGTCGACTTGGATGACGACGTATCGAGTGACTCAGGACTAAAGCCTTACGAACGTTGTCCAGTTTACACCCCAAGGACGCACACACATATATAGGATTATCCTTCCGCGTGCTTTACTTCGCGAATATTTTATCTTTCGTCTTTTATTATGGTTTTACATTTATAGCTAATTTATTTAGATAAAACTTAAACACTACAAGTAGAACAATTGATCGTGACAATTGATTCTCATTATTTTCGAAATGTGATCTATTTAAAATTTTATTTTCATAAACAAATATTTTATTTTTAAAAGTAATATGAATTTATGACAGTGCATTATCACAAATAATTATTTGTATCTGTTTAGTACAACACGAAGATAATCTGTGGTATTATATTGATTTAATAGTAAATAATGTTGGACAAATTTACAATAATAAAAATAAGTACGAAAAATAGTTTACACTTCTGATAATGCTTGCTTGATTTGGCACAAAATTGACCTTGTTACTTTGAATCGGTATTCTGTACGCATGGAATTATGATTCGATTATTTTAATGCGCATAATTTAATTGTAAGTAAAACATGTGCATACACTTCCTTATTAAAATCTATACTTTTTTATTGTTCGAGAGTTCATGCATTATTCATAAATATATATATTTCTGCGTTAGTTTTCAGTAGCTTTCTTCATTATAAAATTAGTACATTGCCTACTTTCCGCAGTGATGCAAAAATGCTTTGTGTAATCACCGGAAATGTATGGTATTTTTTTACAAAATCGTTGCCTCATCAAAAACTTCCTCTATCAAAATATATTTAGTTAAATATTTAAATGAAAATTTTCTCTTGTATTAAAGAAATATTTAATACAATTGCTTTAAAAAGTATGATAGTAATATATCAAATTCGGTATTTATTTGCTTACAATGCGTGAAATATTAAACTTAAAATCTGCTTGACAAACAAAAAATTTCTTTCCCATTCTTTTCACATTGGTAAATTGTTAAATATCGGACTATCGATTCTCATTTATTATTAACAGTTTTGATCGATGCCCTTGAATTGTTAAGTATTGCAATAATATATATTATTTATTTATTTTCGATTATTTTTCACAATATTTAAAACCAGTATTATAAAAATGTCCCAGGGAAAAGTTTCTGCCACTCCAAAATATTGTCAGCGCTATGCTTTAAATGAGCTTCGGTCAATGAACCGCACGACGTGTGCCATCGAAACTTTTCAGATTTCCTTTAATAACAAAGTATCGATTTATTGAATTCCCTAATATTTTATGAAATATTAATGAAAACAAGAATATTTATTTAAAACACACTTTAATTTTGTTAATTTAATTCGTCGTATTTATAATTATCATTTATATAGTGCAGTTTCTTAACAATATATATATGTGTGTGTGTATCAGGTAAATAGTTGATTAATGACATAGTGTATGTAGAATGAGAAGTAAAATTGGATGGCATGGCACACGCAAGGACATCTACCGCATAGTTTTGCGAAAAATGCTCTAACGATTTGTCAGACAATAAAAAATACGTGTTTAAAGAACGCGAAGTACTGACTGTAAGTTATGATCGCCAATGTTGTATTCAACGAAGTTATCGTACGAAAAATAGTATTAAAAAATATTGCTATACCTCATGAAATATTTATTTTTAAGTTAATTATTATTCGAACAAAACAATTTTTATTAATCTAAGAATAGATCGTTTTATTTATTCAAAATAAATGTACGGCAATTGTAGTTGACGGAATACATTTGAATTTGCATTATGTACACTTCAATTAAATTTAATCATTCAAAAACTTATTCATTTTCGATGTAAAGGAGCACTCGTAAAAACTTAAAAATTACAGAAATATCTACAGAAATTTGCACACATATTTGTAAGTTATTAAAATAAATATACAACCAAAACCGATTTACTGACATATAATTTGCACACAATTGAGTATGTACACATTTAAATCTTTCGTTTTCAGTAATCTATTATACGGACTTACTCTTAAAATTATGAGTATATACGTTGTGAGATAGTTAGCATTAATTATGATGAATATATTTACATATATCCATAGCTTATTAATAATTGTGTGTGTGTTTATACGAGTGAATTACTATATATATTTTTTAATTTTTTACAACAAAAATTTATATAAACACGGTGTCTTGAATTATTTAATGAGTTAAATAAAGAATGATTATCGAGCTTTAAAATGAAAGAGAGAGAGAAAGAGAGTCGTGAAAAACGAAGAGGGGAGGGAGAGCTATGAGAAGCAAATTAATAAAAACACGAAGTAGGGTAAATGCCCTAATAAATGAACGACTAAGGCCACAAAGTGTATAACGAGCTGGTGGTTTATATATACACGTCATACAATTTTCATTGGTTTGAATAAGAATTTTCAAGCGAAACATTTTTCAAATTGTAAAACTACTTTATTGCGGTTTATGCAAACTTTTCTATTTAATTAATTTTTTCTTCATCGCAGTGGCGACGAATACATAATTACTAAGAAATGTAATAATGATAGAAAAAGAAATTTGAAATTTAAGTGAACCTCGTTTACATATATGAAAATGTTAATTAAACGAATATTAATTTTGCAATTAAATAATTGCTATTATTAATTTAATGCAATGAATATAAGTTCAAGTAATGTAATTGAGAATTATTTTATTCCTATAAACAATCGTAAGCTAAAAAAATGTTAATTGAATTTTCGTAAATTTACGCGATTACAAGGTTACAGTAAAACGTACGCACTTTCTCTTTAGAAAAGATGAGTTATGCAAAAAAAAAAGGAAAAAAAATCGTAGAATATAGTAATATCCAAATCCAAATAAAAGAATAAAGAAAAATAAACAACTCTTCAATTTCGTGGTAATATTTGAAAGAAAATTTGTATGGTTATACGCTCAAGGTTAAGAAAAAATGTCTTAAACGACGATACTCGTCATTAACTTTCTCGTTCTATTAATTCGCGTCGCGATAGCGAAAAATATCCCGGGTGAAAAATTTTTGCGAGAGGAAAAACCATGGCAGGTGTGTGCTTACTTTTCAGAGCATAAAACCCCAAGTAAATTAACGCGCAGGCTCTTGCCGAGTTTTATTATAATTATTATGTTATGCAAGTTCCGCGCGTGCGAGCCACCGCGTTTCAGCTTACGTACGGGCTATATGGTATAGTGTATATAGAGGTTTGGTCGAGAGGTGTCGACGGCCGATTCGCACGCGTAACGGCTGTTGCTCCGATCTTTCGACCCTTTTACGCTACATGCACTCTCTCAGCCAATGAAGTTTTACGTGTAGTGTATATATATATAGGTATACGTATACTTGTTAGACATTTTTGGATTGTACCTTGGATTGTATGCGTTGCAAATTTGAACATCGAGAAAACGACGATTAATTGATACATGCGGATGTATATGCACTCGTATTTTTAAACTAAACGATTATTTTTTTTTTTGGCCGGTCGTCTTAATGTGCTTATAATTCTCTTTGTTTTACGTTCTAATTAATTAAACATAACTTTATTTTTCTTCAAAGAAAATTCTACATTGTAATGTACAAATATATTTTTCTCGCACAAAAAAATTTGCCGTGTAAGTCAGAAGTGTATGTTGTATGTACATATCAATGTGCGTAATTGCAGTAAAACGTTGTCATGTGACATTGATAACAAGAGTCATTAATCAATCGCATAACTTAATTAACTAATTTAACATTGCACATATTGTCTATTATTAATAGATTCAAAAGAACGTGAAATTTTGTTGATAATATCCTAATAGCTCGCCTTGTCATTGATTAAGACTGACGGACGTATATATATACTTATTTCTTTACACATCGGTTAAAATATATACCACAGATTTATTTCTGTACGTAGCAAGAATTTCGAGGCTATATTTATTATTTTCGTGTACGAAGTGCAACGGATGAAAGGGCTTGATAAGCTTTTGAAATATCATCTGAAAGAAAAAGAGCTAACTTCTGGAAATTTGTACGTAGCTCCTCTGCAGTCCATTAGTAGAAGGAAATCGCGTCCTATTGAAAAACATAATGTTAGATGCAGTGGTTAACCGTAAGATCTCCGTCGTTTGTTTGAAAGACCGAACGCCTTCCAGATCGGGGCGGCTCTTTCATCGAGGATTTTTTGCGTGCGCTTTATGGCTTTGCATCGAGCCTTCGAGTTTCGCTGGAAACGCTCATTGAGCCAAGTTAAATAAGATCGTTGCCACCAAAGAAAACTGGGTTGATCCGCGAGTTGTCTACTTCATCCGCGATAGAAAATATGTGTTATGGGGATATACATAAATTTATACAGAAGTTATATCGAATCAGGTCAAGTACTTTTTTTCTCCGCTATTCAGGGGAAAAAGTACGGTTTGGCCGTATATCGATTTGTCAAACTGACAAAAAAGTATTACCTGTACGTGGTCTATCCTCTTGCGATCTTTACTACCGAGTCTTGTGTTTTCTTTCGCTCGCGAGCATGTGAAATTTTATTTCGCGGGCAACAATAACTTTTGTCTAACGGTGTTAAGGTCAGCTGGAATGTGGGACTTGATTCTACGTTTAATTAAATTGCGACTTTTGAGATATGTAATTGATGTGATGCATTGTTATGAACTCAATTTTCTGGAGACGGCGTTGATTAGTTCGAGTTTTTTGTTTGTTTGAGATATTAGTTGCTGAAAAGATGGTTCAGTATCGAAAGGAACACTTAATGAAGATATCTTTATTCAACAGGATACGATGCAGGTGTATTATAAAAGTTTTCCAATTTTATCAGAGCGTGAAATTTAATTTATCTTGAGTAATTTTCAAACGATAATTGGCATTATTATTTATACTATATATTTTACTATCGACCATACACCGAAATAATTTTTATTTTTTATTTTAACTTTTCATACTTTGTCTTTGACAACTCCGAAAATAATCAAAATTGAGAATTAAAATTTCGACCAAAAACTTTAAATTTACTTTTTTTTTATAGACGTCAAAAAGTGTCAATCTCTCAAACGATGAATAGGAAATTTATCAATTACATCTGCATTAAATCAAATGTGATCTCATAAATTATAAATTATAATCTGAAAAGATATTGCGATTGCTACAAAGCTTTAATTATAGTAAGGCCAACGCAATACAAAGCTTTTCTTGTATGAAGTTTCTAGATAGAATTGATAATTTCACGTGAAAGAAGCAAAACATTCATCTAACTAAATATTTCTCACTAAATATAAAAAAATGTTACGAATTATACCATGAATTTTTCAACTTATTTTTTCAGTCGATTGTACTGCGTCGCAGTTTCGTTTTCCGGGAGATAACAAGCATAAAAATATACACAACGATAAAAACCGTATATAATATACATGTAGTTATAAAAAAAAGACGTTAATCACATTCGCTATGAACATTACATATGGTATAACCGTTAATAATTTGATATCCGCAAAACATTACAGTTAATGAATGCGAGCAACGATGCAATGGTCTATCATTTTACATATATACCATTTGAATAATTTGCTGTTGTGTTAATACTTTTTAAGAGAAAGTAACTAAAAACCATATACTATTATATTTTCCATGGTAAGATTTCAGTAAACAAATTTTGCAGCTTTTACAATCAACTAATAATATATATCGTTTAATAGTACAGTCAGATTTTTAAAAAAGTGAGTTTTACTTATTTTCAAATACTCTAAAATCGTAATATAAATTGTTATTATTCTAAGGTATTGTTTTATTTTATTAAATTGAGCAATCAGTAATTTTAACTTATTAAAATTTACGGACTTAGGTTAGAAACTGCTTTGTTTAACACAAGAAATTTATATCTAAAAATGTAATTTTATCACGACTCGCTCTAAACAAAGATTAAAATTACAAATTATAAAATACCTATATAAGTTATCACATAACTTATACGTATTGAAACTTACACTATGCATTGAAAATTGTTTTGAATGCAACCTCCCTTATCAAAATTCGTCTCAGTGTATTTCCAAGAGTTTCTGCAACCATGAACAAACTAGAATAAAAAAAAGAAAAAGTGCACCTAACAGGTGCGACCACGCGCACCTGTCCTGAACCCCCACGAAAAAAAAAACTTACGAAACGAACCCGAGAGACATTAAAAAAGAATAATTTTTGTACAGTAAAATGGTATAGTGAAAAACAAGAGAAAAGTAATATGCAGAAGCCAGGATTGTGTACGTAGGTATACATATATATGTCTATAGAGAGAGGCATATACCGGAAGTCGTACGTATATATCGCGTCAGCCGAGTAGAAGGGGAAGGGAGAGAAGGGAAGTCGACTTGGACGGTATCACCACTGCCACATCCCATTTTCATCCTGTTTGCTCTCGTTTTTCGCGTGAATCAGTCATGTTCCGCGAGGCAAGTCGCGATGAACGCGTTTCGTTCGAGCGGCTTATACCAAATGCGACTCCGTGGCGAGGAGTCGAGAAGGTCGAGAGCCAGACTATTAGCTACGCGATCAGTCGATTCTTCTGGACAACAACTCTACGATTGGAACTGGTAATACTTACGTGTATATATACACGGGTTCGCAATGTATTACAAGGATAGTTTTTTTTGTTAATCGAATGGTTCGATCCTTTTATGGTGTTTGATATTTCTTCTTTTTTGGTGTTCCATATGTGGTGATATTCATTCTTTATCTGTTCTCATTGCTAGTGATTTTTGAGCGTATAGTTACCCGAAGGTTTCGTGGGATGGAGAGGAAATTGGTTTCTTTGTTCGGTAAGGCTGATTTTATCGTTAAGGAAAAGGATATGTTCCAAGTGAAAGTGCAGTTTACGGTAGTATAGTGTGTTAGGTGATTTCGTGTGAGTATACGCGATAGATTTGTGCGAGTATTTTACGTTGTTTGGTAATATTGAATACTTTTATACATTTATTCTTGGTATACGTGTTTCTTTTGTTTATCACGTGATGGTTAAATAAATAGTGCAGTGATGATCTACGCGACGAAACCTATAATGATTTTTCGTTGTCAGATTGCGATCGTACGCAATTTATATTATGAAAATTTATGAAATAACAGTATTGTATTCAAATAGAAACAGGTATTTTCATTTTTGACGTATATAATATTGTTATAAATAAAAACGATGCGCTTCAGATACATATAACATTGTGCAAAGTTTTGTATCTACTTCCACGAGTCTCGAGATAATGTTTAAACTCTAATACCGTTAAATATAAAAGCAAGTATACATATACAAATGTCTATCTGATCAACTTCGCCTACGCAGTTATGCGAATTACGCATTGATAAAAAAAACTTTTTGATAACTCTCCTTATTCACAATTCATACTCGTTATATCGTGTTTATCTCGTTTAACGCGATTTAATTATATATTTGAGTTAGAATAGAAAAAATTATTTTTACAACAAATTCGTTAAAAATAAATGTAAACATTTTGAAATAATGCAAAATTTGTACACGTTTAATTTTCTAATCTTTGCGAACCCGATCTTTTTCTAACTAAGCGTTCAAAGTTTCTATTTACACACGCAGAACTGGCGTCATTTTTCATATAGACGCAAGCATGCGTATAATGCGGCAAACCAATACATTGCGCGACTATGAAAAAAGATAAAAGAAAATACCGTCTTTGTAATGACAGAGTAGACTCGAACACGGTGCGCGTGTCACTTTATTTTACTTTCCATTTTAACTGCAACTGCAATACTGTAATTTTGAATTCAATGCGTTCTTGTATTAGATTTTTAATTTTTAAATGTAGCTACAATTTTAAAAAATTGTATACAATTAATTATATATATACTTCAACAAGTTTTTATCATTTTTAATATATAATTTATTTATTAATCATATTATTACATATCTTGCATGTTCAAATACTTTAAAGAAACTTTTTAAAACAATTACGGTATCGGTTGGTTTTTATAAAATACAAAAAATCGATCTGTTAGCGCAGTTAAATTATTGACGGTTTATTGTCAGTCGGTAACTATTGGAATGAGAGAAAACAATTCAATGTACTGAGAATCGAACCTCGTTATGTTTATTCATTCTGGTTAGTCAGACAGAACAGAAATTATTTGTGGCTATAAAAAAAACCATCGTAAATGTAAACAATTATAACGTTCGTCATTTTTATTGTTACCATAACGATTATAGGTACCCAGGAAACTAATTTTGACGTGGTCAATTTTATATTTATATATATGTATATGTTAATTAAGGAAATATACTGCGATTTGTATAATTGTTATTTGCATATACGCTTCCCTAGTAGAAATTGAGCATTTTAAGGTTAGACAAAATTTGTAATTTGATCATATTAGGATCATATTTTGAGCACTTTTTGCTAATTCGTCACTTTCTGGCTTAAAAACCGTTTCAATTATGCTCAAAATTCTACTAGGGTTGGTTTGTTAGTAGATTAACATTTGTGCGAATTTAAATTCAAACAAAAACATAGTATGTTTTATTTTATCCTACAGTGTTTCGTTATAAAAAAGAAATATACACCCACAGACACACAGTCACACAGTCACACGTAAATGAAATGTAAAATCTAATATCTAACGTATATACATGTAATTTTTGCAGCGAAGTGAGCATATCGTCTGCGCGGGCGTCGGTGATGGTCTACGATGACATAAATAAAAAATGGGTACCATCGGGCAGTTCGTCCGGGCTTTCAAAAGTCCAATTGTATCATCATCAAGTAAACAATACATTTCGCGTAGTTGGACGCAAACTTCAGGACCACGAAATTGTAATGAATTGTGCGATACTACGTGGACTTAAGTACAATCAAGCGACCGTCACCTTCCACCAATGGCGTGACAATAAACAGGTCTATGGCCTTAATTTCTCGAGCAAGGACGACGCGGATGCTTTCGCTAAGGCGATGCTTCAAGCCCTCGATGTAAGTCTTTTAATTCTGATTGTACAATTGCTTTTTATTTTAATACGGTAGTTCCATTTTTGGTGGGTTCACGGAGAATTACTGACTTTTATTAGAGGAGATGAGGTTTTTAATGGTTCAGAGTAGTTTTTTATTTATCTTGATTATTTCCAGGAATATAATACCTTTTTTGTTGTTAGGGATATTTTTCAATTACGTTTCTAGGAGGAGGTCGATTGGTTTGTGCACTCAAGAATTAAACAAATTAAATTTCTGCACCAAAAGTTGAGAGTTATTTAGATACATCGTGTAAAAATATTGTCCACTACAATGTAATTTAGTAATTGCTGGTTTTTAAAGATAAAATTTGTACACATTGGGATCGTATATAAGAAAATTAAAAATTAGCTTTGTGAAATATGCGAAATTGACTTTTCATATATTTGTGGGATACAAGCCCAATGTGTCTTCTTATAAGAAAACCTTCCATGTTCACAAAATAAATTTTAATTTCTTATACATATACAAAAATAACTCAATTTCTTTGGTACATAAAAATGATGTGAATAATTATTGGTCGCACAAAATAACCGATATCTCTATATTTATTACTTTATTTCATTTATTAAATTACGTATAATTAAATTAATTTTGTTTGCGTCTCTTGTACTATTATAATACTATAATATAAATATAAAAGCCATCATTGATCGTAATTATTTGTTATACTAAGTTAATTCGTTTTTATATTTACAAATTTAATACGATATAAAATAGATTTATTATTTGATTTTATCTTGCAATAACCGTGCTCACAGTGCGTTTTTAAATAGACTTAATTAATCAGCAATTAAAGAATTAATTATACAATTATTTACGGGAATTACAATTGTATTAAGTTTATTGCAAAGCAATTCTTATTGAAAATTTAAATAAACTTGTATTTATACCGTGGTAAGTGTATAGTTAGCATCGCATACTGGAAATTTCAAATTTAACTGAATTTATCTTACTCAGGAAACCTAATTTTAGACACAGAAGAGATGGTTTTGAAGAAAGTTTTTTAACCTTGCATTACAGTACAGTTACCATTAACTATGTAAAAATTTGTAAGTTTCCAGTCCTGTTTTAACGTCACGTTTTATTGCAAACTCTTTTTGTAAACATCATGAAAACTTCAAAGTTTATATGAATTGTACATAGTAATGTATATATACGATAGCCGTTAAAAAGTTTCCAACGTTAACTCGGCGACTCAGAAAAAATGAAAAATGGTTAACTATACCATTTACGCTTCAATTATAGAAAAAAACCTTGTTTACTAAATGAAATTTTTATGATCTACGTGGAGAGAGAAAAAAGGAACCACTTGTTCTCGTTTACTCGGTGAGCTTAATAGTAATTTAAGAAACCACCCGCAAAAAAAGTCTAAATTAATCCCTAACGAAGTCTTTCACCGTAAATCACTTAAAGTTGACCCTATATATACATCCTTTTTACCTCAATTACATCTAAAGTTTTTTGCGATCATTTTCCCCTCCAAATGAGTAATTAAGTGAAGATCGATCGTAACATTAATTTGGTTTAATCGTAGGTGCTGAGCAACGGCACGAACATATCGAGGAATCTTGGGCCCGCAGTCGCTCCTGTCACTCAGCAACAGCAGCAGCAACAGCAGCAACAAGTACCCGTCTATCAACAGCAACAGCTTGTGCAACAGCAACCGAACGCTCAGTACGAAGAAGATATGGGATATCGGTTAGTATGAATCGTATAAAAACATATATTATATATTTTAAAAAATCAACATCGTTCTAACTCAACTGTAATTTTATAATTATTATAAAAAATAATAATACTTTTGTCTGATTTAAGTAAGTATCTGCAATATACGTATTTTTAATTTCTCTTTTTTAAAAATTTCTTATATTTTCATTTTTTTCATGAATTTTCTTTTATGGAGCATAATGCTAATGGTCATCGAAAAACATATTGTGAATAGAAATCATTAAATTATTTACTTTTTTTTGTTCACAGAACTATGACGAGAGAGGACGTGGCTATAATTCAAGAACGTCGAATGTCTCAACAAAATCAAGGTAAGTCATCAATGAGAATATACATAGAGAATGAATTGAGAAAAAAGGGTGCGACTTTTTCATATTTAAAAGCATTTAAAACTACGCTCGGTTTATGAGATGACCTAGAAAAGTATTGATAACTTCTCGAGCACCTTATGCATTATCTACATACTTTTTGCATGCAATTTTCTGAGTTTTTTCGCGACTGATATACTACTTGTTATACTACCGTGCAAGAAAAAAGTGAGAAATGTGCATACCAAGTAAACATTTGCATATTTTTAGTTGAAAATGCAAACAGAATATGCATTTATTATTGTTTTTGTACTTCTTTCTACTTCGTAACCAGGAATTTTTAAGACAATCACGTTTCGTGTTGGCAATATTTGTATTAACTGTTTATATTAATTAATGTATTTATAACATTAAATATCAGTAAGAGTAAATTGTATGGTAATGTATATTAAAAATTGAATTAAGAAAAAAATAAATAAATTATTGTTTACAAGGGATAAAAACAAATCGATTTCGTGCAAATACTAAATAAAATAAATTACAAAGTAATTCCAGGTTCAAATGGATTGAATGCGATATCTCCAAGCTGCCCATCGAACGTGGTGAGCCAACAACAACAGCAGCAACAACAACAGCAGCAGCAATCAGGGCATCATAGGACATCTTCGGCACCACCAGCTCCTGCACCGCAAGCTGTGCCTCCGCAACAGGTTCAGCAGGTTCAACAAGTGATACCACCAGCACCACCACCGCAAACACCAGCAGCTCTACCAGCACCACCAGCGATGATGAACTTCCCGCAACAGTACGGGCAGTCACCTCAACAGTCGCCCTCGGGGGTTGGCGGCATTTACGGGCCGGCGAGTGGCCAACAACCTCAGCAACAGCAACCGGGCTATCCAGTTCAGCAATACGCTCCGGCTAATCAATACGGGAGCCGGGCGTCCCTAAATAGCCAGTACGCGACATTGCCAAATGCTGCACCGAGTGGCCAGTACGCCGGCCCGTACGGGGTAGTTTCACAACAGCCCCAACCAAGTGCGGGCAGCCCTGTGGTCGTCAACCCCTACGGGACGCCGGCTAATAACGTGAACCAGTCGTACGTCCTCGCTACCCAGGCTGACCCTAACGCTTATGCTCCCGTTGCTAGTGTACCCGGGTGTCAGCAGTCAGTACCACCTCCACCGCCACCGATGGCTCCTCCGATGCAAGCGGCTGCTGCTCCACCACCACCCCCACCACCGCCAGTACCAAATGCTGACACGGGATCACAGGAAATTCCGGCACCAAATGTTAACTCGCTGGCAGCTGCATTACAAGCAGCCAAGCTTAAAAAAAAGCAGGTTCGTTTCCATTTACTTTATTATCATATGATAATATTTAAAGTATTAATCGATATCAATTGGCCAATGTTAGCTTTAGATCTCATTCATTCACAATAAGTACTCAATGTTTATGAACTTTACAAGCAAAAAATTTTTGACGTGTGGATCAACTTATAGTTAGTTATAATTGTATAAATCCCGCAAAATATATAATTTGGAGAGTATGTTGGAAGGGTTATCTGTTAAAGATAATTTAAACAAAAATGCATTTTATTATGTTGTTACATATTAAATATTAAAAACAGTTTCCATTTTCCATGTCACATTTTTTTTAAATTATGCCATTTAAATCTTCAATCGTTGTTCTGTATATTATACTATCTACAATGTCGTCACAAAAGTACATACAACAAAAATTCTCAAATTATAATTTTGTGTTTAGACATATTCAGTTTCGTATTCATATATATAAATATATATTTCACCTTAGTATTTCTGGATACTCGTGAAATTTTTGTCATTCTCAAACTCTATACAGTATGCCTTTTAAAATTTGAAAAAAAATTTCACTAGTATCCACCCAGCTTCTTCGCAGCCTTCACACTAGGAGATCCCAGGTAAATTCCAATGATTCTAAAGGTTCTCCTCTAAGTTTTATTTCATTTTGATTTGTACCCCGTACACAATTTGATGCAGAACAATAACGAATCCCGCTTCAAATCGAACAAAAGTAGATCGCTCCCTTTTATTTCTTTTGAATACCCAAGATAACATAGGCACGATATACTTATATAATTAAATTGATGGATAAGATATTAAAATGTGATTTCGGTTTGGACAGCAGTCGCAACCAATCGAGAATAGTGGATCAAGTACAAGCAGCAGCGGAAGTGGAGCCGGAAATTACGGAACGTTGGGTCGTAGCAGCGGTGCAGGAGCGGACAGCGCGGCTGGCGGCGCTGGAATGCCGGCGATGATGGTTGAAATGGCTAAGACGTTGGCACGTCGACGGGCCGCTGTCGAAAAGCAGCAGCCTGATCAACCTCCTGTGAGTTTTATTTAATGACTTACAATTATAAATGACAAATTATATTTGATATTATATTATAGTGCATTACATTTTATAATTAAAAAAATACTACCTTTGAGCATCGTTAATCATACACTAAATAAAATAAATATGTTATATTTTCAAGAATAAATTTTTAGTGTAAGACAATATCATCCTGTAATTTTTTATATAATATTATCGTCTATTATCAGGAACCCGAAAGTTCACCAGATAAAAAGTCTTGGGACAAAAGCAATTCCTCGATCTCTAACAGCGCCAGTAGCAATAATAAATTTTCAAATGGCGCGGAATCTCCGAAGGCACATCGTAAGAGGTTTGGCTCGGCTTCTGAGGATACACTTTTAAAAGTTAACGGTGTTAACGATGGTTCGTCCATCACTGCCCAAGAAATGGAAGCTTTTAAGACAGAACTTATGAAGGAGGTGCGAAAAGAATTCCAGAAAATCAAGCAAGAAATTATCGAAGGTGATTATAAAAAATTGTTTCTTTTTAAATCAATTAAAGGATTGACAAATCTGAGAAAACTAAAAGAAAGAATAATATTAATTAAAATAAAATAAAAATAAAAAGAAGAATAAATTATTACATTTTATTTTAGATGTATGTTTCATTATGTAGCTTTTCTTAAGAATAGAACTAAATGTATTTCACTTATTCATGTTAAAATTAAAAAAAAATGATTTCTTTTGACTCAAAAATCGTTTACATCAAGTTTATTATTCAACGGAAATATATTGATGTCATAAACTAATAATATTTAAACATAGCTTTAAACTTTGTGAATAGACATATACAATTGTCTTCATCCACATCCTAAGATAAGATATAATAAAGAATATAATTGTTAATTTTTCAGCCGTAAGGAGCGAACTGAATCGAAGATAAAGCCAAGAGACACAAAATGGAAATGAGCTAGCGAATGACAGAACAAATAAGAGATTTGACTAGATAGCTCAATCGAAATATCATCGACAACCACACACACACATGTGTACGCAGGTTTTTATTACGCAATCGCGAGTACAGTGTAGTTATATCCATGTATATCAGCCATTTGTGTGTAAGTACGTTAATCTAGCTTGATATATAGAATCACGAGAAAGAGACGGACGCGGGCTCGTTGCATTTAAGATAAATAATAAAAAAAAGAAAGAAAATTTACGTCGCCGTCTAAGATACGGATTGATGAATACTGGATGGAATTTCAAGTCGATATTTATTGTATACGAACTTCCGGAAAGCATCGAAAATTCGTATCTCCTGTGATTTTTCAGCGACACATATTTAGTTGGATCAAATGAGTGGGCACGTATAAATGCGCAACACGCACAATAAAAACGGACAATCGTTATTGGCAAAGCCGAGATTTCAAGGAGACGTGAATGACTCTTCTCTCACTGCCGTGTTTATGACAAGACTCACCCAATTGATGTAACGATTTGCGGGTTAAGCACCATTTTCTCCAGATTGTTCGTTCTGGACTAAAACCTTGAAATTGTCATTCAAAACGTATTCAAGTATTAAAACGTTTGAGGCACAAATTTTACATGTTTATAAAGTATTTTTCAGTTACCGTACCTGGTTAAGGTCGACACGCAACGTTTTTAACTCTTTATCGAATAAAGAAAATTGTACAGTTTTAGTAAAGATTACTAAATGGTCAAAGCGAATTTTAACTTGATTTTTGAATGGCGAAGTTGAGGGTTTTTTCGCAAGAAAAACTATCTAACGGGTTCTCAAATGTGATTCGTCGGTTTCTTAAAAGCCTTTCTTGTAAGATTTAAAAAATCTCTCCCACTTGTAAACTTGTACAGGAATTTTTGAATCTTTTCTACCGTCAAACTCGTGGCGTTCATCGACATTCCATACGTTCAAAATTCAGGTTTTTTGATACTTTATTTACGTTGAATAATGTACATCACTGTGTTTACATTCCGCGAAAAATGTAAAAGAACGATATATTGACGGTTTTAGATGTAATATTAATTATAAAACTATAACATTTTTGGACCAATGGCTAATTTTTATCATCGAAACCGTAATTTTCTACCTTTTCGCAACGATACATATACTTATATAATTTTTTCTATTTTACAATACTTACACATGTCTTTGGAACGTGAACTTAGAGATCGCCACGAATTTGAGGATATCAACGTGTTTGATGCATTATACCTGATTCTCATTCTTGGTAGAGAAAGCAAAAGTATCATTTTCCTTTCAATGAAACTCCGAGACATCTTTTTAAACAGAATAAATTGTAATGTCACAACGCGTTAATAAATCTGAATTTTTATATAAAAGTAAATCATTTTACATAAAATTTATGTAAAAAGGCGTAAATTTCTTAAAATTTGTATATTTGTCGTAAAATGAAAAAAATTGAAAAAAAATATGAAATCGAATTTCCGAAATATATAACATGACTGATAATATGACGTAAGATAATCTGTCACAACGGCTTGCTATAAACTTAAGAACAAGTGTGACTATTTGAAGTATTTTGTCTCGCGAAAATTGTCCGAGAATTTATACGGAGATTTTCTGCGTCGTCGTTGTCCTTGAACGCTTGTTCTCGAGCTTCCACCGAATTTTTAAAACAATTGTTAAAAAGTGGAATTAATTTAACAATAGATTTTGATTAAATTTTGTACGATACAATTAGCCGAATTTCACTAACATACCAATGGACTAAAAAAATTCCACTTTGCAATTTTCTTTGATGTGGGGAAATTTCGAGTTGGCGAATTCTCTAGTCTACACGCGACGAACAAATGTATGCGAGCAGTTTCCTCGGTGGAAATCGACGAAGCGTCTCAATAATTATCGATTAAATGTAGTTATTAAAGAATAGAAAAAGGGGCGAGTGCGAAACGCGTCGAAGTGAGGATAGATGATTATCTTTCAATTCTAGAGAGTTAAGTCAAGGATGATGGAAAAATAAAAATAAAAGTAAAAAAAATTTAGAGGCGATACGAAAAGTGACGTTTTTTCGTCTTTTTTTATACTTTTTATATATTTATATATGGATTATATAAATTAAATAAGACACTTCTTGACGCTTTTCGTGCTTACTTACGTTTACACACGAGCGACGACGAATCGTTTGCTTCTTTATGAGAAAAATGTATTTTTTTTTGGCTAATAATCGGTGAACCGTAAAAATGCATTATATTTAAGTAAATATTTGTTTAGTACTATTGCATTATCACCCAGAGAAATTTTTTACAAAAATTATATTTTTAGACTCTTATTGGGAAAGAAATTATTTAGGAATATAAAATTTATTTATAAAAATTACTAGTTATATGACTTTTTTTATAAGATTACAACTTACTATTTAATAGAAACAAAGTATTACTATTTTAACGATTTTAATTCATCAGTATAGTACATCATGTACAGATTAAAGTAACATTTAGCCTACTGAAAAGAAAAAGTAATTTTTACTAAAAAATTTCTCTCTGTGCACTTAGGTACGTTAATTTTATGTTTCCTTGTTCCAAGAAAATTTATTGAATTTTCTACGTTTGAGTGAATGTAAAATTATCCTAAGTAAACAAATTATATTGAATGGCATCTAAAAAACGCTTACTTAAATCTAATAATTGTATTTTTTTTCAGTACACTAATTTTTTTTATAACTTGATACATGGTTTTTTATTCGACTCTCCATGCGCAGTATGACCTTTTGTAAATATGATTCTACACGCGCTCTTCCAATACGATATATTTATTTTTGACTCTATGATATTTACAAGTTGATAAGCCGACGCACTGTAAATTTTGTAATTTCGGCCAATCGAGCCATATATTTCCACAGTTTTCCCGGTGGTTTTTATCCCAGTTTTACGACATGCTATAATAGTTATTCGATATTGCATTAGACTGACAATTTCGATGCACACAGAACGCGCGTTCGGGGAAAACACCCGTGGAAAGGAACGATTGGTCAAACTTGTTGCATCTCGGAAAACTTTGCGAAAAAATGAAGATTAAATATTACGATAAAAATAAAAGAAGAATGTGACAAAAAGTAATATTAAATAAACATGATTAATAATAATAAACAATAATAAATATTAAATGACGCAAGACACAGTCGCCGGAAAAAGTTAGTATTAAATAGCTGCATTTATACAGTATATGATTATAAACAAACGAGTAAGGTTTATAGAATTTAAGTAGACTACGATTTCGATGGACCTAAAACAAAGTGATGAGTATTATGAATGTTACAACCAAACAAAAGCAGATCGGTTTTTTCTTTCATGTATCTTTCCTTTTTTGTTTTGAATTAAACTTTGTTGGAGCACACACATTGGAAAGCTTTCCTTGAGAAAGAACGAAAAGGATGCTAGAAACAGTAAAAATTAATAGCAAACGCTCGAACGTGGACTGCGAACAGCGAATATATTTGCGAATAAGTATTACCAAAGATACATTTTATTTAAATCAAAGTGCAAATTATCTGGTAACGTATAATATTCTAGGCATTTAAGAAAAAATAAGTAACATTTCAATGAGCTTTCCTTGAAAGCCTAAAATAATTTAGATCGAGCCTCTTAGTAACTAAAAACATCGATTTATAAATGTGCATGTGAAAACTTTTTGTATAAGTATTTATTTGTGAATTAACTGTTACGAATTTGTATGTTGTTTGGAAATACGCGTATATAAATCTAAGGCCCTACTATAGTCATTTGCACATAGATTTTCTAAAAAACAAAATTATAAATAATGTTTGGAAATTAAAATTCGTAATATAATTATTTCGTCCATGTCTGTCCACGTTTGCAGGTTTGCTACCTACACATAAAAGCTAAGTTATGAAATTATGAAGATAAGTTTAAAAATATAAAAAGGAAAAGAATACAAATATGATAAACAAGCCAAGCACATTAATTCTCAAGAGCGCAATTCTCGATGGCATTCTCGTATGTAAATGAATGATAAACAGTTTAAAGAAAATGTATATCTACGCAAGTTATTGTCAGTAATTTATTGAGATGAAAAAAATAAAATGAAGCTGAATTATATTTTATTTGTAACGATTCCTTATTAAAATAGTTATAATTTATGGAGTTATTTGAATTTTTCAATAAAACTGGCTTTTCAAAAACTGCAAGTGTCGCCTTTCTGTTACTCTTATTTCATACCACAATCTTATTTACTACTTATATATGCATATACACGTATAATATTATACGTATAATTTTTAACTTTACAATTATACAGTCAATTATTACAGAAACGAAACGATCGATGACCTAACAATACCTTATAAAACAAGCACAACACGCTCCATTTTCAAATTTTAACTCGACAAATATACCAATATCTTTTAATCCAAATGATCTATAAACCAGATCGCGCAACAAGAAAGTC
This sequence comes from Theocolax elegans, assembly GCA_026168455.1. Lineage (NCBI taxonomy): Eukaryota > Metazoa > Arthropoda > Insecta > Hymenoptera > Cerocephalidae > Theocolax > Theocolax elegans. The sequence continues at coordinate 9,562,845 of CM047426.1, read as the reverse complement.
TGGGTGGAAGAACAAATAAAGTAAAATCAAAAATCCTTGTGCCAATTCGGCAATGAAAACATGACCGCTTATAGCCTCTACCGTAATTCATCCGCGTAAAGTCAACAAATTTGGTTTAAATTGTCAGTATACATACGGCGTCGTTGAGTCTTGTACAATTTAAAATGACGTCATCGCGGCGTCGTTGTTTAACTAGTGAATGAAACTGTAGTGAAATTTGTTTTCTTTTATGAAAATATTATAAAATGAAAACAATAATACTATAATTTTTTTGCTTTAACTATAAAGAGCTTTTGAAACAACGAGAAGTTTCTTATTTATAAAATTTAATCAAAATGTAATCACTTCCTATAAATATATTTCTAAATATATAAATTTTTCATAAATTAACAGAATGTATAATCTATTTTAAAAGTTTTAAAAATAAATTTAAAAGTCGTCGATAGTATAAAATATTTCGAAGGAAGTATAAAATTGATTATATAAATGTATATAAGAATTAAAGTAGTTTATACAGATTAGAATAGTTTTGTCATGACATTTATGAAGACTTAGCAAAAATGTGTTCATCGATAAATTAATTATATGATATTATTTATATAAATTTTCAAATTCCTCAATAAGACGAGAAGACTTATCCTCAATAAGATAAGAAGAGTTCCTCAATAAACGGATAGGTATAAGTACCGTTAAGATGATTAAGAACTCGTGATATTGAAGTTCTCTCAGATGATTAAAGTTAAATATATTAAAAATTTAGTATACGCTCTCCACTTAAATTATGTAGGTATACATTGCTATTGCAGACCTACTTTCCGATAAAAGTAAAATTCATAAAAATTGAACGGAAGTTGGAGGATCGCATTTTACAATTCAGAACATTGTAGTCCATACAATATTTAAAATAATATGTTTAAAATAGAATATTTTAAATAATTATTATTTCCTAATATTCAAACGCAGATTTATGTAATTGTGACGTTTAAGAAACATTTCTTAATCAACAAAAAGACAAAAGTACAGAAGTTTGATCAACTCGAGTTTGACATTTCAAACCCATCATTCTGTTTATGCAAACATTTGGAGTATAATGACATTTATACCACTTTTTATATCGTAGCGGCTTAACAGCTAAGATCTGATTAAATAATTATCAGATAATGCAAATTTGTTTTATTAATTATTAAATTAATATAAATATATTTTATTTACACTGAATATATATTACAGGTGCATGATATTTTAAAATACATAATCCACAAAGCCACGCACAACTATTCGTCCAAACATTAATATGGTTTGAAATAAAAATAAAAGTTATAGGTATAGGTACATAAAAAGTAATACAAATATAAAGCTTTAAAAAATATTCTTATATTCCCAGGACTACTGCATATCTGCGGATCGATAAGCAGACGATAAAACTGCGCGCGCCGACACGTGCGACGCTATATATCCTTTCCCTTGCGCGCACGTGTTATACCAAGAAAGAAAATGTCAAAACGCCGTACATACAAAGTGGAGGGGGAGTGTCGAAAGCGAGAGAGAGAGAGATTGCGTGCGTGTAAGAGAAAGGGATCGAATCGCGTCAGAGAGTGCGCTTGCTCTGCGCGTCTCTGTATACTTCGTGTATACACTTCGTAGTCGCGTAGCGGCGCCTCGACGAGGCGCACTTCCATCATTCTATCTATAGTAAATAGATAGATTTTTAGTTTACTAACACGATAATGCGGTAAGTCTACGTTCAAGCCTCTTTTCCGTTCTTCAAATTTGTATCGATCGTTAGGAAACTAACGAACGACCGCTGAATATCCGATATAGTTTATCGTTTAAATGAAATTATTGGAGGTTATGATTAGTATCAGTGAGTTCTCTATAGTCTCGGTTGAGTTTAACCAGCTGGTACAAACGACACACACTGCACGTATCTACCAAATAAATCTACGTTTTTTTTTACTGGAAAATCGATATCGTTCGTATTTATAACTATATACAGTTAGATTGTTAAAAATATAAGGGAGTGAAAGGTGCGGTCGAGGGCGCTTGTGTGTCAGTTGTGTGTGTGTGTGTGTGCTTTTTTTGTTTCACATTTCTGATTTCTCTCTCCCTCTCTTGTACACCCTGGTTGTTCACGTGCGTGGGAGTAAAATCGATGTCTCGAGGATGTGACATGGGAAATCGCGTTATAGGGTTATATTAGATGGTATGGTACCTATCAAGTACTTTCTATTCCGCTTCTTTCTCTTTTTCTGAGATATCCTTATTGTATGTACATAACGTGGGAAAATTTTTGGAGTTCGTTGATTGTTTACGTGCCGATTGTTTACGAGACCTTGGTGGTGTTTATTCAAGAAAGGTTAATTTTTTCTTTGGCTCACGGAAATATAAATTATTTTTAAGTATACCAATTCGCACGTGTATTTTTAAAGGGGAATTCAGAAGAGTTTTTGATTAAATTATAATTATAAGTTACATTAGACTAGGAAGTTCTTTTATTCTATATAATGTTAAGTCTAGTTTACAGGTCTTATCAATCTTTATGTTGTCTGCGTGGAATTAACATAAAAATGTTATTTTATCTAGAACGTTAAAAATAAATGATTGATACCAATCTGAATATATTCAGAGTTATTTCTTAATAAATAAAGCAGTAAATAAACCGTTTAATAATCTTTATATCATAGAATTACATTTTACATATACAATCTCAAATTGCTACAATTTAATATAATTGTTTTTTTTTATACTCGATAGTATCTTTTAGGTCGTGGGCCGCTCTTATCGTAGCAAAGGAAAGTCATAAGTGAGTCATTCAACCGACTATATTACGTACTACGACTGCTAAACTAAGCAAAATATTTTTCCTTAGCAAAAATACGCAGAATTATACGTATACATATTAAATAGATCCTCGAATTATTCGTCAAGCACGTGGTTCGTTTTTTCTGTCTATTAGGCCAAGGATTCTTCTTTTTTTTTTTTCATCTCTCTTCGAATGACAAATTACATTGCTATTTATTTCAGTCGCGGATGTGCTCTTTTTTTTTATGTAACATCGGTTTACAATCGCAATTTTTTGATAACTGTACTACATCCACGTTAATGTCACGTCAACTTCTTTGTAATAGTATAATTCAGCACATCTATTGGAGTCGCTGTAATTATTAAAATTATTAACGTACGTAAGCATAGGAAAAGTACAATGCAAATCAATTTGAAGAAATAAATAAATGTACTATTTATTTTTTAACGAATCGTCCACTTATTATATAGGTAATTTGTACGTCTCTTATGAGTTCTTAAACGTTTGCAGAGGTTTAACGTGTAATTGGACCCGCGTTAATCGAGTTAACGATCGTCACGCTGTGTAACGATATAAGTGAACAGATTTACCACACAGTGTAAATATAGTAATGATGAATAATTGAAAGAGTTTGATTTAACTTTCGTATACAGAAATAAAAAATTATATATGTCTATGTGTTGTGTGTGAATTATTGAATAACATAGTTGCAATTTACCAGGGGAGTGTCATATCTCTGGCGAACGGATCTTTACCAAAGTCGAGGATATGTTTACTACTATAAAAATATAAAGAAAGACAGAGTTTTAAACTGTAATGCTCTTTTTTTACGATATAGTAAATAACGAACAATTTCGCCAAAAAACTTCTTGATTTTGATCGTGTATAATTTGTAAGCAAAGAAATATATGCTTCCAAACTGAAATCCAAAAGAAAGCTAAGATCGAGTAGATTGGATTTAAAAAAAACGTTCATATATCTTAATTTGGTCGAAAGTTATGAAAGAAATACGAATTTAACGATATTTCATTTTGAATTGAAAGATTTGCTGATTTTTTTAGACCAAATTGCCTTCTTATTTTTATTTTTTCCATAACTTTCGATCAAGTTAAGATATTTGAGCTTCTTTTTTTTAAAATCTAATTTACTGGATCTCAATTTTCTTCTAAACTTAAGTTCGAATATCTTTCTCTATTTGTTATTGAGTTATAAGTGATTAAAGTTGAGAACCTTTTGACGAAATTTTTCGTTATTTATTTAACTGGTTTTCATTATATTTTTATATTAGTAAACAGAAGCAATTAATAAAATTATCGAAATACAAAATGATTGCTCCAGATTATAAATTACAGAAAAGTAAACTAAGCCGTGTGAATTTAATGTAATTTTTTAACAATTTTCCGGTTGACTGACTAATATTATATTTTTGAGAGATTACTTATTATTTATCTTCGTTGAAGCATCACTCGTCTGTGTATTTAGCAGTAAACTTCTTTTTAAATATAATTTTTTTAATAAAAATTTTATTAGTAATAATAATATTATGGATGTACTATTAAGCTGACATTGACAAGGATTATAGAATAAGGTTTTTCTCGTTATAAGACGGATTAACATAGTTTTTAATCAAATTTTATAAGTAGAAAAGAAGCCCTAAAGAAATCTTGTCGATTCATCAGGTGTTTCATTCGGTTTGTTCTTCTTAGTGAAAGCCTACACATTACATATAGTATAGTACTTGAGTAATTTATTAATGTTATTCGACTTTTATTACAATATAAAAAAAAGTTTTTGTGTAACAATAAAATTAATTATAATTTACGTGTTAATTTTAATTGTGTTAAATTATATCAAAATGTTTACTTAATTCATTCACACCAATAATCTCCACACCCAGAAATAGATTAGATTTACCACAATTTACCCGAAAGCTCTAGATTCCTTTAAAATCTGCTAATACATTTCCGTGCAATCAAATAATCACTCCATTACTTAACATCAATTAAACACATCCATGTAAATAGAAAAATAAATAAACGTACATTGGAAAGTAAAACCAAAACAAAAATGTTCTATTTCTATAGGTAAAAATATCTTGGTAACACCAAACGACCAAGTTCAATTTCCTGCGTCTTCGACACCGATCAACCATCCGAGACCTTTTTATTCATGACTGAATCGACCTCGATCGATCGGTCCACTCCCACGATAGTCTCATCTCTCTTTCCCATTATCTTACTCTCAATGTCATTTCTTGCATTTATGTATTTCCGTTTTTCAAGGTTAATATGCATGTGTACATAGATGCAACAAAATTTAAACGGATATTACACCAAGAATCTCTTTGTTGATACGATCGAACAATTTTCGTGTTCCGGAACAGTATAAACGTGGTTGGCGTTTAAATTTAGAATTTTTTTTATAAATGGAATGGAAGTAGTTTTCGAGTATCTGATTGCGTTTAGGTGCGGTTATTTTTAGCTTTCCATGCTGGATAATGTAATCTTGCGGTAAGAAAGTTTCAGTGTTGCATATATATTCGAATCATCGATTATACTAGCTTTTAATGTCTCAATTACGGTATCAATCTTTAAGCTTGATTACTTGTTGGGTATTGATATTTTTTTGTGATAAAAATTAAAACGGTAACATGGTAAACAGGAACAAAAAATGTGTTACACATTTTAACTAGAACAATGTTTGGAATATAGTAAAACACTTTATACGAGTTGTGCATATATATATATGTATTATGGTTTTACGACGATCGTAAACGAAACTATGTTATTTCTTTATAAAGAAAATTTTTCTAAACTTTGCATATTTGCACTTTCTAATATTTAATTTTTCGTTACATTTATGCAAATTCTTGTACGAAATCCCACACATTATTCGTCATTTTTATATTTTACGTTTATTTACTATGATTTCCATACTAAAGAAATACGAAGAGTACTTGGATGTATTTACACAGCGAACACGTGAAATTTTATTTAAAGAAACAAAGAAATAAAACTTTTACATTGAATATCATTTACTGTGTAATAGGAGTGAACGGTATTTCAAGGTAAAACAGAGAATCGTCAATTTTGTAATTAGTTTCTTTTTATTCGTTTTTAGTGACATCAGCATCCTAAAAGGAACGATGACGGTATTCATATGAAGTTGACATTTGAAGAATGACTGTAAAATGGAGAAGAATAAAATTAGGTATGAATTTGTTATTTCAATTGATCGGTATATTTATATGATTATGAAAAATATTTCAACTAATTACATTTATTATGTTTTTATTGTAGATTAGGAGATAAACAAGAAGAACTCTAGTAAAAAGTGATAGTGATGAATCTTCCATAATTAGCCGTTAATAACTGTGTTACGCAATACTCTCCTAGTGCTTCTGTCTAAACCAAATTTATTTTGTAAAAAATTATTGCAACGAATAGAAGGATGTCGATGGTTACAAAGGAATAACAATTTTTATTCAGAAACTTAATGTATTAGTACATTCCGAAAATTTATTGATGATCTCATTTCTTCTTTATATAGGTAATTATTATTTTACGCAGTTTTCTTAATTGATGCAGCAAATTTTTTTAATCGGCAGAGTTAATTTAAATAAATTTTAAATAAATTTAAATAAAATATAATTCTTACAAATTTTTGAAAAATTATTTTTTAACAAGGAAGCATCGATTCTATTAATATTAATCTATTAATTAGAATCAGCTATTCGGAGTAAAAACTATATACACTGTATATAAATTACGTAAATGTTTTACAAGCCATATCATGATGAAATATATTTTCACGATATATTAGTTCAATAGGTTAATCAAATTGCATATGTTGATCTCAATTATAAAGTTTATGATTTCATAGAGAATTAGAGTTTAAATCAAATGATGGATTGTCGGAAAAAATGATTATCGGTATCACAAAAGTTGGATGAGCAGTGTGTTTTATCATAAAATTTTATTGATATACGTAATTAGATTTAGCGTTTTGGTGCTATTTAGTAGTAAATACTGTATTCCATATATTAAAAATTTCGTTTTATTAAATGTGTAAAAGAAAATGTATTTTGTATAAATGATTTCTCATTAGCGAATGGGATATCAATGTAAATTATTAATCGGTGAATCGTTTTGCAGGAGTTGTAACGATCCTTGCTCCATCGAGAATCAAGAGGACAAGGGGACGAAATCGGTCGGCGAATCAGTAAGTGATGAAAAGTTGATGACACTCGAATGTATAAAATGACCCGAGGGAAGGAAGAGAAAATGTCAAGGATAAGAAGTTCACCGCGTGGTAGTAGCCGGGACGATAAATCCGTGCGTAATAGTCGGTAAATCAGATCTCTAAAGGTGGTACAGAGCGAAAAGTAAGGAAGAGAGATCATCGGCCGGTTTGGCCTCGTCCGGCGCTTAGGTCGCGCAGTCCCCCAGGGTGTGCGCGTTAGCTAAAAATAAATCTTGAAACTCACGTCTCCTCGGGAGGAGCGGGTGAAAATAGCCGAAGAATGCTCACGAAATCCAATTGGACTTGGCTGGCAGGAGGATGGGGCAATATGGCCGACTTGGCCGAGCGGGTGGACGATCTGATATGCAGTTTCGACTCGTCCGCCGATGCGACAATGGACACCTTGTCGATGCTCATATTCGGCTGGATGCTCCTTGGTCTTATCATCCTTTGCGTCGGTAAATTCATCTACAATCGCATCCATCAACGTGATAAACCACGCCCGGTAATAGTGCAGCAACCAGTCGTACATCAGCAACCTAAGGATGGTGGTACTCACAGCGCCGCCGCTGGTCTACACGCGATCGGTGAGAGTGTTGTACTCTTAGGTGCCGGAGCATCAGCTTCCGGGGTTGCTGCTGCTGTTGCCAGATCCAGATCTGCCAATGCATCGAGAGCTACTGGTAATGATATCTGCATTATTTACTTCCGGTTCATCATTTTCCTCTATGTTCTATCCGTCTGTCGTTCCGAAGGTTACATCCCAAGTCTGCTTCTCTCTCCCTCTCTCCCTCCCTCCCTCCCTCCCTCCGATCTCTCATCTCTATATATCGCACATATTGGTGTGCTACCAAGGATCTTGATAATCTATCGATTATATAGATATAGTTATTAGAGTGCCATGTATACATTTTCGGATGTCTTTTCGTGACAGTGATTAAAGATACTTTGACGATCGATCACTTTTATATCTTTGATCGTTTGTTTACTTTCGCGAGTGCGTATTTAAATGTTGTCTACTAGCAACTGTCTATACCGTTAGTCATCTTTTTAAAAATAAAACGGATCGGTTTACCAACTAAATACGCTTTAATCTTCAATTTGTACATTTTTGTCAAATTTTATCTTTATTTGACTTTGTAGTAAACTAAACGATATTGTTGTGACATTGCAAACGGTTCTTATTAATTTTATACAAAACATGAATCCTCTATTTTTTTCCTCGATCAGGTGTATTCCAACTATTAATCATTCTCTTCCTTGAAAATATAAAATTAACTAAAACATATCGCAAACAGTCGTAAATGTCAGTTATTATATATAATATAATATAATATATGGTTTTACTAATATCTCAAAAGCGTAAATTTCGAAACATTTATGTAGCCATTTAAACTTAATATAGACTAATACTGCAAATTGCATTTATAAAGAGAAATATAGTGTTTCTTACTCCAGATAGATTCAATGTTTTTAATTCTTGTTTACACCTAAAATGTGAGAGATCCTATTATACATACTACTTTAATTTAAAATTTATAATGTAAACAATAAGTGAATAAATTAAAAGACATACAGAAGTTTATTAGCAAAAATTAATTGGTTTATCACCGTTCAGGCAGCGGAGGTGGTGGTGGTGGTGGTATTTCTTCGTCCTACACGAGTTCCGGTTACGTGCCACCGACACCACCGGTCAGGAAAAGATTGACGCGAAAAAATTCCGGGCCGCTGGTCAGCCCGGCGCGAAGTTCAAGGGCTCTGCATTTGCCGACGTCAACTGGGCCGGATCCGGAAGCTGTCAGGTGGACGAATGAAATGTTGATATGGCTACACACGGATCTGGTCGTATTGGATGAACTACTCGCTGTTTGGGTGAACTCGCTCAATGACTTTGTTGCCTCAGCTATTTCCGAGGTGAGACACATTTTCTCCTAGATTTCAACATCCGATTTTTCCGCGAATATAATATCGTTCCTTTCTTGTAAATACTAATCACAATCGCGATTTGTAGTTTCATTAAAATATTTCAACACGTACGTTTTAAAAGCCGTTTTAAAAATTACGTTGAGACGATAAGTTACATTTGATCAACGATTAAATATGTTTAAACAAAGTGATTGAAAAAAACTAGTTACTCGGACAATCGTAAAAGTGAATCGACGATACTGGTGCTCAACGACATTTTGGTATACATACCTATACACCGCTATTCGTCGCGCAGACGGTTTATTTATAATGCATTGTATTCGCGAATCAAATACACACCTATATAACAAATGCTCGCGTGGTGGGGCGTTCTGTGTTGTGTCGAGGAGCTATTTTTTTCTCCTTCGTTATTTATATTGTAAATTTGGACATGAGTACGTAGTCGTCACATGCGCCACGTGCGGGGGGCAACAGGTTGTCACCTACATATCTGCGCGAAACATCGCGATTCCATACTTTTCCTTGACCGATTATATTTAATGACGCTTTCAATCGATTGTACGATAATGTGCACTATCTTTTTTATATCCAACAACTATTGTTTAAATGTGTACAAAAAATATTTTGTGATTAAGAATACATTTCAAAATAATTTAGAAAGTACTTGTGGTATCTTAACTTATCTTATGAATAGATGAAAAATTAATTCATTTATAATCATATATATGTATACATAATATGTCACCGAACTATTTGTTTGTTCAACAGTAATATTATGAGTCCAACAAAAAATCAAGAAACCCTATTTTTTAATGCTACTTGCAGAATAAATAGAAATTTTGAATAATTTAAATAAAATAGTCGCAATCAAAAATCTTAAATTCAAACCCTATTTCATAAGATAGTCATAAATTATCTGGCTATAAATAATTCTGTTACTCGCATGTAATAATTTTCCAATAGAAATACCTAAAAATACTTCCAAGTCAAGATTATTCGATGCAAAATTTTTGATCGATTTTTCGGCTTACTCGACACCAATTTTACTCGATTATATACATATATAACCATATAGTTATGTACATATACCGTCCATTTATGGAATTGTCAATGTAACCTTCACTCGAGTCAGTCACCGCAAAAAAATCGTTCCAAGAGATGCTGGAATGCATTGCGACAAAATATCGTTTCGTCATCGCGAATAATGTAATCCACCGGCCTTGTGTATTGGTCTCTGACGTCACACCGCACGACTTCTGTCCAAAATAGCGCGTATGTACCGTACGCCCACGCGAACCTCCCTCGGTCGGTGACTACTTTATCCCCGGCAGAGATTAACCTCTTTTCTTTTTAGGCTTCGTGAGACCAACATAATACAATTCTAAGGGCCTCTTTTTCTTTCTTTTCAATTCGAAAGTGAATTGTCGGTGGATATTCGATTTTCGATGGGAAGATTTTATGATTGTAGAATTTACTAGTACCAGTAAATGCTTACGGTTTTGTATCAGAATTATTTATTTTATTAAACATTTATTGAAGTTTTAGACTTGTTTAGCCTATTTCAGTATCTGTTTTCACTCAAACAGACCTAAATATACACTCTTGCACGAATGATTATTTTGATACGAATAAAAATAAATAATTGCTGGATTTTATCAAATAATTATATATATATCGTATTTTCAGCATGGAATTGGCGTTGAATTTGTGCGAGTCTTACCAGAAACTCATCCACCAATATTATCCAACATCTTTTGCGAATGCGATTCAAAAGATGATGTAGTAAGTATTTATAAATATAATCGTGTAGTAAATAAGTATTGCAAATTTGTAATTAATTTAATTACATAAATATTCCGCACTTTCTTCTTGGTTCACTTTACTTCGCTGATGAAAATGAACCTTAAAGTATATAAACAAGTGAATAAACCCTTTCAAAACTAATGCACTATGTATAATATGCGTTTAGACGATAACATGCGACTGTGAAGCGACACCTGCACTCCAGTTGAAAGCGTTCCGACAACACGGGGATAAAGTTGAAGCGAGTCATTATCGAGTCAACGTGAATCGCTTCCGAGCTAGGCTGAACGTCGTTTGCATAACGGAAAAGCTTTTGGTCGATCTGAAATGCGACGGATGGCCTGAGGTAACGTATACATTCGATGGAATTTTAAATTCAAACACCTTACTTCCGTTGTACTATGTTGTATAAACTATGTGTGTAATTGCTCGTTCATTTATCACCAACGTCGATTAGAGAAAGTCTAAAACACTTGTTGAACGTATATAGATATTTATATACCTCGTTTCGGGGTTACCGTAATTTATACACGCCGCTTGGTTTCTTGATGCTTTAATCAATATAATAATAAATTATTGTTTTTTGAAAAATTAATTATAGTATTTTCTTTTTTAATTTTTAATAAAATATATGGTATTTTATTTTTATACGTTTCTAGAGAATGATTTATACAGTCCAGAAGAAACCGGTTTTCAGATATAGATATTTGAATATCAATTACGGAAACTGTTAATTTTCGTTTTTTTCACATTTATTTTTCAAATGTCTCATGCATTTACATATTATGTACATTAATATCTTAGCTCTTACAATTTTTTTAATACTTAATTAAATTATTATAATTTTCACATTTTCACTTTATGTAAAATATATATAGGTATATATAATTTGTTTTTCAAAATTTTTGAATGTAATTTATTAATCTAAATAAGAATAAATACGTCTAATTTGACTTAAAACTTTTGTTAGATAAAAATATCCTTGGCACCTGTTGGAACGATAAAAAAGGATCTGGATGAAACTCACTTGCAGGAGTTGCTAACCGAAATTATTGTGGGAGCAATACGTGGAACGAATCTTCACTTAAATCTCTCGCAATACACGAATTGTCCTCGATTATGGCGGGAACCGGTGAACCAGTCAGGCTACTCTTTACCTATCCACTACGACAGTATGGTTAGTAGATAATCTACCTGTAAACGTCATTTATCAATCTGCATTACGTCACATATTTGCGATAATTTTTTTATTTATGGAAGTCAAGATTAACTAACATAATGCTATATAGCTCTTTTGAAATCACATTTAATACTACTTGATTTACTTCGATTGGCAATGTTAATAGGAAAACATTTTTTTCTTTATGTTGTTATGAAACATTCATATCTATTATTTATTATAGAAAGTAGAGAAATTAATGTTGGTCAGTATATCTGTAAGTATTATTGAATAATACGACTTGTTTTATAAGTACCACAGCGTAAAAATATTAAATATTGAATGAACAATCTTCACGTTAAGAAATCTATTTTCATACTTAAAACATGTTAGTGCATTTTTAAAAATCAGTTAGTTTCGAATGTTTGGTAGTTAATCTAATATACTCAAATTTAATTATTCTGTAAATATTATGCACGTGGTTTAATACATTATAGATACATTAAAAAATTAAAATATAATAAAACAAATACATTTTTAAATAATTCAGTTTGTAATATTTATAGTATTGTTCATCGTACAAATACTTTTATTCCGCAATTGTAAACAAGGTTCAAGTCCAGGTCAAAGCTGCTTTTTCATCGAAAGTTCAATATGTTTTTAAAGATTTTTTTCTGCTATTGTAATAAAAATGTAATAAGCTTCGTCTACTAGCATACACAAATTTGAAAATTACTGTACTTTGGAGATATCGACTAAAATTCTTATTTGAATGTAAACAATATGAGTTATAAAAAATAAGAAACATGTATAGAAGTAGCTATTAAGGGGATATTGAACCCAAATTACAGGGATCTGCACCTTTCAATCCAAAAATTATATTTAAAATATTGCATTAAAAATCTGAAAAAATTCATACGGATTGTTTAAAAGTAAGGAATGGCCTAAAGTTTTGATTTTCAAATAAAAAAAATGTTTTTAATAATAATTGACATGTTAACAATTGAACAAACAATGTTTGATCGGTAATTTCGAGTAAAAAAGCAGTAACCTTTCAACCCACTCATTCTAATTAAATTATTATCGATGTAACAATCTGTAAAAAATTTGGGATTATTTTAAACATGCCTGAGAGCCTAACGTTCAGAATTTGTTAAAAAATTAATTCTTTTCTTTGTATAAAAATATAAAAAAATTACCATTTTATGAGTCTCACATATTCTTAATTAATTTGAATCCAAATTAAGTTATTCAATTTCAAAATACTATTTGACACTAAATTAAAAATGTATGATATTATACATAGAGTGGCTCGAGTTCGACGATAAACCGGCAACGACATGGACATATGCACTCCTCGGCTTCGACGATACAACAATACGCCCCTGGAGAACGACGACTCCTTGTCAAAGTTGTACGAGCAGCTGACCTTGCTGGACAAATGGATTGCCGAGAACCATTTTGCGTAGTTGAGCTTGATGAGCCACCTCAAAGACATCAAACTTCGATAAAAAAAGATACAAAGAATCCCGTTTGGGACGAAGCTTTTCTTTTGTACGTACTCCAGACATATAAATATGCGCTTTTTATTTTACTATAAATAGTTTAGAAATAAAAATAACTATTATATACATTTTTCAGTGACATCAGCCAAAATACGACTGAAGTTTTGCTAGAGGTGTACGACCGAATTAACAAAAGCGATAGGTTTTTGGGTCTGGGTATTGTTGGAGTCGAGGAATTGTTAGCAAATCCAAGCCAAAGGCAAATTATCCCTTTACAAGCGAGGCCTTACGAAGAAGATGAAGTTACCGGCACCCTTACTGTTGAAGTAGGCATAATATTTATTTTTTCATACTTTTGTAAAATTTAAATAAGATTCATTTAATGAATATAATTAAGATTACATTTATAAATTAACAATTATTTTTTAAATCACCAATTCAATTTTTTATTTATATTTTTATTTATACTTTTAATTATATTCGAATATAACTTTCATATATATTAAAAATATTTTACCAAACATATTTTTTCAATATTTATCAATTTTTTAAATACTGTACCGGGTTTTACAGTTAGCCCTTGAAAGTTATAAATAATAAAATATATATGGGCAATTCTCTGTCAAATCGAGCGGTCAAAAATTTTTTTCCTATTAATTTCAAAAGTCTCTTACACATTTTCAATGATGTTCTAAATTTTTAGAGGCTAAAATTTAATAGTTCTGGAAATCTTTAAAGTAAATAATGGTAATATTGGCATTTTTTATTTAATGCCCATGCTTAATTTTATATAAACAAAAAATGGCTATTTCAATGTAAAAACACCTCATTAACCTATATTTTTATAGTAGCTAAATACCATTTTTTTCTGTAAATTACATAAAGTTTTGAAAAAAATATTATCCAACATTTTGCTTTTTGCTCCAAGTTTTAGATATACTTTTTACAATGAGCCAGTTACAGAATGGATTAATAATTAGAGAAACTGCAAAAAAATTTAGAATAAGTCAATATATCATGAAATATTAAATATCCTATGTTATTCAACAGCTATTGTTCATGGTACACTACTGATCAACAATTTTATCTGTCTACATTACAAATTAAAAGTAACAAAAAAAAAGATTATTAAAATATAATATATATAGTATTTACAAGATTAGACAACATAAACTCACATGTGTATTTATACGGGAGCCTGATAACCACATTTAAATATTTTGCTCAATACTTAATTCAATATTAATGAATATATTCATTAAAACACATGAATTAATTGATAAAATTATGTAGATTGTTTGTAAATACTTAGTCAAGAGATATAATGATTAATTTACAAAGATACTAATAAATACTTCTTTTTAAAAAATATGCGTAAGACAAGATACTTTGTTTACTATGCTGGAAACTTTATTAAGTTAAAATAATAATATATATTGATGATGAAAGTTACCAAAATAATGATAAATATTGTTTATCCTAGTAATATTATCGTTTACTTATTATTTTATATTAATAATGTCCAAACTTTTAATAAAATTTAATAGTGTAAAAAGTATTGATTCCAGAAACAAACAATTAGCACTAATATAACTTACAACTAGTGCTACTAAATATTTTATGCAAATTTTAGTAACCTTTATCACTAATAGAACAATTTATATCATTATTTTAACCTAATAAAGTTTAAAGTTAAACTTTTTATTTGTAATATAAATATTGAAAAATTGTTAATTAGTAGGATACGTTGTAAAATAGCTGTAAAATAACATATGATATTCAATATCTCATTATAGATTCATTTATTCTACATTTTTTGCAGTTTCCCTAATTGTTAATCCACTCTGTAATTGATATAATATAATAGTATATTTAAAACTACTGCTACTATCTTTTCTAAGTAATGTTGTAGCTTTTAGTGCAAATACATTTACACAATTTTTTTAATTTATTTTTAATGCTGAATTGTAATGGTACGTTCAGTAATCTCAGACACTGTTTTAAATTTTTATGTAATCTTTAGAAAATAAGATATTCAGGTGTTTTTGCGTTTGGATTAGCCATACTTTATTAATAAAAGGGTAATAATGGACATAAAATCCAAAAAATGTTAAAATGACCAATCTTTATTTTAAATATTTCCAAAACTATTAAATTTTAGCCTCTACAAATTTAAAGCAACATCCAACATGTGTAAAAGAAGAATTTTTCAAATTTATAGGATCAAAATCAGAGTTACCTATATATGTATGTATCGTTGTACAAATAACTGCAAACAAAACTTGACTGTAATTGAATTTAAATTGTTATTAATTAACTTGGCAAATCGCCAAAACGGAAAGCATGTTGTCACATTTGCACAATACCAAGCGTATAATCGAGAAATCGTTGTGTTGTCTAATGAACATAATGATCGTATTTATAAACTGTTTCAGTTCCTCTTTATCGAGGGTGCGGAAGTGCCGCAAATTGGCAGCAAACCCTTCAAGGTGAAAGAAGCGATCAAACCCCCGGGATCGCCGACGCGTACCTACAATCCGACAAACAACCTATTGAGCAACAATAGCATTAACTATAACAACGGTAACAGCACACTTATTTTGTACGACTCTACAAATGAATCGGGAGGCGGTAATTATCGATGTTATCGACTAGTAAGCGATATGACCCCCGCGTCCTCGCCTTGAACAAACGACTTCTTTTTTCAATTTAAAATACTGCCCACCACACGCCTCTCTATCTCTGTCTCTTCCTCTATCTCTCTTTCTTTCTCCAAAGCATTATCGACTGACTTTCTTCTATGGATTTTTAAGATACCAGTATAGATAAGTTCAGGAGACGATACGCCTATAATTATTTTTTTTAAGTTTTATATTCAAATTTTAGTATATTTTACAACAATATTAATTATTATTTTAATATATATTAACTTAGGTACAGACATAGCAATGATGATTACAAAAAATATTTCCATTGTAGTAATTTATTTAATTATTTTAATTATATTATTTGTTTTTATACTGAAAGATAATGTGTATTAGAATAAAGATTCATCTCATTAATAGTTTAATTAAATAATTTTGTAATTTTATAAGATAATCTTTTCTATATTAATATTGTTGCAAAATGTACTTATTAAGAATTAATATTTTTGTATTAAATATTAAGAAAAAATAATTATAGTAATATTACCTTTTTAATCTCCATTTTTTTCTTCTTTTTTGGAGAATGTATTTGTTAGAATATTAATGTAGGTTTTCCTTGAACTATCTGGAGATCCCAATTGATTTTGCCCGAGGGGCTGTTCACTTCCAATACTTTTTTATCATAATGAGTGATTCCTGCGAATGAAATATTCTTGTGTATAATGATCTTTTTGACTATTTCAGTGATTTCAAGTGTTTGATGATTTTACATGATTACAAATGTAAGTGAAATATGATGCGCTTTAAATAAAAAAAAAAACAAATTAAACTCAAATTTGAAGGCACTTGTATAAATTTATTTGTTACATCTATGTACGTACATCACTGTCAAAGACACATTAGTAACATGTTTACAACCATATATAACTGATTTTCGACATGTTTATGTAAATTTTGTATATGTTAAATACATTTCATTAATTGCTTCATATAGCATCATTTTCTCATGCATTGATAGTATGATACTTAAAGATACATTGCACTTGAAATCAAAAAATAATATTGTAAAATATATTATCATTATGTTCAATTCATATAAGTTTTAGAAAGTCTTTAAATAACTTAACATCTTTAATTAATTTAACAATTATTGGACAATTTTCAAATCATTTATTGCGATTTGAAACTGATTTTGGGAAGACATCTCAGTGATTTTTAAGTAGTGAATGGCCCCTTAGTTTTGGCTTGTATGCGCGTCTATTAGAAGCAGTATAAAGTGTGCGAGTGTGGATTTTGCATTAGTTAAAGTTTCCTTAAAAAGATTTTCTAAAATCGAACATTTTTTATTACTATATCTTTAGCTACTTTTACATTTTTAAAACTTATAAAACATTTGATTAATTACTGAAAGATATATATATATACTGTTTAAGTGCACATTAAGCATTTAATCTTGCATTAAGCATCATTGTTGATGAACATCATTCTTATATTTTACTATTTAATTGCATAATCATATGATATAGAAGATGAAGATGTAATGTAAACTGAGAAACAGAAGATTAATGGACCAAATATTCTATTGCCAAATTTTGCACCACTTAAATTAGGAATTATGCCAAAATGGGTAATGACCTTTCAAGGCGTTGAACATATATCTTTTTAAAGTATGAAAAAAATTTTTAATAAATAAAAATAAATTTTACTTCAAGGAAAAAGGTGATTTGCACGGCTAAGTAAGGATTTGATGCTGTGTCTTGTGTTTGATAGTTTGCACGTGTGTTTTAGTTAAATGTAGATAATTTCATTTTTATGTGATAAATTTCAAAAAGTCCAACTAATTTGTAAATACATAGATTGAAGAGAATTATTTAAAAATGATCATGATATTAGTGTTGTTTTAAGAGAGAGAATTTTTGATAATTTTATATAATGCATTGTTAAAAATGAACAGCATATTGATGAGTATATTTTTCAGATTTCTTGACTAATGGAAATTCAAGAGTTGATTCACCATACAGAAGCGGACAAACGAATGGTAACAAGGGAACATTAATCGTTCACAGTCAACAAAGGGTAAGATAACTTTTGTAGATAAATTTAGTGTTAAAAGCTTGATGTGCAGAGGTATTTGATTTTTAAAAACTCAAGAAACCGCTAATATGAAGCGTTATCTTTCAAATTTTAGCAACCTGAGCGTCAAGTACTTAAGGTATGTATAATAATCCTTGTTGAATTAATAATATATGTTGTAACCTTATAATTATTGTTTATTCCTTTAAACAGTAATTTTTAATTTAGATTTTTCAAAATTTATAGAGAATCACAAAGTATATACAAGCTCTACATATTTTTCGTTTAAAAGTTTTGTTTTAAAAATTTTAAATGCAGATGTTTTTCCCCAGTTAATAATGTGATGATAACCTTATTATTATAACATGTCTTGAGTGTTGTGTATTCTTATTAATCTCATAGGTCACATTAAACGAAAATGGTGGATGGCAAGAAATCCCATCAGAGGTAAATATATTTTTATAGTTATATATGTATACACACATTAATTTAAAATGTGCAAATCTATCAGGCTTTTAAATAATTAAATGAACCACTCAACTATATTATATTAAATATCAAGTTTCTAAATTATTAATTTGTTTTAGCATGGAGAACAAACCAATGTGATCTCTGGCCAAGAAAGTACACCCAACTCATCAAATTCTGATGGTATGAAAGGTGAATTTCCATGACTATAATTATGGAAAAAAGTTTATGTTTATAAAATTTTTGTCAAAAACAAAGTTCTTTACTAATAATAAATAAACATTTTAGAGAGAGGAAGGACCAGAAGAAAACGCAGAGATTTCTTTGGGACAATCAGAAAAAGATTAGGTCGTTCGAAAACAAGAAGTAGATCCGTTGGACCAGATGGAGATCCAAATCATGAAGATGCTCATTCTAGATCTATTTCAGCTGATAGAGCAAGAGATCCTGGATCTGGTAAGCTATAATTTACATTATCTGTAATTTTCGAAAACCTAGCATGGTCAATCAACATATATTTTATGGTAATAATATTATAATAAATGTTACTTATATTAGTGATTTAACAATTGAATATAACTGACCTAAAAAAATCAATGCAGCATTGAAAGAATTTTATAATCCACGTATAATTTATATACTTAAAAAAAACAATAATTATTTTATAAAATGTGTATGTGTTAAAATACGTGCTTTGCACATTTATATATTAGTCGATAAACTATACATGCTAGATAATTAATGATCACTAACATAAATAAACAATATACCATATAGAAGTAACAACACGGAAAAAAAATTTCAATATATTTTATTAAACTTTCACTAACGCGGTAACCGATTGCTAAAATGCATAAAATCACAGAATTTTTAGTAAAACTTTCTATACTTTTACGTAAAATTAGTAAAGTTTGAGTAAAAATTGATAGAACATTTAATAAAAATTAGCAAAAAGTTTCGTCGTTTTTTGAGTCATTTTTGGTTTTTCCGCAACTGAGTTAGTGAAAGTCTATTAAAATTTGCCGAAGCTGTTCTCTTTGTGTATAACTAAAATAAAAGAATACACTAAACCTACTTATAATCAATATTAAACCAGACCTACTAATTAATGTGTTTAATATTTAATAAAATATAATTGTTTAATTATTCACGTAATAATCTATATGTAAACAAAATTTTGATTAACAATTTTATTTAAATATGGATCCACTTTTAATGAATGTCTTTTTTCGTGTTATTAATCTGATTATCTTAAGAATTATTATTTATTTATTTTGATTTTTATTCCAGTCTCAAAGTGCCAGCAATTTTTTTCATATGTGCTCAATACCAATAATCTCAGCTCTACCTCATCCCCGTAAAGACAATTCGCAAGTATTAAGTTGTCGGTTTTTCGTTCGTAAATTGACCTACCGTTACAAAATTTACTTAAAATTATTGTTTACATAGTTTTGTTACCTAACTTGATAATTTATCATTTTACCATTTTATAAACAATATTAACAACAATCCATGAAGTTTCACATGAATTCAATTGGGCAAAAAATATATCCAATCCGTTTGGAGCTTTATATTTATTTTTCATTAGCCAATCAAGAACTCTATTAATTATTCCTAGAATTTGCAGGAAAAATCATATAGGTATCATGAATTCATTGCTTGGACATGTCTATGAAACATAATGTGCATTTGTTTAACAGTTATTTTTAAGTACGATTAATACTTTTGGTGTTAACAGGATTTACGTAATACTCAAATTTAATCGATTGAGCCAATGAAGGCGGAAAACCTATTTTAATTAAATAAATATGGTAGATTATGTAAATCCAAGACATTATTATTCTTAATTTGAATATTACGTAATTTTTAAATAAAAACATTGATGCATTTACAAACAAGCATTGGAAGAAAATTGACTCTTATAACTTTCTTCCAACTCCAAAATCATATAAATTTAAGTCACATTTCCTTCCAAGTCCATTTTTGAACGATACGTCGATATTTTTATTTCAAATTGAACTGAAGGGCAATGATTTTTTTATTTTCTATAATTTACCATATTTATTTAGCTAGAATAGTTTTTTCCGAAGTTTATTCGACCTTTTAACCTCTCAATTAATTTATTCGTTCGATAATAATTGAGTGAGTGACATCCTTTTAAATTAAATTCTTGTAATTCACACACGTTAAAAGTATTGATACTAGCTTTCTTTTGATCGTTTTTTTTTTTTTTTTTTTTTATGTTATTTAACGTCGCGTCAATTTATGCTGCCAGGGCTAATCAGCGACGGAGGTGAACGGTGTGTCTGTAAACAAAGCACATGTAGTTGACACAGTGGTGCTTGTGTCCATCGGAAAATATCATCGGTCACTGTAATTAGTCTAATAATTAGAGTTTCCTGTCCTCCCGATGGAACCACCGCGATCCTCTTTACATCTTCGCGTCCCTAACGTTCCCTATAGTTCAGATGCCCGTGCCTCTCATGCACTGACAACTGCAAGAAACGCACGCGCACCTGAACTGGCGTCTGCACATTATAATGACACGCCGAGCCACTGAGTCGCGGTGTTCGAAAAATGCACATGAAAAAATTTTCAGAGGTACACGTCTGGGATCGAACCCACGACCCTCGGTGTGAGAGTCGGGAGCTCTACCCATGAGCCACCGCGGCTCTCTTTTGATCGTAATTACGTTAAAAAATATTAATCTTCTGCTGCGCACTGTGTATCTAAAGTTTTTTTCTATTTTGGGGTAATTTTGAACACGAAACCTGGGGTAAATTTGAAGGTGTTAAGTAAATGGGTACACGGTGATTTTATACAGTATTCATCGCGTGTCAAATCTAGAAGAAATAAAACATTAAAAGATTATAACAATATTGTTAAACTAAAACATTCAAGAGGAGAGAATAGTTGTTATAAAAATATAAAGTAATGCGGTTAATATTAAAATCTCTGAAAGAAGCTCAAGTAAAATTTGCAAATCCAGTACAAAATTATTAAATTATATTATCATTGAATAAATTTACTTTTTATAAAAATGTTAATTGTTTTATAAATTTTATTTACAAATTTTCCACACAGAGAAGTTCAATTTCTCAAAAATAATTTTTGTTTTAGCCTGAAAGTAAAATGTTGTATTGATAAATTTAATGCCTAAAAAAATTCTACGAATTACTAAAAAATATGGATTTGAAGTTTCGTTACAGTTTAGATTGTAAAATATTAATGTTTGCATCGAAAAAAAATATAAATCGCAAATAAGTTCAAAAATACCCCAGGGTTGAGGCATTTTTGAACAAAATGCCTTTTTTCAACCGTAAAATGAACCATCCTATCGTTAAATATCGTGCATAAAAAAATTTGACATAATAGTTAGAGGCAGGTACTTGAAGTTACCGTGGTCCCAAGTATAAATTATAACGTTTTCGATAAGAAAAAAATAAATAAAAAAAAAGTTCAAAAATGCTTCAGTCTCCCCTACTAGTTTGATATTTGTACCAAAATTTACATATGACATTATATATATTGATGTATAAAAATAATATGAGACAGCATTTGGGGAATTAGTTATCTATTTAATATTCGTGTATATTTTATAAGATATTTAATTTAAAAGGAAAATTAGTTAGTTGTGAAAATGTTAATGTACAACTAATTTGTATTATTTCATCTACCGTTTATTTGCGGTAGTACAGACTACTGTTTTTATAACTTTTTTTTTAATATTGTGAATATGTACCTAAAACCATTTGACTATACTAATAAAATTATTGTTAAAAGTTACTGTCTTTGCTTTTGTGCAATCTAAGAGAGAACTGATGTTGCATTGATTTATTTGGTGTTATTTCTATTGTTAAAATATTTGTATAGTGAATTATTAAAAAGTAAGAGGTTACCTATTATTTAATTCTATGTGTTCTTACTTGTGGTTAGAGAAATATAACTTCTTTTGCAATTTCATACTATAAACATTTTTTTACACAGTTATTATTTTAAATGTTAGGTCGAGAAGAACATTCAAGGAGATCAAGTGTCAGCGAAGCTTCGGCTATTAGTGGAACTTCTACAAGAACTTATATCAATGAAGCATCGACGCTTGTTTTGGAAACTCTTGAGAATGGTATTCGAAAGTAAGTTTACGCATAGAAACAATAAATGGTCTAAAATTATTTGTTTAATTATGAGGTTTACGTACATAACTTTTGCTTTAAATATATTTATGTTTTAGACATTATCTTGTTCCACTGTCATTGGCACAAAAGAGTAAGTGGAAGAAAAAGGGTACAAAACTGCATATTTTTAATGACCATACATTTATTGCAAAACACATGCCTGGGTAATTATATTATCTCTTTTGTGCAATTTTAATAGCTGTATAATGTTTATTTCTAATATTATAATAATTTATAATATTGTATATACAGAGGCACAGTATGCGAAGTTTGCAAAAGAACTTTAGCAAGAAGATTAGGCAAACAAGGTTATGAATGTAGAGACTGTCAAATGAAATGTCATAAACATTGTCATGTTAAGGTTGATTCAATGTGTTCATCTTCTACCATTCAAAATATAGAATTGTAAGTATGACTCAAAATACATAATTCTATCTACACTTTACCTTTTGAAACAAATTTACTTTATTCATTTAAAGAAATCATAAATTTAAAGAAATAAGAATATTATAAAGTTTGAAAATAAAATATAATTTGAAAGTTAAGAAGTAAATTCATAACATAATGAAAATGGTAAAATAAACACATCTTAATGCACTTTTCTTTTGACCGTGGAGGTCCCTACTTCCTGTTCTGAGCGAGTAGGATAGGTAAGCTGATACTAAGAAATGTAATTTACAAATGAATTGTGCTTGACATATATATATTAAATAGTTATATATATTTTTTTATACTTTTTTCTTCATATTGATCTTTGCATGTTAGACTCTTCTAACCTTTGTAATTAATATTAATAATCTAAATTGCTGTAATTTAAATATTACTTATATCCGTAAACTACCTGCATAATGATT
The DNA here is from genome assembly GCA_026168455.1 of Theocolax elegans. Taxonomy (NCBI): domain Eukaryota; kingdom Metazoa; phylum Arthropoda; class Insecta; order Hymenoptera; family Cerocephalidae; genus Theocolax; species Theocolax elegans. Next base: position 9,539,192 of record CM047426.1, on the reverse strand, counting down.
AATAATTAACATTTACTCTAACAGCTGACTATGTAGTATAAAGCTTGAAATTTAGATAACAATTAATTAAAATTGAATTATTGAGTTAATAAATTTTCAAAACAATTTTGAAATTTATAGTATTTATGAACAAGAGGATATTAGAAATGATTATTATAATTAAAAAATATTGATTCATTAAAATTGCAATTGCCACATCATAGTTATTTATTTTTTATAGTCATATACATATTTATACAATTTTGATATCCTCTTTGTAAAATGGAATCGCACGTTAATATATATAGGTAATAGATTAAAGCTTTAGAGTAGAATATGCATTTAAAAACTTATTATTATACTATTAAAAAAATTAATATTAATTTAATTCTTCAGTGTCTTTTAAGTCAATAAAAATCTGCTTGAGAATGAAATACTGATTAAACTTTAACAAAAATATCGAGGGGATGTGAATAAAAAAATCTTAATATTTTCATTATATTTTTTTATTTTAATTTGATAAATAAGATGGAAATAAATTTGTAAGTTTTTTTTTTTGCAATTATTAAATAAAAAAGTACCCATGAAATACAAAAGATACGTAGTAATTATTTCTTTCAATATTTTTACTGTACGTTTAAAAACTAAAAATGGATATAATAATATACTTAATTTTCACGACATTAAAAATACAATTAATTTCTGTGTTAAAAAAGAAACTAAATGCTTTTACTGAAATAATAAATAATTTTCACATCCCCTTCAATATACATATTTCAGCACTGTAATTATCATATCCTCGTTTTGCCCTACAGGACTTTCATAAAAACTCCAGAATTGAAGAGGAAACCCTCGGTGCGGATTTGCTAGCGAAGATAGCCGGCAATTTCAGGAACTTGTTACTCATGGTCAAGGTCCGGCTGATGAAACTTCACTTCGTCGAATTCCAACTTCGGTTTTTTTTTAAATAATATATTTAACTAAAATAATATAATGATTTCGAACTCCAAGCTTTGGCTACAAGATGCGAGAGATATATTGAAATATGAAGCGAATGACCAAGTACCTGCTTTTTACGCTATGAGATGTTGAAAATAACGATTGTTAATCATTGATTTTTTCGATAATTATTTATTTGAACGCGGTGCATTACGAATGATACACATGATTATTTTTTAATTATTTATTCGGAAGGAAGGAGGGCAAGGGTGTCTAGTCTTGTTAAACTATTCTCCATGTTATTTATCAATCAAGTTGATGACGTACTAAGTGAATAGTATTACATTTTTTTAATCAATTTTCCGTTTTTGGTTATCCGAGCGAGTATAAATTACGATAGAAATTTTTTTTTGAATTTATTATTTGTTTTGTTTGCAAATGATTTATATATTTTTTGTTTTACATATTTTTTTTCTTTTTTTTGTAAATTTATTGACTGAATGACTATATATATGTGTGTGTGTGTGTGTGTGTGTACATATACACAAATATATATATATACATATATGTTCATTCACATAAAATGGATATTTTCCAACGACAAGGAAATAATCAAACGCACTATGCGACGCACAAATATATCTCCTTAATTTCTTCCTCACATGTTGTGAATCATAAATCATTGACTTACTTTTTTTTTAACGTTCATCATATATATCGCAATACATATTATTTTCGAAATGACATTAATAAATATACTTTTTTTACGCAACAAATGTATATTCGATAGAAATATGTCGATTCAAACGTGTAGTTTTTGTACTAAAAAAAACAAAGATTATTTTTCTTTTTTATAAATTAAGTAAATAACTATATATTTACTTGTATTTGTTTGTATTTATCTAGAGCTTTATAAAATGTAATTTCAAAAATACGTAATATATATAAAAATATATAAATTTCTGTATATTTGATTTTATTTATTAATTGAACGATTAATTTTCGGGTAAGATGATTCTATACGATATAAGCACCTTTTTCAATCGCGCCTACCAACAAATCACGATTAATAGTGCCTAGATATATTTCATAGATATTCTTGTTATACACAATTTAATATATATATACATATATATGTATATGTATATATATAGATAACGATATAAATAATTCTATATCGTCGCAATATTAATACATAATTATGATAATTTATTTAATTTCTGTCGTAGAACATGTATATGGAGAAATAAGGTTATTTCAAAAACCGCATAAGAAATAAAAGTTTTGAATTTGACATGATCTATTGTAAACCATGACATCGATGATTATAATTATAATAAATTATAATAAACCTGAACAAGTTTCTTTTTATTAATTATCCTTTGTACTAATTATATTATACATTAAAAATTAAAAATAATTTACAAATAATTTTTTTAGTCCCACAATAATAATAAACCCGTAAAATATAATAACCAATTTTTGAAAACTCATACAAGGATAATTCAAAATAATTGTTCATCTTTGTATTGTTATACATCCTTTATGCATGTACCAGATCTATAATTTAATACTATATTAATATGGTAACAAATGCTTAATCATATTCATAATTCAAGCTACATTATTACAAAAATATTGATTAATTATCAACAGTGTACATAAATTATTCGCGTGATTTGTTAAGCAATTAGGAAATGTTTTTTGGTCAGAAACTGTAAATACTCGATTTCTATAATAGCGTGAATTATATATTGCAAAGGAAGAATTCTAAAATTAATATGTAGGTTCACGCACCATTCCTATATTGTTAAAAAAATTTAATTAAAAATCACATATAAATCGATTAATTTATGCCAAATTATTATTATCTTAAATATACGACCTTTACGTGAAGTAAAACGAAATATTACCATGTATCTTTGACGCACATATTGTCAATGTTGACCATAAAAAATTAAGTAAAATTCCATCGACTCTTTAGGACAATTAGCACGCGAAGATTCGCGGCGGGTCGAAAACCTCAAAGAAGAGAGAATGGCCAAACCGTACCATAAGACACTTACGAGCGTTTTCATAATTCAACCCAACGAGGTATGAGCCAAACTAGAATTTAAATTTCTTCAGTTAACGCCTGTGCGAGAAAGAGAGAGAGAGAGAGAGAGGTGCACTCTTGTAATAAGCCACGCGCTAAACCGCTTAAAAAGTAAATTTATGTGTAATTTAATCAATCCCGGCGCGTTTGTCGCTCGTTAAATTCGCGCGTTCCACACAAACACACGCACGCGCGCTCACGCAGTCAAGTATATATATATATATGTATACGAAGAGATCTGAGATCCGCGATGGCACAGAGGTGGGGGATACAAGGAGGTGGACGCTCCTACGGAGGGCGGAGTCGAGGGGAGGCTCCAAACGAGCCTTTGCGAAGGGGCGACGGGCTTCCTGACCAATTGAAATCAGGAGCTGGTGGGGGAAAACGTTCTTTTACTCGATTGATACGCGTCTGATGGGTTCGTAGGTACACCTATCTCTCTCTCTCTCTCTCTCCTTTCCTCCCTCCCTCCCTCTCTTCATCACTCTTTCTCTCTCTCCCCTCCCCCCATCCCCCCACCCTCCAGCAATTTTGAATTTTGGTTTCTTCTCGTTGGCAAGATATACTTATATATACACTCTGTCTCGTCCAGGGATGCTTAGTGCTGCTCTTTCTCGTTGTTGGATGTATATATATGTATACGTGATGATGTTTTTTTACTGGGTGGGATTTACCGAGGGGGCTTATTTGTCGTGTATATAGTTTTAACAGACTGGTTCAGTAGGACGTTTTTCTTTTGGTTCATCGTGATTCCAATTATTTAAGTTGTTTTAAGTATTATCATTAAAACAAGCACTTTAACATATATCTGATGATGATTAACAAAACTTAAAGCAAATATTTTTTGCAGTTTTTGATTCCTCTTAAATTTGGATTGTATCGTCCATTCGGTGTATACAGTCTATACCTTTATTTGTTACAACTAATACTTTTTTGTTCTACCTTTATTTATACTTTTATATATATACGTATATTATTAAAACAACATTTTTCCTTATTTTTATACATGTCGTCGTAATAAAGAGAAAGCGCGTTCTATAACATTTTACTAGACACAGTATATCATAGATATGCTCAATTTACATAACTTACCAAAATATTATAATATACTTTGATACTTTTTTAATGAAACAATTACAATATATATATACGTAAGTACATAATATAATACAATAAAAATACGTGGTATACCTACCTACCTATACAGTATAGACGATTTCACTTTATTTATATGCAGTTTATTATGTATGATGTAATTGCATACAAATTGCTTGAAAATAAATAAATATATAATGAGGAACAGTATATGCGTCTTATATATATAAGCATATGTATAAAAAATGTTGAATAAAATATATTTACACAGTCGGATGGAATTAAATAGTTAATGCTAATACATGCGCAGGACGTACAATTAGTAATTTTTTATTTTAATCTACACGAATATATGTATTACATGCACATATATGCACATTCCCACATGTACATATACAGCTCGAAGCCCGAGTATGACAGCACACCAAATTTTTTTTAATAATGGAATTTTTTCACGGGTGATTGACAATTATCGTTTTATATTTTCCGTATATCATATTATACGTGTATATACACGGGAACGCAAGTTTCATAAAAATTATCTATAATAATAATTATCTGGACAGCCATTGCAGTGTTCACCATTGTAAAATTTCTGACACAAAACGATTTTCCAGTATAATCAAAATTTCAATCAGGCTTGTCAATTTTTATTGCGATACTGGACAAAAATTATGTAAACAAGCATACATCAACATTTTACATTATATTTCGTAATTTTTATTCTTTTCTCTCATTATACTAATTACGTTCTGGATAGTTAGACTTTACATGTATAAAATAAATATTTGATAATATTAAAATTTCTTTAATAGTTATTTGTGTAACTAAAGCTTACTTAGTAAACATTATTGGTAATAACTAATTTATTTTCTTTAGTCATTCTAAATGTAGTTTTTGCATTCGCATTAATTTACAATTGTTATTATTACACTAGAAAATTGTAAAGTAGCCGTTTTTAATAATAAGTAAAAAGTTACCTGCAAAATGTGCTAAATATTATATTATTATACTCTTCTTATAACGTATTTGAAATAAATCTATATTATATATTTAATTAGCGATGGTTAAAAGGTTTTCCATGGAATATGCATATTAATTAAATTTTTTCATTTTATTGCATAATTAACAGTGACGTAAAGTTGACAAAATGTTAGTAGACAATAACTTGGTTTTTTTTACTCTTCATTGTAGATAATAGGATATAGATTCAGATATATACAATTCACAGTGCATATAAGCGCAACTTTTTGATTACATGTTATACGAATCAAGGGGATTGTGTATAATATACGTGATAATAGTTTCACTGCGTATAGAAATTATCGTTCTTCTTCTCGTATGATATATTAATTTAATTTTTATATACTTGGTTAAAACTATTTTTTACCTTCATCTTTACACATTCAATGATATTTTAAGCTATAAGTATTTGTTTAAATATATTTAAAGCGTTTTGTACAAGCAAAAGGTTTTATAATAATTCCATAGTTATATTCTATAAGCTAAAGCCCATTTGTTGTTTACCTTGTTACGTATACAAAGTTGCAACTTTTATTACTGTGCACTGCAAATGGTGGTAAATCCATCCATGAATTATTAATATTAATATACTTGAGTGCAGTTTTACATGCAGTTGTTTACATGCAACCTTATTTTTTGAACGATAAATATTATAAGATAGAGATCTTAAAATGTTTGCAATTTAATCAGATAAATAACTGTCTCCTACAAAATACGTTTGTTTTTAAAACTCACATAAATTTTTTTTAATAGTGTTATACGTATAATGATATTCGATGCATAAAAGAAGGAAAATATTAGTGAAAATTGTCGGAACGAATGATCATGAAAGCATCGGTTCCCAAAAAAGAAAAAATAAAAAATAAAAAATCCATGTGCGATTCCGGATGCTGTATAGGTTATAAGTGTATACAACAAGAAAGGCACAAAAATTCCAATTTATCTGTTTCTTAGGCCGTAATCCATCAGGCGCATCAACAATCACTCGTGAATCGTGCGATGTTATAGTGCTCGGTAGAGATGTATACTGTCGGTGTAGATATACGTGGGACATAGGTGGGGAGTAATCCATCAACGAGCGTTGTGCGACCATCTTATAGTCCGTCTTCGACTATATATGTCCCTTCGAAATAACCATTACGCGCCCGGTGGCGTAACGAGTCCAGTTAATCAATTATTAACGTTCGCTCGTCTGCTGTGCGCGCACGCGACGCGCCTCGGTAAAACAAGTGTAAACTTTTATATATATACATATATATCATATATATACATACATACGTGCAACGAGACACCGCAAACTTGATAATCCATCGTCTATATATACATACATATATACATATATATATATCACCGAGGGTAATACACAATAACAACAAGAAAAATAACACGCGTTACTTTTGCGAGGGATAAGTCCGAAATGAGCCGGCAGAAAGTTTGCAAAATTCGTACATTAGCTGTTGTATGTCGGTAAAGTGAGAAAGGTGGTGTACGTATATATACACACACGTACGAGAGAAAACGAGGGGAAAGTTAGCCGTTCATGTCGTTAAATTGATCGCAAGAGCTCGAGTAAAAAAGTGGTTACTTGTGTGTGTCGCGTGTAACCACGTGTGTGTGTGTTGTGTACGTGCCGCGCACGTGTGAGAATATGTATATGCGTGTGTACGTCTGCATATTCGACGGTGGAGAGAGGGTCAGCTATGTGCATAAGGAAGAATAGAACACGAAGCTATTTTTTGCTCTCGCATGCCAATTTTTTTCTTTTTTAGGGGGATGCTTACGTACTTTCCATTCTCTTGGATTGCCTCGTGACTTATCATTTTAAATTAATTAAATACGTTGGTTTTAAAACATATTTAACTTTAAATCGCTTTTTCTTCGTTGCTCAATTATCTATATATATGTCGTATGAAGCTTGTATCTCTAAAATAATAATGTTATTTCGGTCTACAAATTTTTTGTATAATTGTATTAATATTTTGTTCGAGTATTTTACAATAGTCTCTGCGATTATACGTGGAAGACAGAAGGTGATGTATTTGTGTATTTTATTATTTACATTTTTTTATAAACTCTATCATGAAAATGCAATTTTAAAAGTTTTATTTTACTTTAGGGATCATCGAATGATCATATTTAGAAATGGGAAAGTAAATATGGTACAACGCTCACTGTTATCGATGAAGTAACAAAGCGTTATGAATAATGAATTAACATAAAAATATACTATTTTTCGAAAAAGTAATAATGGAATAATTATAAAAATGGATACTCAATAGGTTAAATATTCATTGCTATTATACGCGAACCTTTAAATAAATCAAAGTGGATTTATAATCTGTTTTAATAACCGATGGTTACTTTCATAGTCCGCGTATTTTTATTTTATTATATTTTTTAAATTAAATCAATATAGTTCATTTCTGTCCATAATTTACATTGTACATTTTCCTTGTAAGTATCTGTCTGCTTATTAAATTTAAAAAATTTAGCTTGCAATTTTCATTTCCAAAATATGATCATAAAATCCATTTTATAAACTAATAAAAATTGATTATTCTAAATTTGAATTGCAAAATTTTTGTATACTTAATAAATATACTGTTAAGTGTTTTTATTTCTAGATAGTACGTGGAGAAACAAGAAGTGAAAAGAACAATCAAACAATTTATTTCTCAAAGTTCATGTTTAACGAGTCAACCTGTAAATTATTTATTAATTTGAAGAATAAAAATTATTCAGTCTTGTCCGAATCGTCGTAGAGTTCAGACGTGCTTGTAAACATTTGATTGCGAGTGTCTCGGGAGTTTCTAGTGATATATTTGGATCGCACGTTTTGGAGTAAATCTTAACTGTGAAAAGTGAGGTTGGTGTTCAATCTCAGTGGTCATGAGCACCTCCCATAATGGAGGTGCTCAGGCACCTCCACCTCCTCATGTTGAAGGTCTATCTTCTTCTGACTACAGAGAACCAGACCTAAGTCAAGTACTATTGAACGAGAACGTTACTCAATTTCAAGAAAACACCCAAGTTAAAAATTACTCCACAGTGGTTCAACAATCAATGTTTCCAAACCGAGATACTGCTATAGTTTTTCAAGCTGTCGAAGGATATACGGTTAAAGACCATGTAAGTCAAATAGTTAAAATTATTGACCCCAAGAACATCAGATTCTTCTCCAGAATATCTAATAACAGAATATGCATTTACCTCAGCTCAAAAAATCAAGTAAACGAACTAGTCGATAATCAAAGAATCATTAAAATAGGTAATACCGAAATCAAAATAAATCCTTTAATTCCACGTGCAAAAAAAATAATTATTTCCAATGTTTACCCGGAAATTCCTCACGATATAATAATTAATAAACTTCAAGAAAGAGATATTAAACTAGAATCTGATATGACTTTCATTAAAAACGGTATTCCCGAACTTGGTATTACCCAAGCCTTTAGTTTTAGAAGACAAGTTTTTATAAACTCAGATGACATAAATAAAGTTCCAGAATCAATTGCCATTAAATTCAACAACCTAGTATACTACATTTTCTTATCGAAAGAAGGTCTAAGATGTTTCCTATGTAAATCTGAAGGACACGTCGCTAAATATTGCACGAAAACAAATCAAATGATAGACACAAACTCTCAAATTCCGACTTATAACATAACAAGTACTAGTAGAACTACAAACACGCTTACTAATGACATAATACTCGAACCAAAGACTGATATTTCGACACAAATAAACAACACGCCCGAACAGCAACCTAGCGAAAATATAAACACTGCTCCGAAACGTGCGCTATCGACATCCTCTCACACATACAGTCAAAATACCGAACTCTCCGACTCTGAATCGAGTATATGCTCTTTATCTGTACTTGATGAAGTTAAAAGGATGAAAGAGGATAAGTCAAAATTCGAAAAACCAAGAAGAAAGACAAAAAAGCAAAAAACGGAGAAAGTAATAAAATTAAAAACTGAAACAGAAATCGAACATAATTCTATGTTATTACACCTAAAAGACGAAATTGAGGATATCAATAGCAAATACCCTATAAACTACCCAAACTTCATTAATTTTATTGATAAAGCTCAACCAAAAAAAATTACTTTAAACATGTTACAAGAACATCACCCTGTTCCTACAGAATTGAGCCAAATGTTGAGAGATCTTTATCCGCGATTAAATAACAGAAGCATCAAAAACAAATTCACAAGATTAATTAAGAAAATCGAATCGATCACTGAAGAAGAATATTCCAATTTATTTTTAGACAAATAAAAACGAATAATAAAATATGAATAATACAATCTTACAATGGAATCTCAACGGGTTTTTCGCTAGAAAAATCCTTTTGCAGAAAATTATCAAAGAAAAAAATCCACTTATCTTGTGCCTTCAAGAGACAAACTTTAAAGGTGATGATTACGGTAAATTAAAAAATTTCATAGTTTCTTTCAAAAATAGAAAAAATTGTGACAAAGCTAGCGGAGGTGTAGCAATTTACGTTAAGGAACATATTAACTGTACCCAGATCAACCTTAATACTGAACTTGAAGCCGTTGCAATCTCCTGTTACCTTCCAAAAAAAATTACAATATGCAATATATATTTGCCAAACAGCTATAAATTTACTAAAAATGAGATTACAAATTGATCAGACAACTCCCCAAACCATTCATTTTAATAGGCGATTTCAACAGTCATAGTTTAATGTGGGGTGCAAAATACACTGATCATAGAGGAGAAATAATAGAAACTATCTTTACTAACGATGATAATTTAATTCTTTTAAATAAAAACAGAATGACTCACTTCAACGCATCTAATGCAAACGAAAGTGCAATCGACCTATCGATCGCCTCTGCCGATATCTCAGGAAATATTGAGTGGGAGGTATCAGATGAACTACATGATAGTGACCATTATCCTATTTTTATGTCTATAATGCATAATAGCGATAGTAATATACTCATCGACCCTTCCTGGAATTTTAAAAAAGCTAATTGGGTGAATTATCAATCAGGAATTGAAAATACATTAAAAAAAATTGATTATAGCAATATAGACACTTACAACATCAACAAAAAAATCAATGAATTTACAAATATAATACTCGAAGAAGCAAATAAGTCTATTCCTTATATTAAAAACAATAAATTCCATAAAAATCAAGTTCCTTGGTGGAACGAAAAATGTAAAGTGGCTTTAAAAAATTCTAAACATGCATTTAATATATATAAGAAACACAAAACATACGAAAATAAAAAAGAATATAATAGGCTAAAAGCGATTTGTAAAAGAACATTTATAGAAAGTAAACAAAACGCATGGATTGAGTTTACAGCAGAATTGAATCAAAATACACCGATAACCAAAATCCACGAAAAAATAAGAAAAATAAATGGTAAAAAGAGATCTCTACAAATACTGAATTTGATAAATAAAAATAACATTAATTTAGTAAACCCTCAAGATATAGCAGATGAACTTGTTAATACCTTTGCTAATAATTCAGATGACAATAACTACAATCAAGAATTCCAAATAATTAAAAGCAAATACTCTGTAGATAATGTAAAGAGTAACGAAAATAACGATGCACTCTACAACTCTTTATTAACTGAGCAAGAAATCATATCAACTTTAAATAACTGTAAAAATTCATGCTCAGGACCTGATAGAGTTCCTAATATTTTACTCAAAAAACTTCCTCCAATAGCCATTAAATATATAACAAAAATATTCAACGATATATGGGAAAAAGGCTTATTTCCTGATATATGGAAAGAAGCTATCGTTATTCCAATAGCAAAACCTGGTAAGGACAAAAGTAAGGCCTCCAACTACCGTCCAATCTCTTTAACCTGTACCCTCTGCAAACTGATGGAAAAAGTAATCAACAAACGACTCAAAAACATACTAGAATTTAAGAAATTTCTAAGTGAACAACAAAGTGGATTCAGACAATACAGATCGACCCTAGACCATATAACTATGATCGAAGACTACATTATTGAAGCTTTTAATAATAAATTACATGTTGTTGCTGTAGCCTTAGACCTCGAAAAAGCATACGAAATGGTATGGAGAGAAAGAATTATTACAATACTACAAGAAACAAATATCACAGGAAATATGCTGACTTTCATAAAAAATTTTCTAAGCAAAAGGTATATAAAGGTTAAAACTTTCAATGCAATATCAGAAAAAAAAGAAATCCCCAACGGAGTTCCACAAGGTTCGGTATTAAGTGTTACACTTTTTCTTATAGCTATTAACCATATAATTTCTCAGATTCACACGCCGATACAAAAGTACCTATATGCAGATGATCTAACCATACTATGTTCAGGAAAGAAAATTGAAACCACAGTACAAATAATCCAAGATTCCTTAAATAAACTTTCTATTTGGGCAAACAAAACAGGATTCAAATTTTCCCCTAATAAAACTGAAACTATCATCTTTTCGAGAAACCAGGACTACAACCAAACCCTAAACCTCACCTTAAATAATATTCCTATTCAGCAGACTAATAATATAAAAATCTTGGGTTTACTCTTCGACCATAGACTTAACTGGAATAAGCACATTGAAAAATTAAAAGGTGAATGTAATTATCGATTAAACTTAATAAAAATGATATCCGCCAATAATTGGGGAGCAGACCTAAAAATATTAAAAAATACTTACAAATCCTTTATACTACCGAAATTAGATTATGGCTCAATCATTTACGGCACCAGCAATCAAGTAAATAAACTAGATACTATTCATAATACAGGAATCAGATTATCCTTAGGAGCTTTTAGAACCAGCCCGATTCCCAGCTTACTAGCTGAAAGTCAGATACCTCCTTTAAGATATAGAAGAATAAAGTTATTTCTTAATTATGCATGCAAAATTAGTGCTACACCAGATAACCCAGTATATAAAATATTAAAAAGGAAGTTCAATCCGTCAGCATATAAGGAAAACCCCAGTTATCCTACTCCGCTAAGATATAGAATACAACAATTCCTACAATCCAACAACTGGACAATTCCATTAATTAATAAAAGAGAGTATCTTACATATCCACAAATTACGGAAAATATTAAAACTATTCACGAATTAGATATCCAAGATTCAAATAAATATATATACTCCCAAGGAGAAATAATAGATAACGAAGCGAAAATCACCGTCGTTAATGCCAACAAATCGACGACTTATATATTACCAAATATGCTGTCACGTATTTCTTGTAGGGCTATAGCGATTCTAAAATCTCTTGAACTCCTAAATCACAAAACTAATGATACCTTTTTCATATCTACAAATTCTGTATACATTTTAAAAGAAATAAAAAATACCTACGCTAAACACTCATTAATTTCAACAATTCAAAACAAAATAAAAGAACTAGACGAAATAAAAGTCACAGTTAAATTCTTGCTTCTAAATAAAGTTCCAGAATCAGCCATTACCCACGAAACGATAGAAAGCCCAAACCTCCCAATTCCGTATGAAGATGCTCAAAAACATTTAGCACTGAAAATTGAAAATAAATGGAATCAAGAATGGAAATTATCAAGTATAGCCCATTTACACGAAATTAGAGAGAGTATCTATGATAAAAATCCAGCCGACAAATTAAGTAGAAAAAACCAAAGAACTATCAACAGACTAAGGATTGGACACACTCATCTAACCCACAGCTACATCTTACTTAAAGAAGAAAAACCTCAGTGTACAGTATGTAAATCTCCTCTAACTGTTAAACATATTCTCACCGAATGTCAAAGATTTCAAGAACAAAGAATGATTCTCAAGTTATCTCAAGATATCAAATATCAATTAAATGATCAAGTCGATAAAGTAATTAAATTCATAGAAATTTCAGGAATAAAAAATATATAGCGCAATCCTATATGTCTATATGTATATATATTTGATTTTTTTTTTTATAAACTATTACTCTTTCTTTTTGCGTATCTTTATGTCATGCTTAAATACCTAAAATATAAATGTATATAAGTTTTATAGTATACTCATACAATATAATGTAAATATTAATGTAGTCGCTAATGACTTAATGTAAATGCGACTTTAAAGAAAAATAAATGAAAAAAAAAAAAATTATTATATCCATACAAAATTAAAAAAAATTTTTACAATAATAATAATTGTTAACTTTAAGAATAAGAAATTTTGTTTAGTTATTGAAATAATATAAATATATGTTATTAACATTTAGCCGTAATTTTCTATAAGTTAATATTAAATCGATAAATTGTAAGGATGCATCGACACAAACTTGTAAATGTTGATAAATATTTATAATTGGCATATCAAAGGAAACAGTCTACAAATAAGTGGTTATAGCATGTACGGATAGTTTATCGATCTTCATAAGATGATTGGATATTAATTCTATATACGCACTATCATTCTTAAGTTGATATGAATTGATAATATTCAATTATAGTGTAAACGCGTGCAAGTGTATAACTACGAGAAATCAAAAGTAAAGGTTTTATATACATTTATTTACTTATCTGCACGAGCTGGTAATAAATCGTAGTGTTAAATGCGTGAAAACAATTAGTTACGACGACGAGAGAAAAAAAAATAATATATTTTTTTATAAATATTTTATGCTCTAAACCGTTTAATATAGTATTCCCAATATATTGATCCCAATAATTATTGTACATTTACAGCCAAAATATCAGTCACAAAAAAAAGAGAGAAACGTTTTACGAAATTAGTCGTGTATTTTTGGTATATTTGAGGTTGGTATATTTAGCTTGACGTGTAAAATATGCATGTACCCTCAATTAACTAGAAAATGGATCCATACTGGCACGAAGAAAAAGTAGCCTGTAATAAAGCTTATGGATTCAACCATCAACGAGTATTATACGATATGGTTTCGATCGAGATACTAAATTTTTTTTTCCTTTGAATAACATTTTTTTTTTCTTAGTTCAATGCAAAGCGTTTCCATTGTTTTTTTTTTTCAACAATTTCTTTACCATTTAGTGCAAGGTCGATCGAACTTTGGCAATAGGGTGTAATAGATATAAGGTTGGTTATCTATTATTCAAATACATCATTTGAGTATAAACTTCTAAACCACAAGTTATGATCTGCGAATATAAAATAAAAGTAATATGTAATTCGTAAGTTTCCATCTATTCAATTATTTAAACATTTTTTTAATAGGTTTAAGAAAGTTACAACGCAAAATTAAAATACAGTTTTACAGCCGAAACGTTTAATTTCTACACTAGATCGCAATAAGATATACTAATTATTATTCGGAATTTAATAGAACATGACTTTTTTGAATAAATATTTTTTCTTACAATAATTAAACAGTATATTTAATGAAATAAGCAAACTATATCGAAATATATACATCTTATTTGTAAAAATGTTATTAATATGTAAATTAAATGACACGCACACGCACACATACATACAGAATACACATACGTGAAACAAGGTCGTGAAAATATAATAAAACGTCCTCAACAGCACATATAAGTTATTTTTTTATAGTTCAGTAGCGGTTCTCGTATCTCGGAACATCTGACCCATATGTCAACGTGCAGCTTAGCCTATTGTATTTGCTGGTTGTACCTACATTTTAACACTTCTCTACGGTTATTTAGATAAGTAAAGATTTAATTCACTTTAGCACAGTGTTATATACTTTATGTCTCAGGACTAGTTTCATTGAAATTAAATGGTCTCGTATATACTGAGCGACCACATAAAACTATTCTCTAGTAAAATATATGCTCACATCCGTTATATTAATATATTACATCCTTTACTGGTATAAAACGTTTTGCAATTTCATGTAGAATTTTTAATTATATGTTTAAATATTAATATTTTTCACGAATGTTTAATTTTCATATATACTTATAATTGATAAACTTAATTGAATTAATATTATTTATTTGTTAATTTTATTGATTTATTAGAGTTGTCGAGTTTATTTTACTTGATATATATTTTATTTAGAATAACAATCTCGTATAAATTGATATTAAACCGCCTCTACGTTCTATGACGTGCATTGCAATGTCGAAATAAATGTCATTGCTCTACAACTATGAACATTGTAACCTTAATTTTATCATTATAACCATATATCTATATTTACATTCATGATTATAAAGGTTACACAAATGTCGCAATATTTCCTTTTTTTCTCTCTCTTTTTTTTTTGATATGTACGTCATCGAGTGTGTTGCATGCGGCTCACGTCATGCGGAACGTCATGTACAGAGACGACTATAATACCATGTTTGTCTTTTGTCCGTTTATATATGCAGATGATTTTTATCAATCTATCAACGTGCTTAAAAATATTCGTAATACTCTAAGAAACACGATTATTCGCGCGTATATATTGGTATATGTATATAACATATACAGATATACATACATACTTAATCATACTTAATCAATTAACACAGAAGAGTGACCTGCTGGTTCAACACCGAGCGTCGCGTGATTTCTCATCAAGCTCGTGTGTGTGTGTGTGTAGACTCGACGAAACCGAGTGAATAAATAAAGAGAAGAGGGTACGAAAAGGAGACACAATATATCTATTAAATTATTCACAGACAGTTACCAGCTCGTCAGGAAGATCCGCCCTCCTTGGACGTTTTTTTTTGCTTGGCAAAAGAGAAAGAAGAGAGAAAAGTTTCTTCGTATATACACAACTTGGGACTTTAACAGCGATAACGATATAGCGCACACGTACACATGCGCATTCAATATACATGTATTATATACACACACACACACATACATATACATATACATATACATTTATTTACAACGTTGAATTTTTGCCTTATCATCGAGGACTTCGAACTTTTTTCTATTTTCCATTTACGAGCCAGTTTTACTTTGGTTAATGGCCTCGCTTCCCGTCTACGGGATTTGTTATCGTGCGAGGTTATTGCAAAGTTGCGCTGGGCATAAATGGGGTGCATTGTTGTACCCGAGTTAATATTCATTGTCGTTGCGTCCGGGGTCGATTTATTCGTACGCTTCGTACATGATAAGCGGATTTCATTAATTTTTCCTGTCGCTTTTCGACGAGATACGCTAGTTAGATTGCTTTATGGTTTATCGGTATTTTCTACCGCTGATTAATAAACACTGTTTATGGGAGATGCTTTTTAACGACGCACCGATGTTATATAAGTATAACTGCGCGTCGTTGTGCTTTTCAAAATATATTACTTTTTCTGCTATACGCGCAGTAAGTTTCATTAATTATTTCACCAACGTTATACCCTAAATTTGCAAACAATTTTTATTTTGTGATTTTTCAGCTATAAACATTTATATTGTACTTTGAGTTTTTTCTTGATACGAAAATTATTTTGCACGGACATTAATCAAATGGATATACGTGTGCGATAGTACAAATGTTGAATTTCGTTATTTTTATTCCAAAATTAAATAATAACAAATAGTTTTTATTTAATTCTAACACTTAAAATCTATAAGTATACATCAATTTCTCATTGCTTTCTAACTTTGATCATTATCGTATCGAAAATTGTTTTTCAAATTAGAAACTAAACCGTTCAACGTACAATTTTTGTAAAAGTATATTTAGTTTGACCTTTAAAATGTATATTTCTAGAAAAAGAGAGTTAAATGAATTATTCACCGCGATATGAATGTGCAAATCTCACTTAAGTACAAACACATAGTGTGTGATTATATAGTTTTCAGTATATTAAAATAATGTTAATAACCAAATAATATCCCTATACTAGTTTTTGCGAAAATAAATTTAACTCTGAAAATACAATAAGTTTCTTAAAATTTTAGAGAAATTTTTTACGGCACCCAAGATTTTAGTAACCCATAATCGATGAAAGTGATACCTTAAAAGTTCCGCGCCAAAGCTACAAATGGTCAACATTAATATTTAACATCTTTTCATTTTATGATTTATAGGTAACGTTGTAATTATTTCCAAAAAATATAATAGGGATATTTAGTCGAACACCTTAAAAGGTCATCGCTTTCATACTTACGTAAAAAATATTAATCTCTCGGGTTAACTAGCAGTAATTAAAAATGTATTTTACGTGTAAATAATAAGGGAATTATGATAACTATATTATACGGATATGATAAATATTAATTAATTATTTTTATTATTAATTAATTAATTAATTTGTTAATCGATACAAGTATGCAAAAGAGAATTTACATATATATATATATATAGACATGATATTAGAAACCTTATCTGCAATTCAAATAAATCATCAATTTGTTATAAATGACGTATTATTATAGCCATATACAGGCATATTAACTTATAACTCATCAAACAATGACTCTCTATTTATTTTTTTTTAAATCATATAGTTACTGCATTATCTATAAGATTAGAACGTATACGTAATGCGTATCAAATATTAGATATCGATATGTCAACGCGTATAAATGTGTACCTGTTGCTCTTCGAAGAAACTTAGTAAATAGTGATACAATTTTTTTTTTTCGCCTCTGTATATCTAGTCGATATATTTACATACGCATGCTGAATAGTTACCGATTCCAAGAGCAAAAGCGTATACATTGAATGTGCATTTTTTTTAACGAATTATCAATACTCGGGCAATAGCGTCGACAAATTGTTTCCATGAAATTACTCAAGTGCAAAGTTCGCGTTTATACATATATATATATATTATACCTATTTAGAATACCAGATTCGAGTTTTATATACACTACGTATATGGATTTGTATTTATATATGCAGGAGCCACTTTTTCACGTTTTCGCATTTGTATATATATCTACAATATACAACCAGGAATTTATAAACGAGGAATTCGAAGAATGATATTATTCATACTGGATGAGAAGCTATGTGTTTTTTTTTTATCGAGCAAATCTGTCGGTTCGTTTCCTTTCTTTCCCTTTTTTTTGTTATATACGCGGTGTTTTTTTACCAATGACGACTCTATATACTTAGTTTTAAAAGTTTGCTTCTCAACTTTTTAATGGTCCGAGTTTATAAAATAATTCTGATATATCGATTTTACACGATGCTTAGAACTATAGCGTATATTATCGTGTCTAATGAGCGGCACCCAGTTTTTTTTCTATATATATCCCATCAATATTAGGTCTCCGACAGACTTTGTAGACGCGCACTGCTATGCGGTCTATTAACTATGTAATATTATTCTTATTGCACATCATTTCTATGGAATGTTTTTAGACTGCATGTATATATATATATATATATATATATATATATATATATATGGTATATATGTATATATATATATAGTTGTATAAGGGTTAATCAAAGTGTATAGTACGTTATTATTCGTATCCAACAATTTTTAGTCTGTGAATAAAGCTACATTTTTTAAAAGTAAATCATAAAATAGATATAATTATTATTTGTATCGTACCAAAACGAGGTTTTGGTCAAAGATCATAATTAATTTTTTTTTACGGTAGAAATATTTATTTTAATAAAGTTCATTTTGCTACACAAATTTATCGATACTGCCACAATGTTGGTTTTGCAACAAATATATAACATAACATGCAATATTCTCATCTAGGATTTGTTGATATAGTTTTGGTCTGCAGATAACAAAACGTGTAGTTAATGTAACAATTAGCCTTCCTAGAATATAATAATTCTAAGTTAAAATAAACATTTTTTTGGTGCTATAAATGCAAACTTTCAACCGTGTGAACTTATATAACGAGTTTATAAATAATTTTTTTAAAGCTAAGCTAAATTTCGTGTAGTCAATATAGAAATAACCTCGCAAATTTCGAGTTGGTATAGAATTGCGAGTATAAGTTTATCGGCTAATTTCCAATAAATAATTAAATATTCTGTTTATATTATATATACGTTGATATATTTTCTACACGACAGAATCGCAAAATGTGCAGTCGTACACTTTATACAATAACCATTTTATATTTGAGTCCATGTTATATTGTGTGCAATGTATTAAAATAATGATTATCATAACCCCTATATGTATATATAATACAAGTAAATAATATTAATTACGGAAGGCAATGTATAAAATTCCTCGATTACAAGATAAACGAACGAAGTGTCGTCGCACAACGGGCATCAAGAAAGAGAGTTCCAGCGAGCCATCAGTTAATTTTCTTAAACAGGGGCACGTGTCAAAACAGTCGTCATTGCACCACACGCACAAATTAATTCTCCTTCTTCGAGGTACACTGGACGTACGTACAAAGTCGCGTACGCACGTGTATGCACGAATGTATACTATATTGTACGTGCGTGTGCGTGTGCGTGTGGCGGTGTGCGCGTATATGCGGTATATCTGCACGTTGTATCCTCCATATATAGAGCCTTCCCCGATATTAATTTCCTATTCGTCGCTGTGAGCCGATGTGTACAAACTATGTAATTTGCCACGCCGTGACTCTTTATGTTCGCCTGGGATTGGCTATAGTAAAGTACCGCGTACCTCGCGATTGGCCCAAAGCAAACGAAAGAAAGCGCAAAAATCACACTCGCACGAGGGGAAAGAGGGGGACCGTTAAAACTTGGCTTTTTACGACTGCCTACCTTGGGCTTAAACAATAAGCGGCTATAATTGATATATCGACGCTCTCGCGAGTCGTTTTCCTTTTTTCATTTTTTTTTTTTATCTTTTTACCTCTAATGTACCCGCTTACGTGAAGCCTCGTAAAAGTTTCGTATATAATGCGCGCCGATAAAATCCGAAGCCGCGAGTTCCTTTTCTCTTCGCGCCCGCTAATTTTCGAGGTATATATACATACATAAGCTTGGGTTATTTTTTCGGAGGATATGGCTTTTTAATCCCTCTCTCGTAAATCGTAATTTGCCTGAGTCCCGGGTTATTTATGCGCGTGTCCAGTGAGGTTTGTACAACATATATATATACATATACATACACGAACATACATATGTGTGCGTATGCGAGTTAACGGACGATTCGACGCCGCTTTTTTTCATCTCGTTCGGAAATTTTGGCATGCATGTATGCAAGTGCGAGATTTAAAGAAATGCGAGGTCGCTAATGCGATGTCACGTCTTGGTTTCAATGGCCATATTGAGGTATTGTGTGGATAGTGCGATATATCGTTTATTAAATCTACGAGCACGGGAAATAAAGTACAGGTCGTTAAGAAAACTATTATTACAGGATAGATCCCTGTAATTTGGTATTAGTGTACATTAATTCAAAATATACGTTATATATAATTATTAAATAAAATATTAATTATTTTAATACATTTATCGTATTATTATATGTGCATGATCATATACCTATATATTTGTGAAAGTGATAATAAATTAACAGTCGATATGGTCAATTAAAGAAAAGGAAAAATAACTTTCTCACACTCGAAATAAATGTATAAAATTATCAATTTCCTCTCCAACCACGAAACCAAATAATCGTATCGAAATTTTTGAGAAACATTTATATATATATACCGAAAATGATTGTCGCAATTTAAACTGGGCATTTATGTAAAAAAAGTGAATCAACAGGGCATTATTAGGAATGAATCCTGGATATCTCTCTCTCTCTCTTCTCAAAAACTCCCCCTTCAAAACGGACGATTACGTAAAACGCGTAACATTGAGTCTTCCCCACTTCGCCCTACGTTTTATCTTTGAAAGTAATTGGAGGAAGCGCGCCGGTCACGACGAAAAAGGCGGTCTTCCCTACCTCATCCTCGCCTCTCCCCCTCCCTCCCCTCCCTCCCTTCGTCCCCCCGGCCGCCCCTCGTCCGGTCAAAAAAAAAGTAATTGAATTTGACTCCCTTCGCACGGGCAATTCATCACGTGGCTTCGCGCCTCTCGCTCCTGCTAATTCGACAAGCCGATTCTTAAGCTATGGCGCGTAGCTCGTGCGCCTCGCCGTTTTTGCCTCAAGACCGCGGGAGCGAAACCGGCCCGTGGGAGCCATCGCTACGTGGTGGTCTTACTCCTGAGAATCGTCCCTTTTATATAATGCATTCCTTTTGTACATATATATCTATATATACACACACAGAGGGAGACAAGTAGTGGGCTCGGTCCGTTTTCCGCTCCGGAACGCGCAATTTCAGCCCTCCGATTGTTGCGACCGCAGGAGACGTTTTACAGCTCGCGGTTTATTTAGCTTTTCCTCTTCCTTTTTATTCCGTTCCTCTTGTATTTTGTATATATATATATCTCCTCGAGAATCATTCGGTCTTGCTTTGTCTTGAACGCGGAGGCGTTTTTGGACTTTAAAGGATAGGGGGTTATGGATTCGATCTTCGCTGTATATATATAGGTATATACACACGGGCATTGGCTTACCGATTTCGAAATTGAGTGTGGTGAGGACTATTTCACGCGTATTGGACTCGTATTAAACTTGTGCTTTAAACTTCGAGTCAATCATCCTCACGAATTATGATATTATTTCAAATGTTTTTTTTTGTTGACTATACTTATCATCATATAAATATATTATTTTGTTTACCGTTGATTCCCAAAGTTGATATATACCTATATTCTTACATTGTACCTATTGTTAATTATTTTAATAGCCTATCAAAACGTCTTACAGAGAATTAATGAACAATTGTTTACCGTTTATTTCAGTGAATCTTGACGCAAAGCCTGCAAGAAATCCAATAAAAAAAAATTAATCAACCTCCTTAAAAAGATTTAAAAATCTTGATATTCCTAGAAAATCGAGTATATAATACGTACGGTAAAAAGAGTTTTCTCTTAAATGATTTTTCCTAAGTACATAGACATATAACCCTTTTTTGACATCAACATAGAAACCATCACCAAAGAATTTATATCCAAACGAGCTTAGAAAGCGCAAAAGACCTCCGTGTACTATAAACTCAACGATTATTTCCTGTCATCGCGTGTGTATATATAGGTATATATACACACGTACACACACACTCGGTCAATTACCAACCAATTTTCCAGTTTTCCGGGCAAATCCACTTTCTCTTTAAACAACAAAAGGCTTATAAGATAAGTAAAAAAAAAGTACATCTTAGCACGTGTATAACAAGATAAAAATGGAAGGCCTCAATTTTTCGATAATAAATTCGTTTCCCGGTAAACTGTCGGCCTCTCAAGACTCGATTCTGCGAAGGTAATTTCGAGTCTCTCTCTCTCTCTCTCTCTCTCTTTCTCTCTCTCTCTCGCTTACTCTCTTACAGTGTAATGGTCGTAGCGAGAAAAACGCGCAAGTTACCTACGCATTCAATCATCGCGCTCGCGCGAGCCTGGAGGAAGTGCGTATATACAGCGGCGTCATTAAATAATAAATGGAGAGAAAGAGAGAGAGAGAGAGAGAGAGAGAGGGAAAAAGAGAGAAGCGACTCCCGGCGTGTAAACTGGATTAGTGACGCCGAGGTAGATCCCGCATTGTTCTCCCACCTTCCAATTTCGAGGCACGAAAATATATAAAAAAATATGAAAAAACGTATAAAGGGAGACAATATCTATACGTGTGTGTGTGTGTGTGCGTGTGCGTGTGTGCGTAGAAAAAGAGGGAGAGAGCGAGAGAGAGGGAGAAGGTTCGATGGGTAACGGCAAAAACCTACTTCCAAGTCTGTTATAATTGAACCCTTTATTAATCAGCCATTTAATTTTCCTCGTTTATTATGTAACCGTATGGTGGCTTCCCCTCTTTTATATATCATAGAGTATATGAGATAGATGACTTTTCCAACTCTACGTGTGTATATATATATATATATATATACGTACGTGTGTGTTTGCCTTATTACGGTATGTATATGTGCGCGAGGGGTTGCGGCTCATTAACCGGGGATTAAAGACTCGGTTATCGCTGAGATTGGATTTAATTAAGATTAAGATCTCGATGAATATTAAATTGCAAGAAAGATACTTCGTATAATTATTGTATCCATATATACTCGTGGCTATCGATGTGTAGATGTAAAGGATTTTTAATTAAACTGCGCACTACGATGTTTATTTTGTTTACTCATTTTTACTCGTCCATTGTTTATACAATTACTTTCGTTCGCTCCTTATTTATTCGCAATAAATTCCATTCAATATCAATTCATTTTCTAAGTTACTATTTACATTTCAATTTATTATTTATACGAGTTTATACATACTTTGTCGTTACGTAATTTATTAATTATTATATATACTTTTGATTATTATTCATTCTGAGATTGTAATATACATGTATTATAAATTATAAGTGTATTCGGATACTTTTATAAGAATTTTATTAATATAATGTCTTATTTTACGAAATCTAATTTATAATATTTGAAAAACTTTTAAAACGTATATTAAAAGAATAATTTTATTATTTACACAAGTATATATATACACGGAAAAAAGTGTTCGATTAAAAATTACTATACTCTTAAGGAGAGGGTGGACAAACTGTCAGAATAAGAAAAAATTGTTATAGTTATAGTAAAATTTAATAGAACTTGCTATCAAAAATTAGTTTATATATTAAATTTACCACACAGTATAACCATTTTCTCTCATTCTGGCAATTTGTCCTGCCTTTAAAGAAGTATACTCATTTTTAATCGAACATTTTTCTGCGTGTATATATATTACATTCTGATAAAATTTTCTATTTGCTAAAAGATATGCCGTGTGTTAAATTCTTCATTATAGTTTAAAAGTTTGTACTCAAAGATTTTCTTGTGAAAATATAAAATTTATTCTACCATCGTTACATGCATCAGCAACAAGAAAACACAAAATTAATATAAATGACCATAATAAATTGTCGGTAATACGTTTTACGTAATAATTACATCATTTAAACACACACACGCGCGCGCGCGCGTACGTACGTACGAAGACACATAAATGATAAAAAACATTTGGACTAGCGATCAATCAAATAATTAATTAACCTGGCGTGCTATATATATAATGTATATAAAAATGTATATATATATATATATATATTTGAATCTACACTCACACGCACGAAAAGCAAACGGTTCGATAATACGTATGCATTATCAAGCATGATTGAAAGAATATAAAATTGAAAAAAAGGACATGTAACAATTGAACAAACATAATGACACACCTCGGATCAAACAATTTTTTCATCAAAACATTGCACGCAATCTATCGACGTGTATATAATATCGTAATTGTATAACGTGTACGAGAAGGGAATAGAAAGAGGGAGAGGGAGAGGGAGAGAGAAAGAGATCGTCGTTACCCAGGTTATTATCATCGCGCACAAGTATATACCTCGCGACTCTATAACAATGTGATTCCATTTGATAGTCGACGCGCGCGTTCCAAAGGTTTATAGTGGCCTCTGTATAAGATGCGTATTTATGCGTGTCGTAAGTCTCAAACGACTTTGTGCGCTATGCGGCTTTAAAGTCTTGGTGAATGGTACCTAAATATTGTTTTGCTTTATCGATTGTTTTTTTTTCTACAATATCGCTTCACTTGAGTAAGATGTTTAAAGTTAGATAAGTTATAGTAAAAACCACGTTTAGTATGATAGGTTCGAAAAGATTTACTTTTCGATTATATGAACAAATTTTGTGTTTAGAAGAAAAATTACACTTATGATTGACTATTATTCTTTATTTAAAATTGTGAATTTACGATACTTATACGTTCCGTTACAAAAGAGGAAAATAATAACAAATTCATCAAACTACTAAACAATTTATTTGAATTGTTTAAAAAATCAAGTAACTTATATTTTAAGCTTTTCACAACGTACAGATATATATTTACATTCGATTCGACTTTTGTTTCCAATATATATATATATACATAGTTCGATAGGTGATACACATTCACATTTCTATAGGTATAAGTATAGTACAAAGTTAATAATTATTTGAAATACGTCAGCGTTTATAATTATATTGATTATTGGTTTATTGACTATAGTTATAGACTGAAATATTTTATTGAATTGAATATGTCAACAGAAAATTCTTGTGTGTTTTTGTATAGGATTAATGTCGCGTGCACACGATAGTCTAATCTCCTTTCACTTTGAACAGTTAACACTTTATACATACATCAATACGTGATATACATGTAAGTGTTGTATATACACACATGTAGAACATTAGCAATTTTCAACGAGTTTGAATAAATATTTTATTATCACATGTTTTAACTGTTTTAAATATAATAATGTACGTATTATTTTAGTTACGATATACAAATAAAAATGACTATCGCAACTTTAATTTTTGGATATTAAATCTCTTAATCATATGGCAATAAACATCGATAGTTGTAATCACTGAAGTATGTAGGTGGAGGCTAAAACTAAACACGTAAATTTTGTTACTAAATATGAGTGTGTAAAATCGTGTAAAATTAGAAATATCGAGTTGAAAATAAAATCGTGCGGAACTTCCTACAATTACTCGAAAAGGAAAAAGGAATAACGAAGAAAGAAAAAAGGGAAAAGATAATGATCATTAGCACCTGAAGAGTGAAATGGTCGGCGAGTAGTATATAAGAAACAATTAAATTCCACTAGCGCGCGTTCCGTCAATAATCCCATAGCACAAGCTCAAAAGAGAGTTGAAGAAAGGCTTGGCCTCGACGCATCGGCATCCTGAAGAGTGTTATCCTCTTAAGCTTGCTCGAACGAGGCTGTTATGGTATGTATAGAGGCTTGCGCGAGCGGTGCGCGCGCGCGCAAAGAAACGAGCCGCGCGCGGCACCGGCCGTACATCGATATAAATTATTGACGAGCGAGAAATGGTAGTAGCGCGCGCGTAATGATAAAGCGCGCGGGTGAAAGGAGCCGAGAGAGGAGGCTCGTTATCTATGACCACACTGGCCTCGAGGGTAGAGACTATAATCTGCCTCTTTTCCCGTATATTCTATAATTCCGAGGTGCAAGGCGCCACTTTTTTTTTTTTTCGATGGTCCCTGCATCCATACACATATATCCATGCACTTTATATACAACGCCTCACCTTTTACTATTGGTTAAATTAGTTACAACTGCACCGAACCGAGAGTTATTTCGCATCGCGTACTGTATAGATCCTATACGGTATATACATGTGCACGTAATATCTTCGTTACGTAACGTCGATCGAGATGTCGCGGCTTGCAATTCACGTACCTAATTTTATTGTGCGTCTACAACGTTTTTATATGTACAGTTGTACATATGACGATTACTCTCACGATTTAATAGTATAGATTATTGGAGCATACTTTATGATATATTTTTCGTTCATTACACAGAACGTTTTTTAATCAAATTTATTTAATTTATGCAATATTTAAATTCGTATATATTGCATAAGAAATTTCCAAACAGATTCTTATTCATTGTTCAAAAATATAGTACCATATTTAGGTGATGTACTGTCAGAACTGTGTACAGCAATATCCGATATGCAACCTCGATAACAAGTATATATTGTTTTCAAATCGTATGCGAATTTTCAGATCAATCTATAACCTTCTTTGTTAGCAACTATAGCCTTTTGTAATACCAATTTTTCATCACCTTATATATTATATATTACGTAAGAATTAATATATATTTATTCATACGATCACACGAATTATTAAAAAAATGTATTACATCTACTTAAAAGTCATCTACAACATTATGCATAAAAATGAAGTACTTTTATAAAAATAACTCTCATCGATCAATTTGATTAATATTATTTTATAGCAAATATAGAAAATAAAAAATGCTTAACTTTATATTTAGTGATGTCTTTTTGTTTATCTAGCTCACTCAACATGTTTCCATACTTATATGCATATATCCAATCTAACAAGAACGTTTAATAATATTCTTTCACTTACACCTTGATTGATAATTTAATCATGGTCATTAAAATGTTTTACTGCTGAAGGGTATATTCCTAGAACGTGCAATTTTAGAAATATTCGTTAGTTTATTCTCTTTAATTATGTCTACTTGATACGGTGTTAATTGTATGTATCAGTTTTCTTATACATACACATCCTAGAGCACATATAATTCATTTATTCCTCGATACAAATATTTATGTGTTTTATGAATAAATTATCCATTGTTAATATATAAATTATGGAAAAACTTCATTTACAGTTGTTTTTCTTACGACAACTGTATGCGCGCATATAGGAGTATAACGTATGCAGTTACAAAATAACGCGGCATTCAGAAATTGAACTGAATTCTTGTCGAATGGAGCTGCGTTCGATCGATAAATCGATTGCATTGTAATGTTTAAAATAACAATTACTGTATATAACAAAGTTATCTAATTAAAATTAATTAAGAAACAATAATTGTATATGTACACACCGAGACTCGGTGGCAAGGTGTACTTAAAAATAACTGACATAATTAAAAGTTTATTTATATATGGAATTACACAATTGATAGTTACAAGAGCATGGTTATTTAATTAATTAAGCACTGTACTTCGAACCGACCTCATATTGAAATCAATAAGAAACTTTTAGCTAATTATAATTCTAGAAAATACAATAGACAAAAGATTCACTATAGAACCGTATCGAGATAGATATATAGGTATGTGGAATCCACCGGTAGTTTCATATGTGTATACACACGAGTACATACATTCGTTTACCGAATAAAAATACGTGGTATATAAGACAATAGATTATTTAACCATGAAATTGGCTTTACCGTTCTCACATGAAAATCGCATATGATTATTTAATAACGATACGTGTATGTATATAAACGTGTGCGATATGCGTGCAAGTGGCGTGGGGGCGCGCGTGTTTGTGTGTGTGCCGATGTGAGGCGCGGGGGCAACAATGGAAGAGCGGCTCGCGCGCAACAAAAGGAAATTAGCCTGGATAATATGTAATTGCTACCGGAGTGGAAAGCGCAACTCTTTCCGCGAACCGAAACGGATTCACTCTATGCGGGCGCAAAAACCTCCGGGACGAAAATGAGCTACCGATCGATCGATTAAACCGAAGCAGCGCGTGCTTATAAACGAGTGAGAGAGAAAAGTTCCGGACTTCCTCACCTGTGTAACCGTATCTGTGACTAAATTGATACGGTCGATCGGTTTAATACGAAAAACTGGCCACCGCGCGAGCCATTCAATTTGGCCGGTAGGATGCCTTCGTCTCGTTTTTGTTTTTCTTTAGATCGAGATGAGATCGAGTTGTAACGATCCAGCGCGTCTTTAGGTTTTGTCTTTCGTATCATTTACTCTGTATATATATATATATAAACATGGGTAAAGACTGAGAATTCTTGAGATCGAGGTGGTTCTTGACTGATCGGTATATAGACAGTTGACAGATGCACTCTATTTTTGGACACACTTGTTGATTTAACTGCAAACTTTTCTTCGAAAATTCACCGTGAAAACACGGTCAACTTGAAACGTTTGATCAATTTTCTAAATATTACCGCGACAGCATGGTAAAAATTGTAACAATTTCATTACAAATACTATATGATTGACTTTTTCTCGAAAAACTGGTGTGTCCCTGGTTTGCCGTGCTGTCACGGTAATTTTTATCACAAAATTCTATCCGTGTACCAATTTTTTTACTGTTATCTTTTATAATGAGAATTTTATATTTTACTGCACTCATTTATTTATACTGCTATAAAAAAATCTGTATATGTAAAACTTAAATATGTTCTCCTGCAATAAAGTTTACTTCATCATATTAATAATAATAATAATAATAATAATGTAGTAGTAGTAATAATAATAATGGTAATAATAATAACAAGAACAACAATGTAAAGCCTTGATAATAAAAATAAAAGATCTTGCCTAGTAACACTGTATGATAAAAAAAGGCCATTGCTACAGAATATTTAATATGTGTACAATTGCGACGACATTTGTACATAAGCAATTACAATTGTTGTCTTACGTTATGTAACTTTAATTTTACAAAGGGTTATACATACAACCCGCACATTTATAACCCGTTTATAAATACAGTATAGTTTAACACGAAACGATTCATTTTTAATGGAAGATTAACTAGAAACTTTTTTTCTATAGGAAGTAAATTAATAGATATAGAAATATAATGTAACTTGAATTATATCCGATACATTTTATCCATAACTGCATTATGAATAATACATATAAATCATTAATTTTTTAAGATATTAATTGGAATACATTTCACCTCAAAATAATGCAAGTGCAGTTTAAAAATGTTAATTGTACGTATAAAATGTTGAAAAAAAAACAATAATAAATTAAGGAAATAAATAATGGGAATATCGAATGGAATACATCGACGCAAAATTGAATAAACGTAACGTATAACCAAATAAACAAGTTAAAAGTTTGAAATATAATTTTCATTGAAATATTTTACGCAACGTAAGAACTTATGTACCATGAACAAAAGAATGTTCAGTTAGGATAATAAAAGAGTTCGAGTAAACTAGCGGATACCCATTTTTATATAGGTATAGAACCTAAATATAACACACAAATCATCAAGTGAAAGATAAGATTCAGTCTACCATCAGTGCGTGTAATGAATTATAGAATCTAGATTCGCGATAACGTATAATTATAATCATTAAACTGGAATTAAACAATTTATTTCTATAAACCAATAGAATATTTTGTAATTTAATATACTTTTTTATTACTTCTATTGCGTGAAATTTAATTCGAGAAAGACAATTTTGTTAAAAACATTTATTCAATATAACCGTACTATGTCTGCGGTAAGAGTAGTTATTTACAGAGTGAAAAAGTTATTTGGTGTTTACTTGAAGCTATAAAGCAATGATAAAACGTGGAGCTATATAAGAACAATTAGATAAAATTATCTTGGCAGAAGAATGAAAAGTACCGAATTGTCGACGCTGTTTAACCGAATGGACAGAATAATAACACGAGTATCGGTACGAAAATGGTAAACGATGTGTTAACCCTCTTGACTCTAAATATTCAAAAGTACGATCGTTATACACTATAAAGCCCAACTAATAACTCTCGTGCCTGAAGCCAATTAACGATGGAAAAGAAAAACACGAGGTTACTCCCTCCCCTGTTGCAATCTTATAGCCGTCTCATCAAACGCACACCGCGTCCGTCGAGTTTAATCAGGAAAATAACACCAAGGCAAACAGAAAATCCCTCGGTCGCGTCAAATCACAGAGCACCGGGAAAAGTGTGCGGGTTGCGTGAAAGAAGCGATAAATTAATAAGCCGGATGAATTAATTACGGTGAAAATGTACACTGTATATATATGTATATACACATAGAGATGTATATATATAGAGAACCGGTGGAAAAGTGCCACGCGTTTTTAAGAAATAGGCATATATGTACGTATACGGATAAACATCGGTAGTTTACGAGCATATACGTATTATTTGTGTTTGAATCTCTAGAGGGGTTAGGAAAACTGATGCGTTTGTAAGATACGAGCTTTCATTTTCTTAAAGGCGTTGGTTGGTTAATTTAGTACCAAGGGACATGCACCGATTTAGCATAATCGTCGGTTTCGTATACACATTCCTTGCGCGCTTTTCGTGTCCTTACGAAAAATTGCACCCAAGCTCGATTCGAGTATAATAGTCGAGTTTACATCGTATATGTACGTACATACACACACTACATGTATTTATACTCCTGGCTTTTAAATTTACTTAATTTTCCTTGATAAAAATTGGATCTTTGCGTGGTGCATGTGTATGATGCTTTTATACTTCATTAGTTACGAACTTTCTTTTAAATTACGTTCGTATATATGCTGACGAGTTTTTTAAATAATTAATATGGAATTTAAACTTTTCGATTATGTGTACAACGATTAAACTCTTATTTTATAATATATATTTGAAATAAATTGTCACCTTTTCGCATCGTCAAGTACCAAAACTCGACCAATAACGCGTATATCTTAAGACATGCGTTGATATTAATAAAGTATATTAAAGAATAAATTATCGTTAAACTTAAAAAAAATTTCAATCTTATAAATCGCGTACGTAAAAGCATTTATAATGAACCCAAGGTGACTGTACAATTTGTCACGTTATATTATGTTTCGAAAATTCTGACTTGATCAAGTCTTTAAATTTACGTAAAGAAATAATGTAATAATACATGAATTAGCGATTTAAATTCGGCAATGAAAAATCAGGATATGTTATTGCAATTGATATTACTGTTTTTGATAATTGCACGAGAAATGCAGCTAAGGATCTATGCGTCTGAGAACATTTGGAAACATATATGAATCATGGCTGATCGTTTAATTTTAACGGAATCAAAATTTTTATTTATAGCATTAAAAGTGTGTAAATATGCACAAGTTTTCGATGTATACATATAATGTAAACGTAAATAGTCAGTATTCTCCTGCAATTTTAAATGTAAAATATTACCCTACACTCTACACAGGAGAAGAGCCACATCTAACGTCCGGCGGCTAGAATGATATTCCTATTTTCATGCACAGAGGAAATTTCTTAATTAAAATGAATATGACAGTTCAGTCAAAGTGGGGCATATTCGCTCTTTGAAAACAATTATCTCAAATAATCGTATTATTTTTAAGAAACGAAGTTTTCGAAAATTCGAAATGTTCGACTGGATAGTGGACTGGACAATCTCGAATAAAGTAACGAATCCAGTTAGGTAATTGAAATCAATTGGGATACTCGCAATACTTGATTAATTTGAATAGTCTGAACTTCTCGGAAAGACCGAGATACTCGAATAATCCGAGTTGTTAACCCGAATTGATTAAATCGCTCGATCAACTTCCAGTTTACATAAATTTCCGTCTTCAATAAAATTGAAACAAGTTGTTAAATCTATCAATTGGAAATCAAAATGTTCAAACTGTTGATGTACGTATGAGACGATTTGTATACTCAACGTATATATGAGTAGTTCGAACTGAGCGAGTAACTCGGTAAATTTTACGAATTATAATGACTCAAGTAGTCCTTTCGAATTCGGAGGAAGTTTTTCGTGCACTCGCACATCTTCTAGTGCTGTCACAGTAATTTTTATGTTGCTAATCAGATTCTTGAATTACAACGTTCCTAAATGTAAATTTTATAACAAAATTCTCTTTGTGTGTCAGATTGACAAATGAACAACTAACAACTGTTAATTTACGATATTCA
The DNA here is from genome assembly GCA_026168455.1 of Theocolax elegans. Lineage (NCBI taxonomy): Eukaryota > Metazoa > Arthropoda > Insecta > Hymenoptera > Cerocephalidae > Theocolax > Theocolax elegans. The sequence goes on along the minus strand of CM047426.1, from coordinate 9,506,878 downwards.
AATATTTACACATTTTATTTCAATGTGAAACAGAAAATATAAATTAAATTAAGTTCCTGGATATTCAGTAAGATTATACTAACTGCTACTCATGCCTATAATATCATTTAATTAATCCCTTTAACATTTAATTAACTGTGTCAACTGACTACCGTTACGCACTCGTGAAGTTAAACTAATTTCAGATCAATTATCCGCTGATTCATATTTAGAAAGTAAATTTGTCAGGTAAAATTGTTAAAAGTGCAATAAAGTTGGAGAGTACAAATTATTTCAGTAATGTACGCGTAAAATACAAAGTATACACTTTTAAGCCTTTTCTTTGTGAGTTGTGCAGACCGTTTAGATTGGTGAAAATGTATCATGCTCACGAGACTGGTAACATGGTATTACCAAAGAAATTTAATGAACCTACATGAATTTATGAAAATTAAAATTTATTCATAGTTCGAATATATGTATATAGACGATAGACTTGTTCTTATTTTTCTCTTTCATAAAAATATTGGGCAACGAACGAAAATTTGAAACTCACATGGTAATTATTATATGCATTATATATATGTTATTAAATTAATTAGAAAATCGTATAAAATGTTTACTTTACACGTACCGTTGCAATGATTTTAGAATAAAATATCGAAATCATATACGAATTTAAAAAAGTATATATACTATAGTCACTTTGCTATCAGCGTCAAAATAAAATATTATAAGTTTGATAAATTTTAATTTTTAAGTAATTAAAGAAACACGCATTGGACACAAACATATTTTATGATGAACGAATCGTGTCATCGATGAACGTCATCCAATTGTATTCTTGAGTACAATCTGAACATTAACGTTAAGCGTAACTTGAAAATCTTCCCAGCTTTTTAACAATTTACTGTGAACAATAGAATCTAATTATGTGATTACGAATTAATCTTATAGTTAAACACAAATTACATTTTCTCTCAAGAGTAAAATATCTAAATCCGTTGTAAAAGTAAGTCGATATAGACCAATGTTATAATGTTGAATGGCCGAGTTACATAATTACATTATTCGATTTTTGTTTAATTATTCTGTGTATACAATTTCCTGCGTATTTACTATAACTACAGCTGTGAGGGTTTGATTACACTTATATTATATATATATATATGATTGATAAAAAGCAAATTGGATTATAGCCTAACATATTTTCCGAGGTTGTAAACTTTTTCGTTTGTATTTCGCAAACGACTTAACGAACTTAAAACATTTGAGTTATATTTTACTTGCCCGTTGGAAAATTAATTTATGTAAACTGTCTTGTTTTTTGCTTGTATATACATATATATTCTTCGAGTGAATATTGTAATTGTTGAATGAAGAAATTTAATAACTTTTACTAACTATAGCTACACCTATACATTTTTGTGAAATTTGGAAATATAATGAAGTAAAATAATTAATTGTATAATAATATAAATTTTATATTTATTATTATATATAAACTGCATAATCGGTAATGATAATTGAAATTATAAAATAAGGCGTCTATATACCAAAGTAAAAATTAAAAATTTGATTATGTAGTGCAGAACTGCAGTATTAACAATAACTGCATGAAGAAAGAATAGTAATCAAAAGAACAAACTCTAAGAATTTGCTATTTCTATATATTTAAAAATTGAGATACATAGTACATATCGTCTGGGTAAAGGTTATTTGAAATAAGCAAAAAGCATATACGAATCAAGAATAATTTTTTGTTAATGCACCTAAAAATATACCAGGTTATTGGTACGCTGCACACTGGAGATTCGATGTAATAAATACGTTTACCATAATTGCAAATATATTAGCTCAGTTGCAATTTGCATATCAGCATTAACGGGCAAATATAAAAATTAGAATTTTGTTACTCTTATATATATACGTACACTATACATATATATAATATAAGTCTCGAGATATCGTTTAACGGGAAATAACAAGAATTAGCCCGGCTTATCTTAATTAATATCAGCGTGTTAACTGACGATTTTTCCTTCTTCTACCTCGACTTAAAATAAGACTCGATCGATGGTAAAACACACTTACAAAACATTCCTCGAGCTTATCGGTGTACATATGTATATATGTGTATATATATGTATATATGTATATATGTATATATGTGTATTTGAAACTCGGTGTTTCTCTTTCCCTGCGCGATGCGCGCACGAGTTTCGTCGTTCGCACGCGAACTTTCCTTACGATATACATACATATATATATATACACGTACAAGTATGCGTGCTTGAGTCCGTAATAGACTGTTTCATGTAAAATCTCGAGGGAGAAAGAATTTAAAATCCACCGGTAACTTTGTATTCTCGGGTGTAAATAGACTTTTTAATGCTCTCAGTTTTGTTTCGTATTTGTATAATTTTCTTCCAGTGGGTATTCTTTCCTATGTATCTTATATATATATATATATGGATTTACATAGGTATAACTGTATGTAATTATTTTTTATCAAATTCAAATAGAATTGTTTCTTAATTTTCGTTGTCAGGTTGGATATGAGTAAACATATACCTATATATGTATATATGTACCGAGTAATGGTAAAAAAGTACTATATCCACGTTATGCGTGCCGAAAGTTTTGCAGTTATAAACAATTTTGAACATAGTTACACAGGACTACATCACTGAAAGAAACATTAGACACGAGAATCTCGTCTACTTTTATTTTCGTATATAAAAACACACGTAAACGCTTGGATTATCCAAGTTACTTGTGGCTTTTTGTCGTCGAGAGAAAAACACCGGTATACGAGAAAAATTGAACGAGGGAATCTGTCACTCGTCGTTAACGACGCGTCGCGTTATTTATCGTGTGTATAGGCTCAAGCACACGCAGGTAATTATCTTATTCTCTCCTACATATATTTTCCTTTGCTCCTCTTTTTCGCAATCCTTTGTGCAAATTGTCACATGCATGCTCGTGGGACGGCAAATTATCAGGCTCGTCCTCGCACCGTGGAATCTCTTTTACAAGATTGCGACCACTTTGTTCTTCATTCGACGCGAGTGCACAGCTCGTTAACTGATATATCTCTTATGCTCTTTTCGCTTGAATTTATTATGATGCGCTTATTTTTTTATTTTTTTTCTTCTACACTGTTGTTTGTAGTTCCTACCAATATATACCTATATATATGTGCAGTGCATCCCATATACACAATAATATGTATCTTTGATCATTGCATATACTAGTAATATACTACTTAGGGTTTTTATATTTTGTTTTAAAATGAGCTTGCACATAAGTTGTCTATTTATCCCGGTATTTAATTATTCATTCATATTTTTTTTAATAAAATTGATATAGTATTTAATTTTATACATTACTTGTAAATCCTAATCTTAAAATAAAATATCATTCATTAACAAGGAGATACCACAGCCTATGGGAAACGGATCCTTACCAAACTCTAGGATATGATTTCTACTATAAAAATATGAAGAAACCCGGAGTTATACATTCCAATGCCCTTTTATGTAAGCAAATAACGAAAAATCTCTCCTGCCTCTGCAGTATTCTTGCTCAAATATCTTAATTTGGTCAAAAGTTATGGAAGAAATAAAAATTAAATCAAATTTTAGCCTACAGAAATCATCAAATTATAATGCTAAATTTTCGATAAAAGTTCATCTAATTTTTATTTCTTCGTTACTTTTGATCAACTGAAGATATTTGAAGCTCTCTTTTCTCAAAACAGATCTACTCAATCTCAGCTTTCTTTTTAAATTTAGTTTTAACCTACATTTTTAATTGTTTTTGTAAAAAGGGCATTGGACTTTAAAATTCTGGGTTTCTTCATATTTTTATAGTAGAAATCGTATCCTAGTGTTTTGTAAGGATCAGTTTCCAAAAGGATGTGGCCTCTCCTTGCAAGTTCTACCATCAATATAATCAGAAGATAAATATGCTCTACAAATTGCCATTTCGTACAAACATATAGCTAATTTAACGGTAACATTTAAAAAAATTCTAAAAATCGATTTTTAATAACCAAAAATATGGACTCTGATTTGAGGAGGTGGCATATTTGATATTACTAACCGAGTGAACATTTTTAATTATTACATTTATTTAACTGTACATAGTATTTAATGGACAATCCAAATACAGCAGCACTAGATAATTGAATATTACGTCATTATGCAAAGCTGCAAGTCTATTGAATAATCTCGTGTTTCTCGTATTTTTGTTTTAAATCAAATACTATATATATCGTTATAGGTGAACATAACAATTAACATTTTCCACGCGTCGGTAATGATGAGATAACCAACCCCGTATATATAGTACAGCTTATAAGTTTAAAAACGCGTCGACTGAGCTGGGATACAGTACAATTGGTTTGATATAACCAAAGATATGAGGATACCACACGCACACTCACTGCACCCAGACATTTTTTAAAAATTATATATTTCGAATCTCCGAATGTCAAAACATCGATATAACATAAATTTATAGAAAACATTATTCTTTACTATCAAAATGCTTCGTTTGTGCAAGAAATAAGAGCTATTATTTTATAATCGATATTACACATAAAAATTATGTTTAAATTTAAAAACCACATAGGCTAGCGTTCTGTAATGATAGTAGATAATGAATATTCTCAGGTTAGGTGAAATTATTTTTTGGCTTTTCATGACGAATTGGACATTTTTGGTGTAATCACTAGTTTTTGGCCAAATGACGTACATAAATGCTAAGATTCCTACTAGGGGATGAAAACAAAAAATAATTTTATTATTTTATAGTTTACGAAAATTATAACAAAAAATTATTGACAGTTCAGTTCGTACGCCTCAACCTCACCTGCGAAAGTCCATTAAAAAATAAATAACTATAATATAAGAGAATTGATAAGATACAGGCAAATTATGAATTGATATAAGTATACCTAGTATAGCTTGGCAATATAGAAAATCCAAAGAACAAGTTCTCTTTCTCTGTTCAAGTTTTTCATTCTTGATTTTCCTGAGCGCATGCGTCGGCTCCTCCCCCCTTTAGAGAAGTGCGGGATTAATGGCGGTGGCGCGCGCGCGCGCGCGTTTATGGATTTATGATTCGACGATATCGTTTTTCTTCCCCCCTCGGTGCCATAGCCCCGCGCGCGCGATTCAATTAGCCGATACTAATTTCACCGCGGTATACACCGACATAAACACTCTCTCTCTCTCTCTCTCTCGCTCGCTCGCTCGCTCGCCTCTTTCTCCGAAAGCCACGTCCTTTTTTACGTCGGAGAGCAAATTGCTCGTCCGTTAAAGGGTTGCGAGAGAAAGAGAAAGAAAGAAAGATATAGTGAGAATCAAAGAGGGGAAGAGACCAGCCGCCGTTCATTTAGCGATTCGCCACGCGTTCATGCCCCCGCGGGCGATCTTTGGCTCTTCTTCACTTCTTTTCTCCCCTCTTTTTAACCGTATATATGATTTCTCTCTCTCCCTCTCTCTCTCTCTCTCTCTCAGTGCCTCCCTTCTTCCCTTTCTCTCACGGATTCGTTCAGCGGCGGCTTACAAATTTGATCGAATTTTATTTCGGCGAGCATCGTCCTCGTTACAACCTCGACTTATTGATACTGTCATAACATTGATGCGAGGGGTACATAAATGTATACACATATATACAACGAATACAGTCTTCTGTTCACATTGCCGAGTGATTTAATACGTTCATTCTTGGTTGGTCGGACGCATCTCTTTTTACCTTGTGATTATATACATCTTTTGACCGTCTTTTCGGTTATTGTACCGAGTTTTCTATTCGTTGCATTATCTTGGTCAATGAGTCAGTTGCATTTACTTTGATGACGGGAAATTGATGAGTTTGGTACGGTGATGAACATTACTTCCATTTTATTCAACATGGTGAATGAATATTTTAAAAAATTTATTGAATTAAGTGTGCATTGAAATGAGGTTACGGTTGAATGAGTTTAGTAGTTATTTATACATGAATATTGTTGTATATACGCTTACTGCGTATATTCATCTGATAGTGAGTCAAAAGCTTTTCGGTCTCTCTTTCAATCTAAAACGGTGACAATAAACTCGAAGACATTTAAAAATTTCTTGAGTAACAAAAAATTAGCTTATTATTTCATTTTATATAGTAAATTTTTAATCGGTCAAATTAAAAAATTGAGTCATTTAATATTACCAATCAATTTTGTAGGTATTAATACATGTTACTTCTAATAATGCATTCAAACGTACAGTAATTTCAATTTTATATTTAAATTATTTGCTATTTGTAAGAACGTGTATAAAAACAAATACCTCTTATATTATACCTAATCATTGCGCACATATTGTATAATACAGCCTTATTCTTTTGATTGCTTCACGCGTGTGTAAATGAAAAATTCCGAGAGATCGTCCAACAAAAGCAACCCCTTGTACAATTTTCCATCAGTCTTTAGACATACTAGATGTATATGTACAACCTGGTTTTTCAAGCTAGATAGACATCAGTTTCTTCTTCTCTCCATCTCTCTCTCTCTCTCTTATTCTATGACGTTGTGAAATCGCGCATGAGGATTCAAGAGAGAGAGAGAGAGAGAGAGGGATGGAGGGAGGGAGAAAGGTGCAGTGAAACAAGAGAGCGGAAAAGTTGCTGCATGCGCGAGCGAGTATCAACATTTACAACGATAGCCATACGATGATTACTGACATTAAGCAGAAAGCCAAGGCTCCTGAGCTACCTCCTCTTCCTTTGACGGGAATGCGCGCGGGTGCGTTTGTACAATTGCGTCTCGCTCGGTCGACGCCGCAAGACAAATTTCAATTGGTTGCCGCTAGCGCGCGCGCACTCCTTATGTCTGACTTACTGCGCTTTCTTCAATTGTTTTGCGAACGGCCATTATTGACGCTCCGGTACTTTTCAAATACTTTTCTTGCGGGTTATATACAGAAATATGCGTTACTGCACTTTTAATAATATGCCCAAATTACATATGTAACATTTATGTAAACGGACGTCGATAAGCTCCCCAAATTTAAATGTACTGCTCCACTGGTACAAATTCCGCTATAAATGGGGAAAATCGGTGTAACGTTTTTTAAACGATAAACTAGTGAGTTGATAATACACAGAAAAATTCCTACTTTATGTAGCAAAATTGTATTTTTGGCTAGCGGTCTTGAGGCTGTTAAATTTTTAATTGTAAACGAATGTTTATTCAGGATATTCGCACAATAAGTGTGCTAATTTATTTAACCGTATACATTACAATGCATACTTTAAATTATACGATGTCACTATAAGAATGATAAAGTACTTATATTTTCGGCATTCTTTATTCAACCATACACCATTTATTGTATTTTCAATTACACGGATTACCTGCTCGATCTTGCGAATAAAATCGACTCAATCGCCAAAAATGGTCCATGAATCGTAGGTACATATATACGAAAGTATAAATTTTCTATTAAAAAAATTGTAAAACTACGGCCGAAGCAATGTATAAGTCAAGTGTTACAGTATATCGCATAGGGATATCTATATTGACGTCAATTTAGTTCAAATTACGTTCAAGATGAATTCGCTGTTTTGCAAAACCGGCCTGTCATATACCGTCGGCAGAACTAAGATCAGCAGAAGCAAACTTCATGTGTTTTTAACCAAGTGCAACGAGTAGCTACCTGCTTATTTGGTCCCTCGAATGCGCGCAAGCTCTCTTATAGTAATCACGTATCAAAGTGACGTCCCACTCAGGATTTATCGGATACATGTTGATATACGCAATAGGAACGTTCTCTGTGAACGGGAATTATCGTTTTTCTTAACCGCGAGGAAGCGTATACACGTTACGGTTTTACACGGCTATGTCTTTACGGCTTGGAAATCTATAATTGAATGTTACGTTTCTTTATACGCTTTAATCGTATCCGTGATATCGTTTCTTCTCTGCGATGAAAAAATGATTATGCTCGATTTGAAGGTATAGTTAGGAGAATCGATATGTGATGTTTAGTTGATCGTTTTGAATGATTTAACAAATAATTACCCATTAACTTATTTAATAATTTGAGGAAAGCTTAGTCATTAATTGATTGTAGATGTATAATATTTGCCTTGATGGATAATATTTACATATACTCTTCATTTGGGTTAGTTAATTTATATATGGGCAAATCTCCCTAACTTTTAATTTTTGGCGAAAAAACATGGGATCAGGCAATTTTAGGAGCACACCTTGAAAATTTGGTATGAAAGGTTAGGAATATTATTGGAATTGATTAGTATAATGTGCTTTCATGAGCGAGAAATGCTCCAAAAGGTGTGCGCGATATTATATTTTTTTTATAATAAGATCAGAAAAAATAGTGATATGGTTATTAAGATTTTATTTGTAAAGCATAGAATAATAAAAATATAACGAAATATAATAAACATCTGTAACTGTCACAGAATAACAATTTATAGTCAATATAATTAAAAATTAAATTTTTTTTCTTCATATATGCATATTATGCATAACTATGCTTTAACTGTTAACAGGTTTTTTTCTATTTCTAGCCACTTATTTATCAATACTTTTAATACATTTTCTAGTAAACGCGTTCGATTTTGGCCAATAGTTGTTGTGGAAATAATACTAAATTTTATTAAAATTTCAATGAAGATGTATTCTACTTGTCACAGAAAATCCAATTTGTAATTTATTCATGTTTTAATTAATTTTAGTAAATTTTTTTTAAATCAGCACTTCTTAAAAAAATGGTTTACATTGCTGTAACTTTTGGAGCATTAATAAAAAAACTCTGTAAATTTGACAGATTGTTGGATTTAATATGATTTTTAAGAGATTTTTACTATTTTGATGTGCTGTATACAGAAAAAATATGACAGTCTTCCAAAGTCACATTACTATGAATTTTTCGACGAGTTTCGCATGAATTCTTTTACTTGAATTTTATTTTCTACTTCATTTTTGCAAGCACATACTTGCGCTATATCTCAATCTATTTCTTTTTACATCTACTAAATGTAGAATTTGGTTATTTGCTGATTTCGAAAATGCTCCAGTCAATAGAAAGAAAAATATGATAATTTAAAAATTTAGTGAAATTCCAGTGACGCAATTTCAAACCATTGAAACTTTTTATTGGAAGGGAGCACATCAAAATATGGAAGACTTTTTTATGCACTATTAAAATTGAATACTTGTTTAAAGTTTCAACCATTTCCAAGCAATGTTCCAAATTTTACAGTATCCATAATAAATTATTTTTTCCAAGTGACACGATCCCTAGTAGAAATCTGACCATAAATGTAACATTTTTTAAGCCAATAAATGGTCAAGTGTTAAAATGCTCAATTAATGCTCAATTAATGGCAAAATTAGAGTTTTATTTAACCTTCAAATGATAAATTTCTACTAGGGCCCCTAGTAGAATTTTGAGCATAATTAAAACGGTTTTTAAGCCAGAAAGTGACGAATTAGCGAAAAATGCTCAAAATATGATCTTAATATGATCAAATTACAAATTTTGTCTAACCTTAAAATGCTCAATTTCTACTAGAGGATATTTCATTATTTTTCTTACATTTTTCAATTATTGAAGCATCAATTTGAGACAAAGGAGTTTGACAAAGTATCTATTGAACTTTAACCGTATAGATGGAGTATAGAACTATAAATTGAAACTGGTACAAAGAGGTTAAACACATTTTAAAGCTGCTAAATCAGTGAGTGACACAAAAAAAAGTTAGGGTGATTTGCTCATACATATATCCCATAAATTAAAAATCAAATAAAAGAATTATATATTTAAATTTTTAATAAAGTTAAAATGGTTTCTTTTTAGTTTTGTATTGATACATCTAGTTACCTTCAATTATGAATGAAAGTGCAGAATTTATAGAAAATGATTGTATTTTTCTTACGTCAAAATGTATTTAAAGATATATCAATCGCGGAGTTTATTTAAAACATTCAATCATGGAGTACTCTATACATATATTTAATTTTATTGCAACTTCAATGTGAAACAACGATCGATTTATAAATTCGTAACGGCAATAAAATCCAAAGGTAATTAACCGTACAACTTAACTGCACTACCAAACTAATGAATCTAATTACACATCCCATTAATTTATTAAACGGCTATATATCACATTATTGCGTATACACTTTTTAAATACTAACGTATAAATTAAGTTGACGAACTATACATTATTTAACGCAATATTTTAAAACAATACATATTATTTTCGCGAAGTATATATATAAGGATGCACTCAAAGTCTGAATGAAAAATTTTTTTCTCGCGCACGCCGAACTTGCGTATAATTGTATATAGACGATCCGATCTTAGCAATTCAATAACGAACGAAACCTTCAGAAAGTCATAAAAAAGTAGATACTTAATTCGCAGTTAGAAATTGCGAGACACGCAAAGGAAGTTCGCATTCGTTGCACCTTCGAGTCATTAAAAGAAGAAAATGTGAAGCGAATTCCAGTCGAGTAATTCGTAACGAAGGCACCAAGTAAGTACCATTTGCATATAGGTCTTGCTTTAACATGCAGAACACCCGATAAGTCCTCTTATATTCGTCGATGAGAGCCGATAAAAGAAAAATAAGCCTGTTTTCATTCCTGATAAATTTTAATTACTTCGCTCGCGCGCGCGCGTCTTCCGTGATCCAGGTCGTATTTGAATTTCCTTTTTTCTCGGCGAATGGTCTCACGCTCAGTTTTTAACAATCTTCGCTCTACTGAATAAATAATTTCGTTTTGAATTAAACTACTATTTACTACATGACTAGTCGATTTTGGTTAATACGTATTCATATATACATTTTATACTCTTTCTATTTTTTAATTGTTTAATACGGGTTATTATCGATGATGATTGTTAAGATTTTTTCGCTAAATGTTACTATATTGAGAGAATTAGTGTAGAACATATAGAAAGTTCAGAATATTATTATGGACTCAACTATGAAGAACTCAAATTTACATACTCGAATATAATGTATTTCTTTAATACAATATATTTTAGTTAGAAAATAAATATTTATCTATTAAAAATTTCTCGTAATCAAATAAATAAATATATCTGCATAAAAAAAATATAAAAATATAATGATATTCAATAATAATAAAGACTAAATCGTTAAGTACTTCCCTTTTTATCTCGATGAGATTTTTTTAAATGACCATTCATTATTTAAATGGGAGAGATTAAAATCAAAAGAGAAAATAACTACCCAGGGCAAAGTCGAACCCGCGATCTTCTGTAAAAATAATATTGTTTCAAACTAACTACTTGTAAGCAAACATATATACATATATATTGCACTGCTCAAATAAACATTTATTACAAATATTTTTCTTTTAAAATTTATGCCGCATGCGTAATACAGAAGACGATGAACACATTTTAAATGAATATCTGCATAAATTAATATTCATTTTCTTTAAAGCACGTAAGAAACTAATAATGTTCTTCTGATATAAGATAGTATTTATTTTAATTTTATTTAATTTAAAAGTATACATTTTTGCTATCAATAATGTTATATCGCACATATTACATTATAATTTTACCTTACACTAAGTAAACAGGCGAATTTTTTTTTACAACAATTAAGTAAACAGGAACAGTCATCAAACAATATGAAAAGTGCAGGAAAACTTTAGAGACTCGGTAAAAAATGCAAAACCATATTTGTAAACTCTCTTAAAAATTCGTAAACTCGACATGTTTGCTCCACTCAGATAAACGGACGCAGTTTGGCAAAAAAAGTTGAGGGTATTCCGCGAGCAGAGGCAACAATGTTGCTAACAATAAGTAGTACTTAAACGCCCACGAGGAGAGTCTTGGCTACCTGCCGAAGGGGAGGAAAATTAGTATTCGCTCGTAAAAAGGTCCGCGTCGCGAAAACACCGAAGGATAATAAAAAGAAACGAGTGAGAAAGAAAGAGCGGAGGGAAAAAGAAAAAAAATGCGTGCACGAAAAGAAGAGTATATATATACACCAAGTTTTACAGTCTCATTCGTCTCGGTGCTTTTTCTTGCCTTTTCCCTCGTCTATTACGAGGCCTCTTTTAACTCATCAATTTTCAAGAGAATTTTTCAACCCGGAAGAATAGGACGGGGATCGAGTTGTATGATTTATCGAATAATGCATTTTAATTGGCGAATATCTTTTTGGTTTGACCTGACGAGCGATATACGTTCGTACCGTTGGATAATGCGGTTGTGACTGTCCTGGCAAATATGTACGTACGTCATCTTGGAGGGGTTGTTTTCTCCTTTTCATGAAAAAATTACCGTGTCAACAAATTTTTTCGTTACGAAAATTCCTACTTATTCGAATTAAAATTGAAATGGTAAACTTGTCGATCTTTTATCAATATTTATTAACAATAAAGTTGGAGACAAAATCGGTTTTAGTAAATCATACTTTTCAGTATTTTATCGAGTGAAATATACTCATTTAAAGATTGCGACGTTAACGATGACATATTTAGTGTGGGTGTATAAAAATAAATAAGACTTCAAATATATATGCATAATTATTGTTTTCCACTATCACGGAAGTGTATTTGAGAAAGGTGTAGTAAATACATAAGTGATTACAATTGAGCAGCAGCATTGGTAACTTAGTTATAGCTCAAATAAAAGAAGTGAAGGAAGGAAGAGTGAAAAAAGGGAAAAATAACGATGGAAGAGTGCAGTTTAAGTAATCTATTCGTTTTCACTTATCCTCTAACTTATTCACAAGATACAAGCCCTACAGTTTTTCTCGTAACGTCATCAATAATTTTCCGTAATAAAATATTCATAAATTCTCGTTGTTCAAATGATACAAGATTGATGTCCGAGTGTATAAGACTCGTTTTATAAACGTCTCATTACAAATTTCCAAACGTAATATTAAACTTCTTAACGATCAATATGTACAATTGAAAGGTAGCGCTACGGAAATGGCGATCAATCAATATCAGCCTAATTGAAATAGATACGACCGTTTACTCCTACCGGCGGATTGAATTGAGAAAATTGCCTCGGAAAATACGGAGGAGAAAAAAAAAAGTGGAATAAAAAAAAACTTAGCTATAACAAATGTGAACAGAAAGGAGAAGAGGAGAAGTCTCTCTGATATTGCATTGAATAACAGTAATTACGGGATCGCATGTCAACAACTTTTTCGTCTCATCTCACCCTTTCTCAAACACGCAACAAAGAAGCGTATATATTTATATATATACACGAAAAGCTCGTGTGAATGCGCGATAATCGGGAAGTGGTGAAACTGGGGGGCCTCTCTTTGACGCTTTTGTTCTCATTCAATGAGGCCCTCTTTGTCGACGGGCTTTATGCGGTAATTCGTCGCTTCCTTGATTCGGTGCAACTTTGTTCAAGATCGCCAACCGCGGAGATGCTGCCAAGATCCTTACGACCAGTATATACGTATATATTGTTTCTACTTTTATCTTTGTGGTTTTTTTGTAGTTTCTTAGTCATTTAAAAACTTTCTTTAGAGACGTTTTAAGGTTTAACATTTTTTAGGTTTACAAATATTATTATAGGTATAACTGCGTCTATAGTGCGTGCCATCTGTAGTCTCTTCTATTTATTTAGAATAACTACATTTTAAGAGATAGTTTACAGCGTGGTGCAACTTTTTACTGATATTTATCGTTTATTGTTTATTTTCATATATCAACAAAAATTTTCATAAATTTAAATATATATTTTTGTTAAATATGTAATCAAAATTAATTTCTGACGTATATAAGGAAAATGTAGGTAATAAATTATTACACCCCAATAATATATTTATAAAATGTCTGACGACGAAAAGTACGTATTATATATTTACATGAAAAATGTGTCGTTCAATTTTTTTTTTTTTTTTACAAATTTCATTCCGTAAAAAAGTTACGTCTCTCGCGTATACAACTCACAATTTAATGTTATTTTGTAAAAAGTAATAATATTTTGCTTCCATTTCGTAAAAAAGGTTCTTTGTAATATGAATTTCTGTACGGAGAAATACAAAAAAAAATACGACTCAAGTAATGTTTACCTGGTTAATGAATATTTAAACATCGTTGAACGAAAATTAAACGAAAACTAAATTATATCTTATACTTTGTATGTAACTGTATATACAATGACAAGTACGAGTTCAAAATATACTTGTTACATTCGAGTTTATTCACTTGGAGGGTCGCACAGGAAACAAATTTGCAGAATAGCAAATACTTGCATTCGCAGAAGTAGCAAATAATTGCATTCGTTCGTAACCACAAATGTATTCCTCCGTACATTTGGTGGTATACGAAATTTTTCGTTATACAGTAGATATAACAATGGCCCAAGAACTTAGTCTATAAACTTATCATTATGTTACTAATATTTTTACAGCATTGCTTTTCCATGTGTGCATGTAACTTTATTTTTTGTAACCGTTTTAAAATGGTCAAGTTGAAATATCACTTATTTTGTATAATCATCCTTGATTTTTTTTATTATTTTACCAATTTTTATTATTTTTCAAATACAAAAAGGTTAAAAAAATATGTATATGTGAGTTTTTTTTATAAAATATATTATTTATTTATTTATGGTAAATTACGGGTAATAATAACTTGTTTACAAACGAAAATCCTATCTAAACACTTATTTTTAGAATTTATTTAATGTCTGATTCGAATATGCATTATTTTAAACTGTTGTATTTATTTAAAGAAAGGGTGTATAGTTCGTTCATGTATAATTGTTGCTAAATTTATCTTTATTTGTTATCGCAACGTAAAATCTCACTTATAAGTAACTTTTACGAATGTACCGAGATATAGCTATGACTCATATTTTTCTCTATTTATCTAGTGTTTTCGTTCCCAAATCTACGTCTACAAGATGTTAATAAAAATTATGGCAAATAAGTAGTTTAATTGTCAATCTTATTTTATTGCAGCTATTCTAAGTGCAGGATCAGATTTTTTATCGTTTATTCGTAATTCTAATGATTTCTGAGAGGTATAATCCCTATATTTATAAAGAAATGATAAAATGCAAAGTAAAGTTAGTTTTTAGCTTGTTAAAATTATAGGATATGCCGCGTAGCGTAAACCTTCGACCAAATTCTAAAAGTTACGTAATTAAGTTTTATTGTTAGTTGCAGACTATCCGTTGCGTAATGAGTGCCACATAGTAGTGTATCTCAGCTAAACGTCAATTACGCTAGCAAATTCAGAAGAAAAGCATATTAAATTCAATGAGTTTAAATGTTACGCCATGTTTAAACAAAAAAAAAAGAATTATTATAAACGTAGAATATGTTATCCAATCATGAAATTAAAAATAAAGAAAGTATATAATTACAAAATCGCATACAACATTGTATAGAATAAACAGTGTATTAAGTACCAGTTTCGCATTCACCGTATTATCTCCAAAAAAAAGTTGAATAGCCATTAAGAAACCGAAGATTCCATGATCAAGTATATACTTACAAAAAAGAAGAGAGCCAAAAGAAATATGGACATTGGATAAAAAAAGATAATCGACTATTTCGAATACATCGACGTAACAGTGGTGTTACAGATGTGGCGAGTTATACTTCCGGTCCGCAAAATTTTTGCCTGAGAACATAGAATTCGAGAGAGAGAGGAAAATAAAAAGGATATAGGACCGGTAAGAAAGAAGCAATGACGAGTCGATGACAATGGGATGTCGTTGCGTGCTTTGCAACTTTTGTCCGAATTATGTATTTCCGCGGACCAAATTGTTGCCGATGCGCATCTGGTTTCCTGATGCATTGGAACCTCTGTATTCGTTTTTTCAATACCCGAAAAAAACGCGTCCAAGGCGCCAAACCTCCTCTTTGGTATTGTCCGTCGAATCGGAAGTGGCTGATCGTTCAACTCTTCTTTTTTTTTATTTCTTTTTTTAAGGAATATATACGTGTCTGTATACATAATGTCGCAAGCCTTCGTTAAATGTCGGTCTGTTAACACGTGTACTGACATTTTTTTTATCTTCATTTTTATTAGCATGTGTTCAGCTGGTATTAGAGAAAGATGCTTTGGCTTTTGTTTTTTAACTATAGAAATGTATTATTAAAGATATTTTTTAACTGTAAATACGTATTCTTTCTATTTTTCATAGTTCAAGAAAATGTCCGAGTTCTTAAGTATATATTGATGTACTTATGTCGTTATGTAGTTTAATTTTATGTGTCATGCGATCCTTATTCAATATTTTATTAATTTACGTAGTAGATGCGGATGTACGCCGATATATGTGACGGCGTACTTTATAGTTTTCCTTATAGACTCACTAATGGAACTAAGGGATTTAATCTAGTTTTTCAATCTATAGTTTTGCATGGAAACTACAGCGGACTTTCTAGTTTTTTTCTAGTTTATCGTACTGTGATTAATTTAAAAACTTGAATGTAGAGTCATGTTATAATTGCGTTAAATTATTTTGATGTAACGCTGCATAAGGTCTTATAATATCTTTAAAGAATATTCACTATATTATTTAAAAATCTGCTATTAATCTTTATTAATTATTACTATACTATTTTCAGGTTTGTTTATTCCATCAAATGTTAAAGAAATGTTAAAGAAAAAACGTTTCATTACAAACCATTTATTATCTAGCTAATGATATTGATATTTCTGCCAGGGTTAAAATTAATTAATAAAGTATTTTTTTATGCATTTTGATAAATAAACTCAAGTATGAAAATTCAGGTTTTTTTTATTAATTACAAATGTATTTTTGGTTGAATGACTGGTTTATTGCTAAAAACCGTTTCATATAGATATTTTTATTTCTACTGTGAAAGTTTGAGAAAAAAAGTATCTATGGAACTGTGTGTCTTTTGAAATTCACCTAAAAATGAACTATTTCACGGTTATTGAGTAAAATTATTTATTATTGATAATCTTTGTAGAATCAGTGCAGTTTAATTCCGTTTTATTAATCAAGTTTTCCATAATAGACGTGATTACTTATCAATGTAACTATCCAATATTGTTTCAAGGTAAGTGTATCATTAATTGTAGATTTAAAAAATCTAATTCTCAAAATAATGTATATAAAGACATTTGATTTAAAATGAAAACTGACATATGTTGCTTATTATACCCATTTCAAGAGAAAAAGGTTGATGAAAACACCTGTGGATTTGGTGCTAGTTTTTGTCATAAATTTAACGTGATCGATGAATCACCTTCCAATACGTTCAATTCTTTGTGTCGAATGAATGATGAATTTTCGTACTTCGTCACGAAACATCGTAAGTTTATTAAATAAAATGTGACTTTGAAGATTATACATATACATGCGCATATATGTTTAAAATTTAAAAGGAAAGTATTCGATCACATTCGAACAAAATTCTTTAAAGGATCAGAGTTTCAAAAGGACGGCACCTTTGATATTTTTTTTCCATGGGAACATTATTTTTCAGATAAATACTTTCTCGCGGTAGACCTAAGGGTTTTTAGTAAAATTATGAATTGTACATTTAGTTATTTTGATAAGAGTTAATACGATATGATAATAATTTAATGTTATTGAGTACTATTTATACTAATAAAATTTTATTTATATTTATAATTATAATATACATTAACAATATAATTTTATACAGTATTTTTATGCTTTGTTGATTAAAGTACAAAGTTAACATAATTTTATTAACACTTTTTACGTTATATATATATATATGTATGATATGTATGACAATGGAATTACTAATTTTTTTAACGTTCACAATATATACATACCTATATCTTCTCGTAGCAGGAAGCAGGTAAGTGAAGGTCAGTATTGAATATAATGCACAGTAAATCATATTTATCGATTATTTATTTATTAGGTAGAAAAAGATTAAAAAACTTTGATTGCAAAGAAGCAATTAATAAAACTGATTTACAACACAGTTACTTCAATTTAAAATATGATATCTATACTGGGTAATAGATTTTATTAACACTTATTATTAAATTCTAAAAAATTTAAAAATGGATTAATATTGTAATATATTTTTTATGAATTAGAAATATAAAATGTGTACATTTCGGATAAAACGTATGATAGTTTGTATATATGTGAATAAAAGTCATTGAACGCAGAACATATTCATAGGTCTTTATCCACAAAATATACTCGTCGACTTAATAGACTGTCATGTATGTGCTGTTAATATTTCAAAGAATAATCGTAAGTACGCACTATCAACACCTCCGAATTATAAATTAATCAGAAAAGAAAATCAGTTCACACACACCCACACACACATCCACAGATATATCCACAGCGTAATCCGGATTTGTCGTACAATAAATCGATCCTCCAGATCACAATAGCCAACTTCTTTATGCAACAAAAGATAAGTCGATTTGCGTCGGGGGATTCCCGCAGCTAGATGACGAGCATAATATATTTACGTAGGTGTGGGTGTGCGTGTGTATGCGGGTATACCCAAAAACACGCGACCCACTCGCCGAGGTGTGAATAAGGAACAATTTTCGAAGGTGTAAAAGACCCCCCAGGTGCCGCCGTAGGAAAATGAGTGAGATGAGTCGGACCTTTCGGTTGAGAATGGAAGACCGAAACACTACTGAACCGGTGTGTCTTTTAGCTACGGTTTGGCCTTTTGAATTTCGGTCAGGACGATATCGGCTTATATACAAAGATTCATGGGTGGTTTATGTGTTTGTATACACATGTGTGTATCGATGCGCTTTCGAATGATCGTTATTAGTTTCTGTATCACTGGTACGGTATATTCTGTTTACCTGTGCATCGAATTCATCTTTTTTTTTTCTTCTTGGTTTTTTTCTTTTATTCAAAAGTTACGGCCGCCACGTTCGGTGTTGATCATTACTTTTTTTAAGGATTTTTTATACCCGCAAGTTTTATTAATTCGTCGGATCATTCGTTTTTTAGTGCAATTTTATTAGTAATTTTATTATTTTACCAGGATTCTCTTTTTCATTCGCGAACAATATCGCAAACAATTAAATTTAGACTAAATGCTGAACAAAATAGACGTCTTAATCGTTAAACGGGATATTAAAGACCAACGGACGTTCGTGTAAATATCAACATGTAACCTAGCCCATAAAATTTACAAGCGTGTACGACAAGATTATGACGTATATTTCAAAACATTTGCGCGTGACAAAATGTCGAAAAAGCCTTTTTAATGTTTCTGAAAGGCGGATTGCAATTTTTCCAAGTAAGAATAATCTTCCCGTTGCAGCTCTTCACCCGTAAAATTTAACAATCAGAAGATGCAAAAACCGGCGTTTACAACCGCGCCGACAAGGAACATCACGACGGAGCTCGCAAAAACAAACGTTTTGCAGATCCGCCATCGTGTTTCCCTCGAGGAAAAGAAGATATACATATATCTCGCATCTTCCTCTCTACAGGCAATGAGTAGAATGCAAATAAACGAGGCGTGAATGCCACAAGGTACATAAAACATTTCCAAGAGCAGACTCCCCTAATACCAGATTTTTCATGCGATTTTCGTTCTCCCATCCCATTAATTCTATCTACCCTTATATATTCCACGTTCGCCTTTATTCGAATTTTTATGTTCACAGTTATTACCGATTTTTTTGTTGTCGCGTCGTTCGTTATGACCATACGTCGTTTATTGCGTGTAAACTATATATAATTCACATTATATTTCATTCTAAAATTTGTGTTGCTCGATACTTTTATATACCGTAACTAAAGTTTTGTGTTGTGTATCTTTTTTTTGTTTTCATTACTTATACATATTATCAAAATGTTAAAATTGGTAATAAAAGGTCAAAATTGTGAAATGAAAATAAATTCTTCGTTCATAAAAATGTGATATCTTTTAGACAGGTGATAACTATATGCTTAATGTCATTTCCAGTTTATCGCCGTAGAAAGTGTGAATGAAAACTACAAATTGACACAGTATTTGACAAAAGTGAAAAAAACTCCAAAAATCGTTACATAACGTTATATTCGAGATCCGAGAGATCCGAAATGCAAACAGAGGCGACAAAAGTTCTGTTTGGTACAATGCAACGAAAGGCAAATCTAAGTCAGGTAGAGAGATCGTTAAGTTGACTAAACTCGAAAGTGTCGTTGTATAATACGGTACGGTCCCCGCGCTTGACGACGTGCAGTCTCGTACACTCGGTCTCGCTGTAGTCTCCTCTCTCATCCTCTCTCACTCTCTTTCACTCTTAGGTACCGTAGAGTGGGGATACGACCTCGCCTTATAGTGGTGGGGGTAGAAAAGATGGGCCCGGCTTGGGGCGGGGCTCAGGCCCCTCTCGACGGTCTGCGGTATAAATTGGTTTGTTTGCCGCGGAGATGAAAGGGGCCGCTAAATGCTATCTTTAAGGTGTCGGATCAACGCAAATGTGCCTGAGTTACTCGTAATTATAGGTGAAGCCCCTTCGGCGAGGGTTCTACCTGCCCCCTTCGAGAAAACGTCCACTCTCGTTGTTGCCCAGCTCCAGTGGCGTGAATACCGACGGGATTCAACGATATCTCTCTAGCCTCGAGGATCTTGTTCGACGACGATTTTCCCCCCTGATCAAGATTATCAACGATATAGAAAGAGACGGAGATGAAAGTGCCGCTTTCGTGTGCAAGGGTGGATATTCTTCTTCACTTTTTTCATTTCATTTTTCGATCGATGCTTCGGGGGAATTTTCGCGGATCTTATGTATATGGGGAATATGATCGACAACTCTGATGAGATAACGTAATAGAATATTTAACGATAGTATGATGCGCGATTAATAATCTTGAGAATTGCGGCACCTGTATATATATACACACATATATACGTGCTATAGTATTCTACACGTTTCCTAAAATTAAATTAAAATAATCAGCTTTGATTATTTGTAACCCACAAATATTTAAACAACGACTACATTTTATAGTTAAAACCAATGAATCACTACGTCATTTATTTAACAATAACTGACGTACCGATACTTCAATGAAAACCATCTCGTGAATAATAAATTAATTAATTATTTGGTAAATAACGACGCATCAACAAATAATATTAATCTGTCAGGTTTACACGATTAAACCAAACACACGATCAGTAGAAATTTTGATTGCACTCGGTTACATCTGCACAGTCATTCCCACGCAATCGAAATGAAATTAACTGTGTATACACAACGGTGTGCGAAACACAACCAGTAAGATATATTCTCTTTCGAATTTTCAACCATATGCGCGCGGCATCTAAAAGTAATTTTAATAACCATCAGTAATACTCGTTGGAAACGACAAAAATTTCAATATTTTAGAGTCAGTAAAAGAAGGGAGAAAAATAAAATAATCGCATCGTAAATTGAGTAAAATTCTTGCATCATACGCGATAAACCACCAGTTGAGATAAATCAAATTTATCGGAATCCCGGTGTATTCGATTTACCACCCTTGGTTTATTAATTAGCCTGTTGTGGAATCCCCTAAATTCTTGGAGAAATAATTAACAAGCTTATAAAATATCATATTTTATTTGAAAAACCTGGGAGAGGAAGAAAAAGAGAGAGAGAGAGAGAGAGAGAGAGGGAGATCTAGCAAGTTGGTATATATACACGCGGCTCGATAAGGATCTACGCCAATGGGGCCTCCTCGTCGCCTCTCTCGAGTCTTTATCCGCCGCGAGGGTGTCGGGCTGACCATTACATTACAAAATAATAATTCATAAATTATACGCGCATCCATTTAGGATTATATATACGTGCCGCCGCATCGATTCGAGATGCCTATTTCCCTATATTATACACTGGCTCTTTCCACGCAGTTAGCATCTATATACCTTTTTCATTTTGCGCGCGCGCGCGCGCCTCGTCTTTCTAATGAGTAATGAGCGAGTGTGTACATTCGTGTATTTAGGATAACATTTCCTTTTGCACGGACGTTCGAGAAAAAGTAACTTCTCCGCTACTCGATTGACAGGAATTCCATTGGAAACGTCAGTACAAACTCCCACTCGTCCGAAAAGTTTGGCCCTTTCTAATTCATCAGGCAATAAAACCTAAACACCGCAGGGTCTACACTCCGCAGCTACCACCAGGTGCATAACTTTAATTAACAACCATACGCACTATGTGTGTAAAATAAAAAAAAGCAAAAAGGAAAAAAGAAAAATGAATGGCCAGGCACCATTATTACATCGTATTAGCATACTACCGAAATTCGCAGGCCGATTTCCATCGAAACAGATGCATCGGCCAGTGCAACTGTGCGTATGTATATATCGCGCATACGTGTGTATCATAATATGCATGTATGTACGTATGTATATGTATGCTATGTGTATATTCGGAGAGAAGAGTTGGTTCGCCCCCCTCGTATTGATTAATGAAGATAAAGCCAAGAGGGAAAAGAAGACCGCGTGCAAAAAGTATAAAAATATAAAGTTGGGCTCTCTCGAACGAACGAGGAATATACAAAGAGCTCGGGAGAGAAACGGGTATACGAGAAGATAACGACGAGCGAGAGGCAAGTGCAACGACGAGGGCTATTAAACAAAGGTGCCCGCGTACAAAACACTTACACTTTCGCGCCCGCGAAGAAGAGAGAGGGGGAGAGAGAGGGAGAGAGAGAGAGAGAGGCAGAGAAAAAGGGGGGAGAGTCAGAGAGAGAGAGAGAGAGAGAGAGAGAGAGAAAGGCAGAGAAAGAGGGAGAGATAGAAGTATCCAGCCACCCTGCACTTAAGCAAAGTGGCACGTATGGCCGCCGCCGCCGCCGCCGCCGCCGTCGCTGCTGCTGCTGCTGCTTCAGGCGTTTTGCGGATACCCTCACGGCTCCTGACTCTCTTCGCGGGTTCCTTCTCCTCTTTTATGTATATATATACGTACCTCCTTATTCGCGCTTGGATAACTTTTGCGGATTCAATTTTTCAGATCTGATTATAAATGATTTTCATGGTGACTTCCCGCTTTTAATTTGAATTCGGGTCATTTCGGGTGTTTACCGCCTTTTATTTCTTTAATCACTCTCAACACGCGAATAATTAATTCGTCCTACTCAAAATTAACGCGCACTCTATTTAGCGCTACGATTTTATTATTCACTTTCGAACGACAGGACAATTATTATTTCAATGCAATAAGTGTAAAAGTATTAATAAATTACTATAACTATACGAGCAACTAGAATGATATAATTGACAAGTAGAATCCCCTTATATATCCGTATAATATCGTAACTTCCCACGTGTAAATCGTAAAGGCTTTTAGCGAATAATGAATAGCGCGCTCGCGTGAAATATCCAACCGTATGATCATCAGTGTACACACACACAAACACACGAGCGCGCGCGAGAAACAGAGTGAAAGCCTCGACAAACAGTATCACTTGAAATCCCGTTCGCGGTGCAACTAAAGACGTATTAACAAAAAGGCGTGGAAAAGAACGTGGAAACGATAATAACGAGGATATAATGGGTCTTGCACTTCTCTTTCTCTTTCTCTTTCTCTTCCTCTCTATCTCACTCTTAATGTACACAAGGGAATGTTTATTTATCGGCATTCTGGAAATTACCAGCTAAGTAGATGCGGCACGCGATCTACAACACAGAGAAAGAAAAATGCGACCGCTTTTTCTCCTCTTTTTTTGACAATGGGACCGTTGACGGTTGAGGCTCGGGTGGTCTCTTCCAAAATTTCGCTCTCCCGGTTCTTCTCAAAGGAATAAGAGATAGAGAAGGAGAGAGAGAGAGAGAGAGAGAGAGAGAGAGAGAGAGAGAGAGGTAGGGAGGGAGAGAAGGAAAAATGCCGCGGGAGCGTCACGGACTCCAAGTCGAAATCGATTAGGAGCTTCCAATGAAATTCGTTCCTTTTCTATCTTTCTCTCTTACACTCTTTTTGGGTTCGTTAATACCGTCCCTTTTTCGTCATAATTTATATATTAAAATTCTGCTCTTCTATAATCTCTCTTTCGTTCGTTCCTTTTCGGCTTTCGGTCTATAACAACCTTGAATGCGATTTCTCGTGCTTCTTTGTCGGGTTGGGTTTTTGCATTGGCGCTTAATGGTTCGGCAAAAGGCATAACTCGCGTGCTTTTCGAATTTTAAATATTCCGTGTATAGGTTGCCTTCTTCATTTATATCTTGAGTATTGACACACGTGAATTCCTTTTCGTTAAATATATTAATAGCTTTCGTTTGTTCAAGCTTTTGAGAGCTGTATATACCCGAGTTTTAATTTAGTTTTTGCAGTATGCTTTTGCTTAGTCAAATGTTAAGGATATAGATACACACTCGTATAATCACGATGGTATATTTATGCTCGGTACAGCGTTTTATATTACCTATCGTTAAATTTTCAATGGATTTACTTCTTGTGGCTTTGTGTTCGTTGTTATAATTTTTTTTTATTTCTCATTATTTGCGATTTTTATAATTGTAAATTGCAATAACATTTATAAGCATTGTATATTATTGATGTTATAGGGTTATAGGAGAGACATGTACACTTATTGATTGTTCTCTCGAAGCAACAAAAAAGTACAATAAAAAAACCGTAGGGAAAAATATTTTTCCAAGATACATAAATTCACGAATATACACTAAAATTATCAAACAACTCGTTTGAACATTTTATTTTAACTTTATAAAATATTAATTAAAGTTATACAATTAAAGTTACATCCTAATCGAGCTGTCATTGACGAAATAAATTCATCCGTGTTTTACGTTTAAAGTAGGAGAATAAGAATACAATGTATATGTATGTATTTTTTGAAAGCAATAGGAGGCGCGAACGACCGGCGATTAACGTTGAGTCAAGTTAGCGAAGCTCGAAGATGACGCGAAGCGATACGTCGCGATATAAATAAACCATAAACGTCTATTTGCACGTGGAAAAGCCCTAGTTAATGAGCAGTATCCGTGAAAGAGAAAACTTACTTTTTCTTCGTCTCTCATAGAGCAGGAACGTAGAAAAATAATCTAGATTAATCCTCTTTTGTATGCTAATGCTTGTTTGTTAACATATTCGAGTTGCTTCAAGTTTTACATTTTAAACGTATACATATGTTTTTTTAAATACACCTCTCGACGAAGGAAACGTAAAGTTAATGTCATAATAAAAGACCGCTTACATTTTTTATTTTGCAAAATTGCGGTTCATTTGCGAATGGAGTATATCTTCATTCATCACTTACGTTGCGTTGTAATTCTAAGAGATTACGCTATTACTATATTAATTGAATACCGGTGTTTGTGGATAAAGAGCGGATTATCCTGATTACTGAGAATAGAATTAATTTAATTACCCAAGATCATAATTACTTGATGATCTTGATGCTATTATCGATACACCTGTACCACACGCGCAACTACAATCTAATACGAATTTCGTAAACGGCAATTTTTTACTGCGTATATATTTATATTTATATATATTTATTTTAACACGATCAATTTAATTAACTGAATCTTGATGTACAAGGATACTTACTCAACGACAATTCTGAAGAAGGCCGTTACGAATTCACTCGAACGAATCATCGAAAGGAGTATTTAATCACAGTTGTTATTACTCAGACTGCGCGTGTACGGCCCATTAAAATAAAATGATAACCGCAAGAACGAAGTACTCTCTCACACACGCACGCGCGCACACATACGTACATATGTATATATACAGTAGATATCAAACGAACCCGACAAACATATATACACCATCCGTTTGCGTATCGAGTGTATATCCGAGTAGCTCGGACATTGCAGCCAACAACCTTAAATAATTATTTGAACACACACACACACTCACACGTGTGTGTATAATATGCATAATAGAAACAAAAGATACGATGTAAATTACATTCGAAAAATGTATAAGACAACCTTTGATCTGGCTCTCTCTTTCTTTGGTGAAAATGCAATCCAAACACTGTTCGTTAATTTTATTTGTTCTTCATATTTCTAATGACGAATTTCTCATTTGCATTATTTAAAAAGCGCAACTAATTGTTATTTTTCATATTTTGCATTATAGATTTTAGTGTCACCAATTCGTTTGTTACAAGTTACGATTCTATTTATTTATAATTGAACCTATTACAATTTGTTTAAAATATTTTACGTTACATTGCACATCAATTTCTAATGCTACACGGGTTATCAAACCTTGACAAAAATAAATCAGTATCGGTAATTCGTCTACGAAATATGAAATACATATATTATACACCTATATGACGAAGAACAAGGGTAAGGTGTAGGTTTAGACGTTTAAAAATAGTGTATTGTCACAATATGTGGTATCACGTGTACATCTACGTATAGGTGTATGCACGTACGTTTGTGGGTGTGTGTGTGTGTGTGTGTGCATGTACATATCTATATATCTATAGATACGATGGTTTTAAATCATCGAAGAGAGGCGAGTAAGTCGAAAAACCGGTCTGTGAAAAAAGGAGGTCCCTCTCTCTCTCGCGCGTCGGAGATTTTTCGGATGTATAATACGGAGAGGCCGAGCCGAGGCAGTTACATGCCAGGCGAGATAATTACAGAGCGCTGCACGGCCGCCAAGTCAAACAACCTAAACATCGCCTCGTCCGTTCCGCCATAGGCGCCTTTCGCGCTTATATACATATATACACAAATACACACACACGCGCGCACAAACACACACATACACACACACACACACAGAGTCCTGGCTTGTCCCTGCCGGCTTCGCCGGAATTCGCTGGTTTTACGGGTTCTCCGAGAGAAATTCCGGGTTTCTCGCCAACTTACTCTTATTCGGGAAACTCGAGGAAATTTTAATTAAAACTGTTATTATTCGAAATCTTGAAACACTTTTGAGTATTCAGTGAAATTTTTTTCAATGTTGATGTACTTACATTGATTCAGTTCGGCATGTTTATATCATCCAGTTCAAACAAATTGTTAATATGGATCATTTTTGCAATTTCTATTAATGAAGCCGAACGGAGTTTTTAATAAAACAATTTCGGTTAAGAAAATTACATTTGCATAACAAAATAAAATGTAAAGTAATTGGAGATACATAATAAGATATTGTTTACAAAAAAAATCCACTTTTTTAGGTCAACTTAATTACAGATGCAACATATATGCTGTCATGTAACGCAATCCGATTATTAAAAAAAAAGAAATTCAATACGCCCGAAATTATGGATTACATAAGTTATGTAATATATATTTCTTTTATTAAAAAAAACGTCATGTTAATCATCGTGTATAACACGTAAATTTTCGGCTGTCGCAATTAAAAATTTTTACAGAATAATAATGCATTTATCAAAAAATATACCGTATTTACTGAATTCTGACATGTTATGTGTACATCTTAATCAAATTTTATAAATCATTGATTGTAAAATATAAAACTAAAAACAATGTATTTGAATAAAAATATATGTCTGCATTTACGAGTATCTATAATTTAAACAAATAATTAAAAAAAAATAAAATTATTCAATCTTTCTTGGGTATATATAAATATTAACTATCATCGTCGACTACTCATTTATTTTGTACTCTATGCAAGTAAACAATTTTCCGTCATCAAGATTTCATCGATCAATCAAATTCACACCCATGTACATTATGCGGAATGACGTGGTCGGTCAACTTTTTGCAGTATTTTTCTTATACGCGCAGGTATAGAGGAAAGCTTTCTCGTGAAAGTCTGTAAATTGCGCATCATTTTGTTTGCCGGCTTTGCTCGACTAGTCACTAGAACGACGTACCCGATTTCTTTCTTATTATTTCCGTTTATTTTTTTTCTCTTACTTTTCAAAAGGACACTTTATTATACACTCCTATACTTTTTTTGCGTCCAAAGATTCTACCGGACGAGCGTAAAGTCAAACAGCCGGGCGATATTCGAAAGAATACATTGTCAAAGTAATAATTTAAAGCCCACTTTTTTTAATCCGCAATTTCGGTTTACCATGTTCGGATCAAAGGATCCTCGAATACGAGTATCATTTGGGACTCGATTTGCATATTTTATTTCAAAAGAAATAATTAATGTTGTTTACATTACACGTAAATTACAGTACGAGCCGACCACGCGGATTAAAGTCGTATAATAATCTTGGTGTATCTTTCTTTTTTTATACATCGTCAGTAGCCGCGCGAGTCTCGATTTAAAATTAGAAACTCTAATCGTTTAATTTGCTTATTCCTGTGGCTACCGCGGGAGCAAATCCGCGTTAATCTATGCACGCCGCGAAGAATAAAAAATAAAATAATCAGGGAATTTAATAAACTGTGTACGTTCAAATATTACAAAATTGTTGTTTGAATTTTTTTATCTGACAAATATCGTACGTACAAAATGATAATAAAATTTAACTGAAAATGTATATACGAATGAGGTGTTTTTTTTGTTTGCATCTTCTGTTTGTATCTACGATCGATCGTAAATCAGTTAAATAAGCGGGAGACTCGTTTCCTTGAATTCAGTGGCACTATCTGGCAAGAGTAATATTTGATGAATACTATTTGATTACTCATTTTATGGATGTTTCGAGTATTTTAGAATTCCGGTTGTTTCAACCAAGGAGTTACATAAAAAATTATACGTCTAAAGGTTTCTCCGGGATTTCGATGCTGGGGAATTAAATACAATGATGAATGAAAATTTTATATCATTTCAGAACAACAAAAACTAACACAATTTATAAATTCATAGTACGGATTGTGCAATATAACGTGTATAATCGAGTCGAAAATTCCTTTGTTAACCTTCTACGTATATTTAAATAAACTTATTATGTCAAAATGTGCAATAGTTGTTTTTTAAATTTAAAAACAAATTTACACGTTTACATATATTACCGAAAAATATTTCGTATAGCTGATACAATCCTATATAACCATCAACGAAACCAACAAAATAAAGGTATTACACTCGTTAATTCATATCCTATAAATAATCCGTTTAAAAAATAGTAAATCATTGAGAGGAATGAAATGAAATGAAAAGAATCACGTGTTTTGCACCCGGTTTAAAATAAACGATTACGCGGCAGTTTTTTTTAGTTGTTTGAGAGAGGGTTGCGAATAATAAACAAACTCGTAATCCAATAATTATACAAAGAGGGCCTCACGCGCGCGTCCTCTCAAACGATTGGCCTCAAGGACGCGCGCACGTCTAAGAATGCGAGAATTTACGACAAAAGGCCTCCCTTTTACGGTGTTGTATCACATTTTTATTTTATCGCCTTCGAAACTTTGAAGTGGCCCGATGATTTAAACGAAAAGAGCAGGCAGAAGGAGAAAAAGAAGCAGCAGCCTTACTCTCTTCTAGCGTTATTCGTGCGCTTTTTTTCTCGCCCTTGCGTCCTCCTTTACTTCTCGCCTTTCGGATTCTCCCCCCCCTCTCTCTCTCTCTCTTTCTTTCTATCTCTTTTTTTCCGATTCTTCTCATTTTTACACATAATAGTTCACCATCTGGTGACTGTGACTGCTGTTGCTGGTGCTCCTGATGCACTTTGTAGATTTTTGCAAAAAATTTCGTACACGTCGTCCAATGAATACTCTCTAATTTATTTATTCAACCTATGTAATAATCGTAAGTGTCATTGAAATCAATTGATTTAACAGAAATACCTACCGTAAACATATTTTTTTATATTTTGAAAATGAACAATATTATTATTTTTATTTAGCATACGGGTAAATTGAAAACAAATTGTTGTAAAACAAAAATAAATAAAAATAAAGTATAGGTAAACGCATTGGTGTACGAATGTTTATATATACTCATCAAGATCGAAAAATGTCAAAGACCGTTCGAAATCTCCGATTATAAACCCTCTCATATCCTTCGCAAAGAAAAATAATTTTTACCGACTGTAGAAGATCCCATCAATTCTCTCTTTACCCACACACCAGACGAACCCTTTTCTCATTACATAGGCCGGGAGAGGTGTCTGAAACGAGGCTCGCATACACACACATCCACAAGCCCAGCAATTTCTTGGTCCCTCACTCTCTTTCTCTCTCTCTCTCTCTCTCTCTCTCGTACTCAATATATATATATGGCCGCGAGCGGTAAACGAAGCATCGTCGGGTCGTTCCTTTGATGCTTTGAACTCTCACCGCGCGCTCGCTGGTAATCATGCGGCCAGCCACGCCCCGAAAAACACCTTCTCCTTCTTTCGATCCGCTAATGTAGTTCGTCTTTATCCGCGGTAATCTAAAACACGGATCGATCGATCGGTAACGCATCCTTCGCGCCGCGCGCGCCCGTGGAAAATTAGCTCTCTCTCTCCCTCTCTCTCTCTCTCTATATATATATACGCGCAAGCGAGCAAGCAAATGGAAATTTCAGACTGCGAATTATAGAATCTGAAAGCTCACTTCTCTCTTTCTTACGTATCATATCATAGCATGGATCAATCGACTTTATTGAATTCTTTCGAATCGAAGGAAGTTATCCTTATACAAGATCGCTTACGTGAAATTTTTTACCTTCTCTTTCCTCATTTTTAATATTGCTAAAACTATTTTTCCGTATATGCAAGGTTCTTGAATGGATAATTTATGATGATTGATCCGATCGGTCAGTTATGTGTATGATGATAATTTTATGCTCAATTGTTCTCTTTCTCTCTCTCTCCTCTCTCCCTCTTAACACACATACACGCGCGTACACATGCACGTATACACATCCGTATGGGACCACTTTGGAAAGTGTAAAATTGTAAATTGTTTTTGTTGGTCAAACTTATAATACGGATATTTCTGATCTGATTTAAGATAAAATCGTTATGATATGGGGGCGTATAATGAACCGGTTAATGAAAGTATTAGCTTTTTCAAATTTCGTTAAAGCATCGTAATAATAAAAAATTATTATTATTTTTGTTTATTTATTTTTTTTTTGCATACATTGTATGTGTGTGTGTGAGGAAATGCGTACGGTTATTCTCATAAATTGTATCTCATTTCTTACAATGTTAGCTTGATAGTTATAATTAACGGTCGATATAGACACGATTTTTTATACAGCTTGATGCACAAGTGTGAGCGTAGGTATAAGCCATCATCGTCTTGGAATTTAACAGATGGCATTTTACTCTTTTTGCTTCCTCTTACAAAGGAAACCTTTTTTTTGCAATTGTTTGACTCAATGTAAGAACGTAAATAAATATTGTCCCATATATTGTTAATTTATCACAAATATTATAAGAAACATTTACAACATCTCATTATTTTTTTATATTTAACGTTTTATACCATATAGCTACAAAATAAGTAAATATGTATATATTTTATCTCAAAATAAAAATTTTCTTTTGAGTACTTACATTGAGTGCTATATCAGTAGTATATTATGAATAGTAAAAATATAAAAATACAAACAGTATATTATGAGGATTAGTGCAATTCTCACAACTATCTATAATTGAAACCGTCTAATTCCAATAAAGTAATCTAATTACCACGGGATACTTACTTCCTCTCCCTCTCTCTTTCTATCTCTCCGTTCTCTTGCAGGTACACGCACGATTCACGAATTCAATCACGAGAAGCGAAATCTCGTTTTGACTTGGTTCAATCACTTTACATGACGTAAACTCCATATAATATACATTTTATCGGATAATTCCCGAAAACGATCAACGAGCTCCTTTTCGAAATATGATTCCTATCAAAAAAGTATATATACACCCCAAAAAATGGGTGGAATATCCCCTCTCTTATCTCCATACACGTACACATCCTCTCGTTTTTTGTTTATTTACGGCTTTTCATTTCCAAAGGAGAGAGAGAGAGAGAGAGAGAGAACGAGTCCGGTTAACCGGGCGTATGCGTGCGCTTATGTACTTATGCACGCGAATATGCACTGCGAACGGACGAGGCAAAAGAAAAAGGGATAAACCGAGTACACGACGAGAAGATCGAAGGCGGCTCACGGGGGCTAATCACAGGCGGCTGAGGCTCCCCGCCAATTAATACCACCGCCGGCAACACCTCGGCTTCGAGAGCTTCTCACTTTGTGTGTGTATATGTGTGTGCGATGCACGTTCGAGGCTTAACCTAGAATATACCACGGTGAGGTACTCACTTTTTCTTCCCTTTTGGCTCCGCCAGAGAATCTTCTCCTCTTCCTTTTTTTCTTCTTTCTCTCTTGCACCTTCGGTACTTCGATTCTCTATATACTCTCCAACGTGTATATATACATATACATGTATATACGGACTTTCTTTTGGAGAAGCACGAGAGAGAGAGAGAGAGAGAGAGAGAGAGAGAGAGAAAGAGAGACGGTGCCGCGCTGCTGCTTTTCTCGCGGCCCTTTTGTTCCTTCGCGCTCCTTCGTGTTAAAGTATCCTCGAATTTTGTTAGGCTTTGCTGTGGGTTTTTAAATTCTTTTATTTTTATGCGGCTTATGTCATTTGGTACGTTGATTTTTGGTATACTTCGATTTTATGGTCAAAACGGGGATTATAGGTCTTTTAAAATCAGACGTGTTTTGGAATATGGTAGATGTTTCTTACTAAACTGCTTTAAAATCGTTGTTACAAAACAATTTTTAACTCTGCGCTTTTAAGCAGTGTAGGATAAAACGCAGATTTATTTATGTACAGTTAATTTCAAACCCAAGAATAACTAAACGTAGAAATAAATATATCATTTTACTTAGGAGAAAAATAATAGATATGATATTTATTTTCAACCAATATATACACGATGTAACTCACCGATTAAGTGGCACGGCATTTTTTACTTTTAGGCTTAAAAAGGTAAATCCTAAAAATAAAGCAAATCGCACAATATTTCATGTGCATTGCCTAAAAATTAAAAAATATTATTAGCGATTGATTTTTCACTGTCTTATCTTTTATTTATATTTTATTGCAGTATCCGTCGTAATGGATTTTGCCATTTTATATTGCCAAATTAAAATTCAGAAACCTATAAAACTAAAGTGTACCATAAGTTTCAAACAAAAAAACTGTTTGATTTGATCATACGATACAAAGACAGAATGGACCCGACTATATTGTATCATATGTGGATCAGTACTACTTAACCGGTTAATAACAAATTACTCATCATAGTATAGATTAAAAATATACCATACGTATATACAAAATAGTTTTGTTGATGTGTTCTTATATTTTAATGTTCAATATATACATTACTAAAAATATTATTTTATTATTATACGTACATATGAAGTTTTTTATATATTTTAAATTTTTAGAGTTAATTTAATAAACTTAATTTAACAACGACCTAAGACAAACTACCAAATTCGCACATCTTAAAAGCAAGTGAACATATAGCAATTTAAGATATTTCACGCACTTAAATTACTCGAATACCAATCTCAGTTCTTCTTTATAACCCTAATAAATTCTTAAAATTCTTTAAATCAAGGAGCTTCCAAATACAACGTGATACGTAATAAAATCTTCATTACGCTATATTAACACAATTTGTATATATAATAATTTCATCTATTAAATGTATATTATACTTTTTAATTTATACATAGATTTATTATATTTATAGTGATTGTAACGAAGAAGCAGTAAAAAAGTATTGTGTTTATTCTTTTAAATCAATATTCCAACAATAATAAACTGTAAATTATATAGATAATGATCGTTAGGTGTACCGGGAAAATTATACTTTCGTGCACGTTACGTATAGGTGTATATATATGTGAAAAGTGATTTTACAAAAATATTATTAAGTGTGTAGCAAATAAAATTAAAGAATATACGTTTCACATTTACAATGTGTAAGCGTATGTGTGTTCTGAAAATGAAATGATTTTGCAAAACGTATGTATGCACATACACACTTATACACGCTTAAGTTACATCGGGTGTACGTTATATAAGCATCGAAGTAAAATAGATTATCGAGTCGTAACGATCTTTTATTTCATAAACCATTATTTATCATCTTGTAAAGATTTTTCGCTAAAAATCACTATTTTATTTGATATTTTTTATAAATTCAAGAATCTTTAGAGATTTTTTATGGTATGAACCCCGGATAGCAATTGTATTCCATTAAACAAGTATTAAATAGATTGTTTGAATAGAAATGGGCAAAGGATAGGCGAAAAATGTGTCTATGTTTGTCCTATATAAAACGCTCTTTCTCTAATTGTATACCATTTATAGGAAAATCTTAATTTTTACAAATTTATGAGCTTGTAAATTTACACTATGCTTGAATTTAGTTATAAACTCATAATGTATAGTTAAAAATATAATAAAATTGCGTTTATCTTCGTAAATACTGGACATATAACACAAATGAATTGTAAATCATACGAAAACGTTGAATAGTCATCCAAATTTATGGAAATGTTTAAGTTTACTGCTCACGGAGAGGTGGACACATTATTTGAATGTTTTGAGGTTGTGGTCATTTTTTTAAGTGCTAATAAAATGGGTGAAAAAGCGTTTCATTGCGAGGTACTTAATAATAATTTTTAATTTCCATCTTTTTAGATTCAAATTTCTACTATGTTAAATGAATTTATTATTTTTTATACTCTGTCAAGTAATTGTGTGTTTATTAATATTTTAAAAAAAAATTTTTTTTTATAAATTATACGTTAAAAATAGAGGAAGTTTATATAACATAAAAATAATCATTGTAGCTGAAAAGATCAAAAATTAAATAATTCGACAAAATGTCATTGAGTAAAAATTAATTTTCAGAAAATATGTGCGGCTATTAATTAACAAAGCAAGTTTGTCAAATCATACTATTCTTACGTAAATAAGCAAATATTTCAAAACTCTCAAAAATTGTCAAACAAGCAATATATATAT
This sequence comes from Theocolax elegans, assembly GCA_026168455.1. Taxonomy (NCBI): domain Eukaryota; kingdom Metazoa; phylum Arthropoda; class Insecta; order Hymenoptera; family Cerocephalidae; genus Theocolax; species Theocolax elegans. The sequence continues at coordinate 9,472,022 of CM047426.1, read as the reverse complement.
ATATATATATACGCATATAAGATCTTGAAAAAATATTTTACACTATGGAGTGACGGATTTTGGTATCACTCGTCAAGCGTCAAGGTAATCACGAAAGCTGATATAGAAGAAACGAAGCGAAGAACAACCTTATTACAGTAACAAATGGGACCTCGAAACAACAAAGACGGTTTCGTTGCGGACAATTTTCTCTCTTGCTCTCTCGATCTTCCTCTCTCTCTCTCTCTCTCTCTCTCTCTCTCTTCCTCACTCTCTTTCTGTCTGTCTTGCCATCTCTCTTCACGCGCGCGCGCTCACAAGAGGATCAATCCGCGGCATTATAACACAAGGGAGAAGGTGAGAGAAACGAACCAAGAGAAAAAGAGGGGCTTGTTTGGACGGATTTGTTGGACGGATGATTGGATGAACGACGCGGTTATTAATCGTGCATTCGGGATGAGCCTGCGGGAGCGGTCTCGGCTCCCTTTTTGCAAGCGTTCGCGCGCGCGCGAGTACACTTTTTTTTCGGTAATTGATTTGCCGAGTTGGAAATTTTTTTCTCCCATAGGAACAGTGTAAGAGGGAGAGAAAGAAAAAGAGAGAGGGAGAGCCCTTTTGGCGCGCGCGAAATATGCGTTTAATGCGCGCGAGCTCAAGCTTGTATAACAAGTTGCTAAATACCTTTGTAATTACGCGCGCTTTTATGTGAGTACTCGCTTTTTGCTACCTCTTGTAAATATATATACATATATATATACATATATAGTTCTTAGGTTTCTCTTTGGATGAATATTTTCCCGGCGCAATTTTTAATTCGATTACCATTTGAAACTGGAGTGTTGAAGGAAAATTTTTTTTATGTGTACGAAAAATTAATAATTATTGATTTTAAAAGTATACTGAATATTTATAATAAAGGAACTAATTTAAATTCTTATTTTTTTATGGTATAAAATAAAATTGTTTTACTTATTGTTTATTAAATGCATGATATTCTTAAATTTACTTAGTCACAACAGTGCACGAGGGTGCAATCGAGGGATTTATATACATGTAAGAATACAAAAGTTCTTAGAAATAATTAAATAATCAATTGATATTCTTTATGCTCAATTTTATACACGTACAGTATGTAAAATAAATTTAAAAAATGTATAAGTAAAATGATTCGCTGTATAGAAAAGAAGGAATATAAGGCAATTTATTTTACTCGTGGTATATACAATAACTTACAAGCGTGGAGAAATGTTATTTATACTCTTGCCATTCGAGTAGCCGCATTATACTTTCAGAAATTGTAGTCAGTTTAATTTAGTGAAATACGAGATAAGATAAGTCATCTCTTACTCTGTATACAATTCTAAAGCGAAAGTAGTTTCTGCACAATGTAATTGTCACGAAAATTTAATAAAAATGGTGCATTATGCCTTTATAATACACCGCGTGACTTTTAAATTATATTTTACCAATTCTTTTGTTTATTCGTTTAATTTATTTCATATTATAAACAATTTTGGTTTATAGGTTGAACAATCTTCCAACGACTAATATTCGTATTATTTATTTAATCGTGGTTAAGCAAATATAAAATATATATGCATTCAAAAAATGTCAACCCCAGAGATAAATGTGAATAAGCCCTTAAAGAAAGTATTTCACCCTAATACATATTTTCTTTAACCCTCTAAAAGTTTAGGTATAAATCGCCTAGTCATTGTTTTACTTACGTAAGCATTTTATTTTATTTCATGATATATATATACAGCTTATTATAGTTATAACCACAATCACAAAACAATAATTTTTCACTGCCAATTTTAAACTATTTTTCAATCTTATATACGAATGTTTAACATTGTATTTATGGATCTAAATATTTTAATGAAAATGAAATTCTTCATTACAACGTTCTATATTATTTTATTTTAATAGATTTAAAATAATTTCATTCAACTTGTATAGTGCGGTTTAACACGCGTGGTAATTTAAGAATTTCCTTTAGTTTCCAAAATGAAATAGATTTATATATCAATTGAAATTTTTGGTTCGATTTCATACAATTAACGCAAATATCTCTTTGACTGTAGTTCGGATTTTTCTAGGTTTTATATTCAATTTTTGTAAAGAAGATAATAGTGCATTATGTCCCTGGTAGAAAATAGCGCAGATTCTGACCAGAATTTCTGGTCAACACATGTTAAATTGGTGTATATCTAGAAATTCTGCAAATTTTCTGAAAAGGATTTCTAACAATATCTTATTTTCAAAAATTTTTACCAGAAATTCTGACCAGAAATAGGCTCAATTTTCTACCAGGGGTACGTTATATATAAATTATTTGTTACGATAGAATCCACAATACATATACAACAATTATAAATGACAGTAAAATGTAGTATAAATTTGAAAATAACATTGAAACTGAAAGTAAATACTCGTACAGTGTCCAAAGAATCATCGAACCCCATTAATTTTCCAGATTTTATCAAGACTAAGACACCCTTATTTTTTCACAAACATGTATACACAATATCCCCCAACAAAGTTACGTAACTCAAAGAATCGGCGTTAAAATCTGTTCGCCAGAGAAGAGAGAGAGAGAGAGAGAGAGTAAAAGATTCGTCGCGGGTCTCACGTGTCGAATTTGTCGTCACGCAGCGCTTCCGACACTTACAAGAGTCCGCCGAGTCCATTATAGTCGCGTTACCGTAGGGGAGGACACATACTACGTGTATTTATATTTATATATATATACACATATATAAAAGATAGGGGCACGAGTCCCTACATTAAAAGTCACATAGCTGTTTATAAAGCGGAGCGCGACGAATGAACCCCGGTTAACGTTTGCCCATGCCAATCGAGATTCGTCGCCTCCTCCCCAATTGCGAAAAACGACCGAATCGAATTTGAGTCCGCGCACGTATTCTAGTCTCGCCTTTTTTCGCTTTTCAATTTTGATTTTTCATTTCTATCGACTTGTCTAAACTTTATACATATACACATTTGTAGAGGGAGAAGGGGATATTAATGGACGTATATATGCGCACGAGGGAGCCAATTTGCCGTTAATTCGTTACGGTGATTCGGGGACTTGTAATCGTATTTTTACAGTCAAACTATTTGTGTGGTTTATTATCGTTTAACGTTTGTGGGAATCTTTTCATACTATAATCTTTATTTTCTTTTTCTTAGTTGAACGTCACCAAGCTTTCATTCAAAGCTTGACGAAATCCGACAAACTGATCGCGATGCATTTTTATAATTTTATTTCCATGTAATATAATTTTACAATTATATTGTAAATAGTAGTTCATTGTGCACGAATAAACCCTAGTAGAAATTTAAGAATTTTAAGTTTAATCAACAATATAATTTTGCTAAAATGAAGAATTTTTTAGTAATTCACCATTGCATTGTCTTAAAAACGATACACTTATATATCCTCGTTTATATGGCTTTAAAACTAAATATTCGTATCTGCTAAGGATACAGTTTAAATCGAAAGAAAGTCTGACGTTAAGAGAAAGAAAGGTATACATTTAATTAGATACTCCGCAAAAGTAGGTATTTTTCTCGGTATTTTAATCACTTATTTGACAGAAACCACTTCTCGAGGCCATGAATCACAAAAGCAAAGGCGCTTCTTAATCATCATTCTACATGTATGTATAGACACGCACACGCACACACGCGCAAACTATTATTTTTTATGACATATAAAATTCCAGTACCATCAAAATTTTTTCTCGTCTCATTTTCTTTAACCTTTATGATTCAATTTTTTACCGCGAAAAGATACGTTGTGGTTTTGCGGTGTTCGGGATTACCCGTTATACATTTAGGTGATTTAGTGCGACTTTCATCCCAGCATCGTAAGCATTTTTAGCCCGTCGGAACCTCGACCAGTTATTCTATTTACGCTACGATATATCCTCCTATATAAGTTGATAAAGAGAAAATACTTATACGCCGCGCGCGGAGGTAAATTTGAAGGAGACTCTTTATAATGCCGAAAGGAGAAACACGACAGTGAATTATAACCTTATTAGTTAGGTGGTAAAACAGCTTTTATATCAGTGGTGGCTACCCTCTCGTCACGGACGATAATACCAAGTTTACGGAGAACAAAAACTCTCTGCGGGGCTCGACTGAAAGCGCCGAAGAATGAGCGAGACGGAGATCAAGAAAGACGAAGGAAACCGCGAGAAAAGAAAAGGAACTTGGTGTGCCACCCTGCGTAAAAGCAGTCGGGGGAGAGAAAAATGACCCCCTTTCACTTCGAAGAACAATGAGGGACCGAACACTCGGACCACGTGACCTAATTAATAACGCAGCGGCTTTTGATTTCTCTCTCTCTCTCTCTCTCTCTCTCTCTCTCTCTCTCTCTCTCTCTCTCTCTCACACACACACGCACACGCACGCTGCACTCACACGTACGCGCAACCAACCCTCTTTTAAGACTTTTTCTCGTTCTACGCGCTCTCTGGCAGATTTATGACGGTAAAATCACCGGCTCGACTATCTATATATATAAAACCTCGATATCCCGTCAAAGCGCAACGATCATCGACTTGGATTATAACGAGGTAAGCTCGTTATTATATCTTGAAGCTGAGTTGATGAAGAGATGTGGGGTCTTTTCTTCGTTCATCAGAGAAGCAAATTTCGGTGAGTCGTTTCGATAAGTATATCGTATTTACCACATATAGCTACATTCGAGATAGATTTTATTTGCTGCATAAAATATTCTAATAAAAAATTTAACCTGTTTTTTAAATTTATATGAAATTGTGTGCTATATATAAGCTTTCTATAAAGCTTAAACGCAATAAACGAAGAAAAAAATATGAAATTGTGGATATTTATATAGTTACAAGATACAATTTATCTTTACATTTATATATATTTATATTTATTACGAAGTGATAAAACATTAAAATATTGTTAATATTGTTAACCAATTTGTCTCTTATTTTAAAATTGAATCATACGTACATAGGTCTCATAATATAAATATAATGTACACAATTAAAAATTTCATTTCAAATTTTAGTACGTACGTTCTTAACAAGTTAAAGAAGATTGATTCATCAAACGACTTTCGTACAGTTGAACCCGGTAAAATTTTAATTACTTGATTAAATTAAATTTTTCGATATACCAGCACAGCCTTAGTTTATAAATATATGTATTTTGAGAAAGTTAAATAATAATACTTTCATAGAAGAACGAGAAATAATTCTTTTTTACGGTTCCAATCCATAATAACATTTAATTTATTATTTATAAGTATTTGTTTTGTAGACAGAGAAATGAATGAAATACAGTATAATATAACAAGAAAGATGTAACAAAAACCAAAAAAATATAACAAACGGTATCGACTTATCACCTTCTCTTACATTCTCACGCGTTCATCCGAGTATATAATAATACAATATGCGCGCGTTTACACGTGTTTTGCAACGTACGATCAACAGACTTTTTTTCGGACTCTTTTACACGCGCGCGCTCGACTTGTTATATTCGGGTTCGTAATACACTTTGCCTCGGAATTTTGCGCAACCCGCGCTGTGAGGTGATTGATTTGCTGCAGGGAGACGCGAGAAAGAAGAGACGGCAGCTAATGAGATTTGGTTTATGACTCGCCATGTGCCTTTTCAACATTTGACAATAATTGATGTCCGCGTAACTCACGTGATACTCCGACGAAATGTAACATTAAAAAGTTACCCGCTTGTATATACGTATATACATACATGTGGAATATACTTTCGCAACTGTATGCATGTAAGCTTGTATATATAGATATATATATATGTATACGATTCAGTGCTGAAAGGAAAACCGCGCACGTTTCATTGTTTGATAGACTGTGCATTAAATATTGCATTGTGTGCAAAAAATATTGTAATATTGAAGCGGACCGAAATTGATGGAGCGTGTTTTCGTATACTAAAAAAATAATGGAATTCTTTTTGTAGATAGATGGATGGTTTATAAACGTTTGACGTTATGACACAATGCATACAATCCAGTGTATCCAAGTAAAATAATCAATTTACTTAAATTACATAATAATCGTTGTGCTACAATCATCTTTGCGCTTGAGAAATGATTCAGCATACGATGCTTTTCTCATAGTATAATAATCCCAGTTATAATATGTAATTTCCTATTAGTCTCGTTCATTACCTTTAAGTTATTTGCTTCTTTTATCGCGTTCATCCAAGATTGTTTTTCTATTTAATTTGGATTAATTAATCGTTAATTCAGCGATTCATCGTATTTAATTTAAATTTTGTAAGCAACTTGTAGATATAGCTAAAAAGTAATAAAAAATACGCTACTTTCTCGGTTTTTATCGGTGATGTATTTAGTTACTGAAATTTTTAATATGCGTAATAAAAATAGTTGCATTGGAATATACTTTGATTATCACTATATTATTATAATTTTGACTATATTTTGCAAGTATTAATATGTGTACCGTAAATGCAGTAATTTTTGCTATAAATTGTGCTCAAAATTAATTTAAACATTTAAGCTATTACTGTATAAAATAGATGAGTAATCTTTATTAAACCGTTTTTTCAGTGTACAAATTTGCCTGGTTTAACGTAAAATAGTTATTCATATACGTTTAACAATAATTATTAACATTTTAACTTATTCTTTGGACACATTAACGCAGGGATGTCAGGACCTAAATTACAGGATTCTGCTCCTTTCAACCCAAAAATTATGTCTAAGATATTTAATTAAAAAGTAGCTTAAAACTTAAGAGAAGGCTTGACGTTTTGATTTTTTTAAGAAACAATCATTTTTAAATATGAGTAAATAATTTTTAGTCAGTAATTATTAGTCAACAAAGACATAAACTTTCAACCCAAACATCGTAATCAATTTATGCAGGATTTAAAAAACTGGAAAAATTAGTACATTATTTAAAACATGCCTAAGGGCCTGACGCTCAGGGTTTATTTTAAAAATGTATTCATTTCCGACATCCCCTTTACATTCGAACGTATAATTTACCACAATTTTGAAAATAAATTAAACAAATAAATGAAATGCCAATTTAGTCGATCCACTTAAGAAATCTCGTTACAACATCAATGTATATAATAGCCTTAATAAAATTCACGTTAAATTGCCAACTTCTAATCCCGCAGCGTATATTTAATTTACTCTATTTACTAGAAATTATAATCAATTTGTATTCGCATACATACATTTCATTCAACAAAATTGCAGGAAAAATCTATTTCCTAATAAAAATAATATCCCATATATGTAATAACCTGACTGACTAGCCGTGTATCCCATTTGTTCAATCAAGTGAGTTGAAAATGTAAAAAAAAATAAAAGAGGTGGAAACGTAGTTTCAGAATACACTTGAATATTATGGCTCCTGAAACACGCGCATATCTTTAATGTTTGCAATCCCGTATTTATACATTTGTTTACATTTGCGCGGTATATTCACGCGGAAACCCGTTTTAGAAAGTGGAAAACTGGTTGCGCTAGATCATTTGTAATTGCACTAGACGCCGTATATACGAGCAAATATCGCGTTAGACGCGCTCGCGTCACCTTTTTACGTTTCGTCATTTTTTTCTATTTCTTTTAGAAATGCGTGATTATTGAATTCCAATGAATTTCCTATATATTAAGCGATTCTAAACGACCTTTTCTCGCGATGAAAATAGTGGAATCAAAATGTACGAGAGAGAGAGAGAGCAATTGATGTTCTGTATGGAAAATCAGGAAATTAAAAATAACGTGATTTATATAAAACATAGATAATGAATCGGAAGATATTACGAATTCTAAATAATTTTTGTTTACTATTGTTATGTATTATCAAATCGTAAAAAGGATAACGGGTTTGGTACTCTATAACTTGTAAGTCAGACGTTCTATAGTAAAGAGCAACGGGCCGCTACCGACGAGTGTGCCGTATATCGTCTTCGTTCATCACTCGTCTCCCGTGACATTAGAATAAAAAGTACTAAAATTAGTTTTCATCATAAAGGAGATGTGAGACTAAAAACATTGGAATCCTTATTTATTTTTTAATTGACAATGGGTTGACTTTTTGTAAAAAATCTCTCTGTAACGCTCTTATACTTGCTTTCAATAGTACGTATGATTTTCTTCAAAATTTTGTATCACTAAATGATCGAGTTTTTGGTGCAGCTGCAAGGATGCATTTTTCACCAAATCGTTACGAACAAATGTGCGGTTATTAATTTTTAATTAATTTAAAACTATTTGTTTAAAAAAAATTGCTCTGACAGCTTTTTTATATTACTCAAGTGTTACGTATGTATTTTCCCAGATTTTTAGTTCGATAATTGTAGAAAATTTTTGAATTCTTAAATGTACATAATTTGGCTATCACATCCCCTTAATAATAACAAAATAACAAAATGAAACGCTTTTCATTGCTATTTTCAGATCTCTGTGCGATCGTGCCGTCATCCAAGTTAAATTTCCAGTAGCAAAGTCGAAGAATCTATATATACAATAGGTGTACGATAAGGTAGAGAAAGACCGTAAATAACCTGCACTGAGAGTATAAAAAAAAGTTGCGCACAGTGCTCCTTTATTTCTCTCTCTCTCTCTCTCAGTAGGAAGATTCGAGTTTCCAGCAGGAGCAGCAGTGCACTCTCCTTGCGCATTTTCCAGCGGGTAAATTACAGTATAACGCGAGAGAGCTCTCGGGACGGAAACGTAAGGTCCGGTACACAAAGAGCGCATTAGCCGAGGCCATAAAATAAAATAGCTTCGCCGTTCCCTCGTTTTCCCGCTCTCTCTCTCTCTCTCTCTCTTCTCTCTCTCTCTCACTCTTTCTCTCACTCTCTTGTATCTTTAGTACGAAGTGTTGGAAAAAGGAGCTAACCGAGAGAGAGAAAGAGAGAGAGAGAGGGAGAAGTCTGCACAAGTGTATCGACGTATACACTTTTGTGGACTACTATACGCGGTACCTACGCCTGCGTTTACGTATCGGCGAACGACCTGCGGAATGCCTAAGCGCAAAAGACAAAGGATGCCCTATACTGGCTATTATATGCCAACCAGTAGGCTTTTAACGCGCCGACGCCATTTTCCAGTGAGCTTAATGCCTACACCCCCGTTATATTTCCCCAAGAAGGGGAAAATAATAATAATCAGTTTCTCCTTATTTTTCTTTAGAGAATTCTAATAGGGGGATCATGCGGGTGAACGAGCTTTTATTAAAGATCATCCCGTCGTTATGAATTTTAACGTTCCTCATACATATTATTTGTTGAATATTAAATTAAATACGAATCTATTATTTTTCTCAGACAATATATTTTTCTTTTTCTTTAGAACGTATATTATGTCGATTCTTTATATTATTTTTAACGTAAAATTTTGTATTTTTTTTAATTTCGCGTTAATTATATTCTTGATATATATTTATTCGTTCAGATAAGAACTTGACGCGTAACTTGAAAAAGTATAACTCTACAGCGCTTATTATCCATGAAAAATCTCATTTTTTCAAATTAAACAACAATATCGGTAATTACACATCTGGTAAATCAAGAATAGAATTTTAAAATTCTATTACAGAAGCTAAAGCCAATAAACACAAGACTACACGCGTAGTTAGTATAATTCGCGAAACCCACTTAATTTCCTGGGAATAAGATGCTAAATACGGGGTAAGTCGTTTTCGGAACCACTATCAAAACCACAATCATTATATTTAAATGAGAGTCGGAATTTATTCCATTCGCGGCTGCTCCTTTGTAATTAATTCGTCATAAAAAAAGAAGAAGAAGAAGGAAAAATACCTCGCGTTCCCATACTATATAAATAGCCAGCACAATGAAATTCGCGCATTCCTGGAAAATTAATTCGGGCGAGGAGGAAAAATATAACGTTGGTATTATACGATGTGCCTCTGTAGAATTACGGTAAAAAATATTATACGTATATATGTGCGACTGTGTGTGCGAGCGTGCGCGCGCGTGTGTGCGAGTGTATACGCGATATGAACAATAGGTATATTGTGTCGGTTTTCCCTCAATAATTGAAAAATCGCTCGAACAGCCAACAATGATTCAACGATATTCCGCAAACACGGCACTTTCTCTCCCTCTCTCTCTCTCGTTGGACGTTTACGAACAGGGGTGCATTTTGACAAGCGAGCCCACTTAGACTCGCTCGCGCTCGCGCGTGAAGAATTAATAACAATGGCGCCCACGCGCAACTCCCTCCATACTCGGTTCCGACACGCGCGATAAAAATCCGGATTGCCTTTTGCGGCTTGGGAAACAAAAGGGGAGACAATTCGAATGGCCAGCGTGTTGGGGGAGAGATATTCACGTTTTTGGCCAAGTGTTTCTGGATGATTGTTGGGTAAATATGACAGGATTGATTGAACTTTGATTAATCGCTTTTCAAATATTTATCTATATAAACGTAATCGTCGACAAATTGTGTGGTTTTATTAGATTGTCGTTTGTTTTACCACGTTAATGAGATTTTTTATACGTGGTACCGAATAATGTCATTTTAATACATTTGTATATAGATTGATTGTTAGAGGAAGTTAGCAATATGACTGATTTCCACGCACTTCTGTAAACTTTATTATGAATTATTGAATATGTTTCCTGTTTATTCCGATTTTATTATTGTACGTCTGCTGTTGTTAAAATATTTGAGAAATTGGCAAATGATAATGATATAATTTTGTATTGTATGTACAAAAGCATTGGATGTACAGTATAATCGAGTAATCTAATTTTAAACGAGATAAATGCTAAGATAATGTATATATATCTATAACTTCCAATCGACTATAAATAACAATCTTATTAAAACTGAATGGATGTGTACAGTTACATAGTTAAGGTTTGAAATTAATCAGTGGCAGTACAATGAGCCAATCATTTAAATTGATTCAATAAATGCCTATTTTCATTCAAATCTCGGAAACTTATTCCTAGATGTATGTACATACATTGACGATATCAGGTTATTGTGCTTTAATCGTTATTAATTACTAATCGTTAGGTAACATTACAATTGATTGGATAAACTATTATCCTAATTGTTATGTATCCGTTACATTATGTCGTACAATAGACTAACACTATGAATGAAGTGCATACATATATTTTCAATTATTTTTTATATACATGCAATCTTATATAGTAAATGTATGCGTGTTCTACATTCGATTAAAAATTAATCCATATAAAATTTAAGGTCTTTCCGACTCCTGTTTAATTCTCAGGGAGTGACAAGTATTCTTTAAAAGTCCCTTCAAGAGAATAAAAACCAAGTGACTTTTCTCTTCCTCCAATTTAAAGAGTTCGTATTGTTATAATACACGGAGGGAATTTTCTATAATAAAAGTACCCGTAATAGAACAGTAAACCTTGGACTATATCATCTGTTCGTGAGATATTAGCCTAAAAAATCGTAATATTTGTAAGAAAATCGTTACAAACATTACCGTGCTGTGAGGTAGTTTTATACAAAATAGATTAAAATTCACAGAACAGTAAACTTATTATAAGAAAATTCTTTCCGTGTTCTTCAGAAATTTTTATAAGGATTTTATTAAACTACTTTACTTTTATTGTTTTTTTTATTGAATTATAACTGTTAGATAAAATATTAATTCTTAAACAATTCCATTAGGTAGCATCTAGATAAAAAAAGTTTCAAAGGACTTACTGGCGACTCGATGAAGTGGAGAGTTATGAGATGTAATGTGACAGGTTGCATGGTTAGATTGGATTTTAGCATTCACCAAGATCTTAATCATCTTTCTGTTGACACCTTTAAAATGTGGATATGTTTATATTTTTCTAAACGTTTATTTCCAATAAAAATAATAAAAAGACAAATGAATTTATAAGGCTAATCACATATACTCAACCAATATACATTTGCGGAGTCAATATCTGAGAATCTCTCAATTTTATTAGACATGCCAACGTAAAAAATTTATCTAATTCTCAACAGATTATATTCACCGGTATTTTTGCCGGTTTCAGAAAACACATCATCGCTAACTCGCTTAGAGTGAAAAGTCATTTCCTGTTGGAGTTAGAGAATATTTATTTCTAATACTTAGTTTTTGATTGAAAATTATAAAAATATATTGTAGCTAGTATATTTTCTTTGTCATAGAAACTTTTTATTTTCTGCCAGAAAAAATGCTGATATTCATTTATTTCTATATAATTTTTCGTTAGAATCTTTTTTATGAAAATTGAGAATCAGATTGAAATTTTTACCAGGCCGGACAGTAATTTTTCCGAGATGATGTCACTTACAGGTTGGTTTTGGAATTTTTACTAGGATTTTGGTATCGCAATATTTATCCAAAATAAGGGGGAAGGTAAACGAAGTTTTCTAAATTGACCACATAGACTGGGCGGCACTACAGTCAGGTCACAGATTAGGTTGTCCGACATAAAAAATATGAAGAAACTGATTTATGCGTTATTCGACACTCAAGTCGTTAATTCACCGCCATATAGCCATTGTTATAATAAACAATTTAATCATGCCTGGTATGCAAAACACTTCGTAATTTCAACGCTATATAATTTGAAATACGGAGCATTACGTTAAACCCGTAGATTCGTAGGTTTGTCAAATATCGTCAAATACGTCAATGTGTAACAAAGCAGACATCATGCAACATATGTATATCTTCACGGATGAAACGATAGAGTTCTGTTATTCAAATTGACGTATTTGAAGATATTTGACGAATGTACGAGATTACTCGTCTCACTTGCGTTAAATAATTCTAACCGTATTCTTAACTACACCGTTATTATCTTATTCATTTGATGTAAGTGCAGTATAGACATTTAAAATTCGATTGATAAAATATTGCTATCATATCATTCGTAGGTAACGACTCTCCCTATTTCAAAAATAGCGTTAAAAATACGAAACAATTTTTATATCGGACATGATTTAATATATCTATAAAAATTAGTAATTTATTTTAATAATTTATTAAGACTCGCGACGTTTAAATGTTATTGAGAGCAATGCGCCGGCAACTATAATTAATTTGACATTTTCTAAGTATGAAAATGATTAATATAGAAAAATCAAATCTTGGTGGAAATCAAATCTACTGATTTTGGAGTAGGAGCTGGCTACTTTTTTCAAAAAGATGACCGAAAAATGGTGTACATTTCTTGTTATATAATGAAACGTTTTTTCTCGCCTTTTTAACCCATTGTTTCTGGCCACATCGACTGAATCTATCAGTCTTGGATTTAACTATATACCTACTTATAAGGTCGTAAAAATGCTTTGCCTGAATTTGCCCAACATAAGAAAAATAGCTCGTTATTGGTGCCAAGAAAGAGGTATTAAAACTATTTTTGACTGATTTATGTAAAAATTCATATAGTGTCAATATATCTTTGGAACAATGATTTTTATGTCGTAAATAATTAACTAGACTGATGTAGAAGTGTGAAAGCAATCCAATTTTCCAGGACTCGTTGAGTTTCTTCTCAGAGGTCACCACGAAATTAATTTGTTATTGTTTTGAGGTTATGTCCAAACCAGTAAGTGTCGGTAAAAGCCTTTTATTACTATAGCCAAAAACTAACCGTTTTACCTAACCATTTACTTTTTATCCTCGCCATTTTTGTTAGATCAATTTCCACTAGGAACTAAATCGCTAATTGAAACTTAAAGAATTTTTGTATTCATATTCTGTTTGATTTAAAAATAAACATTTTGTAGCTTTACTTATTCATTATTCATCTATATGAAACTAAAGTAATAAATAACTTTGTATTTATATATAGGATTTTATTATCTTTGATTAAGAAATACAATAAGTTACTTTATACCAATTATTTAGATTAGATATTGAGTCATTTTTATAAAATTTTAATCCTTTAAAATGTATATATTTGATATCATTTTTTATACCACGATAAAAGCTGTCGTTACAATATTTTTCAGATAATATTTTTAAATCCAAAAATTCCCTTTGAAAAATGAATTTAAAATTAACTATATATATTGATCTCGAAAAATCGTAAAAACCATCCACGATGAAATCTAGAACTCGTATCGATCGAAATATATATAAATAAGTATACTCTCTCACCACCCCGAGAACTTGACCGCACGAAAATTTCGCAGGCACACACACACACACACACACACACACGCACACACATACATACATGTATATATAATATAAAAAGAGAAAAAATGAGAGAGCAGCCTCGGCAGACAGCGTGGCACGTAACCGGGCGCGCGCAGGTGCTCGTTTGTTAACACCTACGGCGGGAGAAACGAAGAGTAAGAAAGAAGGAGAAAGAGAGAGAGAGAGAAGAGAGAGAGAAGAGGGTCCGCGCGAAGATACGGGCCCCGAAACCCATTACTTTTTCCACGATGCCAAATTACGCCCCCGCCTTCTCTTCGCCGCGGCACCTTTCTTCGCTCCTCTTTTTCGCTTCGAACGCGGCTCTTTTCGGCGCGTGTTCGAATCAGGACCCTCTCGCATTTTTTTCAAGTAGCGTACCCTCCGAGCATTCCATCGTCTTGTCGCTGTCGTGAGAATTGGTTCGTTCGTTGAAATGTCTGAGGGCTCTTCGAATATATTTTTTTACGTTGTATTTTTTTTATCGATTTCATTTTATTTATGAATATAAGTTTGCAATGATTTTTCTCACTTTTCGCAACGTGAAAATAGTTATAAGGTTATTTCGAATTAAATTTCTGTTTGAATTTTTAACAGTATAGCTAATTTGTTTTGCAATTTAAATAAATCTGTTTAATATAATATAATATATGTAAACCTTGTAAATCTATGCTAAATGTATAGTGTATAATTATAGATGCTTTCGATTATTTCGACTAAAATTAATTTGCAACGCGAAGTTTCTTTCAATAAGCAAAGGAAGAATTTGCAAAAATAATATTTCAATATAACGACAGATCGAGTATTCATCGACACGAAATAGCTACCCTATATGTAACTATAGTCAGAACATAATCTATCCTCGAGTCTTATTGTTAAAAGCTCGTGCAACGACGATTTAAGTGCATAACTCACGCGCAATATCCATTATCATTTTTCGTGTACGGGCTTATGTGCCCGAGAGTCGTTTATCCGACGGTATATACGCGTATATATATGCATATACACATGTGTACCATGTAGCCAAGCGATATATTTAAACGAGGACTCACGCAATTCGCACGCACATTTATTTCATCCGCCGGCTAAGGAGGATGTGTGTGTATGTATAAAAGACGCGCGCGATTGTGCCAAAGTCAAATGAAATAAAAGTCAATCACGAGCCCAAGAGAAAGAGAGAGAGAGAGAGAGAGAGAGAGAGAAAGAAAAACCGGTTGGTCTTATATGTATGTAGAGGTACTCTATACAACAACTCGAGATAACACAAGATATACTTATTTAACTCCGTGTATATTCAATATTGTGATACTAAATACTTATTGAGTTGACGGGTGATTCCATCTAATCGACCGAGTGCGGAAGACAAAACACTTCGGAAATTAAATGATAGAATAGGGATTTTAATGGGTATAAGCGGTATTATGTACATCAAGTTTTCTTTGACCCGATAGTTTTCATGATTTATATCATTTCTTTTATCTATTTTATAGTTTGTTTTTATTCAAAATTACATTTATAATATTCAACGTAGAATTGTAATCTTTATTTACATACCGTACATATATATCTCGATCAATATAAATTGATTTATTATTACTTTATTGTCGATGCAAAGTTGTTCAAGGAGTACGGAAACGCTATGTTGATGTTGACGAACAATAATTGAATGATGTTAACAGATTTATTTATAAATAAATAAGGTATAACTTGATGAAGGTGGAAGAAATCAACAGGAATGTCCAAAAATAATTATTATGGTTTATTCTTTAATATCGCCATTAATTTTATTTATACTTTATGTTTAAAAATATAAGAATACTGTTATTTATTAAAAAAAACATGTACTTATTATATCTGAAGAAAGGACAAGAAAAGATTATTCATGTATATGTGTATATATAAATATACATATAAATTTAATTTTTAGCAGTAAATTATGTATCTCACGAAAAGATTGAGTTTAATGTAATTATTTTCAAGAGATTTACTCAACCCTGCAGTGAGAAAGTGTAAAAGATTCGCCGTCGCGAAATTTATTTAGTAAATACCACGTGTACGCCGCGCGAAAAAAATGAAGTAATACTTACTATATATGCATTGTGCAAATCTTATATTTACATACGCTTAGCATATTTATTAACATCCATAACGGCCATATAAACCGATGATTATGTGCGTCCCTCATAAATTCAATTACATCGGCATCCTCTTTCTCTAGCTGATTTTCATCTCTGTATCAATTTCTTTGAGCAACAAAAAAATTTTGTTTATTCAATAACTTTTGTTCATTTAAATACACATTTGTCGTCTGGATATTAAAATCGTGACGTATTTTGTCGTTGTAATATCAGGTATACTGTTTTATCTTATGTATTCTTAGGAATGTATTAAACTTATTATAGTATTCTTTGAGCGGCTATTTTTGTGTAAAAATATGTATATAGATAACGCGGTGCACGTGAACGACCTAAACAAAGTATTACAAAAATCGCCGACTTATATATGCATTGTATTTATTATGTTGATGGTTAAAGACTAACTTTTTTATTTGTTGATTAGCTAGACTAGTTAAAAGCTTTGCCAACTTTCTATAAGTTAATGAAGGTTTATTGTTACATGGTTATTTTTAATTCAATTAATGTAAATGTATATACACGAAGGGGACATTATTACTTTGTACTGTGCGTTTGAGAAAACCTTTTTTTACACATTTTGGATGTTGGTATACATTTTTAGAAGCTAAAATTTAATTAGAAGATATTAAAAGTCAAAAATTTATACAACTTTTATACAACTCAAAAAATGGCTATTCCAACGTAAAAATATCTAAATACCTTTATTTCTACAAATCATATAAATTTTTATAAAAGATTGTTCAATATCACTGAGCAAACCATCATTATTCAGCATTAAAAAGTGTTTTTGCTACAAACTAGCCGTTCAGGAAAAATCGTGAAAGTATAGCTTCAAATTTACTTTTTATAATGTGTCGGTTACAGGGTGGATCAACAATTAGGGAAACTGCAAAAAAATGTAGAATAAATCAATATATCACAATATATTAAATATCATATGTTATTTGCTACAGCTATTTATACACCGTATGCCTACTGATTAACGATTTTTCCATTGAAAAATTCACTTTATTATGTTCAAACGCGGGAATTAAATTGTATTTTATTTCCTAGGGAATAACGTATTCCCGTCCGGCAGACACTTTTCATTCTCAACTCAGTTTTTAGACCTTACATTACACTGTCGTTAATATAAAAATAGTTGTTAACTCATTTTCAATAAAAACTTAAATTTTTTAGCACATAATCGTCAAAAAATATATGATAAAAACAGGAAAATTTAAATTGATATAAAAAGAAAAAAAGAATTAAATCGTTGTAGTCGAATAAGGTGTCTACTATATATATATATATACTACAAATAAAAATGTCAAATGAAAACAAATTAGGTTAATATTAAAAAATACTACAATATTAATAAGATTATGCAACATAAACTTATATAAATGTACTTATAAAAGAGGCCATTCTAATCACTTTTAAGTATTTTACTAAATACTTAATTTAATATTGAAAAATATATTAAGGGAATATGTCGACTCAGAAAATGGTCATTTTTAATTTTTTAATATTTTTTTATAAACTAAAGACTAATTTTTTGAAAAAATCCTGAACGCCATGCCCTTAGGCATGTGTTAAACAGTATGTTCAAATTTTTTCAGATTTTTAAATTTGTAATTTAATTCTAGTTTTTGCGTTAAAAATTCATGCGTTTTTAGATAAATGGTTACCGACACAAAATTGACCGAAAACTACCTATATGGATTTTTTCAGATTTTTAATTCAATATTCCCAACATAATTCTTATGAAAGATGTAGAACCCTGTAACTTGGGTGCCGACATCCCGTTAATTACAACAAATGAATTAATTGATAAAATTACATAGATTGTTGATAAATACTTAGCTAAGTGAAATAATAATTAAATTACAAAAAGAGCTTGTATTTTCATTATTTTGATTAGGCAGTATAATGGGTTCAGTCCGAGAACTTTGTTAATTTTAAAGTATGATATATAATATTTTATTAATGATAAAATCAACTTAAATAATGATAAATATGGTTCTTTTTATAGTAATATTAATAATTACTTTTTATTTTGTATATAATTTAATTATGAGTCTAGTAAGAACCGTACCCAGAAACAGACAATCAGTACTTTTACCCTTATTGTACCGGCATTTTAGAAATTTTCAATGCGTATTGTTTATATGAAAAAGTAATGATAGGTCCTCAATTTTAACCCAAACTAATAAGACTAAATGCTTGCAGGTCAGAGCATTTCGCATAAGTGCGTCATACTGGTTGTCTAAGGGTTATTATTATACTTACAATTGCAACAAACTCATACTTTTTGCAAATTTATTTTTAACATTGATGGAGGAAGTACAGGGAGATGGTGGATCTGGACTGAACTCCCACTTTATGTCTTGGTAATATTATTGTTCTATTGAGTAGAAATCTGACTATAAATGTAACGTAAAATAGCAAATAAATAGTTTTTATAATCTAAGGGGATAGCGTAGTCCTATACTTTATATCCATGTACCTACTTTTCATTTTATGTAGTCAATTATTGTTTAATAGCAATTTTACAAATGAACCTACATTATATGTAATACATAGATTGTTGGAACGTTGGCAAGATTTGGAAATTTTACTTATTCATCTAATGAAACAATGAAAAATTTTTATTGTTGGTAATACGTTCCCTTAAATGTTAAATTTCTACTATAGGCATTTACAAAATTTTACATTATGTCATTGAATTTTATTAAATGCAAATCGAATCATTTTTATTATATATATAGTTGTCTTCACCACGAAACTGTACTTACTTGATTCTTCGAAATCCTTGTATAATACATAAATAAAACATCATTATTGAGAAATAATTTAAATTTATACAATACTTTCGGACGGCAGATAAAAATATTTTATACGAACTTTATAAATATTCAATTAAGTTTTTATGTACATGGTTACGCAAAAATTTTACAAATTTTTAATAAATGATTTTATGTAATATTCTTTATAGAAATATATTTTGTTATTCATATATTTATGATATTAATTATTGTTTTAATTTTTCAAGTTATTTACTTCTAGTGGAAATTTAAAAATTGGTACGACTATTAAAAAAAAAATTTTATTATTTTTTATTATTTTTAACAATGCTTGATACTTAAAAGTTGATTTAAATCAATTATAATTTTTTCTATTAATATTCAAAATATGATGGAATACCGTTAAACTTTATATTCAACAGAAAAATTCCAAGTATAAACCTAAAAAAGAAAGTGAGCAAAAATGGCGAAAGATTAAGAGGAGCGATTCGACGAGGATATCCTGGCATCATGCCGGTACCTCCGTGAAATTACAAACCTAATAAAAGCGCGGAATATCGCTTAGTAGTCGTTCTCGTAGTTAATTAAAGTCAATACATCACTCGTGATTTATAGCGCGCGAAAAAGGTCCTAGAATGTAGGGAAGTTTAATCTGTATCTATACAAAACTTAGGTATATAATAGAGTTGAGAATCATCAGTTTGCCCTTTCGATTATATTTATACGACAAAATCGTATAATATATACATATGTACATATTTACTACAAAAGATATTGTCATCCGTATATACTCTCATTGAAGAAAAGAGTGGTATCAAAAAATGTATATAAATACCTTCATTTTTTGCCTTGATTGACTGTTTAATCGGCTTATATTTGTACTTTATTCACGCGGTAATTAAATTGCCATACCTATGGTGCGAGTATTAATTTATATTAATTCCGTTACAAGCATAAACGAGGAGATCGCGCGCGAAGGGGGCTTATTAAAGTCGATTACTTAACCTTTTCATTACGGGTATTACTTATTGTCATATATACATGTATATACATTTTAATACGACTTTTAAATTGTCGTTTACAGTTATTAATTTGGCTTTCTCGGAGGAGAAAGCTTTTTTTAATGCTCGCGTAATTATTGTTGTTTTACCAACTCTACTTGGAAAGATTAATGTATGCGTACAAATATATACGCATGGTGTACATTTAATGGAACAAAAAAAGGTCTCCTTTCAAACTACATTAATGTTCAAATTATTTGTTTTCTAAAATTTTCACCTGTTATACATTTTTTTTTCGTGATATCCATTGTAACGAAGTAGTTAAAAATTGTTTCGGCTACATATCGTTAGTAAAAAATGTTTGAGTTTCATTCTAAATAGTTTTTATTATCAATGTTTGTAAATCGTAATATTTATTTTAAAAAATACTTTTTATTGTACGAGAAAATATAGTAAACTTTATTATTCTTTTGTCAATATATGGAATGCTGTATTTTTCATTTTTTATTGAACTTCGTCTAGGAATTTATATACGTAAAATTGAGTAGACGAATTCCAACAAAATAGTTTGAACAATTCTCACCGACAAATGTCGAGTTGAATGTTATGTAAAGCCAGAAGCTAAATCGTCAATCTATTCTCCATCTTAAACTTTCTCTTGTAGACAACAAAATCGACCAACCACTCGTGTAAATATTATAGGTACATTTCAAAAATTCACACAAATTTCATCCGAATATTATCTTGTACGCGCAAAATGAAAAATTTTCCTATAATTTTACAATAGATACCAAAGCAAAACACAATGCATAAACCCGAGCACATATTTGAAAAAAAAAAATAAATAAAAATATATATCCTATAACGAAAAACCCATAAATCCCTAAGATCGTAATGTCCTAAAATTGCTGTTCTATATCTCTTTGACACGCGTCGATTTTTACATTGCTTATATATACCAAGATAAATCTGATAATGGTTCGAACGAAATTACAGGCGAGCAATATGCTCCTCGTTATTTCACCGTCAATTTCCATTAATTTGGTAGTTTATATTGAGAGGTCTAGCCGCTTTTCCCAGGTACACAGTCCATGCATTCGATCTATTTCTCTCTCCCCCTCTCTCTCTCATTCCCTCTCTTACCTTCTCTCACTCCTTCTTTCTCTGTTATACCATATATCTTTTGGCGTAATAAAGAACGCTCAACTTATCTCGCGACTTTCGTCAAGTGTAACCGCCCCTGGTGTACTCTAGAGTAAGTGGATTTGATTGAGTATACGTAGATGTACAAGTGCACTGGAATTTCATATGCTTACGTGTTTTACAATTATTTATTATATTTTACAGTGCAATTAGAATATTTTGTAAAATTGATAATACTCATATATACCTATAGTCAATTATTGATAAATCATTTTTAGTTAACATTTTATAGATTAAGATATATCTTGGTGTATGAACATTGTTGTCTGAGAACAACGTAACGTAATATCTATTAAACTAAAATAAATTATATTTATTTAATTTTAATTCCCTCTTTTTTCCTTTGAAGACAAAATGTTTGGACGTATAAATCGTACAATTTCATGATACTTATTTTTTCATAAACAGTTTTATATAATATTATCTATACCATTATATTTTTATTAATTTAGCCTTATTATTCTTTGTGCAATCAAACCAGTTTTTATTGTAGTTTTAACAAAATTTATGGAAACCTAGTGGAAGCTATTAGGTTTATTCTCAAACGTTTTATACGTTGCACAATAAACTGGTTATTTTCGAAGTAATAAAAAAAAGTCACTGACTCAAATTCTAGAGAATTTAGATTTGTAATTTTATTTTTACGTATTGAAAAGTTTATACATTTTTCTATAATAAAATTGTTCATACAACAATACTGCATTACACACATTTTCAATACACCAATCAGTTTAACAAAAACTGAAAACTCTTAAAAAAAAGGACGCAGCATATTTATTCTCAATAGAAATCCACCGGCCCCACTTGTATAAGTTAGTATAATTTTTTTATATAAGTACATGCGCACGCGACTCAGAGAAATTCTTGTTCTCTTGTACACAGATATATTATACACACATGTGCACTCGTATATATATATACAATAAGGTGAATACCATTGCATAGACAAGTACATATTGAACTCGAAATAGGGAGAAAGGGAAGAGAGACAAATGCAACCCCCTCGCGGCTACGTACACGTGTTCGGAGTTAATGGTACGTGGATATTACATTGCGTCGAGTGTATTACCCGCGCACGTAAAAGGTGGGGAGGAAAAGGAGACTGACACGCTCGCGCGACTATATAAGGGATCCAGATTCCCGTCAGCATCAATTTCACTTCCTTCCCAGCTTTTTCTTTTTTCATTTTTAATTTTTCACACAAGCTCTCCATGATTATTTTACACAGCGTACTTTTAAACTTGTAGAACAATGCTTTTTTCTTGTGTTCATTATACTATATGTTGAAAAATTATAAACAATTCGTGTCACCAGCTGTTTGTTTTGTTATAAATTTATGATGCTGTTTCGAATTCAATTCTCTTTTATCTCTTGACGCAGTGTATTCTTATTATACAACTTTCGGATTTGCATGATGTCTCTCTTTTGTTTCGCATTGTGTTCCTTTAGCAGTAAACGTCGTAATAAATATATCAAGCTATATGCTTGTACATTCTCCTTAGCGTGCAATTTTTTTTTATTATATATACGAGGATAAGAAAGTTTCTAACGAGTCTCGAGAACGAACAATCTTACAAATTCCACGATCAAACTTTACTTTATATACTGTTGTTTTTTTTTACGTTTTCTTTTCATGAATTATTTTCACTGATGTATATATACGTATATATGTATACACATGTGATGTGGTTTTCGAAATCGTTTTGTATAAATGCCGATTAGTTTAACTTCTTGCGTTGATACTGCACTCATAATTAAAAGTCATCGTTTTCAAATTTTTATTTTAAAGTGGACATTATAAAAATATATTTTATAAAGTAAGAATATACTCTGAGACAAATAAAAAAATTAACAAATATTTTGTTAAATATATAATAATGCAATAGGAAAAGGTTAAAATAAATGTAAAGCTCGTGATCGCGCATCCTCGCAAACGAGAGAATTTATATTTTCTACTCTACATACGAGGTTCGAATAAAAGTTGAAAGCACACCCATGAAACTTGGCGTCTTCCAATTGCCTCGCGGTTTCTCACGGAGTCGAGCGCGGATAGGCGACTTCCTCGGCACCGCGACGTCGCGCTTGACGGGCGCGTTTCCGCGAATCCCCTTGGTAGGTGGGACGGAATTCATTGCTCGGTGTATAGCTCGCGCCACAACCTTTACCGTCGCACAGTCCACTTCTTTTACGAGTCGTATACCCCGCTACCGGTTTTATTGTTCGCCCTCTCTCGCTGAATTTCCTCGCGCGCTGCGTAAATACAGTAGCCGACGAGAACTCCGGGATCACTCTTCTTTCTCCCCCTGCCATTTTTTCCCTCTCTCTCTCTCTCTCTCATGCCCTCGCTCTCTCACTACTTTTAAGCTTTTTGCACTGCTTCGTGCTCGCGGGAGTAACTACCAGCCCTCGAAAAAGTACATGGAATTTTTGAAGAAATTATGGGGGATTTTGTTGGTATTCTTGAAATTGTTAATTTGTTTGTGGTATCGGGATTTCTAGAGGCTATTAATTGTTTTTTATCAACATTTTATCCTATATCTCGTTGGATCGCTTTTATTATGTAACTCGTGTTCTTTCTCGAGTAAACATTTTTTAAACACAAGTTTGACTTATAATTCAAAATTCCTGCATTATCTGCAATTGGCGTGTAAGCAATATTATTACAAGCTTTACTAGAATGATTCTTAAGATATAGCTTTTACACATTCGTTAACATAATCTCTCGGAAGAATTTATGTATTTTACTAAAATGTGCCTTCTCCAGTTCCGTCTTGTAGAACAAGACTTTCCTTCATAATCCGATGCAAGTGATCTTAGCAAACTCGATAACGAAAATCTCGGACATTAAAAATGTTAATAAAAGTAATTCCTGCATGTATATAAGTACGCATCGGTTAATAAATATTACTGCTTACTGCATCCTCTCATGAAAAAATGTCCAACCCACCATGTAAACAAGAAAAGAAAGAGCATCGCGCACAAGTGAATGAATAAACAATCAACAACACTCAAGCAAGAAACTCTTCTCCCTTTAAAATAAAAAAAGAAGTAAAATAAAAGAAATGTAAACCGTGGAACTTTCATATATATACATACAAGTGCCCGCGTATATGATATATATGTATATATAAATACCATCTCTATTCTTTTCTTAAACACGCATGCGAATCTTGAGAGAGCGAGTGCTCCGTTTTTCCATATATACCAGGGACAATGAAAAGAATAAAATAAAAATAGAAGGAAGCGCCGCGAAGGAGGAAGGACAAAGTCGCTGCGGCGAAACGACCGCCTACCGTTGCGCACACGCGAGCCTCCGCCCTCGACTTCCGTCGCCATTTGTTACGACATGTTGGTGCAATTGAAAAAAAAGAAAAAAAAAAAAGAAAAAGAAGGCACGTCGAGTCATGAAAAACACGGTACAATGGGTAAACATTAGGCTACGGTTTTCGCGGAAAAATTGGACGATTTTCCGCGGGATGCACGACCGTGTAATTGCGGACTTGATACAAGAGTATAACACACGCGGGTTTTATAAGAAGAAATATTTACTTCCGTGCATAACCACGGAAATGATGAAAATGGATGCTCTTCCAGGACTCGGTGGATGAGTTTCATTTTTTTCTCTTCTCAGCTACTATAGGTATAATTGTAGATGATATTAGGTTTTCTTGTATATACTTTAACTCCGCTATATCTCAATGACAAATCTTTTAAATTATGCTTTTGTTAAATTTTATGTTTGCTAGCGTTGAATGTTTTAGCGCGATTGCAGTTACGCGATTGTATAAGAATCCTTCTTTTTCATTTATCATTTTTCTAATCTTCAAAATTGATTAAATTATTTAAATAAACAGCTTAAGTTCTAGAATGCAGAAGTTTTCTTTTCGTATATTCAAATTTATTAAATCCTATAAAATCACAAAACATTTTCTAATTGTGAGAATGGCTACATATATTGATAGAAATGTAGCCATTTTGTGGCTAAACCTTGCTTGATACGCAATATCCTCTACAAACAATTGATCAAATTATGGTGAAATATCTATAAAGTACCTATAACATAATTAATTGCATGTAATTGTATGTAATTAACAATCAGACCACTTCTAAACATTCCTATAAGTTATGGCAAAGGTGGACAATGTATGAATAAAAAACATTGGGTTTACACATACACTTGAAATTGAAAATCATTAGTTCCACAGCATGTAAAAGTAATGGAAATATATTTAAATTACTTTATAATATTAATATTTCTTCCTCGTATAGAATCTTTGTAATAGTAAAATTTTTCGTTTTAATTAAAATTAAAACATGTTAGAACTATATTTTGAGATTTCTAGAGTCTAAATCAAGTGATTTTAGAAAATTTCGCTGAGCCTACGAGTATGTAGTTTTATTTGCTTTTTCCAAATTCGGAAAAAACGGTTTTGGATTTATTGATTCGCTTTTATTTTATAGCTGATTTTCGAGTTTTCAAATATTTATTTTTGTAAATTTTAAATGTTGCAGATGACATTTTTAAATCGAACCAAATGTACTTTGTATATATTAAACAATCTTTCCTCTCGATTTGGGTATAATTATCTAATTATCTCTATTGGTTTTTAATTTATTAAAAAAACTGATTTTTTTCAATTTTTAAAGCTTTGAAAGTAGTTTGTTAATATATTTGAAAAGTCATGGTTATAGAACGTAATAATGGCTATAGGCTATGATAAAAAAAATATGTACTGAAATAAAGAATGGTTTATGTCCAACGTTTTCAGGTGCAAAAAGCTTTCAATTCACTTGAAATTTTGGGAAATGGTAATCTTTATGGTAATAATAATTTTTTTTCAGCTCAAAATCTCTGAATCAAATCCGTTAAATGGGTTAAAATAAATTATGGTAATAGAACATAATAGTGGCTGATATATATATATATATACTGTAAAGATACAGAACATTTAAGTGGATCTAGAGAAAAAAAACTATAATCTGAAACACGATATATTGAAAAATTCATATCTTTTGATAAAGCATGCTTTGAAATAATAACATCTGTATAGCTTTAATTAAAAAATTTTTGTAAACATGTTTTGTGGTACATACTTGCATCAACGAAAAGTGCAGCATTAATTTGTCTGAAAACAGGTATAGACGTTAAAATTAAATAATTAGTATTTCACTTTATTTTTCATAATCATGATATTCAAGTTCCAATATGTTCAATCATGCATTTTTTATTAGTTATAATCATCCGAACTAAATTATTGTTAAACACACAATTTGAAAAACGTTGAATAATTTTGTTAGAGACTGATAATGTAAATTTACAAAAATGATTTCTCTAAAATATTTTATATACCTATATATATATAAATAAAATTGTATTAAATATTATCAAATAATCTAGATATGAATAATGGCTGTTTAACATACCACTAACTATCTTACAAATAAGTAATAAATGTATAGAGAAGATAGATTATGTGATTTCATCGAAACCACACAATGTGTTAACAGATATATTAGGAGTGACTCATCTAGATTCAACGGAAAACACCATGCGATATATTTGTTTTATTAATTCCTTTCACCATAGTAGCCAAACTCTAATTTATTTTCTATTATATATTGATTCTTACTAGATGACTAGTCAAATTTTTTTCGTCGCTTACGAAATATCTTGAAATTAAAAACAAAAAAAAAGAAAACTTTCTCTCGCGAGTAAGTATAGAATTAATGTCTCGTGAAACAATATTTGCTTAACATCGAGTGATAGAATAAATTATTGCAAAACATTTCACAAAACCTGCCGATCAGGATATTTACAGAATGTTGAAATTTCCATAGGCCGTCCGCAAAAAACTAAAAAAAATTGCACGCGTAATATTTTTCTCGAACTTGATTAATCGTAGACGGGCAGAGTTTCTTAGAAAGCAGCAGCGCTCTTCTATATCCTCTGATTAATTACGAGTTCAAGTCGCTCAATATAATCGGCCGCGAGAGTCCCGCGTTCACGTGATTTATGATGGTGAATAAATTTAATAAACTCTACGATTCGTAAGTTATAATAGAGGTCAGTCGGTTCTTTTCGATGTTTCGAGCGTCGATGATCGTTGTCTCCTTTGATCGTTGTCGTCCAACTTCGTCTTCTATTATGTTGGTTAGTTTTTCGGTCGATTTAATAAACGTGAGGAGAGTAGGCGGTTTTGCGTTTGTGAAGTGGGACATATGATTTTCTTTAGTTTTGTTAACAAATTTTCTTTGACGCATATTATATCCACACTTGGATATAACGAAGTTTAAGTGCGTGTGGGTGTTTTGTTAACGGATGATAAATGTTTGATTTTTATGTTATAGCTACAGTCAAAGGATATTTATGTGGATTTATTATGCTTTCAGTTAATGATAAAGAAATATTGATTAATTAACATTTTTGTACGATGTTCTTGTTCAAGATCTTGTTTATACAACGCGTGTATTAAATACCAATAATTTTTTTAATAAAGCAGTAATGATTACTTTTTTGTTTAATCAACACATTACGGATTTATAAATAACCTGCAATTTTGTCTCGATATAGGTGCATGTTTGATGACAATACAAGGTAATTTTTAATCGTCTCTCTTTACACAATTTTAATTAAATACGAATTTCACGATCCGGCAAAAGAATCCGCTGGTCAATTTAAAAAAAAACTGGAGCAACAAGTATGTGTATTAAAATAAACTTGACCCCTTCCTATACATTTTAAAGTCTCCCTGTACATAAACAACAGGTGCGTGCAGGGTATAATATGTATATTAAAAAAAATCAACATTTATCCATATGGAAACTCTTAACGAGAGGTATATATAAGTATTAAAACATTTCCCGTTATACGTAGTTGCCCGCAGCGTAAATAAAAAATAGATCCCCAACAATGTAACACGGTGTATCCCTCGAAATAAATAAAAAATTCATAATAATTCGAAAAAGACCGCGAAAACCACAAACCGAACTTGCGAATTTGCGATTGCTTAAAAAAAAGGAAAGAAAGAAATACTCGGGAAATCTCGTGGAAGGTGGTCATCGTTTCCCGGTAAGCCCACTATCTAATTGCATGTAATTTCCAATGGGCCAGCATACAGACTTTGTTACCGAGAGAGAGAGAGAGAGAGAGAGCCTGATCGGCATTATAAGAGCCTGTTATACGACGCGAAGGGTGAACGATAAAACTGGGGGTCGTTAACGTTACAACAAGGCTCACTCTCGTTATTACATATTTAACGTATACGCAATAGTGTAAACGCGGCAACATTGTTCAAGCTTGCGACTGAATTTTTCATAGAGATCCCCACCCTAAGGTAGCGTGGGCGGGTACTCGCGTGCACTCCTTTCGCATAAGGCGGGAGTATATGTGTAGTACGAGCCTCCATTGTACGCCGCGTAAATGAATTATGCGAACTCTCTTACGAGGCGGTTTTCTATATACCCTCCAACCGGCTGCTGCGAAACACACACACACGTACACGCGCGCGTACACGTCCATGCATACGTGTACACACCGAGAGATCCTTAAACGCGCAAACTTTGTGCGTTTCGGTGAATCCCTGGCTATATACGCGTATGCATCGTTTCTTTCGTACGTTAATGGGGAGGAATATATATATATATAAAGGGGGTTTTTCATAATCGCTCGACGGGAAATTTTTATGGATATTTTTCGTTTTCGGCACGATATCGTTTGAAACACTTTCTTTCGTGTACGCGTATACGTATGTTGGTTGCAATAAGCTTTTATTGGAATTGGTGGAAAGGATTGTAAGATTCCAAGTTTTTATCGTCAACAGTTTTACGAGGTTTCTTCAAAGTTTTTTTTTCAAATTTTAGAGATCCGCGGACGCCGGATTCGTAATCACTTATTTTTAATGCGAAAACATATAATCTGACATAGTAAGGCCAAAACGAAATAAAGTTTATTGATAAGTAATTTGAAAGCAAAACTAAAACTCTACTTTATAAATATTGATATTAATAAATTAAAGTATGAAATTGTGTATATATCGCCTCGATATGGTAGAAAAAAAGGAAACACGTGTTCACAGATATAACCGTATGCGGATACACTCGTAAAAGTGACAAATGTTAAGCTCGTTATTGCACACTGGGATTCCTATGAGTCATATAGCGGTAGGGAAACTTTTGCGCACGAAGTTACATAGAGATTAAAAAGAAAATGTAAAAAGTAAAATGCGAAAAAAGGGATAAAATACATCTTATCCATTTAAGTTCAATTTAATGGACAGGAAAAATATCATTTTATACTGTAATATACCCTACTCGCGTTCATCCTCTTGCACATCATCTCTTTCCTCGTACTTTCTTCCCTCTCGACAGTCCTATCTTCCTTTTTCTTTCTCTCATTCTCTCTCACTCTGTCCATCTTTACTCAAGCTTGCATACAACTCGGCGAGCTCGTGTTGCGTCGTTAAGTTCCGCTAAAGATCCGCCGCGTGTATACGCACACAATTACACCGCGAGCCGCGCGCATAATAATAATTCGAGCGCATAAGTAATGACAAGTTTAGTGAATGCCCGCGTGCGCGTGTGTGTGTTGAAAAAAAAAGAGAGAGAGAAAGAAAGGACGTAGTTGCTAATAATTTCCGTGAGAATGTTAAAAAAAAACTATTTATTGTTGCGGTATTTTTATTCTTTTTTCATCGTAAGATAGGGTAATTATTGTGTCATTGTCGTATTTATAAACGACTAATCCTATCGTATTCTATAGAATAAAATGGGCTTTTTATTATTTAATTGCGTTGATTGTAATATTCAGTTCTATATATGCACATGGTCGATTGAGTAATACTTGTACATTAAACGTATACTTTAATTGATGAAAAGTTTAATTAAAGTTTATTTTTTAAATATTTTGACATGGTAATACCAGTATATATATTGACCGAAAATAGATGTTTCACTCGCTTGACGAAGAATCATCACTCGGTACAATTGAATAAAATATTAAAAAAAATGATCAAAATTGCAATATTGTATTATATAGTATTATATATGTAATGAGGTTAGAATGTTTTGAAAATTTCATGAATATAAACTAAATTACTGGAAGTATACGACTGCAGTAAAGGAAAACTAGTTGACACGTTCAGTTATATACTATTGGAGCACAGTCAGAAAGTTGTAAGAACAAAGAAATGGAGGTATGTATAATATAACCATCTAAATCGAATAAGAACTACAAAAGCATAGTAAGTAGAATATAAGTTGGAAAAGGCAATTGGATAAATCACGAGAAGGGAAATCAGGGATAAAACGAGACCCTTTGAAATCACTCGAATAAGCGCTAGATACGTGTATACAGGTATATACCTAACGGTCTACTGTAAGTTGGAGGAAAAAAAAAATCAGGCGGCGCATCACGCGCTAGTAACCTCGGTGCATATAAGAGAAAGAAAGAGAAAGATGGAAGAAAAGGTTGAACCGATGCATACAAGGTAACCCAGGGGTCAGACCTCGTGTGCGCGCGGGCGCGCGAGCGCGTTACCATTATCCGTGCGGCGAAATTGTAATGCGCTCGGGTGTACGTGCTGTTATTTAGCCGCGGGCTCGATTTAGTGAAAGAGGTGCTCTCCCTCACTCTATCCCTCTCTCTCTCTCTCTCCTTCTTTTGCGCGCGAGCTTACGTATAACACACTGTTGTCTCAATGTATCTCACTACCGGCTCGCTAGGTAATTGCGCGCCTCGAAGCTTTTTAGCAACGGTTGTCCAGGGTTTGCGGCCTCTTGTCTGTCATTTTGATGCTCCTGCTCTTTGCGCATCGAGGGTTGCCGCAGTATACTATTTATTTTTTCTACATTGGATTAACAGGAGTATGTTAACTTGAGTTAACATCGGTTTTTATTTGTTAATTCAATTGGTCTCGCTTTGATTACACCACAGATCGTGGGTTGATTGTGCCTCCACTTAATTAGATTTATACTAATTTTATGTAACGTATACATAATTGTACATATAAATTATTTCTTTTAATCACGTCAAGTTTTAGTAAGATACAAGTATTTTTATTTTACATTCATTAATATGATAACAAAATGTAAAATTATCTGCTAAAATATTTTTTCGAATTTGTATATACAATATTGCAATAATCTTTGTAATTCCAATTTTTACAAATTCCTGTGAGTATTTGCAAGTAGCTGCGCGATTTACATTTAATGATTGATTTCACAAAGCGATTAACATAAAGATTATCAATTTCAAATACGTTTCTTTACAGAGATTAACAATATGCAAATAATGCTAATTGTAAGTATAAATTATATTTTTAATTTATTCTAAACAAAGTACAATTATTATTTTTAATTAATTTCTAACACTTTACGTTAAATAGTCTAAAGTCATATCAGTTCTCCGTAACATAATATTATTATTAAAATATACACGTGACAAATGAAAATTGGAAAGATTTGCTGAGATGATTGTTTTATACATGCGCCGATAGTACTTGGAAATTTTATTGAAAAAATCTGACTTATACCGACTTAATTAATTAATTGTGTATCTTCTCCTAAAATATATAACCCCTGCAAGTTAATAGTATTCCTCCGATCTATACAGTAAAATCTGTCACGTACCGAAACTATTACGTTTACTGAAATACACTCATTTTTTACTAAGAAAATTATCATATTTATAATTCAAACTCATATATAATATATACTACTTTTTGATCTAACTTATCTATGCAATTTGAATATGAAAAATTATTATGATTAATTTGTCTACAGGTTGTATATACTATTGGGGATTATAATTTTTTGACTCAAATTGTATATGTATAAAAGATTATATGCAATTTATACACTTGCTATATAAAACTTTTTTACTTGCAGGTAGTTGCATTCAATGTTTTTTTCGGTAAGTTTTGGTATAACTATAGTAATTGGTGTTGTAGAAGAGAACTTTAGTGAATACGATTTGTTTTTTCTAAGACAAAGTTTCAATGTATTATAATATTTTAGCCTGTCTGTGTATCTACGTATAATGGATATTTAATCTTTTTGGAATTCACGGTAAATATTTATTATTTAAGAAAAATGAAGCACAAACGAAATTGTTATAGAGCTAAAGAAAGTATACTCGGCAACCACGAGTTTGATAAAATATTTCTTGTAGAAAGTTATTTAAATAAAAAAAAGATATCTATACGACAAACGAAAAAAAGTCTTCAATTGCTATTGATATTGTAAAATAATCGATCAACTCGAATAGTTGCACAACATCAAGACCATAATAAATAAACAGTAAATTTCTGTACATGAATCGAATTCGATGACGAAGCATGTCTATACATACCTCCTGACTTCCGAGTCGCGGCGGCGGGTTTCAATCGTCACATTTCATACAATATATATATATTTTCCTTTCTTTTTGTTTCGAATATGGGAGGGGTTAGACCGATGAAAAGCCAGTCGATCTATCCGACGGAGTCGATGCTCAGTTAATTTATCCGTGTAATTAAATAAGTTTCAAGTGTATATATAAATAGATTCAATTTTCAAGGGGGATCATTTTTTAAGTTTTTTTGGTCGGCATAATAGCAGGGGAAGTATGTCAGATTCTAAAACGGTAGAGTTAATATTGAAGGAAAAAGGAAATCACTCTGTAATCCTATACTAATTGCTCCACACGCGCGGCTTCTTGATACAAGTTAATGTTCTATGAATTTTTTTCAATTTCATATTAACAACTCTCGAGGTGAGTTATAAACGTAGGAAAAATCGTAAATGGCTTTATGTGTGTTCTTCAAAAGGTTAATAAGGTAATGTAAGATTCTTCTTTTTTTATCAAACAAAAATTCTTAATAGGAACTTTCTATTCTATAAAAATTCGAACCTTTCATATTAATTCTAATTATTCATTCTAGCAAATTATATAACTAATCAACTAAACGTATACTAATTTAATTTTAATTGTTAATTCGTTTGCCCTCTCGATTTTAATTTGTCGTTGAATTTTTCTATTATTGATTGATTTATGCAGAAAATTGTCAAATAATAAAGTCGAATGATATCAACGATATCAACGTTAGCTTGATCGTTACTCTGGTTTCCACGTACTCGACGAGGACTGCAAATCAAGCAGACGAAACATTGCACAACTACAGATAGAAGCCGTAAGTTAAAAACATGTATAGTTGCATAGTAATTTCCTCCGCTCTCACAAAAATTGTAACAAATTCTCACTGTTTGAAATAGCAATATATCGACAGCAAGTCGCAAAGATGTAATGAATAACCGAAACTGACAGTAAACAAAACGCGTTCACTACACAAAGTACACTCGATGTAGATATATACATACATATATAAAGCGAAACAAAATGTATTATACATTCCAAGATTAAAATTCAAATAGCTCGCATATACAAAGGTATACTCCACTTAGATTAAACGTTTT
Organism: Theocolax elegans; assembly: GCA_026168455.1. Lineage (NCBI taxonomy): Eukaryota > Metazoa > Arthropoda > Insecta > Hymenoptera > Cerocephalidae > Theocolax > Theocolax elegans. The sequence continues at coordinate 9,438,277 of CM047426.1, read as the reverse complement.
TCAAATAAAAGCTTATACTCAGGCGAAGGAGCCATTATCCGCAAATTAGTACGAACCGGTTCGAATCATCATCGCTTTCTTTCTCTCTTTCTCCTTCTCGGCCGGCACCACGGAAAGAAGCCTTAATCTTGCACGCTGCTGCCTTATTACCCGGGCATCAAACAAATACGTGAATCCTTCTAATTAATTTCCGACGCGCGCATGAAAGCACCGGCTAATAAAAAATCATGGCTTTCAACTCTGATTCATCTTGAGATGCTTCTAGTTTGCAGCTAATAATGTCGTGTATATACCGTTTTGCGCACGCGCAGCTTAATTAAAATCCTTCGTCAAAGTGAGATGGAGAACTACACACACACGCACACTGCACACCCACACAAACGCCCGAGCTTACGTATGAGAATTTTCATAATTCGAATATGACTCAATGCTGACTTTATTAGTTTTACGAGGGGACAATATAGACGGGGACGACGTTGTAATCGAGCTTATCATCTGCGAGAGTTGTATACAATTTTTATGAGGATCCACGTATACACATATACGCGAGACGAGTATTGTAGCGTAGTTTCTTAATGTTTAGTTTTATACATATAATTTCGAATACATTTTATAGTACCGGTTGTCGTATATATTTATATATTGTAAAGGGTCTAGGAAATGTAGTAATTGATGCTATAAGGTGATAAATTGGCAATACATATGCTAAATTACATTTATTACTCAATGATATTTTAATTATTTTTATCTAAATACTTTTTAATTAATTTATTATTCATACTTATATTTTATTGCGCGAGTTGGATGTTTCTATTGTATTCTAAGCCTTGTATACGTCTAACGATTCATTAAATGTGTGTGCGTCTATATTTTTGTGTAACGTTGGCAAATTTAGCAGTTTCTGTTTATTATGCTGAAATAATCGAGTACTGGTATCAAATCAATAGATCAACAATAAATACACGATGTAAAAATATTTGTCGAGTGTAAGACAAACAAAAAGTTGAAGTTCGAACCACTCGAAACGGAACAACTTGTAAGGCTAATATGGTGATCCCCTTGTATCTACAAAAAACCTCGAGACCAAACATTTACAATCTTTTTCCCTCTTTCTCTCCTAGTTAATAAATCCATACTTATACATATGGTAACTATTCACCGCTATATCCCACATCCAGTTGCTGCTCGAATTTGAAAGGCGCGAACGTTTACATAACGCTGGTCAAATTCCCCGAAATATCTCAAATTTATTATCGTGCAAAAAGTTAAGCCAAAGGTCTATATATACGTATATATAAGCCTGTGTATCGAGGATGCCTCGAAAGTTACTTAAGGAACGTTAAGGAGGCCTTAAGAAATCGAGAGGCGAACGAAGGTGCGAAGAGGAGTGCACACAGAAGAGACCGAAGGGAACGAGGAGGCTTCGGACGAAGATGAAAAGATGAAAGGCATTCCGCCTTGAGCCTCCGCCGCCGCCGTGTCTGGTCATCAACACCCGAGTCTCGGTTCTTCGTTCGTTCGTCTTCGTCTTCGTCTTCTTCTTGTTCTTCTTCTTCTTCTTCTTCTTACCTCGACCATACCCTTAGGCTATGGGCACACTTACATATATACCGAACTGCCTATAACTAACGCGCCGCGCTTCAAGTAAGTGAGAGAATGAGGGAGTGAGACCGAGAGAGCGCGAGAAAGAGCGAAAGAGAGAAAGAGAGAGAGAGAGAGAGAGAGAGGTACAAGACCTCGGCTTGATGGATGAAATTCCTTCTTTGCTCGAGGTTCGTCCTCGTCTCCCTACGGTTCGCGAAACCCCGCAAAACTGAACCAGAAAATATTAGCCGGCAACAATTCATATAATGCAACCATTCAACGATCATAGGGGTTATATTTAAAAATTACTTTTCATTTATTTCATATTAATTTAACAAGGTGTAATGTAACACGACAACCTGGGATGCTTCATGTATAAGTTTGCATTTATTTGATTTGGCTTAAGATATCCTGGATTTATACTCATGACCGAATTTCGTATTGAAAACTCTTTTGTACACTCAATGTAAATTTGGATTATAATAACAGTCTCCTTTTAAAAACTGATGCAATAGTGCCAAAATATAAAAAATTAATACGTTGAATATTTAATAGATATATGATATTTTCAATTAATTATAATATGAGTAATAATAATAATGATGTAAATGTAAACAGCAATAAATTTAAATAAATTATTAAGTGCAGTATTCCTGTACTAAGAACATAACATTTCGATAGCACAATTCACAAAATACACAATACACTGCACATTAATAAACCTCTGTAACAACGAAAAAAGACTTGAAAGAAAATAAGCATAAACTGTTAAATTTAATTATTTATATATACAAGGTACAATTTTACAAACTCTTTTCCCGACGATTTTCCAATTATTCATTTACATCCAATTATACATATTTCATCGTGTATATTTTATTGTATTCGTAACGCAATTGTGAAACATTAAAACGTTTATATAGCCTTCGGAACAAATACGTACAGCGCGCGCGTGTAAGTTTATCTTCCAGTTGAATGAAAAGTCAACACGTGGACGTATTATTCTATATCTATAATGTGCATTGAATGGTTATTCAAGATTTATACATAGGTGTATATGTATGTGTGTATATATATATAGGTATAAACCTTTAGTTTTGAAATAGTCAGACTATTATATGTATTTCAACTGCCCTGGATTTTGTGGCCCAAGCTCGCGATTGCTTTTGGCACATCGCGTGACTTTAATACGATACCTTTCCAACCAGAGTTTCACGAGAGTAAATGTATTTTTCTTAATAACGAGCAATGTATTTTTGTGCACGATTCTCAAACTCCCTGCAATTTGAAACAATTTAATTTTGAATACACGGTATTATATACACACAAGAATTGATTCTATATGTAAATATTAAAGGATTTTGCAAATAAAATGTATATATCTGTCTATACGTATAAAGTTTTATTCATAAAGTATATAATATATTATTTATTTTACTGTGTATTCTAGAAAAAAATGTGTGTGTGTGTGTGCGCGTGTGTATTAAAGAAGGTCAGACATATTTTATCGATCTAGCAGTATCACACAGTCCAAATAAAAACCATTATTTATTTTTATACATTTAATTGCATCGGCGTCCAGACGAAACTGGAATATCTGCTTCTGATTCTTAGTGGAGATATTAAATTAAGCGCGTTTGATCAAGTTGTTAACACATGTATATATAATGCATATAAATAAATAACCCTACCTCGCCGCAAAATCGATTTTACGTTATATGTCCTTTTTTCAAATCCAAATACTTATTTTACGGTAGATGCTTTTATATAATTCCGTTTTTCAATGTATCGCTTTAAAAATTCGTACTGTAATTATTTGTGTAGCTATCACAATATGAGCATTGAAAATTGATTTGCATAGTTATTATGCCAAAATGTTAATCTTAGTAATATCTGTTGTAAAAATTAGTAGCGTAATGTATTTAGATGTTAGATCAGTGAATAAATCTTAGAAATATATAAAACGTCACAGTCTACATGTTTTTACTGTCCAAAAAAAATTTCCAATTACAAATTATAATTTGCTAAACGATGAAATAATTAAAAAACCATTACAACTCCGTTTCTCCAAACGAAAACAAAAGAATTCTCTTATAGAAAACCGTCAAACCCAAATTATCGCTTATACTCCGTTTTTTCGACATTATTAAAAGGTTAATAACCCATACTAAGGAGCTTAGCACAATACCCCCCTTTTTTATGTATAATAAAACCTGAAACTAACGCATTAAAAGAATACCGAAAGCCAAAGCTGAAATGAAATCTATTAAAAGTGAGGATTACACGAAAAACAGGTGTAAAAATCTAATCTCACTCCTACCTACCGTCGGCTAATCAAATTCGATACCGTTTTTTTCATTCGGTATACCTACGTATATATATATATGTAAGATATAGCTTCAAAAGCGGTAGCACCGCGTTCGTATAATCCGGGACATTTCGTTCTTTATGTATGCAGTGTTTATTCACGGGAGCTTGGCTAAGGTGTTATGAATATTCGAATTTTTTCGCTTCGAGTCGCTTTTTACATTTTAATCGGGTACCTTTTTTTCGGGGTCCGGGTGCCATTACCGTCAACTCTCAACGCTATTTTTTCGGAGGACGAAGATCGTTAATCCATAATGAGGATCCTCGTATAGCACTTGTGCTTTTTAATGGATCTTTTTTTTACTTTTTTATTTTTACGTTTTAGTAAATCACGCGATTAAAATAGTTAAGATTTATAATCGATACCCCGGCTTTCTTTCTTCCGCGTTTAATATTAATAGTTACAAGTTTAATTTATATAGTCATTAGTCATTATAAGCAATTTTATAAGTATGTTTTAAAATTTAGAGCATTTAGTTAATAAGTATTCCAATTCAATTTATTAAACTTTTTAATACGTGTAAAATTAGGAAGATACGTTAAAAATTATACATTTTAGGCAATCGCTTCTATTTTTTAAACACGCGCACGTGTCGTTCTTTATTATTTTCTTAACGACGCAAATTATACGGATTTATCGATTTCATATGATGTACATTATATAAACCCGTGTATAATGTGCGGCTGATTCTTCAAAGTGTTAATGTATTAAAGTCGAATAAATTTTAAAGTCCCGTATCGAAAAGGTATTACCGCTTCTGTTAACACATGTCAATTTTATTTATAGTATACACATATTTGAATCAAATAAAAATGGTTTTAGTATATACCTTTGAATATTCGTGATTGTTTTTTTCCTTGTCATCTATGTATATAATTAATTATTTTATTTGTCCCGAACGGATGAAACGATTTGTTAAAATTAAATATTTGTAATTTTTGTGTGATTCTTTTTCTTTTACTGTCGTTATATATATTAATAGGTGAATACACACATGTAACTTTACTTATTATATAACTATATATCATAATGTAAATTATGTATAAATAATTATCTCGATTAAATAATGTCTAAACTAAGTTTTTTCAAATGAGCAAATTTAAGTTTTGCAAAATGCTAATATTACCACATCATTCGCAATAGCAATCGACGTTCGGTTAGTCACACCCGTCGGAAGTATAACTCTCGGCTTCTGCAGACTTATATAACCATTTTTTCTGATGAATAATGCTATTATTCATCAAATAAATAAATTATTAATGATTAAACATATTTATTATAAAAGATTTTATAAATGTAAAATATATATTATGTTACAAATATTAATTACCCGATGAATCTTCAATTTTTGTGTATGTTTTCGTAGGGTCATTGAAAAAAATATTTATTAATATTTTCATCGAGATAAACTCATAGTTATATTAATATATTTTACAGTTTAATAATAACTGACACCTATTATGTCGTAACATTGCTTGAAGTAATCAAAATGGTTTCGATTCTACTGTATAAACCGTCCTATATATCTTTTTATAAAAAGAAACGTGTATAATAAAAAAATAGTCTAAACCTTACAAAAAATAAAAATAAAAAAAATACGCGATAGCTTATTTCCTCGCTACCGGCAAAGCGATAAAGAAAAAGTCAAAAACGTTTGCATTCTAAACGCATCCAAGTATATACGTAAGGCAATCATCTCTAACAAAAGAGTAGCGCAAAGTGTGTCCATCCCAAAAGAATAAAAACAGAGTATAAAATGAGGAACAAAACGTTACCTGCCGCGGTATTTATAAAGGCAAAAAATACGCAAGAGCGCGTGATTTAACGGTCGAAAAAGGCGTCCGCGGATCAAAACGTTTTGATCGATTCGTCATCGTCTTGGTTGGAGGAGAAGACGTTTTGTTACGGATTTTTCAAATCATATCTCACGCCTGGTTTTTGCTCGCGGTATGGCCAGCCTCACGAAAATTTAATTAACGAACCTCGAAAAGAGCCCTCGCCACGCCTCGCCGCATCGAGAAAATGAAATTAGAGCAAAAACCTCGGGGGTTCACGAGAAAAAAGAAAACCCGTATACTTCTATATATATATATATACATATACCTATATATAACGAAAAAGAAGGCATCCTGAAAAAAGCGTAACAAGAAGGTGTACGCGCGCGCGCGCGAGCTGTTACACGGAATCAGATCGTATACCGACGAGGGTGGTCGATGACTTGCATGGCCTTTCTCCTTACAAACTGGAGAAAATGGCGGATGTATTGTGTCAATTTACCACTTGAACGAGGAAATTGCTCGTACTGTCGTTCACTTTTTTCTCCTTCTTTTTTTTTCGACTTACCTGACTTTTATATAGGTGTTTTTACGACGACTTGGTGTCGATGACTGCCGTAATTGACGAAGATTTTGAACCTGTGAGAAGAAAAATCTTACCTTTTCGGTTGCTTTTATCTTTTACCGAATTATTTTAAATCTCCTTCTCTCACTAATTGACTTAAACTCCTTTACTTCGCGGAGAAATTTCAAATGTTTGGATTTTCATGAAATTCGTCTACAAAAAAAATTGTAAAGAATGTTGCTGGAAGGATACCATTTGAAAAGATGACTTCTCCAATTAGCCAATGAATGAAAGAAGTTTTAACGTACGTCCGATATTATTTTTAAATCATAAACTGAATAAAATGTTAATCCATCTGAAATCTTTTCATTGTAAACAAGTATAATTTTATCATCATTAAAATAAAAAACACAATTACTATATATGTATATTCAAAGCAAAACTAAAAATCATCAGGATATAATATATTAATATGTATATGTTTAGTAAAATAAAAAAGACCCGATATAGTGTTCGATTGATCATCGTTATTTATTCTCGCTGTCGGTACTTGTCTAAATAATAATAATATGTACAATAATTTATATCGCATTTCATTGTTTCCTCTACATTTACAAATACTTTTAATACGTTTCTTGAATACACGCTCGCTGTATAGCGGTAATAGACAACAAGAGCGCAGTTACACAATATTTTCGCTTCCACATATGTATATATATATATACGTATCCTCTGCGAATTTTAGAGAATATACATATATAGATATATATATATATTTATATACATGTATGCATGTATGCATGTATGTATGTATGTATGTAGGTATGTAGTAAACGTTATATGTAGGCGATGCTCTGCATTTTTTTTTATAAATACGGCTCCTTGTGTGTATATGTGTGTACTCGTGTCTTTACTTCTTTGTTGTCGTATAGGGATAGCATGGGTAAAAGGGGAGAGAGAACATCACTATAATTCATGTTGATCAGCTAAGTCTACTATACGCCGCATAATACACAGATGTCGCTGCGGTACAATAATGACGCGCTAACCGAATACATAGGTATATACTTTTTACTTCTCGTTTCCATATTCGACAAATTGGCTGCCTTTCGTCTTTAAGACACTTACATGATATACATCACAATAGGACTTTTTTTTTTTACAAAAAGAGGGTGTACACCTTTTCGCTTATTCGTATCACCTCTTTATACATATTGCCAGTTTACGAAATTTCATATTACATATAATGTAGAATGAATATCCGCTGGAGTATGTAGATCCTCTTTGTTTTCACTTGGTCGTACGAATTTTTTTTATTTATTTATCGAATGGTAAAGTAAGTGTAGCAATTTTATTAAGATTATTTGCTTTTAAATAGCAATCTTGTTAAATCAATATAAATTTTTACTTTCCTTCAGTTATACAGAATCGTAATTTTTAGTGAGATAGGACAACTTTACAAGTTAATAATAATCATTAATGTTGATGAGTATATTGTAAGCACTTTCAACGCGTGATAAAAATTCCTTTCAGTGAAAATCATCTTCTTAAAAAAATGAGAACACCGAAAGTCAATTCTGTCGCGAAATTCTCGTTAAGCAATTAATAAGTCGATAGGAAACAATAAGTACAAGTAAAAGTTGGTTAAACAAAATTTCTTTTCAAAAGCCTTCTTGCAAGTTTCCTCCGATCGTTATTCATCACAGCAAACCTTATATACACACAAACACACACACACACACATGTATATAATATATATATATCGGCAAAATCGTCCGACGCAAAGTAGAAGCCGAACGTATATACCTCCATTTTTGCTACTTTAAGAATCTTCTCATTTTTCTCTCCCTTTCTCACACACACACATACGCGCACACACGCACACAGTCGACTATAAGCGAGTAAACTCAAAATATTGTTTGCGACCGCGCTTACACAATGAAACGTTTTTTTTTTCACTTATGTTTTATCAAAACAGCCATGATTATTTTATTTTAATTTTAATATTACAGTCAGCGATTTGCAAGTTTCGCAAAATGGAAATTTGCATATTGCAAAACATAGGTTTACTGTACTTGTCCCATTCTCTTTTGTAAGAAACGAAGAAAAATTCGTAACTTTGTTAAGAATTTCTCTTCAAATAGTCTCAGGACAATATGAAATAAAAAAACATATTTATATATTGTTCAGGGTCTTAATACTTTCAAGTATGTTCCTTATTAAAAATCCTCGAAAAAATCATCTTTATATATGCTGTTCGGTTTTTAATAGACTGGACACTTCGATTTTTGTAATTTCTATGAATAATTACAAGTGTGCCCTTTTATTTGCCGATAAATTTCTTTTTTTTTCGAGCTCCTTAAAATCGTTTAACTAAAACTATCTACAAAAATGATAATTTACATTGTTTAGTGAAAATTCATAAACCCATCCATTCTAAAACAACGTCATACCATTTGAATACTTGAAAAAAATAGATTGCTTTACTATCGTACAAAGAGAATTGTTGAAAAATTTAGTAAACAGAAAAAATGTACAAGATTATACCTTGTAGTTTAATATTGCATGGATAGTATTTTTGATAATAATTTTCAATCGATTTTCTACAAGTATTAAATCTTTTTATAGTACTTCATCCGCTTCGGTGTAAGTTTCGAGTCGATAATTTTCACGCATGCGAAAAAAAGTAGCAGGACCTCGTTTCGGATGCTTCATTGAATATCGCGCGCACGATTTAATCGAGTTATTCTCATTTCACATCAGTCGAATCAAGGTTGAAATTTCGTATGGTTGTAATATATAATTTTACTGAACTATTCAAGAAAATCTTAGAATAAAAGTACTGAGAATATTAATTTACGATTTAACGTTTTGTCTTAATAATTATATGAAATAACAAATTTTTTTCTAAAAGTTTCTTAGATATCTAATTATTCTGATTTGAACCGTAAAATAGAGATCCACACCTAAACATAATATTTTTGGCATTCTATACAAAGTATTTGTATGTAAAATTTGTAAAATTTTAAGTACGCATCGATTGAACGCAACTAAAATTGATGTCTATCATTACCGTAATGAAAAGTAATAGCACTACGAAAAACTCGATAGTCTGGAATGTGCACACGTCGAAGCATCATCATCAGCCGAAGTAGTATGAGTTTAGCCAACTGCAAAGGTAAAACCGAGTCATACACTCAGGTCGATAGTTCGTTTAAAACCCCAAGGGAAAACTGAAGAAAACACAGAACGAATAATTGCAAGTAAAGGTCCTCTAAGTCGCGGCTCCATAACTCGGCCTTTGATGAGTAGTTTCAGCCAATCCCGGTTGAACTGGAAATCCTGCAGCATAAATAGGTCGAGGCATCGAAAGTACAAGCTTCCTATCTTCGGTCCTCTCCTGTTCATCCGGCGCAATGATATTCTCGATAGTAAATGGTTTTTTAGCCTTCTTTTGGCTAGTTTGCTGCCCGGAGATCTGGTGTGCCGTTGCCGCGGCCGGGTATCCGTCATCCCTAGGATAATACGCCCCAGGATCCCGGAAACCCATAGGTGCACCATCAGCTTCGTGGAGCCTCAAGTCGGCAGCATAACTCCCTGGACTCGCGGCGAACGGGCCGCCCAGAGGTGAGAAGCTCCAAGAAGCTGCGGATTGAAGTAGCGCAGCGGTTTCAAATGCTCCGGCCGTTACCGGAGGTGGTTCACCTTGCCTCGTTTCAGGATTTAAGAGGTAGTAGCTAGGGCAAGGAGTCGCGTCCGTAGGGAAGCTCTGACTCGCAGCGGCTGCAGCCGCCAACATCATCCGCCTTTCCTGCATCTCCCAACGCATCAGATCCTCGCGAAGTCGATGAAGATTCGCTGGACTCAAACCACCGCCGGTCGATGCTCCAGCTGGAGGTAATGCCGTGTGCTCGAGGGTGCCTGGTGTACCGAGTTCCGTGCGGGGTGGTGGCATCGCTGATGCTAGAGCTTGCAATTCCGATTTTAACAGCTCTTTGTCCGGTTTGTGGAGCTTGAATCGCTTGCGCCGCCGCAAGAGACTTCCGTTCTCGAACATCGACAGGGCTGCCGGGTGGAGGGCCCAGTACGCTCCTTTACCTGGTCGGTGTGGGCCCCGTGGCACCTGCAATCATTAACAAAATACCACTATCGTTAAATTTAATAAATACTTTATCAAATCTTCCAACACTATTAGACGATTTTTACAGACCTATTTCAACATTTAAATTATAACGATATAAGCTAAAAAATATATAACTAATTTATTATAAATTAATCTGCTCTATATCTATTTAATCTGGGCAAACCTTTATGTATCCACCAACGACTTTAATAACGTTATACAAATATAAATATCATTTTGTGCTAATGAAAATGTAAACAATATTTATCATCATTCCACTTACAAATTTGCAAATAAATATCTATTTTGTTTGAAGAAAATTCTCTCTTTTATATGTACGTTTTCCTAGAGTACCGCGAAATACAAAGTTAAAATTAAGTATTATCATAACGAATAAAAACAAGCGTTATATACATTTGTTATTGCTGCATATATTAATACTAACGTTTAAGAGATAAAGCTAACTTATACTTAAAACAAAATAAATTCTAAGTTATCTTCGAAACTTTAAACGTGATCTTACAAATCCAAAGAGTAACTTTCTGTTATATCAACGTCATAAATGCATAAGCTTATTTTAATGAGGATTAATACGGCTTTTAGTTTTCGTTTATTTGCAAGGGTACGCACACAGCCATACAAAATACAATGTATTACGGATCAATTTACTCAAACAATTTATGGGCGAATCATCAAGCTGCATTTAATATTATAAAATACTTCTACGTATAAAATAAATATTTCACGATTTTAAAATTCTTAAATAACATATATTACTATATGAAAAAGATGTACGGATATTAGCTTTATTCATAAAAATTAGCTAAGAATAACCTGAAAATATACCACCTGCTTTGTAAAGTTAAAAAATTTAATGATAAAAAAGAGTACCTCCGATTCCACGAATTTGACCTCAAATTAGTTGAACTGAATATTATAATGCAAGTTTCAACGAAATAGTATTAAAAAATTCAACGCTATAAAGATATTGACAAAGTCCATGGTGTGTGTGTGTGTGTCTGTATACATATATATATATATATATATATATAGCGTATTACATAAAATAGAAAGTGTACACTGGTATAATTTCATTTAAAAGTTATGAACACGCGCCTTGTTTTATTCAACCGAGGAAAAACTCGATCGTAACTGGCTATTAATGTGCTAACTACCGTGATTTTCATTTGACTAAAATTTACCGTATACATACCTACGTTCCATCTCGCTATAGAAAATTTACAAAGAGTGCGCTCTTTTTTTTTGTTGTTGTTGTTGCTTACCGACTCTTCCGTAAGCGTTAATTGTTTGATCGTATTTTAAAAAGCTAATAAAAAAACTTTTCTCGGAGCGTTTAAATTAATTGCGGGTAATATAGCGGCGCGTATAGACGAGAGTTCAATTTAGAGTTACGAAACTCGAGTATATACATATACGCTTGTGTATATTTTATTAAAGGCTTTTATATACCGCCTTATGCGTGTATTCATATATATACACACACTCATACATACAACAACCGAGTATGAAAAAAAACTTTTACTTTTCGTTGGAAAACGCATATTTGACTTCGGTAGTCTTATAGACGTTAACTGCAAGGCTTGTTATCCGGGATTCTCTATTTTTTTTTCCTTCTCGCATAGACAGATAGTTCATAAAATTTTGTTTAAATGGCGAATGTCGAATGGAGGATTTTTCATGATCTTCGGCTCGTTAACGTTTTAGTGTTTGTATTATTACGCAATAAAGAATTAAATGCAAATATATACCGCGTAAAATGTAATTTTGAAATGTGTATTTGAAGATACACTGAAAAAGGCTTAATAGGGATATATTTACGTGGTAGTACTACTTCTGTTGCTCCAGCTGCTGCTGTTGCTGCTGCTAAGTCAGATTTTAAATGCCTTATTCATTATTTTTCAATTGGTTAATATTTCAATTATTGCTTGTTTTATGAAACTTCAATTATACGTACATTGTATGTACACAAATTGTGAAATTCTTCGTCGATGCTGAATTCTATGAGTATATTGAAAATTTTTTAAATTTTCTATTACTACTGTAAAATATATATGTATATAATTATATGATATTTCTTGCAGTATTTATAAGATTTTAAACGATACTTTAGAATTATAATATTGCAATATCGTCTAATCATTTAACAGTTATTCTATAAATCTATCTTCAACATTGAAAATAACGTTAGAACATATCTATAAAAATTAATATTTGTATCGATTTATTTAAAAAAAGTATATATTTTACTCGAAAAATATTTATGTCTCAAAAATCTATCGTAAGGTATATTGTTCACTTCTTAAATATTAGTTTTATATACACGGTCAAAAATATCCAAACTGGTTTCACAAAACGTTCACTTATTTGATCATTCTTTTACATACATTTTTAACTATCTTACAATAATTAATCGACTGTATATTTAACTGTGTTCGATAAAATTTCGTTTCATTATAGACTAACGCGTGTCTTAAGAAAATGCAAGATTAATCAATGCATAATATTAAACAATGGTATTTATAAATATACTTGTACATATATTAACGATCGAAAATAATCGATAAACAATATACAATATAACTCTCTATAAAAATGCGCACAATGTGCACCAAAATGACAATCCATTGAGTAAATAAGATAATAATTGGGAACTCGTTACTTAATTACCGCCAACACTCGAGCGGTGCGTTTCGCGATACGATCGACTGCGTGAGGTAATTGCGCAACTAATAACAATTACACCGGAGACAATGACAGCTGCTACGTCACTCGCTCCCGAGTCTTTTTCACGCCATATTGCCGCTCTTATTATCATTTTTTCGGCATATACATCGCCACATACTATATATATATCCCTATGCACAATGTTGAAAATCTCAGATTTATTTGTTCGCGTATTATTTCATCCGTTGTGACAAAATTTTCTTGTATATTGATTTACGTTATGGGCTATTGTTAAGCCTCTTTTTTGTTGAACTGTTAACTTAACTTTTAGCAATCATTATACGTTCGTAAATTACACTTGTCGGTATGCTAATATTAATACAAAACAAATAAATACATGCACGTATATATATACATACGTATGCATATATATCCGCACGAACAATGAATAATTAATGAAATTAATTGTGGAATATATACGATGTATTATAAACAACAACTGTTTTAACTGTTTTATACGTGTATGCACAAGACAACTAAAAATAATAGCCACGATGATAAAAATTAACTAAACACAGTTTCGTGCTTTTCGGTAATTCACTAAAACGCAACGTTTTCAGGTGTACTTTACCAACAAGTATAAAAATGCATTTTTATACCCTACGGTGTAAATTCAAAGATAATACTGTAACGTTAATTATGCACACAGGCTTATCTCAATTTAATACATCGTGTATTATTATAATACATTGCTGTATACATTTCTTTTTTTAATGTGAATCCCGCGCTCGTTACACATATACATATATATATACAAAAATTACCTCGTATTAATTTCATTTTAATTAAAATTAATTATTGTTGATCGCGTCATGCAAATTATATTTTTATGCCACCTTGAAATTTGTAGTTCGTTGTACAATATATTCTATATATATATGCACGCTTGTTTACATAGAAACAAAGTTCTAAATTGTATGTATTTAACTTATTATTATATATAAAAGCAAATGGAGATCATAAATATTATCGTGTAGATCGAGAGTAAACTGTACATTAACATGTATTTAAATAATGCACCGTGGTTATTAATATTTATTTAACTATATATATTCATAAAGATATATTTGATCAATTAAAAATATAATACATATAATAATTATATTACATGTTTCATTTTTCCTTGAAGATAAAAACAAATGATACATTATAGAAGAATAATCAACTGTTTTCCTTCGTAATGTCGTAATGACCAAAGGCGAATCTAAAAACTATTAAAAATTACGACAAATAATTAAACGTTACTTAACAAAACTACTGTAAATATATATGATTGTAGTATCCTAAAATGTACTATTCATTTAAAAACGTCGTATTATAATTTCAACTTTTACGCTATACGTATTTTTTTTTTTACAACTTGAGATTCGTAATTCGTATGTGAAGCTGAACTACTGGCAAATTACATTGTGTACTTAAATAATGTTTTCGCAATAATTTCGAGGCATCAGTGACGTGATATGAAAAATTCAACTCACTTGGATTACACAACTTGCAAAGCCGCATGTATATATATAAGAAATTCATCGGAAATTGCACGCTGGGCTATATACACGAGTCTAGCCGCGTGTAATTTAGGAAGCGAATATTCATTTTAAAGAGACGCGGAATGAACCACGCGGAGCTTGAAATTTCCATATTCTCGCTAAGTAAATATACACACACTTTCACTGCTGTGTGAAACATTTTTTATTTTATGTGGTTCAAATGGTATTTCAGTTTTTTTTTTGTTTGTCAAATCTGAAGTTTGACTATAAAGGCTAAATTTTTTGAATCTAGAAGTAAGATCGTTTATTTTCTCTCTAGACAACATTTCTCAGTTTAAACCAATTGCTACAGTAGTTTCGAAATTTCTTACTTTAAACAAACTTGATATTATTTCCAGAGTTGTTGATTTTTAAAACGTAAAATAATGTAAAATGAATCAATGAATAATTTTGCGACGTCAACGCGTTGTTTCTGTTTTTAAAGAGAATTCTTAAATTTATTTAATAATTCTTATTTATATTATTTATTAATAATAATTAATTTATAGTACGTTCTATGCGTTATTAAATTAGTTGTATGTAATATAATGATAAAATGAGTTAAATCTAACATAATGTAATTTCATTACCAAATCACTTGTTTTTACTTTATACTGACTGATTGACGACAGTATAAGTGTTTGTTACGTCATTCGATAAAATGATTAACCTCAGTAGAATAAAAAGTGTAAGGTAAATAATACTAGTTAAATAAAAGTTAACATATTGTGCAATTAAATGTAGTATTTAATGAATCTACTAAACATACCGTGAAAATATCGTGTTTTAACGAACAAATTATTTTTATAAATGTATGTATTATACCTTATTACTTGTCTGTATTATATAGAATCCAGTATCATAATCCAACCCATCAATAACCGGTATATGTAAGTAATATCAAAACTATAATGTATATATATATATGTACAAACCTCTGAAAATTGCATCGAATAAAAAAAAATCTCAACACTACTTCGTGATCAACTTGTATAAATATTACAATAAATGCACGTTTACGTATAGCATATCTCAAGCAGACGACATAATTCAATTATTAACGCGCGATTTATGCAAATCGTATATATGCAGTGCTACGAAGGGGGTATATATGTAATTGGCCAGTCTCTCGCGCCAATGAAATTCCTTGGAGCGTCGGCCCGTGCGTCCGCAGGTGCGAAACAGATGGCTTGTGCAGTGTATCGCCGCGTAATCATACTTTGCGTGAGCTCATAGGAACACCTTGCGTTCAGCTCTTTCTCGAATATATAGCGTTGCAAAATTTGCGTATTTCACTGGGGTAAAATGGAGGATGATTCTTTCTTTTTTTTTCAAAGGAGAGGCTGGAAGAATATACGGTACGTCTCTCTTCGACGAAAAATATTGTCTAGCTGTTTTTTTTGTATTGTGTACACGAGCTGTTATACGTTCTTAATAGATAGGTGAATGTATAAATGTATTTCAAATTCAGTCGATAATCTCAACGATAACTTTCTTTGTGTATACGTTCTGTATTTTAACACTGAATATCTATTAAAGGATTTCCAGTATTTACTTTTCTTATTTATTTTAATTATTAAAACATATTATACTACTATACTATGCACAGATTATTTGTCGTGCGTTTATTGGTTATTAAACTATTACAACTATGTTTTAGAGTGTGAAATATTTTGTATTAAAATTATTATAATTATATTAGACGCGTGTTAATTAATGTTACTCCTGATGCGATAAGGCTTTTAATTACTTACATTTATTATAACTTTGCTTATACATACAAAAATTTCTACAAAAAATTTGTTTTTAAATATTTCTAAGAAAAATTATATTACGAAAAAAAACTCTGCTACATTTCAAATTTAACGAGTAATTCAAATGAAGGATAATTGCTTTATTAATATAAAACTTGAACTTTTAAAAGTAAAGTTTCCTGATAATTATATTAAATTTCACATGATAAAAAAGTGTATATAAAGCTGAAAAAAGAAAAAATAACAATGAGCCAATCGAGGTAAGGAATAAAACGGATCGATATGTAACCAGTAATACGAAAGCTCACCCTCTATATACATGTATACATATATAAACATGCGCGCGTACACACACACACACACACACGTATACGTATACATATGCATCCAAGAAGCGAAAAGCTAATAAACTTTCTCACGCACGAAGTCTCTATCGCTTTGGGCCGATTAATCCGAGACACCGCGAGATCCCCGTCCCTCAAGTTCTATATATGCACCGACGCCGTCAAATTGGTGGCGTGCGCGAATCGACCGACGGCTCGACTCGCTTTCATCTCTTTCTTCGTGCCTTCGTGCGCCAAAGGGGTCTCGCTGATTTTGCTTCCTTCGACTCTCAATATATAGATGTATATGTACAAAACACAGTTTTACCTATTCTTTCGCGTGCAGTTTCTATCTCTCTCTCTCTCTCTCTCTCTCTCTCTCTCTCTCTCTCTCAAGTGGATTTTCGAGAAATTCAATTTCATTTTCCTTAGCGTGTTTGTTTAATTCCGCGGGTGATGGATTTCGAATACGATTGTGTAATCGATTGATAAATTAGTGGATCGATCGACGGATAGGTGAAGTTTCAGGTGGTACTATTAAATACAGGTTCAGTATTTAACATTATTTTTACCAAAATAAGGTATATATAAAACTATATTGAAAAATTGTAGAACAAAATGTAAGTTAATTTAGTGAAGTAATTCCTTTAATATCCTGTCGTAATGCATTATACTAAGGATCATGGAGTGTCATTATTAATTACAATAATTATGTTTTAAATATATTAAGTTAAACAAATTAAATAAAAGTTAATATATAATAATAGATGTTGTTTATAGAATAAAAAATATTTTTTATAAAATTAAAATCATGTTTTTTCCCTTAACTATAAAGTAATTATTTTAAAGAAAAGGAGGTAAAAAGTGTTTCCAGTTCCTTCTTAAGATTTCTTCTATATATTGTATTTGTCCGTTTAGTAGAATGAAAATAGCTGTTCCATATGTTACAGGTTACCTTACAATGCTAATCTTAGCCTTATAGAAATCGCTTTAATTGTGTAAATCAAAACCGAAAAGTATACATATCCATTAAATCGGCACTAAAAATGTTTTTGATAAATTTTATTCTGATATTAGAAAATAGTATTTATCATTAGAAATACTATTTGAAAGACGAAAACAATCAGCTATAATTTACATTATTAAACGAGTGATTGATCCTTCATAATTGTGAGTTTAGTGTACCACAAGTACTGGAAACTGAATTAAAATACATTTGAGCGTATACGGTAATTTTGTTAAATAGAATATGACAATAAATTAATGTGTTTCGTTTAAACATAATGACATGTTAATTTCTATAGAAGATTTTGCATAAAACTTTTTTAAACGTAAATTACTCTCAAAGTTTACTTATATCTTCAATAAACACAAACTTTTTCTTTTATAAATTAAGTACGAATATATATTTACAGTTTAACCTTATAGTTTCTTTTACTGCAACATACGGTTCGAAAAAGACTAAAGAAATGATAGCCTTACAAACTTTACTTTTGTATACTTGTACATCCACGTAGGATGCACTTATAAACAAGACTCCAATAAAATTAATCTTTTATTTATTTGTTTAATAGTAGTGTAAAAGTTAAATAAATAAAATTGAATCAAGGTATTATTTTCCATTACGTTAATTGCATCAACTTAAATAAGGGGTACATTTCATATTGCATTTTTTATTAATAAGTTTATATATAAATATCTGATTTTTTTATCTGAATTATTTTTTTCATAAATATTTACACTAAATAAAAGTCGAAATAATCGTAACAATTTGAAAGACAAAAACTAATTTAAACATATTAAATTCCACGAATAAATTTGAGCAATAAATTACAAGTATAAAACACGAATTGGCTCTGTCTCTCTCCCCCTCTGAATATACATTTATTAAAACCATATATTAAAGTTGGAAGCTTTTTCTAATTAGCTCTAATTTGAAAACACTCCGCGGTGATCGTATTATATACCTCGAGGCGACGCACGAGTGATATTTCTATCAAACTCGCGCAATACGCCGACAGCGATTTCAATATTATAATAGGAAAATTATGCAACACGAATTATGCAAAATAAAAAAAAACGTCCATACGTAAATCCCTCCTAATACTACTGGTTTATATAAAAATCTCTATATATCTATTCCCGCGCACGTTTTTCTATTACAATTAACATGGGAATTTATGTTACATTTATTTATCAAGCACGAGTATTTTAATTTTTTAGCAATTCAAATGTTTAAATTGTTAATTGAAACCGACGCGAAAGTAAGAATAGATAATTAACTCAGTGTTTGTATTGCAAAATTCGCGAATATAAATATATGTATATTTTATATATATATTATATATATATACACACGTAATAATTTAATTTGCGATAACGTTGGTAATTAATGCTATGCAACGCATTATCTTTTGATTTACAGCGCGTCGGCGTGTGTGTATATATACACACGTATATGAACATTCTGTACGTATTTTTTTTCTCTTTCGCGCATCGCGTGGCTTGATTAATTGCAAATAATTCAAGAAACCCGCGCAAGTATATCGAGCGTCTTTATAAAAATGCGCACTCGCGTGTCCTCCGGTTTTACTCCATAAAACACGCCCTTTTCGTGTCTTGGATTGTATCGCGAGTCACGGTAGCTCAAAGGAATATTTCGTCACAGAGAAAGAGAGAAAGGGAGAGATAATAGATTTCTCGACCGACCGGTAGCCATGTTTGCTTAGCGTATTTCTGAAATATCTCTCTGTGGAATCAAGGAAATTAACTCCGGAAGTATGTATGTTTTACTTTTTTCTGTCTGATCTTCTATAGGTATATATGTAACTGATTTTTATTTATACTTCGCATAAAAACGTTTGTATATTGTAATTTTTTAAATTATTTCATGTGTATATTTACTTCATAATCTCATATTTTATCCGATTTTATTGAATGTGGAGTTACTTCGATATTTCCAAAGTATACAATTCATAATTCTTCTCATTATGTACGTCAATTCGAAAACACTCCAATAACTTCAAAAGTAACAAAAAATTTTTTTTTTAATATTTCTAAATTTCAATGAAAACGCGCTTCTTGACCCGGATTAAATTTGATTTTCTACTCTTATGGCATGTAAAACAATCTTTATATGATAGGTATATCAATTGAGACGATGTATAGTGTAAAGAGACAAAACATATTGATCTTAAAAAGGTATTGTACCGATTTACATTTTAATCTAAATAAAAATGATGATATTAATTTTATGTTTGTTTGAGCAACCTTAACTTTAATCTTGATAAAGTTTTAACTCATTTTATTATAAAAGTTAATAAATTGATAAATTTATACGATTATATACAATATTCTAACCCATATAGTGGAAACGATAATATAATGCATACTTGCTTTTTTATACTGATTTTTGATATTTTTTTTACTTTTTATAAACCACACACACTAACGGATTGAATATATTATAGTATGTAGAATAAAATGCAAAATATGTTTTTTTTAATCAGCAATTTCAATGCATTGAACAAGGTGTTGATTTAAATTCATCGAATATATATGTAAGAATAGCATAATAAATAACGAAGTAGAAAATGTACATTTTAAGGTTCAGTGAAACATTTATTTTTGCCATTTATTACGAACTTATTGGCCAGCTTTTATTACTAAATATATTTCGTAATCACTTTGGATCTTACTTAAAAATAACGATTTAAAAATAGTATTTTTCTAATATTTATTTTAACTTAACATTAGATTTATGCGTTTCGACACATTTTTGTTTACATTTATCTGATTGTAATAACAGCATTTAATTGTATAAAGCTCGTCCTGCCTCGTATTTATTGCGTAATGTAATAATCAAGTACATAAACGATCGTATAAAATTAATATTTAAAAAATAATTATTAAAATATCCTAATTATAAAATCATGATTGCGAGATAAATTAGTGTACGCGGTTAATTAATAATTACATAAAAGTACTTTCCTTCACTTTGCATGGATATAATATATTTGTGTGCGTATGTGTGTCCTATAAAATTCGATAAAACAATTTGATAAAGCTTTGTGTCGGTAATTATTAATCTTTTGTGTCACGAATTTTTAAATAAAATAAATTAGTTTTAAAGTTACACAGTTATAGATTAGCATATACCTGAAGCTATACAACATATTTATCTGTAATTTAATCGAATTACTGCAACCTAGTAATTATTTCTTGTAAAACTTTTTTTTTTGTAAACACAAACTGTTTTACACTATCATTTGCAAAATTTGAAAGCCTTAGAATCTTGAAGGTAATTTTTTTTATAATTATAGAAGTAAATGTTTATTTGTGGATTTTAATCCTGCATTCAATTATAAATTAAGTCGTGTAATATTTGTCGTAAAAATTTAGTTTAAATAATATAATTTATATATACCATAAATGATTATATACAATA
This sequence comes from Theocolax elegans, assembly GCA_026168455.1. NCBI lineage: Eukaryota > Metazoa > Arthropoda > Insecta > Hymenoptera > Cerocephalidae > Theocolax > Theocolax elegans. Next base: position 9,417,067 of record CM047426.1, on the reverse strand, counting down.
ACAATATAATAACATAATTATATTATAATTATAAAATCATAACAATCTTGAACTTTGTTACATATTTTATTCATCATTTAAAATTAATTTAATAAATTAAATAACGTTCAATGCATAATGCTAACATATCCAATAAGAGTTGATCATTTACCCGAATTGAAAATAAAAATTTTACCACAATCACATTGCTTCCAACGTCACATATTCCTAAATATCATCCAACAATAATAAATTTGATTTGGGTACCTGATTCCATATAGACTGATTACACGGGCGCGCTCGTCTCACAGAAGCTTGCACATTTATATAGACACATATACAAATACAATCGACCACGAGAATGAAAACAAGTCGTCTAATAAAATAATCGCCACAACGAACACAGCCCTCAATAATTCAAACGGAGAAACCTCAAAGTATACTTTAAAGTCAGAAATGTCCGTATAAAGCTCGAAGGGGTGAGAAAAGCTTACATGTAGTATACAAGCTTTAAGCTTCCGCGTTCGAGTATCGATCAGGTATAAAAGGCGCTAGTTTGTTTGTACGAAAGCAACAGAAAGAGAGAGAGAGAGAGAGAGAGAGAGGGAGGGAGGGAGGGAGAGGGAAAAAGAGAAAACCCTCAACTCTTTCTTTCATAACGTTATTAGCGGTCACGTTATATAGACGCCGGAGAAGAAATATATAGCCTCGTTTTCCCAACCAACTTCATAATTCATATTACTTTGACGTATCGAGGCGACGAAAATGTCACTCGGTATACTCGGAACCTAAAGCTCTATACGTAGTTTCACATATTTTCTCGGTTTTTTAACAAAGCTACAAAGCTATATAACGTGTATATCGATTTTCTTCGGATGCGATACAAACTGTCGCGGATGCTTCTTCAATATTTTTTTGTCGCGTACCGAATACAATTATAGCCGGAGGTGTTAAGTACGTACTCTTCGTATCATTAAAATTTCACATCTATACCTAAAGACTTAATTTGTGACTCGACGTTCTCTAGACTTTTTAATGCTATCTATCGCACAAGAGTTTATTAATAGTCACGACCTTGCGATATATCGCTTTATTTTTAATTATACTATATGCATCCCCGCGATACATCTATATATGTATATGTGTATATATATATATATATGTATGCATATTCATTGGAACATTGAACCTTCTATACTAAAAGATTTTTGCGTGATTATATTTTAAAACACCCCGATCACAAAAGTACAGGTTACCGGCGATTGGACGACACTCTCTCGCACCCGTACGCACACACACGCGCGCATGTATATATATACATATATAGATACTCGCGCGATTCCTCGAACTGACAATTAATGTCATTCATCCTATACGCTAATAGTGAGTATCATGTAAATAATAATTAACGTGAAAACTATTGGCTGTAGGGACATTGCAAAACACATGTTTTCCTTTCGTTTATTGAATTTATATATTGGCTTGTCCGTAATTAGGGATTATAGATAGATTTATACATATATTGGTTATTCTAGGTACATATTATAACCATTGTGCATAGCCTTGTTCTATGATTACATTTGCTCTATTAAAAATCAGGAGCATCACATCTATATATATATATATATATATCAACACTGAAATACCTATTGACTTTTTTTACCGATGACATTAAATTGCATTGCGCATTGTTATACACATGTAGATTATTGTCAATAACATACCGATTCGTGAAACGGATTAATTTAAAACATTGCGAAATACTTATTTAATTTAATGCATACATGTTATAAGTTAACGTTGTTCATTTCTCGAGGTAAACGGAATTTATCAAAATCCATTTTACTGTTAATTTTTATAAGGATCTCTGCGATATTTTGCAATATTACTTTATCTTAACGTTATTGCATGTATTTATATAAGTCTGCTGATAATTTGTATAATTATTTCGTCTACACATTCTTTGAATATTCGACATAAATTTAATGTTATTTGAAAGGACTGTAGTATAATAGTTTTACCATAATTTGACAAGATTTCCGCCACGGAATATTTAGTCAGAATTTGAAGGTATACAGGTGGTTCCGGCGTACTTTTTTTTCGTCTAATACTCGCGTACTACATGCCATTAATCAGGGAAACAATTTTTTTAAATATATATTATTTATATAATCGTGAATTTTTTACGACATTTAAACACAATATATTTTCAATATTAACCTTTTTGCTCCGGGACTGTTTTATATATGTGGACCAACAGTCCGAGTGGCAGCCTTATCATAAGAAATTCATTCATTTAAGTCATGAAATTCAGCTAAAATGCGAGGTTAATTTTAAAGGAAAAATCCCCTGAGCGAAAAGGTTAATAAAGAATTTCGTTTCAATTAAATATATGAATATATGGCATGAGGCAAAAGAACATTTTGAGGTTATCCAAACATTTTTCTCTATAACTAGCTAGAATCTCGCGTATAGAGTATTCGTAAATTCAACAAAATACTATTGATTAAATTTAGAGCAGATTTTTCTGTAAAACTGTATAATCTACACGAATATAGTCTACACACAAGCGGCACTCTAGAAAAGTCCGTTTGGTCAAAAATAAGGTTTACAACGATAGTTATTAAGAGATATATATATCTCGGTTATAAAATCGTGATAAATTGATTCGGTAATTTATATTAGTATGAAATATATGTATGCGTAATAATAATGAGTATACGGAGGTGTCGATACGAAAGTGTAGCCGAAACAATAGGTATATAGATATGATACGAGACGCACCTTGATAAAACAATCGTTGAATGACAAATTGTGCCTCAAGGAATTCTGCCATCTCCGTGTGTCCTTTCTATAGTACGGGAATCTATCAGCGATGAATTTGTAGATCTCGGCGAGAGGTAACATTTTATCCCTCGAGGACCATATGGCCATCGCGGTAAGAGAGATGTAAGAATACGGTGGCTTTTGATCGCCATACGTATCGCGCGAGGGTCGCGGCATCTCGATCGCCGTTTCACGATACGTCCCTTGATCACCCGAATCTCCTGCATCTCCCTGGCATCCTATAGTCTCACTGCACCATCACGCAGACCCTCGGCAACACACGTTCTTCTGTATATTTACACACTCGCGCAACTGATAGACCGAGTCGTAGACGGAGAAAGAGAGAGAGAGAGAGAGAGAACGAACGAACGAACGAACCAACAAACAAAAAAAGTAATCGACGACCGTGACGATCCAGTGAAACCTCGGGAATTCACAACGCAGCTTCCGCGTTCGGAGCTCCTGAGGGACTGCCGGCTAAGACGACCCCATACCCTCGGTTCGACACCCACCTCGCCCCACCTAGTACACTCCACCTTTCCCTCGATTCGTTCGTTCGTTACACGCCCGACCAATCGTTACCCGTCTCGTTAGGTAGGCGGAGCTCCCGATTGACCACGCCTCGCGGTCTCTATATATACTTACACTCCACTGGGAGAAAATCTCCTTTCTCGACGGCTGATTTCGCCTGGATCGGGCGTAAAATGACGGGTGCGCGCATCCGCCAGGAAGTCACGGACGATCACACGTATTTGTTGGCTCGAGTCGCCTTCCTCTCCACCGTAATATACCCCGGGCTATTGATAAAGTCCTTTTTAATGAGCCGAGTAATACCGACCGTGGGGGTTTCACTTCGTTCGCCTCCAATCTCTCTCTCTCTCTTATATATATATATATCTCCATCGTTCCCGCACTCTGTTAGCGGGGGCATTCCGGTGCATACTTTAATTGATTTTCGATTTATTGCTTTCTTGCGTGCGTTGTTTGTACGCTCATTTTCAAATTGACTGATATCCTGCGGTATTATTTCATTGTTTGTTGTTCCACTTATTTCCCTTCTTCTTTTATATATACCATTTTCATATAAATCTGTATTACCATCATATACTACATACTCATTCTCAATTTGTCACGCAAATTTCAATAACCATTTCGAACTTCTATACAAAGAGAATTCCATTTATTTCAATGTTACATGTCGGATAAAATTAAAACTATACACTCGATTATTTTTATTTAGCGTATCTAGTTATGTTAATGTTAAAGATTGACCGAGCTGCCAATAAAAAATGTGTAGTCTCGTCAACTGAAAAATTGTATATTATAGGTTATATATAAATTTTCATTTAGAAAAAACAAAATATTGCTCTAATCTAACAGAAACTGGAGTGAATAGACAGGTATTCAGTTGCAATACATACTTTCATTGTTACTTTACTTGGAAACAAAGAGCTTTCTACTTTCCGAACAGTTAAATATTGTTTACCTCTTTCTTTTAAAACGAAGTTAATTATACACTTTGTAATATCTGAATCTTTCTTCAATTTACCAACTTACGGGATTTCAAGCGTTGTTCTTAATAATCTATTGGTTGAAGAGATTATAGCAATTAACTGCACCACTGAGAGGCAAGTGAATATATTTGCGACAAATATTTTTTAACTATTAAGTTACCATATTATATGCATTGGTATATAATTAAGCAAATATTCACATCTCCCCAGTGACCAGATTGAAAAGATTTCTCCAAAACTTGCAGCGTGCATATTATTATAAAATTAACCATTATATACGTATATACGCCGTGTGTGCGCGAGTTGCAATAGAATTTCTATTATTTAATTTTACATTCGCAGACAATAGAAAATGGATAACAAAAAAGATTAAATATAATGATTAAACTTAACGTAGCCAGCACGAGTATATTTATACATATATATAAAATTTGAATTTCCGCAATAAACCTAAGAAAAGCAAGACATAAGTTTCTTTCGCTGCGGAGAGATTATATTTCTAAAAAAGTGTATATTTATATTTAAAGACAAAGGAGCTCGGTCTTTGTCGATACGAGAAGAGCGTCTTATTAAGCGTCTTAAAACAAAGGAGGAGGTTCAAATAAGGTCCGATTTCGGTCCTCATTGATTATAGTACTCAGGTTCTATAGGGGACGCGAGGGCTGCACTTTGAATCCCACATATAATTTGCAGTGTCCGCGCGCGCGCGCGCGCTCGGCGTGCATGATATATAATGAATCTGCCCTGAGAACATCACGCGGCAAATTCTCTGTATATAAGCCTTTGAGCTAATATACTTCAATATAACCGACGCAATAAATATTATCTTGTTTGACGATTTTTTTTTCTACCTTATTCCCTCATCTTTATATATATATATATATATATTCTCTTTCGCTCTCTCGATCGCTCGCCTCGCTCGCTCATTCCCAATTCTTGTATATATATATACACATATCGCCGTATTATATACGCTGTTTAATATTTTCATAAATTATTCATGTGTCGAGTATTATAAATGTTAACTGTTTACCGGTTAAAAATTATTCGGCCAAATTATTCGATCGCTTTATGTATGTATATTCTTATACATATATATATATATATATTTACACGTATCATTAAAAACGTGCACTCTCTGTATATATATATATATATATATATATATATATATATATATATACGCAATATCGATCTTTTAAACGATCCGTAATTAATTATTATTTTAGTCAATCACGCATGTAAGTATATATACTCTAAATAAAACATTCGTTGTATAGTAGTTGATTAATTTTTTTTTTAGTTTGCACAGTGTATAATAAGGAACCTGTATAGTATGCACAGAAATTGTTAATAAAATATCAAGTATATTTTTTTTAATACCAACACTCGAAATAAGTATAGTACAAACAATCCTCTTTGCAAATACCACGAAGATAAAACATAAACAAACGATTAGAAAAAAAAATATGAAGAAACTGTGATAAAATAGAAAAAGTGACCGAAATAGTCTCTAAAAAATTAGGTTGTAAGGAAAAATGAAAAAAAAAATGGTCGATTCGATCGATACCGATATATAGAAGAAAATTCGTTGGAGAGCAGCGTTATAACGAAACGGTAGCCCGTAATGCATCGAGCACGGTAACAAGAGACGATTCGAGTTCGTTGATTGGTTGAAAGTGAACCCACGAGCTAGTAGTGGGCGTGTTGGAACTCGACCAATCCGCAGGTGGGAGGTAATTGATTTCACGCTCGAGTGATCGTCCCTCGTGCGAGCGAGAAGGATGGAGGGTGAGCGGCGGGGGGAGCTCGTAAAGTGCATCGCGCGAGAGACTCTTCGTGCCTCGTACGTCATGGCCGCTAATACGCTCTTCGGGCTTCGGGCTCCAACGCTCGAGCTCGACCCCCACTCTCTCTCTCTCTTCCTCTTCCCTCTATACGCCGGCGAGTCGATCAGCCACGCGCCTCGTCTCTTCAACGTATACGTGTGTGCGTGCGTGTACTACTAGACTATATAGGTGCAATGCACGCACGCGTGTGGGTGCATCCACATGTGCAACTACCGGAGAGTGGGGATTGTAAGAGGTAACCTATAGTGGTGGGAGAGGCTTGTTTCGACAGATTGGATTTTTCGCACGGGTTGACTGCTTATATCGTCGTGCTTATGGGTTTAAGGGATGCGCACGCGTGTCTCCGAGAGTACACCGATCCGGATTTGACAATCGTTCGTTTATTCTTATTTTTTCGGGCACATTTGTGGAGATGGGTCGTTTAGGACATAATATTTATAAATGTATATATATTGAACAATCGGTTATATGCAATTATTTATGCTTCTAAACTATATCGGTATGGAAAAATATATTTTCTTGTTTATGTATATATATAAATATATATATCGCATTTAAGTATAGTTATTATTACAGAGCATCAAACGAGGGTTAATAAATTGTTAACATAAACATTTATATATATAAACTATCCGATTTTGATTAGACTACATGTATTTCTCCGTATACGATAATCGTGAAAAATTACAGACGATTTTCTTAGCAATACGATGTATCTAGAGTATTAATTCTTTTGTTTCGAATTATCTTATATATGCACGTACAACTTGTATAGATTTTCGCAGTATCGTTACTATTTATATATATATTCTATACGCGAACTGACTTTTTATAGATAGTTTATTCGTCTTTACTAGGTGTTAGCTTGACCTGAAATGTACACAATTTCAATCGTCGCAGAAAACTTATCTTGCTCTATTATTACCTCTATAAATATTATAAATGTGTGGACTTTGCAAGAAAAGTTTATCTAACTTAAAATCAAATATTTATATATACACTTGGTTTAAATTCTCAAGGAAGAAAAATATACTGTTACATAATAATAAGCAGTTTTAAGTGAAATACGTAACAATATTCTGCACACGTGCATAATTATATTAGTATCAATATTTTAAAAAAACTATATGAATATTTTTCATATATTATATTACTTATTGTTATTAGACTGAATATAAAATAATATTTTATAACAAAAGAAAATAATTATTGACTAAAATTAATATGCGCCCTCGACATATTTTAATATAACTATAAACAAGAACAAATATCCGTGAAATTAAAAATATGGTTCGAGTATACCCCACAAATTTTACGATGAATTATTGCATATGCATCCAAATGAAGAACGGAAGCTGCTGACCAGTTTCACAAGCTGCGATTAAACGATTTATATACCTCTTCCTTTACACTTTCTCTCCTTCTTTTTGGACATTCGAACATTACGTACATTAATGATAAATTATTTTTTAAATTTAATAACAACAGTCGGTATATTTTGTTATTTCACTTAATTTTTGTGTATTTATTTTAAATTTCAATACACGTCTAACACAAAAATTTCGATAAATGATTTTATTACGTAATAATATAAAATGTCAATTCGAGTTTATCGGTGAAAGTCGCAAGGGAACAATCATTTTATCGTTTATTTTATCTGTGTTAATTGAAAAGCTTATATTACCGCGAGATAAAATTATGAATTTAATGAATCCTTTTATAACTATACAGCTTTTATATACTATTAAAAAAGTGAAAGACATTAACGGATTAAGTATATTTCATTATATGCGATTCTAATATAAAATTTATGTTACTTTTTTGTTGTCAAGTGGTATTCTATAACAGTTTACAATAGGTAATAATAATTTTAAATAAGAATTATTCAAAAATGTAAACATAATTATATAAATATTCAAAAAATAAAAAATGTATTACTTACACCGAATTTTAGCATTATAAAGAAATTATATTAATAACTATACAATATTACCCGCAAAATCTCTTATAATATAAATTTAAAAAGTTCTGTAATTCAGTACACACGCTTATTAATAATATGTTCAACGTAAATACCGATGATTTAAAAAAAAATCACTCGTAATGCGATCGTGATAAGCAAAATTAAAAAACGACGTGTGTAATTGAATGAAAAACTACCTTTAGAGTACTTAAACTGATGCAGTTAAATGGTATTTAACGTTAAAATTTTATTACCTTTTTTTCTTCTTTGTATCGGACACTTTAGACACTCGTTAGACAGGCACGGAATTACAGCGTTCTGCATATAACACGCGTAAGTAGATAATAACGGTTCCTTGACATGGTCAGATAATCTATAGTTCCGAAGAGAAAGCCACAGTTTAATAAACGGTAATTATTTCTCGGTCTCCCATAATCAATAGCAGAAGCGGTAAAAATAAAAACACAGAGAGGGAGAAAAAGGAAGTAACCGTAAAGTGAAAAGTATAATATTGAATGAAAAAATAGCTAGAATTTCTAAATAAATAACATTTTTTTGAGGATTCAGGAGTTTGTTGAGATAAAAATGGTCGTTTCGTAAAAGGATTTTGTAAGAAATTATTTTTGCCAAAGAAAATGGGGTTGAAGATGTGAGCTAAATATGAAGCATTTTATTATTTGGTAAATATTGATTTAAAAAACTTTATTAAAAATTATTTAGAATTATAAGTTTCGAGTAGGTTTGAACTACATCCAAAATCTGTATAAGTAGGAATTTTAATGTGTGTATAAAACATTTTGCATTATTTCTGCGATTTATTAAACATTCTACTGTACTGTAAATACAAATTATATTTGTAAACTTAAAAGTGATATCGTTAAAAACATAACAAATAAATAAAATTTTTAAAAATCACATATACAATAAACAGGTAAGGAAATGAAAAATAATTAATAGTCGATAATTATAAAATACTTCAACTGTATTTATTGTATACTCTAATGAAAGCTTCACCGCTTGAAGCTTTTAAAGTCGACTTTAAACAACTGCCTTATACTTTTGATCACGTTTTCGTACCTTTCGTTCTGTACTCTCTCTCTCTCTCTCTCTCTCTCTCTCTCTCTCTCTCTCTCTCTCTCTCCTCTCTTTCTCTCTCTCTTTCGCTCTCTCTTTTTCTCTTATACAATTTATCTCCATACGTATCGCTCTCGTCACTTTAAAAAAAAATATCGCGGTTCGCACCCGAGCGAAACAGATCCTTTACAATGTGTATTTATAATACGTATATATAATTCGTGCGAACATATTTTTAAATTCGTGGTATTCCCGGTTCCATGATTTCGTTAGCGTCCGATGCACGATAATCAAAATACGAACAAGAGACAATTTTCTCTCGAAAGATTGCATAGCATCTCGCACTCGCATCTCATTCTTATGCGTAGGAAAGATCAGACGGTCAATTGCTTGAAATAGTGCCGACAATAAAGCGTCATCAGCGAAGGAGCTGCATCAATTGAGCAGAGTAACGACTCCTCGCCATCCGTCAGCTTCTCCAATGAAAGTGAATATTCGCGATCGAAGACTCCTAATTTAATAATAAAAATAACATTAAGCCACCATTTTGCAGTATTTGTACATTTTACAAAATTTCTTTAATTATTTAAGAAGTACATCATTAATAAAACAAATAATAATTACCTTGATCAATGTTCCCTCTTCCAAGAACAATAAAAGCTAAGAAGAGGATGTCTCGATAAATAGAGAAAGGCGTGTGTTCGCTGTTTCGATTTCTATTACGTTCTAGTGCTACTTCTTTGATCGGTTCAGCTAAATCGTTCCGTCTTACGTACGTTATTACTTTTTGCATAAATCTGGAAGAAAAATAATTAACAGAGAATTATTATTTTTTAGTATTTAGTCAAAGTTATCAAGAACATTGTTCTTACATAAGTAAAAATCATTTTAGAAGAATAATATACTACGTAGTTATTACATTAAATATGAACTTAAGTACGATAACTACGTCAAACTTATGAATATTTTATGAACAGTATGATTGAAGAAGTTAAACTTGTGTACACGTACTTTGCAAACACCGTGTATCAACGTAGATCTTAAGAAAATTCCTTTTTATAAAGTTTTAAAGAATTAATTGTTATACATAACAATTATTACTATTAGGAAAATCTAAAATTAAACTAATAAATTAGAAAAAGTGAAAATAACAAACTAACGTTCGATCTTCAATATTGTTCCTCCATTGTATGTACATTGGTAATCTATCCATATGAAGTTTATCGTTGTCCCAAAGGGTGCGTACACCGACATTAGCACAGGTGGCAATTAAAGGCTCAGTACCGCGTTCGCAATTACCAAGCCAAAGCTCAGGCAGGTGGCTAGCAAGATTGATCCTTTCGTAATACCATATGAGATTCCAGTAGACGATCGGGTGCTCTTGGATGAACTTATTTTTGGTAAGGCACGAGTCGCCCTCCTGGCTGAGTACATTTTCGAGCTCTTTACGCAGCACCAAGGGATTGAGGTAGGGGACGCTGATTGGTTCTGGAAGCTCACGTGGTTCCTGCAGCAATCCTGCCATCAAGGGATCGTGATTGTTTTCTCCATCTTCGCATCTAATAATATAATAATTTTAATTACAATTTTGTTTTAACTATTATATATTTTATTTAACAATTTTGAGTTAAGAATTTTATGATTCTCATGTGTTATCTTAGAAATTAATTAATAAATACTAAAATTAATTAGAATTTTACAATATATGTAAATTATCAATGCTAAAATTACCTATAATCTAAAATAGTGACTGTGAGTAAGGGAACGGTAGCTTTGTCGCAGAATTGGCATACGGTATTTAAATTCGAATCCTCGGGTTGCCATCCAGCCATGATTTCTTCATCGTAAAGAATCGCTGAACAATTGTGACATCGACTAGCAGTAGACAAGATCAATTCCACTGCCACGCGGTCTTCCAGATCTCGAGAACCTTTTGGATACAAACATTCTGATAGCTCGTACAATGAGCCCAGATCGACGGTCGCATCTCCTTTAACAATTAGTTTTGGTTTTTCTACATTATTTCATATCTTTAAGTCCCATCAATTAAATGGACAACACACATGGCAAACACTTGTATTTTCATTGAAATTTATAAACATTTCATAATTATTTTGTTATTTAATATTTTACATTTAATGTACAAGAATAATTTATTATTAATTATATTGTTAATTTATAATATAAATTTTTTTATATGTGTCATTACCAGATGTACCCATTTAAAAAAACCACACATTATATCTGATAGTTAAACTTGTGCATACACAAAATGTTCCAATGAAAATACATATTTTTTCAACATTAAGAAATATTATTTAACGCAATTACCGGCTATTCTAGCCGAAAGTTCATTTCTATCTTGTTGCGAACCATCCGTCAAGGAATCCAAACTTTCATGAGAAACACCATACCCTAATTTTTGATCACGTTCTTTCATTTTAACTGGTGTACTCGTTGCCGAAATGGCTTCCTTTATCTCGTCAAATTTCTTGACGACTGTCGTTGCTGCCGATTTCAGACTGTTCAATCCTCCAAGTATGATCTCGTTGGACTTCTTGCCAGTTAAACCAGCTGGGCTATGTAAGTAATCAAATATTAATTGAAGTTGGAATAATTAAAAATTTTAACAAATATTTTGCTTATACACTCTAGATTTTGCATGTAAAAGTTGTGATTACATTATGCACTGCTAAATTTTATGTTGATTAAAATTTTTAATTTAAAACAAAAGCATAATTTAAATTTAGTTATATAAATTTCCGAGTAAAACTTCTACATTATTTGTAAGTTAAATGCAATATTTAAACAAAATTAGAAGTTACATAAATATTGTCTACATATATTATATACATTTTAATGTAAGCGAAAAGAGAATTCCGATCACAATCGATCGATTACCTAATGTAGCTGGATAAACTGAGTGATTCAATCAGCTGATTCGTTGATATTAGATCCTTATTTTTGGCAAATGCAAGTCCTCCAGTCGAGTAACGTCTATATTCAAAATTATACTCAAGCCAAACGTGCACAAAAATCAAGTAGATATAGGGGTAGTAGGCGACGTTGTTGAAATTATTACAAAAATCATAATTAATTAGCCAAATAATTAATGCTTATTACAAAGTTAAACATATACAATATAATCTAATATAAATGAAACAATAAAGTAACATAAACATTAGCAAACGAAATGAAAAATTATTGAGCAATAATATTAAAAAAACAACTAACATGCTGTATTCTAACTCTAATGTGATATGAAAAAAGGTGCTATTAATCATTTTACAGGTTTGATTGTTACCTGGAATTCCACGGCCAACTAGGAAATTATCCTCTCAGTTTGAAAACTTTTAAGCGGAAGTCTAATTCTATGTTTTAGATTTGAGCAATATATCGCCCTTGTTAATTACACTTATTACGGAGATTTACGTTAAAATCATTTAGTAATTTCTTACAATTCTACTATATGTGTAATACAGTGAAAAGCATTTAGCCTGTATATAATCATAATATTTGCAATTAATATTAATTCTTGCTAACATATATTATTATTAACACCGCACATATATCGTATATCCAATAGTTAATTATTTGATGCAATATTGAAAAATAACATTTTGACTAAATACTTTTCAAACTAAACAATACCTAAATGCAAAACAATAAATTTGAAAACAATCTATTACCATAATCTACAATATATAAAATAAAACTTCTAAATGCTTCCACGAAAATCTCCACTATTATAACGTGACTATTACTACGTTAATAAACTCGTTTATAAGTTATATACATATATAGTTTTACCCAAAGCTAAGTTTCAAACTGGAACCAATGCTTGATAAACTAGATGTGACGCTGTCTTTATTTTGAGCCCAAAGACTACCAAGTTCCAGTCGTTCACGTTCTCGTTCCTGTTCAGCTTGTTGCACCGAATGCGGCATTGTTTCGCTACGTTGTAAGTGGCCACCAACATTTGCATTACCGGTTTCGTCTACTGCTTGATGAAACGTTGCGCTTCTCGGTAGAATGTTGCTATAAAATATTAATAATTTTAAATTAGGAACATTCTTAAAATTGAAATTAATAATTAAGTTGATTATACCTTCGGAAAAGTAAAGGACCACCAGGTCTACTATCTTCAACTGCATTATTTAAAACAGTTAGAGTGCTAGTAGAGCAGTTTGAATCATTTTCCTCGCAAGGCGAGACTATAGGAGTGTCATCATTTGTTAAAGCGCCAAGTGGATCATTTTCTGTTACAGGTGTTCTTACTGGACTCTTAACTGGTGACTCTACGCATCTCATCATCCTGAAACATAACGAGTTATTTCACCTTAATGTACCTATATCTTTAATTTTATTATTTTTCAAAAATTAAAATATATTACCGAGGGTCACTTGGAGAACGATCGAGAGCTTCAGATTGTGAAGAAGAAAGTACAGCGGTATCTTTAACGATACTATTTTGTCTAGGTAAATGTTTTTTCATTTCGTTAAGACCAAACGTTGGGAGATCTGATATAGAACTACCTTTTAATGCTAAAAAGTGACATAGATATATATGATATATTTCTTTGAATTAAATAGAAAACATCGCTATTTAAAACAATATTTACAATCACTGTGAGCAGCTTCCGTATCTTGGGAGTGTGCACTGTCCAGACTTGATCTTGAAACCGCGTGTTCCATATTTTGTCCCTTAAGATCATCGGTCGAAAGTAAAGTTTCATTGTTAGTACACAATCTACGCCTAGCGCTTTTCTTACCGGCTTTCTTAAACAACGCTGCACCTACAATAACGTTTCTCAGTTTGTTCCACATTAACTGACTTGAGTTTGTCATATCTGATGGCCAAGTTGCCTCTAAGACGGCCTAAATTAAAAACGATGCATTTTAGAAAACGTAATTAATAAGAAACACTTATTTTTATATTTTTATAGATAAATTTAAAATGTTATGTACTCACTTTATTATAAAATCCATATGTAAGTGCATTTGGTTGAACACCACTACGTTTCATGTGAAAAAGCAATTTGACAGCAAGAACTGGTTGCCCGTAAACACCACAAAGTTGCATCATAGCTCGGTAACAAACCTACAATTACAGTTATATCAAATCATTCTATTTATTTCAGTTTTACATTTAAAAATTATAATTATACCTCCTCCATTGGATCTAATCTTAATTTTTGCATTTTTACAAGTAATTCATATGCTTGGTGTAAAACATTGGCAGGTTGATTTGATATTTGCAACATTGCTGGCAAATGTAAAAACCATAAACTATAACACGTGTTCAGCAAACATCGTCCCCAACGTTCCGGAAAAGTTGCCTATTAAATTCATTTTTATTAAAATGAGCTTGCATTATTTTAATGCGATTAATAATTGTTTAATATACCTGTTTGCGAGCCATTCTTTGAGCAACTTTAATTTCGTGTTTAGTTCTACGAGCCATTGGACTACCAGGAGCCATACCAAATGTACTAAATGCTGGATTCTTCAAGTGAAAATTTTTCTGTGGACGCATCAATTTAGGATCTAATTTAAATGTTTCGTATACTATCGGAGGATTATTTGGATCTGGTTCTGGAGGTGGTATAAATACGGTTCTTTCGCTGTGTTGCGATTCGTCTAATTCCAGAAGTGTAACTGAGACAAAAATGTGTTTGTTTTTATAATTAACTCAATAATTAATTCTGATATAAAAAAAAGTATATTTTTGATGCAGTGTGCGTAAAATGCGATGTTATATATTATTCGTTTTTTAAAAATCGCATTAACACTCTCTGTATCAAAACATACTGTTCGACGTGTGAAAAATAATTTTCAACTTGTACGAGTATCGTGCGAGTATACAAAACTCTCACTCGTTTGAAAACCAATAGTTTCACACTAGTATCAAAAAGTGCATTTACCACTTTCTTCTTCGACTCTTTCGGTACATTCGTCAAAAAAAGCTAGGCCAGCCATGTCCATATCAGAAACAAAACTTCGTTCTTCTATGAACCTATAATTAAAAAATTACTAATTTCAGCGAAAAAATAAGTGCTTTTATGCTATTCAATTATTGATTCAAAATAATGATGTGTTATAATTGATATCTATTTTCTAAATTTTGATTATGATTGAATATTTATATGTTATAATTATTGTGTCATTTTTACTACAGTTTAATCAATAAATAGTTAAAAGATGTTTTACTAATTCTTAATTATTTGAAAATTTGTACCTAATGAACATTTGAGTACGAACAACCATACTATAAAATTTAGCATGATTTTTATCCCTACTTCTGAGGAAGGCCTGAATATTAAACAAACTAGTTGGATCTGTGGTCCCCACTGTAGGTGCTTTTGTAATTGGAAGTAAATATGACCTATAACCTTTGAGAATCATTGCCATAAACCTTAAAAACGCATCCTGAATCTCCAACTCTAAAATCTGTTCTCTTCTTTTCTGTTGAAATTCTTTATCGACAATAAAATCTTTATCTTCAACAGTATTCACTTTTTCTTGCAAATTATCTTTATTAATGGTAACAAGCTTTAAATATAATTTCTCTAACGAGTTTTTTAACATTCTGGCAGCTTTCTTCGGTAACAACTTGATGTTTAGATGTTTCTTGTCATCACAAATGGCAATGTTGTTAGTGTCAAGATTGATGCAATTTACATCAGATGGTGGATCATAGAGATCAAAGAATCTCGAGTCAACACCAATCAGGAAGGGTAGCGGTGCATGAAGAACTTCAGCGAGACCAAGGGGACAGAGTGGAATATATGGACACTGCCACTTGAATGGAAACAATATTATGGCTATAGCTTCGCTCACGGAGGTTAGTACATCTGGCCGTAAAGAATGAACTAAGATTTTCTGCTCGGTAAGGATTAACAGGAGAATGAGCATGCAATTGTCTGCACCTGCATAAAAGTATAAATATTGTTTGTTTTTTTAAATATTAAAAGTCATTTAAGCGATTAAACGTTTTATTTATCTTACCTAAATTGACAAGTAGTTGACGAAAACTTGCTCCAGAACGAGGTAGTGCCAAATCCTCTGGCTGCGTCAGAATTAGACGATCTTGCGAGCTTAATTCAATAAATATTCGAGGCCGCTGAGGACTTGGGAAAGGTATATCGCAGAGAAAGTAAGAAATGTATTTTTCGATAGGCACACTCTGCGGTTGTCGATCGACGAGACCATGCAAAAAGACAAGGAATCGCTCGAACGTTTCAAAAAAAGGCCAATGCGATAAAATACATATGGACTTGCTTATATTTAAAGACTGACTGGATGGATCATTATACTGGAGTTTTTCCAGTTGAGAGAGGTTTAATTTTTTAAGAATACCGAACTTCTTGAAGATTTTCTTCTTTAGTTGCGGCTTGGAGGTTATTAACTCGGACGGTTCTGTTGTATCCTCTGCAAAGTATAATGTTATTATTTATTTCCGTATAACATTTAATAATATAATTTTTTTTTTTTAATAAAATGTATACCAGTATCATTTTCTGGAACTTCTATATTTTCTTTTACAATGTCATTATCGCTAATACTATCCGGAGGTAAAACTTCCTCGTAGAAAGTTAATGCAGACCCATAAATTTTCTGAGCAGCATCAGCTACAGTTAAAACAAAAGTTGAAAAAACTGGCTTTGGTTTACTTGCAATTTTTGGCCAACATTCAATCGTTGCTCCCATTGGTAAACAGAACATGGCAACAGAGTTAGGAAAACCGAAACTATCATAATCTGCAGATGGATATTTGTACAAAATAGCTGGTTTGAACGAAATCAAATTAGCTCGGTTCATTGATTTTTTATAGCAAAGATAAACATCACTGCCTAACATTCCTTTATTTAAATTTTTTCCAATCACACAGAATGCATGAGGTGGACTTTCTCCTTTATTTAACAGAATAACACACACATCTGTTACGACTAAAGAATTACATGGCATCTTTTTACTTGCTCGACGATAAGTAACAAAAATTCTTGATGTAGAATTATTAACATTAGCCACATGTCCAGTTGGTGTTTTTGTTACAATTTCTGCATCTTTCATTATACGTTCTTTCCCATCATATATAACACCTGCAATCATTATATTTAATAATACATAGTAACTGTAAAAATAATAAAATATATTTACTTTTATTTACGCTTACCAATATCAACTAGAGGTGGCTTATCTCTACCTCTACGGTAACATAAATAACATTCATCTGTCCTTAAACTACCGTGATTTAAATCAGCTTTAAGGCCAGAAACAGTGTACTCCAACAAAGTAAAACCTTCAGGACAGGATTCTCCTAGTGCTGGAAATATAATAGCAAGATCCGTAATTGGTGCTTGCAAGTTTGTATCCTTAAGATGTGTTCCTTCTTGACACCAATCTTCCAACTGTTGATTATTTTCTTCCTTGTCTTCATTTTCATCATTATTCTCATTAGCAATAATTTTGTATTCCTCATCCTGCGCCGGTAGGCCAGCAACAACAAAATAATCTGCCACTCTGCGTTCATCCATTGCAATACCTTACTTGTAACACCCACTCAGGGTTTGTTTTAGCATAACAATATAAAATCTCATGTCGCAATCATCAAGTATGACTGCACAAACTTACATCATACAACGTTAGCAATACAAAATTGTTTGTAATTCACTTTGATCATTAGAAAATCCATTTCATAGGTCTTCTGTAAATATTAAAAGGCCTAGAGGCAGGTTATGCGAGGTAATTTGTCTGTTCAGAGATTTATTTTCTCACCAATAGCTTATGCACATCGTTGAATACCACGTCAATGACGTCTCCTTATTAAATTCCTCACTTTTTCAATCATTATGTCTACCATTATCTTCTTTTTTTATATCTCGTTTAAGGCGGAGCAGTCAGCAACATAACCTAAAAGCTCAAAAGGAACACTTTCTCTATTTCCAAATGATATTTACTTTCTCAGTCACTTGAATTGCTTATTATTTTCGTTATATTACTTTAGCGAGCGAGGCACTTTTTTTACGTTTTGCAACACTTTATATGGACGCAAGTTTGACATATCTGAGTTATAGCGTGTTTAGGAAATATATTACACACTCAAGAATCACTCGATTGTCAATTCGGACGAATATCTGTATATACGCTATATGACGTGTTTTCAACGTTCCACATTTTGTTGAGAACTCGCCTCTTTTGCACTACTTAGCTCTGATCGAATGTTTTTTTGCAGACCTCATTATACCTTTTTACTATTAATTCCGCATAGGTGGTAGATATATATATATATATATATTGTAATAACATATATATATTGTTGTCAGAATTCTGCTTAGAGGGGAAGGTAAAATACCAGTGTAATTTACCTACGCATTGTCTTTGTGAATTATGATACTGATGATAATGATCTATAAATAAATAATTGTTATACTTTTAACGCAATTGTTTAAACATTCCATTTTACAACAATTATGTTTTCTCGTGCATGTTCTCTTCGAGTGTTTGGAATTATGTATCAGTATTTTCATAAACAATGAAACAAACTGCATACTTATTATTTTTCAATTTATCTTTCAAAAATACATAGGTGTATTGTTTTTAATAAAATTATATTAATAATTTTATGAAACAAGTACATCAATTATCAATTTTTCTTCATTATGAAAACGTGATTTATCAACATACTTATATATATCTACTATTGTTGTACAAACTTGTCTTTACTCAAATTTGAAAGTCCATTTAAAAATTTCTATAATCTTCTAACCTAGCCATTGCAACAGTAAGACACAACATTGCGCGTGTGCGTCTGAATAAGTTTTTTGGCACCTCAAGACATCATGATCACGATTGATTGAAAAATTGGAGTGATGTAACAACGTCGTTATATATCTCGCCTTTAAACGTTGGCGATCTCAAGATAATAAACTATGTTATCGTTCTTTCGTAAGCTGACTATCGGTGGCAAAATACGCGATGGTTTGTTGCCCGACAACGTCATGGGTACCGCCGAGGACGTCATGAAGTCTAAAAGTCAAAACGAACTCATCTCCAAGGACGAAACGGAACTTAAAGAATCTATTTATGGTACGGATATGTGTGTATTATCTACACCTGTTATTTTTTTCTCTTATAAACATATATAAAGGAAATGATCGCGAGGTTATGTTTACAAGACACTGACTGTGGAAAAAATAAACTTAAGGTTGGTGTTTTTTATTGAATAGTTAATGTGCTTCAGATTTGCTGAGAACAATAAAGGATCCAGAGAAACCACAAACATTGGAACAACTTGATGTTGTTTACGAAGATTGTATCGATATACAGGAAGCTACTCCAGGTGGGATTACGGTCATTCGTGTTGAATTTAATCCAACTGTACCGCACTGCTCATTAGCAACTCTCATTGGACTCTGCATCAGAATTAAATTAGAACGACATTTACTTGCACTTTTTAAATTAGATATTTATATTAAAGAAGGTGCACATTCAACTGAACAGGAAAGTAAGTATATTTTTTAAAAGATGATTCTTTCTATTTTAAACAGTACTTGGAGATTTTACAGTGTCTAAAATAATAGAAACTGTATTTAATATATTTAAGAATTTTGTTTTTTTAGTAAACAAACAAATCAATGATAAAGAAAGAATTGCAGCAGCAATGGAAAATCCAAATCTGCGAGATCTTGTTGAAAAATGTATTCAAGAAGAAGAATGACAAGTCATTGTTTATTATAAAAAGTAAATTCTTGTAAATAATTTTTAACTATTATATAAAGACTTGTAAGATTTACAATGGATTTTGTACATATTAAGCGGAAGAATATTTTATAATTAAAATTTGTAATATAATATACATCAGTGTTTTATACTTCTGCATTATTTTCTGTAATACCAGAACCCATGAGATCGGAAAGTTTAATTGAAACCCGTCTGTCTGGAGTATCTGATTCTACCTTCTGAAAAATTTACGTTTTAATTCAGAAACTAATGTTATCATAGATACAAAAAAAATAAGGTATATATTTACTGGGTAAAATTCAGGAGGATACTGATAGTGTACAATGTTCTTTTTAAAAGGTATTACTGGATGTACAATAGGAATGATTGTTTTTTTAGGTTTATACAAAACTGAATTGGGTAAAAATCCATCTTTGGCAAGATTTACATCTTTAATTAATTCCAACATATTTTCAGTGTCTTCAAGTTCATCTATACTGAAACCTATACACAAAAATCAAATTGCGCAATTATAAAATTAAATTAACTTTTCTCCAAACGTAAAAAATGCTTTCAATCATAATTACCAAATAACATATGAAAAACTCCACGTTCGTTTATATCTCTCTTATTTTTACAAGTATTTTTCATAATTTTTGAGAATTCATATTTGGGTACTTCGACCTCCGGACGCGTTATACTATCGTATAAATCTTTAGTATATTTATCCCAATCTTCGGTAGTCATAAGCACTCTATCCTTGACTATTTTAACAGCTTTAATAGCTGAATTCTTTATTAGTTCAATGTCTATGAATTGACAATATTTAAAATTTTAACATTTAAACAATTATCAAGAAATAAAGAATTTATTATTTTAAAATATTACTTACCTCTATCTCGATATTCACAAAGCGCACAAAATTGTTTTTCCTGCAAAAGATCAATCCTCATACTTTCCTCATCGTCGATATCCACAGAAATCAATGGTAAACTGATAACGGGTTGAAGCATCAAATTTCTATCGATCGTATCATCATAAACTCTATATTCAGTATCCTCTATAACTTTATCTTCCTCTACTTCCTCAGGCAATTCGCTCGTAACGATTTTCGCTCGATATTTTGGTCTTAAATCTACAATCAATAAAAAGAACCCGTAGTAATAATAAATAAAAATTCATACATTTAATTGAAAGTTATCATATGAACTGTCAACTCATGTTCATCACATTTTTCATATGGAATTTTGTAGAGATGTCGGCCAGCGCTAAATATTATGTCACCTCTAACAGATGCGAATGTGGTATGAAAAGCGCAAGTATTGATTTCCATAATCTGTAACAGGTATGTATATAAATTTAGTAAGCTTCATTTTATTTCTCTTTTCTATAATAAAAATAACAATAAATGTTATATATAAAAAATTAAAGCATTGTTAATATATATATATATATATATACATTGATGAGAGCATTATTTGTATCCCAGACTCTAATAGTATTATCTAACGATGACGTTGCACAAATTTCTAATGATTCTAAGGCTATCATATTTACTATCATAGCCGTATGGTCTTTAGAACAGTGATGTCCTAAACGTGCTGTAAAAAATATTTCTTTAGCACAACTGCAAAATTATACGAATTTTATCGAAAATTCTTACATCTTTCTTTCATATTTTCCATAAGAACTTGGTGTACCTTATTATCTTCCGAACTATTTACCATACACAATGTGTTTCTATAATAATATATTATTTATAATTTATGTAAAGTAAACATTTAATGACAAGTTATTTTAAATAAACGTGAATAATTGGATATGTACCCCATGGAAACAACCTGAGTTATTGGAACAGTAAAATGTACATCGTAATATAAAACCAATGGGTTGGATAAGTCAGCAAAGACACGCCAGACTTTGACAGTTCTGTCTATACCCAATGAAATTACGCGATGCCACATTATTGAAGCTCGAAGTTGTATTACCGAACCATTGTGAGCCTTTCGTTTAAGTTTAATTATTATTATATCACGCCGTTCACAGATAGGATTGTCAATTAAATTCACTCACTGGGATTATATTTTCGTGTTTTCCTGTAACTTCGTTAATAGTAACGAGATTTCCAGCTTCGGTACCGGCAATCAGTCGAACTCGAATTGGATAAAAAATTCGAGGCTCTGTGATTGAAAAGTATGTAAAAAAATATTGAATATTCAATAAATTTATATAAATACATTATAAATACATAAAATACATACTGATAACTTTGCTTACTTTTTGATTGTCGATTTTCATCGCGAATCTCATCAAAGTATTCATAAATGGTGATACAAGTTATTCTAGCATCCTCGGTTATTAATACCTTCCTTATATTTACATCAAAGTATATATATATGCAACGTATACATATGCACTACTGAATTATAATGATAATAATGATGTGTGACCTACCGATATTTCATTGGACAGCTAGTGGTATCGCTTACTAGAATCTCACCAGTTTCCAAAATAATGGTGTACAATTGATCTATAAGAGACATAGAAAACATTATCGTGATAATTCTACGCGAGTATAATGAAAAGAAATATAAAATTATTACTATTATTTCCGGTATATACCGACTGTACGACCTCCAATTCATTTTCTGGTAATAATTGAATATTTAATTGTTTTCCGTGGGGAGAAAATATACGCGTACTATTATCCTCGCTATTAACTATTATTTTCGTTGGATAACATGGCGTTGTCGTCTTCGTTAAATATTTTCCTGGTGATCTGTTTTCAAACGAACAGAAAAATCGAATATATCATTACGCGCAATATAAATTATTAATAAAAAATGAAAAAGAAATGAAAATTGTACACGTACGTCAGAGGTGCAAAAAAATTATAAAGTTGATGCATCATCAAATAATAAAGTTTAGTTCCTAAAATTGCAATAGTAGCTGCAGTTTCATTTACAGCAAAAGCATAAACAATATTAAATTCATCGAAGGATTCAAGTTTGCTTCGAAAATTACAACTCCATACTTGTAATTTCGTTGTGGAATAACTGATAAATCCACATATCGATGGATGAGGTATGACTTTCAGAACTCGCATATCGTGAGCCTCATTGCATTGCATCATACAATCCATGTTCAAGTCCCAGGCCATTACTGTAATCAAATTTTTATTTTTATTTATTGATATTATAAGAAATATAAAACCCCTAACAGCACGGAACTATTTAAAAAAAAAGTTAACAAAACGTTGGAAAAAATTTATATAAAAACGTTTAAATAAGTATACGTCGAAAATAGGTATAAATGTCCGGTTTGAGTTTGAAAGAAATATAAATTTTATTAGTTTAAAAAATATTTAATAAATGTATATGTTTAAAACTATATTTAAACGTTATCTATACATTTTTAAGTTTTATTTCGTTTCGTTTTACGTTTTATTTCGTAAAATATTTAAAAGGTATAAAATATAAATAGTACTATTTCAAAACTCTGTTCGCTTTGAATTTATTGGTAAATTCAGATAAAACTATGAGTCTCCTGTTTTAATTTTACGAATATTTTTAAAAATAAATTCAATATTACCATTTCCTTGTGTATCACCGGTAATCATCCACGAACTTGATGTATGATAATGTAGTGCAGTTATAGAACCAATAGATGCATTTAATCGCCTTTTTAAAAATTGTACGTTATTTTCGTCATCGTTGTCCAGTGTTAGAGGCATCAAATAAAGTGTGGTAATGTAAGAAGATGCTAATCTTGATGGTTCAGCTAAACAAAAATATCATGCATTTATTTATTATACGTGGAATACAATTTTATTAATAAAAATTCTATATAAAATCCATATCGTGAAAAAATAATTAATTTATAATATGTTATGGAATTATTTCCATGATAATAAATTTATATAGAGCGCTGAATTCGAGTTAATTTTAAATTAATTATTTTTTGGCAACGAGTGTCGAACGTCGTCGTTTTAGAAAATTTTATAAATCACTAAGATACATTCACTTTTATAAATGACGGACATGCAGTTTGAGGCACCAGCGAAGTGCATTCAAGTTGCCAGGTTGCTCCGAATTCAGGGTCAGAGTAAGTAATCGATTTCGTTGATGGTAAATCTTGCCCTTTCTCTTTCTCCTCGAGTAAATATTTCTTTTTTTTTATTTCATGAAAAAATATATTTATTTAAAAATTAATTTTGATTAAAAACATGTTCTTCGATCTGCGATGATTTAAGAAACTGATATAAAGCAAGTTTATTAAGCTTTTTGATGCCAAAATTAATTTTTATTTTCACTACCTAATGTTATTTAAAAAAAGATATTCATCTAATGGTATAAACGACATGAATTGTATTTTATTACTGTTTACATGAAAATGATGTTTTTAAAATTTTGATTTAAATATATATTTATTCGTGTACCCTAAATCACTGATAGCAGTTACTTTAACTATGTTATACATAAATAAATTAAGAGTTCACGAACTTTGAAAAAAATAGTGAAATGTAGTACATATTGAAGCACGTGGACATTCCAAAAATAATAACTCACGATCATTTGGTGAGTGCCGACGACAATGATCTCGTTCATTTTTGGCTCGTAATAGAGAGCCTTTGTCAAAAACTCGTTGTTAATAACGTGCAAACATACACACGAAGAATTTAAAATCCAAAGGTCTTCGACTTCAGGATCAAAGCAGGCTAATCGTTTTGCTTTATCGCACCATAACATTCGTGTGAAAGTCATTGATTGGTTTAGCAGAAATGGGAAGCGTAAGAGTTTCCCTTGAACCGAGTATCGTAACACTTGGATGCCTCTGTCTAGTAGCAAATACTCCTAAGATTTTGTTATTAGTTAATTTAAATTTTTAATCTTAAAGAAATATCTATACTTTATTGTAAAGTACCATAAATTCTACCATAAGAATTTATATTTACAAATTATATATACACCGGTTTGAAATCCAAATAAATTGCTTGCCCGTAATGAATGTGTGTTTTGTAAAAGAAAAAAAAAAGTATTACACTTTGTCTACAGAAATATAATATATGCAATCTAAATCTATACGTAATAAATTAATTTACTTGGGTTTCTCCACAGAAACATATGTCGGTAAACGTTTTGCGTAGTACAGTGGACATCGTTACTTTTAAACCGTGATAAATCTTATCGTCGAGCGCACCTTCGAATACATTCTCGTCGAGAGGACTTTTGAAAATACGCGCGTTCATTACTCTCAACATTCTTCGCCAAGTTTTTTTCTTTTCGCACGACGACGACACATCATTTTTCCCCATTTTTATATACCCAACAATGCAGAGAACTTTTACAAATAGTGTCAATTTAGCTACTATATTCTAACACGTTATTTATCAGACATGACAATTAAATAAATTTAATTATTTACTTTTATAATAAAAATACACGCGATAGGATAGAGGTTAGTTTAATTTATTATTTTTTTTAAATAACGTTCAAATGTGGTTATGAAAAATAAAACAGTCGAAAGAAGTACTTATGCGAATTTTCATAATACTTAGGTACTGTCGTGCAACCTCTATAATAAGAATGTTAAAAGACATACAATTTTAATTTGTTTCCAAAGGTATAATAAGATAATATATTTATTATCATTTACATTTTAAAAATTTAAGTTTATCTTAAAGAAATTTGTAATACCTCATTATCTAGATAGCAGAAAAACAATCTTTTTAACGGATCATGCATATATGTATACCTAATAAATTAAATTTTATTTCATCGTTGACTATACGAGACATGAGTCAAATAGATATTCTAGGTATAATGACTAGGAATACAAGAATTCTATAGACAGTTGCAAGATATTACGCCCACTTCTATATGTGTAACTGATCTGACCGTAAAAAGAAATGGAAAACAAGTCGACACTTACCTATATGTTATTGCATTATCACTATACGAATAATTTCAAAGTATATAAAAAAAATTTATAAGTATCTCTGTATGTATTTTAAATTTTATTTCGTTACACTGACATAAAGGAATTATTGCTGGTTCGTCTATCTAAAGTATATATAAGTACATATAATTTGCAAAAAGATGCTGTATATAATACAAAGGTTTGATTTCCTTTCGACAAATTAAACCAGGTTTGTATTAAAAAAATATATAACTGTTGCAGATTTTAAGTGGATAAGCGCATGGTGGGAAGTTTTCCAACAACTTTTTCTGCGCATTAATCAAGCGTATACTACGCCGTTTTACAACCGCAAGTAGGAAATATCCGTGCATTAAGCATTTCTTCAAATACGTCGTGGAATATATATCGTGTTGAAATTTTATGAAATTTGTATATGCGCATAAACTCACGTAGATATATATATGTAAAGAGAATTTTTTGGTCGGTAGTACAGTTGCATCTTTTACATTGGCGATAATAATACAAGCCAATGATTCATTGGAAAGAATCAAATAATAAATAACAATATACGAGTATACATTTTAATGAATAAATTTACACGTATTGCTCTCAAAAGTTAATAAAATGGTTGATAAAAATTTCAATTTAAAACGTGTGAGAGTTCCGTTAATAATGTTTACATCGCCGAACTTCTTTTTGTAACGCTATATGTCACGTGCATTCAAACGTTCTATTGACGACTTCTTTAATTCAAAAAAAATAATATGCAATAGATAAACGCACGTTGGCTAGAATACGATACGAATACTTTTATATCTGATATAACAGCTCACTTGTACAGCAATACATTGTTCAATATAGTTATAGAAAATATTCTATAAAAAATTAGCGTTTCTTATAGTTGTTACAATTTTTTGCAATGTACGTGTAAGTTTACTGTAACGCGTATATAAGATGCCTTTTTTCAAGGTAGCAACTGGTATTGCCAAAAGCGCAACCAACAGAATTAAAAAAGAAATTCTCCCTCCACTAGGTAGCTCAGTCTTGACTTTGATTTTGGCAGGGGGATCACGGCGGAACAGCCGATCGGCATTGTTACTATTTCGGCCATAAGCGTTCCTCACGCCTTTTTCCAACGCTTATACGTATATATATACGCATGAGTCTTGCTCACCGTGAGCTTGCGGCTTGCGCGCGCGAATATCACGCCTGCCAAGAATAGCGCCGTTTATTTTTATAACGCAAAATGCGCGGAGCGACGATCCGAATAAGGGTACTCAGGGGGGGATGTGTAGATCTCTCTTAACTGTGTCTTTGGGGGGTCTTTAACTTTTTTTTTCTTTATCTTCGGAGGACAAGAGGAACCTAGGAAAATTAACGAGTACACGCTCTTTTATAGCGGAAGAGAGTTGTAAATTCATGGAAAATTGTGCGCTAACGCCAACTTTTTTCTCACTTTGGCTGCGGAGTAGAATTAAATCATTTCTTTGGAAATTTAGACGATTAGAGAGTTTTCAGTTTTTGGCTACATCTTTACTTTTTTCTACGAACTTAAATATTTCGGATCTCCATTCTAATGAAAAATATAATTTCATTATGTATATGGTTTTTATGATTCTCATGAAATGTATATATATATACCTACTTAAGATTGATAAAATTTAAAAAGTTTTACATTTGTAAATACTTTTTTGTCATAAAATTTCACAGTACACGAGAGAAAAGTAAAAATAGATACTAAAGATCATTTACTGATTTTTAAAAAATTTTGTTTAAAAATCCTTTTATTTTTAGATTTGTGAATTTGTGGTATTTCAATCTTACGCGGCCGTGAACTTTGAAGGAAAATAAGGCTATTCAACTTTAATGGTTTCTTGCGAAGAGTATATATAAAGAGAAAATTTTCTGTAGGAAATTACTTATTCGATCATATAAACGCATTTTACTTACATAATTTATTATTTTTATCGTATAAAATAAATACACAATTACATAACTATGGTTTAATTTTCTTTATTTTATTTTATATTTTTATTTCATATTAAGAAGTCTCATCTTCCTAGTTTGAAGCAAGACTATATACTGCCTAGAAATTTGGATAATTTTTAGAAATATAGTAGAATATGATGAAAAACGTTTATTAAATTACGGATAGTATATTAGCAACCCATTTTTAGTTATAATGTATAATAGTACACCAGTATTTTACATGAATGATCGAGCATTTAAAAATTGGTAAATCATACGACATTTTAATTATCCATTCAAATGTCAAGTGTATCGATTCAAAATTTGAAAATACAAACAACCCTATTTAATTTTCAACTGATGATCGAAATAAATGATTTGACATTTAATAAAAAAAGAACGTTGCATTTGATTAAACTGAATTATCGCACAATGACAATGATTAATTAGAAAAAATCTTTGTTTAAAAGACAGTCGATGATCGTTGCGCATGAACAGAAAAATAGATAAAATAGTCAATAGTTATTGAATAATTAAATTGAATATTTAAAAAAAAATAGTTAAGTATACGTGCATCTGTTTACATCGATCGACTGAGCTATTCTCTGTTAAATCACGATACGACATATACGACAAGAATATGTAGATACACACACACACACAAGCGCGCGCGGGCACCGGCACACGCACACGCGCAAACACACGCGAGCACCGAGCACAGCACAGCTGATACAGAGGCCGCCGACGTCATTATAAACGCGCATTCCAACATCGCACGGGCGAAGAGCAGAAAAGCGCCCTGTATTCTTAGCCTCGAAGTGAGATTGCGACCCGCAACTCCCGCAAGCTCGCGACGGCAACAGTCGACAACTCAAACTCGAGACGCGAACACCGTGAAAATCACGATCATTCGTTTCGCTACTTCGGTAATACCTCGAGGATGGAAGAGGAGGCGGAAATTTCACTTATGAATCGTGTTTATAATGCCGCTAAGGATGGTATGGCAATCACCCTTTATTTAATGCTCTACAACAAGGATCCTGAATTGATTAGTCGACTTCTAAATCAGGTGAGGGATCACTTTTACATCCTCACCAAGAAGATTTTATTTTATTTTCTTTTCTGTGGTGCTTTCTACTTTATACGTATAAAACAATACGGTATAAGTATTGTACCTTTATTTTTTTATTACTGATCTCGTTCTCGTTCCTCCACTCGACTCGAGGCTTGTTTACTTTCATTATTGCAAGTGCACCGTATTATACTCCAGTGTTACTTTCCAATTCTTTGTTCATTTTTCAACGTTTTGCGGTTATAATATTATTCGATTTATTTTAATTTATTTCACACTGTTAAGTTTAACGTTCAATTCGTCGAAGTATTTACGAAAGTTTAATTAGTGTATCAAAATAAGTTTAAAATAAACATTACAATTGGGAAATTTATTTCGAGTTTTTTACATTTATTTTTAACAAGTTTTCACATCACATTTCTTGATAATATTAGCTTAGTTAATGCTTCCAATATTTAATCATTTTCTAATATTTTGATTTCTCTAGTAATTTTTTGTCAGATCAAACTTTTTCATCAGTTCTTTATATACTTTTTTAATAAATTTTGAGGTTAGGAATTTAAAAGTGTAGCAGAACACATCAGATTGAATTATTTTTTGTTTACATTAATTTTTTCACACGTGAAATAACTATTATTAGGTATTATAAAATACATATAGTTTTCAAAAATCGATACATTAACGGATCGTGGTGGAGACGCATCTCGGCCGATATCTCGAAAGTTAAGCAGGGTTTGTTGCGGTTAGTACTTGGATGGGTCACCCGCGTCCTCGTGCGGCTTTCAGGGTTCGGTGTACGTGGTTAATTGTTATTTATAAATTACCTAGTGATAGTTTAACAAACGAGCCAAATCGAAATAAATTAATAAAAAAATATGATTGATCACAGTCAACAATACAATCATAGCGGAAATAATTGATTGTTTGTAAATATTTTGAGTATAGTTTTTTAATAAAAATATGTAGTATACAAAATATGTATACAAAAACGTTGGATTTGAGACACATGTAATTATTTTAAACATTTTTATAAACAATTTTAATTAGACGTTCACAATATTGAATTGATATGAACAGATTTAATCACTTAAAATTTTTTTTTAATTATTCGTTCACAAAATATTTTAATAATTTTTCATTTTTTACATAATTATTTTTATATAGATTTACACTGCCGTTTCAAGCAAATAAATAGAGATTGATTAAAATCGATAGACACGATTGCAATTAATTTTAAACATAACAAAAACTTTAATAATTCAAATTATTTAAATTGTAATACTAATAATAAATAAAATTGAAATAAAAAAAATTTAGGTTTCAACGAGATTCGACCCCACGCCCTTGCGCGCTAGAGTCGACTACCTATTACCTGCATCAAGCCACAGATTCTTCTTATTATTGTTATGTTACTCTCTCTCGTCCTTATAAACTATAAATAGAAAATAATTGTAAATTTTAAATGTATAAAAAAATATTATTTTATTATTTTTTGTTTATAGATATCTTGAAAACGGTTAGAGTTAGGTTAAAATTGATGAAATATTCTAATTTTCTAAATAGTAACATAATTTTTACATAAAGTTTAAACATGTTACTGAGATTTCCAAATTATAAATTTAATTTGAAATTATTTTAAATAAATCAATTCAATTTAAAATGATATCAAATTGTTTTAAATTCATTGTAACTGATTTTAAAGTGTTTGAAGCAACATGCTCAAAAAATTTTACAAGTATAGATTATTTCAAACTTATCTTACTATAATAAATATTATTTTTATTAATTATCAACACTTAAATTATGTAAATATAATTTACTTCAAAGGTAATATTGTAATTTGCATTATTAATTTGTATTCAAGGAATGATTATTTAAAGATACTATTAAAACGATTTATTATTAAAAAGTTTCTCAAATTCTAGATTTATTACTTTAATATAAAAGACATAAAAATCTGAAAAGAAAAATTCTTATTTTTCTAATTAATTAAAAAATCTAAAATTTTGTCTTGATATTTGTTTAAAAAATGTTAATTGTGTACAATTACTTTTTACTAGTGACAAGTTCCAGTACCATTTGTACAAATATCAAACAAAGCAAGGTTTTAGGCACGTGTCTTCCAATGAAAAGTTTAAGAGTTTGGCTATAAGCCAAATATATTTGCGTTTGGTCTCTGAACAAAGAACTTTAAAAAATCAAACTGAGAATTAATTTTTATTTTCACTGGCTTAATCAGTTAAATGTACTTGTGAACTGCTTTATAAATTAAACAATATTGTGCAATATAATAAATCTAATGATTTAAAGACATCATAATTTAAACATATCATTTAATTATACATATTTATTGATTTAAATAAATTTTTCTGAATAGAATGTTCTACAAGAAGATGGTCAGTATTGTTCACCTTTTATTGTGGCTGCAAGATTTGGCCATGACAAAGTTGTTAAAATGCTTTTAGATAAATTTAAATTAGATATTGAACAAGAAGGGAGAGTCAAATTTAATGGATACTTTATTGAAGGAGCTAGTGCTCTTTGGTGTGCTGCTGGTGAGAAATTTTTTTTTAATTTTAGTCTATTAAAAATTAGTTATATAAGTGCTATAACAATCCCAATAAATATTTACATATATTTTATAGCGGTTGGTCATTTGAATGTAGTAAAAACACTTGTGATAGCTGGTGCAAATGTAAACCATCCTACAAAAACAAATTCAACTCCTGTTAGAGCTGCTTGTTTTGATGGAAGATTGGATATAGTAAATTATTTAACAATCCATTCTGCAAATATTCATATTGCAAATAAGTATAATAATACATGCTTAATGATTGCTGCTTATAAGGGTCATTTTGACATTGTAAGTTATTAAATAATTTTTTTATTTTAAACAAAAAAATAATATTTTTTTAATTGTGAAGGTAAGCTTTTTACTTGAAAATGGTGCAGATCCCAATGAGCGAGCACAATATGGAGAAACAGCTTTACAGTTTGCTGCTGTTTGTGGTCATTGTAGTATAGTTAAAGAACTATTAAAGTATGGTTCAAAAATGACAAAAAATGTTCAAAATTTGTCACCTTTAATTTCTGCTGCTGAAAGGACAAGAGCAGACGTAGTAGAATGTCTTCTTGAACATGAAGATGTTAGTAGAGAAGAAGTAATAGATGCTTATGAGCTTCTTGGTGCTTCATTTGCAAATGATAATGACCGTTACTGCCTTCAAAAAGCCTATACATATTTACATAAAGCTATGGTTTTAAGGTTTGTGCTCAAGTGTGGTTTGCACATTTTGTCATATAAATTTATAAATTATAATTTTATAGGTTTAGTGATCCAAATAATGTGATTAAAAAGGTCCTTGCAGAACCAATAGCAGCATACGAAAATTGGCGAGAGTCAGAGACTTTAGAAAGGCTAGAAAGTATAAAAAATAATCATAATGCAATTCACATGGAGTCTCTTGCAATAAGAGAAAGAATTTTAGGTAAATAAAATTAACGTTTTAAATACATTAAATGCTAAGCATTATTAGTAAAAATTTTAAATTGTTATTTTAGGAAGCCATAATCCAGATGTGCCACAACCTGTTATTTATAGAGGAGCAGTTTTTGCGGATAATGCGCGATTCGATAGATGTATAGATTTATGGCTACATGCGTTAAAATTGCGACAAATAATTAATGTTTCCATAACAAAAGATCTGCTACGATTTGCTCAAGTAAGTTACTGCACAAGTTTTGTATTTTTTAATTATTTGATTTGATGAATAAAAAACTAAATATATTCTTTTTAGGTATTTTCACAAATGGTACATGGTGGAATAGAACTAAAATTACAACAAGTATTAGAAGTTTTAGAAGCAAGTCTTGTTCAATTAGATAGAAATAAAACGAAAGCACTGGAACCTGATGTTAGAGAAGATGGGGAACAATCGATCTCGGTTAGTAAATTGAATGCAGATTGAAAAACATTGTCTAATTGTTATTTATTTATTTTTTATTTTTGTTATTGGGTATTACAGGAAGAAATAGAATCAAACATAACAATAACACTGTATATTTTAAAAATATTGACAAAAATAATTCCCACAAATAAAACGAACTGTGATGAAATGGACATTAAAAGAGCCCGACTTTTGGTACATAAATTATGTAGTCTTAAAATGTCATTAAAAGATGGTCAAACACTGTTACATCTTGCTGTAAATGCTTATACTCCTGTAGATGATTTTCATACGAATGATGTATGCAAGTGAGTTCAAATAACTTTATTTACATTAAATAAATTTATGTATGTACTGTATGCAATGGTGATATTTACTATTTATTTATTAGATTTCCATGTGCAGCGACGGCAAAATTACTTATACAATGTGGCGCAGATGTTAATGCAATGGATAATGACAGAAATACGCCCCTTCATATCATTGTTCAGTATAAAAAACCAATTAGTGATTTTATGACATTACATTCAATTATTTTAGATCTTGTACAAGCTGGAGCTCACATGGACACTGTAAATAGCGAAGGAAAAACTCCGTTTGATGCAGCTACCACTGGTAATTATTTGTTTCTTCTTATTTGTATAAATAAGTATATATGTAAACAAATGGATATTTTATTTATAGGTGTAGCAGAAATAATTTTACGGACACAAACGAAACTGTCTCTAAAGTGTATGGCGGCTAAAGCCGTTAAAGATTATAATCTTTTGTACAGTGGTAATGTTCCACGACATTTGGAAAGTTTTATCGAGTTACATGGTACTGGACTAAATCAAGGATGACACTGTACTCCCATTAAATTTGAAAACAAACATTTGTGAGTGTTCCACTATAAAACACAAACTGCACTGATACCAAAGAGAACTGTAGATAGATATATTTTCTAAGTGATTAATTGAAAAAAACTTCTTGTATTTATTTTACATTAGGGAAATGTAATATCCAAAAACAGAATCTTCAGTCATTTTCTAAGAGTGAAAGGTTAATTTAAATAAATTCTTCGTTATGTTTTTCTATTAGTTTTAGAACCTGCATTTAATGCAGATTTTTGATAAAATGAAATAAATAATTTTTATCATGAAGTGATTTTGTAAATAAAATTTTAAAAGAAGTATTTTAGATTCAATGATTTTAATATTATTTTTGGAGTTCCTATGGGTGATCCTGCGATTTGGCTTCACATCACCTTATTGTAGAAAAATCTAAGAATTTTTTTAAATACAAAAACTATAAGAAGTGTTACAAATATATATATAAAGATTTTATTACGATTTGAACAACTTTGCAATAAAATGTATTTTATTTTTTATATAACAATTCAAATTATATATACCACATATAACTGTAGAAAATAAATGTTTTCACATATCAATTACATACATACATGTATACGTTCATATATATATATATATATATATATATATATATATAATTACACTACTTTAATACATATTTATTTTATGTATAAAGGGGTAAAACGTGACCTACTATATAAAAATATAAAACGGATAAATTTGTCTCACATTAATGGAATCAAAGAGAAGACTTCAAATACATAGCTCGATAATTAGTATACAAGGAAGATCTTGTTTTCTCGAAATTCGATTCTCCACATTTCACAATTAAGTATGTTACATTCCATACATTTTAAGAATATAGGCAATTAGGTAATATATATATAATACAAAAATAAGATTGCTAGAGAAAAAAATTCGTATAACAGTATCAACGTTTAAACATTAATTTGTTATGGAAGTCATTTAAACGTGATATTTTTAGGTGATTAATATGTTGTACGCCTTGGTACAGGATATCGAAGAACCAGCGCACTGTCAGCCGAAATAATAGGAAGTGTATTATCACAGTGGTGATTCACAAGGTGACTCACACTATCAAACACTCGATCCTTAGTTCTCACCTAAAAATTAAAATTTTCATTGCTTATAACCAAATTAAAAAAAGTGTCAATGTTAAGTTGATTTTAAGATAAAGTATAAAAATGATCGATTGTCTTTAGTTTTACGTTTGTAAAATCTTTTAGTTGAGGTTTATAATTATTTTATAAATAATGATTAATAACTTACAATTCCTTCTGGATCAATAAGCAGTAAATGTTTTGGAATTCCGTTATTCATTCCCGTTAAGACATATTGATCTGGAGTACCTTGGGAATCTCGAACTAAAAAATCGCCATCCTATAAAAAATCACACATTAAAAACGTTACATTAATTTATAAATTTCATTTCAATAAATATTATATAAGACATATTTACTCTATTCAGCATAGCCTCTGCTTCAGAACGACTAACACTTCCATGGTACCAAATTTCTTGTTTTAATTGCTGCCTTTGTAGTTGAGGACTTAATTTATTATCCATTTCTGATATGGCTGTACTAAATGGCTCTGTAATTTTAAAATTGAAAAATGTATTAATGTATATGATTATATTATTTGTAACTAATAAATTATTTGTCTCTTACGCATATCAAAAGCATCAAAGAAAGTAACAGGTTCTTTTCGGTTCTCTCTATTTGCTGCAATCACAGTATCATTCACATAATTATGTTCTGGGTTTATACTAGATGCGATACTGCCATCTGAACTTAGGTCTATCAAATTTCCTGTTTCTAAATGAAAATTCAAAATGTTTACTTTAAACAATTGTTCTTTAAATTGAAAATTATTTTATGAAGACAATTACCAGGCCATTGTTGTGTTTGTCTTACACCTTTTCCGATTGGATCAGGAAGTGGTGTACTTTGTATACTACTACAAGCTGCCCCACTACTAGAACTTGAATGATGATGTTTTAAATTTGGTAAAGTTGCTGAGCACATGGGTAAGGGAGGTACAGGAGGTGGCCCTATATCTGGAGGAACTTTTCCTGGTAAATCATTGTAATAATCTCTGTCTGCTTCTCTTAAACCATTTAGCGTTGGACTACAAAATGGAAAAATGAAAAATTAATATTTTAAATGACTATTACTTAAATTATTAATTATCTTACTGTAAAGTAGAGGGTTTTGTTAAAAATTCTTTAAAGCGTAATTCGAAAGCCTGTCCAATAGTTGAAATAACATCTTGGGCTAAACCTCCACCACATTCTAAAACATAACAAGCTCTCCAGTCTTGTACATTTTTAGCAACATAGGCAACGAAGTCAAGAATTTCCTAAAATTATACATTGCTTAATTTTTATATAATTAAGATATTTACAATTCGATCTATTAAGATCCTTACAGTATCACCTCCTGAGGCAAATGATATTCGGGGCATTTCATGTTTTGCTATAACTTGACCTGTTTCTAGGACCGTTAATGCAAGACTACAACTACTGATTGTTAAATTAATATTTGATCCAGCATGTTCCATACATGGTTTATCAGCAATAGCTCTTAAAACTTTACGATCAACCTAATAAATAAATAATTAATAAAATTTATAAAGAAATATTTTAAACATTATGTTATTAATTAATAAAATTTACCCTTCTCTTTTTGTCTGCAGATTTAAGTCCTGCAGCTTCGCAAACTCTATTTATACATTCTCTAAAATTACAAGTAAAATTACAAATACAATTCTACAAGTATTAATAGTAATTACTGAATAGAATAAAGGTAAAAATAATTATTGAAATAAAACTATATACTTTGCCACACATGATCTGGTCTCAAAATCTAAGCTTTTCATAGATGTATAAACTTCCAAGCATCCAATATACTGAAAAATTGAAATATAATTTTAGATTTTTTATACAAATATGATACTGTATAACAAGTAAACTATGAACTTACTCGAACTGCATATGTAATTCCTTCTTTACTAACAAGGTGATCAGGATGCAGCCAGCCTCTTGCTGGCTTGCTTATAAAACTTCCACCTCCAGTTGCCATTATATCATTTACATTACTATAAATAAAATAAAATAAATAAAATTTATTAATATAAATTTTACATTATTGTACAATAATAAATCACAATTCATACATTAAATCTTAAGTAAATAAATAGATATATTCAGACATATATAGATATTACTATAAATAGATAATCTATGCTTAAAAAACAAATATTGCTTAGAAAACATTTAAATGGCATTAGTTATATATAAACAATGTAAGAATTAGTCATCAGTTTTATATAAATATAAATTATAAATTTAAAACAATCCCACAAAATAAATAAAAAATATATTATCACATGTAAGACAATTACCAAAAAATGCAAACTACTCAAAAGATTATAAACTTTTTGTAATAAATATATATATACAAAGGTATATATATATACGTGATAGCTAACTTTGTTCAATAAAATGCATTTAACCTTAGAATCTAGAACAAACAGTCAATAGGAATCCTTTCTCTTCGAAAAACAATATGCCTATACCTGTAAAACTCGCAAAATAGTCGTCACCCTGGAGATTGTAAATTCTTCCTTAACTGGCGATGCATGCGTCATTACTTCTCGAGCAATTTAATTGGAATGCAGTATCAATTATATCTCTTTCATTTCGTATTTTGTCAAATCAAACTACGAAAAATTACGACGTTTCACAATGATGCACTTGTACACGCTAAATTTCACTCTGTACTATAGATATAACATATATATACATATATATATTATACTTATATGTATTTACGTATATATGTAAAAGGACGTCGTTGCGTTTCGATTTTAAATGAATAATACTTAGAAAGCCCTCAGTACAACATAGCTAGTGAACGATAGTCGTCGTCGAACTGATATCGAAGGAGTATACACACACACATACTTCGTTGACATAACCTGCGTATATGAATGAAAACTCTCCCTTTCTCTCTCAAGATTGCTTCGATTGGTCTGCGCGTTTATATACGTATGCAAAATCAAGCTTTATAGACAGTATGTGGCAAATAATTTCATGTGTACCAAAATATAGGTAGTCTTATTGGATATGAAACGTCATTCGGATTTGTTTTCATTATTTCGTAATACTATTTATAAAATAGTGTAGAATTTTATTACATAAATACAAAAATATTAAAAATTCTATCTTTTTAACGACGAGAGCAGATAAAAATATGTTAATATTAAAATTAGCATATTATACTATTAATTTGTCTTAATTTAATACGTTATTATAATAATTATCAATAATAATAATAATAATAATAATAATAATAATAATAATAAATTCTATATAAACAAAATTGAGTTTGAACGGCAACTTCATATCTCATATTTTTATGTATATATATAATATAGCTCAGACTGGACTACGAACGTGTACGGTACGTAAAACTACATGTACTACTATGCGTAACTAACTTCAAGCTACACGTTTGCTACAGCTACTACACCTACTACACGCCTTGAAGGCTTGACACGAAGGATATACCATTATAATATTTTACTGCATATCCACATTATCCTGATCCCCACAGTTTTTACAAATTCGATGCAAAAAATATTAGGAACCTGCTTAACTGCGGAGGTATATGAAATACTTTCGAAATTTTTTATTCTTAACAATTTTTTTTATATTTGTGCGGCGTTACTTAATTCTAATAATATTAATTAAGTACTTCCTACGAAGTGATGAAGTAACTTTCTTTTTAAATAAAAATTATTTATTTTTTTGTACGATTCTACAAATTTACATTTATTTTTATAAACAAATTCGTTTATAAATACATTGCAATCAGAGCAAATTGAAACACATATAAGATTTATTTAACGTAGTTACAGTTATATGTATAAATTGAAATGACCATCTATCACAATTGTTTTTCAATCTAAAATTTAATAAATATGTTTATAATAATTGGTAGTAATATACGGATTATAAAGTAATTGTCAAATCCCAAAGTAAGTGTATACTTATGTTGTACATAAATTTGAAATAGTTGAAACGTTGTTGAATGCCCAGTGCCGTGCCCGTGCAGCGGAAGGGGCAGGGGCAGGAGCAGCGGCGCGCAGCAGCAACAGCAGCAGCAGCAGCGGTCGCCGCCGCCGCCGCCGCCGCCGCAAAAGTAGCAGAGTGCACGTAGCCGTGTTGGTATATCCGCGCCGCCGCGCGTCCTTTGACACGCTTTTCTAAGTTGTATATAGTTACGTATATACAAGGAATAAACATATCGGTACCTCGAAAAGTCGTACAACAGTGTTTAATAGTTATATTTAGTTAGCTGGAATATATATTAAACCTAGTTAAGCAAAGAAATAAAGAAGGATTAAATTGTCTGGCTATATAGCCATCATGCCAAGTGTCAACCGCGGGGAGCTCGGAGAAGCTGCTGCTGCCGCCCGAGGAGGAACCTCGAACCAGGGCGCTCGCATTTAGCGGCCACGATACGACGCTCACAGTGCTTCTCTCTCACTCTCCCTCTCTCAGTGTTCTCTTTTTCTCACAGTTACAAGCGTTTAGGGTAAAAGTGAGATCTAACCGGGCGTGCGGATCCGGGGAAATTACTTCCCGCGCCTGCTCAGATCTTGGCGGCGGTCCGAGTGTCAGGCCACGCAGCGAATTCTCCTTATGCCTGTCCTGAGGTAAATATGGCTTTTACCGCTTCATTATACACATACATGTGTCTTTAACTTTTTATACGTGGGGGATCATCACCTTCGAAACATGGGGTACATAACCTACATTATTATCCTGGATGCATGGGTCTCGAAGGTATTTATTTTACTATGCCTTTGTAACATCCATCAAACTAATACACCTATAGCAGATTTTATAATTTTGGTTAGGTCGTTTAATGCTCTGTCTCTCTATGCTATGTACAATCTACCAAATAGTTTATCAGTCATTTTTTATTGTTAATCTTATGATTTTGTTTATTCTAATTATTAAACTAATGAAAGCATTTGTTTGCATTTTATAAGAGTATGTTAAATGTCCATTAAATACACTCTAATCGGATTAATTATATTTTTTAATTACATTTTTTATTTTTTATTTAACTACATTTCATACATCTAAGCATAAACC
The DNA here is from genome assembly GCA_026168455.1 of Theocolax elegans. Classification (NCBI taxonomy): domain Eukaryota; kingdom Metazoa; phylum Arthropoda; class Insecta; order Hymenoptera; family Cerocephalidae; genus Theocolax; species Theocolax elegans. The sequence continues at coordinate 9,377,192 of CM047426.1, read as the reverse complement.
TTAATTCCTTAAATAAAATTTAGGGACTTTAAATTTATTATATTTTTATTGCTCAATTATTTTATCATTAAAGCATCATTTTTCTTGTAACATCCTAAAAACCTCATATAATTTTTAACTATAACTAAATATTAAATAATGATTTTTTAATTGCAGAAATGTTTAGTATATAATATGTTTAATTAACATAATTTATTATATTTGTTTTCTTTGTTACAGAATTTGGAAGGTATTTTAGAAACATTTTGAGGTAGTCTATTAACAGTGACAACCGAGATCAATCAACTATCAAGATGTCGGAAATTATTTATCCACATGCGTGCAGGCCTGTCACTGATGATCTTGGACCAGATGAGCTTATCAGAAGGCTCAAGGTAATTAATATTAAATAGTAGTCATTACATTGTTGTATTTAGTTGATACTAATTTAACTAATGATAAATTTGTATCAATAGACACTTGCACATACACTACAAGCAATGGGCCAAGATGAGGGAATGTACCAACAGTATATTCCATTAGCATTGCATTTAGCAGATGATTGTTTTCTACAGCATCAAAGTAAAGATGTACAATTATTAATAGCCTGTTGTATTGCTGATGTACTCAGAGTATATGCTCCTGAAGCTCCTTACAAAGATCCTGATCAAGTATGTAACAGTATTTCATGTTCAGAGAAGCTGTATATCTACTCTTTAATTGACAAATATAAATGATATATTAAATCTTATTGTTTTAGGTGAAAACAATATTTTTATTCTTGATAAAACAACTGGCAGGTCTTAAAGATCCCAAGGATCCAGCCTTTAAAAGATATTTTTATCTTCTAGAAAACTTGGCTTATGTAAAGTCATTCAATATGTGTTTTGAGCTTGAGGACTGTCAAGAAATATTTTGTGCTCTTTTCTCACTAATGTTTAAAATTGTCAAGTATGTATAATCACATATAAATAAATACTTTTTTTATTAATACATGGTAATTTATCATAATCCATTTCACTATTTTAGTGATGAACACTCAGGAAAAGTTAAAAGTTTTATGCTTGATGTATTATGTCCACTTATTACAGAGTCTGATATTGTTAGTAGTGAGCTACTAGACATTATTCTTATAAATATTGTTGAACCAAACAAGACTCAAAGAAAGAATGCTTATTCACTTGCCAAGGAACTTATTATAAAATGCAGTGACACTTTAGAAACCTACATTCAAGTAGTAAGTTAGCTGTGATTACAAAACTTAATACATTTATTACTTTAATATTAATGACGTAAATCTTAATCTCATAACAGTTTTTCAACCATGTGCTTATATTGGGCAAGGACGAAAAAAATTTGCAAATTTTTAACAAAGTGTACGATTTAATCTATGAACTCAACCACATATGCCCCAGCGTCTTGACGTCCGTCCTTCCTCAACTCGAATGTAAATTGAAGTCTTCGATCGAGCAAGAACGTCTTGGTGCCGTAGCTCTTCTCGCACGCATGTTTTCGGAAAAAGGATCACAATTAGCCGTGCAATTTCCTCAATTGTGGCGAGCCTTCCTAGGTCGTTTCAACGATATAAGCGTCGGGATTCGTATTAAATGTGTGCAGTATTCAATGCATTTTCTATTGAATCATCCAGAACTTCGGAAAGACATTACCGATACACTCAAAATGCGACAACATGATTCTGAAGAAAACGTGAGGTATGTAGTATTAAACAATCTATTCCATAGTTATATTGATAGTTGATATTGAGAATTTAAATTGAGTAATAATAATAATACTGTTACTACAACTAAAAATCCGTATTTTTTACAAAAATTCGTAAATAATGTTACAGATATGAAGTTGTTATGGCGATAGTAACTACAGCACGAAAGGATTTCGAAGTCGTATCGGATAGTGATGACCTGCTAGATTTTGTAAAAGAAAGGACTTTGGACAAGAAATTTAAAATCCGAAAAGAGGCCATGTCTGGTTTAGCAATGATTTACAAAAAGCATCTTAATGTAGCGGACGTACCACAAGCTACAAAGAAAGCCGTTACGTGGATCAAGGATAAAATATTACATGGTTATTACATGGCTGGAATGGAAGATAGGTTGCTTGTGGAAAGATTATTAAATACATGTCTAGTGCCTTATCAATCACCGGCGGAGGATAGGATGAAGAAACTCTATCATTTATTGGGTACGATAGACGATCACGCGTCCAAAGCTTTCGTCGAACTTCAAAAGCATCAGTTAGCGTAAGTAGCATTGCAAGTAATTTGTAATTCTACAGTTTTTAAAATCAGAATATAATTTCGTTAAGTTTTAACATATTGTATCACTTCTCTTTACATTTAACACAATTATTAGACCAAATTAACATTATTCTTTAAATAATAGATAATAAACAGGAACTATAAAGTAATTAAGCTCAATAGAACAAGTATTAACATATAAAATGTCATAGAGTTTAAATTGTATAAATTTATTTTGACGCATAAAATAGCAAATACATTTAAAAAAGATAATTATTGAAGTAATTTCTAACTACATTAAAGTTAACCTTTTTACAAACAGCTATGCAACTATTTGTGGTATTACATAGTGGATATGTTAATGACAATTGTAGACAAGAATTGTTATTTCTTTTATACCTACATTGTACCAAAATCTAATTTATTTTAAATGTTTCTTTAGTGTAAGAAGATCCGTCACCGAATGGATTGAATTAATCAAAAGAGCAGAAGGGGGAACAAGCCCCGAAGTTTCACAAAAAATATCGCAAATTTCCCGATTTCTCCCAGATCCTATGAAGGTGCTAGAATTTCTTCAAAGATTTAGTACTCATCTGAAGAAAGATCCAAGTCTTATGCAAGGCATGGACACAATATTACAACCTACTGTATCGTGTAGTGTTTGTGCAGAAGCAATAAGTGCTGTACTCAAAAAGTTAGGTCAACCTGTGATGACGAATCTATATTATAATACCATAAAAATGTTACTAGAAAGAGTTAGTTCAGTAATGATTGACGGAGAAGCGATAAGAGTAAGTTTTAGCATAATCTTAAAAAATATATTTTGAGTAATTAAAAGTATAGATTTAAACATTTTTTATTTTAAGTAAATTAGTTTTAAGAAAAATCAATTAGTATATTTTTAAAATGATTATAATGAAAAATATATACTCAATATAAAATTTATAATATTCTTTCACGACGTTTTAATAGGTGTTAATAGGATATGTATTAGATTGCTTGAAAGGAGGAAATGTAATAGAAGAAGTTGGTTTGAACCCAAATAATGCAGGTGAAAAAGGACTTAGGTTACTACTTGTAAGTATTTTTAATATATTTAATATATACAATATAAATTATGCAATGTGTTACATATTTTATGTTTATATTTAAATTGTACAGATGCTGTCTTTTGTATTCGCACCGCATTTTCTGCACGACGATATTTTAATGCAACTGGTGCATTTACTAGAATTGGATGATGAAATGGTTGCTCCACTTGTTCTTTCGATATTCACATTTTTAGGAAAATATCGACCACTTTGTGAAGTATCCAAAGAAATAATGGATCAATTGATGCCTATATGTAGGATTTTTGCTGAAACAGGAACACCAAAACAGGCTAAACAAGCTATAAGATGTTTATATGTCAATATGACCAATAGTCACGATACTATATTTCCAGAAATTATTGATAGAATTAAAAATTCACTTACGCCTACGTCTGAATATTATCGAACTGCTATTGTTGCACTTGGACATATTGCTTACAATTTGCCTGAAAAGTATCATATGCAAATTAAAAGCATGGTATCCAGAAAGGCTAGTACACAATATTCATCCAATTAAAATGATTAATTGTTTATAGTTGTAGTAACAGTATCTCCAATTAAATCTTTCTTGTTTTAGATTGTCAAAGAGCTATTAGTAAAAGAGAGCAGCGAACAGCCCCACGAAATAGAGGGTGATTGGTGCAGAGAAGACGAATTACCAGAGGAAACACGTTGTAGGTTAGAAGGTTTAAAATGCATGGCTCGATGGCTTTTAGGTCTCAAAAGTGATGCTCTTTCTGCACAAAAGACATTTAGGATGTTGAATGCGTTCATAGTGAATAAAGGAGATTTATTACAACAAGGACGACTTAGTAAAGCAGAAATGAGTTGGTTACGTCTTCAAGCTGGATGTTCAATGCTGAAAATATGTGAACAAAAAGGTGTTGGTGATCAGTACACAGCAGAACAATTCTATAACTTATCACAACTCATGGTGGTTAGTATTAATTAATATTCTTTTTTATAAGCGCAAAAACAATTTTACACATTTTTAATTATTATTCTCAGGATGAAGTTTATCAAGTCAGGGAAGCATTTAGTAATAAGTTACATAAAGGTCTTGGTAGGGGAATACCAAATAAATGCTTACCTTTAGATTTTATGGGTTACTATGCTCTATCAGGAAAAGAACAAAACAAAAAGTTAAAAGCGTTAATGAAAACATATATGCAAACGGATATTAACAAGAGAAAAGATTATGTCAAAACATTATCTCTTGGAACAGTGGAACGAGCCATGGGTACGCTTAAATACGTCATCATCATTGTAGTTATAAAAAATTGCTGTTGCCTTATGTAAATGTTTTTAACATTGTAATTTTTATAGGTAAACTTCCTCACATCTTACCAGATTATATGTTAGTATTTGCTGTTCCTATACTTGCCCATGATCCTGAATTCGCTACTCATACGCAAATAGGTCATTTAAAAATCATTCAACAATGCTTGTGGTTCATTTTGGAACCGCTGATAACCAAAAATGATTATTATTGCTATGGATTTTATAAAAATCTTATCGAAAGGATGAAGAATCATAAAGACGCTTTAAGGCCCGATGATGATGCTATGAATTGCGTAAGTAATGCAAAATAAAAATGATATTATATTTTTAGAGAAATAATCGTAATTAATATTTTCCCTAATAATTTTCAGAAATTGTGGGCAGTTTGTGACATGGCGATGAATGTAATATTTACGAAGACGACAAATTTTGATATGAAAGATTTCCCTAGTGAGACTCGAATACCGACAATGTATTTCAAAAGGGCTGACGAAATAATTTCGAATACTAAGAATTATCTACCTGCGGAATTACAAATTAATATGAATAATCCGAAAGGAAAAGGAACAGCAATTAATTCAATTACGAATGAGAGGACTACGCGAAAAACGAAGGCAAAGCAAAAAGAAACGGGCATTGGGCCAAATGAAACAGATGCAAGGGTAAGATTTAAGTATACATTTTTTATTAGTATAACATATTGGGGTAACGTGAACTAATCAATGAAAGAACGAATGTTTAACCTTGAGCTCAAAATTATCGAACGAACTGCATCGCAGTACTTGCAATAACATTGTGATTAAGTTTTATTTTTTATTAAATATTTTTCAAAATTGTAATGATTTGTTTTCATTTATTTTTATTATGTATAATATGAACATTAAAGAAGTGAATTTATAACAAACAAAATAACGTACATCATATTTACATTAAAAAATTTTTTATATAAAGGGGCAACATTACAAATTTTATTGAATAATTAGTTACCAGCTCATATGAAAAATTAATATTTATGAATTTCATAACCCATCATTAATCCTTCACTAATTCATATTCAACAGAAAATTTTGTTTATAGAATTCTAATCATTTTTTACTGTTCTTTAAATAAAACATTACAAAACGTTAATGCCAATTCTTATATATTTATAAAATACATTCAAGCACAGCGACGTCAAGTTTTTATTTATATACATGTGTTTGTTTACTAAAGAGCCATTATTGTTTTAAATTAAATATAATTGCTAGTTTTTTGCGAATAATACTAATATTTTATATTTTATCATCATTATATTAAAAACTTGTCTATACTTATTATTTGAATTTGCTTTTCATAAACATGTAAAATATAAATATAAGAATTGTTCACTTAATTTGGTATTGTACAAAGATTTTGATCACAGTAACATTCACATATAGTTCCATATTTATATCAGTAACTTTTAAGTAAATTATTACTAGTAATTAACACTATCATTACAAGAAATTATTTCCACAATGGTTATTATTTCTAGATAGTAATAATCAATTGATAGTTTTTAAATATAATTGTCATGCAATATTAAAATTAAGTGAGCATTATATTATACACGTCTTGTCTGCGAAAATAACAGTAACATACATTTTACATCTCTCTTCAATCTCTCATTTGTTCAATCATTGGTGAGTTTACCCTGTCCCTTATTAAAATTGAAATACTTTAAATTCAATGAAAAGTACAATAATTATAATAATAATAAACGATATTAATGAGAATAATATTCAACATTAAGAGCCCCTTGAGCAATCATAATTGTTATTTCAAGCTGCATGTTGGCGAAATGGAATGTATTGATGCTCAGGTAATGGCATTATTAATTGGTATATGTCATGAACGTCAAATTTTTCGTAGTGAATAATGTTGTAATATAGTTTATATTACATAAATAAATATTTAATATTATCTACGTATTTTTACAGCCTGCTGAAGCATCCGAGACAAGAATTCATCTTCCAGGATTGGATGATGAAGTAAGTATATTACATATATATATTGCTTTTTAAATTAAATTTAACATATTCGTTATTTTTTTAAGATTGTGTTCTATTCAGAAAAAATTAACAGAATAGATGTAATAGAACTGTTAAAAATATATCTAAAAATTAGAAATGTATTTTTAAATTAGATTTAAATAAAGAATTATTATTTACAGATTGAAGAACCACCGGAAAAGAAGCACAAGGAATCGGATAAGATAAGTAAATAAGCGTGTAAGTGAATTGTTTAGAAGATCGAGAAAAAGTAATAAAGTGAATGAGAGATATTAATGACGAAATAAAAAAAACGGTGTGATATGCTAATATACAAACATTGCGTGAACATCTCACAAATTAGAAACAGATTATTTTGTTTATGTACAACAGTTGATAATATAGCCGAGTCGTTCACGTACTTCTAGAGAATCAAAGGAATAAAGTTTTACGCAAGTTTAATGACACGGTAACGTAAAACTAAATCGAGATAATTGATGGCAGATTGTAGAAGAATTGTGGCTGCCAAAAAAATCTGAACTCTGATGAGATTAAATGGCGCATCGTAATATATATGTATAAAAAATACTTGAATCTAAATTATCTTTCATATATACTTGGTAACAGATTCACGTCGAATTGTATAAAGAGTTTATAAGTGAGACTCTTCTCACCCTGGTTAGCGAATTCAATTCATTGAAGTTAAAAACAATTAAAAATAGTATGAAATTTTGATTAATTTCTAATCTATTGCCGACCAATACAGTTAGTGTATTTTTATATATATACGTCTATTATTATTGATATAATAATACATTAGTTGCAACGCGAAGGATACTAAGTATGATAAATAAAAAACAAAATAAATGACGACGATTGACAACACTCTTGTTAACGCTTATGGGATTAAAATTAATTGTTCAAAACTATGCACAACCTATACAAAAATAACATGTAGCTCTAATATCTGACGCAATTATAATTCTTCAAAACAAGTAATAATTTATTTTGTTTTAATATATATATACATTGTTGTAGTATATTATTTCAAAAGGGATAATTCCAATAATATTTTGATTGTTTTTAATTTTATATTCTAGCCAGGGATACATAATACAATTCAAATTTTGCGTAAGCATAAGCCAGTTTCCAATGTTCATCTGACATTCCTTGTGTCATTCATTAGTTTATGTTTGTATAAATAAAATTAACATTTTTTCCTTTTTTATAAGCTTGTATTGTTGTAATCCTAAGCATTTGCTCATTCAAGTGGTATTTATTTATTTGTAATTAGCATTATCTACAATGAAAATTCTTTGAAACAAAACTATGAAGAAGTTAACAATTAAATTTTTTATTAATTATTCAGTTTTCTGAAACATTAACATTTATTTAATAGATATCTATAATTTCGTACTTGAAAAACAGCTAAAAGTGGAATGACACAAAGATATTAGATGTCTTAGGCTTATAGAATTGTATATTCTGAAGTCAAGTATAAAAATTAGATTATTTTGGCAATCCAAAGTTGATTGTTTCTAAAACTTTTTTATAAACATGATAATTAATGCAAAGAAAAAGAAGTAATTTTAGAAATGTAACATTTTTTTAAAGAGGCGTTTATTTTCATTTAAATAATTATATTTCATGTTAATATTAAAATGAATCAAGTTCAACTTAGCTATCGAACGGCATGTAATGAAAAAAATGTCCGTCTTTTGTTCGTTATGTTGCATGCAAAAAGCATATGGTCTATTTAATATTCTTGATTATATATTTATGTATAAAGTAAATCATATTTGAAAGTGGAGATTTCGAAATTTGATCGATTCTATAAGTTATATTATGTATAATTACGCTATGCGAAATCATTCTTGCCGTTCGATTGCTGATTTAGAAGTATTACTATTAAATAGTCGTATACTGTCGTTGTTTTGATTCCAAAATAGTTTTCAATGCATTTTTCTCAACTTCGTTACGACCTGAGAAATTTGACTTGCGTTTAACTGGTAATGACCAATAATTACTTACCGACACGAGAAAAATGGATTTGATTACTGTTTTGGACATAATTTAAACATTTCTTTTGTGCGGGCCTAGTTCTTATATTTCTTTTGTGGTATCAACATTATTATTATTATTATTATTATTATTATTATTATTATTATTATTAATATTGAGTAAATGAATAATTTGTAAAAGGTGTGCGTGAGATCTATGAGTGACACTTTTGTTGCGAGTGACGATGATTGGTTGAGATTATAATATAAATATAATTATAATAATATGAAAAAATGGAAACCTACATATTTATTTTCCTTCCACTCACATGTACTGTACATTAATATAGAATTTTTATTCCGACTTAATAGAACCGGTTTTTTTTATAAAAAAAGGAGTTACTTAATTTTTATTGATAATTTATTTACAATACATTCACTAAAACTCCATGAATTTATTTATTTGAAACTAAAAGAATACCTTCCTTAACCTTTTATTAACATTAGTTTCAATAATAGAAACTTAATGAACTTCCGTGCACTGGTAATAATTTGTTGAAAAAAAAATTTTAAAAGTAATAATTGGTGATACACAATATGTAAATTTAATGTTGATTCTTAATTCAAGGATTTGATTTATTTTATAAAGAAAATTCAAATAAATATACAGGTGTAAGTTAAATTTGTTTATTCTATACATTTACATTAAAAAATTATCGCAATAATCAATTCGTTTTAGTTCATCTTTTCTTAAAAGATTTTTTTGGACCAGTTCTTCCATTTTTTGATTTGTTGAATGATTTTTGTTTGTTTTTAGTATTTGCTCTAGAAATTAAAGATAATTTAATTTATTGGCACACAATAACTAGACAAAGTAAAAATGTGTTATAACAGAGTAGGTACTTACTCAAATCGCATTTTCTTAACTCCTTTTTTACTAATATCTGTTAAATCATTTGCAAACGATGATATTTTTCGTTTTTTCAAACCTAAACAAATATACTTGGTTATTAACCTTATAATAAATTAATACAAATAACAGAAAAATATAAAAAACCTTTCTGTGATGTATTTGGCCTTTCTACATCTTCAACAATTGTTCTAATTTTTTTTTGTTTATTTTTTCTTTTTGCTAATCTTGCTTGATATGCTGCCACTTTGTTTAATTCTTTCATTGCTCTTTCTTCAGCTGGATCTAAATCAGGAACTTTTTTCTTCTGTTTCTTTTTATTCTCTACAATATTTGCCGCGGTTTTCTCCTTCATTTTATCCTTTGACTTTTCTTTCTTCTGTTTTTCAGTTAATAATAAATTATCTATACAAAAATTAAATAAAAAGATATTTAGATACCAAAATATGTGCATATGAATGGGAATTTTGTACTATCGTACCTTTTTCTTTTTGTCTTTCTTTTTTAGTTTGGAACCAAGCTCTATCATTCTTTGAATCAGAATCTTTTAACATGTTCTCAGCTCGGTTTGCTTGATTTTCAATTTTCGCTATTTCGCGCTCCTGTCTCTCTTCTTCCAATATTTGCTCTACATCTACTTCCAGAGATTTTAATTTTTTATTATACTTTTCAATAATATCCACTGGTATTATTCGATGTTTAATTGGATTTTTTGCATGTTTTATTACATCTTTAACCAGTATGCGTTCTTGTTCCCCTGCTAATGATACTGAAACACCACCTCTTCCAGCTCGTGCTGTACGACCAACTCTAAATTTTTAAATTATACAATTAAACAATAATAATTGTATAAGAACTTTTTCATAATAATACTTTGTAATTTATACCTATGAATATAATGCTGCAACGTTGCAGGCATAACAAAATTTATAACAGTCTTTACCCCACTAATATCCAATCCTCTTGCAGCAACGTCAGTTGCCAATAACACGTCAATTTCTTCGTCCTTGAATTTTCTTAAATTTTCTAAACGTTGTGGTTGTGTAAGGTTTCCATGAAGTTCTCCTACCTACGAATAACAAATAATTCTTATAATGAACCGAATATTTATTTATAAATTAATGTCATTTATATACTTACTTTAACACCCAATAAACCTAACAAAATGTGTAATCTATGTGCTTGTTTTTTCGTCTGTACGAAGACCATTGTATGATCATGGAAAGTTCGACATATCAAAGCAGCTAATATAGCTTCTCGATCGCCTTCCCTTTCCTTCCGAATTCTGAAATATTTATTATAAATTATTTAATTATATTGAAAAAATCCATTATAAATAAAAAAATAAATATTATAAATGTAAATCAATTTCTTTTAACCAAACCTTATAAACTCTTGTCGCAAATTAAATGCAACATCTTGATTACTATCAACAAAAACTTTCACAGGTTTATTTAAAGATACTGTGGCTAAATCTTTAACTTCTTCAGTCATTGTTGCAGAAAAAAGAATTGTTTGTCGCGTTCTTGCACACTGCCTTACAATATGTTTCATTTGTTCTGCGAAATATTCATCTAACATTCTGTAAGTTTAAAAAATTAATTGGTTTTTAATATCTTTCTTTTAATAAATAAGCTTAGCATAAACTTTATGGTACCTGTCGGCTTCATCAAGAATTAAAACTTCAATAGTATCTAATGAAAATGTTGGTGTATTTGCTAAATGATCAATCAAACGTCCTGGTGTGGCTATTACAATGTCTGGATTTTTTCTAAGTACACTTTCCTATTTTATAACATGTTTATTGAAATATCTCTTATAAACATTTAAATACCCATTAACATTATATTAATCAATAATATTTTACCTGAACTTTAACATCTAAACCACCAACTGACAATCCCACCTCAACTGTAGTAAACTGACATAATTGTTTAGTAACTTGATATACTTGTACACCTAATTCTCTTGTAGGTACAAGAACTAATACTCTAGTAATTGCAGTTCCTTCTACTGGCCTATACAATAATCTTTCTAGGGTCGGTAACATGTAGGCTGCAGTTTTACCAGTACCTGTTGCAGCACAACCACAGATGTCTCGTCCCATTAATGCTACAGGTATTGTTGCAGCTTGAATTGGTGTTGGACTTACAAAGTTCATAGCTGTGATTGCCTAATAAGATAATAATTTATTTAAAAAAATATTAATTTTTTTTATATAAATATTTATTAAATAAATTTTATTACCTTTAAAAGTGGTCTAGATAAATTCATATGATAGAATGATGAAACTGTATTATAATTGGAACATTCTTCAAAATCAATTAACTCACTGTTTTCATCTTTTACAGTCTTTTCTTTCTTAAGTTTTTTTGCTTTGATTTTGATTGCATCTAAAATTTTGTTATAATTTAAGGATTTTACAATTCTTGATTTTGATAATATTTACTTATTGCAATAATTTTACATTTTTAAACATAATTTATTTTAACAATTTTACCTTTCTTTAAATCTTCTTCACCAACAAATAACTCTATATCATGTGCCTCATTACCATCTTCTAATGTAACAGTATTATCCTCATCAATATTCTAAAATGTATAACAAATTTAGAAACTTTCATTTTGCCATATAGTAAAAACAATAATATACATCAATCTACATAATTTAAATCATATATCTTGCAATTTTCAAAATTAAAATACATACTTGAATTGTTTTCGAATTTCTAAATTTATTAATTTTATCATCCAGCTTTGTCTTTACTTTCCGTTTAATATATTTACTTAAATCATTCCATGTGTCTTTATTATAGTCCTCGATACTTGTTATAAATTCAAAATCTCCATCATGAGTATTTTTATCTTTCTTCTTTTCTTTTTTCCGTGGTTGAAACTGTTGCGAATATTTATAATACAATTAATCATTAATCAATTAATTTTTTGTTTACATGAACATGTTTTTCATTTATTATTAATAGACTCACATCATCTTCTTCGTCGGAAGGTTCTGATAAATCTGGAACTTCATCATCTTCTTCAATAGTTTTAATCAAATCAGCCATATCGTTGCTATGTAATAAATAAAATATATCAACAGTAAATAAATACAGCAGATGAGAGTGTTTGCATTTTAAACTAAGGTTAGGGTTTTTGTCAAAAAAGAAAACACACCACGTGCTTTACGATTTTCGATAATTCGAGATTGTAACCCGGAAATAGCAAAGTATCGAACATTATTCGAATCGAATTTAGTATCTGTTGTTATTTATGGCGGGAAAAGTAGATAGATTTAGGCAACACTACTTTGCTACTTGCTTCCCTTTCTTTTCCGTATTTGTGTATATATATATATATATGCATATATATAATATATATATAAGATATTAAGCTGTGCATTGTGATTAGTGAGCGTTATATCTAAAACATTAAACTATTTTGAATTGATATTTTGTTTTGAAAACTTTACAATGGGAATTTTAGGACTTTCTAAATTAATAGCTGATATTGCACCTGAAGCTATCAAAGAATTAGAGTTAAAGCATCTTTTTGGTAAGTTCTTGAAAAGTTCAAATGATAGACCTTTGAAACAATGATTATAATTCATATTGGTTCAATAAAATTATTATTGATGAATATTTTATAGGTCGTAAAATAGCCATTGATGCATCTATGTGTTTATATCAATTTCTCATAGCTGTTCGATCAGAAGGAGCACAATTAACTTCTGTTGATGGTGAAACAACAAGGTATGTGAATAATAATTTGTAATGTCAGGCATTTGAAAAAACTAAATATTTATTTGTATATTTGTATATATTTTATAGTCATTTAATGGGTATGTTTTATCGGACTATAAGGCTTGTTGAAAATGGAATAAAGCCAGTATATGTATTTGATGGTAAACCACCTACTTTAAAAGGTGGAGAGTTGGCTAAGCGGGCTGAAAGAAGGGAAGAGGCGCAAAAACAATTACAAGCAGCTGAAGAAGCTGGTAAATATTTAATAGTTTCTATAACAAATTATTAAAATAAGTTAAAAAAAATAATAATTTAAGTAATATAATAATTTTAGGAAATGCAGAGGATGTTGAAAAATTCAATAGAAGATTAGTAAAAGTGGGTAAACAGCATGCTGATGAAGCAAAAGAATTACTTACTCTAATGGGTATTCCATACATAGATGTAAATTTATTTAGAATTACTTTAATTGTAATACAATATATTATATAAAATTATATATTAATTATGTTCATCTTTGGGTTATTGGATAATAGGCACCTTGTGAAGCAGAAGCACAATGTGCTGCTTTGGTAAAAGCAGGAAAAGTGTTTGCTACAGCTACGGAAGATATGGATGCTTTAACATTTGGATGTAATGTTCTTTTACGTCGTTTAACATTTAGTGAGGCTCGAAAAATGCCTATTCAAGAAATACATTATGACAAAGTATTAAATGGTTTAGAATTAACAAGAGATGAAGTAAGCATTTCAGGAAATCTATTAGTATGTTCTTAAATTCTTATATTTTTGTATTATTATGAATATGCATATTATTCTAGTTTATAGATCTCTGCATCATGTTAGGTTGTGACTATACACCAAGTATAAAAGGAGTTGGTCCAAAAAGAGCAATAGAGTTAATAAAAAAATACAAATCACTTGAAAAAATATTGGAAAATTTGGATTTAAAAAAGTATACAATTCCTGAAGAATGGAATTTTAAAGATGCAAGAATTTTATTCATAGAACCAGAAATTAAAAATCCTGAAGAAATTGATGTAAGATATTTATATATAATTTACAAATTAAATCAATATTTTTTTAAATTATTGATACTTTTAAATACAAATTTTATTTTATTTTTTTTAGTTAAAATGGAATGATCCAGATGAAGATGGTTTAGTCAAATTTCTTTGTGGAGATAAACAATTTAACGAAGATCGAGTGAGAAATGGTGCTAAAAAATTAATGAAAGCAAAGCACACAGGTACACAGGGAAGAATAGATTCATTTTTTAAAGTTTTGCCAAGTTCAACACCAACAAAACGAAAGGTTCATAATTTATATTTATTTTTAAATAAAATACTAAATAAAATTCAATTATTTTTTAATATTTTTTTAAAAATAGTAAGTTAACATTATGATTATATTTAAATTCAAAATATTATTATCTTTTATTTTTTGATTAGGCTGACGAGAAAAAGACACCAGCTAAAAGAGGAAAGGCCACAGGAGGTAACAGAGGACGAAAACCAAAGTAGTTGTTAAATTTACTTGTATTGTTATTTTGATTATTTAATTCCTTGAGTAATTGTGTCAGTTGATGTTTTATTATATTTTCACCGATATTTGTAAAAGTAAATTGACATAAACGATATTTACTTTTATATGTGTATCTAAATAAAATGAAATCTCAGTTACATTTAACACCTATGTATTTTAACAATAAAATTTATTTTCTAAAATTTATTTAACAATTAGATATAAATATAACAAGACATATAGTTTTTTATTCTTTCTTACAATATTAATTTGGCTTTTAAAATCCGATATTTTTAATTTTTATATTTAATAATCATTTATCAGTCAAAATCTTA
The DNA here is from genome assembly GCA_026168455.1 of Theocolax elegans. Lineage (NCBI taxonomy): Eukaryota > Metazoa > Arthropoda > Insecta > Hymenoptera > Cerocephalidae > Theocolax > Theocolax elegans. Next base: position 9,362,071 of record CM047426.1, on the reverse strand, counting down.
ATAATTAAGTTTGCATAATATCAGTCTTAATTTAGTTATTGCACTAACAACTTTGAAGACTGCATTTAAAAATTATTTAAGAGTATATTACAAATAGATCATTATTTAAGCAAAAAATATGCAATGATTAAAAATGTGTTGAATCATAATGTAATTATGTTCATTTCTTAAATTTCCTAAATTTATAGAAACAACATTGCTCAAATACATGTCATTTACATGAATTACTTGCAATGATTATTTATAATATAATTTGTATCTAAAAAAAGTGCCGCATTTTATAAACAATATATATTGCACAAACAAATTAAAAATTTAACATTGCACTTAATATACTTAAAAGACTGTCATTGAAATTTAATAACAGTACTTCCAATGGCATTGGAATCTACTACATGAGCTAAGGCCTGGTCAATGCATTGGGGTGCATAAACTCTGTCTAAAATAGGCTGCAGTTGATCTGCATCAGCAAGTTCCTGCAATGATTGTAAGTAGATAGTATCCAATTTTGATCCTTCTTTCCAGTGACACGTACTAGCACCAAAAACATACTATAAACAAATTTAATATTTAAAGCTTTTAATTACATTTCTACACATAAATATGTAAAATAATAATCCTTATAAATAATGTTATTTTTAATAAAATTTAGTTAATTGAGATACAGTATTTACCTGGAGGAGTAGACGTATCCTAATACATCCAGAAAACAAAGTACCACTTATATATCCTAATGAGTCAGAGATCAATTGTTCAGGAGCTGTTGATACATAAGATCCATGTGGAAGTAAATGTTTCTTTAAAATTCGTTCATCCATTGGTTGACCGCCAGTATAAAAGATAGCGTCATACCTAATCAAAAATGAAATAAAAAAAGATAAGTATAAATAATAAAAATATGTTCTAATTATTTAATAACTTATTATATATAACAAATACATACTTATCACGAAGTTCTAATTCTTTAGCTACATCTGATTCATTCATTAAAATTATTTCACTTGCACCTAATGCTCTTATTACTGGAGCAGCTTGAGTTTTACATATTGTGACAACATGTCCACCCCAGAGTTTTATTAACTGCACTAATATACAACCGACAGGTGTACCTCCTCCATAAATCAATGCTCTAGAAGTTAGAATGTAAATAAAAATAAAAATTAGAGATAATGAGGATCTTAAACATTAATTTCATTTTTTAAAACTTGGATTACCTCTTTCCTTTAGCATTCCCTTCTTTAATAATAGAACCATTAATTAAAGCATCCCATGCTATACACCCACTGTATGGTAAACTAGCTGCAGCTTCAAAAGGTAAAATTTTTGGCATTTTAGCAACTCGAGTTTCAGATACAACAATGTACTCTGCCATAGTACCAGGTGACCACGATGGAACTGCTAAAAATACTTTATCTCCTATATCAAAATCTATGACACTGTTGCCTATGTCTACTACAACTCCAGCACAATCTCTTCCTAAAATAACTGGCAGATCTCTGTATTTCTGAAATTTTTAGAAGTACAAAATATATTTATTATTTTTAAAATGTAATAGAAATAACCATAAACTTACTCCAGTGTTCAGAAGCCTTCTATAAAATTTTGAATAACCAGAACATATTTTTATATCTACTTCATGAATAGAAGCTGCTTTTACTTGAATTAAAAGTTCATTCGATTTTTTAATAGTAGGCATTTCAGCATCATCAATCATTGAAACACCCTGTAATATTTATAAATATTAAATATAGTATTATAAAATTAATAATGCTAAAAGAATACAATAAAATTTACTTCAATTCCAAGATAATGTTGACAAACAACTGCTTTCATATTATGTAAATGGTGTGGAGTATACCAATTTAAAGCTACTGTATATCCTATCAAACTTCCAGCTAATAGACCAGTTACAAAATAAATACATTCTCTTTTTGTCACTATAAAAATTAAATACAATAACAATCATACTTTAAATAAAAGAATAGAATATTAAAACAATTCAATTACCTTCTACAGAATAAAAATTTCCAATTTGTTGATAAACATATCTTGGATTAAAAGTGATCTGTGACATTTGATTATTTATAGTTTGATATTGATTTTGAAGCCATGTCAATATTTCAATAAAAAATTCTTTAAATTTTTCAGTGGGAAACTCATTGTTCATATTTTGGATAATTTGTAGACCTTGGGACAACCATGTACTTAGCAGTTGTTGACCTTGTTGAGCCATTACAGAAACTTGAATCTGTTAATATAGAAAAGTATTTGATTAATTTTTGAAGGCTTATATGGAACAAAAAAAGAAAAGCAGCATCTGAAGTAAATAAAATAGACTGTAAAGAAAATTTAGAACAGTTCTAATACAATAAGATTTGGAAAGGTTCCCAATTTGAATAATCAAGGTCAATGATTCCTTTGCATTGACTGACCTTTAATTCTGCTATCACAATAGTCACTTTTTCTAATTAAAGTAATATTCAAGTAAAGTAAATCAGAAATGTTTATAAAAAATAATATTCACCTGTAACGACTCCAAGTGGCTGGATAACCGGAACATGAATTCATCCATAATAGCGGTATTCGTCAATTAATATCGTATACGTTACATTCGAAATTACGACATCAGTCGGGTAATGCCGATCGTTGTTACTAATTACTATACCTACTTGTATTACTTTTTAAGCCGGGAAAAACTGTTATTTCATCTGGAATCGTGGAGACGCCGAAGATTTTGTCTAATCGATACAAAAAACGATGTACTTGTGCGATATAAATAACCGATTAGCGCATTGCCACTGACTCGAAAATAGATACCAAAGTTACCTTTGCCTATGAAATTTAGTAAATGACATTTTCATTTTTAGCGGATGATGCGATCGTTTAGATTTTGAAGACAAGTCAAGGATAAAATTAAGTAAGTATGTATAGTTGTTGAGTATAAACATCAGACTACAAGTGAGTATGTTTCTTTTTTCTTTCTCTTCGTCAACTCATGATGAGAGGTTAAAATCACATGTTAAGATGTGCGCTTTTATTACTATAAGTACTACAAATTAATTTTGTTTACGACGTTTACGATTTTTATAAAGTTTGTGTTCAATGAGTACGTTCCATCCATATGATGCAACGTGAAACAACTAAAAATATCACGTGGTATTAGTCACGTGACTACTTAATGTCACGTGGTGACATTTAAAAAAATTTTGTAAAATGGCAACAACGCGCGCGTTTAATTTTCGCAAATCCCGTGAGGTTAGTGGTAAAGCTGTATACCTATATATATAGCATTTCATTTTTTGCTGCTTCGTTACCATAGTAACGTACTAACTCTGCATAGCTTCGCGTGGCCACCGGTGAACGGTGGAACTGTGGAAGTGTGGACACTGTACGGTGGAGTGTGGAGACACCAGTAGGGTGTCGAATTTTATCTTTGGTGTTTGATGTTTGAAGAAATTTGTAAATAGAATAGTTAAATTTAGAAAATGTTAAAATTTATTATATTCTGTCTATTTGCTATTATTATTGACGACGTGCTGTGCAATACTGAATTTGACATAAATGGATACATTGCTTATTGTCCATGCATGGGTATTTACTGATTAACAATTAATAATTTATTCAGTAATTTTATAATTCAAGCAAATTAACCTACTTTTCTTTACTTACTTCCTTTATACAGGACGCTTTGGAAATCAAGCAGACCATTTTTTAGGTGCACTGGGGTTTGCTAAGTCACTAAATCGTACTTTAATATTACCACCATGGGTTGAATATAGAACAGGAGAGATCAAATCTGTATGTTTTTTGACATTATATGATACAATTGTTAATATTCATTGATTTAATGAAAGATTATAAATTAAAGATTAATTTTTCAGATACAAGTACCTTTTGACACATATTTTAATGTTTCTGAAGTCGAAAAGTGCCATAGAGTCATTTTAATGGAAGACTTTATGAAAGATATTGCACCAGATCACTGGCCTCCTTCAGAAAGAATTTGTAAATCAATGTTTTTTAGAAATTTGATTTAATTATTTTTTATAATCATTGTTTATACAATAATTATTATGCGATTTTGTAGCATTTTGTTATAAAGCACGTGGTTCTATTGACTCTTGCAATGCAAAGGATGGTAATCCATTTGGTCCATTTTGGGATACATTTAATGTAGATTTTGTAGGATCTGAATTTTATGAACCTTTTCATTATGATGTTCATCATACTGATATGGCATTTCTTTGGAGACAAAAGTATACTTCTGCCAAATGGCCTGTACTAGCATTTACTGGAGCTCCAGCCAGTTTTCCAGTTCAGTTAGAAAATAAAAAGTATCAAAAATGTGTAGTTTGGAATGACAAAATGATTGCAGATGCAAAATCATTTATCAAGAAAATTTTACCACCTGGAGCATTTGTTGGTATACATTTACGAAATGGAATAGATTGGGTAATTAATAATGTTGCTTTTTTAATAAAATTGTAATTTATTAATAATACGATAAAGAATAATAATCTAATTTTTTAATATATTTTATTTATAGATAAGAGCATGTGAATTTATTTCAAATTCTCCAAATCTTTTTGCTGCACCTCAATGTTTAGGATATAGAAATGAAAGAGGGAAAGCAACCCATGCAATGTGTATGCCCTCTTTTGAATTGATAATACGACATTTAAAACGCGTTATTCGTAACGGAAAAGATATTAAGTCTGTATTTGTTGCTTCTGATAATAATTATATGATACCAGAATTAACCAAAGCATTAGAAAGGATGGATGTAAGATTGTATTATTTACTTAATTCAAATTTTGTAAATAGGAATATAATTAGTTCTATAAAATATTTTTCATTTTAGGTTAAAGTATTTAAACAAGAAGCTGTTGCCTCTCCTCACTTGGATTTAGCTATCTTAGGACGAGCTAATTATTTTATTGGGAATTGTATTTCTTCATTTTCTGCCTTTGTGGCTAGGGAAAGAGAAGTAAAAGGTTATCCTGTATACTTTTGGGGTTTTCCACCAGAAAGAACTTCATCTGCTACAACACATGAAGAACTGTAACATAGTTTAAATTATAAGAATGTGATATTACATATTTTTTTAACTACCGCAATATTTTTGTAATTCTATGCATAAAATATTTGTTATTTGCGCATCGAAAAACATACGAAATATAAATAACTGTGTTTGGCACCAAAGAGATAATTTTACATCTACTATATGTAAACTAAGTATTTTACATACTTTATACAATGATGCGTAAAATAACGTTGTGGATGTAGTGTGCATAAAATTGAATTTAATGTACACTGCATCAAAAACCAGCGTATGTAACGCGTGCGTGCGTGCGTTTCTCATACTCATGGGGTAAATACATAATTATTCCACTTGTATGTGAAATCATACTTCACACAGTTTTTGCATAATATACTATTTTTGCATAGATATTTCAAAAATATACCTATAACGCTTGGGAATGAAATACGTGTCAAATTTGACTATACTCCTTAGTGACAAAAACTACTATTTTATAAATGAAGTTGCATTTTAAGTCGAATTTTATATGTATCATAAATGCTTCCTATATTTATTTTTTTATACGAACATTTTTATAGATTACACATGATTTTTTAAAAATATAAAAATATAATAAATCCTTTTCCATAAAAATATTGTTTAACAATTAATATAAATAACATTTTCCTCACAAGTCGGAATAAACTATGACATTATATTTCTGCAAGTTTTTTCATGTTGCGTAAAGACTCTTGCATAGTATTAGCAAAATTTTTTGTAGAAGTTTCAGCACATCCATTAAAAGATGAACAAGCAAAATATATGTTATTTGGACGAGGATTATAGCAACATCCATATCCTTCAGGAGCAACAGGACCATAACACATAAAAGAATCTGTTTTATATGCTACTTGACTAGATGTAAGAGTAAAATTAGTACTCTTAGTGTATCCGACATCTTTAAAAAATTGTGGTAATTCTATTTTTTCGTTTCTGGCTATCATTTTTAAACCAAAAAATAGACGATCGACTCCTTCACCTACTGTAGCCTAGAAATTAAATCGTAATAAATACATTATAGATACTAAATATTTTATGTACTTATTAATTTTTAACTACCTCATTAGCAAGTTTCTTATGTGCATTTATAGCTGCAATCATTGCTTCCCTTTTTACAGAAGCAGGTGCGTTTTCAATCATTAATTTTGCAAAATAAACCGATTCAGTACACGTAGATCTAATACATTCAGTTCTGGCATTTTTAAATCGGCGCAATGCTGCAGATTCATAATGCACTGGTGGCTTTTGATGAAGTTTATAGTATGTTACTTGCATAGCAATTTGTATAAAGCTATCAGGACTAAGTTTACACTTTTTTATTTCATTTGTTCCAAAATCGTTAAATAAAAAACACTCCAAGTCGATATCTTGACATAATCTAAATATACATATATATATATGTATTAAAAAAAAGTTCATTTATGCAATTTAAATCTATTTAATAACATACTTGTCCACAGAAATTGTTGCAACTTCAATTGCCTGATTTAAAGATTCATCTAATTCAAAATTTAGATGTTTAGCCTTAGAAAACTCTTTTGAAAAATTAATTTTATTATTTTCTTTGCTTTTTCTGAAAATAGAAAAAAGTATTTTAAATAGCTAAAATAAGAAAGTAAACATAATTCATACTAACACATAATTTATAACATAATCCTGTAGAACAGAAATAGGTAGTGCCTCACAAGGAGTATGCTCATATTGCATTCCAACAAATCCATCATATGAAACAATATACTGAAAACAAATTTTTTTCATATACTTGATTTGAATTATATGAAAATCACATCAAATACTTATTATTTACTTGAACAGTTTTATCATGCCATCTATTCCCTGCATTAGTAGAAGAATTATATCCAGTCAAACTCTGTACTGCACGAACCGATGCATTATTTTTATTTTTAAAAAACTCTTTTGGTAACTGTTTATCTATACAAACAATAAACAAAGCATTTTCTAAACTTTCTATAATTTTTTTATTTGCACCAAGATCTAAAATAAAATAAAATGTAATTAATTTGAACCAGAAGTATTAAAAATAATGTTTATTTGAATAAAAACACATACTTCTTAATTTAGTATGATCCTCTGCCCAAGTATCTCTATCATTTCCTGTTAAAATACCTACTGGCTTTGCAGGTACACAACTTCGTTTCGCAATATCTTTTATGGTAGCTGCAAGTTGTTCTTCGTTTAGACTATCGTCCAATTGTATTTCAAATAACTGGAATGCATAACATTTTTAAGACATAATTACTATATTTTTTTTCTATTAATAAAACCAATAAAAATTTGTTACATGATTATTACTGATCACAATAATATGATTAGCATTATCAATATGTAAAAGTTTATCAACTCCTTTATCAGGTCTTCTATGTGTCCCCAAAATTAAAGCATAAGATTGCATGTCTAAAGGTGTATCTCTTATCATTTCTTGCTTTATATTACAACTGATAATAATTTATATAATATTGTGTATTAATAATTAAATTGTTATTGTATGTACACAATTCTAAAATCATACCTCTTTATCATATCATTATAATTACAAACTGCTTTTATAAGATGTGTAATATATCTATAAGTATCATCATGAGAGCTAAAATTTTGTGGTGGTCCAACAGTACCAGGACTAGAATGAACTATGACAGGAAGTCTATAACCCAAATAAGCTGCTTCAAACCACCATTCACTCATCTAAAAAAATTGTATTTGCTTAAACACATTAAATTTTTACTTTTAATATCAAAAAATATTAAAATACCCAATTTTCTGTTTTTTCATATCGCTTTTGCAGTTTACTATATAGCTGTTTCCCTACACCACCTTCTTTAATGAATTCATTAACAACTCTTTCTGTGTTTTTATACTCAACATCACTCAAAAGTGGTTGTAAGGATCTAAAAAAGAATAAAAAGAAATATAATTGTACTACTAAGTAGTAATAGGGTAATTAAATAACTAAGTACTGTATTATTCATAATTATTCAATAAAAATGTAGTATCTGGTACTTTAAATATAAATGTGCAGTCTTTTCTAAATTAGGCACTGGCTGCTTTGGAAGTGGATATTTGTTTAATTGTAGCGATGTTATAGTAGCCACTTGCTGTTTATTGAAAACATTCTTTGTACCTTCATAAACCTAAGAATAACAAGAAATTAAAAATTAAATAAATTTATAATAAAAATAAAGAAATTTTACCATAGGCTTATTGATAGAGGAAAGAGTCATTAAAAGTCTCTGCATATTTCTCTCGTTGCTGTATATCAATCTCGATTTAGAATGATTCCTATAACAAAAATATTAAGAACAGCGTATTGAAGTTCAGTATACTAATGTTGGGGTCTCAATTACAACTTAGCTATTGAATGTGAATGGTACGGGGTGAGCAATTTATACAATTTAACTGAATTACCAGTGACAAAACAATCTAATATGGGAGCATATTATTTATACAAACCATATGGGATACAATATATTTGGAATTACTTTTATTTTTTCTGCCACTAAAATAGCTTTGATATTTAATACTTGTTTAAATAATTTAAATATCATGTAATCTAATCATTTATGTATAAACATATACTTAGTTATCAGTATGTACTCACATAACAGCTAATTATCAAATTTGTTAAATTTTCTTATATATTTTTGCTGTGATATTTATAAAAAGAATTATATAGACATTAATTCTTTTACTACTTTATTTATCACATTTTAAACAAATCGAATTTGTATACAATGATTTTTTTAAAAATGTAAGGAACAAAAAATTTTTACGTCTACGCAACACAAGAAAAGCAATAAAATGAGAAACTTGAAAAACAAGTTGCACGCAAGCATGAAGTATTATAAGTATAGAAAGAGCAACAAGTGGATTCGAATGCAGAATGAAAAAAAAAATTTTTTGTTTATTATTTTATTTATTATTCACCTATAAAAGAAATTTATGTAATTTAACCAAACGAAAATAAAACATTATATAAAAATTTAAGTATGTATATATGTATATATTATATATGTACATAAATAAAAATTAACATCAAAATTAAGTATACTATTGAAATGTATACAATTTTTTTTTAACCGATGACAGATTTTATAAACCATACTGTTCCTAGAATATCTAGTGACATTAATGCATTTGTGAACCTGATCTCCCTGAATCAAAATTTTGAATTAACAAATTTAATATTTTTCATGCGTAATAATTACACAAAATTATTCAATTCTATTTATATTAGTTTAAAACTTAAAGATAAGTTGAATCTTCGGAAATCACATGGTAGTAATTAAATGCTAAATTAAATATTATAATTGAAAATGTATACATAATCAGTTGATTTATTAGAAATTAAAAAAAGTAGGACAGGAGGAACTCAAATTATACACTAAGAGAAATTTAATTAAAAATATAAGCGTTACAAATTAGTAGGATAGTAATATGCAATCATCGCGCATGCACTGCCTATATATATATATATACCTATATTACGAAGAGCTGCAAGCAGCGGTAAAGAGTAGGGGATTAAAAAAGAACATGGCGATAGTGACAAGAGAATCCGAGAGTAGCAGCAGCAAGGAGATGTGATGGGCGTCTCGTGAAGGTCCGAGAGAGGTGGCCGCAGTCGTGTTACGATAAAGGCCGTGTAAAGGACGAACCCTGTTATCAAAACTGTTGTGATTGTGATAATACACGCATACACGCGCGCACACACACGCACACATACACACATATATATGCATATATACGTACATACACATTGTGCGTATGTATATATATATATATAAACCTAAACGAAACAAGCCCTCCCCTTCTTTACGCGAGTGTCTTCCCCAAGTGAAACTGCTACGCCGTTTTTTTTATTAACTCTCCTACGTCTTCCGCCGCTTTTGTTGTCCCTTTTCTTTGGTGAATCACGAGAGAGAATTTGACACGCAGGAGGTGTACAGAGGGAGGACACGTCAGAAATGGCCCGAGACTACGATCACTTGTTCAAGCTGCTCATCATCGGCGACAGCGGTAAATACCTAATGGGGCGGCTTATTACGGATCCACCCACCTCGCGGAGGCAGATTTTTGTTTTTTGTCGGGTTACCAAGTGTTAAAAACTAATACTTCATTATCGTGATCGATCGTTGTTACTGTTTCTTTTTGTGCTTTTATGGTTTTAACGACTTTTTAAATACTCGATGATTTATTGTACGTGCCCGTGTGTATATAATACAGTGTTTACGAATGTGAGGTATTGAGAGTATGCCATTGGACTCGTTTTCTTTTTCTTGATTCTACTTATGGCCATGAACTCGTGATTTACAGTCAATCTTTTTCTTTTTTTCATTATTCTATTCAGTAATATACTGTTAACTTGTTGATCGCACAATAGCTTTAAACTCATTAAGAATAGAAATGTAATTTTTTATTCAATGTGTTTTTTAATTAATTTCTAATTTAATGATGTTTGTGCGTAACTCTTTTCTAGGAAACAGTACACATTTATTTTATATTGCTAACTGTATGTTTGTAAAAAAGTAATATAGCAATTGCTATTACAATTTAATTAAACATTAGTTTATCATTCAGTATATGTTTACAGTATATACTTGTTAGTAATGTTTTTTCTAAATCAGCTTAATAAAGTAAATGCAAAAATATATTAGTCACAAGTTTGTATATACATACAGTTTGAGAAATATGCTGAATCGCAATATCCAGTTGTATGTAGTAAGATATAACTTATTACAATTACTAGAAAAGATTTAATGACTCATCGAAGTTTTTAGTTGCAAATATCATTGTATCAGAAATGTATACAATGAATTTTCAACAATAAGTATAAAACATATTCTTATCCTTTAAAACTAAATTATTTTTTAAAATACTAATTCCTCAAATTGTTACCAGATATATTAGAAAGTAATATTATTTAGTAAATAAATTTTTAATGAAAAAGATTAATTTGTAAAATGATAAACCTAAAACTTGACACATTATGGTTACCCATAGCAAGTTTTAAAATTCTATATTCATATCATTAATAAGTAATCAACAAATAAAAATATGTTTTTGAATAAAATTGAAAATTAAAAACAATTCTTTTAATTTAAAAAAAAATATGTTTTATTAGCTTGTGTAAATTCTTTCCATAAGATTTCAAAGTAATACTTTCATTTTAATAAATTTACGAATATTCTTGTATATATCGTTACTTTAATCTTTTTATATTTATTTAATTGATGATCTTGTATAAAAAGATTAAACTTTACATTATTTTAATAAACATTGCTTTTTTCAATTTATAATAATAAATCCTTGCAAAAAACAATATTTTAATTATATTAACTATATAGCAATCAAACATTAATGCCAATAAAAAAATTAATTGTTTAAAAAATGATTAATACAAAATAAAAATAACTGTTTTAAATATTGAATTCTTACAAATTACAAAACTTGCAAATAGAATTTTTTTAATAAAATCATTGTAATTTATAATTCCTTAATTATAATTTTGTTTCTAGGTGTTGGAAAAAGTTCACTTCTATTGCGGTTTGCAGATAATACATTTAATGGAAATTATATAACTACAATAGGTGTGGATTTTAAGATCCGCACGGTAGATGTAGATGGGGAACGAGTAAAATTGCAAATCTGGGACACTGCTGGACAGGAACGATTTCGGACAATAACTTCTACTTATTACAGAGGAACACATGGGGTTATAGTTGTATATGATGTAACAAGTGGAGATTCTTTTGCAAATGTCAAAAGATGGCTACATGAAATTGAACACAATTGTGATGTTGTAGTCAATAGGATTCTTGTAGGAAATAAAAACGATGCACCAAATCAAAAGGTTGTTTTAACAGAAGATGCCCAACGATTTGCTAATCAGATGGGAATTAAATTATTTGAAACCTCTGCAAAAGATAATACTAATGTTGAAGAAGTAAGAATACATTTTATCAACTGCATAATACTTTTTGGAAATATTATTAAATAATGAAATATAAATTCTTTAAAATATGAAAGGATCTAAGATTATTGTGTATATAAAAATCAATTATTCAATATTTTACAGATGTTTATGGCAATAACGCGAGAAGTTTTACGCACGAAAAAAGAAAGTAAGGAGAGGCAAGCGATAAAGACCAACGAAACAGTCAATCTAAGGAAAAGCACCAAACAAAATAGGAAAAAATGTTGTTAGCAACTTTGTTGCATATTAGATAGATTTTAAAAATAATATTGTTTTTGTATAACAGTCAAACAGAGTAAGACAGAGAGCATGTGTTATTAATGGAGCGGACATGAAATGCCATAGACTCTTTGACGTTACCAAGACAACACCATGAATTACCAATGATGCATTTCTTACTCACGTTGCAAATTTTATTCAAGTACCTTTATACCCAAAGGTAAATATATAACATGGCACATAGATTTTTTGGAAAGAAAAAATATTTTACCAAGGTCCATTAATGAGATATCGTCTTTCGATGCGATATTATCAGTAGTAAGGGAGATTGGTTGTTAAATGTTTACAAATATTCAAAACAATAACAAAAAAATGATGTAAAAGACTCGCCTAAATGTTTTGAGACCTATACAAAATTCAAATCTATTAATACTTTATAATATGCGATAGATGTAATTTATATTAAGTTGTGCTATTTGTAAAATGTTGTCGAGTGTTTTTTAATAAAAGAAAAAGAAAAGGAGCTGATATTTATTACATAAAAAATATAAATTGCATGAAGACTTTTTTCTTAAATACAACGATCAACTAAATAAGATAGATCGTACAAATTTTTAATTTATTGTAATGGTATAACGAATCACATTTATTTTTTAGCCAAATAATACAATATGCAATTAGTTAGCAATGAAGCATGTAAATACACTAAAAGCGCATAAACATTTTACAAATAGGGTGCTATTTATAATTATCTGGAGGTCCAAATAGCTATTAAAGTATTTTTTAAACGAGGTTCCTGAGATTCACCAACACTTTTGCTGCGACTTGTACCAAAAAAGAAAATAAAAAATTAAAAGATTATAATATCTCTGAGCATTAAAAAATTAGTGTAATTGGTGTTGGCGAAATAAGTGTAATTTCAGCATCAGTGTGTACACCTCCATGCTTCTACAAAAAAAAGTTGTAAAAAAATTGTCAAAAGGCAAAGAAATTTGTGAAATTTGTAAACGAAAAAAATACGTGTATACGTGTAGTGTTCGATAGCAGAATTGTAAGAATCGTTGTCTCAATCCTTGAAAGCGGCAGGAGGCAGGCAGACAAGGCTGCATAATACGTAGACCGTGTCCAACCATGACAGAAGCTGTCTGTGTTAATCTGTGATAATAGTTAAATTGCGTCTTCTGTGTAATAAAATGCTACCCGCGTGAACTGCATCTCAGTAAAGAGAAGCCGCGAGTAGAGATACATGGAGGTACAACTGCCTTTTTCCAAGAATTCTTGATCAAGTCAGTTTCTAGTTGGGAAATATTTCATTGAATTCAAGTAATTGGGACTGATTGAAATTAAATAATGTTTCATACAATAGTAACTGTTCCTTTGAATTTACCGCTATATATTATCATACATCATTGTTATGAGTAATTATATCTTTTCCAATATATATTATAACTTTGTATTAAGATTTAATTATATAATTCATATCTTTTATTAAACGAATACAAACATATCTATAAAAGAAAATAAATATCTTGAAAGATTTGCAGATAATCAAGCATTTGTCCTAAAAAACATAAATAACTGACATATAAATAAGACTTGACATTTTCTTCCATTTTTTAATCACTATTAATTTCAATGAAATACTTCTCTCCAGATATTTTATTTTCAGAGAGAAAATACTCAGAGCTGTTAAAATAATTATACTGAAAATAGCGCATCTTAAGAATTTTTGGAGAAATTGTACTTTCGAGCGATGTTATTTCTATCCTTGTAACCGCGACTTCGCTGTTGCTTTTGATTTCATATATATATATGTGTGTATATGTATATACATATATGTATGTATATATATGAATATTATATAATATAATATATGTATATGTATAAAATTAATACTTCTGAAGACGATTATATATATATTTGCCGTGCCCCTAAATCTGTACATAAATCATGAAAATCATTGCATATAGCAGTTACATGAAGTATTTCCATAGGCATACTCTTAATAATCTCATTTATTAAAAACAAAAATAAACCGTATCATTGCAACAATTCGTTTTATACATTAAGATTAATTAATTATTGTATATTTACATTTTTTTAAACATAATTAACCTATGTATGCTCTACTTGCACAATACAGACAAAAGTAAGATAAGAATTTACATTGATGTGTTTAAATTTTACTTCAACAAATCAATTAGGTATTTTAATTTATGTTAATTTTTAAGTTTTTATGTATACATGTATATAATCTAATTTTAACAAATTTTCAATTATAATATAATTAGTTTTAGTAGTGTTTTAAGCTACAATGTAATTCAAATTTTCTTTATTATTATTTTCACTTGAGTGCATGATGCTATACATAATTTTATTGTTGCTTTTTAATACGATTAAAGTTTATTTATAAACATTATGTTACTAACTTTTATTTAAGAATTATGTTAATCTTTTAAATAAAAAATTACAAAAATTACGAAAAATTATTGAAGTTTTTTTTTCATTAGTTTTTGATTGGATAACATATATTGCCAAATAAATTTATTATTTCTATTTTATTCTTTTAAAGTTATTTATTATATTTATTCTTGGTTTATAATCCTGAAATTCAAATCAATTGACAATATATTTATCGTTCGTTGTACATAATTGAATATGTATGTATGTAAGTATAATTAGTAAAGTAATTGTCGCGATCTTTGTAACGTCATCAAAAATATATATGTGCGATCAAGATTCAAGAAACGAAGAACCGCGATCGTAAGGGTCATTCTAAATGAGTTTACTGGTAGTCGCAGTCCGTCAGTTAGTCGGTTATAAGAAATACCTAATGTTAAAATATTTTAATTTATTAATCTGCATTTAAAAATTTGGTCTAGTTGACCATTGATTGATAAAATTACTTATATATTATAAATAATGACTGATGAGATCCTCCTAAAGGCCTAAAATATTAAAAAAATGGAGTTATGCGCAAACGCTCATGCGCATTCTAGATACGACTCATCTATATGTTTTTGTGTACTCGAAGTTTGTGTATGTCAGTTTGTTGCTGTCGATGAACGCCAAGGTAGAAAGATTTTGATATTTTATAGAATTTAAATTATTATATCAATCTTCCAAACGAGAATCGTAACGTACAATCAACTAATAATAGTTAAAAATGAATTCTGGTTCCGTTTCAACCGAATTAAGTTCTTATCGTGATCAACATTTTAAGGTTAGTATGCATAGTTTAACCTAAAAATACGGAAATTTATATAAAATGTAAAATTAATAAACTTTATAAATATTAGAACTTTAATTTTTATTATTTCTTTTGTTATTAGGGTTCTCGGGCTGAACAAGATAGACTTTTAAGAACATCTTCCACACTATATGTAGGTAATTTATCATTTTATACAACAGAGGAGCAGATATATGAATTATTTTCAAAATGTGGAGATATTAAAAGAATTATAATGGGTCTCGATAAGTATAAAAAAACTCCTTGCGGATTTTGCTTCTTAGAATACTATGCTAGAGCAGATGCTGAAAATTGTATGCGTTATATAAATGGAACACGTCTAGATGACAGAATTATTAGAACCGATTGGGATGCTGGTTTTGTAGAAGGAAGACAGTATGGTCGAGGTAAAACTGGAGGGCAAGTAAGTAACAAAAATATTATTTAATAAAAATGTATTAATGTATTAAGTAATTTTAAACATTTTTAATTGAATATTTGTGTACCAATTGAAAATTTAGACATTATTTCTATTACTTTAGGTGAGAGATGAATATCGATCAGATTTTGACAGCGGTAGAGGAGGGTATGGCAAGATTCTTCAACAAAAAGTGGCTCCATTGGGTGATACATCTTTTTAAGATAGTGAATTCAATGACAAAAGTGTAGAGTCTTTTTTAAGTATAAAACGGAACTCATAGTGATTGACAAACACTAAGTGAGCTTACAGAGAAAGGGACGTGTAAAGATAACTCACATAAGAGTATTTTAATTATAAAATAAGTGTGATATTATTTAAACAAAATGATTTTTCAGTAATAATTCATAAATTAAATAGATTATATTTATGTTGTACATTGCAATGCATAATATTAACATCAAAATTAATGTCACAAAATATGATATGCAATCCATTTTCTACAATAATTATTGTAGCAATGTAAAAAAGTTTCTGTTTTTTATTCATCAACTAATGGTAAACGTTTGTTTGAGATTAGACATTTAATGAAAACTTTAAATATTATAAGGTCAGTAGGTTGCTTCATTGTATATTATAAATAAATATCTTTTAATAAATTTATGTTAGTATATCATAAGAGACAAAGTGTTCAATAAGTTATAACTATATGTTTTAAAGTATATGAGTATATTCAGATTTATAAAAAGAATACAGTCTCAAAATAAAACTATTTTTCATTAGTTACTAATAAATAAATTTTACATTGATAATTTACATTTCACATTGGTAATTCAACACACATGAAAAACATTCTTCCTGTTACTAAACGATAATATAAAATAACACAAATTATACAAATATAATTTGAATAATTGCAGTATGTACTTATAAATGTAACACAAACATATTTCTTAAAAAAGAAAAGAAAAGAAAAATATCATACTGAGTATCCAAGTAATAAAATAGATTATATTTGTGGTATAGCAAAATACTATCTTAATTATATTTACAATAAAAAGAAAATGCTAAACTGGCACTGAAGTACGTGATATAAAATATAACAGGCACATTCATGATATGCATAGGTTTTATAATATTTTCGCAAATGTCTTTGGTGTGTGCTCGATAAAATAAGAACTGTCGAGTTCACATCATACAGCACAATTTTCGAGTGGACGGTCGTTTTAAAACTGCTCTAACTGCTTCAGTGAAAACTTCATCAAGACCTTCTTGCATTTTTGCTGAACATTCAAGATACTTATAAGCTCGAATTTTTTTCTTCATTTTTTTACATTCACGTGGTGTTATTATATCGTTGCTTTCAGTTCGGAGATCACTTTTCGTACCTGTTAAATTAATTTTCAAAAATTGATGAATAATGCTAATTAATTAATGACATATTGGCAGAATGATATACTTGAATTTACCTATAAGAATTATTGGGATGTTTGGGCAATGAACTTTTAATTCAGGATACCATTTGCTGGCGATATTTTCGTACGAACTGCGTGCATTTATTGAAAAGCATAATAGAAAACAGTCGGTCTGAAATAAAATTTTGTTTCGACTTTGTTATTATATTTATTTATTATAGCATATTATTGTAAATGAATTTGACTATAACATTAACTTTTAAAAAATCCGAGTAAAATATTAATATTTTTAAATCTAATACAAAATTAAATAAATTAAATTCATAAAAATATTTTATGGTTCAAAACATCGTCTTTAGAAGTAAAACTATATTTAAAAATTATGTTTATAATTGCTTACATTTGGATACGAAAGAGGCCTTAGTCTTTCATAATCTTCTTGTCCAGCAGTATCCCATAAAGTGACATTATATTCTTGACCATCGACTTCGATCATCTTTGGATAGTTCTCAAAGCTATAAAGAAAAACAAGCGTTAAAGAAGAAGAAACCAAATGGTTTATTAATTAGAATCGTCGACGCCTCCACAGGCGCCTTCAATTCATGTTCTTGGATATTGACCTTCATGAATGTGATAGATTAAAATTAACTAGGTATAGGTATTGTGCGAGTTTAAATGTAAGTATAAAAATGGTTTAAAATTATTTTTAAACCTTTCCTTGATGATGTAAATATGTTGAAAATGTTTAATTAAATTTCTTATGTATAATGTTTTAGTAATGTTCATGACTTATTTTGAAGATAAGGATCTCGGTTGGTATGAATATTGTGACATTTATATATGATTATCAAGAATTTATAATAAAATAAATATTATTTTTTTGATTAACAGTTAAATTATGATGATTGTCACTATATTATTTTAGATAACTTTTCAAAAATATATAATTATTTAAATTATTATAAAAGAATAGATTCACATCGATTAAACCTCAAGATTGTGTGGGTGTGCGTGTGTATGTGTATACATCTGTAAGTTATTGTATAAAAATTATAGTTATAGTACATATATTATTTTAACTCGAGATCCAACAATGATGAGATTCTAATAGAAACACGAATAAAACTCACACAGTAGGAATATATTCTGTGGGAAACATTTTTTCTGTATACGTGATAAGCATGCACGTTTTGCCGACCATACCATCTCCAACAGCTGTGATTTTTATTGGCCTTAAACGCGACGTCGCGATTTGTTTATCTGCAACAAAATGTATTTACATTTATTATAATATTATTTGCTTATCATTTTATACAGTCTCGCATATTATTGTAGTTTAGTTAAATTAATCGATTTTTTCATCGTTGTTACACTTAGTACTTTTATTATCTCTTTCAATTTTGATAATTACGTATAGTAGACTTATGTTATAACATTTTATTACAAGTTTTCTGATTACTTGTCTTTAATAATAACAATTGCTGTAGAATATTACCTTGAACGTTGAGCGTAGAAAAAATTATATTTAATTGCAATTTTCTTCCAACATTAATAAATACTTTTTTATAGAAAAAAATTAATATACTTAAATGACTGCCTCTTTGTGCGATTCTTTACAAGATAATTGAAGACGAAAGTTAAAGCTCATTTTTCTGTGCATTTCTAATACTTACAAATTAATGTACTTTCTCCATCAAAATTTGTATGGTGAATAAATGGAAAATAATAAGCCTGTATAAGGTGCGTAATATTTATCTATAATTTATTCATAGTAATAAGATTTAATTACGATTAATTACAAAAATTTGGTACCATATTTGCAATGAAAATTTTATAAAGTTTTGAAAACAGTAATTTTTTTAAGTGTTTAAATATTTAATATTTCAAAAATATTAATTTTATACATAAAAACACACAAAATGCACGCAATTTATTCTATTTATTAGTAAATTGCACAATTTTTCTTATATTCGAAGTAAATATCCGTCACTCAATATTGTGCACTACAGAATTAAGTAGTCAATGTACTTCGTAAGAGATTTCAAAGTTCTACTCGTATATGCATTCCGACACGCGACTCTCTCATTTTCAGTCCGAGTCGCTTCATCTGTGTTGCGTTGACCCAAATCGAGGAGCAGGATATATACCTAACTATATCTTCGTTCATTATCCATTTGATTTTCATTCGCACTTCGGAAATTGACCAAATGTTTCTTGATTCAGTTTTTCTATCCGAAATGCGAATGCACTTATTGATTATAGCATTTATTTATAATAATTTGAGCCTTCATTAAATATAATTAATGTACATTAATTATAAGTAATTGATTTGGTTACTGATTTTTTACTATAAACGTATTCATTTTATTTTTTAATTTGTAAATTGGGATTGGGAATACTCAATTTTTAATATATACACATATATAAGATTATCAAGTGTATTTTTGCAATAATGTGCAATTATCTTACTAAATTTTGTATACATTACTTTTAACATACATATTCTACTGATCAGTCAAAACTTAACTTTCGCTTTTCAAAGTAAATTAACACTAATTTTTTCCAAATAACCTTCTTCTTTTGTACAACAATAAAATCTATAAGTATTCGTTCTCCGATGTCCCGTGTCCCACACGTTGTAAGTATTGCACTGTTTATATTCATCATCCCTATATATGAAGAGTGAGGGCGGGAGGAACGGTGGAGTATCTTATTTGAAAATACCCATAAAATAGAAGATAAATTTACCTGGGTAAATTAATGTAAAGTATAACAGTAATTTTCTTTTAATAATCTATAATCTTTTGCATTTTGCACGATAAATTAAGACGATTATATAAAAATTAGGAAAGCCTAAGAAAAGATAAATAAGTAGGTATAAAATATGTACTGAAGAATATAAGAAAGGACCGCCTGTTTATAGGTGTACGTATATATGTAAAAGGGAAGATCAAATCCTTCAAGTGTCGTGGAACTCACTTATTTATTCGTTATGTAGACGGTCGGCAAAAGGATCGTCGAGGTTTCCAACGCATCCGGCCGTATATCCATACCCCATCAAGGCTAAGCCCGGGTACTGCCGTCAGCGAGGACCAGAATACAAAGTACCAATATGTATATACATACACGGTGCCGGTGCACATTGCCACACGGGTCTACCACGTGATCGTTGCATCCGCGAGAAATATCTTCATCGATTCTTGTGTAACTTTCTCATTATTTCGTTTATTAAGTATTGACGGAAAGAACGAATTTTCTTATTCTCATTACAGTGTTTCCATAAAAATCCGTAAATCTAATACCGAAGTTATGTATATTTTTCAATTAATACGATAAAGCAGCGTGTATTTACACTATATGCATTTATGGAAATTAATATTCTTAGCATAGTAACAATAATCAGATAGTTACTCAACAATTACCATTTTTTTTTCAAAGGAACATTTATGACTTTTAGATTTTCTGTGGTTTATAAACTAGTTAAAACTTTTGTAACCGTATACAATGGTCATAAACTTTTGCAATTACGAGCGCAAATAACGATGTTTTTATAATTTACTGTTTTATCAGGGAAAAGTATATTTTTAGAATATAGACATTTTTAATTCGATGATTATTTAATTTATTTCTAATATTAAAATAACTTTTATTTGTTATATTTCGATATAGTATCTTTTTATTATTCTATAAACATTCTAATATACATAAAAGAATGAAAAAAAAATCGCCATCATACTATATTTTGATTACTATAATTGTAAAATATAGATTAATTTAAATCATACAAATTCTTAAAATATTTTCAACGTATACGAACATTGTAAATTTATTATACACGATATTAATGGTTTGGTTTAGATTCATAGAAGTCAAATGGATCGTTATACTTTGCGTCAGACGACATTCATTTCCGACTATATACCAACGTGTACGGAAGTCACGGAGGAAAGTACCCAGCTTTCAAGTTAATAAGTCACAACGTGGTTTATAATTGTTTTTCCATTAAATTAATATTGTTATATTTAGCATTAATATCAGAAAAAAATGTGCAAAAAATAATAAATTGTAACAATGACGTATATTGTCTAACTGTTTAATACATCAACTTACTAACATAAGAATATACCATAAATCCAGTATCGACTGACTAATCGTTATACAATCACATTTCCTTTTTTTTTAAAGATAAACAATAAATTGTCATGGATATAATGAAGCTTATCTAGTGCTAATATATAGCAAAATAAGGAGCAAACGATTATCTGGTTATGTACATGTATGTAAGGGTTCAAACGAGATTACCTTTGTTTCCGTTTCCGGTACCCATTGGGAATTCCCAATTGTTCCCGTTTGTTCTTCCTTATATATACACTTTTTCTGACCTCCTGAAAATAGATAAGATACATAATTATACACGCTTCCTTGCATAAAATATACATGGTTAGTTGTCAACTGTCAGATATACAGAATTTTGTCTGTGTGTTTAATAATGATTCTATAATTGAAACTAATATATATACTTAATTTACAGCGAATAAAAATTATAAAATATAATAATTATTTGTAGAGTTTTAAATTTTACATAATATCGAACACTTTATTCATTAAAAAAATATACGAGCCATTAGATGTCTAAACAGACACGTCAAAAGTCTATGTATATATATTTTGACTTGGATAAGCATACAATCAGTATACGTAGAGTTTACTTGGGTAAAAAATAAAGAATCGCTTCGAAACTGTCATCGACTCAAAATGATAGACTATTAATAACGTTTACTAAAATGCATCTTAACTTTTATTATCAATTATTTAATAAGTATTAAAAAATAAATATATAAAATCTTGATGACAAAGCCCATACGAAATTCTTTTAAAAAATTATACTTACAATAAACGTAATAATTGTTGAGATGATAGTTGAATGGTCGGGTCAAATATTTTTAGTCTACAACGGTTATTATTTTTCTTTAATACTTGTTCTTTCGTCTGCGGAGAGATTGTTTGTTTATCGTGTCCTGTGTGCGGTGGTCCTCTCGTATAGCTATCGGAAAGTCGCGCGTCCGTCCTGCGCGAGCCGAGGCTCGTCCATCTAAACCAAAGAGAAACCGTACCGAATGACAAGAGAGCTCCGTATAAAGCCGATAGTCGGTTATCGGACCTCTGAAGCGATAATTCGCGGCCCGTTCGTGTATACAATGTCTATTTTTTTTATACGCTTCTCTTGATGTTCGTATATACTTTTTTTTATTTGTTGATGAATTGAAGGTATACGCAGTTAATTAATGAAGTACTCGAAGTCAAAGATTTCTCGGTATATATTAAAGAATATTTCGTGCAATTCGTATAAATATATTTTAAAAAAATTATTTCAAATGCCAGTAAGTTCACCTAAAATATATATACATATGTAATACACAATAGTTGTACGTGTATAAAACACATTATTACTCAAACGAATATTTTCTTATTGAAAGTCTAATAATTGTAAATTTAATTGTTGTTTAAAACCGTTGTAATTACGGTAAATAATATGTAATGCAACATTGTAAAAGATTTAAAGTTATAGTAATTAAATAAATTTCAACACCTGATTGATGCGTTCGCAACTGTTTTATAAACTTTACCGGTATACGTATACACATGTATATATGTATATATACAAGGAGGATGAGTTTGACAGTAGGGTTATCCCTTTAAAATTTGCTTTTATACTCTTTCGTGCATGCAACTGGTCGGTATATTGACATCTATTTATAGACGTTTATTTTATCTCTTATATGTCTATATAGTTTACAAAATGGAAATATAAATCTATCATACCTATGCCCAATAAATATAAATTGGAGTAAAATAT
Organism: Theocolax elegans; assembly: GCA_026168455.1. Classification (NCBI taxonomy): domain Eukaryota; kingdom Metazoa; phylum Arthropoda; class Insecta; order Hymenoptera; family Cerocephalidae; genus Theocolax; species Theocolax elegans. The sequence goes on along the minus strand of CM047426.1, from coordinate 9,338,865 downwards.
ATAATTGTTATGCGTATGGTGTACTCTACAATATAATAATGCATAAAACTGTACCTGATAAGAATGTATCGCATTCATTATAACTACCTAAATAGATAATGTACGTTTAACTCGTTACAAATTCAGATGGGCATACTTGCAACACCCTGTCAAGGAATACATATATATATGCGTGTAAATATGTGTATGTGTATGCGTGTGTGTGTAACGCGATGGCGCTTAATTTTCAAGTTAAAATTGAAAAGAGGCGTGTGAATAAATTTACGTATATTTATATCGTAGAATATTCGAGCTTTATAATTTTATATATACGTGTTTTAAATATATCATGATCCTTTTGGGCTCACCGACTGAATGCCGATCGTATACAATTAATAAGTATACACATCGCACGCACTACACTATGTTTGATACAATAATTTTTAGTTTATATTTTCTCTATTATGTACAAAGTATTTCATTTTTTCATTGATCGAGATGATTGATTCTAATCATTATATATATATTCATGTACAAACTGACCAATTATAACCAACAGTAAGTTATCGTTGGAATTATGAGTATAATTACAGATCTTAATTATAGTGGTATTATTTTGATCAACTGCACACGTGGGTAATATCGAAATATTATGAGTTTTAATTATTCTTTATATATATAGATTTATTATTTTTATGAATATGTGGATTATTTGTAGTGTTAAAGAACTTGTACACATTTTGATTCTACTTTTTTTTAACGTAAAATAAAATGCAGATATAGTTTACACGTTGTCATCTCGTTCGTTACGTCCCACACGACGATGTCAACATAAACGTAACACATTATACTTAAAAAAGTGAAATTGAAAGGAAGTGACTACGATCGGCAAACATATATTAATAAGTGGAAAGTGAATCCTTAGGTGCATAATAATAGTAAGCGGATGCAAAAGACTCGGGAGTTTGTATACGCGTGGGCGAGTTGAGGGTGTGTCGGTCTATGCACCACACCCTTAGACAAAACACCTTGTTGTGTATGGAAAGTATATAGGATGTTCGTTATATTCACATTGTCACCAATAATGCTATGCTTGGTTTTTTTAATTATGTTTACATATTTAATTTAACGATTGGTATACATCTATTTTTTTTAACTCATTTTTCGTTCAGTTGATGCCGCCTTTCGTCTCTCAATTATAGACTATAATCGTAGATAATAGTGTAGGAGACTCTGCGATCAATTTAATGCGTGAATAATAAGACATCATTATTATTAATACTATCACGTTTCAAATAATTATTAAAATAATATTTATTCATTATCCTTTTTAAATTTGGATATAAATGAAAAATTTCGAAATATAATGTATCAACGTTTTGGTACGTTTTGGTACGTTTTGGTACGTTTTGGTACGTTTTGGTACGTTTTGGTACGTTTTGGTACGTTTTGGTACGTTTTGGTACGTTTTGGTACGTTTTGGTACGTTTTGGTACGTTTTGGTACGTTTTGGTACGTTTTGGTACGTTTTGGTACGTTTTGGTACGTTTTGGTACGTTTTGGTACGTTTTGGTACGTTTTGGTACGTTTTGGTACGTTTTGGTACGTTTTGGTACGTTTTGGTACGTTTTGGTACGTTTTGGTACGTTTTGGTACGTTTTGGTACGTTTTGGTACGTTTTGGTACGTTTTGGTACGTTTTGGTACGTTTTGGTACGTTTTGGTACGTTTTGGTACGTTTTGGTACGTTTTGGTACGTTTTGGTACGTTTTGGTACGTTTTGGTACGTTTTGGTACGTTTTGGTACGTTTTGGTACGTTTTGGTACGTTTTGGTACGTTTTGGTACGTTTTGGTACGTTTTGGTACGTTTTGGTACGTTTTGGTACGTTTTGGTACGTTTTGGTACGTTTTGGTACGTTTTGGTACGTTTTGGTACGTTTTGGTACGTTTTGGTACGTTTTGGTACGTTTTGGTACGTTTTGGTACGTTTTGGTACGTTTTGGTACGTTTTGGTACGTTTTGGTACGTTTTGGTACGTTTTGGTACGTTTTGGTACGTTTTGGTACGTTTTGGTACGTTTTGGTACGTTTTGGTACGTATTCGTACTTTTAGTACATTTTTGTACCTTTTCCTATGTTTGCTTACGTTTTCGTACATTATCCTACATTTTCTTACATTTAATAATTTCTATAATATATTTAATTTAAATTAGATATATTATGGAAATTTATTAAATGTAAGCAAATGTAGGATAATGTACGAAAATGTAAGGAAACATAGGAAAATGTACAAAAATGTAAGGAAACATAGGAAAATGTACAAAAATGTACTAAAACGTACTAAAATGTACTAAAATGTACTAAAATGTACGAAAACGTACCAAAACGTGTAAAATAAATGTATGTACAAAAAGGTACACTTTTTTACATTTATTAACTTTTCCGTACGATTAACTACATTATTTACTTTTTCCATACGATTATCTACATTTAACAAAACTAGCCGCATGTGTTCGATAAGACAGTTATTTATTAAATGTACGAGAACGTAGTAAAACGTACAGAACGTACGAAACTGTAAAAAAATGTACGAATTGTCCGAATTTCAACATTTATGTAACTATTTTCGTAACATTCGTAATTTACGTTTATATTTTCTCTGTTTATATCAAAGTATTTCATTTTTTCATTGATCGAGATGATTGATTCTAATCATTATATATATATTCATGTACAAACTGACCAATTATAACCAACAGTAAGTTATCGTTGGAATTATGAGTATAATTACAGATCTTAATTATAGTGGTATTATTTTGATCAACTGCACACGTGGGTAATATCGAAATATTATAAGTTTTAATTATTCTTTATATATAGATTTATTATTTTTATGAATATGTGGATTATTTGTAGTGTTAAAGAACTTGTACACATTTTGACTCTACTTTTTTTTAACGTAAAATAAAATGCAGATATAGTTTACACGTTGTCATCTCGTTCGTTACGTCCCACACGACGATGTCAACATAAACGTAACACATTATACTTAAAAAAGTGAAATTGAAAGGAAGTGACTACGATCGGCAAACATATATTAATAAGTGGAAAGTGAATCCTTAGGTGCATAATAATAGTAAGCGGATGCAAAAGACTCGGGAGTTTGTATACGCGTGGGCGAGTTGAGGGTGTGTCGGTCTATGCACCACACCCTTAGACAAAACACCTTGTTGTGTATGGAAAGTATATAGGATGTTCGTTATATTCACATTGTCACCAATAATGCTATGCTTGGTTTTTTTAATTATGTTTACATATTTAATTTAACGATTGGTATACATCTATTTTTTTTAACTCATTTTTCGTTCAGTTGATGCCGCCTTTCGTCTCTCAATTATAGACTATAATCGTAGATAATAGTGTAGGAGACTCTGCGATCAATTTAATGCGTGAATAATAAGACATCATTATTATTAATACTATCACGTTTCAAATAATTATTAAAATAATATTTATTCATTATCCTTTTTAAATTTGGATATAAATGAAAAATTTCGAAATATAATGTATCAATGCATTTAAAGTCCATTCACGCGTATATAAAGTAGTGTTAGGTACATCAAATGATTTTCCGTTTTCTAAAAGTATTTTACTCTTCTGAGAAATAACTATATGTTCATCAAACTTTAGCAATTTGTGCATCATTAAATTTACACGATTAGTCTTCTCATTAGAGTTAAATTTGCGTATGCATTTATTTGAGCTTGTACAGCAGTCGCGATATATAGGCAAAGAAAAACCAGTGAACAACCGGTCGTCTTTATTATATCGCCTGGCTTTCGTACCATGACCTCGACCTGCTTTGCTATTTAGTTGCTTTACTCTTGATGCTTTTTAAATGCCAATAAACACGTGAGTATTTAATTTTAATATTCAAAAAACTCGCATTTCGTATATTGCCAATATATAATCGATAATTCACGTCGTTTTACAACACATCTCATGAATAGATGTTTTCTAAAAAAATTTAAAGTCACTCATAGGATCAGAACAATTGCCTATTGAGCTGATTGTGTATTCCGTTTTCTTATATTGGAATTTATTACGCATGTGTCAAGATTAAACGATTTATATACATATGTATATATCTTGCGACTATGTGTGTGTGTGTATGTGTGCATTATATGTTATACGTTACGTTGTATATAAGGTATACCATGAAAATGCTAAAATTTACTGGTTTAAATTGATTATTACAAATCTAAACACGAAAAGCTTACACAACTTATAAAGATTGCAACTCGATATATAAATACCTAATATCTTGTAAAAAATTAATAATATTTTATCTATACATATCAGAAAGAAAAAATGAAAGAATGTCAAAATTTTGCATTATCTGTAGTTGTGTATATATTCCTCTCGTCTCTTTATAGAAAGTGACACTATGTGTTTTGTATTGCTGACGCAATGGAAAACCTTCGAGAGGATTTCACGAATACCTCACGTAATGATAAATTGTTTACGCATTTTTTTTTTTTAACAAAAATATTTTATTATTATTTTTTTACATCCACGCGTGGTTTCGCGAATAATGTATATAATTACACGTTTAAAATGTATGTTATACTTTAGAATATTGAAAGTCCGTGAATTCATCTTAAAGTGAACAAATTTTTATTAGAATTATGACACTGGTTTTTACAACTGGGTATGAGCACATTTATCGTTAAGTCAGGTTGCATTCATTCACGTTAAATTGTAAATTAAGATAACGTAACACACCGGCAAAAGCATTTATGTAGCGATAGTTGATGAATTTTTTTCTTATTTTTTGATAATAGATGTATACTTATACCAGCTACAAATTAAATAAATTATTGTAGTTCTGTCTTGTAGTCTAGTAGGTTTTAATTGATATTTTTTAATAATCAGAGAATTAATATAATTACATTATGTAAATACATAATATAATATATATAAATATATGTATTTATGAAACACTCAAAAGCAGTTGTTACTTTAGCATCGATTCATTACGAAACGTTATATAGACTTAAAAGTACATATTGTCAGTACTTTACTTTCTTAGAAACTTTAATTATTATTGTGTTATTTAAATGAGCTTTTTACGTCAACAAACAATGTAAAACTATTCGGTTATCTTTAAACAAATCTGCACTCTTATATATTTATTATAATTAAAAATAAAATATTGTAGAACTTACAATTATAGTAAATAAAGAAGGTTTTAAATATAGTTTTGAATTTAAATGAATGGCAAACCAGTGGCTGAGACACACCTGTGATGCGAATTATTTGTGTTTAATCAGTTGTATACTTGTGTTATACTTAAATTTACTTAATTGAGATTTTGTAGAAATAAAAAAGCTTTGGCTTTTATATAGATCCAGCATCTTTGCTTTAGACAAATTATAAATCAGTTAATAGTATAAAGAAAACAGTTAAAGTAATAATAGACGCGTTAGTACAATCACAGGTACAAAACCGCGTTTACTCTACATGTGCGTATTTCATGCCAATATCAAAGAATGTAGGTACTCTTATCATGCGTTTCGTCCTGCTTCGAATATAATTTACCATTGTAAGTGAATCAGCGTATAACCCAACGGATTTGTGTACTTTTTTACACTTTATATACAACACATTACTTCATGACTTGATCGACTACGATAAATTACTCAATCAAGTGAAGAAATTTATAAATCTGTAAATTACTCCAATTTTAAATGTTAGACACATTTTTTAAAAGTATAATTTATAGTAAATAAGTTACACATATAGATAAGTGTGTACGTCCCCAGTATAAGTTACTCAAGAAGCGTAATAGAAATAATTACTTCGATTCCGAACTACACACATATACACGCGCATGCACAAACGCACACGCACACACTTTTAAAATTAATAAATTGATCAAATCTTAAAGTTATATAAAGTTTTAAAAGTTTTACGAAAACTCAAAGACACTCTCTTACGATCTAATAAATTCAAACATATATAGGTATGTATAAAATATCCATAAGGACCACACAAAAAATCTTGGCACGATAAGAAATGATAAGATATACATCATAGAATATAAAAAATGTGTCAAATGATTTGAACGAGTGCAAAGTTGAATAAGAATTAATCGAAATTCACATATTTAACATTTTTTAAAATCTATTAACGTTTAATGTCACATATATCATCTCTAGGATTTCTCACGTTTAAATCTACAAATATCTTGATCATTTAGGTTGTTAAGTAACAATGATTCATAATTATATATACGATATTCCTGATAAAAAATATTATTGAAATAGATCTTACCAAAGATTTAGCCAATTATTCACAAATCGAGTAAACGTCGATTTGGAATTTAATGAAAAGAGTACATTGTTGTTTTTCAAATTATATTGTATTTACGATACGATAATTAAAAATATAAGCAAAAATGTTACGTCGAACTTGAGAAACAATATGTGTGTACATGTAGGTATATTTTTATTATCGCGTGCGCACCGGACGAGACTCGCGCAAAGACTGAAAGCTGTATATACGGATATACCTACGAGTGAGTGACGCGCCTTGATGGGAGAAGGGAAACGCGTACGCACACGTGGATATGGTAATGAGATGGTAAAGATTAATTAGTCACATACACACGATCACAGTATTTTATTTAAAATAATTTTTACGTTTATTAAGTTTATAAACATTTAGCGGTTATTTTATACATGTATTGAGTATACTTGATTAATAAAAATATGACACATCATCAGGCATACTTTGATAAAGCTGTACTTGAATTAAACTTATACTATTGACAGGTACCTAATCAAATCATAATTCATTTTGAAAAGAATTGCAACAGTGCAATTAATTACTTATATTGACTCGTTAAATTAATCAAAAAAATAGAAATATTCTTATTAATTTTTTTATCACCAAACAATTCAATCTCTTAATATTTTATTTAGGAGGGAAGTGCCACCTAGTTTACTGCAAATTTAGTATGTCATATAGTATTATAATAAAAAAGCAATTGTGTGATACATTCACCGATAAAAAAAAAACAAATATTGAAAAATACCATGATTCAATATTTGTTAATTCTTATAAAGTATTACATTAAAATTACAATTTTAAAAATACCTAAGCATTGATTGTTTTAAAAAATATAAATACTTGAACTGTAGGATTCTGTTAATTATAAAAAACACTTATAATATTGACTTTACCTGTGATAGCTATTAAAATATAAGACTAGCTTTAGTAATCTGATAAGTCATGCATCTACGCTGACTGGGATAAGAATGCAAAAAATGAATATCTTTAAAAATAAATTATCTAATGCAATATTAACATAATCTTTTTCTACCTACATAACCATGCTTTACCAAAATTATGCTAAAAGAAAATTTTTTTGAAGTTATAAGTATTCAAAAATAACTATAAATTTGGGGATTAAAAATTGAACTCGCGGTTATTTTCTTTTTTATTAAACTACAACATAATAAATTTACAGTAAAATCGGAAACCCCTTCTCCGGCTTTAAAAAAGAATTGAAGTGACCCATATATATATATATATATATATATATACACACAACTCACACATTTTACTTTCGAATAATAAGGAGAGACGATTATTTTAAGTTGGTTATGTAGTGACGCAAATACACTTATATCAATGTTTTATGTACTGATTGTTTGACAGATATGGTACTAGTGAATTTAAAATTTACTTTGACCGTTTAAACATGTATGAAAATGAATTATTAAATATTTGTATTATTATATCACATTAAGACGTCAATTCTGAAGTTAGTAATTCATTTTCTGTACAAAAAGACAAGAATTTTGCAACATTTTAAATTAACAATTAAATATAATTCATATGTTACTGATAGAATTCTTTTTCAATCGATACTTGCTGTAATGTGTTTTTTTTTTACTATATTACTGTCATGCATATCCTCATATAATATAAATTTAATAATATAAATATAAAATGAATAAATAAAATATAAAAAAAAATCACATTTTATTATATTGACTTTTACAAGAGTTGATTCAATATAGATTTATAGGATTAATTGCTTTATAAGTTTTAGAAGTCCTGTAACAAAGGACAACGTTCTCATGGTTATTAGTATACATAAAAGTAGTATTTCTCACTTGGAAAATAATTTGGATGGTAAGGAGTTTGACATTTCCTTAAGACGTTTTTTGATTTGCTAACAGTAAATTCCTACTGTTTGAAATCAAGTCCAACATTCCCATTCCATTAGAAATATTGATTAAAATTATACTTGAAATAAAGAAACATACTTCTGTTCACATATTGTTCATAATATGTACATATCAGTTCATTCGTAAATATAAATGTAAAAATTTACTATTCTATCCTACATAAAAATCATAATGCACAATTTCTAGTAATATATCATGTTTGATAAGTCAATTAAATATAAAAAAGAATCGTTATTAAAAGCAATCATTTCATCTTGATCTTCCTACTTTCCTACTTGAAATGTGAAGAGTAACCTATAATTAAAAGATATATATATATATTAGTTTACTACATTCTTTGTTAATTAAATTCATAAAAATATGTATATTTACTACTTGTACTGCTTTGTGATTTTCTGTTTCCTTCACTACCACTTCCTATAAAATTATTTTTGGTAAGCATCTTATTACTTCTAAATTTGCATACATATATTTAATTTATAATACTAACCTAAAGATGGAAAATTATTTTCATCTAAATTTATAGAACTACCAATAGCTGAAACAAAATAAATATTTTAAAATTGAGTATACTAATATAATGGATTATTTTAACCAATTCTTTTACCTCGTGTATTAACATTTTTAGAAGCAGCATTAAGTTTACTATGATCTACAATTGTTAACTTTATTGCTTCCGATTTAGATCTGCGTTCTTGTTCATCAAGATAAGTTCTTTCAGAAGGAGATTTCATTTGGCTAGAAGAATCCTGAAAATTATTATTATAAAGATTTTGAAACTCATTTTTTACCAATAATGCATTAAGTTTTTTAATAAAATTGATCAGTTGTACCTTATGAAACCATTTATTTGATACATTTATTTTTTGTAATTTCTTAGTTAAATCAGTTAGTTGTGACGTTCTTAAACTGTCTTCTATAGGTATATGAAATCCTGGAACCAAGTCTATGTCAAAAAGTGGGCAACATTCCACACACAATATAAATATCCATCTTTGAACAATAGACTGACTACAGTAGTTTATCGATCCATTAACTGTTTTATGAAACTGTAAATTAGATTTTATGTATAATATACAAAAGTAAGTAAATTTATAAATAATGCACTAACAACAGATTTTAAATTAATTTTAAAAACTTACATTGCATGCAAGACTCATTTTAAAATCAAAAATATCATGTTTTATCTTTAATGATGTATGAATAGAGTCCAATTTCATTGATTCATTATTCTCATTTATATTAATGTTATGTATGTTAACAAACAGTTGCTCAAATGAATATAGTATAAAATCATTTTCCTTAACTGTGTAAAAGAAAATGTTTGTAATTATTTAGTATTATTCATGATTAAATTTGTAATATCGCAAAGTATTGAGTAGATAAATAAACCTTACCAGCAGTATTTGCAAATGTGTTTAGAGCAGATAGTACAGGATATTTAGTATCAGGATCATCAAACAATGTATAAAGAGGAGGAAGTTTACCATATCTTCTACCTGGTTCTAAAAAATCACAAATCTCTTTATATATAATACTATAATCACTTTCAGCCCAAGTGGCTTTTTCAGGAATTTGATGAGTACTCGAAGAATGTTCTTTCATATCGCAAGCATAACCTACAGCTACTTTACAATTTACTATTTTACTGTAGGTTCTTGTAACACCATCTAATAAAGAAAATTCTGCCAAGCCTACCTCTGCTGGACTATATATAACATCATCATTTACAATACGTTTATAAAAATAATTAACATGAATCACATAAAATTTATGTTGGGATAAATCTGTTGAACAAAAATAAAACATAATTTAAATTAGAATAATAAAGAGTTAATATAAATTTTAACAATTTACTTACTATTACAAATTTTTGCTTCTTTAACCATTGAAGCAATATTATTTTGCATAGTATTTATAAATTCTACTTCTTTGGTTTTAGCCAATTCAACTGCACTAAGTAACTCTCCCGCACTACTCATTTTAGGCATTACTTGTTTATTACTTTCACATTTTTTTTTATACATACTTTTTTGTTCTTGAGTAAGTTTCTAAAACATTTTTATAATAAATGATCATATCATTGTATGAAAGATAATCTTAAATACTTACAGCCCATGCTTCACTACACTTAGGATCACTTTGTACATCTTTTAAACCATGAAACTTACATCCCTTTTTCTCTTGTTCAGCTTTCCAGTCTAACATGAAGTAGTAGAAAGCATTTGGCTTATTTTTATTTTTCGGCATTATAATTATCTATACTAAGCAATATCATAATGTAATGATTTTAAACTTTATTTAAATTACTCATATTTCAAAACCAATACTAAGTCATATGTAATATGTTTAAAAAATAATACTTACAATAAACTCTTTTTGATTACTAAATTTGTTTGAAATCTAAAGAAACCAAGTTGTTTTATCGAAACTAGTACCACTCGATAAAATATAAAAATTAAATTTAATACAAATATTAGTTAGAGAGAAAAGGATAATTATGAACTAATGTACTTGTTGCATGGAATGGACTAACCTCAGATTAATAGTGTGTGTATATATACATATATATGTGTGCGTATACATGCATCTATACCTTCTACTAAAGTGTAAAATATACATACTATACATATCATGTATAATACATACAAAAATAAATGTTGGTTAGTTGATTTGTAAAACGTCGATAATTCAGTTGGTAAATTATTTCGATTTCAAAAAATTTACTTTTGAATAACATTTTTCTATAAACAGTTTATATACATTACAACTTCAGTAATGTGAAATAATTAAATAAATAAACAAAAGTGACTAACAAAAACAATGCTTTAAAATATAGTAATTTATTACTTAAATGTGAAATTTAAATAACTAAACAATAAACATTGTTTGTTTTAATGAATTATAGATGCTTATGATAAAACTTACATTGTTAAAAAATAAAATATTAAATGAAATTATTTAAGATACAATATTGAAATACTTATAATCACTATTGACTACTGTGCAATATTGTGTAAAAGTGTATATATATATATATATATATATATAGAGTTAAGATTTCAAACGATCTGCATATCCTAAAATGCAAAAAAATAAATTAAAATGTGTATAAGCATATTATATAATACATAGAGAAAGTAGTATGTAAAATATTATTTGATAACCAAGTGTTATAGAAAAAACTTTATAAACAATTACCAAGTCCAACAGTTTTAGTTGTCTGTAATTTCTTTTTTATAATTGAACCTCGACCTGAAATTATTTATTATATTATTTATTGTATTTAAAATATTATATTATTTAATATGCTTAAGAAGTATTTAGTTTTATGTTTCTTACCAATTGATGGAAAACTACTTTCACTGAGATCAATACTCTCAGTGTCTGTACTCTCAAAATATGTAACTGCGCCTAAAGAAAATAATTTATAATGTTAAGATAAAAGCGATTACTATTAACAATAAAAAATAAAACTATACTCTTTGTGAATGGTATACGAAGAGGTCTCTCAATAGGCTCTTGTTTCTAAAATAATTGAAACATAATAAGACAAGATTTTTTATGTAAATTTATAAATATCAAAATGTGTTTTTACCTTTTTAAATATACTGTTAATTACACTATGATCTATAATTTCAAGAGGTTTTCCTTTAATATTTTTACGTTGTTGTTCATCTTTATAAGTTCTTTCAGATTTACGATGCCTATAATCTTGACTGACCTGTAATATTAAATAAAAAGTTGATTTATAAATTGCAAAATGGAATTTTATTCAAAATAGAAAATTACCCCAGACATTGATAAGCAAGAACTTGCTTTTCTACTATCATTAAGACTTAAATTACTGAAGGTAGCATTTAAAGATGCAGCACTTGTAAAGTCATTAGTATGTTTTTGCAATGGCATGTGAAACCCAGGTATCATATTGATATCTAGAGGATCACAACAATAACTGAAGAAAACAAAAATCCATCGCTTAACACAAGACTCACTGCAGTGAACCAATCCAACTTTTAAATCACCATGAAACTTACAAATAGAAGTATTTAGTTAGATATATATGTATTATTTAACAAAAATGTGATATTATATAACTTAGTGTTTACTTACTTCACATTCAAGACCTGATTTATAAACATATGGGTCTTTTTTAATTTCAATTGATGCAACAATTGATTCTATTTTCGTTAATCCAGTATGTTCAATTACAGCATTGTGTAATTTTGCAAATAGTTCTTCGAAAGAGTACAAAAGAAAAAAATCTTCTGCTTCATCTACAATAAAAAAATAATTATAAAAAATTATAAATATGTACAATTTTTTTGAAATGTAAATAAATAACATACTGTTAGCAACTGCCAATCTGCTTAATACAGATTGTGCTGGTACATAAGCATCTTCTTGTGTATATAATGTATACAATGGAGGGAAATTTCCATTTTTTTTTGATGGTTTTAAAAATTCACAAATGTCTGTAAATATTTCTACATAGTCACTTTTACCAAATTCTGCTTGAATAGGAATACTATGTGTGGCAAAACTATGTTCTTTAGCTGAATTTGCAAAGCCAATTTTAATCTTTTCATTTACAATTTGATGATAGACTCTTGTTATTCCCTTTTCTAAAGAAAATTGTGCAATCGCAATTTCAGCTGGATAATATTCAACATTATTATTCTCAAGAATTCGATTATAAAAAAAATTTACATGGATCACATAGAATTCCAAATTCTGTAAATCTATTAAATAATTTATATTATAAATAATAATTAAGATTATAAGTTGTAATAATATTAATAATAAGCGTTGTTACCATTCATTTCATAAGCCTCATTCACCATTGATGTAATATATTCCATCATATTATCTTTAAATTCTTGATCTTTTCTTTGTTTTTTTTCAATATCACTAAGTAACTCTCCAGTTCCTGTTTTCTTCCCTGCATTTGATTCATATTTAGTATTTTTTGCTAAAGATTTATAATAACTTTTGTCTGCTTCTGATAAATTCTATTGTCATATAATTTTTATAATTAATAAAAATAATTTAGTTAGAGTATCTTTATTTTTTTCTTACTCACTTTCCATACTTCATTACAGTCTGGATCAATTTGAACATCTTTAAGCCCATTAGGAAATGAACGACCTTTATGTTCTTGTTCCTTTTTCCATTCCAACATAAATAATAGAAAAGCATTTGGCTTATTCTTACCTTTTGGCATTGTGACTGAAAAGAGAAAAATTATCATCTATATCATATATTATGTATATTTTCAATTTACAGTTAACGATTGCATACATCGTTATATTCAAGAATCTACCCTAAAATATTAAATTGAACCAATTATTTCATTAATTATTCACGATAAAGTAGAAATTCGTTGTATACAATATTCGTGTATGCATAAAAAAATAATATAACACACGATTACTTTCACCAGTTAGAAATAGTTTATAGAACAACATGAAAATATAATAACAAAACACACGAAATCGTATCAACAATTTTCTTCTTACATTTTCTTCGTATTTTTGTGCTTATACCGATGAAATTGTACACTGGATCAAAAAGGTTTTTTTTCTATATATCTTTCTCTCTTCTGTTAATTAATGCACAATTTTCAAAATCTTATAAGAAATTCATCACACAATCAATTTTTCAATAAGTGGTGGTCGTAAAAGAGAACTGAAACTGAAACTGCAGACACGATATGAAACGCGCGCTCTCCAGTCCACTCGGAAAGTGAGTAAAGTGGAAGATACTTAATTGCTATTGGATAGGTCTAAACATGTTTCACAAATTATTTTTCCAAGAAAAAATTTATTTTGATTTTTAATAAATAATTAAGACAGTATCGACTATTGTTCAATATTTTAGAAATTAGTACGATAAATTTTCAATAAAATATTACGAAGAAGTGATCAAATCGTTATCAAAATATGTATACCTTTGAATATATATACTTAAATATCGTGGGTCGCGTCGGTTTTATTTACAGTTTTTTTGTTGACGTAAGCCAATATCCTTTTTCTAAATATCGGGTGACCTCTACCCTAAACCATATATTTTTGCATCTATATACATATAGTATGCTTGTATGTGCATAGCGGAAGCATAAATATCTGTGTAAGTATATGTAATACACGTAAAAACAAATTAAATTTTAGTTTTGTATTAAATTTATATTGAAATTATTATTCACCATAACTTGGCGTTTTTAGTCACCTCGAACATACTTTATTAACAATAGGTATATTAAATATAGCAATATTTATTTGAAAAGATAGCCTGATTTTTATTTTTTATAATAATTATAGTTTTACTCGTTGGTTTGGCAATTGGTAACACTGACAACATAAACTTTGTTACAAATAAAAAAAGAATTATTCGTTATTTTCGAAAAGTAATTCGTAAAGTAAGTACGAGTTAATTAGTACACTGGAATTTAAATAAAATGAGCGATTCTCCTGGAGAAGATAATGACTCGATACATAGCGATGAATCAAATATTAGTACTTCGCATCATAAGGTATACAAAATAGTACGCAAATATGTGTATTATATGTAAATATTAAAAAAATCTCACATCTCATAGGAGAAACTTGAGTATCTTGTAAATATGGAGCAAAAACATTCCGGTGTGTATTGTGATTTGAATTCGAAAAATAATTTATTGAAGGTAGATTTAGAAAACATGTACAATTCATGCCAACGTTTTGAGAATTTGAAAAAGAAGAAAAGCGAATTTTTGGAGGAACTGTATGAAAAGGCAATACAATATCAAAAAAATAACACAAATAAATGTGACGAACACATGTATGAATATATTGAATGTAATATTAATTCAAAAAAAATAGGTTTCACTTTTACAAAGTTGTAATTATTACGTTTCAGGCAGTCGGTTATTCGAGAATGCGATCAAGTAGACCATATGTTTCACACAGAGTTTAACAATTTCGTAAGAATATTTCATAATTGAACTGAATAATTTATAATTTAACTAAATTTTATTTATTTATTATATTATTATTTAATTTATTTTATTTTAAAGAAAGCTGATAATTTACGAAAAATGATTAATAAATTTAACGTCGAAACTAAGCTTCAGGAACAAAATTTATCCAAAATTCTTGAAGAGTTTGATACAATTAAAAAAAAAGGCAATTTTAATGATCAATTGATAAAAAGAAAATGTAATCAAATGTCAAATATCGATATTATTAACAAAACGTTGTGAGTATTATATTTTTGTATGTGTTAATTATATTGATTCATAATTATTTAATTTACATTACAAGTCTAGATCTGATTCATTAACAAGACATGTGGATACCAAATTGAAAGAAACCGAAAGTAACTTAGAAAATAACGTTGAAAAATTGGAACAAAGAAGAAAAGAATTGTACTATATTGAAGGAAGAAAACCATTCAAATAATAGTAATGCATATATTGAATTGAATACATTATTACCTGTACAACATTTGGATTGTATAATACACAGTAGATTATGTATTATATAATCATAAACATTAAGTAAATGTATTTAAATATAAATAGAGTTGTTTTAGTATACACAAATCACAACACAATTGGTATATCATAAAATTCATAAATACATGACGGTGTCGCCACCGGAAGTTTATCTTCCCGCTGATTCTATACTAAGAGGCGCCACTGATTACCTGTGGAGCGTTTTCGTTTAGGTTAGAAAATTAAAATTAAGGAGAGAAAGCCGGTGAAGTTTGAGGAGGTTGTGTATTATACCAATGAATTTTTCGTATCTATAGAGAATTAAAAATTTTTAATTCTTTAAGTAATATTAATTATTTGAAAAAGTAACAATGGAACTAACCGACGATAATTTACTCACTTTGAGCGAATACTTAAAACGTACTTTAAGTCCTGATATTGATGTCAGGCGTCCTGGTAAGACATTTTATAAATAAACTGTTACTGTTGAGTTGCAAACAATAGTAGGATTTGGTTACACAGTTAACACATTGCTGTTTTTCAATTATTTGATTTTTTTAATCTTATTATATTTCTAATCAGACTTGCAATGTTTGATTTATGTAAAATTACAAAGTTTATAATTGAAAGGTATATGTTTAGATTAATATAATTACAAGCATTCATCAAAAATTCTTTATACTGTTTAACTTTTAAATTAAAATTGTTATCATTCATTAATCTTACGTTAATGGATTGTGTAAATTGATTAAAATATGACAAATTTCTCTTGATTTCTGGAAAGTAATATTCTAAGAGTCATTAGTTTATTATCTTTTCTTATTTTTCAGCGGAGAAATTTCTGAAGTCAGTGGAACTGAATCAGAATTATCCATTGCTGTTATTACATTTAGTTGACAAAGTTGAAGTTGATATTACTATTAGAGTAGCTGGTGCTATTGCATTCAAAAATTATATAAAAAGAAATTGGAAGATTGTGAGTATTGTCATTTATAATTACTATAGTGAATTGTAACATTTTTTAAACCTATTATAGGAAGAAGATGCAATAGACAAAATACATGGTCAAGATAGAAAAGCTGTAAAAGACCTAATTATTAATTTAATGCTTCATTCTCCTGATTCGATTCAAAAGCAATTGTCAGATGCAGTTTCAGTTATTGGCAAGTACGATTTTCCTGACCAATGGCCACAACTTATCGATCAGATGGTAGAAAAATTTAACACAGGAGATTTTCATGTGATAAATGGCGTTTTACATACAGCTCATTCTCTTTTTAAGAGATATCGATATGAATTTAAAAGTCAAGCTTTATGGACAGAAATAAAGTATGTATTAGATAAATTTGCAAAACCACTGACTGATCTTTTTTTAGTAAGTCACTAAATTTTAGAATTCTATAGTTATTTTATAACAATGAAGTTAATGCTGATATAATATTTGTTTATTTTAGGTAACAATGAATCTAACTCAAGTTCATGCTAATAATGCAGAAGCACTGAAAGTTATTTATAATTCTCTAACTATTTTGTGTAAAGTGTTTTATTCCTTAAATTTTCAGGTATATTTTAACAACTATATTATATTTTATTAATCAAATAAACAATTAGTTTTTATAATTTCTATATAATATATTTAGGATTTACCTGAATTTTTTGAAGACAATATGGCTGCATGGATGAGCAATTTTCATATATTACTCACTGTAAATGATCCATTATTACAAACAGGGGTAAAATTAATTTAATAGTAACAAATATTTTTTTAATGCTGGTGTAAGACAATGTAGTTTTATTTTTAATATTCAGGATGATGAAGAAGCTGGAATATTAGAGCAGTTGAAATCACAAGTTTGTGATAATGTATGTCTTTATGCACAGAAATATGATGAAGAATTTCAACCATTTTTACCACAATTTGTTACAGCAATATGGAATTTGCTTACATCTACTGGTCAACAACCAAAATATGATGCGGTACTCACAATTTTAAAATTATAAATTATATTCTAGAATTATTAAGTTTTGCTTAACCAATTAAAAAAAAAATTTTAATTATTTAACATAGTTGGTATCCAATGCGCTTCAATTTTTGGCAACTGTAGCAGATCGATCACATTATAGACATCTTTTTGAAGACCCAACTACACTTAGTAGTATTTGTGAAAAAGTTATCATCCCAAATATGGAATTTAGGGGTAAAAATACTCTTACTATCAACAATCTTTTAATAATTTTTAAATTTTCATTTATATTTTTTTGTTATAGAATCGGATAATGAATTATTTGAGGATAATCCTGAAGAATATATTCGTCGAGATATTGAAGGCAGCGACGTTGATACTAGAAGAAGAGCAGCTTGCGATCTTGTAAAAGTACTTTCAAAATATTTTGAAGCTAAAATTATGGAAGTGTTTGGTGCTTACATACAGGTAAAAACAATTTATAATACTTATTTAAATTTAAATGTATCAATTTTGCTTATAATAGAATTTGTTTATACTGTCATAGGCAATGTTACAAAATTATGCTTCAAAACCTTCCGAAAATTGGCGTAGCAAAGATGCGGCTATATATCTCGTAACAAGTAGTGCTAGTAAAGGACAAACTCAAAAGCATGGTGTAACGCAAAGCAGCGACCTCGTACCTCTTCCACAATTTGCTACTCAATATATTGAACCAGAACTTGCCAAAGTTGATGGTATTTATTTATATTTTTATTTTATTATTTCAATCAAATTAATATTGTAATTTTACCATTTTCAGTAAACGAGTTTCCAGTTATAAAAGCAGACGCCATTAAATTTATAATGATATTTAGATCTATTTTACCAAGAGAACAAGTTGTTGGAAGTTTTCCACAATTGATCAGACATTTATCTGCTAAAAGTCCTGTAGTTTACAGTTATGCTGCATGTGCAATTGAAAAAATTTTAGCATTAAAGGGTGTGGGAAATGTACCACTGTTAGTAAAATATTATTATGTACATAATTTTATAAAATTGAGTTGTCTTGTTTACAATATGTTTTTTTTTTAATTTTAGAGTAAAGGGCGAAGAAATTGCTCCTTTGGCCACCGATTTATTAAAATATTTATTCGCAGTTCTCGAGTCGCCTGGTGCGGAAGAGAATGAATATATTATGAAAGCTATTATGAGAAGTTTTGCAACGTTGCAAGAAGTTGTCGTGCCTTTCTTAGCAGATTTATTACCAAAGTTAACAGAGAAACTTACAATTGTTGCAAGAAATCCAAGTCGTCCAAACTTTAATCATTATCTTTTTGAAACACTTAGTATATCAATTAAGTAAGTAAACGTTTGATCAATAATTATAGTGTTTTTTACTTATTTTATTTTATTATATTTTCAGAATTGTTTGCAAATCAAATCCAGGAGCTGTTGCATCATTTGAACAAGCCTTATTTCCTACTTTTCAAGGAATATTACAGCAAGATATTCAAGGTTAATTGAAATGAGCATAATGTAAAATTATTGTCAATTTTCCATAAAATAATATACCTCTGTTTCAGAATTCATCCCGTATGTTTTTCAAATTTTGGCCTTACTGTTGGAATTGCAAACTGGATCTGTACCTGAATCATACATGGCTCTTTTCCCTTGTTTATTAGCTCCGGTTTTATTTGAACGACAAGGTAATATTCATCCGTTAAATCGTCTTTTACAAGCTTTTGTTTGCCATGGATCACATCAAATCATAGCGCAAGATAAAACCAGTGGTTTGTTAGGCGTGTTCCAAAAATTAATAGCTTCAAAAGCAAATGACCATGAAGGATTTTTATTAATGCAAACTATCATTGAACACTTTCCACCGTAAGTGTACAAGTTTGTGCAGTATATCTTTAATTTAAATTAAAAAATTAATATTTTAAAACGTGATTTTTAGAAATGTTTTAGAGCCGTATTTAAAGCAGGTTTTTATATTACTCTTCCAAAGACTTTCATCAAGCAAAACAACAAAATTTGTAAAATGTCTTATAGTTTTCTTTTCCTATTATATTGTTCAATATGGAGCAAGCAGTCTAGTAACTATTGTCGATTCGATTCAGCCGCAGTAAGTTTTTTTTAATTTAATATATTATGTCTAAATGTCTAATTTTAATTAAAAAAAACATTGAAGGTATTAAAATATTTAATATTTTTCAGAATGTTTGGTATGGTAATAGAAAGGGTATTTATTGCTGATTTACAAAAAGTCTCTGGTGAAATTGAAAGAAAAGTTACAGCAGTGGGTATTTCAAATGTATTGATTGATTGTCCAGCTATGTTATCAAATCCATATAATACACATTATGCGAGACTTTTAGCTAGTTTAGTAGAATTTTTTGAATTACCACGTGATGAATCAGAAGTACCAGAAGACCAACAAGTTTTAGAAGTTGATGATGCATCAGGTTATCAAGCAGCATACAGTCAATTAATATTTGCAAAAAATCCAAAGAAAGATCCTTTACCTGGTAAGTTCGGTTTTCTTACATGTAGTAACATATCTTTAATTATATTTCTATCTGAAACATTTTATTTAAAAAATGTACCTAATTAACGTAATCAATATTAATATTTCAGCCATTACGGATGTTCGTCTTCACTTGGTACAAGGGCTTGGAAGAATGCAACCAGGTCAATTGCCTGGATTGCTTATGCAAATTCCCGAACCAGTTGCAAATCATCTAAAAAATTATTTGCAAACAGCTGGGATTACTGTTCAATAATACAAACTTCAAGTTCGAGGTAGACTAAAATTTCACTTAATGGTCCGTAAATTCAATAGCATCGAATTAAATAAAACGTGATCAGTAGTTAAATGACAAATGTAAACATTTAGCTTTATGCATATATATGGCAATGTACAGTAATTTTTAATAATGTTTTATTTTATGCTTTTCAATTTTATGTAAATTATGGAAATAATTACAAAGAAAGTACCGAGGAAACTTAAAGAAAAAAATCTTTTACTTTAATATAAATTTAATCAATAATAATTGGTCAGTAATTTTTAATTAAGTTGCAGGTATAAATATGTGAATATTCAAGTATAATTGTTAAAAAAATAAAGCATTAGGGTTTTTTATTTTATTACTGCTGGTAGATATCTATTTTTATAATACATTATTTATTAAGTTTTATAATTGCCATATTTTGCACAAATTTAAACGGTAATATTAATTTATTTCGATGCCAAGAAGTTCAAACTGAGGACTAAATAAATTAAGCGTTTAAACATATACTTCTGCTCGTATGTAGCTTAATAAACTTTTGTACATGTAATTTTAAAAAATGATAAAATATTGTCATACCAGTGCAGAATCTGCGTTTAATTGTACAGTTACAACTGATTAATATGATGTATTTTTTTAGGATAAGTTGTATTCACGCTTTCATAACAACCTATTGAGTAATATAATAACAATAGAAAATAAATTATATACAAAAATGATTTTTAATTATGAGATGCAATTTATTATTACTAACAGCCTCAAAACAAATTTAAATTTGGATTTAATTTTACCTGTTTTATACTTTTTACAAAAATATATTTTACGAAGTATATACAAACTTTATTAATCTGAAGAAATACGTTTTTTAAATTATTTAGTTTATAAAAGTAAACATAAGTTGGTTGGTGCTCTCAGAAGACAAACATGTTTATGCACTAAAAGATATTTTTGGCCCTATACGTAAAGTTGTTATTAAGTATAATAATACAATTAAAAATTTTTGATTCATTGTATAATTAGTTCATAGTATATAGATTTCCAACTCCCTAGCTTACTGACCAAAAATCTTAAATCGACATATTCGAAATGTATACTACAATATGTATGTAAATACTACCAAATCAAGTTATTGTTATCATAACTATTATTTTTTTATAAAATACTTGCTTATGTACTTTATAAGAAAATGGTTTTTTATTTCGTGACAGAAAATCTTTAATAACAATTAGAATTTGAATAAAAAATGCAAATATTAAAGCAAAAACATTGTTTAAAATAATGAATTTATGTATTTATGATTTCAATTAAGCATGTTTATACGTTATAATAAAATAATTTTTATAATTTATTCTGAAGTTTTGCTATAAAAATAATAATGATTCATATGATTTTCATTATATAAGTTTTTAAACATCTTTTTATTTTCGGTAAGTCGCAAAATTATTAATTCTTGAAAATAAAAATGAAGTATGGGGTGGATGAAAATAACAGCTTAAATCTTCTAAATCGAGTATCTACTATAGATACTCAAGTACATTGTACTTAATACTGTGGATAATTCTAATTCAAATGTCAAGCATAGATACTAACAATATATAATGATTGTAAAATATCAAAGGTTAGATAATATGATACTTAAGTATACACACCACAAGAAAGATAATAATTATTTATTAATAATTAATTTTTAAAAAATGATAAATGCATTGTAAAATTAATATTTAAATATAAGTACTATAATTAAAATTGCTCCATTAAGAGTTGTATAGGTTGATATACATTTGTAAAAAATGATTCATATAGACCAGGTCAATTTAATTAATAAAATATTTATTTTGTTTTGTTTTAAATTAAAAATTTTAAATCTTATAAAAAGTTATAATTAAACACGGTCGAAAAACTTAATCATTATAAATTAAAAGAATATCTTAAATAACCGGATAAACTTATACGATACGCATACTATGCAAAACAGGTTGCAGTCTAGCAAGAAATAAATAGTAGTTTGATCAATCTACAAAAACTGAAAATTATATTTATACTTGTTTACTAATAAAGGATATCGTAATATTTATCATGGTTATATCTCAAATTATTAATATATTCTAATTTTTGGAGGTACCTAAGTACTTTAATTTATTAACGAATAATAAAAGGAACGCAATTATTATATATGTCGATGAATATACATATACTGAACATTTTAAAAAATTGTGTACTCCATAGACGGTAAATAAATTCGTTCCTATATAGATATGTAAATATGTATTAATAAAAAAAAAACTTGGAAACTTGCGTGTTTTTTGTAGATGCTATTTTACAAATTGTAATAGCTTAACAATTTATTATAACAAAATTGACAGTTATAAAAAATATATATAAAAAAAACTTAAAATACGTAAATATTTTTTTTGGTTGTTCATTGTTTAATAAAATAATAAAAATTCAAAAACGTAGATCCGAAGGAAATCGTTGTAACCTGCATCAAGTAAAAATATTCGGATACGATACGAGTTTTCGGTGATGTCCATACACCAAAATTCGCAATGAAATCACAGACGTTCTATTTTTGGGTAAGTCATCCGGTGTGCGTGCACTCGAAAGATTTTACGTGGCGAGTTCCAATGACCAATAGGCAACGACAACGTAGAGGAGGCTCGGCATGTATACTTACGTATATACTAATATTCCGAGTTTCAACCGTTTACTTCACCACTTTTATTTCCTTATAAAAAAATGCGTCATTCGAACGTTCACGCGATATTACGCACACATCAAACGTACAATCTGAAGTGTGTCAAAAATTTTATACTGATTCACCGATACATAAAAACGGATGAGGTGACTTTATATTATTGTACGTAATTACTCAAGATATAGTCTCACGTGTTAATTTTTTGATATACAAGCATATTTTGATTTTGCAAGTTGCGCATTACATAAACTGTATATAGTCGCATTAATTTTGATTATCTAATTAAATATATAACTTGTTACAAATAAATAATTATTTTATTATTTAACAAAATGTTTAATTGTATATATTATTTATTGTATTTCTTCGTGTTGTAAATTTTGTATTATCAATATTTATTTATTTTTCGAGGTATACAATTATACAAATAACACGTCGATGGTGTATAATTACTTTTTACTTGAATATCATGCGTATAGGCTTGTAACTTCCCAGATATATATAGTAATTAGCATAGGTATTTTTGGGAAAGTGTTGTAAGGAATAGTAGGTCAAATCTATTTTTGATCAGTACATTATTTTCGTTATCAATAAGTAATTTTAATTATTATATTTATTAAAGCTCAAAAATATTAAAAAAAACGTTTTATTGGGAAAATGTATATAACTTTTTAAAAAATCGCATTTTACAACGCGTACAAGATATGTGTGTACCATATATACTCATTCGTTTTACATATTTAAATATATAACAATTTTGATTGCGTTATGCAATGGAAAAATACGTGCTGTACTTCTATGAGACTAGTTGCCCGTACTCACGACGATCGATATTTTTTGTTTACTCTTTTACTTACATATTGTTAAGATAAGGGAACACCCATGTACATATACGTCTTTTAAAACGAGGGATAGAATAATAATATGGTACTTACCACATACTCATATATTCTTTTACAGAAATACATTTTAGAATTCGGAAGTCCCGGTAATTATATGTTGATTCATTATATTCCAAATGAATTTATTTAAACCTAAGTTATAGTGAATTAATAAACCGAAAGTCTATAGATCAATTTTTTCGGTATTCGATGATGACGATGGGACCCATGAGAGTTAAAACTAACTTCGAAATGCAGCGCGACAATATATCCTCGGTTTCTCGTTTTTGTTTATATTTTCGTACACAACACTCGGAATCATACGTGATTTTTTTTCATTTTATATTTAATGTTTATATATATTTTTAACTTGTTGTTTATATATTTTTCAATATTTTTAAATTACAAAACTTTTCGCTTTTATTTAGGTATATATAATTTCTTTAATTTTGTTTATAATTAATTACGGGTTTTAAAATACATACCTACTCATTCGCGCTGATTTTATGCAAAAAATGTCAAAATTTCTAAATTACGAAAGTATTTTTTAATGGAGCATTATTAGTAATGTATATAATTATTAATACATTAGTAATTGTTCGCTATAGTTTAATAGTTAATGTATTTCCACGAAAATATTAATATGTACAAATGTAATTATTAATCTCTAATTCTCTGTTGTATAATTAAGAACGTACGTATTTGGAGATTTATTTTATTATCGCCATAAATTCTTTATGATTATAAATAAGGCATAATCAAAAGCTATCCGTAATATTAAAGGTATTAACATGATAGGCATTCGTTCAAGGTATTCGATAAAAGATTTAAAAACGAGTTGCATCATCATTCGTATAACAAAATGTCACACCATATTCTTACGTTAACAAATGTAACCGATAATAAACGAAAAGCCTCAGTTCTACCGGTAAAAAACCAATGACGTTTGTATATGACGGTTACAAGGACGGTCATATGCATATGTGAGTGCGATATCAAGTCTGCAAGTAACGTGGTGCGGTGCATTTCGAAAAAAAAAAAAACGTACGAGCTCTGTGGTTCGTCGATGCTTAGGTCGCGTGATTCGAGGCACTCGCACGCCGCATATATTTCTCTCTCTCCCTCTCTCTCTCTATCTCTTTCTTTCTGGCTGTAACGTCACGATATGTGTACAGCAGTTGGGGCTCGGCTCTCGCGCGTGTCGTACGAGCCTTTAGTAGCGTTGTGGATACATCATGGAGGAGACGAGGATACCACCCAACGTGTCCCAACAATACCTGATGGTTCACGACGGTAATCAAGCAGCATCGTCAGTCGAGGCCCAATCAAGAAAACAACCAATTGATAATGGTTCAAGTTTAAGATCTGTTACCACTAGAGAATGGATTACTGTATTGGTACTTTGTTTCGTTAATCTCATTAATTATATGGACAGATTCACCATTGCCGGTTAGTCGCAATTTTTTCATCTCTGTTACATTTTTTATTAATGAAGGGTATAAGTGAACTTATATGTGATATTTTTAAACCCTGACCTTCCTTTAATACTATTGAATATTTTATGGGGTAGAATGTTTAATCAAAAAGTTTATAGTATACTTGCATATGGAATTTATTTTTACATTGTTAACTTTACAACTTTGACAAATTCAGTTATCCGTTATGTGGATGTGTTAAATCGAGTAATGAAAAAATATGTATAAGTTTCTTCCAGAAATTGTAATTTTTTTGCTAAGCGAATACAACTAAGTCATTGGTTGAGCTTGTGCTTCTATTTTTGGAATTTTCACAGATACTTACAATTGTCTTTCACATAATGTTCTTTGTCAAAATATAGATTTCTATTTGGTAACAATGTTTTATCAAATAGTTAAAATATTTTTTATCTTAAGTAGTTGATAAAATATAAAATTTTAACCAATTTCATTAATCAATTATCTTCAACCTAATACATATTAGATCAAACAAGTAAACATAGATGACCCAAATACACTGGTCATTGATAAAAGTTATTTCTTGAATATATAAATTTTATAGATAAGTACTTTAATGTTTTTTTTTGTAAATTATGCTTTCCTAGTGTTATCTAAATAATTACAATAAAGTAACCAGTAACGAATTTTACTTTTATCTACGTAAATTCAAAATAGTTTATGTTTATAAGATAAAGCTGGTAAATTGTTGTGTATTAAAATCTTATAATGAGAAACTTTCGAATTCAGATATTGTTTCAAGTATAAATAATGATGGAATTTTAGAGTTCAACTTATTTTATTGTATATATCAATGCTATTGAACTTTGTTGGAAATGTGATGAACTTTATCATAATTAAGAAATTGAGATACCTAAATATCACTGTCAAACATTAATTTAATGCGCATTATTTTAAGACACAATACAAACTCGATAATGTTAGTGATTCAATTTAAAAATTTAACTTTACAGTGTTTAAAAAATATCCTATATTGTTTACTTACTTTTTGCATGTTAATACAAGTAGGAAATTACCTTGATATAAAGTTTTTTTTTATAACATTTGTAATTTTTTGCAGGGGTACTTAGTAAAATAAAAGATGACTTCAATATTCAAAATACAGAGAGTGGTTTACTTCAAACAGCTTTTATCATTAGTTATATGATATTTGCTCCACTTTTTGGTTACCTAGGAGATCGTTATAACAGGAAAATATTATTAAGCGCTGGAGTATTTTTGTGGTGTCTGACAACGCTTATTGGCTCATTTATGAAGGTAATTGTTTAAAAGCTATGCCTGCAATTTATTACTATGATTTATAAAAATTAAAATATAATATCTTTTTTTAATTTAATACTTTAGTCATATTTGTTTATTTATTTATTTTTTTCAGAGTTATGGATGGTTCCTATTCTTCCGAACATTAGTAGGTGTTGGCGAAGCTAGTTATTCAACAATCGCTCCAACAATAATTAGTGATTTATTTGTCAAAGATGTCCGTTCCAAAATGCTTGCATTATTTTACTTTGCAATACCAGTAGGAAGGTAAATACATTATTGACTTTATTAAGATATAATTTTGCATTTTTTTATAATTTAAACTTTAAAGAAATTAAATTTTTAATCAGTGGGTTAAATGTTAACTTAGAGGTTAATAAATAACATTTTTGGCAGTGGTTTAGGGTACATAACAGGAGGAGAAACAGCGAGAGTGACAGATTCTTGGCAATGGGGATTACGTGTAACGCCAATTTTAGGATGTTTTGCAGTTATATTTATTTTATTGTTAATTCGTGATCCTATTCGGGGAGAAAAAGAAGGAGGATCTAATTTACATAGTACTTCTTGGTGTGATGATATTAAGGATTTATTGAGAAAGTGTGTATATAATTTATTTATTTGTTAAAAATTTGAAATAAATTTATTTTCATTTTGTTTATTACATTATCACAGTCGGAGTTTCATGTTATCCACAGCAGGTTTTACCTGCGTATCATTTGTTACTGGTGCACTTGCATTTTGGGGTCCTACTTTTATTGAGTATGGTCTTGTATTGCAGAATAAAGAAGAAAGCGTTGACACAGACGAGTAATATTACAATTAAAATTGAATAAAATTTACTTTAATTGTTTTGTACATGATATATTTTAATTGGATCTTTTAAAATTTTAGAGTGGCTTATAAATTTGGTGTAATAGCAATGGTAGCTGGTCTAATTGGTGTACCTTTTGGTTCTGCGTTGGCACAAAAATTAAGGATACGTTGGCACCAAGCTGATCCACTGATATGTGCTGTTGGCTTACTTATCAGTGCACCATTGGTATTCCTTGGAGCATGTTTCGCTAGTTCACATGCTACAATTTGTTATATCTTAATATTCTTTGGTCAATTAGCTATTAACCTAAATTGGTCAATAGTGGCTGATATGTTATTGGTAAGTTATTAAATTAAAATTTTTTACATTGATTTAATAATTTAAGTAAAATGAGGGATATTTATTTTACAAGTTTATGTGGTTAGTTTTATTAAACATTAATTTATTTTTAATAATATAATAAATAACAAAAGTTAAATTTATTTATAAAAAATTATATAGCTATAAAAATTTGTTTTTTTCTTTAAGTATGTCGTTATACCGACGAGACGATCAACCGCTGAGGCATTTCAAATTTTAATCGCCCACGCTTTCGGTGACGCGGGAAGTCCATATCTCATTGGCGTTGTAAGTATTCAATGATTATTAATTTTGTTGTGTCTCGTATTAAGATGTAGATTATAACGTCTATGTCTCAAGATGACGAATAAGCTCGTCTGAATGTGCGATACGAACACGTTCGAACCTTTAATTAAACATTAATTCATGAATTTAATCTTGTTAGTTTATGTGACTTAATTGTTTTTCACAAATGGTATATAATTTTCTTTTTTGTTTAATGCGCAAAGTACGTGAAGATATATTTTTGCGTGTGCAAAGATTCTTGTTTACAATAACATTTTAATTAAACTTAATCTATGAATATTGATAAAAATGAAAACTTAAATTTTATAAATCATTGTTGATTTTTTAGTAATTAATCTTAAATAATTATTTTTGTTTGACTTTTTGAATAAATATGAATATATTAACTCTATTTAAGATCTTTTATATGAATAAGCATTAGAACTAATTTATAATTAAAAATGTTACAATATAATTACTAAATTTGTTATTGTAATTAATTATTCCAATGCAGATATCAGATGCTTTGAAGTTTGTACTGTTGCCCAATTTGACGATAGGATGGATTCAGCCAGAGCAAACTATCACTAAACTACCTATGGAAGAAGATCCAGTTGTTGACTTTAGGAGTTTACAATATGCTTTGTTTCTGACAATTTTCGTTGAAATACTTGGAAGTGTATTTTTCTTTCTTACTGCCTTATATATCGAAAAGGACAAGGAAACAGTCGACCATGCAATAGCAGGTATATAGTACAAGAAATTTATATTTAAAATAATAGTATTAACAATATTTTTCGGTGTAAGTATAAAATAATTGATAGGTAACCAATGTACATGAGTAAAATTATATAATTGAAAATTTAGTTTGGAGATATCGAGATGGTATGCTGATGCATTGGTAATTGGTAAATAACACAGAAGCAAATTAATATAGTACCTATTAATTCATGCCCACATATTCTTTTAGGTAATGCATGATAGTTAATTTAAAGAAATAGATGCACTTTTTTTAACTTCACACAATCTATCATCTAATTTTACTTTTCTTTATTATATTTTTGCTGAAAACAAAAAGGATTTTCTTACTTTAACTCATTTGAAATTAAGCTGAAATTAACTAAATTCTTAACAGTGACTATTATCAACAACAAATTGAATGGTCATCATAATCGGAAGCAGAAATAGACAAAAAAATGTTATCTTCCGGTCTCCTGTTGAGATGCGCTATTATTTACTTATACAAGTATCAATTTTTGGGAAAACTGTTGACAGGTACTAATAGAAGTTAAAAGATGTGAATAATTAGATTACCAAAACCTTCATTTTCAAATAGCTTTTTTTCAAATATTGTTATTAAAAAGATCATACATCATTTTATTTCATTTTTTATAGTTCAAAAACATTTCAATAACAACGTGTTGATTAAATCTTTTAATTGTGAAAATATTTAAGTTTACACAACAAATATTATACTTTATCACATTTATCTTCATTATTATAAATATTTCATGGGGTAGAATTGAAATAGAATGTAATTCAATTTATTATTGAATTGTAAAAAAAGCTTGATTAACAATTAATCATTGTTTAATAACATTCTGTGTTACTTTAGCTTAAAGTTCTTCATTAATTAATTCATTCATTTATTCCAATTGTTCTTGCATAAACTACTATTATCTGAAAGATAAGGTGCGTTTTAATATTGTCAACGTTCTGCTCTTCCTCCCCCCTTCCGCCGAAAAATATTTTCATCCTATTTACAGCATGTTAGCACTACAAGTTTAATTTATTCTTATATCTTTTAAAATATTTAAAAAATAAAGTAAAATATAATATTAAAATATTTGGATACATCGATGCATTTTTCTTTAAGGGAATGTAAATTCTTTTTAAAATATGCTCCATCTCTTACTTCCACACGTTTTGTAGTATTAATTTAATAGTTATTTAAGACATCGATGATTCTAAAATAAAATTATTGACGTATATAATTTTTAGTTTACGTTAAAAGTAAATAGTATTGAACATTTACTGTAGTTCTATTGATGTCTATCATAGGTCATATAGAGTAT
Organism: Theocolax elegans; assembly: GCA_026168455.1. NCBI lineage: Eukaryota > Metazoa > Arthropoda > Insecta > Hymenoptera > Cerocephalidae > Theocolax > Theocolax elegans. The sequence goes on along the minus strand of CM047426.1, from coordinate 9,308,572 downwards.
GACACGACTTTTGCTCAAATATTCGTGGTAATTATAGTTTTTTTATAATTAATTTTGCAATTCTTCAGTAAATGATATCAACTCTATTTTGGGAAGAAATAATTATTGGAGGGGATTAGAGCAATGCGTTAAAATCAATCCTTATCTTCTGGAAATTACATTGATTTAAAAAAGACATTATTAAAATAAAAGGTGAATTATATGTTTTTCTGTTTAAAAAAGGGATTGTTTATTCATTAATTGTGCTTAAGTAATTTAATGAATACAATATCATAAAGCTGATTCTTTACTGTTTTGTAAAATATATTTTGTATAAATACTAATTTTCAATATTAGAATTATTTTTCTTCAATAGAAAAACATGTAATTATTTAATTTTCTATCATATGCACTAATAAAACGTAATGTAATACGAAGATGTCTCACTTGAAGAAAACAATTAAGCCTACCGACAATAAGCAAGTAAATAAAAATAAAAACAAAAGTCACATTACTATATGTTACATTTATCATTTAACAATTTATTTTAAATGCTATACACTTTAGCTTGCTTGACTAATTTAGTGTATATCCAACAAGATACGCACACATACGTAATGTAAACATTTTCCACGAGGACAAGATAGCCAAAGTAAGAGTTCTGTTTAATCAATATGAAAAATACGTGTTTCTTACAGACTCGTTTCTAGATACTAAGAAAATTGGGCAAGCAGAATCGACGCGTTTATAGAACGTCAAGCAGGGGATATCACCCGAATATACGCTGTGTTAATCTGGTACCTAATTTTGATTTCATTGATTACCATTTCAGTTGTGTAATCAATTTAATTTATAATTGTCTTATTTATTCGCGAAAATAAGTGAGTATTTATAGAAATAAAGTCAATCGCGTGCTCACTATTCCATTTATTAAAATAAAACGTAAAAGATATAAATTATGATGTACATTATTAAGCGATTTGCATAATTTTAGAATCTACGTTATCAAGCAACATTTTGCAATGTTTATTAGATTATCAATATTTTTTTTATTTTTTATTCTAACATTGGATAATCTATATTTGTGTAAAAATATAAAGAATCATTTGGTAATTTTTGTAATCGATTTGTGTCAAATGTTATGTTTTAGGAAAGACGAAATTCGAATAAATACTTTATCACTTTAATCGCTTGTAACTCACGAGACGTTTGATATAGATATTTGTTTCTAAGTTTAATCCAAGTTTAACTGCAATTCTCTAATATGTTGATAAATTACCAAGAATTTAAATAAAATTGTGATACCAAATCTTAATTAATATAAATTTCTTATTTGTACTAAAAATGTGTGCATTAAAAATAATATTTCTTTCAATATTAATTTTGAATTGTTAACAATATATTTTCTCAAAATCTAAATAATTATGAACTAAAAACTGTCAAGAAGAAGTCACTAGTTCTTAATATTTAAAAAATATCATTTGTTACAAATATTTTTTTCTCATAGTTTGCATTTGTAATCAATTTGAATTTTATGTTAAACTTTCAATCGAATATCTATAATAATTCAAGAGGGTTGCAAGGAATGGAGGTCATAGCGAATTTATTCGAATACTGTCGTCGTTATAGTATGGCATTTGATAAAAATTACGATCACAACAGCTCTCTAGTATTCTTTTTATATTTATACATAAATAAATATTTTTTCAACGTTAGAATTAAAATTCAGAACCCGCGATCCTGCTTATCTACGTGCCAGTGCAGCACATAATTACAACAGTATTACGATACAAAATAAAATATCAATTTTTCAATCGGTATGTACAATCTTTTAACGTATTAAAGATAACGTTATTACTACTTTTTTTTCAATGCTATTTATAAATATTTTGCATCTTTACATAACGATGAGTATAACCGACTAACATAATAAATAATTATTATTATATAATTTTACTTTTTTCAATTGGTAGGAAGTAATATTTTACAAATTAAATTGATTATACACTGTGCAATTCTTATTTTTTTATATATTTTTTTCTATATAATTTTTCGTCCCCCTTGTACATAGAAATCATATTGATTTTCATTAATAAATTACATTACTTCATTATTGTCTTTTAATCCGCTTAATGTATCATTCTCACAACATCTTCACATTGAAAAATATTTACAGCTGAAAGAAAAATGCAAAAGAAATATCTGTATTAATACGTTGGGATTATTTCGAGTGTTAGTTTATTTTTATTTGGCAGTAATATCAAATGATAAATATTTAGTACAAACCTATAGACATAATTAGTATAGAAGGTATACGAGATTTAAAATTTTTTATCTACCACATTTAACCCAGTTTTACATTATCTTTATTACTTTTTTCTTTCTTTTCGATCACGCCATTCTCATGGGATTGTTTAACGAAAGATAAGTAAAACAGAATTGTAAGCTTGATGTCGAAAAATCATGTTATACTTGTTCTAGGTGAATAGAAACATTTTTTTAAGAAATTCGTATATCTAAAATAATTTTTTAATAAATTTGTTAAAAAAACCTTTATAAAAATAATAGTTTTTGGTAAAAGTTTGATACAGTATTCTAAGATTTTTGTGATAAGAATTTAGCTTTGTAATAAAAATTATTAGAATTAGATTCGTAAAAGAATAATTTGCTTGAATTTTAATGTTCCTTGTATACATTAGTAGGTCAATGTTGGTCTGCCTTAGATTTTAATCAGTTTACAGTATGAGATAAGTATACATTTTTTTCTCAATATTTCTTTCGCGCATTAATTTTTACATATTAAAATGTAATAATATCGACATTGTACTGATAAATCAACTTTAATTGTATAATAAACGTTGATAAACTTTTCGCCAATATCGTACTTCTCATCATCTTTAATGACTAATAAAAGCTGTAAAAATATTTCATGAATTAGTGAAAGTTATGCATGTTGCAACAATGTGCTTGTCTATATTGCTATGCATCCAAATCTCATTAATATTTAAATCTCAAAGACAAATCTCCAGCGCGCGCAGGGCTTTTATGTACGTCTCAAAAGGTAATGGTAGAACTAATACTTTTAACTTCTTATGCAGTTAATTGGCGTCATGGATAAAGGTTATAGTACACACATGAGACTATAATGTATATATAATATAAGCTTGTACAGCCTTATATGTTAGTTTCCTTTTTCTTTAGATTTTTCATACAGAATTACATTTTCTTGAAAGGGAGGACAAGGTTCTGAAATCGAAATTATTCCTTTAATATATACCGCTTTTTACATACTTTATTAATATTAATTATCCTTGTGATGGGCAATTTTTACTTTTCCGATTGATCTTTTTGCGAAGTTTGAGGTGTTTCGAGTTATTTACACAAAAAATAAAAATCTGAGTCAAAGGTGTAATGGTCAACATTATGTTTAGTACTTAGTCACTGAAAGTTCATTTTTTTATACTCCTGGTATAAAAAATACAGTTATCCGAAAGGAAATCTGTATCTATTATTTGAATAACAGATTTTTAAATGTAATTAATTTCCACCATACGTATACGTAATAAAAGTAAATCTCACAAAGTGAATGACTCACTGCGTAGCTCGAGCACGTCAACCTTCACCTCTCTTCCCAATGAAAGTGTGACAAGGTGGTTATGTATCTACACCACATCAAGAATTAAATCTTCCAAAAACATAAATTCCAAATTTGGTGAAATTTTTTCAATCCGAAATTCTAAAGATTAATTATAATAATATGACTGTTACAGATGTTTCGGATTCTGAGACATCCTGCGAATTTGAAGAGGAACCTGAAGGAGAATCCGTCAACTCATTAATTCAACCTCGTTGATTTTGAATTCATTTCGTATTGATGTATTAGAGAAACTCAAATTTTCTGCTCTAAGTTTTGAGTTTCTCGAGAAAATTGGAGACTGACGGTGCTCATCGCCCGCTTCTTTGACTGCCGGGATTCACACCGATTTGTTTAAAAAGAGTATCTCTTTTTAGTTGTACTGTTTATAAAACAAAAACTATGAGGTATAATTTACCAGTGAAGTGATAAATTATAAGTGAACTTTGTGGAGGAAACATTATCTTTGTTCTAACATTATTTATGATTTTGGATGTGTAGTTGGTGTAGATTACTCTACACAAAAGCCATGCCAAATTTTAGATGTACACATAAGGTTCTTGGTAAAAATTATGGTGACTTTTTCCAAGTTTAATATAGCTTTTAAACTCGCTTAAAAAGATGAAAATTATTTGTTGAACGCAGTGCTGTAGAATAAGAAAATATTTAACATAATGAAAAAGAATATTTTTTGATATATTTATAGAAAAAAAATTCTTAATTTTTATAGCAGCAATTTTATAAATTAAAAGATTGAGTCTCAAGATAAACCTTTTTGTAGTCAAAATGTAATATTAATGGTTTATAGCTATATTTACATTTTACTGATATATAAGTCATATTGATATTACTAGTAATAAAATGTTTTTCTGTATCAATATACCTTTCCGGCATCAGATGTTAAAAAACACGGAAGTTAGAAACTTATCCAGGGATTGTTAATACAATCAATTTTACCAATATTATAAACTTATTGTAACAGGGTATCACTTGACCTAAGCTATTACCGTACAGAAGTGTCTGTGGTACCTTTTAATCAATTGTTTTCCTAATTATATGTTAATCAGTAAAAGTCTCTTAACGACTATGTCAAATTATTTACAATTAATTTACAGAAACATTTTAAAAACTAATGCATTTATTAATAATAATTAATTAAATGTGTATGTATATACATATATGTAAACTTCTAGATTTTTTGCGCACCATTGTAATTTTTACTAGGAAGCATAGTGTCCTGAAAAAAAGAAATTCATAAAAAAAATACATGGAAGTATTTTTGTATTTATTAATTTCCTATTAATGTATAGGAAAAGAAACGGTAGAACTTTTTATTTATATTTGCAAGAAATTTGTAAAGAGTTATGGATGGTGCGATAATGCAATAAGTAGAACGATTGTAAATATAGTTAAAATATGAGAGCATGTGCATCTCGTAATTACATGACGACGATCGTTGTACATTACATGTACATTAGTTGTAAATGTTATATTTTTTTAATATCGTGGGATGTGAATGTATGAGTGTATAAACGATTAATAAAATTCTCGACTGAGAATTACATGTAGAAAAATATAAGCAACTGATGTTCTCAAGTCGCTTAAGCTTAGCTTCTTGTTAAAAGATAAGGTAATTTAAAATTTATTAAATAATGAAAAGTTATATTTGCTTCGGAAATATCGATTTAAATTATATTTGAAATAAAAATTATGACTAGTCTAAATATGCTTGTGGTAATTATACCCAAATGTCCCATACAATTATTAATTTATTAACTAAAAGTAGGGTAAATAATCAATATTTTCTGCGAATTTTTTTTTTCTTTACGTCATTCATTAGCTTCTTCTACCAATTGAAATTTGCATTTACTTTCTGAACTATTGTTAAATTTTGTTGTTTTTGTTTCTGTGTTTATTTTAACATGAATTTAGTTTAGTGAAATAACAAAAATATACACATAGTATTTTTTTATGCGAACGCAAACACATTTGGGTGTTTTTTAAATGAATGTCTTCATATTAATCAATTCATTTTTAGAAACAGAAGAATAAGATCTTCGGTGTATAGAACAAAGTATTAAATTGCACTACTGAACGTAAGTTTTGCAATAAAAAAAATCCGAAAATTGCTGCTATATGAAGAAATATTATTCATCTTTATATGACCTCAAATTATATAATCATAAAGTTCAAGGTTATATTTTAAATATTAAGATTCGCAAAGTTTAATAAAATCACTTAAATGTACAACTTTTTCCATTTATTTAAAATAAATCTCTGTCCAAACTTGTAAATTTGTTTGAAGTTGTTGGAGGTTAATTGGAAGTCTTCGTAATTCTCTCAATTGTCCTCTTATCAAACTCCAGACATGATCTGGATTTAGAACCAATCATTTTGCTGGAAGTTGTAACAAACAAACGTGTATTAGAATTAAGAAACCTGCGTGTTAACCATGCAACATGCGTAATACCCCACACTTAATAACGGATCAGGTACCAGAAACCTACAGAATCAACGTAATTTTCATCAAAACGCTGTTTTTTCCGCTTCCAAATACGTACATGTACATCAATACTATAAAGACAAAATGTTGGTTCGTGTATAAATAACACATTAGACCTCCGTTGTCTTCTCATTGAATGCTGATTCTTCTATTTGGCCATAGTTGCATTAAGGATAAGTCAGGCAGTAGTCGAGCCAGGATTTTTTAGAACTGTATTGGTAAGTCGTTGCGATCTGTTGTTACACGAAGCGGACCCTACATATTTCCTTTCTTCAAAGAATTCTCATTTCTTGATAAGGAGCCAAAATTCTTTACACAGTAAAGCGATGCACCATCATTCTCTTTACAACATATGCTTGAATTAGTTCTTTTATCATTTCAGCAATTTTCACACTTTGATCGTCGTTCGATCTGAAACATTACGAATAACTTAAAATCAAAAATTTATTGAACCTAATTTAAGTAATAGATTTTAGAGTTGTGAAAATCAAACTGATTATATTCTTAAAGTAAAGTAAATGGTTTTGTTTAGTTATAGAAATATTTTATATCTCACATGGTTATTAACCCAAAAACAATTCAGACGTTTTACCTTTACAAAAAAGAAAAAAAGTTAAAAAGAGTTTTCGAGATAAAATATAGATTTTCATGAGTATACGAAACTAAAAATTTTGCGATTTAAGACATGAAAACGTTTTAAAATGATAAAAAAACTTGTTTACGCATATATGAACGCATTGAAAAACTTGGTGAGTTTTAAACTTTTTAAAATAACAATTAGCTTGACGGTTATATAATTTTGAAGTCCTATCCAAATAAAAAATTTTGATTAGCAGCAGTTTAGAGCATAAAAAGAGCAACGTTAAAATAGTAAAAAGAAGGGGATGTCGGACTCAGAAAATGGTAATTTTTAATATTTTTTATAAACATAAGAATACATTTTTGAAAAAATCGTGAACGCCATACCCTTAGGTATGTTTTAAACAATATACTCAAATTTTATCAGATTTTTAAATTTGTAATTTAATCCTGATCTTTGCGTTAAAAAATTCATGCCCTTTTAGACCGATAATTACCGACCAAAAATTGTTTATTCAATTATTATTAACGGGATGTAATAGTCAATTTTTACCGACCGAGTAATGGCACACGCATTTTGTTAATTAATCATTAAATACGTGAATAAATGTAAAACCAAGACATCATTGCCCTCCGTATTGGTATCTTCTGCAATTCAGCAAAGCGCAAAGTATGTACGCGCAATAATTAACGAGAATGATTGGAAGGAAATTTTATAACCTAATATCCGCTATGTGAAAATTTTCTTCCAATACCATTTTAATACGAATTAAAATATCTGTTTGACTTTTTGCAGAAAAATAGATTATACAAGGACACAGGGCAATGATGTCATCATTTTCTTTTATTCAAAATATGTATTAGTTAATTAAATATAATTGTCTCATATGGCTCGGTAGGTAACTAATTGAGTATTGCATCCCCTTAACAAATTTATTTATTCTTAAAAAATCAAAACGCCATCTCTTGCTTTTGTTATCGGGATGTTGGACCCAAGTTACAGGGATCTACACCATTCAACATATGAATTATGTTGGAAATATTGAATTAAAATCTGAAAAAATTCATTTGAGTAGTTTAAAACAAAAGCGAGGGCGTGGCGTTTTGATTTTTTAAAAATAAATAAATTTGTTAATAATAATTGTATTAGTAACGGTAATTATTGGTCTAAAAAGGCATGAATTTTCAACGCAAAAATCAGGATTATATTACAAATTTAAAAATCTGAAAAAATTTGAGTATATTGTTTAAAACATGCCTAAGGGCATGGCGTTCACGATTTTTTCAAAAATTTATTCTTATGTTTATAAAAAAATATTAAAAATTACCATTTTCTGAGTCCGACATCCCCTTAAAGTAAAGACTTCTATGTAGCATTATTTTAAAAAAGTAAACCACGCTACGATACTGTGAAGTTGCATAATTATTATAAGATAATTACCCAGTACCAGGATAGATTGGGTACAATGCTTAATAATAGAGCAAATTATTTATGCCTAACTATAAACTTGTCGTAAATTTAATTTATTTATATAAAAGTAAATGTGTGTACGTATTAAATTATATTAATGAAAGTGATGTCAAACCCAAGTATACAAATTTCCTGGGTTTATAATTACTGACTAAGAAACACTGTTTTGATGATATAGATTACAATTATGCAAAGTTTCACAGCGATTAGAGAAGTAGCTAGTGAGAGTGTTTTAAAAAAATTTTTGATACCAGTATATAGGGCATTGTAAAAAAATTCGTCGCCTCCAAATAAAAAATTAGATCTCTGCAGTATACCCAGTTGAAAAATACGTGAATTCATAATTGGATTGGAGACCTCGTTAACTCAGGTGATAAATATTTTCGTGGCAATTTAAAATGGTGGCATACCCGGTGGGTATCGAGCAAAAAAGATAATTATTAATTTTATTTAAAAAATATACAATTTTATGCAAAACCCGAATACAGAAGCACTAGATAATTAAATAATAAGTTATTCTATAAAGTTTCAAGTCGATACTACAAAGGTACCCTAAAAAATTTCAGCTCCGAAAATGTACAATTTTCCGTGATTTTTTTGTAAATACAGAAATTTTTTAGGCTGCCCTTGTTGTATTGACATGGAACAGAAGAAACAGTGTTTCTTAGTCAATAATTGTAGGCGCAGTAAATTTGATTACCATGTGGGTTTGATATCTTCATAAACTATGGAACAGAAGAAACAGTGTTTCTTAGTCAATAATTGTAGGCGCAGTAAATTTGATTACCATGTGGGTTTGATATCTTCATAAACTACTCCATCAATCACCTTGAAACTTTGCTTAATTGAAATTCATATCATTACAAAGGGTAATGTTCTCGTGGTTTTAATTTTATTAAAAACAGTATTCTACAAACATTAAATGACTGAGGGTAACTACGAATTGTACATCCCATTAAGGAGGTCTCATTCTTAACTTTGGTTGATAAATAAAAAAAATAAAGTTTATGTAAAAAAATAAGAGAACAGGCGCCTTTGTTTATCAATGAATGAATTATGTGCTGAGTTTTAGACTAAAATAATAGGAAAGTGTTAACAAAAATGTTAAATCTTTCCACCTTGTTGAGATTAGATTTACATATTTGGTAACATTTTTCTCGAAAACGCAATAATATTTTAGTCTGAAATTCAGTATAAATAGATTATCGATAAACGAAGGTACCTCTTTTCTTATTTTTTCACGTACTCTTATTTACAGATTTATTACCCATTATCACATTTGTCGGTAAGGTAGGATGGATAAATACTGACTAATAGAGAAGTTTTAGTATAGCGAGACATTCTATACTAATTTGACGAAGTGTAGGGATATCGCGTGGACCTAGTATTTGGACAATTAAAATTAAATGCATCCCTTTACTGCGTTATGGTAATTGCAAGCCAGGTCAAGTGAGACGCACGATTGGCTATACTTATATCTCAATTATAACCTCCAAATTATTTATTCATCTTTTACAGATAAACTTGAGAATGAAATCAGCATCGATTGTAATGTAGATAGTAATCGATACTGTGTCGTTTTTTAAGATCTTACAAATATATATTAGAGCGAGTATAAAATCTCGCAAATGTTTGAGGATGGGGGGTATAGCTGATTGTTATCGACCTAGTGAAATATGTTAATTATTTGAAAATCCAAATACAAAGAGGAATTTTTCAAAATATAGGGAAAAAATCATTGTCAATATCTGCATCTTTTATTATAATTAAAATGAATTTGCTTAATCTTGGAATGTAGAACTTTCATTTTTTACAAAAGATAATATAGTAGATTAACATTTTATGCTCTTACAAAATTTCAGACGTATAACTCAAAGGCACCTATAAAAATATTTGCATTAAAAATATACAGTTGAAAGTGTAATTTATTTATTAGCTTGCATATTTGTATAGTGGTATATTGTCCAATTATTACATTTCTTTTGCTTTTGGTTTTACTTAAAATAGTCGATTTTGTTGAATAAACCGCGATTAAAAATAGATAGGAACAACATCTTATTAGTTGTATATTTACTTTATACCTCAAAGTATTACAAGTAGTCAAATCTGTATTTGTAGAGAAACGCATTTACAAAAAGTTCCATACCAAAACTTGAAATTATATTCTGCGATCTTATAAAAATTTACTCTGAATTTTTTAGTATACACATATTTCTTTAAAACCATTAAACACTTTTTATCAGCATTTAACTCGTATAGCTAGATTATTAATAATGGAAGAATAGGTATAAGGATTTGCATAAATTTTTTCAGTTTTTTAATTACAACTTCCATAATACATTCAGAGCGTTTATGCACACATATGCATCGTTAATGCCAGTAAGTGTATATATATACAATGCGCGGACAAGCTGCCCTGCAGTAGGTCAACCATCGAATCAACACCTTAGCATCAACTAAAGCTTGAATATTGATAAGGAATCTACCCCGAATTCCATCTGTCGTAAGTTTAACGTTCTTTTATTGTTCCTTACTTTTTTTTATTTTTATTTATCTCTTGTTAAAAAATATTTAAAAATTAAAATTTTCTGGCTGAAAAGAATAGAACGTTACTGCGTATATTATTAATAAACGTAAATAATAAGTAAATATCTTTAAACATTATTCATGTAAAAATAAGTTAATACATATTTGCCTTTATAAAAATCGCAATTTCATCTAGCTGCTCTATTTTTTAATGTTTCGAAACATTTAAAATATAACATTTTTTGCGCGATCCTCTTATTTTTTTACGCGTCCTTTATTTAATTCTTTTGATGTAAATATATATTACTTTTTAAAATCGCGTAATATCTATCCGTTCGTCACTATCTCTTACGAATCTGGAAATATTTCACAAGAGATTTATATGTAAAATGACAAGAGAAACATAATTTTACACTCCTTCAATGAGGCAAGAAAAAGTACCGATTTATTAACACGTGCTATATTTTCCACTTTCTTTTTCCTTTTTTCCTTTTACTGTTATACCGTTCGCTTTTTTTTTCTTCCCTTTTAAGGAAGCTTCTCTTCGGTCAATTTCAGATGGCTTTTCCATTCGATACGCGTGAGGCTTTTTCTCTTTTTCTCTCTATTGTTCATTTATTCTGAACGCCAACGCGCAAAAGAGGGTAAACAAATGACTTTTTCCTTCATTATTTCGCGGTTTATTTGTTTCTTAAAATAAAAGTATTATACACCTATATATGTATATATATATATATATATATATAAATACATATATTTTTTGCACGCTCACGACTTTAACGTTTTATTATTCAACTCATTATATCATGCGAAGTAAAGTTTATTTATACGATTTTAATTGCACTACAATTAGAAAATAGATGTATTTTGTGAATTGACTGTAGTTTAGTTTTGACAAGGTTTAATAAGAAGTCGTTTATAATAATGTTATACTAATCCTTCACGTATTTAAGTGCATGATTTAGAAAATTATATTGTTTCTTAATTATTTCGTTGATAATAACATTAAATACCAAATTTTTGAATGTTAGTAATTATGAATTTGGTATCACGTTGTATAGGCTATCGATACATGTCGTCAAGCCACATATATACGTACATTGCAGGTTGAATTTGGTGAATAAAAATGTATACGTTAAAGAGGCCAATTTAGGGTATAAAATAAAAAAATTTTCAAAACGTATTTTTCGATATATCTGCAAATTTCTATTCTTTCAGATGCCAAATTCTTTTAAACTAATTCTAAATAAAATAAAATACATAATGTCTCATATTTAAGTTTTTAATAGACCTAACATTGTATATTCATCAAAGTATTAAATGTAATAAGAAATATGTTTACAAAATTTATTGATGTGCAAAGCAGAATTAAAAAATTGTTTTATAAACTACTGTATTTAAACTTAAGTAGAACTGTCAAGATTACTTAAACGAGATTGATTCGTACTTTCTAAAAATTGAAGTGTCAAGAATATAGGAATTATTTGTGCATAGAATCTAGATTTGGGGATCTCTATTTAATGGTATAATTTTACTTCTAGAATTTCGTTTAAATATAATTAGTATACCTACAATGCCGTCGAAACAAAAAAAAATCAACTAAAAATTGCATTATGTATCTTAATTTTTACACCCCGATTTTACGAGGAAAACTAGAATTACAGTATATGCAAGTTCCAATTGATAAAATCGATTGAAATCGAATGGCAATCTATGCGACTGGAAATCTAATGTTTTGAATCTAGATACAGATACTTTTGCAACGCTTGTAATGAATCTCAGTCCGTTACAGTCGATTCTCCTTTCTGATATAAATTTATGTGGGTATATTTTCGATTGTCAATCTGAACATTCGTATATATGAACTGAATTTGTGTTTTATTTCATATAAGTTTTACTGATATAGTTTCATTGGAAATAATTATCAATTATTAACGCAGCTTGAACAATATTTTAATGAAACATTATATCTCTTCAATTATTATCGTTTATGTTGCACTTATTTGATTGTAAATTATTTCACCATTCGTCAAAATTTTTAGGAAATTCTTTATACTTGGTATCCAAGTTAACCTTTAGAGGTCCGTGGTTTAGAAAAAATTGAATAATTTTGCTTTTCTCTTGTATGAAATGTTATCGGAGATTTATTATTGTATAAGTTATGGCCAAACTAAATGTGGATGTTAGCGAGGTAGACTCCTTATGCATATACCATGGGTGTATACCGGCACTCTAAAGGTTAATCCCGAATTCAGATTTTGCAAAAATAAAGAAATATTTTATTGTTAATTTTTTATTGTTAATCTTTCAATGCATTATCTGGAAAAATAGATAATTTTTTTTTGTTGCGTACCTTCGCGTTCAAAATGTACACTTTTTAAATATTAATTTGAAAAACAAGCAAACTGAGAAATCTTGTAAAGGTTTATATATAATTCAATCGTTATAAGAACGAATAAAAATAGAGTAAAAAATGCACCCTTAAAAGAAATTTTACCGTAATTAAGTCAATTTTCACTAATAAAAAGTTCATGTTTAGTTAATTTTTAATTAATCACTTTCGCAGTAATCAGTAAGAGTTCAATTTATAAGTATATCCATTTGCAATATAGAGACTTAAAAATACTTAACAGCATGATACTTTGGAAAAAAAACAGTCATAATATTCTAAAAATTAATACAGTCGTGCTATTTCGAACAATGGTTAAATTTTCATGATAATAATTTTGTTGTGTAGTACTCATATACGGTCACATATTTTCATTGACGTTTAAAAGTACCGCTGATGAATCTAAGCTTTCTTATTCATAGATATATATGTATTATGTATCAACGACTTTTCTACTTATTAATATATTCTTTTCATTAGTATTTTATTATCTTATCACGATATCAAACGAGTCGTTCAAAGAACCTTTTATATACAATGGAATATTCTTTTGTTGAAACGCCAATGTTTACTAAGTCAATTATACTATTTTTAACTGCGCGGTACATAATAATTCGAACGGTAACTCACCGTGAATGAAAAATAATAAAATTATGCTTTTGCGATACATTAGCTATCAAATTAATATGTTTAGTTCAATTAATTTATCATACTGCTTATTGAGGATTTGTCTTCGCAGAATTAGCGTTACTTTGATGTAACACCTGCGCTGATATTACTTTTTTATCGTTATTTAAATGTTACTCGATAATATCAACTGAATATTAACTATTCAGCGCAGTTAGTCTGTACATGGTAATTAATTTATTAAATTATACGTAAATGCGAGTTTGAAAAATCAAAAAAAGTTTTACGCAATTATATTTTAAACACTCTCTCGAATTTTCAGTTTATTCTTGCGATGATTTCCTATTCTTTTATATGTGTCTATGGATGTATAAGAAAGAAAGGGTATAAGCGACCATGAAACGAGACCAGGCCGAGATTATTACGAGACCGTGTACATGCAACATGGTTATCTATTGTACGCCACGAAAATTACCGAAGACTTCCTCTCTCTCTCACTCACTCTCTCCCTCTCTCTCTCTGGCTCTCTGTAGTTCTCTCTGTTCGTACATCTACGAAACTAATACTCCTTTTCCGGCACTTATCCGGTTATCTCCCTTCTCCCCCACATATTCTTTTCTTGTACGATGTTCTTTTCTGAACGTCGTCGTTTCCCCCATTCAATTATCCAAAACTTTGGTCCCACTGACTTTGCACAACTGTATATATAATCAGCTTATACATACATATGTGCGCGCGCGCGTGTATGTATGTGTGTGTGTGTGCGTGTGGGTATGTAAGATTTTATAATACTACATAAGCTGTACACTTCTGATTGTTACTCTCAATTATTGTTTTCAATTAAAAAACAAATCCTTAATTTTCAAAGAGAGCTTAAATATTTAGTTTAGAAAAATTGTACTTAATCGACAATTATATATAAATATATAAAACTTTAGAAAATTTCCTCGAGAGTAATGGATTTCTTACTGAATGTTCTAGCAAATATGTAGGAGAACACAATTTTTTTCATTTTAAGATGGTTTTTTTTAGGAAACGGAGCAAGTGCAAGAAGGCAGTAACTGCATTGCTAGATTAAACTGGGTTAACTTTTACCAGACGCCTCATTAGAACATTGGCTCCCGTTCTTTGCCCGTTCGTGTGGGTTTTCCCTCCCTTTCGCTTTTCATTCTGGATTCATCTCAGTCCGCTTTTGTTTTCCCTTCCGTTTCCTCTATATACACGAACGTTGAGCCTACGCGTTTATAATTAAATCGAGTCGCTTTGCTCACCGTCGTTTCTACGGAGCTTTCGATCGGTATTATACTTATGTGCATTAAAACAATGTAATTAATGGATAAATTCGTAAACAATGTAATCTTCGATACGTGTGTGAGTAATTATTGACGTGTTTGTAACGTACGTATTGTATTAATGCAAATTCACTTGGTTATTGCAAATTGGTTTGTTTATCGAGCTGGCAGTTTTACGCATCATTTAAATAAATCCATTTTAAATTATCCTAGTAGAAATTGAATTTACTTTTTACGTATAAACTAGACATTTTTTTTTAAATGAACGAAAAATGACTATTTATATGGTATTAAGCGAATTTCTGCTAGGATAGCAGTAGATACCTATAAAAGAAAGGTTAAAATATCGAAATTTCCACATTAAAATTATCTCGTTCGCCCGGTAATCAATAATGCTTAATTTATAAAATCGGATCTAGCGTCAAGATTTAGTGAAATAACGTACTCGCTGTTAACAGCTGAACGTGTCCCGCAAGACGATTAGTTAAATGGAATTGTTATTGTTGAGTTGTTATGTTACGGTTTGCTCCATATTTAAGTCCTTGTGTCCCTGAGCTTGACGAGTGCATGATAGTAGTTAACTCGATTACTCTATTTTGAATTACCTTTGGTAGATCGAAGACACACGCACGTACACACACTTTTTTAACTAATCAGTATAAAATAGATGAAAAGCAGGCTCAATACTTAACGTAACGATATAATACAGACAAATTACGATTACGAAATCAGTATATAATATACCATACATAGTACTTTAAAATTGACCACCACGATTCTCAAAATGTAATGATATAATAATGTATCGCTGTTTCAAATGTATTTTTTTATTGCAGACTAATTGGTATATTACCCTATACTTTCTATTCGTATTTTTCATCTTGTATAATTTATAGATACTTTCAGGAAATTCAAATTTAATCTAGGTATAGCGTATCCACTTTGGTTTAGTTTAACTATACGCACTCTGTGTATTTTCATATATCTCTAAACGTTTGTATAATCCGACGTTTCGACGTTCCTTACCATACTAGTCTTTGTAGTATCAGTACTCTTTGTAGTGACTGATAGATAGTGCAAAAGGGATATTTGTTCTAAAAATCTGGTGAATTCGTTATAAATAGTGCACAAAAACTAATATTTTTTCAACTATATGATTACCAACCATACCGAAATTCCACCTATTTTCTTGTTGTGGACCGTGACTATCGGTCATAGTCCTTTTTCAGGATATTGTAGTCATATATTTTTCAAGAATTTCACGATTCGAATTTACGGCAAATTACGTACAAATTTCCAAGATTTGTGTGAAATAATTATTTAATATATCTATTATATATTTCAATACTAATAATAAAATACCATTTGATAATTAATATTATTGGTTAAATTCATTCATTCGGAATATATCCTAACAACGTAAGTAGATAAGTAACTTAACAAGTTATTTCGTGCATCCGATATTGAGTTTATTCCACAATTCGAAATACATTGTGCACCTTTGTTTCGATTTTAATTGATCCCTTAATAAGGTTAAACATTTGAATTGACATGCCTACCTCAAATCATCGTATCCCTCAACGATTTTATTAGAAAATTATTGGGGCGACTTCGGTTATTAACATTCGACTGTCGATGTGAAAAGTCGAGTGAATCAACTTACCGATATATGAATTTCAGGTAAATGGAGGCACTGAATTATTAATTCTATTTACTACAGCTCGAGATAGCTTATTAAATTTCGAGGGTGGAGCTCACGCGCTTGGAAAGGTTTTAGTGCTCTCCTCATTAGATGATTCTAATGAATGAATTTACCTTTTTCCTAGTTGAATCGCGTGTGTACTAAATTGTTCCTCTATGCTCTCTGTTATTTCTGCATTATCGCTTCTCAATATCAAGCTTTATGAAATTGTAATTAGTTATGAGCCTCTAATCCTATTTTATTACGTTCACGTAAATTCAAAGCTTTTCTTTGTACCAGAAATTACACTGATTATATGCGATTGATGTCAGAAAATTTATACTTAGATTACAGGAAAAATATTTACTCGTCGAATCAATATCTATAACGTCGTTGCGCTAACTAATCCTATTTAAAAAAAAAACTAATGAAAGTCATATACGTTTTATTCCAAAAATCCGTACAATTTTTCATCATCTTTAGCTTAGCAATTCAAGCTGGGGAATTTTTAGTATATAAGTTAGAGGGGTGGTGGGAGGGAAAGGGGAGGAGGAGGAGGAGAAGAAGAACAATACATTTCAGAGCGGGTTCCACGAGAGTCTAAAATACACCGGATAGAGAGTCGCCTGAAACGCTCTTGGTGTACTCGTCCTGAAAAATGTTCCGCCGTCGCAAGTGCAGTACGACTTCATTAAAAGTGCCACGCGACGAAAATGCAATAAAGTGCGCATAGAAAAGTGACTTGCTGCCTTTTTGTGACTTCGTCATTTCATTGGTAAAAAAAAATAAAATTCTTTGTTTTACCTCTCTTATTTGGGAAATTTCGATTCACTTTCAACTATTTTGAGGTTGAAATATATATCTTACAGACGTATCGATCTCGTAAAGATTATTTGGTTGGATAATTATTTCAGTCCTACCTTAATTAAAGATACAAAAATATACACGTCCTCCTCCGGTTATTAAAACGGATTGTATTATTACTTCAAGGAAATTGAAAAAATATTTAAATTAGATATACATATCCACGAATCGATCGAATGTATTGTTCTACTTCTCAGATTCTCGATAATCAAGCAAATAAGGTAATGGATTGTAAACGACTTTCGAACTTTGATGCATATCTTGAGCGTCTCAACTTGTGAGTTATCGCGTACACAAGCCGCAGGGAGGCGCGTGAATTTAATTTTATACGGTTTAATGAAACGACAATATTTGTGTTGAAAAGCAATTTTTTTTCAAGAGTTATGTCTTCGAAAGGACTTTATACAGATTTGTAGAAAATATCCTTTATTACATTAAAATACTATCGTTACTTCTTCGTCGTCATTGACATTGCCATCTTCATCTCAGGTTGGATAAAAATTTCAATAATCTTCCTCTATTGAAGATCAATGCAGATAAAAATTATCAATATATATTAAAAGTTTCATCATGAAACAATTATTTTTTATATTAATGAACTAATAGTAAAAACATTTGAATACAATACAGCATCAGTATATTTTAAGAGAATTGAATTAAATTCTTCTAAAAACATTAGGCTTGAGAAAAATATTGTTTTTTAGTAGAAACATTGCACTTACACGTTAATTTTCAAAGTAGTAAAAAATATAAAGCTGTATATTTTGTAGTTGTAGATAAGGAGGTTTGCCGATGTCAATTACTGTACGTCTTTGACCTTATTGCGTTTTATTTTCCTTTTTTATCGCTTCTCTTAACTCTTTTCTTTCTCGCTTTTGCTTCTTTTCTCTGTTTCCGCGTCCATGCTGGCTTGGAAGATTCGTTTACGCAGGCCGATTAACGGAGTGAACGTTTATCTTTATTTTCGTTGGTGAGTCGCTGATGGAGACTGTTATACGATCGAATTAAACGAACTCTGGAATTCATTTAATGCTTACACCAATAATTATTTTATAATCAATTGCACAAATATCCGTAAATTCATGATATATTGAGAGTGTCAAGAGCTTTTTTCATTTTCATTTTGGTACACTGACAAATATTCAAAGTTTAATAACTCACGGTAAAAATATTTATATTTGTTATCTCGTGTCATTGAAAAACATAATTGTTTGGTAAATACGTTATCTCGTAGTTATCAGAGTGCGTTTGATACTTTATTAAAAAAAAATTAATTTTTGTCGCTCTCGCGGTTAACATATTATGGATATTTTAATTGAGCAAATGTTTGCTAATGCAGCCTATTAATAATTAACGGTAGCAGTATCATGCGCGTACAACTTTTAATGACTAGTTGGTATACTTCGGAAAGTTATATTATATAGTGAACATTTCACTAATTTAATTTTAAAGACTAATGTTGGGATTAGTATTTACTTGGGATTCACAGCCTCGAAACGTAAATTAATTTGTAAAACTTAGTTAAAGTTTGTAATTATGTATAGGTATTTGTTATACCATTCGACAGGTAAAAATTGAATCACTCCTAAATCTCTATAATTTATCTTTCGATGCGTAGTATCATACATTTTATGTATGGAAGTATATAATAACACGTTGATACAGTTTCCATTTTAAGAAATACACCATATTTCGAATTGAGTTATCATGCAACAAAAGCTTTTCCGGAAGGAGTAATAAATTCTTTCAGAATTTATGTCCTGTATCTCTATACAAAAGTTGTATGTAAAGTTGTATACTCTCGGTTTCGGATATTTTTTGTTGGTTTTTTTTTTGTTCAGGTTACCCTACCGCTTTTCATTTTATACTCTTGGAGTTTCGAATATCATCGAGCGTTCTCGGTATTAAAAGTGAACCTACATTTTCCGAACTAGTTTTCATCTTTGCAACTTAAAACATTCAAGACTCGTTCAAGTCGAATTTCACGTTGGAGTCGTATGATAAAATATCCAAACGTGATTCTAATAAAGATTTTTTAGTTATTCTCGTTCAAAGTACAGTGTGTTAAAATTATTCATCATACATATTTTTCATTGTAATTTAACGATCAATAACAAATATTATCGATAATTTTGATACAACGGTATTTGGAAGGAAGAATAATATGCATTCCGGTAGTTCGAAAACATTGATTTTAGGACAATCTCGAAAACGGTGTTGATATAATTTATCTGTGACCAAATATTACGTTAAATCTAACAAAACATTATTCGTACTAAAGCAAACGATGATTACAAAAATAATATTAATTTATTTTAATTGCAATTTGAATGGTTAATCTTAAATTGATTGTTTCTTGACGCTATTGAGTAAATTTCAACCAAGATGTTTTATGAAAGTAAATGTATGTGTACCAGTGAATTAAGGTAAGAGATTGTTACGCACTTAAAATCGCTTAAAATTATCTATTAGCAAATAGTTTATAAGTATAGAGACCGTAAAATTTAAAGACAATGTATATACCTAATCGCAAATCATTTAGTAATGGTGTTATGATTATGTATGTATATATATATATATGTATAAAGACGACTTTGAATTAGCCTTGACAAGTAGTTTTATTAAAAAATTACAAGGTGACTTCCAGATACAAAGATTATCTAGTTACCGATTGGTACAGGCCTTGTTTATAAAATTCTTTAATACGATTCTAAGGTATATGTAACGTGTATCAGCACTTTATTTGTTAAATGCGTAAACACGATATTCGATATTAAGATTTATTTTAATAAAGCTAATTAAAAAATAAATAAAGTAATAAATAAGATCTTAAAAATTATCATATAAGCTTTATTTCTTTGATAACGCAAGTTAAAAAATATATGTGATTTTTATAACATCTTCCAATTCTCACGTTACGTTGGGATTTTTACGCAAACACTGGTAAATCCACGTACGTATTCGGAAATTAAATAAATTTACTAGTAAAAGTAACAATAAGTAATCAATAGATTTAAAAACTAATTATACACATCGTTTAAAAATATGTCGCAAGGTCTGGTAAGCCAATTCGAAATTAGGCTTTTGTACATGTATAGTACTACTCTATTATTTAGCGCTCGGTATTCCCTACAGATGCACGACATGAGGGGGAAAAAGCAAAAATTAGTCTCGTCACGTGAGGCGTATAAAGTACATATATCCCGCTGAGTTTGATTCTCTTGACGGAATTCTTTCCTTTTTTTATCGTCCGTACCATGAAATTGCAAAGAAAAAAGCCATTTGGTTAATCGAAGTATTCAAAAAATTTACTCTGTATTTGTAGATTGTTGAGACGCTCTCAATATACCGAAAAGTTTGTTCTCAGACTCCTGTATTTCTAGATACATTTTTAAATTACAGACCAAATTTACTAAAAGTATTTTGTCAAAATTTTACATAATATTGTAATGCACGTAATTCCAAGAATCTAGAATTCATAAGTATCGATTTTTAGAACGTTCATTCAATCGGAACGAATACTGTACTAAAATTATTAATTCGGATGCGATTAATGTTTTGGAATAACCCAGCAAAAATACTTGTGAATTAAAATTAATGATTTATGATTGATGGAATTGAGAACTGTCTGAGAAAGACGTTTTTTGAAGTAACGCGACTGATATAAAATATTTTTATTAATGTTTTTGAAACCGTTCGATCATTATATCTTGTTGGCTAACAAGGTAAGTTTATCAGAGTAGTTAACTCTGTTCGCACATGGGTTTACTGACATGCAAGCTTTTATAAACATAGGATGTTCTGTCTTGTTGTCATAGCGATTTCTTTTTAGTCGTATAGCCGGTATATTGATTTAAATTAAAAGTTACAAGATATCAAAGTATATACGCACGTATGTATCGATCACATTTAAGTCAAACAAATATATGCACTTAGTTAATTGCGACGAGTCGAGCGTTCGCTTATACTACTGTATGAATTACAGATGATTACTTATTACCTTAAGGGGAGAAGTCTCCTGGCACGAATAACTGCAGGCTCAGCCTGATGAATCCAAGCTAATGACTCAGGCGTTATCTGGGCTCCCTTCGCTATCTCTCTCTTCGTTAGGTTTTAATTTGATAATATTATCGTCGAAAAGGACTGTTAGCATTTTTTGTAATTAAAAATGATACCCACGTATTTTTTATAACTTTTTTCGAAGTCATTTGAAAAATGAAATTTTTAATGAATGTATAATGTATTTATTATATACACACATACTTTTATTGTTTCTAATATTAATTTTAGAAGATCTTGGTGTTATTTTATTTAATTTTGCAGTTATATAATTAAAACTATTGGATTGCAATGTTTTAATTAAAAAGTAGACGTTGATTATAAAAAAAACTAAACTTAAATAATCGTATTGGTTAGAAATCAATTAATATTTGTATCATATACAATTAAAAATAATATAATTATCAAAATTTATAATCACAAGTTTTGATAAATTAAGATTAAAATTATATTTATTTATATTCCAAACTTTCGAATGAAGAATAGTTTACTATGTACTCCAAATATTAAGTATTTATTACACTTATGAGCATATTTTGCGCTTCATTAAAACTATGCGCGCTTCAATTTATTCAGTTCAAATAATTAATTTAAAAGTGTTTTGCATTTTTTTTAAAAAGTAGGTTGTATCCTCAATACATAAATTTAATATAATATATTTCTTGATATGCAAGATCACACTAAACTATATTTTACAGTGTAATGTCTCAAGTAGAAATCCCAGTACAACGAGCCCGACTTAAGTAGTTCATGCATGAATAGAAAATCCATGATATGAAATGAAATTTTTGTAGATTATTAATTTAGGATACTAGTAACATATACAAATTTTGAGATTAAGTTGTCGATCAAGTAAGAGAGTAAAAAGCTGTTCAAAAAGCGATTTCTAATTTACACAGCTCTTATGGAAAAAGTAATGATTTCTCACGGAAGTGATATTACTCTGCACACAATTTATAGGTTTCAACAAAAAACAATTTCGAAGTTTCTAATGAAGTATCGAAATATATGTTTTGCCGAATATTCCGAAAAGATATTTAGTGATAAAGTTGACAACGTTCATGCATGCAGGTTATATACTGATTCAGGCACTGGCTTCAGTTGATTCATGATGCGCGTACATAGTAAATATCACACACTCTAGTCAACTAATTGTATATATTATGAATTATTTTTCCCTACTCCCTAGTAGAAATCTGACCATAAATGTAACGCGCTTTGAGCCAAAAAATGGCCAAGTGTCATAAAATACCCAATAAATACCCAATTAATAGCAAAATTAGAGTTTTATTTAATCTTCAAATGTTCTACTAGGTCTCTAATAAAGAATTATTAATTAATATATAATATATTTACAATCATTATAATTTCTATTTATGTGTATTATACTCCGTCATGGAAGCATAATTTAAAAAAATCATAAGTAATACTTATTTAATTAGTGAGTATAGTACTTGAGCCACCTTAATCATCCGGTCCGGATATGGAATGAAATTTCGGTGCCGAATCAGGCGTGTACTACTTCTAATTTATAGTCCGAATATTACCTATTTACTACTCCGATCCTAGTATAAAAAGGATTCCAAATGTCTTTAGAAGTACAACGCCAAATCAAAAAGTTGCCAGATCAGGACCGGACAAAGATCTTCCAGATCAAATTTGGTCTAAATCATTGCCATAGGTCGAATTCTGTTTAAATTTTATATTTAATAACTATATGTGAATGTTGAATAAGTAGATCGTTTTGCATGTATGAATCCCTTGCCCAGTAATATATTCCCATTCAATATAACGGTATTGTATTATCCTGTAGAATCCTTTGATGCGTTCGATTATAGATTCCACTAAGTTTGCGCGGTTGCTCATTTCTGATAATTCCTAGTGATGATCGTTGAGATCAGTTTTCGTATAGTTCTTGGTCATAATATCATTTTTTCATTCTTATTAGCGTGTGTTTTATTATACTTTTAACACTTACAGTCGCAAAAAAAATTATCCATACTTAAACTGAATGTAGGTTTACGCACACAATTTATAGTATTAAATCAATGAATAATTACAATGCAAAAAATGTTTCAATTTGATTAATAATTTTAATTTTTCACGTAGTTGTTTACGTTCTGATATATTTATGAATCTCCTTTTTTCCGTCGTCATTACATTAACAACTCCAATTTTCTCAGCACCGTTTCTACGTCGTTCCTCATTCTGTCGTATTCTCGACGAATTTTCACTTTTCTGTTAGTTTTCTTATTTTTATCTTATGCCGCTGAAGTTTTGACATTAGATATTGCGTTCCTCGAAAGTGCGCTTGGATATAAAAATAAGGACGAATTATACGAGGTGTCCGGTATACTTGTTAATATTTCACCTTTAGTATAACTTGTCCCTCGTCAAGATATGAAGAGATAATTCTTTGCGTAGGAAGAGCATTTATTATTGATAGGATGAACATTCTCACGTCAGTTGATATTAGGCGGAGAGATCATACCCGTAACTGCTCAAATAATTAAAATATCTTTGCGCCATTTTTTCTGCTTAAAGAACATATATCTAATTTAATAATAGGAGCATTACATTACATTTTTACAAATTGATATTATATTGGAAAGTAAAAAACACAAAGTTCTGGGAGCATGAAATAACGGCACTTTACATTCCTAGCATATTTACTTTGAAATAATATTAAATAAACAAAATAATTTTTTATATGTAATTTTATTCTAAAAGTAAATTATTTAGTTCGGTGTGACCGATAATACATACATACAGACATTTACGAACGATAGATTCATTTTTCAAAATAATTTTTTATTATATTTAAATACAGCAAAATAAAACTTAAAAATGTTACTAAAAATAAGACGATAATAAAAGAATTGTTTATTTGTTAATTTATGTAAATCACTAGCTGGAAGTTGTTTATATATTAATCTATCATAATATCGGTGAAGTTAATATTATATTGTAAAACCGTAATAAATTATTACAGTCTGAATGATGATGCAATAATCTAATAATTTGATTTAATATACTAATAGGTGATCAATGTTTTAGGTGTATTTAATAAAAAATTAAATAAAATTTTTATTTTTATATTTAGCCACGCAAAATAAGTTTCTTAAAGTAAATACATTTATAGAGAAAATAAAAAAAATTTATAAATACTATTTGAATAAGAGATAAACTAAGTTGATATTAGTAAGTAGAACAGTATAATAATAAGAATTAAATTTATTAATTCACTTATTAACTAGTGATTAACATATTCTGATAAATTCCCATATTTTATAGATATGTTTCTATTTTGTCGTTATTTTTGTTATATTTTATAATAATTATTAAAAAATATATAGAGACTGTGCCAAAAAAATGACTTTATAAATTTTAATTACTACTACTATACAACAAAACAAAAATAACGATAAATCTAAGCATATATCGTTACGTTACTGTAAAATGTAGTAATTTTAAATAATATTTTTTTTCGTCGATAACATAATTTTATTATTTTGTTAGTTCAAAAGTAAACCCGCTAAGTATTCTTAATGGTTATATGAGTGCCATTTGCAAATTTCTTCCATATTAATATTGTGTATTAAAATATCGATAGATAACATTTTAATATAAAAATTAACATAATAATAATTAAAGTTTGTAATATTATTTATTTTCAATGTCGCAAATATTATACAACTTTTGAATATTGTTTATCGTATTAACATTTCAATTTAGTGAATAATGACGCATGTCAATTTTGAATAGAATATTAGATACACGATCTCACGCAGTTAGCATGAGAAAGTCGGTTATTCTCTGAATATCAGAATAATAACGCATATCAGATAAGCGCATCGGTAAAAGTCTCTTTGTAAAAGATTCATGACATATATTTAATACCTATGCAATTTAAATATTCTTCCGCACTCGTTTTTTCAAAGTTATTAACCAAATGTGGTTGGAATTGCACTAAGGTGGTGACAATAAAAAATGTAGTGTCAATAAATAAAGTGTATATATCGTTTATATAATGTATATATATCGTTTAATAATATTTTAAAATTTACATGTATTTGTTTACAAATCTATGGTTATTTATGAGTGCAAAAAAGTAATTACATCGCTCGTCAAGGTGACTCAAACGAGTCTACTTTTCTAAGTAAACGTTATACTTTTTTTTACGTTTCCCTTATTATTCATTTTATCAAACATTGTTCAACGCATTCTAAGCTAATATTTATCAAACGATTCAAGGTATTTCCGAACCGTACAATAAGTCTCAATTCGAGAAAATTTTCCAAACTTTAAGTATAACATTATACGAGAAATCAGTTTTTACCAATGTTTTTAAATCTACATTAATATTTACGAATTTATTTTCCCATTTATACGTTTTTATCGCTATCATCTCAAAGAAATTTTCGTTTTATAATTCGATTATAAACGTGACCTACATTCCGAAACTTATAATTCAATTAAATAATTAGAAAAAAACGAAATTCTGTCCATATTTTAGCTTATATTAAAAAATATGTGTGGAATAAAGACAGTCGCTGATTAAATTTATAATAATAAATTAGTGATTACTATTTATATCTATAAATATTATTTAATTATTTAATTGATTTTGTTCAATTCAGTGATTAACAAAGTATAAGATATAGAAAATTTAATCACATGCTGAATTATGTCGGATTCCTTTACTTACAGTATTGACACTTATGGATTTCTCATTGATATATCTGGAATTTCTAATTCTTTAATTATCTAAGTATTCCGACATTCTTTGTGGATACTTGAAAATCGAGAATAATGAAAAATACAGTAGAAGTCTTCCTCGATTCTCTTAACCAAACAAACTAGAAATTTCAAGCAATGTTTTTCTTCTTTTTTCTCCTAAAATTTATATTTTCAAACAAGTTGTACTTTTTTCTATATTTGATCTGTAAATCTGTGCGATTTTTATTAATTATCATTTTTGCTTGTGTTATTAAATATATAGAATACTCTATCATTGACTTCAATTTCTTTTATTTACGTGTATTATGATTTACATACTAGTTGAAATGTTATTTATAAAAAAATTACTTTTTATTAACTCGATAATACTTTCAATTTTTTTTACAAAAAAATTCTTTATTTTAAAATAGTAATGAAATATTTTATTTCGCAATTTCTCGATGATAGTATTTCGCACTGCTATACGTTTGTATGCACATTCTTAAAAATTGATTATTTATTCTTTATCTTAAAAGTTGCTAAAATGGTTTGAATGTCCTAAACCAACTTGTAAAAAGTTATCGCAGTGCAACATTTTAATTATGTATTTATGCAACGAAAATATTTACTGAAATATATAATTGATTTTATTACTCATAAAATGTCTGATTTCAACGATATTTTTACTAAAAATGTAAATTACATCTACTATACCAATAAAAGAACATTATAAACGTAAATTAATTAATGGCAAAGAAATATATAATTATTTAAAAAAAATCCAATGTAACAAAATTTAAACTTTCCCAAATATACACGATCAGACGTGATTGTAAAAAATTTTCCCATTAAATCTTACAAAACGTAATAAAATCCATTAGCAGAAGAAAAGAAAACAAAAATCACACATATTTCTTTCCCAAGTACATATCGCCCTCGAAAACATCTATACTGACATACACGTATATAGAGACGTTTATATACATGCATCCATCTCACTCGTGTATCCATCAAACCACGAAGCATTTTTCCCCGCACACATTTTCCGAAATTAGAAGCGCGGCTCGTATTCGTCTCTGGGAGTTTTTACCGTGTCGAGTCAGCAGTACATTTTCCCCATTCCCCAGCAGCAACCTGTGGAGGGCGCGGGAGGTATCTCAGCGCATGCTCGCTGTTAGTATATACGGCGCTTCACGAGCGAGGGAACTGAAGCGGCAGCCAGCCGCCGGCGGTCCAGGTGTCGAGAGATACGCGCCGCGTGAATTTCGTTATACACCAACCGTATATACTTTCCTTATAGCGAATACGTATATGTACATTATTTTTAACACGTGAGTTCTCCAGTTTTGTTCGTATATTCTATACCAGAGTTTCTACTTAATGGATTGATTATCCAACCAAGGTAATTTTTATCTTTTATTTACAAAACTTTCTTTTTGACAACTTTGGCTTAAGGATTCTTTTTATTTCTATTTTACGACACATTTTACATGTGATGTTAATCAAATTCTTTACCAATATAATAAGTGTCGCTTTAAGTGTCATTTTGTTTTATTCGCTAATAATTTTTATCCGGCTTTTATATCGTTCTAAGCATAGCTAAATATGAGGCTAAATGACTGAAAACAAAATCCGGAACGTTATCATTTTGTATAAATGTAGAGTTTTGTCACTTTCGCCATAAGTACTTTTTTACGATCTACTTTCAGTTTATTTGTATAAGTTAATTACGTAACTTATTTTAATTCATAAAATTTTGGATACATTTTATTATTTAATTCAATTGTTGAGCAAAATTTAGTTATGCGCAAATAATTAAATAAACAAATAATTCTGTATACCATAATAATTTTAATCGATCAAATTAATTTGTGTGTATGTTTTTATTACCAATTTTGAAACCTTATTCCGTGACGACGTGTAGAACAAATTTTTAATTGAAGTTCCGAAAATCCATTACTTAATGGCATTTACAGTATACAGGCATTTTATTCTGAAATTATTTTGTTTCTACACGAACAATCTTGATGTTATAAAACGGTATTGCAATCATTTAAAAAAAAAAGATATTATTTTAATGTTCAATCATTCGTTTTTTTTATGTATACGCGTATAAGGTGAATTTTTTATAGTATTCTATAAAGAAGTAGTTACTGTACATTAAAAAAATATGCGTACGATTCGCTACGGGAAAACTATGTTATTTGAATAAATTTTTTACATTTTAGCATAAAATGTTTAAGAAATAAAATTACAACTCACACCGCAAAGTAATTTATCAAAACGACGATGTTGTAAATCGACTGCTATACTTATGACTCATAATTGAAGAAACAGAATATTTACACATTTATAATTTCATATATTTCACTGTCATCTCTATTCACATAATTTTAACTCGAAAAACGCAGTTTTAACAAATTCTTAAGTATTTCTCGATGAGTAAAGTATTTTACATTTTTTGTTACAGACTTATTAAACACGTGGGTGAGAAATCTTGGGTACGTGTAAAACTAAAGCAATTTGTATGAAAATCGATACGCGAATCTTCATTATGAGAAAAAAGGGTTTGACAATAGCAGTGCGGCGCCTCTCATTTTTATGGAAAAATTTGTTGGAGGCGCGGTATTAGTGAGTGGAAAATTACGACATAGATTCAAGTTTCAAGGGTAAAAAGAGAGTGGTTCATTCCGAATAAAGCGGGTGGTTAAAAT
Organism: Theocolax elegans; assembly: GCA_026168455.1. Lineage (NCBI taxonomy): Eukaryota > Metazoa > Arthropoda > Insecta > Hymenoptera > Cerocephalidae > Theocolax > Theocolax elegans. The sequence goes on along the minus strand of CM047426.1, from coordinate 9,279,535 downwards.
AAAGTGTGCACCGAAACGGACAGGCTTACATGATTTATCGGTGAAATATTAAATGTATAACGTGTAATTTAATTACAGTCGAACAAGTGAGAGTGATTCAAATGGAATAAATAGATCGTGGATATAAGTAATTATTTTTACATTTTAGATTCACAAAAAATTACGGTATGACCTGTCATACATAGTACACATATGTATACGTATGCTAACATACTTGATTAAATGTATGTACATAATTTAAAAGTAAACACATCTATCGACACGCAGACTCGAATCGATCTTACACACGAGAATAATAGTACACGCAGTGTGCGGATATCTTTAAAAGACGTGTATAGCACTGAAAAAATATATCGTGAAATTAAATTGGAAGAACGCGGTATAGCCATATAATTAATAAAAGGTGAATGCCGTTGACGAGACCCAGATGAATACCTCCGTGGTGAATTGTCATGGGGGAGAAGAGGATTTGGGTGAACCAGGATGCGAAACCACTTGGGATAGTCTCTTATGTTGGCCAAGAACGAGGATAGCCAGTCTCGCAGTTCAACCCTGTTTCGATGAGCTTCACGGCATCAAATATGACACCAGTCGTGAGTAATGACTATATAAGCTCAAGTTTTATCTCTCGGTAACCGCATATTTTTTTTTTTGGATCGGTTCAATTTTATGGATGTGGAGAGACATTTTAATAAGAGACATCTGTTTTAATTATGGACAACACTTTATTATTGATTACTCTATTTACTCAATTACTGATAAGGGCAATATAATTATGGGTATTCGAAAGAAAAATTAATAAATCGTATAGTAAATTGCGTTATAATTATTTGACTCTTTGATTTACCTTAGATTCGTCGATTGTGATTCACCTGTTCAATTAATTTCAATCAAAGTAGTGAGTCGCGATTTGAGCATCACCTGAATCAAGCATCTTAATCGGAGGCTCAGAATATTAAATAATCTGCTTGATATATATATAGGTGAATAGGGAAAAAATAATCTCCATTTACTATTTAATTTCAATGCATTTCTTAAAAAATTTTAAATGTTTGCTTATTTAAATAATATAGATATTATTTTACAATAAAATTTTACTATTACTTAAATTCAATCAGTAACGTGCGACAACGTTTAGGCTTTACAACTCATCAAAACTTAAGTCTTATTACAACTGTTAAATTTAATAGTCTACTTATGAGCACGTAAATTCTATGTTAAATAGGCAGTACATAAATGTGTTCGTATAAACAAGCAATACTTTAATACCTTACATGGCTCATCTAATTATGATAAATATACGTATAAATCTGTAAAATTTGAATTATAAACATTTAATTATTTTGTAATTGCAAACGTGAAATAAATTTGAATTTTTTAAAATGCACGTTTTAATTTATTGTTAAGTAATTATGTATACAGTTAATTATAGAATTATATATACTTGCATATAAAAACTTAGTAAAATAATATTTCAATATTTTATGTCTCGTATATACCTATCGTCTCTAATGGGATCATTGAACCAGTGGCTCTAATATTCGGTATCTTAAACCGAAGTATATAGTCTCCATTTAGGATGGCCAGTATTAGGGTTTCACTAAAATAGTTGGAATTGTAATTGAACGGCAACCATGAACATTATTTTTAATCCGATACTCTAAATTTGGTATAAGAAGTAAAGCAGTAATAGAAATTAAGTTAATCACAAATGTGAAATTAAAATGTAAATGAATAAAACCAACTTTTCGTAACTTTGCTTCTAGTCGTATTAGAAAATCTAAAATGATATTAATTAAAATAAAATAACCATTATTAGGAGAAATCGAAATTGAGTCATATATCATAGCCAAATTAATCAACATTGACAGTAAAATGACCACTAGAATCAAGTGGAGTATGTGTTATGTACAATAATTTTCCATTATACTTGAGTAGATTCCACTTGATTCGGATAATCAATCTATATATAACTCGAACAATTTCAATGTCTTCGAAAAAGACAAGAGTGCTTTTATATCGAGATTCGTCGATTTGTCCTAAAGTAAAACTCGAACAATCCTAGAAAATTACCCCATTAACCGTATATAATCGTCCTATCAAACATCCTTTAAGAGTTACGTAACAAAATCACGATCACTCCGGTATATGTATACTATATATTCTCCTTGAAACCTCACAGAGGTAAATCTCTGGTCGTCGAGAATTGTAATCCAGTTAGCGCAAATCGAGTATCCGAGATGCGACACGGGCGATGCATCACTCGTATTATGCTGGGCTCTCTCACCTTTAAACTTGATTAAATGCCTTTTGAGCTCTGCATCCGCGTATATTGCCTCAAAGCCTTTCTTTTCGGTATGCTTTTTTTTTTTTTTTTTTACTACTATCCACGCTGCACGTTATTAAAAAAATTCGTTTCTTAATTCAATTAGGTCGCTTTTTGTTTCACAATGACCACAGGAAAACCTGTTATTTTTTCATTTTTCCTGAGTCAACAAATAAACGCATTTCCACGTGATAACGCGAACGCATTCAGGTAGTATAAGTAAATAAATGGGCATCCATCGTATACGTTTATCATCGACGTTTCGATTATTCGATTGTTTGCTATTTGATAGTCTAGGATATTTATTTATACTTTGTTACATATACCGAATCCTCTATTTACGTGATTTAACAGTAATGTGCATAATTTTTGGAGACTCGCATTTGCATAAATGTATATAGTTAATTAGTTTGCTCCAATATTCTATCACGCTAACTCAATTTCTATTAATTAATTAGAATCTGAATCAATTATACTAACAAAATTGAATGCATCCGTAAAATTACAGTTACGTCCATAAAACTAGATATACTGTGTATACACAAATGTACATGGAAACAGAGAGAGAGAGAGAGAGAGAGAGAGAGAGAGAGAGAGAGAGAACGATAAGACGCACTTTCGATGAATTGAGAATAAGAGACTAATTTTTGAAAACAATATGTGTGAGAAGCAATATATCTATATATATATACCTATATACACAGTAGTCACAAAAGTTACGTTCGCGTTAATTATCGGTCGCGAAGTCGACGACGCGCTCGTTTGTTGTTGATTTAACTTTACGCGAAGCCGGAAACTTGTGCGTGACTAGATTGTTTAATTTTAAACGCGCGACGTAAACTTGTGCGAACACCGTAATGCGTACGTTACCGTTCGCTCATAGTTATTGAACAAATTTAATTTCTATTTTATGAGTGCCATTAAAATTTGTATAGTTATCATTAGTGTGTGTATATATATATATAGGTGCAGTGGCTATTTATTTTTAATGCATGATTTATACGATGATTAAAATTATAGTAATTTAAATGTTTAATTGATGCTTTGGCAGCGATAGGATACAGGAAGTGCTTCTCTTTGTTACTTATTTTTAAAAATGTTTTCGCAGTCAGTGTCAAGCAGTAATATCAACTTTAATAAAGTTACACAAATTTTCGAATGATAGAAGTTATTTGATAAAATATCTATTATGACGTCGGTTTGCGAATTATATTTTATACTTGCAGTAAATGAATTTTAAAATAATCAACGCTTGTGAAATCGACTGTCCATAATTCAATACGTTTAAAATGCATCCGAACCTATCTTTTAAATAGTGTCAACATTTAGTGTGTATAAATTAATAGAACAAACTGTCACAATATTATTTTAGTTCCATTATATTAAAACGTTATTAATATTAGGATCTGATGCGCATTTGCATTTACACCTGTTAGCGACAGAAGTTAATCGATTTCGAACGTATATAACACGTCAAAAACAAATACACGATTAATACTATATGCTTAGTGTCGATCAATCGTATAAACTGTCAATCTTGGATTTCGCATCATAATGTAAAAAATGTATTTAAAATTATCTGATTAAAAATATTTTTTTTCTAACCGATATAAAATATTGGGTAATAAATTATTTTTTACTTTTTTTGCAAAAAAATGAAGCATCTACATTTTATGGTTTATAATGCGAGAGAGAAAACGAGCGGCACCTAAGATAATTAAATGTAACGTTTTGGTGATTTTTTCTGATCTCATAAATCACCATCAGCTAAAAAGAAACTCGTCATACATCATACAGTTTATCACATCACCACTCAAAGATAATATTGCAAGTCATTGTGATAAACCAAATAAAACATAATTGTAATAGTTTTATATTCGATTATGCATTTTTAAATTTTTAATTGAGTTTTCACGCATGTACGCTTGTCAAAATAATTCACAGTTCAAGTTAGATTTGTTATTAGATTATAGTGTATTTGTCTTAAAAATATTTTGCATTTTATTATATTATTGAATAAAAAATACGAACTGTGCACATTCAACAAAATTTGCGTATTTAAAAATTTTAATATACTTCTGTTTGCAGACTTATCTAATGGAGCTGAACATTGTAAAAGTATTCAAATTTAATTCCACAAATTTTATTTCACAACTATGCTATCATACAACCTCTTTTAATTAAAAAAAAATGGAACACCATGTATGAAACAGCACAACGAAAAAAAAAGATAAAGAAAGTAAATTGCTCGCGTAAACAAAACGCACGTATATTTTACTGCCCAATAAAATCAAAGCTCAGCGCAACAAATACTTCATATACGCGAGTAAAAAAATTCCAAAAAGAGAAGAAAAAAAAACGTGGCCATAGTTTTATTGTCGTAAAAAAAATCGGCACCCGATTTTCTATTTCTATATATACATGTTCAAGATCTAGCGTGACCATAATCCAATTTCCGTTGGCCCAGGCGCGCGCGCGCGTGCATAAAGCCGTTTCACTGTGGCGCATTGCGCTTACACCGCGTGTTTACGCAACAATTTATGACTGTTTGCTTTATGTGTGGAGGCGGCGCACGCTCCCGATAGCCCACAGACGATGATTGCATCTCCACGGTGAGAAACGAAGCTTCCGCGTGTCTTCGATGCCGCCACAGTGGCGCGTCTATATAACGTTTTCGATCTTCTTCTTTTTTATACTCCATTACTGGTTACGAGTTTTTCGTTAGTCAAATTGCTAGTTTATACATAAGATGTTGTGTCAACGAGAGAGGGTTGGATTTTGTGGTTAATCTGTTCAAGTTGTTAGGAAATTTTTACTTACTATATTAATTATTAGCAAACTAGTTGGTTATTCACGTAGTTTAGTTATGCTAACGTAATTTAAGTTTGATTTTTAATGTAATCAAAATTTGAGTATTTAGTAAGTTGCATAAGTTCATTATCGATACAGGTGTTATAAGAAATAATACAACCATTGTTTTCATATCTTATTTATAGGACATTATTAAAAAGTCACGATCGATTATTCATTTAGTAGAAATTATCACTCAAATTGAGATATAAAAAAATTATTCCTAAAGTAAATATATTTATCTGCAAAGTATTTAGATATTCAACATCAATTTTTTATATTCTTCCTGGGTTAAATAGATTTTTTATGTATCGTATAGATCAAAGATTCATTGATCTTAATAATATACATATTTGTTTTAATATATAGTTACCGAAACATAATCTTGAAAAAGTTACATTAGGCTTGTACTATACAAACTGAAAGTTTACTATTTTTCTAAATATTCTCTTGAATAAATGTTTGTAAAAAAATAAGTTTGAAAATTAATAAACACTTTGTAGTAGTATAAATCTATTAAACAACTTTTTTATGAGTTAAAAAATACAGTAACGGTCGCTTTACAGCTGTTACATTGTATAACTTTGTACATAAAAGTATAACGTTTTGATATAGCTTGTACAGTTTAATGTGCTCTAAAAATCTATTTTAATTAATAGATCAGGAAATAGAGGTAATACCAAACGTTTATGGGTTTAAATTAATAAAAAAAATTTGTTTAATTATTATAAGATATATAAAGTTATCAAATGTAACTCATCGCTTTAAAAATAATATATAGTTCTTTAATTAATCGAGTAAACAAGAACCATTGTCTTGCTATCCGCGACATATAGTGTATATAGGTAAACAAATATATTTTGCATTCAAACAAAATAGAGGAGCATTCAAAGCGTAATAATCCTTACATTTATATTGATCCTCAAACGATTTACTGTACATGTATACATAGATTTACGTAATAAATACGTCTAATACTACTCTAATAAATATTTTTTTTTTCAAATTTGTTGTTACTTTGACAAGTCCGATATGGATCCTGGATACATGACATCCATCGATTCGCTCGGCAATTGACTCTACGAATTCAGTTTTTTTTATTGATAAAAAAGGATTGTTTTGTAAAACGAAAATTAATAGAGTCATATATAAAATATGATTACCACATAGGCGAATTGTATTTTTGTGTTTGTTCAATTGTTCTTTCATTTGATTTTAAAGTTTATTTCTTCTTTTATCGACTGGAAAGTTATTAACTTACAGTAAATATTGACGATACAATTTAAATGACACCATTATTGACATATAACTTAAACTGTTTAGATCAATAGTGTACTTTTAGAGCACGCTTTTAAATTTCGTTTAGCTTTATTAAATCAACGAAATGCAATCAACATTGATTTTTTAAATTATTTTCTAGTTTAATTCAACAAAATAGTATCTACGTTTATTAAAATTTAATTAATGATAATAACTTGGAATGTATCTTTTGCTAAATAAAATCCCATTATTTATATTTATTCAATATTTCATTAATTAACTTAAGAGATCGTGAAACTATTATTTTGCATTTTCTTTATATCGATCTACGTGCTATTACAAATAACAAACCTGAATGTTAACATGAAAGAAAGTAATTTTGATTTTGTCAGTGTACCGATCCACTCAAAAGCGAATGTTTGATTATTTTCATAAGAATTATAATTATGCATTAATTATTATTGCTAATTAAATTCTTGTTGTACAGAGCGTTTAATATATCTTATCCAATTAATTTGTCTACACAAAATAATTACTTAAATGTAAAATATTATCATTTACAAACGAAGAATTTTCATATTTTATTAAATAACGTGTCAAAATGTAGTTTTAAACTTCACCAATTAATAATATTTAAATGCTGTTCATAGTTATGAAACGAAACAGTAAATGTTCTTACAATTCAGTGGGTAATGACAAACAAAAACAAATTTATCAAGTAAACGAAACAATTACAGACAACAAATGAACATAAACGTTGGGATAATAATTAAGTAAATTATTAACGCAAATTTCTAGCGTTTCGATTTATTAAGTAAAAAGCACGTTTCGCAAGTTCATTAAAAAAACTAAAGTTTCCAGAATACTTTATTATATATATAGATATAATACACACAGCGTATAGTGTTTTGTTACTTATTTCTATTTTAATATTCTACAACTAAATTTATCGGGTCGATTTTATGACTTATACGTGAGAACCCTTTTTTTGATTCCATACCCTCCGACATAAAAGAATACAAATGGAGAGAGACTGGCAACGAGTCTCCCCTTTCATCGAAACGTTTTATTTCAAATCTCATCTTTGAAACGAATACGTAAAACTTTACGATAATATAAATTTTCAAAATGCTTGTAGCATACGTATCCTATATGAAATTCTTTTGCCGAATAAACGCGCAGATATTAAAAACTGATGACAACAATAATGCGACTAGTAATATCTTCTATATGTATCAAATACACCCGAATTTCTACTATTTACATATTTCTTTAAATTTAAGTATTCTTTGATAAGTATATAATTGAATACTGCTGTCAAAATTCGAATGTAGCACGCACGCGTAAATATTTTATTTGTATAATAACTGTTTGCCCGACTAAATTCGTCCAGTTTCAACATGGTTAACGTGGCACGTTACATCTATTCTATACAAACATAAACAAAACATGACTTTTACATTATTATACACGTATCCATATTATTGCGTTTTCAGTTTTACGACGCGCGCGTACACTCGTACGCACACACACACACACATACACACACACTTGCGCGCACGAATACGCAAATTAAATTAAAACTTCCAAATGCAAATTACATGGTAAGACAAAGATAAGTATTAAACATGTTCATTTTAATATTTAATAGATTCTAATAAATGAAGGCACCATCTGTGATAAATATAGTTTAAATTCCAAGTAGTGCATCTTATAAAATAACCTTTTGCCTTTGGGGATTAAATACCTTCCTGACTATATATGGAAAGATGTTTAATTAAATAACGACTGCTTTTGCCTTAATTATCTGTAACTATGATATATAAACCTCCGTTCTGCATTTTCTTTAATTATATTGTAGCCAACATAAGTTAGAGAAGGAAAAATCAAATGTGATATTTTGTTTTGCGGTGCTCAAAGCCATAATAGAGTAACATAACATATATAGAATATATAAAAGTTGTATTTTATCACAATTAAATTTGATTAACATAATTGTATCTCGGTAATTTATTAGCCAAAGATAGTAACTACTTAATTTACAAAAATTATCGGTAATTTTCCTATATTTCAAAATGATTTCTATATGAAAGATGTTTTATTATACGATGTATTATATATCCTTTAAATTTTAACATAAAAAATGTATAAATTATTCACGACTGGTTTTAAGTGAAATATCCGCATTAAAATCACTGACATGTAAATGATTAAGCGAAAGAGTATAAAGAAGTAAAGTTCTCGAATTTAAAAAGCATTACGTGGTAAAGTGTGATAATCCATGGCGCATTGCCATAATACGGATAAGCAGTATATCCGAAAAATTTAGAGGGATCAAAGGCGAGAGAAAATTATTCAAGGTTCTTTTGTAATCGATGTTTGAATCTTTTTTTTTCCTCTTCACCGTAAATTCGTCGCATAAGACCTACAGTCAGTATAAGATGAAACTCTTCTAGTACGAACCCCTCTTCGGGAACTTATCGTTTCCCCCTTATACAAATCCAATATCCTCCAAAATCAACCAATAATTTTCCCTCTACCAGGATAAGATATTCCGCCCAATCCAAACAATAGAAAAGGCAATGAAAAATAATGATTTAAAATTGTTAAGTTGGATATTTTATTAGTATTTACGCGTTTAAATAGTTATTATAGTATTTATAAAAATAACTTTTTTATACATTACAATATAAATTACTTATCTATTAAAGAAAAGTTATAAAACGTTTAAAATGAATCTTTTTAAAATACATTTTACTATGTAAACTAATGTATTTATTCTTCTACGTAACATTGGATTTTCACATAATTTCTTTATAAGTTTGTAATTATAAAGGAATGATCATTTTTCTTAAAAATGAAGATTAATCGGTTTCGTGATATTAGATAACATTAAATATGATATTAGGAAATTCTCCTTGTAAAAGGAATTTCCATTTTAATCTAGATACTTATATTGTTAGATAAATTAACCATGTATTTAAATAAACTTATAAATTTTTTAACAGCAATATTTGTAAAATTAGTGACAATTAAATGAAATAAATAATGTTTATAATGATTAAATTTTAACTTTATTTGCCAACCATATAGAATGTTATACCACCTTGCATTATTTAGGTCAACTAAAAATTTTTTAATTAAAAATCAAGTTTTGATAAGGATCAAAAAGTGCAATATTAAAAAATAATACATTATGTAATCTTGAGATTCTTTTCTTTATACAAAAAAAAATGTAAGCGTCGCACAAATTGTCATCTGGTCAAAAGAGGAAACAGTAAGGGAGAGCTTTAATTCTTTTGATCTTCTTCGCCCACGATACACGAAAAACAGTAGAAGTAGGCACGTGCGATCTTCACGATCTGATAAAGAGGAAGTAATTTGTGGCCGCGGTAGTCGAGCAAACACAGAATGCGCGAGATAAAAGGGGATTTGCCGATTTAAGCGCAAGAGTAACCTAACCGTACCGCGACCGTCATTATTTATTATCGAGTCGCAATATCATCTTATCGTTATCGTTTATTCGCGCCTTCTTATTTCATCGCTGCTGCATTTATTTTCTTTTTTCCTGTTTATGTAAGCCTTAACATGCTACTACGTTCTCTTATTTCTCATGTGATAGACTATTTTTCGGAATTATGTTTGGTTAAAATTAGATTTTAGAGTGTTTATTACGTACAACAATATAATACTGGCTATTTAAACAAAATAATCAATGAAAAAGTGTTGGTTATTAACTAATTAAATTTAGTTTAAGTGAGAATGTTATTTGTGATAAAACGATAATTCAATAACAATAACATATCGATCAAATACATCGTAATTAATAAAATTTCTGCATTACATTTATTATCAATACAATTTATCTAAATTTTTTATAGTAATTTAAAGAATAACTTTTAATGAGAAAAAAATAATAGGATAAGTGTAACTTTAAGATTCACACGTTGATTTCGTATCTTTTACGCGACGATCGATTGAAAAGTTTTCCGAGTTATTGGAAATAGCCTACATAGACGTTTTATTATGGTATAAAATTGATATGTCATCGCGTAGATTCATCACTGCCAAAGGAAATAAAACAACCATCGAGAAATGAAGCTAAAGAAATAATTTATTCAATTCCATTTTTCATAGTAAGCGCTTTTGCATATATCTTTGTAATGCATGAGCTACAATCATAAGAATTTAACATTGAAACAAACACCTGAGAAATAGTCAAATTAATTTTCACAAATAATTCATATACCAATATACGACGATTATACTGCGCGCGTCATATATACACCACTGGAATTACGTGCCCGCTATATTAATTTGTAAACTAAATGATTTTCTGTCACCGTTTGCAATAACATTTTCGCAGAGTGCAATATAATATCTTCTCTACGTTGTATAACCAAAAGATATGGTTTAGTAAGTACTATTATTTTGAAAGATATTTACCTAGTTAATTAAAACCTATACGTGATAAGGAATAATTAAATTTTTCTACCTACTATTATAGTACATCAATTAAATGTTAAATTTATTTGTTTTGTGAATGTATGCGCAGGCTTCTACATTTCCTTTCGTTGATATACATATATATATGTTATGGAAGAAGAAACTTTACTTCCATTCGTTAAAGCGATCGTTGAGAGTCTGGTCCAAGTTAACCTACGTGCGTCCTGTATTCGATAAATCGTTCAATTTAACTTGTACGAAGTCGTGTACTTTATTAATCGGATCGAGTAGATTGGGATCTTAATAGAAATAGAAATATTAAATACATTTTAAAATATGCAATAAAATTCCTGATGTTATGCTCAATAATTTGGATAGACTATCCTAAGATACTATTTTAAAGTTGGTTCATTGATCCTGATAAATATCCATTAAATAATATTTTGTTGATGGGGTTTCTTTCAAAGAATTAATACTTTTTTTGTCAACGGAGTAATAGAAATTCTTTTTGTTACATATTTGTTTACGCACTCAAGTTTAGATATATACTTTCAAAAATATTGTGAAAATGTAACTATCACGAATAGAGAAACTAGGAAAGGATGTATAAAATTGTCGGGAAAACATTTTGTAAATACAATCATATAACTGAAAGTTTGTTTCGTATGTTTAAAAATAATTTTAGATAAAAAATCTATTTAATACATTATTTTATCGATTCATAGTAATTTTGATAGCTATCCTTAGAAATTAAATTTTTATTTCAATACTTTTCACTTTATAATAAGAAGTTAAAATATGAAATATAATTTAACCTTTTCATATAGAATAAACAATTTTATCAAAGAAAATCACGTTTCCAACTAATTTTCGTTTTGAACTGAAGGAAGTTAGAATTATAAAACGATTCGTGCATAACAACTACCTTTTATTAAGGAAAAAAGAAATAGAGTAAACTCGACTTCCTCTTTTCGATAAGTTATTCGTTTTTCCAACCTTACGCTATATATGTCGATTAAAAATTCCTCAATCCATTGAAACAAAGTAGAAATCGGACTACATTAAATATCCTCTGGCACTTAGTCATTTTACTAGTACCTCCTGCAAAGGCAATTAATTTATCAACCTGTTCCTCGTAAATTCAATTACCTTCTCATACTCCTCCTTTATTTTTCCTTTCTCTTTGTCGGTGTTACAATTGCGGGTTTCGAACACTATCGGTCTTTTGAATACAGGACGAATTGAGAATGATCGAAATGAGGATGAAGTTGCAGTAATAAATTTCCCTCAGTCTTGTCATTTCTTCAAATATATATACATATATATATAAATTAACTTGATTTTCTCTATATCCATTTGTATTTTTTTTTTCTAAAAATGAATTTTTTTCTCTTTTTGAAGAGAACTTCTTTTTCTTCGCACCTATTGAAGAATTCTTATAGTCGGTACACTTTGTTAAATGCTTTTAGGAGAATAGGGTGGGAGCACTTAAGCTTATTATGCCTCGTACATATCTAAATTGGTGTAAAAGGGATGCTTGTAGGAGTGCCGCGATATAGAGAGAAAACCGAATTTGGTTTAAACGCAAGATTTGATTTATCGATATTTTAAATATTTAAAATTTTTTTAAACATTTTTTGGAATATATTTTTTTATTGAAATTTTTAATGCCGTATATATTTGAACCAGCACTCTTGTACAATGTTACAATGGTTTCAGGATGTTAATGTTCATTTTTGTACTTTAATATTCGTAGCAGGATTTTAAGTATATTAAAAAGAGTATAAATGTATAAGGGGATATAATTGTTTATATTCAATTAAATTTACAGCAATTATACATCAAGAAAAGTTTGATTACAAAATCGGGATGAGTAATTAAATAACCTGAATTAAAATATTTCAGAGAATGCGGGTAACTGCTACAATAAATGATATTATAATTAAAAAAAAAGCTTTGTTAATTTTATGATGCAAATAATCTGCAAATGTAAGTTAGCGTCTAAGTTTTTAATTATAAAACTCATGTCATTCAAAATGAATCGAACCGACGATATGAAAATGAAAACATGTACGATCGATTTAATTAAAATTTTTTATATTAAGATTTCGATTGATTTTCATTAGACCGTAAGAAAATCAAGAGCAAACTACGCTTTTACTATCGAGTAATGTTTACTTTTCAAAGTTTAATAATAATTTTTTAATAATGCCTAGGAGCTATAATCTATATATTTTTGACGTACATAGGATAATTTCCTGGGTTTTCTCTACTATGTAACAATTTTCATAATAATTCTTCATTATTATTTAATTATACATAATTATTGATCATAAAACTATTTACTTTTTCGGAAAATCTTAATATTTCAAAACGTAAAAATGATCAACTTAAACGTTAGGGTGTTATTATAGCCAGTCATATTCTTTTGAAACATTTCACTCATGATGGCTATTGCTTTTTCAAAAGTATTGAATTTAAGAAGGGTCAGCTTTTTTCATAGAAATTCGAATCCTCCGTTACATTGACCTATGCGTTGTGGGCGTAAATGACGAAGAAGAAAGTAGATGCGACATCAGCGCGAAAAGCTTCGGAGACATAGTATTTTTTGCGTTAATGGATGTCTCGAAAAATCTCCAGGAGGAGTAGTAAAACACGTGACAGTTGATGTTCGTTGTTTTGCTCCTTAGTTTGTGATAAAAACCAAATTTGTAGTGTTGTTGGAAATATTAGAAGAATACGTGCTGTAAATTAAAGGGGATGTGAGCCTTAAACATTTAATTGTTTTTGAAAATTTCAAGGGTGAATTCTTTTCCAACGAAGTGAAAGTTGTAAAACAGTTTCATTTTTATTTTTATTAAACAAAGATATTGTCAATTTGATTTTACAACTAAGTTTAACTTACACAAGAACTAAGACAAGAAACATAAATAACATAAATCATTATACAAAATTGCATACAAAACTTTAGTTATATAGGTATAATCCGTATATATGATAATATGTACGCATATATTTTCATAAATTGAAAAATAAAAAAATGTCAAATATTACATACACTTCAGCGGTTTAAAATTATGCCACATTAAAATATGCATCATCTCGATGATATTTATAAATTACAGAAATTATTCAATTTTAATTAAAGTGATTAAATTATACGATGTTATATTTATAAATTTCAGTTTACCTATATATATATTTACATAATTATGAACAACTTTGAAAGCGTACTTTTAGTAGATTTAAAATGTTGCATAATTTACATTTAAATGTCAAGCTAAGGTTTAACGAAATTAAATATAGATTATTTGGAATAACATTCAGTCGTTGTTAATTTTTTTTATTAAATTGATATTGTAGCCTTTAAAATTTCCTTTTCACAACGGCATCAAAAACACCAAAATAGATTTTCATCAAAATGTATAACCCTTTACGCATGCAAGTGGAATAAGACGTGTGCGGTAAGACGTACAAACAGTCTTGATGTCTTATATGTGTACTAAGATATACAGTTTTATTAAGTAAATAGTTTACATATATGCTGTTTGACAAACTCTGCACGATAGTTTCCAAGTGTAGCCAATGTTTACATTTGAATACAATTTTCTTGTTCGATAAAAATTTGTGACAATCGCATTTTGAAACACGGGAAAACAGAAAATCGTTATATAAGTCGGTTAATCTAAATATTTTAACAAAAATTTTAAAAGTTAATTTAATTTAAACAAATCAATGAAAATTTTTTACAAATACAAATATTAAAATATTGTCGCATGTATAAACTCATAATAGAATTAAATTTTATTTTACTTTTCCGCATTGAAAGTTTGAAATATTTTTTAAGATTTTTTTTCCTATGAATGCATTAGAAAGTTTTGCGAAAAGGGATGCCGAATTGTCACACAAAAATGCGAAAATTACTGCACTTCGGAGATCTCAACTAAAATTTTTATTTAAAATTTTATTATTTTTAATTTCAAAGGTTATGGGTGGCTATAATATTAAATAAATAAATTAATAATATTTTTATATTCAATATGTACGTTTTACCCATTTTTAAATATTAAAATATTAATTTATTACTTTATCAACACTGTGTTTTCACCTTTATTTTTAAAATTTTCAGATATAACATACATTTCCAGGTTTATTATTTTATAATCCAGGAATAACAATAAACTCTCTTTAAGCTTTTTTTATGTTCGCTTATCTTTGAACCTAAGAGAACCATCTTATCTTCACAATAAAGTACTGAAAATAATTATTTTTTTCAGTGGAAAGTTAATTAAAAACATTTACAGAATATTTGTAATTATTTATATTTTATTTACCTGTTCTTTTAATAATTATTATGAAAGAAACTTTTGAATCTTAAAGTTTATGTATCGTTTTAAAAGGTTTTGGATGGAAAAAGTTAAATCCGTCTTTATCCCTATTGGTCTCCAAATAATTTTTCTTTACACACTTATTTTATCTCTTTTCCTCACCTTCTTTTTTATATTTCATTGCGAGATTTATACTTTCATATTGCTTTCATTCGCCAAATATTTTCTCCGGTATAAATTAGCATACCGACTTTCACTTTAAAACTTTGTTAGGAACGTTCTCTTGAAGTAAATCGCAACTAAAAAGGTCTTTCCGCACATTCAACTTTATTTTGAAAGCCATACTTTTGTAGGGTGCAATTTTTATTTTCTCAGTTTATTTTACCACTCAAAGACGTCGGTTATGTTATTCATTTCGATTTTACTTTTCTTAATAGAAACCACGATGAAGGAATGTAAATTTAAATATTGATTAGTATGATGAATTACATTATTATTTAAATTTCTTATAAAGTATACAATTTTATTTATCATCTGAAGTACTATGTAATATGTAGAGTTGGAAAATTTACTATGTAATTTTCTATTTAACGCGTTCTATTATACAAAATTTTGAATAAGAGACAAACAAATTAAAAGATAGAGTTATATAATACAAAACTAAAGAATAATTTTTTTGACGTAACCGTTTTAGTATCTATAATGCTAATCTTATTTTAAAATTTTCATGTTCCTTCACTTTAAATTACTGTATAAATAAATATAACCAATTCGACTGTTATTGACTTAAATTATATTATTTAAGAATTATTCTTCAAACGAAGTTAATGAAAATTCATCGATATTATATCTCATAAACTATTCGTGTTCCTTAAGAAATGTGTAGAATGCATTTTTTTTATTTGATATAAGCTAAATTTAAAATTCATAAAGAATTATATAATAATAATATTATGAGCAGTGTACTTAAAGATTCTTTATACACAGCATTCATATACTCAATAATTTCTTAACCTATATAAACTTAGATCTATTCCCCAATGCAATGCAAAAAGAACTTTGCTTATATAAAATTCTCTCTTTATCATTAAAACTTTTATAAAGCAGAAAGAAGTTTTATTTTTCTCTCGAGTCTGCTAATTACTGTAAGTTAAATGTCATATCTAATGACGCGATTAAAAATTTGTATAAAAATGAAATTCTTAATTACTTTTTTTTACTAATTCATAAAAGAAAGTTGAAGGAATTCGTGTAAAATGTGCACAACGAAAAATTAACAAATAACTGATAAAACGTACAAATTCTCGGGTATACCATTTTGTAAGAAAAAAAAAACTCTATCTCACATATCATATTACCGTATCGAATGAACATGAGAATACGAGATGAAAAGAAGATGACGTATACTTTACAGCATCGTTTCTTGATTTTTTTTCTACTGTTATCTCGTGACCGAGATCCTGCACGTATTCTGGGTTACTCACCTCCCGTGAGACAGTTTCGCCTTTCGTCTCGGCCTTGAAAGGGGTAAACGAGAAAGAGAGGATGGAACGGGGAAAGAAGGGATAGAGTCAATTTAACCGTAGAATCGTCACCTCTCCGAGGAAACATTCTATGGATAGGTATAAGAAAGAGATGACTGGAGGCAAATCGCAATTGCTATTTTCCTACATTTCCGCGTGTAAAAATATATAAAAAAAAAGTTTATATTACAATGACTTTTTTGCACATTTTTGACGATTTTTTATGTGGTCGCGACGGTATGGAACAGACTTTTTTTGCACAGAAGGGGATTGGATGGCATTTTTATTCCCACGTGCGTTACTTTGATTTTATATGGAATATGAGGGGACGGGACTTGTGTTTTACGGTCCTTATCTATGCATATGTATTTTTTCGTTACTTTTAGTATATTACAATCTTAGACAACTAAGGCGAATAAATTTTTCTTTATGTGTAGCTGATTCACCCACTTGGCAATTTTACTTTGATAGCTATACAGGTCAGTTTTAGTTACGCAAACAACAATTTCATTCAACAATGCTCACATATTATTATTGTTATTAGTTAATAAAAATATTTAATGCGAAATAAATTTTGATTATTAATAATAATTTTTCATGAATAAAAGAATCTTGATCTGTAATTCCGTTTTACGAAAATATAAAAAGATGCAGGCACTGATTAAATATTAAAATATGTAACAATTATTAATATCGCATAAAAACAAAGTTTTAAAAAAACGTTAAAACACTTAAGCTAGGTTAGAATGTATAAGTTGTGTTAAAAATTATTATAAGTTATATAAACTGATTTAGTATTATGCAATAAAGTTAGTATATGTGTTTTAATTAAAAAATGTATAAGGTTTTGTAGAGATTAGCAACTATAACAAATTGAAGAAAACTTTCACGTTTGATTTTTGGTTCAGTAGTCCCAAGTGAATTTTACACGTTATTGGAGTTTTTAGGAAGGTAATGCTCGTCAAAAAGATATTTGAATGCTTTATTGTAACTAATGTCTTTTTGGAGATTTTTGGCAAAACTTATACGTACACTTAAATTAATTTCAAATATTCGTCAACCATTTTTTTAAATACTCTATATGTTTATGCAATATTGGAGGCCTGCGATAGCTCGGTTGGTGGAGCGGTGGAGTCATGGCCGTAGGTCTCGCGTTCGATTCCCAGTCTCTGCTAATTGATGCATGTACCACTGAAGCGGAATGTTTGTTCAACAAGTACTTTCTTAACAAAGAACTGTAAATATATTTCTTTTTTATTTGATTGTAGGGAAGGGGGATTATGCATAAAATCCAAAAAAAAAACCACTTTATGCTACAATCGTACACGCACATGTATATTTATTACGTATATATATTTATTAAAATCGCACATCTAATTCACGGATTACAATAATCTACAGACCAATTTAGTGTATTATTAATATAAAGAAAAATAAACGAAACCCCGCAACGCTTGTCATAATTCTAAAATAGCGACTTAGCTCCTTTTTGTAGCGACTCGTCGTCCATCGATGGCTCGTCTCTCGGGGTGACGACACAATTGCATGGAGGCTGCCAATGTAGGTCCTCTCTTAGCCTTTTATTCTTGATATAGATATGACGGACCCGGAATTGATCCTGAAGTTCCTGGATGGCAGCAGGTCACGCCGTCTCAAGTTCGTCGCTTCTGCTTTCCGCAGACCGACTCGTCTGTCGTCCCTGGTGGTTCCCGAGAGAGAGAGAGCGAGTTGAGAACGCGCGAAGAGCCGCGAACCTTCGGCTATTGATATGCGCGCTCTCTTATTCATACGGCGAGAAAATGAGTCTGAACTCTTAAAGTCGATAAGAGTGTTGCCCTCGCTATCCCAGTTTGTCAAGCGTTACATTTCTCCCCCTTGTTTATGCTGACATTTCTAGCGTAAACATTGAATCAAGTAAATGAAAACTTCTTAACAAACATAATCCGTGAATCCGACACACGATGTACAAACGTTCTTTAACTATCACTAAATTTATATATCACAACATAGCTTTTATATTATTATCAATTTGATAACTAATCATATTCATTATTTGATATAACACGCATAATTTATTGGCGACGTCGCTAATATATACATGGATCCATAGAAATTATACTAATATACATTTTTTATACAAATATTTACAAACTATTTACATTCATGCACTCGCGTTAAACACATAGTCCTCTTATTTTATACCTTTAATCACATTCGCACGTAATAGTGCCTTAGGATACATTCGCACGTAAACACCTCGAATATTGCAGTTATTAATTATTATTTTTTCCCATAATATTTTCTCAAATTCGTTCGGTTATATGTACCTTTAATAATATTTGGGTTATTTACATCCGCTAAAACAAAAGCATTTCTTCCACGATTTTCTACAATCAAATACGGACCCTCAAATAGATGAAAAAATTTATGAGTCACTCTGTCCATCGCATTTGACAAGTGTCGAACACGGAGGAGGACGCTGTCTCCTTGACATAATTGCACAGGTGACCCTTTATGATTTTTATTTCGAATTTCGAAATTTTTTTGCATGTTTTTACTGGCTAAGGTTATCATATATTGATAATTTATATTAGGTTGCTTCGGAAAATCTATGATTTTAAGAATTTCGTCCTGCAACGGCTTCCCGAAATGAAGTTCTTGTGGAACACATGCTGTGCTAAAATGTGTTGTTACGTTTAGCAAATTCTCGATTTTTTTAATATATTGCGGCCAGGTAACATGATTTTCAGCGCAAAACGTTCGACACAATCTGCCTATCTCCCGCATTACCCTTTCGGTAGGGTTACTCTGGGGATGTCTAATCGAGCTAAACAAAACCTTAATACCCTCCTTCTCTAGCGTGATTTTCCACTTAGGAGAGGTAAACTGTGACCCATGGTCACTCAATAATCTTTTAGGTTTTCCGCAATCAGGAATATAGTTTTCAATAATTTTTTTTAATGCAATATTTGTCGTAGCTTTTTTTATCGGGTATATTCGTACTATTTTTGAGAACGCGTCAAGTATAACAAACAAATATTCCACTCCCCCTCGACCACGAGGGAGGGGCCCGTAGAAATCAACGGTGGCGAGATCAGATGGCTTTTCGGTATTTATCATTTCATACGAGCCCTCCATCGCGATCGACAAATACTTGACGCGTTGGCACAAGTCGCAAGTTAATATATGTTTTTTAACTAATTTATTTATTGATCGAAAGAAATAAAATTTTTTTAAGTAACATGTGGTTTTGAATACCCCTGGATGGCCGAGCTTATTATGCACTAATTCGATGATTTGTGATTGTAAGGTTACGGGTAATACTATTCTCCAGTTTTCGGATTTATTTTCGCGCTGAAAAAGTATCTCTTGATAGATTTGATGACTTTCATCTTTAATTGTATTCTTATTTAATCGATCTATAATATTTTTACAATATATATCTTTTTTTTGTTCAATGCTTAGGTTTTTTAGAATATTTTTTAACGAGACATCACGATTATGTATTGCCATGATTACCAATGGTGATGTTTCGTTATTATGTGTTTTTTCTAACGGTATAAATTTATCAATAGATGAAATCCTCAAACTATCTTCCTCTGGTTTGCAGCTTAGTTTCCCCTCTGGGTTTCGACTAATAAAATCGGCCATCACGTTGTCGATTCCACGGCAAAAAGATATTTTATAATTATATTGCTGTAGTAATAAAGCCCATCTAATCAGTCGCGAATTGTGATACATGGTTGTATTTAAAAATATTAACGCCATGTGATCGGTTAAAATTTCAAATGGAATTTCTACTAAATATTGTCTAAATTTGGTTACACAGAATACTATTGCGAGCAACTCAATTTCGGTGGTCATATAATTTGTCTCGGATCGAGTTAGACACCTACTAGCGACTGAAATTATTCTTTTATTTCCCTCGGAATCAATTTGACATAAGACTCCCCCTATTCCTGAGGTACTCGCATCACATTGTAAAATGAATTTTGCATTCGGTAAGACATGATTCAAGCATATTGCGTTAATGAAATTTAATTTTAGTTGTACAAATGCTTGAGTATGTTTCTCCGTCCAATTCCATCTCGAATCTTTTTGTAGTAAATCGCGAAATGGGTGTATATAATTACTATGCAAAATCGCAAAACGGCGATAATAATTACATACGCCCAAGATTCTTTGTAATTGTTTTTGATTATTAGGTTGTTCTAGATTTTCTATGTCTTTTAACCGATCAGGGCTTGGCCGGATTCCCTGTTCTGTGAGGTCAAAGCTTAAAAAACTTATTTTTTGTTTGAAAAATTGACATTTTTTTAGTCTTATTGTAAAGTTATTTTGAAAAAATACTTCAAAAATTATTTCTAATACTTTTACATGGTTCTCAAAATTGTCTGTTCCTATAGCAATATCATCAATATAATTCGCGATGCTAGACTTAATATTATAATTATTTATTGTTTTTTCGTTTATGTTATAATTTTTTATATGTTCCCTATCGTTTTTTATTTGTAATTTATCGAGCGTGTTTTCAAAAGCGATCCCCAAAGCGCGAATAAAGGCACTGCCTGCGGTTTTTAAGCCGAATGGGACGCGTATAAACTGATATTGTGTAGACCCATATAAAAACGCTGTGTAGGGTCTTGATTCTTTATCCAATTGAATTTGAAAATACCCTTGCGTCATGTCAATTTTTGAAAAAATTTTACAATTATAAAATTTTTGCATGAGTTCCTCGATTAATGGAGGGGACTCATGATCATTTTCGATCTGACTATTTAATTGACGAGCGTCTAGACAAACACGTACGCCCCCATCACTTTTTTTTACTATGCGTAATGGGTTACAATACGCACTCGTTGATCGCTCTATGATTCCGTCATCTAGCATTTGCTTAATACATTGGTCAACCTCGTTCCTTAGAGCAAAGGGTACTGGATACGTTTTTCTTATTACCGGATTTGGTTGAGTCAATTTAATTCTATGGACATAATTATGAGCTAACCCTGGTTTATTTGAAAATATTTTTCATATTTTTGTAATAGTTTGAAAAAGAATTCTCTTTCCTGTTCGCTATATTCCGTTAGGCTATCCGCGATCGCTCGAGACTGCTCAAGGAAACTTTCTTTTATGTCTGTATCAACATTTATCGTATTTATTTTTACTTTTAATTGCTCATTAACCTCATAATCGCCTTTTAAAATTTGGTTTGTTATTAAGTCAGTAAAATCACTCACATCACTTAAACTATTTTTATTTATTATATTTTCATAATTATTAATATGTTTGTTTTCATTATTTTTTCTTTCACTATTATATATTTTATTTTGATTAATGCTATCTTTACTACTTTGATTATTTATTGACCTGTTAATTTCATTTAATCCTATTATATATATGCAAATTTGTTCATTTTTTTTTACTAAAAGAAGTTTCTCTGAATCGCCTCGATCGAACAGAACAAACAATTCAGGAATTATATTATTTTCAATTTTAATTTGTTTATTGTAATAGTCTAAAATAATATTATTTTTAAACATAAAATCGTTACCAAGAATTAACTCATTAGATAAAAATGGAATCACTAAAAAAATGAATGGAATCACGAAGCGATCAACTGTAATATTAATGTAAATTTGTCTTTTTACTGATGTTATTCTTTTTCCAATTGCAGTTGAGACTGTTGTGTTAGAAACAGGAAGTTCTGATATTTTTTCGGTTTGTTTTAGTTTATTATACAAATCTTCAGATACCGCTGTAACCTGACTACCACTATCGAGTAAAGCCCATATGTTATTTTCTTTTATTTTACATAATAAATGTGGCGATTGAGGTGTTACTTTTACTGTTTGTGAATTATCTTGGTCCTTATTTAATACATCAAATTGTAAGCTATCTACGAAGTCGACGTAATTTCGACACATTGTTGGACCATGTTTCAATGTGTCTGCCTCCCGTTTAAAGAATTATCAGGTCTTAATTCCATATTATTTGCAGTATTACAGTTTACAAGTGGTGGTGGGGGGAACCGAGTGTCAGGCAATTTTATTTTTGTATTTCTATTCGACTCAGTGGTATTTCTATTTTCCTCAATCGAATGTGTATCTTGATAACGTCCGTTATTGTAATTATATTCACGCATGTTGTTATGTTTATAATTTCTAAATTTTCTATTACCTCTACGATTGTCGTCGCGATAATTATTTCGTACATTTACTTGTCTTATTTGAACCTCGTTCGCATTGTTATTGTGAGGCTCCGGAACCGTGTTATTATATTTTCGAGTCCAATTCCTTTGTTTATCTATATATATCGCGTCAAGATTTGCCAACGTTTGCACGATCATGTTTGTATTATCGTAATCAATCGCGGCTAATGATCGTCTCACATTTTCAGGAAGCTGTTGCACGACTGTAAAATTCTTTTCATATTGTGAGATTGGGGGTTGTAAAAAACTCGCCTCTTTTAATTGACGATAAAAATAAGTTTGTAAATTTAGTTCAAGATCACTAAATTTTCTGTTTGCCCATTTATTTTTTATTTTAATCTGCGTCGGTATAGGATAAAATTCGCGCTTAAATGCTTCACAAAAACATGCATAATCTCGAAATTCGTTCTGCAAATCTAACCACACACGCGCTCTTCCATGCAATAATACATTTATAATATTAATTTTGTTATTATCATTATTAATGTTTTTTAGTTTAAAATATCGATCAACATCGTTCAAAAATTGAAGCGGATTTGTTTGATTTTCGTCATGAAATTCCGGTATTTTCACCTCTACCTGTATCGCATGTACGCCACTAATAATTGAACTTAAATCTACCATGCAATTCGTTAAATTCGTACCGTTATTAGTCTGTAAATTCGCCTGAGCGTTATTCTGGGTTGTATTACCATTCTGGATCGCCCGTTGTTGTTCTTGTAGATTCTGGTGTTGGGCGGCTAAGTCTTGTCTTTGCGTTGCTAGATTTTGTTGTAATTCAAGCGTCTGTCTCTGTTGCTCTTCCAATACGGCTCGGTTTGTTGCTAACGTTTGTTGCTCCGCTTGTATTTGACTTCTTAAACGTTCCAATTCTTGTCTTTGTCTAGCCAGGTCCGTCTGCTGTTCCTGCGTGCTATCCATTATTTTTTGTCTATTATTTTCTTTATTTTTATCAACTGTCTTTATTTTTTTCGGGTTTATCTTTTTCTTTATCGGTGTAAATGGATTGGGTCTTTTTGATAATTTACCGGATCGCGTGTTGTATCCTATTTTACTTTCCATGCATAACCCCACTACCTACATGGGTCACATTAAATTAAAAAATTTATTGCACGGTTGGGCGCCAATTGTAAATATATTTCTTTTTTATTTGATTGTAGGGAAGGGGGATTATGCATAAAATCCAAAAAAAAAACCACTTTATGCTACAATCGTACACGCACATGTATATTTATTACGTATATATATTTATTAAAATCGCACATCTAATTCACGGATTACAATAATCTACAGACCAATTTAGTGTATTATTAATATAAAGAAAAATAAACGAAACCCCGCAACGCTTGTCATAATTCTAAAATAGCGACTTAGCTCCTTTTTGTAGCGACTCGTCGTCCATCGATGGCTCGTCTCTCGGGGTGACGACACAATTGCATGGAGGCTGCCAATGTAGGTCCTCTCTTAGCCTTTTATTCTTGATATAAATATGACGGACCCGGAATTGATCCTGAAGTTCCTGGATGGCAGCAGGTCACGCCGTCTCAAGTTCGTCGCTTCTGCTTTCCGCAGACCGACTCGTCTGTCGTCCCTGGTGGTTCCCGAGAGAGAGAGAGCGAGTTGAGAACGCGCGAAGAGCCGCGAACCTTCGGCTATTGATATGCGCGCTCTCTTATTCATACGGCGAGAAAATGAGTCTGAACTCTTAAAGTCGATAAGAGTGTTGCCCTCGCTATCCCAGTTTGTCAAGCGTTACAGAACATCGTATAACCGCCGTCGCTGATTAACACCAACTTGGGAACTTACAAAGTACAAATTTAAAATAATAAAAAAAATGTTTATGCAATTATAATAATTGGTATATTTATTTCAATATTTAATCAGTATCTACCCTTGTAATAATATCAAGAATCTCTGAAACAATGACCACTAAATAAATAGCACATTTTAACGGTAGTATAATATCTTATTTTATTGAAGAATATAGGTTTAAGTCTCTTCAAATTATTTAACAATATATTAATTAAACTTTAGTTTCAATTAGTTTTGATACATGGTTTGTAAATAAAATAATAAGTGGGCATGTAATAATATTAAAAAAGATATCGTTATCTTTAATTCGCAAAATAAAAAACGATTTGATTTATTCTATAATGTAGTTATTTATATAATCGTTCGTAAAAAGTTAGAAAATGGGCTCTCTGCACCATCCAATTTATCTAATGTACTATTATTCCTTATATTTTTTTATAATTAAAAAAATTAATTTTTGAAAAAATTCTCAAACGTTGGGCTTTTAAACGCATGTTTTAAACAATATACCCAAATTTTTCCAATTCAAGTTTGGGTTGAAAGTTCATCTTTTTTTCTCAAGAATTGCCGATTAAAAAACGTTTATTGTTCAAAATCAAAACGTTAGGACTTTTCTTATGTTTTAGGTCGGTCGTATGAATTTTGTTCAGATAATATTATGTATAATATTTAGGGTAAAAGGTGCAGATCTCTTTACTTTGTCCGACATCTCCTTAATTAAATACATAACACAAAAAAACGCAACTAAATCTATAAAATTTGCTTTGTCAATAGTAAAATCACGTTGAAGCGTCGTACCTTCATCCACTGGAAGATATTCCCGTCGCTTTATAAAAATTGTTTCGAATCTAATATCTATAGTTTCTTTTCGAAATCCTCGAGTATTCTGACCCCAAAAAGAGTCGGAGATACGTAATCGAGTTTTCTTTGAAGGAACAAAAAACAGATGTATCTTCTCTTTTTCTTAGCGGTTTACGAGTGACGCGTCCGAATCCCCTCTCGGGACATCGAGACTTCGAGTGCGGCACTCTTCTTTCCTTTTTCTCGTCTAGTCTTATATGTGTACATGTGTGCGTGTATGCGTAGGTGTGTGTACAGTATAGAAGATCCCAAAGGATAAAATAGTTCCCATGGGAACTAAACGCGCTTGTATGCCTTTCCATCGCGTAGATAAAAAGAATATAATCCCTTTTACACGGTGATTTATTCAAATGCAACCTACCTATGCACGTCTGACCAAACTCGGTGCTCGTCTACTCGAGGAGTTTCACGCAGCGCTTTTCATTTTTAACTTTCTATTGACGCTGTTGATAGCTACCCCTTTTAACCGTAATTTTTTTAATTTATCTTAATACATTTTGAACGATAAATATATGACGAATTTGACCTTATCATTGAAAAGAAATTAGATTTAGGGTTTAAGGTAAGTGAACGTATTAAGAATATTTAATTTATAGAGATTATGCGAATTGTAATATATTATGAACTTATATTGTTTTAACATCTTACGATCAATTATTAATATTGAATAAGTATCATATACTGTTATTTGTAATATATATTAAATCAAAGAAATAAATGAAGATCATTGTGAAGCTGCACAGTTGAACATATTAACTTAATAAAAATTCAAACAAATCAAGAAATAATATACTAACGATTGTCAATTAAAATTTTAACTTTTGATATATGCGTGTCGAAAATATTTCATTAAGAAATTAAAATTTACAATATTTTCTTGAACATTTTGATATTTATGAGTTGAAATTCATAATCACATTAATGAAGTCTAGTGATCGTACTTAGAAATAAATAATTACTGGATAAGATTTTCTGTCAATGACAAAAGTGCTGAAACTTTACAAAAAGTAAGTAGAGAGTTGAATAAATCACGCGTAACAGCATTCATATAAATTTTCCTTGGAACTTCTTTACTATAGGAAAACTTTTATCGTCCAAATAGCGAAATAAATTTGAAGAAAGTAACATTATTATACGTGATATTTGTATTATAATCTTTTTAAAAAAAAATAAACGTAAATTGGACTTGTAAACACAATTGCAAACAAACTTGAAATATCATTTCTAATAAAGTACGTATAAAAGATACTGCTATATTGAACTTTGAGTTGTTTTACATCGTTATTTTTCCTTTAGAGTCTTCCTATATTTTTACCAGCGTATCTTCTAGCGCGTTTCATATACGTGTATTTAGTGTCTACTCGTTCTTCGTGTAACTCTTGCTAAACTTTAAAGGATTGTGTATTAGACCTCTATTTCTATTTTGTTTTTGTTTTTCGTATTTACTGCAAGATTAAAGTATTTACGCCAGTGTATTAGATTTTTAAATTTAAATATACAAGGATATAATTAAACGGTGTATTTTCGATCAGGTACAAGGAAAATACGAAAAATTTATAATTATTATCTATATTACAAGTTAAACTTATTACATTAAAGTAATTGGAAAGTTTGTGTACTATATCCGTTAGCATTATAACTTATCCGTAATATTTATTGAGAACAGTAACAAAAAGTTTTAATTGTTTAAAATATTAAATTTTGGGATTTGTTGTGGCCGAGCATCTCTTCACTTTAAATTCCTGGATAATCCGCACGTGTTTAAGAAAATTTAATCATAGTTAACAAAACATTGTTTGAATGAGCACTAGTTTGTTTAAATTCACTACATTGCACAGTTAAAATTTATTCAAATGTTTATAAATATACGTCATTAGTACCATAATTTACATTATGCTCTTTTTGAAATATATAAATAATTATTATTATCGAGTAACTATATATGACTTAATTGAAGTGAAATTATTATAATAAGTATATTCGCTTTAATTAAATACCTAACAAAAAAGTCAAAAGGTTGTTTTGTTAATACAGTAAAATTATGTTAAAGCGTCGTATACCTTCATTCAGAGCAGAGGTTATTTCCGTCGCTTTATAAAAATTCGAATCCATCTATAATTTACTCAAGACTCAATTAAAGTGAAATTATTATAGAAAGTAACAAAAAACTTAAACTATTTTTATGTTCTTCTCGGCGGAGATCTTAGTTAAACAACTTCCTTCCACATCTTTGTCAAAACCATACGTTTATTAAGGTAATTTCATTATCATTTATGTACTTACTCGAGATTTAAATTAACCGCATAGAAAGAAAAATAAATTTAGATTTATAGATCATTTTCCTTTTTTCATTTCCTTTCCTTCTATATGACTAAATTACCTAAATATACACATTATTGAATATATAATTAACCCATTTATACAAAATTTCTTTTGAAATCTTAATAATCTCTAAACTATAGTTAAACTTGTTTTTAATTATTATGTTAGTATAATAAATATTTGATTGATTTGATATATGATATAGTGTGAAATAGGAAAAGTTGTATTATTATGGAACTTAATTTATTATGAAAAATGATTTAAATTAACATAACGTTATTTCAATAATTAACCTACGATCGATGCGATTTTCTGTTATTATCTTAAAATGCATAATTACTAACGTTACTTACGACATAAATGAGTTAAGCAAAATTTTGAAGCGGAAATTAGCACACGTCAAGGTTTCGCTGTGTATTTATGATTAATACCGAATTAACAACTATAAAATTTAGTTTACAGTTAGGAACGTTTATATGTTATTACAGCGATATAAATATCTTTTGTGCCCTTTGGTTTTATAAATGAATCAATTGTATTGACTTGATAGCATCCGGTTATACAATTATAAGGAGGAAAAAGATGATAATCTACATTAAAAATTCAATCCGCACGCACGATTGAATATCCATTTATGAATAAAGTAAAAAGTGTGATAAAAATATTACTTTACCGAGTAAATAAAGAAAATAAGGATTTCCAGTGTGTGTATAAATTATAGTGCATATATAGACACATGACGGTAACAATCCAACCGAATAATATAAAATCTCGTACGCAGCTGTTTTGAGAAACATGGAAAGATTATCTCTGGGTCTATAAAAAAAAGTAACCATTAAACTTTAATTGTACTTCTCATAAATCTCCTCCATTATTATTATTGTTATTATTATTCCGACTATGGATCTTATTTATCCTTTGTATGAATGTAATGCTTCTCTGTGTATAAAATACATAAAACCTTCAAGTTCACGTAGTACCATAATCGGGGAAAGAGTGTATATACAATAGAGGAAGGAAATTACCCATCCAGACATCCGCGATAATAAAGTATGAGGGACAGAGCAAAAGAGTGAAAGAGAGAGAGACAGAGAGCGAGAGGGATATACATATATATTATACGTATACGTGTTTCACCTTTCTCTCTTAATACAAGTATATGTGCTGCGTTGGGGTTATTAACATCTAACGAGGTATACTCCTATGGTGCACCTGAATCGGAGTTGATGACTTTATTCTGTTACATCTTCACATTTATTCACCTGGCTCTTTCAAATTAGAGTTTATATAAAATATGTGTACAAATAAATATGCTGCGTGATTAACATAAGTTTATAGTGACATGATTATTATTGTGAATTTTTTTACATACGTCGTTAATTATCTGTATTTATCGT
Source organism: Theocolax elegans (assembly GCA_026168455.1). Lineage (NCBI taxonomy): Eukaryota > Metazoa > Arthropoda > Insecta > Hymenoptera > Cerocephalidae > Theocolax > Theocolax elegans. The sequence goes on along the minus strand of CM047426.1, from coordinate 9,250,202 downwards.
TTCTTAAAATAATTTTTCAAAGACGCTCAATATATATAATATACTGTAATTCAATTATTGAATCTGAGTGATCCGTTAATATATGTTTTCATTGATAAGTTCATCTCAATTTTCCAATTTTAATGTGCATCATGCACTTTTATTTCTTTCTTTTTAATTCTATGTATATTTGACCCTAAAACGTTACGAGATATGTGTGTGTCAAATATTTTAACCGAATTCATTTACGAGTCAATTATACACATAAATAATTGAACTTTTTTTCATCTTTAATTGACTGTCCAATTAATCAATTGATTAAATTATTTTGTAAATTGAAATATAATCATAAGGTAAATTATACATCAATGAAAACAAATGTTTGTTACGTTATTCTCTATCATTCCCATGCATTGTTCATGTCAGTATAACGAAATGGTATAGATTGGAATCGTGTGTTAAATCGAATTATCTAATCCATGTTTATAAAAAAGAAAATAAGTTTAAATAAAATTGTACGTACCTGTTCCGAGGCAATGCAGCAATTTATTATTTAAATATTTTATCACACTGCAAAAATGTGAAGTAGTAATCAAATCCCATTTAAAAAGTATCTCAATTAAATAAGGTACGAAGTTTATTAATTAGTAACACTAATCGTAAAGATAAGTTTACAAGCAAGCATACTAGTTTAATTTAAGAGACGAAAACAATAAGTAGATAAAACTTTGTAATAAGTCGGTATTCACGTAACTTCCTTAACTACTCTCACCTTTACATTGAAATTAGTTTAACCGCGTACTCAACATTCTCGAGAAAAAAAGATGGAAAAAACTTTTTTTTGTCTGCTTACTTTCCAATACTATATATTCGCACTTCTTTTTTTGCTCTGCATGCGCCTATTACATTTATATACCATTATGTTCGCACTTTGTTTTTTACAAAATAATTATATTCAATTATGCAATATGAAAGAAACTTTCTTTTTTTGCTCTATTTTACATTTCTTCGCTGAAAACTTCCTCTTTCTAGCAATGAATTATTAAAGATAAAATTCTTCCTAACCATGAATAATTGATGGTTACTGTAACAATATTTTGACACCTTCGCAAAATATTTTTTCAAATATTTGCTGCATTTTTCAACGGTAATAAGATGTTATTTTGAAGATAACATAGTTAAACAATATTTTGTTAATTACTTACGTGTATAAACTGTATCCTATACTACCTTCGAACTATATTTGTTATTGTATATTCCCATTTAATATCGGTAATAAAACTTTATATCTTGAGTCTCTGAAATGTAACGGTACGTGTAATTTCTTTTTTTATGAAGATCCACCGAAAGGCGTCCCAAAATTTAATAATTCTCTCGAGCTCGTATTTATACGTACCATACTTACTTAACCATACCATCAATCTGCATTATTATGTATATATATATATATATATATATGTAAACAATAAAATTTCCCTTCGTTCATCTTGTACGAAGACACGCTTAGACTTTTGCGTTTACGTCTTTGCAGGCCCCTTAGCGAATACCTCAAAACGTGGTTAACTTTCGGAACGCGTGACTCCAAGCTTAACTGACCTATATCAAAAGTCCTCTGGTAATAAACTTACCAGTTTCCCTACGTAACATTGTGCCGTGCCTTCGGTGCGTAAGTTAACATCTATTACGTACGAATAAAAGTTTCCTTGCAACCCTAAGATCTTTCTTTCTATGTGTTTTATATATTGTACGTGTGTGTGTGTGTACCTAATTGTTAAAAATGATTTTTCGGTGGATGGATGGAGTCATTTGTTATCTTAACTCACTTTGTGACTAATGGTTTGGTTAAAGTACGAGTATACTTTTAATCTTCGTAATTTCGAGGAATTCATAATTAAGTCACTTTTTAACTTTTTAATGGACATATATTTTTAAAAGCCTTTAGTGCAATCTTATTGCTTACGATAAGAATTGTATCAAGATTGTTTTAATTTTCAAGAAGGTAGAGATACACGCTTTTTTCTTATAACGTATTACAGTGACATTTTTAGTATATGTTTGTTCAAAGAAACTAATACTTTATATAGTAACTTTATTGACAGATATTCTGAGATTCAAAGTATAAATCGATTATCTCCAAGATGTCTTCGAAAATGATTGATATCTTGTGCAGGTAAAAATGTCGTGTACAATTTTTACCAGAAAGGTTTTATACACTTTAAAGGTGAAAATATATTTTTATCGAAGATTTTTTTTGTAAAACTATATTAAACCATATAAACGTCAATCAAAATAAAATATAAATTAAACTAGTCCATTAAGGATTCTCTATTATTTAATATATCATAAAATAAATCTTAATCGCGTCCTAAATGTACAGCCTTCGAATGAAATAACGAAAAGCGAAGGATACAATAAATTATTACACTTAGACAAACCAAAAATAATACAAACAAAATCGATTCTGCAGATAGCCTCGCTATTTCAATATTATAACGACCGATAACTAAATATACATTATTTCCGAATACAAAAATACATTGAGTGACCCGCACTGCAGACCGTCTAAAATTACTCGTCCAGTGAAAATTTCATCTGTATAATGAAGTAGCAGCCCCGAAAAAAACAACCATTTCGTATTACACGAGACGCAAATTCAATTACCCATTATGTATAAACGCCTCTCTCGAGGTCGCAATGTCAACGTCGTTTTAATCGAGAGAAAGCGGGAGGAAGAAAGAATAGAAAAAGAGCAATAAGCGTTTTTAATGTCAAGTGGAACAAAGACCGAAGAATCGTCCGACCACTCCCGCGTACCACATTCCAAGGGTCGGTTCGATATTTATTAGCGTCCATTGCAAAAAGCAAGCAACTGTAAAGCGTTTAGTAACTCGTAAAGCCGCTCATTCAACCTTTTTCTATATTATTTACGTATTTTAAAACGTTGAATAAAACTAATTTTTGTTATATTGTTCAAGCAGGAAAGCTTGAAATTCTATGAATTATTCATAAGTAAAGCTCAGTTGTTACATACCTTGTTTTACTGAAAAGAACACACGTTTGTGAAATCCGAGGTTTTCTTTTTTCTCAACGCACAGATTTGCTCTCGTGAGATATGTCGTTAAACAGTGGTTTTACCAAAATTTAATTGAATCAGAAATATTAGATATATTTTTTTATAATGTCGCATTGCTGTTTTTTAAGAGTATTGTATAGTTTCGATACTATCTTTAGTAGAACATATTCTTTATTCCTAAAACAAATTTATAAAAATCTATTCCACCCTGATCATCTAAAAAGTCTACTTTATTGACCTCTTCGATGGGAGTAAAATTTACTTTTTATTCCTTTGATGATTTTATTCTCCGTACACTCACCTTATTCCCCGTAGACCCATTTTATTCTCCGTAGCTCTATTCTATACAACGTAGACTCACTTTATTCACCGTAGACTTACTTTTTTGCTTTGAACACGTGTTTAGCCTTTTCCTGCAAATACAAAGTTAAATTTATTATATTAAATACATCGCAAAAATTCTTACAATATTGAAAAAATTTAGAAACAAATTGTATGTTGCATAAGTAACAACAATAATAAATACATAAATTTAAATTTAATTTTGTTTTCATAAGTTTATTTTACATATAATCTAATTATTTATACATTTTTAAATTAAAATTAAAATTAAATTAAATCTTTTTTAAGCCTTTCACTGGTGTAGCCTTTTTTACTGCACGTGCCAAAAATGATAGGACAATAAACTAAAGAAATTATACAATTAACTATAAATATAGGGCTTTTTGGGGACGCAGAATTGATTCTAATGATACATTGCCAGTGAAAGGGTTAATAAGTATAATTAATTTAATAACTTAAAATATATTTTTTTCTAATAAATTTTCGATAAAATTTTGGTTAATAAAAATTAATATTAATAATGTTTTATGCATTTGTAAATATTATTTTGAATAAAAATTTTAGTAAGTATACTATTTAAATAGATAAATTATTAATGCATCTGGTCAAAATCGCAATTCATGTGACCTGAGCGTTAATGAATAATTCTTCGCGTTTAATTTAAATTTTCCCCTGTATGTAAATCACAATTAAATCACTTTTTCAAGAACAAGAAAAGATATAAGTACATTTATATTAATTTTAATAAAGAAAGATTTTGAATATCTTGACAATTGTAGAGTCAAATCACGTATTTATGTATAATACTTTTAGATTTACCTTCTGAAAAATTTATAAGTTTCCTTCCACCTGCTGACAAAGTTTTATATTTTTATTTCAGTGTAAAATTGTATTAAAAAGCTCTCAAAGATGAAAATAAGATTTTTTTCGTAAATAGTTTAAATTGAAAAAGAATTTCATTTGTTTTACAAAAATTTAAGTTTTTATTATTTTATTCAAATAAAATTATAATGCAGATAGTATTAATTATTGATTTAAACTAGTTTTTCATTTATTGTTATTTGAAAAGAAAAGTATTTCTACAGAATCTCGTAATAAACGCTTGTAAGAGAATAAACGTCTTCCTACAAACATCTTACTCTAGCGAACGAAAGAATTTGTCAATATATATATGTATTTTCAAGATACTACACCAATCCCTGTCAATTTTGGTTGAGTTTTAAATGCACGATCGTTACACACGTGCCTTACAGGCTATTTAGCCGCGAAATGTTTGAGCGTGCGCGTGCAAAGTCCGATAATTATCTGCTCGGCTTCAACTTGTCGACGCCTTCACCGCGAAAACTTTCTAGGATCTCGTGATAAACGAGAGTGAGGGGATTCTAAGCTGGTTTTGCGTCATCTGAATTCGAGCAGCCGTCCGTTAAATCCACGCGGAGAGGTGAGCTCAAGGCGAATGTTAAATCGTGGATCTATATACATATATACAGCACAGTACTTCTACGTTTCGACCCGGAAGTGATTTTTCCGTTCCAAGTCCAATTCGAGATTTATCGAGGGTCTTTTGGATTTTTGGTTGAATCGTATTTACTTTGTAATGCAAATTTCGTTTTATCAATTGTGGTAAAGTTGTTGGTTTCTTTATATGATACTGCATTGACATGTGGAACTTTTGGAGTTTCGATGAGATCCTTAAAATTTGAAGATAATATTACTATGTATAGATTATTTCATTCACATTTCTATTTCGTCAATGCCATTTATTTAAAATATATATAGTATTTATTTTTATATATAAATAACAGTTAAACGGATAAACAATAAAAAATTAAAATTTTATTATTTTCTGCATAAAATCGTTGTAAAAAATCGCCACGATAATATAAAATTTGAAATAAAATAAAATATATAGAATAATAAAATGTACACAATAGTATATTTAAATAAGAAAATTTGAATTGAAATATAAAATCGCAATTCGTACAGGTTACGAGAGGCGTTGGCTCATAGGAAGAGATTTTCTGCGAGAGAAGGATTTATCGAACCTCTTTAATAGATTGAAACAGATCTGGTAACTCCTTTTTTGTTTAATAGTTAATTAAAGTTGGTTATTTCAAAATATACGCTGTTTTAAGATTTATGGTTATGTTACAACTTACAGCGTTTGCAGATATCGAAAAATATTCGATATCAGCAATTTTTAAAATGATAATTTATGTCTTGAAGAAAAAGTATAATACATTTTTATATGTCAATTTTTATTGCAATAAATTTACGAACTTATAAATTTGAAAGATACAATTTTAAATATTTTACAAATAATTCTAAAGTACAATAGAACAAATTGCTCAACAATTTCTGTTCAAAAAATTCTAATATATTTAAACAAAAATTTGCATAGTTTGCTTTTTTATAATGTAAAATAAAAAACCAGTTAAACTTGAGTATTAAACGCTAAGAAAGTCAAATACATATGCTCAATTACTCTAATGAAATTTCGGATTCAATGACGCGCGTTATCCCGAAATTGACAAAGGAAAAAGACTTGAGATAAAAATGAATGACATTCACACATAAAAAAAAGAATGATTTATTATTTTTGGTGATTTTATCTAAATTAAAGTAGCATGTATTATTGTAGTTAAATAAAAAAAGAGTTTATTAAAATTCATGTCTTTCATCACAAATAACATCAATATGCATCAAAAGATAAAAATTGTCGTCTCTCTTTCTTAACATCAGTATCATAAAAATGAACGATCCAATTTAGCTTGATCGCGCAATTAATTACCAAGCTGGTTGAATTTAAAAATTCAACTCTCACGCTCTAATACGAACAAGAATATCTTCGATATAAAGTGCATTGTAAAAAGAAAAAGCTGACGACAATATTCACAGAAAATGTGAGCAGATGGTGTTGGTCGAACGGCACCTGGGATAGCTACTCGAACTACTCGCAATGTAGGGAGCTCAAGTTGGTAGCGCCTGAGGCTGAAACCGGGGTCGAGATAACGACGCAGCTCTACCTTGTTGGTTACGGGCTCTCGCTTTCGACTCTTATCATCGCTGTCGTTATATATTTATACTACAGGTGGGTATATTCTTTGTAGCTATTTTTTTTTTTCCTTTTATAATACCAAGTTTTGTTTCCTTTTTATTTAATTTTATATATGGATGACATCTTCGATTATTGATCATTTACTTAGTTTTGTTTATTAAGGAAGATTTGTATTATATCATGATATTTTTAGATCAAACGTGTTGGTAGATATGTAATTGTTGTCGCGAATATTCATATTGAGTTTTGAAAAGAGCAAACAGGGTGTATTTCAATGTTTTTGTTTATAATTGTCGTACGTAGAAAATTTTTATTTATATCTTTGTTCTCTCTTTCGTTATCTTTATCTTTGTTTTTTTATTTATGCATCTAATACACCTTTTCCGTTAAATGTAATTATTGAATAACCCTTTTATATATATATATATATATTTATTGAGGTAGTTGTACAACTTGATAAGAAAGACTTTGATGAAGTTTTCATAAATTATTAAAACTTTGATAAAAGTGTAGTGTTCTTTATACTGTCGAAAGGTTAATTTAATTTTTATAACAACTCCTGATGGAGTTTATTAGTTCTATTTTCATAACCTAATTACATTATAACTGAATGAATGCTGCGCCATAATTAAATAAAAGGTATAAGTGAACGAGAATCTTGTATATGAAGGGAAATATCTTCCACAGTTCATAAAGATCCAACTAGATAATACAATTTTAAAAAATAACGATAATAATATCAGATTAGGAGAGTGATATACCTCTAAAAACGAAATCTTTGTTAATAACCCATCGAGTGATAAACTAAAATCGTCCCACGAGATATAAGCAGATAAATCAAGAACCACTTCAACTTAACAATTATTTATATTTATAAAAAAAACTTGCATCACTTTTCTCCCTGTTTGTGTGTGTGAAATAATCAATTGTTACATAAGCATTTATTATGTTTGTTTTAGGGAACTCAGATGCCTTCGCAACATCATACACACTAATTTAATGTTTACGTATATTTTAGCCGATTTTTTGTGGATTTTGACGACCGTATCGCAGGTATGACATTATTCAATTTAACTTATCTAATTAACGTTAAAGTTTAATTTGACCAAACATTTAATTTTAAAACGATTAATTCTTTTCCATCTAATAAAATATAACTAATTGATGAGAGTAGAGTTTAAATGCACGAACTTGCTTGTATTACAGCTAATATATAATAAATTTATTCGAGCATAAGTAACGTAAATTAAATTTACGTGGTTTCTGATGAATAATAAAACAACAATAATTCATAGCGCAGTTATAATATTTAGGTAGAAATGCCGCAATAAATCCGATTATTATAATTGTAAATTTCAGGTCTCCCTTCAAACGAATATACCGATGTGCATCATTTTCTATTCACTCTATCATTATTTCCAATTGACAAACTTTTTCTGGATGTTCGTTGAAGGTAATCAAATTATATTATCAAGAAAATTGAATATCGAGAAATTAATGAAGACTTATATAAGTAGTTGTACCGGTTCTCGATAACGGAAGAATCCGACTTTTCTACCTATTACTATGTGATTAAATTTTAAATAAACAATAAAAATCGAATTGGGTACGTAATAAAGCCTACTATGTACACAATAAAACAAGAATTAATGAAAATTATTTCTCTTTTAATTTGTAAATTGAGTTTTAAAAACATATATCGAGGGAGAAGTTGCAAATAGATAATGATTAAGGGTTAGAGCAATTCTCGATATTCAAATGTCTTCAATATTCCCAATATAGGTTTAATTTCAGTTTTTGGTAATGATAAGAAACAGAACAATATTTATATTCGATAAATATATTTATAATTTGTTAAATATCAAGTATTTCTATCATGATTAGAACTTAAAATTATTGGTTGACTGATTTATAAATTAAGCTAAATATATAGAGTATTCGAAACAGATCATAGATTAGAATGCTGCTTATAAGATACTTACTTGGCATACCAAGTTGGCTCATGCCTTGTTTATTTGAAGAACTGTCAAAAGTTTTAGAAGTAGATAAGTACTAGTTTTGAAATAAAAATATAATAATTAAGTATATTTATATAAAACTTATTTAAAAAACGCTTGCTTCACTCTCGACTTATATTTTTGAGTCACGATCTGGTACATTATACGATTCTTTGAAATAGTACGTAAAACTATGGAACTCACATTTTATGCTTAGTATTAACTTTATATATTTATTAAATAAGTATAAATATCATACAAATATACATTTCTATGTAGAGAAATCATTATAATAAATTATATTTAAATCGAGAATACAAGTAATATAGAAGTTATCGAGAATCGAGTGATACGTAAAATTTGGTATAGGTGTTCTTTGATAACGTAATTAAATGTATGTTAAGGAACAAAAAATATAAAAGTAGTCTTACCTTCTTTGCTTGCCTATATTAACGAAGATTATCATCTGAAGGCGTTTAGATTATTTCGAACACCAAAATTGAAGTAATTTAATAGATCCTTCACCTCGCATTTTAACTTAGCAGTGCACGAATTTCATGAAGGCTGGCGCAGTGAAATGAAAATTTAATTTCCAAATATTAGTTCTTTCGTAGTTTGTCATTATTAAATAAATATTTATTATTGTTTAGTACATTTATTTAGTTATTCAAAAATTAACTTTCAAAAAATATTATCGACAACTAGGTCGCCATCGAGTTCTAGTTGCAATTCTTTTTACTTTTGATTATTTATAAATATTATTAAATTATTAATTTTTGTTTCATAAATCATATGCAAATGTTATGAATCATGTTAATTTAAAAAAAACTGTATAAAAATCTGAGTTTGAATCGAAAAGAAAAATATAAAGAAAGATAATAAAAGCAACTTTTTTATAGGATTGTACCTGTATCTACTAGTTGTTAAAACCTTTTCGGGCGACAACATCAAGTTGAAAATGTGCCTTTTTATCGGTTGGGGTGCGTATTCTCCCAGAAACTTTACCATCTATACCAAGGAGATGAGTTAATAGTAATAATTGATAATTTCATATTACAGGTATCCCATTCATCGTGGTGGCCGTTTGGGGTGTAGCCAAGTCTTTGGGAAAGGAACTTGAAACTGCGGGACTTCAAGTGAGTTGTCTAAATAATAAATACTATTTTACGGAAATGTTTTTTAAATTTAAGGATACAAGGAAAAGCTTTTGACGACAAGAATATAAACGTCAAATTTTTAAAGCTCTATTCAAAAGCTACTGATGATTTAATAATAATAATTGAGAGTGCTTATTGATTGAAAATTATGTTTTATTTTATTATTACATTTCAATTAGAAAACGAGAATTTGATCGACATTTCAAGAACTTTTATCGTCAAGAAAGTAATCTACTGTCATTGTCTTTCATGTAATTATAATTAATTTTATTAAATAGTTTTATTATTAATAATAATTTATTAATCATTCGTATGTATGATTTCGAATGGAAATATAAAATTTTTAGTATAATCAGGTTACCGAAGTAAATGTATAGTTTTGAATCACGCGGTAGATAAATTTTTACGATCTGTACATTGTTAAGAGTTTATCAAATTAACGCAAATTATTATTTTTATCACAAATAAATAATGCAAAATATGAATTAAAATTATTAACAGTATTTTTAAATATAATTAATTTTTCAAAATTCATGAATTATATTTGTCTAAAGGCAAATAAAAGTAAACAACTAAAAGTAGATAATAATTAGTATACAAATTGTTAAAAAACAATATTTCTTATATAATCAAAAAGATCGAAATAAAAGTAGATGCTCATCACAATATTCGCCAATGCGACATAAACTAATAATTAAACTAGGTGTGTACTTATTAAGGAGTTGAGAGGTGCACCATAATATTCTGTAAAGCGTCTACTATACAAGCTATACGTGTACATACACTATACACACGTGCCCTGGGAGGCGAGCACGCACGTGTATGTGTATGTGTGTACACCTCCTCATTACTCGTTGACAATGAGCCCAGCTGTCGGATAATTTGCTAGGGTGCTCTCTTTTATGCTAGTCATAAAATACGTGACGATCGATAATGGCATAGATGATCTCTGATCCATAGGAGGCAGCTTTATCGCGTCACTGTCCCTGGATGATTCCGCATCCGTTTGATTGGCTCTATCAAGTTCCAGCGATCTTCGTTCTCTGTATGAACGTCGTCTTCCTTTTTATGATAATGTGGGTAAGTGAAAACCATATAGGGATGAACGCAATGAACATCCGCAGATTGTTATAGTTATTATTGATTCACATACATCGATTTATCATTAACCTTCCATTAAAGTTATCAATTCTAGGCTAACATTTGGTTTATATCTCTTTTCACGTATTGCCATGTGTCATATGTAGACAATTTGGAAAATTTAACATTTAATTTAATTCAATAACTTATAAATTTATATTGTGAATCATCAATTTTTAAGAGGAACGATAAAAAATAAATGTTAAAAAATATATTACATAAATAAATTATCGTATGTAGATATATTTTTGTTTGTACTATATCGCACAAAAATAATATCCAGCAGTTTAAATAGGTCTTAGTGACGTACAATGAAGTACGCGTATAAAAAAGTTCATAAAATTCCATGTATAAGCTGTAAATCTGTATAATAAGGATGTCTGACGAAATTTAAATCACATCTACTTAATTTTGAAATATCAAAATATATACTCATTGCCCCTGTTATTAATGAACATTTATGAGTTTCCTTTATACCTTTCTCACGCCTTTTTCTACGTCCAATACACGTGCAAATTATAATACCAATGTGGTATACGAATTTGCAGTTAATAATAACAATTCAACAGCAACATATATAATACGTGATTGATTTTTCTCACATCAAAATTCATCGCATACTCTTTATAAATAAGTATACCGCCTTCACAAAAAAATAAAGCTTAACGCGTATCCAAAAAAAGAACCGATTTCTTATACGTGCGTCATTCACCGAGTGGACAAAGACCCACATACATCATAAAACGTGTAAGGACGTAAACGAGCGTTAAGAAATTGTAACAGGAAAAGGAGTTTGATCTCGTGTCTTCCGCTCTCTCTCTCTCTCTTTTCTCTCTCTATTTCTTTCTCTTTCTGTATATATATATATAGAGACCGTCATTTGTCTTATTTTTTTTCGTTCGACGAGTCCAGGTGCTGATAACGAAGCTGCGTTCTGCAAACAGTGCGGAAACCCAGCAATACTGGAAGGCCGCGAAGGCTTTGCTCGTGCTAATTCCACTTCTTGGTGTCACGTATATCCTGGTATTAGCTGGGCCTACCGAAGGACAGGCTGCCAACATGTTCACTTATACCAGAGCCATCCTTCTTTCTTCTCAGGTATTTTTCGATTATATATACATGTACGTGTATACGTGAGTAAAGGATAAAGTTGAAGAGGGTCTGTTTTATTTAACGTTCAGATTTACATAAATGAATATTCGATAGGGTTTTCTTGAAATTTAAATAAATTCGTTCGGTGGCTGATTGATTTAATAAATTAGAGGGAGTATAAAAGATATATTAATTATATTTATTGATTTTCCAAAATCAAATATCGATATATAGTCGTAGGAATATAAAATATTTTGTATTGAATTATTAAATACAACTTTAGTATTACAATCATCTTTTACAGGTTTTAGCTCCCTATTTTTTTTATTTCATAGCAATGCATCGATTGATTTTTATTATTAAAGGTTTTGCAGAGGAAACGAATTTGTTTATATTTATTTAACTTTTTCTAAATATTGTTCTCTAACTTCCTTGGGACCCTTGGTTGAATCTATTTGATTTATTTATAAAAGCACAACGACCGCTCTATGCTTTCTTTAAAAGATTACAATTTATGGTCATGAAAAATAAAAAATGTAAAATTATATTATTCGTAACCATGAAGAGAAATAATTAATGCAGTAGCAGCTGCAAAAATTAAATTTTAAATGTTTCAGTTTGGCTATGTATAATTTAAACCTCCTATATTAAAGTTACTTTTTCCAGTAAACAGTAGTTGATTGTCTCTGAACTTTACACTTATTACAGACACTAAGAAAATAATTGTTGATTAAATAAAATATTTTTATGTGTACATCGAAAAATATTTGTTTTAAACTAAATATATTTTGTAGTTACAAATACGGTATTTTTCTTTTAATTAAAATTTTTTTGAACTTAATAAATATTTCTTAGTTTCAAACAAATATTTTTTTTAAATAAATTCAATAAAATATTTTGTTCAATAATTTAATTTTTTTTCAATGCAGAGATAAATATTGGAAATCTTTACCATTTGAATTTATATATACGTTATAAACCAATAAAGTAAAATTATTATGTACAAGGATTAAACATATTTCTTTAACTTATTAGTAATAAAAAAATAATAATTATTATTGAAAAAAATAAAAACCAATAATTAAATTCCAATTTATTTATAAATAAAATGTTATTTAATTTTTGTTTCTTCTATAACACTTAGACTTTCTCATTTTATTATTTAAATGTCTATCTATATAGTATTCAGTGATTTAGCATGCTGAATAATTGTTATAAAAATTGAGAATCAGATTTAAATTTTTACCATATCGGATAGAATTTTTAGCAGACAAGAGCGCTTCGAACACGTGTTTTTTTCAGTATTTTTAGGCACGACCGTTATACGGGAGAGTCTCATATTTACTATATTGAACTCCAATTTTCTTCCAGAACATTTAGCTACTTTCTATAAAAATCTTTTCTCTCCATGTAAATATTTATAATTACAGATTTTGGTTTTTAGCAGGTTGGATTATTAGTACTATTCACCTCAAGTAAAAAAAACAATTACTTTATATTTATTTATAAATAGTAGCGTTTAAACGAAAGTTCAAATGAATTATTCAACTTAACATTCTAATAGAAATGATTTTGACAATTACATTTAAAGTTGCAATTACTCGTTGAAAATGCGGGTACATCTACGAAAGTGACCTTTTCGTATAACGATAAAGTTCTCGTCTATATCGATGCTTGACTATAGGTATAGATAGTCATCGTAAAATACCTTTTACCGTTTAAGGGAGGCTCCTTTAAGTGCGTCCCTTCAAGATTATGTGGCGCTCTAATGAAAGACTACCTACATCGTTCGCGCATCGGATGTCAATTACTCTCCTGACGATGGATTTTCTTACTCATTTTTTTTTGCCTTTTTATCTTTATTTTCCAGACAATTTAATCCTCGCGATCGGTTAACTTGGATTACATCGACTACCAATGTTTTTATAGTTTTGATTGATTATCTCTCAAACGTATTCGAGATACTATTTTTATTACATATATATAGGACACCTATATTTATGTGATTGATTTTTAAATGATTTTTACTTTGAATATTTCGTCGCGCAGTTAGCTGTTGCGCTGAAATTTTATTTCAAATCGTTTCTGTTTGATTTTCCAATTATGTATTGGTAGAAAGTTTTTTTAGGTACATTGAATAGTAACTACCAGGTAAAATGTAAATTTGTATTTGAACTGTAATGTAGGTATGTTTACAAATTCTATTTTAAATGGATAAAAGTTATTTAATTCGTGAGAAATTTTTCGGTACACTTACACATTCCGAAAGATTCAGTAAACTCAATATTTTATAAATCTTACCTTTCTATTATTTGTTTAAATAATTAATGGTTTAATGTACGTGCATGCACAAGTAGAATCTATGCAATTAAAGATTAAAATTAAAATTATTGTTTCAAAACGATAAGTTTGATAAAGACGGGAAAAACGGTTCTAGTTCTTAAATATTTAGAGAAATAATATTTTCTATGTTTTATAAGAAAGTTTACTACAGATTTGTTAATCTTCACTAATTTTATCAAACTTTTTTCTCCATGTATGGATTTAAATTAAAACCGATGAAAGAATGACGATTACGATGATTACAGGGGCTCTCGGTCGCACTATTCTACTGTTTCCTAAACAGCGAAGTTCGTAATTCTTTGAGACATCATTACGTGCGTTGGTCAACCGAACGAAGTCTTGGCGCTGGCCAACGTTACTACGCACATTGGCCTCCAAGATCAAGGACCGAAAGTATCAGGTAATAAATGCCGTATCCTAGTTCATTTAGTAAATCGCGCTTCTGTTGCGATTTCAGGGGGGGATTGGGGCATCTCACCTAGCGGATACATTATCAATAAAAAAATAATTTATTGAAGCTTGTATTACCTTTCAGATTGTACCGAGCAGCCAACGTCTCAGGCAACAGCGAACACGGGAAAGAAACCACGGTAAGTGAGGCGACTACTACAACTGTCTTCAGTGGTAATTCAACGAGCGCCAATAACTTTTTCGCTAGATTCAAAAAGAACAACCACATTTGAGCAACGGATGTTGTCGAGTCGAGCCCTCACCTAATCCTGAACTTGGCCGGTGTTGCTGACATGAAAACTTTAACAGGGATCCACGACACAGGAGTGACGACGCTGAGGAGACGACGATTATCCACTGACGTTTTTTCAATCATTCGAAAATTTCAGCCGTTTATCTTTAAATCAAGTTTATTTAATCCTTCCTTTTTGGAGAAATCAGAAAGGCTTTTTTATAAACGAGTACAATTTTTTTAAAGAATATTTATCGTTTAGTTACCCTGGTAGAATCATTGAGCATTTTTTATGCGTCCATGCCCAGTGAACAATGAACTGGTCAGTGAGTTGAGTAGTATTGGCTAGTTTAAAGTGTTATAATTCCGTCATAATTTTTAGCATTCACTAGCCAATGAACGGCGACCAACTTAGAATTGAAAAAAAAACATATAAATAAAGTTTATACCGTGTAACGTATAATAAAAAAAGATAAGAAAATATTATAGGAAAAAATTACGTGTAAATTTGTATCAATATATTAACTTAAGATTGATCCAGAATGAAAAAATTATTTAGGTGGCATTTTGTAGGTTACGTATACAAATTATATATTACGATTCTTTAGCGGTGCTTTGCCAGTGACCAAACTCCAAACTGGTCAGTTGGTTTTGACTAGAGTCTGCTTACCAGTTTCATTATTCAATTTTCTATCAGGGTATTATTCTATTTTAAAATGTAAATAATTTTTTTATATATAGGATATATAAACTGTTTTTATTTTCATAAACTTTAAAAACTAAAGCCAAGTTTATTGCAATGTGTAAACGAAAATATTCAAAATATATGAGATGTCATGCGAGTTTCAAATCTACTACGCATATTAAGGAGATGTCGGACGCTAAAAGGATACATGTTAATGTAAAATGAATTACTGTTTTAAAAAATTTGACGTCAGCCTTTTGCATTTGTTGTAAACAATGTATAAGTCTTATTTAGATTTTTAAATCGTTAATATCAATATAATTTTTGTATTGAAAATAATGTTTATTAAATTACTGACCAAATCCTGTTTACTCAAAATTAATTAAAAATTTTTTTTCAAAACAGTTGCAACGTCAGGCTCTCCGTTACGTTGTGAGTATCTTTATGAACAGAAACTTTTCAAATTTTTAATTTAATGTTTAAAACATGATTCTTGAGTTGGAAAAAGTAGATTCCTGTAATTTGGGTCCGATATGTCTTTAATAATTTTAGTGTGCAAAAGTTATTTCGGAAAGAAATATATAAAACGACAACACGTAAATGTTATTCAATTTTAAGACCAAACGTAAATTAGGAATGTATTAAGTAATTTGACCAATTTCTGAATTTTTTATTTAATCTCCAAGTTATTGTTTATATTTGTTATTTATTAATTATGTATGTTATGTGTCGATTGTGGGAGCAACGGTTTTACAAACTAAATTGCAACGTTTCGTTGATTTGGTTATTCTATTTTTCAAAAACTGTTGCTCCCACAATCGACACATAACACACATAATTAATACACAATGGAGAGCGATTTATCAACTACATCTATTTATTATTTATATTTTAAAATAATAAAATTCACATTTTAACTCGCTGTCTCATATTAAAAACATAATATAAAATATAGAATTCATGCCATGTATGTTTGGTCAGTTCATTTATTTTAAAATAGATGAGTTGATAATTAAAAATTTACAATTACTTAGTATTATAAAAATGCGAATCTTATTAAAGGTATTTTTACATATCTCTATAATTTATTAAACTACAAAAATTGATAACCTCGGCTTAAATATTAGCCTTAAACCTTAAATTTAATCGATAAATTTAATTATATCAAGGGATCGATAAGTTCATTAAATGTATATTTTCTTGTACATATAACCGATAAGTTTTATTATGTAAGTATAGATTGTTACTTGAATGAATATTTTGCGTGTATATATATACACAAATAATATTGATGTATAAAATAAGTACCGATCGTCAATAGGATTACTTACTAAGATAGTGCTAGACCTTTGGAATACGGATTGTATCGTAACCTTGAAATATATTTTCTTATATAAAAATGTGATATAAACTGCCGTCACTCATTCCCATGGGTCCTCTATCAACAGTTAATAGCTATTGAAGTAAAATTTCAACCTACGCGGTGGTGAAGTGCGGAGCAGTTTGCACCTCGACCGATCACGAAAGTTAAGCAACATCTGATGCGGTTAGTACTTGGATGAGTGACCCATCCTCGTCGTGTGGCTTTCAGGATCGGTTAGGTGTTTTTCCACACTCCACAACGTAACCTGACGTAAAGAGCTAAACAAAATGTTTCCAACTTATCGGCTACTTCGGGGAAGGTTTTGCTGCCAGGTTTTCGCTTCCTACCGCCATACATATAGTAAGGGCTCTCCTGTAAAAACCCGTAAAGCATATACGGAGTGGAAAGTAAATAAAAAAGGTAAACTTTCAAAGAAAACCATACCAGAAATTTAAACATAATCAAACTATAGATCGTCATATTTTGGTCAATATATGGCAAGATTTCTATAATATTGAATCAGTATCAGTTTAGCATGTAACTAATTGGCATTGAAAATACTCATTTAAATTCGATTTAAAATGCGATTTAATAAAATAAACTAAAATGAATGCACTTATTCCAAAATTAGAGATAAAACAAATTATATTTATAATCTTAAATAAAAATTCTAAAAAAAAATCATATAGATAGTTTGATAGATAAGGGAGGGCATGACGATTAACTTTTTAAAAAAATATCATATTTTAAATAATAATTGAATAAACAAATTGTTGGTCGATAATTTTGAGTAAAGTAATATATTTCAATCCAAACATTTTTCAGTGATTAGCAATTTGAAAAACTGAAAATGTTTCGCTATATTGTTTAAAGCATACATAAGAGCCTAACGTACAGAATTTTTCTAAAAAATAATTTTTTTGTTTAGAAAAAATATAAGAAACGCCTATTTTGTGAGTCCGACATCCCCTGAAATCGTATCCATTTAATCTGATTTTTATTTTAAATCTGGATTTAAATGTCTATATCTAATTGCCAGTTTGTTATACGCGATTAAACTGGCACTGATCTTTCTCGAAATGTTACTTTAATAGCTTATATAAGTTTTGGTATAGGGCACATGGGAATGACGTATTCCAAAGTTACGATACAAGTCGTGTTCCAATGGTATGGCAATATCTTCGTTTTTGTTACATTTTTATACCACGCTTGATAAAGTTTAAAAAATAATAAGTTATTTTATTTATGTATAATATCGATATAAAATAATTACACATACGCCAAACTAATAATAATAAATAATAACAATTTTTCCATGACAAATCAATTTTCATTCGGATTGAACTATATTCATATACATATATCATACACAATGTCGATCAATATACATTACAAATGAAATTTTTCCTTTGGGTAAAATAAAACATTTTTGTAATACGACGAAAATTTTAGCAAAGTCATCAATAATTAGTTTTGCCATTATTTTTACCTGATAATTGGAAGGAGGTTATTGATAATCGTTATGTTATAAGAAGTATACAATGGAATGTATTTATTAAAAAAAGGTGTCGACTTAATTTAGGTATTGATACCGCAAATATAATTAAGGGAATTATTTTTTATTATTAATTTGTACATAATTATTATTTTTATTCGCGAATATAATTTGTATATATGTGATTATATTTTATATGAAATGTTAAAAACTTAATAAAAAATACAATTATCATTATTAGAGTAATCGTGATTATAATGGTATGTATAAAACGTGTGTGTATATATATTTAAGTTATTTTGTAATATTTTAATAAGTGAATGCTTCATATTCACGTTAAAATAAAATATTGAGAAAATATACCTGTGCGTTGAACAAGGCGCTGCTATATTTTATTTGCATATACAGTTGATATACCTGTAATTGTACTTTACCAGTTAAAATTTTATAATTTGTATAAGATTTATTCATATATATATATGTGCAAAAATGAAATATTTTGATCATTGTAATATGTATGTATTGAATTTTTAATGCTGTTTATTTTATATTTGAATGAAGTACTAAAAAATTTATTTATATAAATGTAATACATCGTATAAGTCAAATGTAAACATACTAATATTATAAAAAACAAAAATGAAAGGTAATTCAAACAAAATTGTATATACATTCGGAATTATCTACTGATTTTCCACGAAAAGATTAATTCAAACAATTATAAAGTTATAAAATATTATCTACATTAACTATATAACGTATCAATCGTTAAAACGATAATAAATAAAATAAATAGAATCTTTTAAATAATTGTACATAAGCAGAAAATTAAAATTAAAAGATCAATAACCGAACAATTTGATATAATGATAAATGCATGTTGTATAAAACCGAGCAAATTTATGAATCATCATTGATTCTACTGTATAAATTTGTACGTCTTATATGCATATACAAAGCGTTTAATAAAGATAAACGCCACTATATCGTAAATTTGTATTGACGAAAAATGCGTCCATTAAAACACAAATCATTCACCAATGGAATTATCTTTTATCGATCAAATAATGTTTATCGATGAATAATTTTAACTTTGTGCATCCGATCTTAACACGAATATTGTCAGATACGAATTTTAGAATGATTATTTTAATAAAGTATAAAATAAAAAAAGATAAGCATGCTTACATGTTAAGATCGAATTTCAAAGCATTTCAGTTTCTTACCTTTGATATGCATATTTAATGATCTCTGATTATCAATTTTAGTTGTAACCGTCTTCCATTAGTTTTTAAGGTGATATAATTATAATATATTGTAAACTCATGGATTTACATACACAAAAGTATAAATTAATAGGTTTGTACAGTAATACAATTATTTTTTTTTCTTTTGTGTTCTAATATAAATAAATGTATTTGTGAACATTTCGACGCCACGCGTCGAAATAATGTCCTGATGAGCTTAATAAGAAAAGTCTGGTAGATTTATTTTTTTATCATTTATTGTAATTACCTTTCAACAAAAAATTAACTCTCCCATCCTTCATCAATGTTTCGCACGAGATGTCAGAAATTAATGTTTTTCGCATTCCTTAAAATTTAATTTATTTTCTATTTGTAAGAAATCATTTTGCTTAATATCGGTATACTACGGAAACATGTAAATTTTGTTGAAACCAATAATGCGACAGTTTAACTCTGACATCCGATTATAAATCTATTAATTTGTATTTATTTTAAAATATCAACCTGTAGATCACCTGTATACTTATTCAGCAAAGTAATTTTGAGCAGAGTATAAAACTTAAAATAGATCGATTATGGCAGTGGAATATAAGTGTATATATATTACAAAAGAACTCTATTTATTTAATAATCTTATATATTATGTAGTTAATAAATTGAATAAAAATATATAATTGTATCTGGCTAAATAATAATTTTTGTAAGTATACATTTTTTTTATTATGATTAATGATATTATTTGTAAAGATCCAAATCATATATGTATATAAGGCGATCTAAAGGTTAAACAAGTACAAATGGTACTATATGAGCATTATTTCTTATTAGGAAATAATCTTTTGAATATTATTGAAAACAAGAATAATTAAAACACTGATTTGATTTTACGTTTAAATTCAAGAATAAGTATATAAATATATTTCAACCCAAAATACTTCATTAAAAATGATGTTATTAATATATTGCACACATAAATCAATTGGAATTTTGGACAGTTTTTAAAACATTACTTAATTCTTTATGCTCATACTCTGTACAATTTATTTAACGCTTTTTTCATTGTTTTCAATTTTATTCTTTATGACTAAAATATCTACCCTTGCTTTTGATATACCCTCACTGCAGCATTTAATCCACTTTGTGAGGTTTAAGCCTAGTGAGGAGAAAAAAGATGTACCTAAACGTGAACCTTTGTAACATTAAACCAAAACTAACTATTTGAAATAGGATTAATTGTCTAGTACTTGTCCTTATGAATGAAAGTTATAAATACAATAATAAAATTCTAAATATTTGTTTTTTTATTAATGTAGTTCATGTTAAAATTATTGCAATGCTTGAGTCGATTATTTTTAATTTTTGGATATTTAATGAACAAATAATGTTTTTTTCCATAATAACCATCACACTTTTTTCTATTTTAATTTCAATTTTGACTTACTTGGTATAACTGCATAACAACCATTTACTGTTTTTTTTTTATATTGTTACCTTGTCCACGTTCGTGTAAGATCTAACAATACTTTGTACAAGATTTATTTTACAAATATATTAAGACAATTCAGTTTTAAACTATATATCGCGCACATTACGTTGTTTCAAGGAACGAACTTTACACATTAGTTCTCTTTTATTACACTTATTCGCTTGATTTTGTTTTTCTTCAAGTTTTTAAAAATTCTCTTGAACAACATGACGGTTTTACTCATATAAATTGTCATTCAGAAAACGAAAATTCATTTACAGTCAATTTGAAACAGTTCTCAAAAAAATAAACACATAAGAAATATATAAGAATTTACGCACATATACGCATTTGAATCATCAGCAGGCATACTTTTCACTTCATTCCATTTGCAATCACTTTGCATTAGTATGATTTTGATACTTTGGTTTTCCATGTGTAAAAGGCAGGTATCTGTATTTTATCATGTGCTAGAAAATTAAATAATTTGATTTACATATGCATTTTATCCGGAAATATATCATCCTTGCCAATAATTTAAAATTTGACATGTATTACCTTAATTTGGCGTCTCATTGTTATGCACATTAATGTGATAAAATACATCACAAGTATTGGCCAAAATACTGGTACATTGCAGAAATCAAATAAGGTGCATATTAATGCGATGATAGTCGATTTACACACAGCGTACCAAAATTTGAATTCTGGCAATCTTCGAATAAATGGTCTGAATTCTTCATTCGATCTCGTAGGCAATTGTGGCCCATCCGAGTCTAGAATAGAAAATATTTCAAAATCAATACTTCCATCTTTTTTATTACAACACTATATGATAAAGGTCTTACCATCAAAATCCATTGCTGGATCATTTTTTGGTGTAAGAAATGCTATAAAGAGATTAAGGTGAAAAATTCCCAGAGCATAAGTGATAATGTACCAACCCTATTAAAAAATAAATAGTTATTTACTACAAGAAAGTTGTATTGCATTAATTACATTTGTATATTACTTACCTGTGCTAACAATATACGAAGGATAAATACAAGTATTAAAAATAATGCAAATACCCATCTGGAAATAACATGAGGTGTCCACTGGTCCAGCCAAGTTTGATATACCTTAATTTAAAAAATTACAAAAATTATTACAATCAATTTACTTTTACTGTTCTATTTAAAATAATTAAATAATAAATACCTGTGATATTCTTATTACTGTCTTGGTAAATACATTCCTTCTTGCAGGACCGCCAAGATCCTCATCTTGCATCATGATATCCTGTAAGTTTAAATATAACAATTATAGACATTTAATTGTAATATAAAAATACTATTGACAATACTGTCAGTAAATAAATCTCAATTGTGCAAAATAAAAATGTCTAGCAATGATTAAAATTTTTAATCAGTTTTTAAATGCTCTAAAAATTGAATCATAATGCTGGACAATTTAAAACATTAAATTTATTGAATATGCATTGATAAAAGACAAACTAATGAATATTGTTATAATTAAGAAAATGTCAATACAAACACAGTTGACGACACTTACTTATTAATGAAATACTTAATATTATAATGCACTGTATAAAATAATCTAACTAGTAAACCAGTACTCCCTGTCTAATTTAATTTTTGAGAAATCGGAGAATCTCGTTCAATGTCCTCGCTGACGAGTCGTTAGTAAGTTAATAAAATAATCAAAAAAATGAAAAATCTTACGATTCTCAGAGTATCCTCATAAGTAATAAGTCACGTTTGCGATTAGGGGTAAAGTAAAACAGGCACGTACACGGTTTCACTCGCGCAAAGTATAAATCCTAACCTTAAAACACAGTATTTCCAACCTCTATCTTTTTCGAGGAGCGGTGTCCAATTAATTTGTTAACAATACTCTACATTAAGGTAGATATTTACCTAATGTCTCTGCCCTTTTTGTATTGTTGTACAGATGTAACACTAAGAATTAAGGGTATTATTTTAAAAAAATATTACACGTCACAACATTAATGGCATACTATAGGGAGAGACCTCGGGCGCTCTCTTTCGTTTCGTTATACTGCTTTTCCATATACCTACAGTTTGCAGAGCGCGACAGTGCGGCACACACCGCACACACACTGGCAACATTATTGACAATGTAAATGTGTGTATATATATTTTTTTCCCCCTCATAGTACGAAGCTTACCGTAGTGTCACGCAACTTTTAGGCGCTTTAATAAGCCTTTTTTAGAGTAAACATTAAATATTTTTTTTTTTTTCGATAATAGCTTGAATATGATTCTGTTACTATAACTCAATTAGTCATCACAAATTTATACTTATTTCTGTTTTATTAATTTATTTAATTCTTTATTTTTAGTTTTGATGTTTACTATCATTAGTACATATAAAATTATTTTAATCAACTGTTAGTATTGATCAAGGACCTACGTACTTTTCATTAAATTACTATCATTTTTTGACCATATTAAACAAATTTTTTGTGCAAATTACCTTTTATTCACCAGTATAGTATGTTGCCTGAAAGTCACACAAGTCAATTTAAACATTTTTATAAAATAATTATGGTTAACAATTATTACAACTTACAACTCTGTAATATCGAGAAATAATGAAATTCTCTGTAAATTGCTCTGTTTTAACGTATTAGCTTTTTGCACATTGCTTCGATTTTTAAAACTAATTTTTATATCTTTAAATGCTTCACTTTTACAAATATCAATTTAATTGTAATAATTTTACAATTCCAATTGTTGAATCGATATTAATAAATATCAATAACAATGAAAATTTGAAAGTACAATCTTAATTGATTAGTCATCCCATTGATATTTTTTGTTTAGAATATTTACATAACGTCATCGTTTTAAACTTTCACAAATCCGCCGTAAAAATTAATAGGTGAAGACTGCAAAGTGAAACTGCAATTGCAATCAAGAAAAGTGAAAATACGGAAAATAGAAAAAAAAAATTATAAACTGTCATTGTGACATCATACAACCTTGCTTCCTTCCCCACTTTACGCGAAGACTATTGATGACATCATTGCTTGGAGTCTCCGCTCTTCTGCACTGTACAACGCATTCATTGATGATTAAACCTATATAATGGTACTTTGCATTCATCGATATAGAGGCTCAAGACTCTCTTAAGTGTAGCACATTTTGGGGTATACGACTTTATACATATACATGCACAAATAAATACATTTTAATCTCGTTTGTTTGATCTTCGTACTTAAATGGTTTGTATCTATTGGCTTATCTTGATACACTTATATACGTGTCTATACGTTGTACACCTAAACGATGAATCGCTTAATACACTCTACATTTTGTAAACTCCAGGAAATAGAAAAAAGATTTATCGAAAAATGCTCTAACAGTTTTGTGTTTCGTTTGAAGATAATCTTTGAATTTTTTCGAAATTTTTTATTGATAAATCAGCAAGATTTTTGGTCAGCCGTGAATCATGGTTTTGTAGCTATATATATATATACACAATACTGACTAAAAATGGTTATTTACTTATAATTAATTGATAAATATTATTTTTTAAAAATCTCTCTGTCACGCTATTCTACACTGAAAAAAAATTTCTAACATTGAGTAAATAAAATTTATTGCTTTAAGTTTATTTATGTTAAGCAAGTATATGTATGATACTAAATTTAAAAATAAGTTGCTTAAATTGAAATAATGATTTATTTATTTCAAGTTAACGTAATTAAAGTTAAGTAAAAATATATTTTATGATAAAAATTTATAAACGTTTTGTTACATTTATACATAATTACTTGAAATAAAAATACATACATTTATTTTCAATTTTTCTTATTTTGTTTGAAGTAAATATTTATTGAATTGCAATTAATTTTTTTGGATCTACGAAACTTTTTGCAGTGTATTTGTTTTGAATACTATCTGTAATTTTTTCAGATTTTTCTTACAATTAGGATTTAAAATATTTGGGATTTTCTAGATAATTCTCTGCAATTTAAGTGTCACGATCGAGGCATTTGAAAGAACAACTTTAATAAGTTTTCAAAGCGTAAAGTACTTATGTATACATTTTGATTATTCATCAATGAGTAATATTATTATTATGAGATGAATATTTTATTATATTAGCTATATATATTTAATTCAATACTATAATATAACTATGCATCATTTTAAATTATTAAATTTTATGTACAATGCAATTCAAAATCGATAGTATACGAGAACAAAAACATTGATTTATTGTTTTTAATAAAGAAACAATAAATTTTTTTTAATCCAATTAAAAAACATTTTGTATAGCTAATGCAAGTAAATCCAGTAAGTGAAAGTATATATTTATGTTAATAATATAACACAATGTACATTAAGTTGAATTAAATAGTTTAAAAGGTTAAAATTCATTTGCATTTATATTTATTTTATATAAAATAATGTAAAGGAAACTGCAGTACCGACGCAGTAAAAAAGTCGCTAGCTAAGTAGCTAGGCTGAGTACTGTGCGAGCCGAGCACTGAGCGGCAATAAGGCGAGGGCGCGAGCCAGAGTCACCCACACCTACAAGAAAAACCGAAGAGCGCGGCGGCGGTGGTGGTAGTGGTGGTGAGGCTGAGGAGTGAGGACAGACAACACAACGCATATGTATGACATCATCAAACGCCGTGTCCTCGGGCCACTCCAAAAACCACCATACCGAAACAGTGTGCGCGCGTGTGCGTTCGCGACAACATCGTGCCTCTCGCGTTCGTTCTCGTTGGCTCTTTGAGGATTTGGCCTCCCCCTCGGTGTCGTATATATGCAATATATATATGTATATGTATACACGGTATACCGCCGAGGACAATACGCTTTAACGCCGAGTAGGTATAAGATCGATCGCGAGGACGACCCGTTTGTGCTTTGGAAAACTGACCGTCTTGTATATTTTACAGATTATTAGCCTGCGTGGAAAAGCCGCGCGCGCGCGATCGATTTTTCTGACGCCCCTGTGCGTGAACGGACGCTGCGTCAAAACCGTGTATTATATGCCGAAAAAAGTACACATTGAAAAATTGGTGAAGGGGGAGTGATACCCCCTCGCAGCCGGTGGTTGAACACTTGTCATCATTGAACTGCTGCGTCGGTTGCAGCTGCGTCGTCTAACCTCCAAACATTGTACGCTTTCTCTTTGTACTCGACAAAGTTGTCTTACTTCTTTTTCTTCTTATTCTTCGTGCGTGGGAGAATCAAAATACCTTGATATTACTCCCACCATTTAAAAAAACTTACTACCGGGTGACGCATACGTCGAAGGATATATAGAATTTTTATACGCATCGTTCAGGAGAATTTTCACTGTGCTTCTGGACTAGAGAGGAAAACGGAGGTGGGGAGAGGTAGTTAACGTTGCATCCCAATGCCTTTAACGGTCAATTGTTGTCAATTGCTCTTAATTGTGACTAATTGCCAAAAGAAACTCGTCGACTATTGAGTTTGTTGACTCAAATGAGACTACTTTTAAGGGATCAGGAGCTGTAGCTGCTATTGTGGACTTGGAACAGGTGTCCAGTCGATGTGCAGACATCGCTGAGTCTAGTACACAAGGTTGCTGCTGCTTTGCTGAGACATATCATGAATGTGAGTGATGAGTACCTTACCTTTTGCTCGTTTTATTTATACCTATAAATGTAGCTAACTAAATATAGCACAAATGGGCAACATTAGGTGCTTAAAATAAACACAACACTCGGTTGTATAATAAATAGTTATTGAGAATTGTAATTTACCATACCATTTGATACTTTTTATTCTATCTATTATTTTAATGTATGAACAAGATTTAAAGGGTAGCATATACTATTCATGAAGATTAATTAATTTGTCATAACCTTTGCATAAAAACTGTTAAATAGTTAATTTATTATTATAAGATATAATTCTTCCTATAAATAGAATTATACAATATTTATAATGCAAAATTAATATGTTGCTTTTCAATCAATATGTGTAATTATAACTTCCATCTTCACATTACCTCCAAATTATTGTGTATAACAGATAGTAGTAGTCTGCTAAATCTGTTTTTAGATTCAGAAAGGAAAGTATATCTACATATTTGAAAGTTAGTGCAGTAATTTTAGCATCTTAGCTTAGAATTCACACGATGAGCATTAAGTATGCATCAAGTTGCTCTTTTATGACATACGTTACTAAGGAGTTTTCTCCATATTGCCAAAACTATTTTGAGAATTCTCTGCTCCATATTACCTCTGCATCATTGGCGAATAGTTGTGACTAGATTATATAACAGGCTGGATCATTGATCTCTGCAGACCCATTAGATCAAGAGTATGACATCTATGGAATGTAATTAAAAATACTTTTGTTCCTGCTTGACATTTACAAATTGCTTAGTAGCTTTAAAAGATTGTATACTTGCCTGACTCATTGACTTATTCAGCAGAGAACATGTGACGTGCTAATCTTAGAATATCGCCCTAGTCAGCAAAAAATGTTATTTTAGTCTGCATTTTTGAAAAATAATTCATACAAACAAATGTAAAAAATATAAACATTCAGAAAAATATGTTTTGTATATTTACCAATAATTGTGGTATATATTTTCTATCATTTGATCATGATGAGAATTACTTGTATTTAGTAATAATAAAAATTTAATATATCTATAACAAAATTATAGAGACTAAGTTTTCTTTTTTCATCATTAAGTAAAAAAATTAACATTTTGATGGCAGTATATAAAGAACTGTTTTATTAATAATATATTTACAAATTTCTTTTTTTTACATTTATTGGTGATTGTGGCATATTAGACATGATTAATTTACACTAGCTCAGTATGAAAAATTGCATATATTATTCAAAATAGGCAACTATAAGATAAATAAACTGCTTCACATTGATTGATGTTGAGTGCAATTGTGAATCTGCAAAGTTTCTTAATTCCTTTTTTGAAGATTATAAACAGTGTGGTAAAATATTTATTCTTTGACAACTTGACATTTGACGTGTCTTCGCTAGATAATGTTATCTTGATGATAACAAATTCACACATAATAGCTTGTTATTATTAAAAAAATTTTTAAATTGAAAATTAAAATTATTTGGTGTGTATTTAGAGATAATAAATATTGCATTTATGTGTTGGAAATTCCAAATATTTAACAGTTTCATAAACTAGCAATTACCTGAAAAACATTTAACATTACTACTTATTTAATATCAATGATTATACTGAGAAAAGTTCTTTTATGATAACATTTTAATAGCATCTAATGGTTGCTATTAACATTATTTTAAGCTTACAGAAGCATGAAATTAAATTATATGAAGTATTAAATCATTTAATTGTATAATAATTGTTTGTATTTTTATATCATACAAATATTTCATTTA
This sequence comes from Theocolax elegans, assembly GCA_026168455.1. NCBI lineage: Eukaryota > Metazoa > Arthropoda > Insecta > Hymenoptera > Cerocephalidae > Theocolax > Theocolax elegans. The sequence continues at coordinate 9,221,681 of CM047426.1, read as the reverse complement.
GAAATAACATTTTCTCAGTCTAATTATTTTTTGTATTACAAAATAAAAATGACTTTGTACTCTTTAGGATAATTTTGTATGTCATAATTTTTCAGGTAATCAAAGTGTCAGTGAGGTGGTGCCGCGAAGGTGGCTAACTCGCCTTCGGTTTATTGAGATGATTGAAAGTGTTTCACGTCGAGCGCTGAGTGGCTCCAGTGGGAGCTACCACGTTCGTGGTGCAGAACTGGCTCGAGATCGGAGACTGAAAACCCTGTCTGCCACTGTCGTCTTTTTAGATGATACGCAGCACACCTTTCAATTAGATGTAAATTTCATATACTTAATTCAATTCTGAAAGTAAGAGTTTAACTTTCTAGATAATCAATCATATTTAATATTTGTAGAAAAGGGCGAAAGGGCAAGCACTTTTGGATTTAGTATTTCAACATTTAGAACTGATAGAAAAAGATTATTTTGGTTTACAGTATGCAGAAAATGGTTCAGTATCAACATCATCCCCTAATCCAGATATCATGGTAAGTAAAAGTTTACAATACTGATTGTAATTTAAGAAATAAGATGAGTAAAATATTCTGATTATTCATTGCAGCGATGGCTAGATCCTTCAAAATTAGTTAAGAAACAAATAAGGAGTAAAGGTGGTCAATTCTTTTTTAGAGTAAAGTTTTATGTGTCTGATCCAAGCAAATTGCAAGAAGAATATACTAGGTATCAGTTTTATTTGCAAATAAGAAGAGATATTTTACAAGGGAAACTACAACTACCTCCAAGTACTGCTTGCCTTATTGCAAGTTATACTGTTCAATGTAAATATTTACACATACATATAGAAGATAAAAATTTGTATTTTATGAATTGTTTTCCTTCTAAACAATTTTATTTGTCATTCAGCGGAACTTGGTGATTATCATCCAGAAGAACATGGACCTGGTTACCTATCTCGTTTACAATTAATACCAGCACAAACTGAAGAGATGGAGAGAAAAATTTCTGAATTGCATAAGTTACACAAGTAATTATTCCTTTAACATAATATTGCATTTGTGGCTATTAATCCTGTATAATAACACTAATTGAATATTTTAGAGGTCAATTGCCAGCCGATGCTGAATTTAACTTTCTTGATCATGCCAAACGCCTGGATATGTATGGAGTAGAATTACATAAGGCAAGGGTATGCTTCTTTCTGTTGTTTTAGTCTTACATATTTATGTATGACTCATACTTATAGCTCACTTACATAAATTATATTCCTTTCCTCTCATTTTCTCTCAATGATAAATAAATGATACTTCTGTGTGATAAATAATGAAAATCAATTTATAATTAATTACTTAAATGTATCTTAACAGGATTCAGCAAATAAGGAAATTCAATTAGGAGTAACATCTATAGGATTAGTTGTCTTCCAAAATAACATACGAATCAATGTTTTCTCATGGTCAAAGATTGTAAAGATCTCATTTAAACGTAAACAGTTTTTTATACAGCTTAGAAGAGAACAGGTAATTATTATTTCTATTTATTATAAAAACACGTTGCCTTGATTTATGTAACATAATAGATTGTAAAAATATTATTTTTACTTTGCAGTCGGAGAATTATGATACACTACTAGGTTTCAATATGCAAACGTATCGTAGTTCAAAAAACTTGTGGAAATCGTGCGTTGAACATCATACTTTCTTTAGATTACACAGTCCTAAATTACGACCTCGTCGGTTTCCGCTGGCACTCAGCAGCAGATTCACGTACTCTGGTCGTACCGAATTCCAAACAGTCGAAGATGGTAAACATCGAGCACGAGTGGAAAGGACTTTCATTAGGTAATTTTTTTATTAAACATTTAATTTATTTGCATTAATGATTAGGATTCTTCAAAAAATTAAATAAATTTTTAGGTCACCAAGTAAAAAATTGATTCATGGAATCTTGCCTGTACCTATTTCGGATGAAAAAGGAAAAATATTACCTCCTGGTAGACCACCCAGATCTTACGATAATAAAGTTCAATCACTTGGCTCTCGCGAACCACGTCAAGCATGGGGTGAAGGAAATCAAAGTGATGAGTATGTTTGTTTTTTTCTATTTAATCTAATCTGTAATACAAAAAACAATAAATTGAGCGTATATTTAGTTTCATTTTTATACTATCACTTAATTATAATAAATAATAAAAATATACGAATAAATTCAAAGTAAATCGAAATTAATAATAATAACTGAATTAATTATTTCTTATAATTTAAATTTATTTTGCAGTGAGGGTGGCTTTCTTTCCATAAGAGAAGAAGTAACGGTAACACATACGCAAAACACTGGTGGAGCATTTTCGCCAATGCTGGGTTCTCGAGTGTTAAGTTATGTGGATGACGATACAACTCTTGAAAGAAATATTTATGATATACCCGATTATAGTGAACCGACTAGTTCTCCAGCTCCACAAGTATGTTTTTTAAATATTAATATGCATATTTTAAAACTTTACCTTAACTTTTTCTAAATATTATAGGTATTAGAAGAAGGATTAGTAACAATACGAATAACACCCGATGAACAGGGTCGGTTTGGATTTAATGTAAAAGGTGGGTTAGATCTTGACATGCCAATATTGGTGTCTCGTGTCGCACCTAATACACCTGCTGATCGGTGTTATCCAAAATTAAATGAAGGCGATCAAGTAGTTTATATAAATGGTATAGACGTGAACGGTATGTTGCACGAGCATGTTGTAAATTTAATTCGACAATCAAGAGATTCCGGTACTGGTGAACTCACGTTGACCGTGAGACCCAATGCTCTGTATAATGCTTTGGCAGGTACTGAGGAAAATTTGGAAGAGGAGCCGCCTTACAGGTAATATTTCATTTTTTCTCAAATGATTTTCTATTAATAATTGCATTTTTTTCATTTAGACATTTATTTAGTATTATTATTTCGCACATTATATGCTTTTATCTTAATTCAGTTTAAAGTCGACACATATAATCCAACAATGTATTATTTATGTATCGTAACATTCAATTCTTTATGATTAAAGCTACAATTTTCAGCTATAAGACTTGCTGTAATTTTTAAATCAATTAGTTATACTCAACCCTAAGGTTAATAACTCTTGATTTTTTGAAAAAATTGTTAGTATTAATATTTGCAACATATTATTTATATAAATATATCGCAATATACATATGTGTATTTAATAAAACATCAATGTACATATTTAATTATGTTTTGTGTTTGTTTTTGCAGGTATGTTCCAGATGTGCCACACACTGCAGTTGGTTCAGATGCACTTGCCCAATCAATGTTGTTACTTGCGGATGGACTAGCTAGCGGAGCTTTGATTGCTCAGTATGAACAACTTTATAGAAAAAATCCAGAACTCGCGTCCCTTGAGTCAAAGAAACCGGAAAATCAAAATAAAAATAGATATCGAGATATTTCTCCATGTACGATAATATATTTCTATCTACTATAAATTAAATATTTATATTTTTTTATTAAATTCGAAAGATGAAAATTAATTTCTAATATTGTTCTATTGTAGATGATGTAACTAGGGTAATTTTAATGAGTTGTTCGAACGGTGACTACATAAATGCTAATTATGTAAACATGGAAATCCCTGGTTCGGGAATTATAAATCGCTATATCGCAACCCAAGGTCCACTTTCTACTACTGTAGCAGATTTCTGGCAGATGGTACTAGAAGCTGGTAGCACCCTTGTCGTTATGTTAACAACACTTGTGGAACGGGGCCGGGCTAAATGCCACCAATATTGGCCAGGAGTAAAAGAAACTCTTACACTTCGAAATCTAACATTAACATGCACTTCCGAAACCGTTGAAGATACATTTGTCTTTCGGGAATTCTTGCTTACTGACACTAATGTAAGTTTTATAAAATTTAAAATAATGATTCCCTTAAGGACATTACGGATTCAGAAAATGGTCATTATTTTTTTTTACACTCAATAGAATGAATTTTTGAAAAAATCGCTTTAAGCATACTTTAAACATATGCCCAAGTTTTTTTTCAGATTTTTACATTGATAATTTAATTAGGATATTTGAGTTGACAATTAATTAACGACTATAAATTTTTTATTCTATTATTATTGAAAACATTTATTTTTTATTTGAAACAAAACGTCATACTGTCTCTTATGTTTTTAGCTATCCGTATGAACTTTTTAAGATTTTTATTAAATATTTTTAGATATAATTTTTGGGTTAAAAGGTGTAATTAGAAACGCAATCGTTTGTACGTTGTAACAAAAACATTAATTAACTATTTTTTAGACGGGAGAAGAGAGGGACATAACTCATATGCAGTATTGTGCCTGGCCGGATCAAGGAGTGCCGAGTGATTGGAGGCAGTTCACAACGTTTACCGAACGTGTGAGAGCCGCCCGCACGGGCATCGTTGAACCCGCCGTTGTCCACTGTTCAGCCGGTATCGGCCGTACAGGCGTGCTTGTTCTTATGGAAACCGCACTGTGTCTTATCGAGGCCAATCAGCCTGTCTATCCTCTAGATATTGTTCGTTCAATGAGGGATCAACGAGCGATGATGATACAAAATGCTGTAAGTAATAATTAAACTAATATTTTTGGCAATATTTTTACATGTTTTTTATATGTTCTATAAAAATAATTTTAAATTAATTATAAAGCAGTGTTATAAATAATAATTCATTTATTTGAATTTAAAATGCTTTATTTTATTTATAAGCATAATTTTACTTATATAATATAATATTTATTTATTAATTTATAATATATTTGGCCAATTAAAATATTATTAATTTTAATACTATTCTGATCTTTTAATAAAATTTTTATTTAACGTTTGCAGAGTCAATACAGATTCGTTTGTGAAGCAGTTCATAAAGCGTACACCGAGGGTATAGTCAAACCCCTTCCAGAATTCAGCAGATGAGATCAGGATTTTGAAGGTGATATCGCAACCTCATGTCACGCCACAAACATTAATTTTTTCCACGCAGCCTAGGAAAAACAGTAAACCTATCATTAGAAAGCAGCTCCTAAATTTTACACATACCGACAATAAACAATCATTGCGTCTCTTAGAATTATAGATATTTATTATAAAAGAAGATATTGTAGAATTTTTGAGATATTACGAATAGCCTTAGATATTTTGTCTTTATGAGTGATACGTGATCAAGTATTTAGAGGAAAAACAGACATAGGATCCTATATATGATTAATTCCCTATTTTTATGACGAAGAATTATGAAAAAAAAATTAACTCCGAATTCTTATCACTCATTGATCGCCGTGATATATGTAGAGTATCTAATCAAACGTATGGATTAGAAATATTTAACGTATAGTAGATTATAATCAAATGCTCTAGAACCATATAAGTAAAAGAAAACAAATTATATAGTGTAGAGCCAATACAAGAGTGATACGTCTTGCGATATTTTTATCCATAGATGAGGAGTACTAGGGTGTTTGACCAGATCTCTTGGCTGTAAGTGTGTCATATTTATACGTACGAAGTGAAATGAAATATGTATATATTAATAAAAAAAGTAATTTGAAAAAGTAGGCGAATATTGCCAAGTTTGAACAAATGGTATTTTCATATAAATTTATCCGAGAAGCGAGTTGAATTACATGCCAACTGTCAATTTCAAATGTCATTCTGTATTCAGGTGTGCAAAAAAATAGTAAATGCTCCTGGCAGTTGATGTCAAATATTATTATATTGTAACCTTTTGAAGCGTGATTCGCAAATAGCATTTATTAGTTAATTATTGGTTTTTAATTACATTGACAACGTTCAGAAAGTAATATTACTAGAAACAAATTTGTAATTAGGCAACGTGGGAACTCGATATATTTGAAAATACAAACAGTAGGGAACTTACATTTAGTTTTGTATTTTAATTTATTATTTTAAAATATTCATGTATGTTTACAAATTATAGAAGCAGTCTTATTTTGTAGACAATTTTATTTATTTACGGCATAAAAAAAAATAATACACGTATAACGAAACAAGAAATCCACAATATGCAAGTTCCTTATTGTTATTATGTTTATTTCTAATTAATAATTTTATAAAAATGATTATTATGATTGAATTATATAGTTATATGACGAAAGCCAATCTATTGAAAAATCACTAATTGCTTGAAAATGTTAGTAACTTTTACAAGACCGGAATATTAATGTATTCATTTAAATGAAAGTAAATTCTTCACGTGTGTAACACATATGTAAACATAACCCGCATGTTCATATAATAATTGTACATAGAGCATGATCATTTAAAACTTTTAAATACTTTGAAGTAATATTAGAAAAGTTTGAAAGAAAAATTTTATTTATTGTAACAAGACTGAACCATCATTGTAATTAATTTTTAGCCGTGAGCAACTTATCTAGAACGTACTCATCATAAAATATAAATTTTGGGTAATATTTAAGCTTTTAGATCTCAATATCCGGTCCTGTTAAGAAATTGTAATTTTTAATTGTTATGAAAAATATATTACAAAAAATAAACCTACTTTTTATAGAATTGACTGTATTTTATGGCATTTCCAAGTCATTTTTATAAAATAATTAATTCTCTAGAAATTGTTACAACTACACACATGTATATGACTGTAAACCTAGTAGAGAAAATAATGTTCTTTGTTTTAAAAGAAACAGTTTTTATTGTCATGAAATTGCGAGTGTTGAGAAGAAAGGCCCGACGAACAGTGCCTTGCGAAGCCGCGCATTAAAAACGAATATTAAAAAATAGTCCCAAGAGAACCGTCGCTTCTACTTCATGATATGTATAGTTCGGCCAAATGAAGATAACGTAAAAACAAAAAAAAACCATTTACCTGTATATTTTTGTAATGTTATTGACTATAAGCCACATTGCTTGATTCAATTTTGATTTATGTGTGTTTATAGTAAAAACTGCACTTACAGTATGTCCGGTAGCTACTTATTTGCCATAAAGTTGTTAAAAAACAGATAAATGATTATACTCAGTTGAGCGACACGCAGTATTTCGTTATTATATATAGGTATATGCGAATGAAAGGCGAAAAGTACAAAGGACCGTCGAACGCCTTGTGAAATTATTATTATTATTCAAAAGGCGTTGATTTTTCTTTTTTTTTCGTGCTTTGGTGCTGAGGCCGTTTTTATTATCGTACAATATAGATATTCGAGCTATGCCATTTATTGCGAAGTAAAATAAGTGATTAAAAAAAGAGAAAGAAAAAGAAAGAGAGAGAGAAAACATGATCGATTAGAACATGAAAATAATTAAATAAAAAGAAGTAATAAATACAGTCGGTAGCTGTCTAGTCTCGTTAAAAAAATTTGTACTTTTGAATTATTAAATAAATACATTTTTTTAAATAAAATAAGGAGTTCTCATTATAATGTACATGTATACCTTCTTTAATGATTTTTAGGCGATTTTTTCTAAATTTTTAATATTTTGTTATTAGTTTTCATTATTATAAATTGATATTACAAAAGTAATACTTTCACATTATACTAATTCGAAACGTTTACACTCAAACACGTATATATATAATTACTTATCTATCTCTATCATTGATTTATTAATAGAAAATTTTTTAAGTTACTTTCATTTTTATAGAGTCACTTCTTAAAGAATTTAGCGCGATCTTTTTTAAATCAAAATAGTAAGCTACTTTGTAATATGATCTTTAGCATAATTAAGTAGAAACGCTTGTTTGGTCGATAGTTCATTTCGAATTTGTGAATACGTTATTTCCGACATAGGTATAGGTACAATCGAAGATCTTTACCTTTGTGTAACCGAGTTTTTTTTTCATTTTAAGCACGAGTAGAAGCATACGGTAAAAGTGAAATGAACATATAGGAATATATTTTATTTGTCTCTAGTCAACAATGTAGAAGTGCTTAAATTTCTTACAAGGTAGAACTCTAAATTTGCTTTTCCATTTTTTTTTATTTTTCTTTATTTTACACGCAATATTATATTTATAAATGACTAATAAAATTTAATTCTGCATATATAACAGCAATACTTCGAATATGATAAAAGTATTAAAGAAAACAACAAATTAAACATTAAAGAATAACAAAAAAGATTATAGCTGTTAAAAAGTACCTACTATCGATCGTCGGATGACAGTAAAATAATTATTACAAGATGCGAAAGAGCAATGAATCCCATAATGCAATAACTACGTGTGTGATCAGTAAGTATAATTTTACGATTAAGTAAACATAATTTCTTTTAATATTGCAATAAAAAATATACAATAAATGAACCATACAGCTTCACAAACAGTATTTTTAGAAAATCATTTCAATGGGTTCGATAAACGTAAAATTGTATGATCTTATACGAGTTAATAATGAAAAGATTTTTTACATTCGTACATTCATAAAACGTGCTTGAATGAAATTTAATGAATTTAAAGTAAATAAATTCAATACAAATGATAACCTCTGTTTTACTTATATTCGCATACAATTAACATCCGAAATTATAAAAAAAAATTGATCATCATTTGTGGATAAAAAAAAGTACTTATATTCGACACTTTCTACTGTTGAAACAAGAACAAATTGTTGAAGAGTATCGGTCTAGTATTGTTTGTAACAAAATGATTACGAAGATGTGTTAGCTTTTTTCGCGCAGAGGTAAACATTACGCGACTTTCGAAGGGAAAAGTGATGCGCACTATGGATAAACCGAACCGAGTCTACCACTTTAACCGGTCTCCACCAAATCTCGTGGTAAGGTATAAAAGCCACCTCCGCTACGATCTCGCGTCTAGTTGCCTTCGTACCGACCATCAATAGTACTTCACAACGTGAGTAACTCTTTACTTTTTCGTTTCTTTGGCTTATTTCATAATTCAAACTATTTATTTTTTAATAATGGGCACTACGTTGAGCAATATAATTTAACTCTTTTTCAATATTAATTGATTAATTTATTATTTTGTTATTACTACACAGATGTGCTACTTAAAACCAAGTGGAAGTTTTGTTTTATTTTAATTTTTAATTTTTATAACATATCTATCGAAACTTCTCTCATATAATATTTTATTTTAATATTATAGTATTATTATGCACACAAAATGTAGAAAAACGTTTATAATCTTGCTAAAAACCCAATGATAAATTCTTTCTATAAAAACATCAATAATTATTTTTTAAAAAAAATAAATAAAATTCTTGATAAATATTTTGCGTGTAAGTTTAACTATTACGTAAATCGATAATTTGATGATACATTCGATGAGTAATTTACAATAATCATTTCCAAGTAGGTATGGAATTCAAATAAATAAGAAAAATAATAATCAATGTTAATTAAATTAAAAATATAAAATATCTTTTCCACTATTCATTAAATATTAAAATGTTTAAACTTTCTTGAATTCCGAAATAATAACTTCCGGTAAAAATAAAGGTTTTAGTTAAGAATCTTCTGAAAATATGTCCTTAACGACTATAAATAAATTTATATAATTAGAAGCAAGGTAATGAAAGATGATAATTTATATTGTTATCATGTTTCTTATAAGTAGAGGTCTCGAGGAAAGGGAAACCGCATCTCCGCGGATTCTTCCTAGGTCGATCGATCGACAAGAAGGAAAGTTCGCCGAAGACTCGTGAGAAACTTTCAGCGATCTTACCCGTCTCTTTTCTTTTCACGAGGAGTAACGGGGAATTTCGTCGCAGGGTCAATCGCCTTTTTAGCTTGTCCCGTCCTCCTTTTGCTTATACATGTTTTCATTTTGCTTTTTCCTCATGAATGTTTAGTGGGTCATTGCGCGGGAGAAATTTATTTTTATTTTCGGTGATAGTCTTTTTGTTTGATGACGCCTGTAGCATATTAGAATTCGTATATATTTGAATTTGATGAGATTGAGCGATCTATGATTATTCTCACAATGTATAAATTATTTGCTCAAACCAATGGAAAACTTCTAGAAAACATTACATAAGCTAATTCTGTTTAATTAATTATTATTTATAATGATAATAAATTATAAATTTGACATCATTTAAATAGTAATTATTATTCAGACTTAAAATTGAGGTTTTATCCATAGAATAATTAAATATTTAAAATACTTAAAAAATAATCCTAAAATTTCTTCAATCACAGACCAAAAAGCGAACATAATTGAATCTTAATTAAACGTTGTATTGTATACACGCGTATTATAATTCTTATACAGAAATTATTAACTCGAATACGTTACAAAAAACTCACCATTGTTCAAAGTAATTTTCGATGATCCTATATATATGTAACACATTGCTCAATTCTTAAATAAAAATTGAGAGTTAAACAATTGAAATTACAAATGTAGATGTTTCGCAGTCGATTATTAGCCCGAGCTTACTTACAATTACTTGTCAGATCTATTATGTGTAGGTATATATATACACATAGTTGCACAACATCGTCAAAACCGGCCCGCAGCGATACAGACTTGCAGGAAGCGAAAGGTGCCTATGTACCAAAGACAAATAGAAAAAGAATAAAAGATATATACGCGCGTTTTCACTCGAACATACATACAAACGAAATTAACGATATGCAATACTTATATGGATCTATTATGATCTTCGGGAGGATTTCGCAAACCCTCGAATACGGAATGTAAATAATTGCATGTGAAATAAAAATTGAAACTTTTTTTTTTATTTTTTGCGCAGACGTATAGACCCTATATACTTTTATTTTAGATATGTTTTAGATAGTATGTTAGATGTAATTTATAATTGTACCACGTACATATCTCTAATAACTTTACTGTTGTTGATAAAAACGTATTATCATTAAAACATGATGTACTTAAACGTTTTGATATTCGAAAAATACTACTTATTTCTTAACGGCTATTCGTAATTAAATACTTGAAATTAAAAAATTAATTGATTGTTTTTATAATTTTACAGAAAAATGAAAGCTGTCACATTCGCCCTTCTCGGCCTAATCGCGATCGTTTCGGCGTATCCTCAAAAAGATGGTCAACTTTTTAGCAACGAAGCTATCAAGCAAGCTCAACAGACGTATCTAATTCCTAAAGACGCTCAAATTCAAAATGTGCAGGAAGGCATTGAACTTGCTGCGTATGAATCGATACCCGGAAATCAAAGGATCAATCTCTTTGAAATTTTAGGTGATCATGTACCTGCTGAGGTTGTCAATAATCTTCAGGGTCAAATCGATCAAATTGGAAGAAACTAAACTTATTTTTTAACTTTCTTTTTTACGATGCTGTGCAAAGATTATTTATGACGAATGAGCGATGACGGTTCTTTTTTTATATGTAGATTATTTTTTCAATTTATATGAATAAAAGTATTTTTATTTTTAATAAGATTTTGCTGTTTATTTATTACACATGTGGATATTCTTTATTAGATTCTCTCTCTCTTTCTATTTAATACATTAATTATGTTAATTTAGTAATATTAACATATAAATCATTGGAATTCAAAATAATCATTTGTAGCGAGGTAATTAATCAAAATGTGATACACAAAAGCATGAAATATTTATAATAAATTTTAAATGTGTTTAATTCGAATTTCTATAGCTTGTTTAGTAGTTTAGTCTTTTCATAAATAGTTGAGCTTTTTTTATTTAATTAACGAATCCAATTTTCTGTTTTTAAATATTTCACACTTCTCAGACTAAGTAACTTTTAGAAGAAATAAAGGATCAAATGAAACGTGTTGATTCTACCAAACGGATCCTATGAAGATTAATCTCTTTTGCCGAAGAAAAACTTTTCTTAATTAAGCATGCCACTAGTGACACCATTGGGAGAAAGTGTCGACGTGCTTCTTGCAGACGTGCACTTTCACTTTTCATAGGTCCCAATACTATCATTAAGCAACTCTTTTTCACCGCACATTCTAAATTGCGTATTGGTCATTGTTTATTTAACCAAAATATATGGTGCAGCTAATTTGTTTAATAGTTAATTTGCAATAAAATGTTATAAAATAAACATGCTTACAGAAATTAAATGGTAAAATTGAAAATTTTCATTTGATGAGAATAACAAAAAATAGTAACAATTAAATGTTCGTAAGATATTACGTTGTTTTTAGATAAAACGTTTATTATTTAATATAAAAGTGATAATTCATATATTGTTTCGAATCTGTGTACAAAAAAAGTTATCCAAGCAGACATAAGTGCTCAATCGTACAATTTATATCGGAAAAATTATGTTAGATGAATTTAAATTGATAAAAGACAAAAGTACATGTGGGTTAGATCCAGCTAATAACACACGATTTTAAATGTCCATTTCTTGAGGTTTACTTTGTGTTCACTACAACAAAATCGCATCACTTCAAGTCTTTAATGATATTTGTACCTTTAGTATATATCAGAATGAACTTACACTAATCATATTATTTATTCTGTACACTACAAATTTTCTTTAGTAGAAAAATTTTTTGTGGTTTAAAATATAATTGTGATTACAGACACTTTTACAAAATTATTAACTTAAATTATAACATATTACCTCGGGTTGAAATAATTATATTTCCCTTTATTCATTCTTATTTATACTATTTTTAGACGAAGCTTATAAAAATATTGTGAATTATAACGAATACTTTATCGAATGAATGTAACAAAAAAGTTTATAATTTTTTCACTTAGATTTACAACCATCAAGGTATTCATTCATCTTACATTTATCGGGAACGTTTCATTTTTTTCACCAAATTCATGTTGTACACTGTGGCAGAGAAAAACTAGTCACATAATTTTTAAATGTAACTTATAAGATGCAAGTCTCCATAATCGTTTATTTCCTAAAAAATAATAGCAATTAAAATGTTACTACATACTAATTTGTTTTACAGGTTACATATCGAAATATAATTTTACCTCGATTTTTTAGGGCTCTTGTGCTTGTCGAAACTATCATCTCGTGAACGTTTCTTGCTGCTAGATGTACGATGCGAAGAAGATGATTTACTTTTATCATGTCTACTGCTACTGCTGCTGCTGTGCTTATCGCGTCTATCGTGCTTATCACTTTTCTTCGGACTAAAAAGTAATAAATTATATTATAATTGATATTCTAAATTTTTGTTAAAGGTTTTTATCACCTGTGATGTTTGGATGATTTGGAAGGAGATGACACTTTCTTGTGTGATCCCCCGCTCTTGGATCGATCCGATCTTTAATTTTTATAATTTAAATTACATACTTTCAGTATCAGAGGCAATTATTATACAACAATGACACTTTCAGTAATAACTAATTTATAACAAACTTAACATACCTGTGTTTATCTGAACTTCTATGTTTGTCCTTGCTACTACTCGATGAATGCTTACTTTTGGAATCCGATGAACTTTTATGTTTCGAATTGTGCCTAATAGAAAGTTTATAACATTAATGTTCATTATTATATTTAGTGTATTTAATATTTTTATTACTATATAAATTTTAAATAAGTCTTTTGTATGTACCTATCTTTTGAAGAAGAATGTTTGCTTCCTTTTTTGCCTTTGTGATAATCGTCTTGAAAACCATCACCTCTTTCCTTATCCTCTTCAGCTGCTTCTCTTTCAAGATCTGACCAATCTTTGCCAGACTCTTCCGAGCTACCTAATTCTTCCTCTGTCATATATAATAAATAATATATATTTCAGAATTTTTAATATAATTTTAAGTAAATATATAATTCGTTAAATCGTACCGTCACTATCGTCATCTTCGGATGCTTCTGAATATTCAGAATCATCCTCAGATTCTTCTTCATCTCCAGAATCAGATGGCTGTTATTTAAATTCAAAATCAGTATATATTAAAACTTCCATAAAATTACTTTTTTAATAAGAAAAAAATAACTGTGTGTTATTACCTCATAAGCATCATCTTCTTCTTCATCCTCATCATCAACTTCTTCATTTTCGGCATCACTTTCAGGATCTAAGAAAGTCCAACCACCACTTTCAAAAAATCCTTCTGGGTCGTCAGTAATGGTTTTCATAATTTTTGTCCAATTTAAAGATTGAACGCCCTCTGAATATCTGATGTCGCAAGAACTAAGTAAGAAGTAAATAAATATTATTATTAATGTAAGATGTTAAACATAGTAATTTAACAGTATCTTTACATACTTTAACCATTCTTTAACATGATCCAGCATGTTCATAGGAATAGCATTAACCATCGCTACTTTTCTGTGATAATCTTTAAAAACAAAGATCATATCAAAGTTCTTTAAGTGGAATTGTACTCTTTCAAAGTGCACTAATTCAACATCTTCCAAAGTAATAACAAACGGTGGCTAAGAAATTTTGAGACATTTAGTTAAAAAATGAAAAAACAGAATAATTATAACATTATTAAAAATCATACCCATTCAGTAAGATTGACAAGGCAACCACTGGTTGGTTGTAGAAGCACGGTACTTCTGAAAGGTGCTCCAGGAAAACCAAGTTCTCTGAATGGTGTATCGAATTCAATTTCTTGCTTAGTCATAGCTTCGACTTTTTCACAGAAACTCTTGAATGCTGTTTTTAATTTGTGCCTGAGCTCCCTTTCAGATTGTTCTGCAGCTAAGTCATCACGATCGTGCATGTGCTGGTGTTTTCCTAAATCCGTTGTAATTTCTCCGACCTCGGTATAAAATTGTACGTCCACGTGTTTTTTCTTGCCAAACATAATGGCGTGCTAATAGAAAAAAACATATAATTAGTTGTGTCCCGCCGAAAAATCTTCATCAAAATGTGCAAAAACTATTTTTTACCTTCAAATGGAAATGGAGTAAAATAATCATTTCTCCATCGCACGGTTGGAAGAAAGCATTTTTAATATTATTATACAAAATGTCAACTTTATCACCTCTAACAGAAGTATAACGGAATCCATTTGTATGTGCTTCTAATCCACCAGTCATACGTTTGCTAACTATATTTGGTCGAATGTATAAGTCCTTCAGTCTTGGATTACCTTTATTTTGTGACAATACTAAAGTGTCTTGTTTTACAAGATCTTCTTTTTCTCGTTCTTCAGCTTCCCTATTTTTAAATTTCTTTTGTACTTCCTTGATCAATCGAAAAGCAGTATTAAGATTCGATGAGGGTGCAGAGATTTCACCAGGTTCCTTAGTATTTGTGCTGCGATAAGTCCTATAAATGTGAATAATTAATTTAGATTGCTCAAATATTTTTTTAAATTGAGACTTATTTAGTTTAATTAACTAACACTTCTTTCACGAAAGTAGCATCGGGTTGTGGATAAACTCCACCTTCGTTTCGACCCATAGTTGCACCGGGATGAAAGAAATTTATCCTAAGGTAAGTATAATCGCCTTCGACGGATTGTGAAATATTTTTAATTGTAGATATATGAAATGGTACTGGTACTCCATAAATCGGTAGAATCACAGTTTCATATTTTTTATCTGTCAAAAAGTTTATATTAGTATATCATATCCAGTACTATCTATAACTGTAAATCAAATGTAAGAACAAACATAACATACCAACAAACAACTTAAGATCTTTAACCTCTGGATCATGAGGCATACTACTGAGACTTTTATAAGAAACAGTTGATTTTCGTATTTTCTCTTGTTCTTTTCCACTAGATTGTTGAGCTAAGCGTGCTTTAGCGATTTCATTTAATTGTTGTGCTAATTCTTTTTGATGTTGTTTTCTTTTTTCTTCTGAACTATGTTCAGTTCTAAGCTTTGATTCAATAACTGCTGTTCTTTTACCTCTTCCAAGAATTTCAGGTTTTGGTTCGTTTTCTTTGCCACTATCTTCTTCTTCTTCTTCATCATCTTTTAGGAAAATTCCAACGTTCTTAATTTTCTTTTTAGATGGCGTGATTACAGAAGCTGGTTGTCCCTAAATTATAAATTGTAATTGTCATAATAAAGCATTAGATAATGTAATTATAACTATAATTAGATTAATAATACATTTAACTATAATTCATTTACCTCATTGACAAGAACTGTATCTCCTATAAATAGAGCATACGTTTTTGCTTCTTTATCAGTAGCTTCAGAATTTGTTAGATTTGATAAACCAACATTAACATTAAAAACCATTCCTTTTTTGGCGGTTGCAGTAGTTTTTGGTCCCAACAACAATGAACTTTCTCTAAACTCAATACCCATGGCAAAACCGAAAGTTTTTGTAAGATGATCCACCATTTTCGGTTTTTCATCTTTTACAAATTTTAAAGCAGTTTCATAAACTTCATTTAATTTTGTTCCTGCTGTTAATTTTTTTAAAATTTCCTCTTCAATTTGAAGTAAGAAATTATAATTTTCCTAAAAATAAATGAATATTTTTCATATTTTATATGTAATAAATCTAATTTTTTAACAAGTAAATATGAAAAAAATCTGTACTATAAATTGTTACCTCAATTGCTTTAGTTGGATTAACTAATAATGTCCTAACAATGTTAGAACAATATCCCTTGTAACGAGCTCCCAAAGAGCAAATGATAACACCAAAATGAAGTGTGTTGTTGTCGCTTACAGCACTGAACTTTAAAGAATAATTACCACCACTTTGGATAATAGCAGGATAACACATATCCACTTGTGAAGTATCTACTCCAGACACATATTTCTTATCTGTTACAGCAGCATCAACTCCATCAGCTAATTTTGAATGTTTCACTTTCTACAACACAGTAAATTTTAATGATGTAAAAAAATTGGAACAAAGTAAGTATTAAAGTCTATAAATATTATACCTTATCATTATCAATAATCTCCAAGATTTGATCTTTAAGGTATTTAGTAAAAACATCAACTGACACTAAACAAGCTTTCTTAACAGTTAAAATTTCACTTTCTTCTTTTGGACACATTATGTAGCCTACTGAAGCACTAACATCAACCTAATTCAAATATAAAAATTTAATAAAATTTTATACAATGAATTGCACAAGATAGAAGTAATAACAATAGTATCAACTTACAGATTCAAAACTTTCTTTCTTTATAGCTGCTTTCCATAATTCTACAAAAGCTGATTTATAGTTGTCTTTGGCAAATACTCCTGTAGTTTTACCTTTTTTACTTTTCTTAATAACATCCATAAGTTTTGAAAAATTGGTCTTATCCTCGTCAGCCTTAAAAATATTTAATCATTTTACTTCAATGTTTTAGAAAGAAGTTATAATTTAATAATTTACATTAATCTATATTGTTATACAAATAGTATTTACTCACTCTATCTCTAATATAAAGTTTTACAGGAGGAACACCAGTATCCTCTGTCTTGGCATCCTCTAATTTACGAAGAAATTCTATTTTTTTCTTACTAGCAAGAAAGTTAATAGAATCTTCAGCTAAGATCATGACAGTATCAGGAATTTCATAATTAATGAGCCATGTCTGAAATAAAATATTATTTAAATATGGCATTTGTACTTCATCAATTCAATATAACTTACAATACATCATTCAATATAACTTCATTATAGACAAGCATATATGTAGAACTATATAGAACTATATAGAACTATAGCACAGTAGAACAATGTAAATATTTAAGTATTTTCCACACATAACTTACTACTTTGTTTTTTTTTAGACAAAATCAGTGCTAAAATCATTGAAATTAAAATTTTAAACAGAATGGAATTATAAAAATATAATAAACTAAATTATATTAGACAATGAATGCAATGTGTTTTTAAACAAAGTTAGACTTATTGCAAGATTTTAATTGATGTAAATAAAAGTACATATAGTGCAATATATGGAAAATTTATAAAGTCTCAAATATATAAACTATTAGTAATTAAGTAATGCATTGAAAATTCATTAAAATGATAGGCTTAACGAATTATAATAAAAATATATACAACTAATTGTCAATACACAAACATTACCTGAAGAGCAGTCGATTTGCTATAAACGACATCCTCGTCGTCTCCAACAACCGAAACAAGGCAATCAATTTTACTGAAACTATCATCACTACCAGCCTTCCCGTCCTACGAGAAAATAAAATATAACGCATATATAGAAAAATGCGGTTAGGAAACGCCGCTGTGTAGTCGAGGCACGCGAATTATATCTTACCTTCCAAGCGGTATAAAGTCGCTTTATACGTCGAAAAAACGTATCCTTGTCGAGCGAAACGTTAGCCATGGCTGATTAAGCTCACTGGCTTAGTTTCGCTTTGGTAATAATGAGAATCGTCCTGAAATTACGCGTCCGAAGATTACGCGACAACGCGACCAAGAGGTTGGATTCTCGCAACCGCGAGCTGCCGCGAGCAAGCTAAAAGAACGTACAAGCATACAACACCAATGTAGGTTTTCGCTCGTTTTTATTGTCCCTCTAGCGAATTTATCATGAAAGCTTCATCAAACGCGGGTTTTCGAACGGTAAACCGGCAAATGTTATGATTGGTCGAGAGGAGTTAAGATCTTCATGTTGGCGGGAAATAACCTAGTAAGTAACTTAACGTCTATATTACAAATCTTATAAAAGTTCTTATTTATAATTCTCGTATAAGCATAAATTTAAAACATTAATTTCAACTGTATTTGGTAAAATAATATATTTAAACACAAATGTGACAATAATAATTAATTATTTTAATAAAAAATAACAACTTTGTTAAATTTAAACTATCATTAAAATATGTATATCTAAACTATCCAGATTAATGTAAAAAAAGATTTTTTATTTTTAAATTAATTTTTTTTTTTTTTTTATTATTTTAACGTCGCTCTTTTTATGCTCCCAAACCGGTGCTAATCAGCAATAAATTAATTAATAAATTAATTTTTATTAATCATACATTATATTTATTTAATTCTTTTTACAATTATGTACAATTAAGTTGCTTTGCAAATTCTAAAGCAAAAGGCATTAAATTAAAAACATGAATTGCATGAACTTTAACAAATTTATTATAGATGTTATGATGTATATCTTTTTTATTTACAAAGTGAACATATCAGTCGTTTTATGTATATTACAGATACACATATTAATTAATGCCTTAAACTTTAATTTCAATAGATTTACTTCAATAAAAAATTGTTACAATAACAGTTTTTAAATTTTATTATAATATAATAATTCTATTGGTAGACAATAGTTGCATTTGAAGACTGTAAAAGTTTCTCACCACTATACATAATTCAATAAGTATATTATAATTATTTATATATGTATACATATATGTATATATATATATATATATATATATATTATTCTCTAATAAATCAATTTTAAATTTTGACTGCAATGAATTAACATCAACGTATGTTCCTATTTTATAGGAAAGAATTCAATTATAATTTATACATAAATTACAGTTAAATTAAGGTCTCATAAAAATTATATATGTATAAATTACTAACAATGTAAATTATTCATATAAACTTATAGTTGCCTACGACTCATTTTTATACAAAAATATAGCATCTAGGTAGTTATAACAAGAAAATACACTTCTTTACTTTAGTGGCAAGATTTTTTTTAACAATAATTTAATAATAATTTAATATGTCTCGGTATCCTCGCAAGCTTCAGTATCATGACCAAATACTGCAATTGAAAAAAATATTTACTTTAAAATGTGAAACAATTTGGTACAAAAAAATTTAGTATTTAAAAATTAAATTTACCTTCACAATTTTCGCAATACGGCCTTTGTACAGGTACTTTCTTCTCTGTTTTTATTGGTTTTGGAGGTTCAGCATCTTGAGCCTGTAGAGGGCAATCCTCTGTTTCATGTAAATCGAATTGATCACAAATATCACAGAACATTCTAGGAGGTTGCATTTTCTTTTCAATAAGATTACTACAAATATAATAGGTTATGATTATGAAATATATATATTTTTGAAACAATAAATTATTTTATATATCTTTATATTTACAGATTATAATCATCTGCTTCCTGAGATGGAATACCCATTTCCAAAACTTGTATTTTACAAGACATTGCTTCATTTTTACGCTGCATATCAACTATTACTGAATTTAAAAATTCAATTTGACTCTTAGCTAATTCATATTCCTCTTTAAAGTTATCAGACTCAGATACTGAGTCATTTTTAATAGATTTTGCATTTTCTTCAGTCTTTCGGTTAACAGCTTTATGATTTGATATATCATTCTGAAAAATATTAATCACCCAATTTAACATAACATATGTAAACTATACTTATAAATAAAAGAAAAACATTATTTTTACATTTGTGTTATTCTTTATATTTTCATTTGCAATATTTAGCATTGCAACTGCTTCATTATATTTCGTTTGTAATTGCTTATTTTCTTTCTCCCTAAAAAAATTAAAAAATATATAATTTTAGTATTTGTTGTATTAGATTTAGATGTTGTATGATACATACATGCATTTTTGAGTTTCCTCTAATTGCAAAGATTTTTCATTGGCATAATTAATTTGATCAATGAAATTTTCCATTCTTTCTTCTCTTTCTTTAATATTATTTTGAAGATCAATTATAGTAATATCTTTCAACTTAATATCATCTTTATATTTTGTTATCAAATCACTTTCGTCTTTTTGTTTTTCTTCATAAATATTAATTATTTTCTTTGCAGCATCTTCAGCATTTTTCAAATCGATAATTGTTTTATCTTTCACTAATAAATCTTGTTCATACTTTTTAATTAACTCCTCAGAATTTTTCTGTTTATCTTTTAACTCCAATTCTGTTTTCTGTTTAATATCAATCATATTCGTAAGTTCAGCAATAGCAGTATCTTTTAATATTACTTGTTCCTCATGGTTCTTTCTAAGTTCATCAATTTGCTTTTGCTTCTCAATAGTATCATTTTTAACTTTATCTTTATTAGAATTGTTAATTTCATTAATTGTAGTTTCTAATTCATTTATACATTTCGTTTTAGTCTCTATATCTCCCTGCAAACTGCAAATATTTGTTTTCAAATTTTCTACAGTTTTAGTAAGGGTCGTTATTTCATTGATTTTAGCTGCAACTTCGTTTTCTTTATTTTTTATTGTTTCGTGTAGCGATTCAAGATTTTGTTTTGTTAAAATACTGTTTTCTTTTTCTGAATCTAAATTGCTTTTTAGTTCCTGTATTGCCTTCTCATTGTTCATAATTGTAGCTTCCAATATTTCGCATTTTTTAGTTTTTTCTTCTATTTCTTTATTTAATTCAACTTTGTATTTTTCAAATTCTTTTAACGTTGCATCTAAAGTACTTTTTAAATTTGATACTTCTATTACTCTCTCACTTTCTAAATTAGAAGTGGATGACTTGAGAAGTGACAATTCTGCAGTAGCTTTATTAAATTTATCGTTGATTTCTGCTAAATCTTTTACGACATCTTCTTTTTCTTGTTTCAATTTTTCTAAATTACTTGTAGCATCTTGAATTTCCAAATTTTTACTATTAATTAAAGTTTCCAATTCACTAACTTGCTGATTTTTGGCATCTAAACTTTGTTCAAGTTTCTTGATGGATAGATCAAATGTATGCTTATTACTTACTAATTCATTATTTAATTTTTCTACATTATCACTATTTACATTTAAAGTAATTTTATGTTCCTCATTTAAATCACTAAGCTCTTTTTCAAGTTGTGTTTTTGTTTCTTGCAAGGTTTTGACATTATTTAAAACATCACTAATTTCCGTAGAAAGTTTATTTACTTGTTCATCCAGTACTTTATTTTTATTTATCAATTCCTTTTGAGTTTCTTCATTTTCAATAATTTTTTCTGAAAGTGTTTTATTTTTTTCTTTCTCTGTTGCCATTTGTGTTTTAACTTCATCATTTTCCAAACGTAGTTGATCTACTAATAAATTAACTCTATTTAAGTCTTGTTCAGTATTATTTATTTTCATTTCTGCAGATGTCAGTTGTTTTTGAAGTTCGAATTCTTTATCATGTGCTTCATCTAACTCCTTTTCTCTTTGTCGTAAATTTTCGGTGTATTGTACAAGCTTATCTGACGAGTCGACTGACGTACTTACAACATTTGTAATTTCTGTTTCCTGTAAAAATAATGACAAATGATTAAGTTACGTAAATAAAATATTTTATTAACTAAAATCTCACCAGTTTCTCTTTCTGCTCGACAAGTTGGCTTATTTTTTCTTCTGCTCTCGAAAATTTATCATTTAATTCGTTTAAATTTGTTTCGTACATTCGTAATTCACTTTCTAAATTCGTTTTCGTTTCTTCTGATAATTTTAAAGCATCTCGCAACTCTGAATTTAATGTAAAATTATTGCAATTTGTAAAAATAAAACGTTAACTTACAATATTCTTTACGTACCTGAATTTTTTTCCGAAAGATTCTTAATTTCTTCATCTTTATTAGCTATAATAGATTTCAAATCTGTCAACTCCTTTTCAAGTAAATCTAATCTAGTAGATTTTCGAGAAACATCAGAATTTATATCTTGAATACATTTATTTTTCTCCTCTATTTGATCTTGAAATTGTTTCTTCAAAACTTCCATCTCTATAAGCTTATTGTTTTGTATTTTAGATAATTCCAAATCTTTCATTTTTACGCATTCATCTAATTTGTTTAGTTGATCCTTTAAGCTATTTATTTCGATTGTAAGATTATTTACGTCACTTTCCTATAAAACGAATATATATATTAAATTATAAATTAAAAATTAAAATGTACAAATATTATTTGATTAATTACCAATTTTATATTTTGTTCCGATAGCAGTTTAGTTTCTTCGCCATGTTTTGATTTTAGTGTACTAATTTCATTATTAAGAGAAACATTTTGATCATCCGATGCTTTTAACTTGACAGTTAATTCTGAAAGAAAATGTATTAATTTTAAGTTGCACTACTTTCAGATACAGTTAAATATAACTTATATGTACCTTCTATATTCGACATAAATTTCTTTATATCAGTCTCCCCTTTCGAGCAAACCATCTTTAATTCTGCCAAATCTGCAGAAAGTTTATTTGTATTTTCAATTTTCTCCTTCAATTGATTGGTGATATCATTAATTTCTGTATTTTTAGATTCTAATTGCAATCTTAATGATTCTGACAATTCTTTAATTTCTTTTTCATATGAGGCTTTTGTTTCGACAATCCTGCGTTCGTAATTTGCAGATACATCTTGCGTTTGTTCCGATAGCGCATTCGTTCGCTCATTGATTATAATGTCTTTTTCTTTTATTAACTTTTCATGTTCTTCGATAAGATTATTTCGATCGGCCAAATTTTGCTCTATTATTAATTGAATTTTTTCTTTAAGCTGTTCGATTTCTTTTTCCAAATTTTCGGTTTGAATTTTATAACTATTTTGTAACTCGCTGATTAATATATTTTTTTCTCGTAATTGTTTGTTAACTTCTTCCATTTGCTTTTGCAAATTTGATTTACATTCTTCCTGCGATGTATTCTCTTCCTCTTTCTCTTTAAGTTTTCTATTGACTTCGGTTATTTCCGCGGTGTAACGTTCAACAATTTGATTTTTTTCTTCCAGAATTTTTTCAAGTTCTTCCTTTGATTTTTCCAAATCTGCATTACGTTTTTGCAAATCTAGAAAAATTAATTAATATTAATATAATGTTGAATCGACTCACTGTACAAAAAAAACTCCAAAATAATTCATTAGTTTACCAGTAACTTCCCCTTTTCCACTCTCTCCTGCATTTTGAAGTTCGATTCGTAATCTGGTCAATTCCTCTTCGGCTTCAAATAATTTCGTACTTTCTCGTTCAAGTTGTATCACTCGCTCTCTTTCTTCCGAAAGTAATTTTTCTAAATCTTTTATTTTACTTTCGTATATTGCATTTGCCACCTAATTATTAAAAAAATGTTTTGTTATATTGTGTAAAATTTAATTAATTAAAATGCAACAATTTCGTCAGCGACTTGACGAGAGTAGACAATACACGAAAAAATAATCTTTTATAATTGACAAAAGAATGTATGTATATATTTGTATAACAGAATATTAACAAATGATAATAATGAACAATATAACAACATTATTTATAAACGAGTACAAAACGTAAAGTACAATTTGTAAACAAGTGAAACATATTTAATTAATAATAATAAAAAGAACAATGAAACTATGTAAAAGTATAGTTACAACTTGATAAATAATTGGATAATAACAATAAACAAGATAATATTTGCGCTTTCGAGTACAAATAAGTGAATCGACTAAACAAATAAATTATTCAATACATAACAATCCAAATAATAAATATAATAAATTATAATAAAATAATACTTTCGTTCTATCTTACGTATCTAATAATCATTGCAAAGCTTGAAGCTATTGGAATAAAGCTAATAATCTATTTACAAGCAAGGTAAGAAAGAAGTAAGATTTGGAAAAAACGTGCGAAAAGGTGATTAAAATTTCAAATATGACGATGAAGCAAGCTGTGCAGAAGATAGTTTCCAGGGTTTCCTCAGAACTAAAGGACTTCCGGCGTATACTCACATTTTCATCTGCAGTATCTTTCTGTAAATAAAAATGAAAAATGGATTTACCTATAGTAAATTTACTAATGACCTTCTAACTCGCATGAATAATTATTACATTCAAAACAAGAGGTTTGCAGTCAAATTTGTACATTAAAATAACGTTATTATAATATTGAATAAAAAAAGAAGTGATATAGTTTCAACATTTAACATACAATATTATTGAAAAACAAATAATAAGTTTATAATATACATGGATTTTGAAAATTAATGGAATTAATAAAATTTTTAAATAACTTAAAATCTACTTGATTTTATATGGTAATGAATATCTAAAATGGTTGATAGTGTGTGTGTATATATATGCTTAAGCGAAAAGGCGAGTAAAATCATACGGGGCTACAGCTACCATCACCAAATACGTTACGCGCAGTTCCATTATAATAAGATTAGAGAAAACTTAGTTGTTTGAAATTGCATTTTTTTAAGGTCTAAAAGTACCTGAATGACATCCTTGTTTATCGACTCCTCTTCAAAACGAAACAATAAATCTTCAGTTTTCCTACGTTCCTCATCCAATTGCGTAGACAAAAGATTTTTCTCTTCTAATAGTTTGGTCAGTGTGTTTTGCGTGTCTTGCGCGCTTTTCTCTGTATCTTCTCGATACTGATATAACAAGTATATGAATATTCATTTCAAAATACAAGGTAAAAATATTTAACACTTATATGTGTATATCTCGACTACATTACCTTTTCGTATTCTTTTTTTAGATTGACCACAGTTCTTTCAGCCTCATCAGCTTGACTAGCAGCTTTCGTTACTCGTTCGCGCTCCAAATCTCTTTCCTTACGTAGGGTTTCGATCTCCTTCTGCCTGTCTTTCAACGCATCCTAAAATACGATTTTGTTTTCTTATTTATTCGGTACATATTTACTAATAATAATGGAGATTTCTACTTTATCACGTGTGCGTGTAGTGCTCAAAACAATATTTATGGATAAAAAATATGTTTATAATTTTACGAAAGCTAGTGTGTGTAATAATTCGCAAAATACTAATAAACAAGTGCAATACAGATATTTTTTTAATCTACGTAATAATTAAGTAAACCTACAATAAATAAATAAATTTTATTCTTCATTTAATTTTAACATTTTTTTTATAACAATTTTTTAGGTTAACAATCAGGTTTTCCATTAGGTTTGCAGCAATGTATTACTCGTAATGGACAAAAAATTACTATGATGATGAATCTACAAACAAATTGTCTAATTCTACCGTATAATTTATAGATACTTTAATTTAAGAATATGCTGATTTCTAGTGTGATTGAAGTAATAATGAACTTGCTATAAGCAGTGGATTTAAGTAAAAAGGATTTAAAGAAATATAATAATTCTTTTATTTCATAAATATACATATATTTTTACATTGAATATCATTACTTTTTTTCTACTATTTGTACTGTATAACTACACATAAATATTTCCCTAACTGAAATTTTACAGTTTTTGTTAATTTGTAATATTATACAATCTACTTGTTAGAACCCAATAAATAAACTACACAATTTCATTATTCTAATGCTACACAATTACATTAAAATAACCAAGTATTATGTGTTTATATTGTTAATTTGTGTTTCGCAAGACTAGAACTCATCTACAATTTTTACTATAAAATTGTCAAAATTATTAACATATAATGTTGCCCTAAACTGCAATACGTTATAATGTACGTACTTGTTCTTAAATAATATATTACAACATTATTATAATTATTATCTTTTTGTACTACATTTATTAATTTCCATTGAGCGTGATAGATTACATAATAGTGTAAGCGAAATAAAAAAATATCATCATTGTTATTACAAATTACTGAATTATTTGGTAAATGACTGTCTATAGATAAATTTTTTTTATTTTATATTAAAAAAAACAGCAAGGGAGAAAAAGAGACGTTATTTCGATGAATGAAGGCTTGCTGACAGGTCACGAATTTTCCTCAAGACAATAACCGTCTATTACTTCCGAGGTGAATATAAAATTTTTCACCCTGATCATTTGAAAGGCCACTTTATTCATCAACAATTCAAATATTACTATAATTTTTTTCAATCTCAATTTTTTTACTTTTAAATTTTATTTATGTTTCTATAATCAGACTAAAACAAGTGTGCAGGCTTTAAAGTAAAACGTCAACGGAGAATAAACTAAGTTGATAAACAAGGAATAAAGTAATTGAGGAAATAAGATAGATATTATTTTACTCTCTCCATAAAAGTGAATAAAGAAGACTTTTTAGATGCTTGGGATAAAAAAAATAATAATTTGTAATTTTTAAAAATTATGTATGACTCTTGTGAAATTAAATTAACAATCATATACCTACCTTAGTTAAATTATACATTCTGCTACCGATGTTACTTAAATACTATAAAGTGGTAGGGATATATGTATTTGTTAAATTTTATTTACAGCAAATCATATTAATCTTAAGCGACTCGAAAGAAAATCATAAACAAATAACAATAATAACGTATTGCACAATTAACAACTTACTAATACTCCACTAGAATACACAACAATTTTACAATAATTATCGATTTGTACATTATACATTATTATCCATTTAATAAAATAAAATTCTGAGCACATGCAACACCATACAAGATATAAAATTGTTATATAATACTGCACTACTGTAAAGACAAACAAAAATATGTATGTATATAGAAGTAATTATTCACGAAAAACCATAATCTCACCTGCGTCGTTTTTTTTGCAGGTGTCGAAGAGCGGGGTAAACCAGCTTTCTGTAACTGTAAGACGATACAAAAACTACAAAACTCGACAAAAATATGTATTAGTAACGCAAGAAAATAAATATACGCATGTTACTAAAACTATATTATCCATCTGCTTCCGTGCGAGATCTTCGTGAATTGAAAACCAAGTTTCTTTTTGCGTATATGGCTGGTTTCTACGGGTGTCGCTTATAATACTTTTAGTAATATTTTTTTGGTCTGAAATTTGAACTACTCCGAAAGGAGATGCGAAGATGGCGTTTAATTACGTATTTACTTTTGATTATTATTTTAATGGATTAATAGATTCTCGCGAATTAAGTTCTGATTCACGGAAACATCCTTGAATGAGATTTGCACATTATTATTTACACATATCGCAAAGTATAAAGTTTTAACGATATAATAGACTTGAATAAGTAATTTAAAAACAATAAAAAAGTGGATATAAAAATCGAAAAAAATAGCAACGTTACACATTTTTAGCGTCATCAATTAGAAACACCATCTGTCACACCTACCTCAAAAAACAAAAACAAAACAAACAATGATTGTTAATACAAGTTGTTAATATACACAAAAATAAATGAGCAAACAACCATGTTAATTAAAAAATTGAAAACAAAAGAAAAACGGAAAGACAAGGTAACATTTGTCGATGACAAAGTCGTTCCGGTATCTCACTCTGGTATCCTGAATCTTACCCTAGAAGAGGCTGTTGTGGCTCTGCTGGCGATGCTGCTCGCAACGCTCGAAACCGAGGCGAGAGATTCACGAGAGCCGGCTTTGCGCAACGAAGCGTTTAAGGCAGCCCCTGAGGGCCTATGTACCTGACACATCGAACGTCTGCTGGACGGTGACCGCGAGACTTTGTGTGTAGGTGCAAACAGACCGTGTTTTGGTTTGCACTCGAAGTACCTGAGGTAGGTTAGCTTAAATTAGTTGTTAGGTCTTTTATTTTTCTCGTATATAAAGGGGGATAGGGGACACGTTTTTTTTTCTATAAAGGTCTATGTAAAAACTTTATCACAGTTTTAATTTTATCGTTTTTATCGTTATTATGTGAAAAAATGATGCATTAAAATAAAGCAAAATACAGTTGTGAGTAATCACATTGTTATATAAAGTTTTTAAGTCACTTTTAATCGTGCAACGAGTATTTTTTAATTTAAATTTTTTTCCATCTGTATATAACAAATTGTATATTAGACATTATTAGTACAGTCATTTTCTTAATCTGTAATGATCATACCACATTTAACGTTTAAAAAAAATAATGAATAATAATGGTTTTAGATAATGTTAAACGGGATAAAAACATGAATCGTATCAGGGTGCTATTATGTAGGAAATTCCTTACAAACTTCCCACAATCGATAGCATTCGGGTGAATGTATATAATAAATACTATCACAAAAATCTTCCAAAGTTGTGTCCTTAGAAATTAATAATGTAAGTAAATTTGGAAAAAGTATGTTAATATTAAAAAAGAATAGAAGTAGATGTAGATACGTGTTAGTGAATTTAGGTGTCAATAACTGTATATATACAAGTTAACAACAACTTGCTTAATTGCACGATAATATTCGTAACAATAATATACAAAATAGTATACTTTTATAAGGTATATAGAAGTGTCTGCATAAAGTACATTAAATGCCTCAGTAACGTATAAAAAAAATCGCCTGACAAAAAGAGCAAAAGAACCGAGGAACATTCTTGCGATAGTACAATCCTAAAAGGATAATAAACGAACGAGCAGCACCTCTTATCAGCAATTGATCCATCGTTCTTCCCAACGGGATCATCCAATTCTACTCCACACCATTCGCCAGATGCGAATTCAGTAGTGCCCATATATCTCAAGACACCAGTTTTACTTCCTTGAGTTGAAGAGACAATGACACGTTCGCCAATCTGTAGTTCCCTGTGCGATACCGAGGACAGGCTCGTCGTTGAGTTGTCTGATGATTTTCGGTTTGTTTTAATATAAAGAATTTTCTTTTGTTCTCGGGTACAAATATACATTATACATATATATACACATATAATTGCGTAATGAATATAGCAAGTAAGTAACATAATAATAGGCAACGCCTGCACTACGTATGTGTGTTCGCGCGGTAAGCTTTATAATGGTGTGCGTTCAACTACGATGACACTTTGCTAAAGAAAAAAAACTCCATTATATGTATCTCATCATCCTTGATGTATGTGCGATACGGTTTAGAGCTTACTTTAAAGCGTGACGTGTCGTGGGCCCGGATTGTGCACTTTTTTCTTTACTCTTATGCTAATTTTGATCGAGTGGTTTATTCTTTCAAGCGTCTTACGAATGGGTTATTTATTTTCTATTATGTAGGCAATAAGCGATGTTTTTTCTTTTATTTCAGCTATACACAGTTAGGTTGACAATTTTAGCGTTAAACTTGGTTCACATAGCGTCTTTTCTCCGTAACGCAGAAAGCGTAAATTATTAAAAAATTATTTAGATTAAATCGTTTTCACAATTAATATTAAAATATTGTTATAAATTTATAACAATTTCAAATTTCTCATTTACATCTTAATATACATAATAAAATATAAAAAATATTATATTATTTATTAAAACCTAATTCCAATGACTAGGAGAGATAAGACCCTTTAGTCACGCGTGTTAACAAAGCATCTTTTTATTTTATAAATTTTTTCTTACACAATAATGTAAATAACAGTAATAAATTTTATATCACATATATATATGTATATATTATAATAATCAAATAATATTAATCGAATTAAAATGTTACCGTGTGTATATAATTGTTAAAGGGCTTATTGGCCTCTCCTTAATATAAGTAAATAATCGCGATTTAAGCCCATAATTTAAAAAAAATTAAATGTAAAGTGCATAGCAATGCGTATAAAGATTTATAAAAAATATAAGTGAATAAATTGATAGATACAAGAAAAGTCTTAATATATTTGTATATAAATATGTAAGCCGATATACTCCGATGTGATAATCTATAAAAAATGTATATTAACGCTGTGAGCCGTAGATAAGACGGTGCTTACTTAAGGAGGGTGACATAGACTTGTTTAAGGTGCCTTTTACGTCGGGGGAGGACGGAGATGCGATGGTGCATCCTGATATCGGTTGCCTCGTTAACCTCGTTAACCTGGAGAATATTCCACGTTTTGGTTCGCATTGGAAGTAACGGCAACCAGCCACGGATCCATCATTTTTTCCTAAAAATGTGCATTTGATACAAGTTTGTGAATACTTATGTCGACTGTCCATTAACAACAAAATATTTTTTAGTCAATATTCGATATTTGTGGTAAATTTATAAAATATTATCGGTATATTATGCATATAATTTCTAATTCATATTTATAAATAGGAATATACTGTATATTGATGTAGATTTATGCATCCAACTTACCGATGGGCTCGTCAAGCACGATACCCGCCCAATCTCCAGGTGCAAATTGTGTCTCGCCGATATAAGCGATTTGACCAGGCTTCGTGCCGCCAACCCACACGTGATCTCCGATAATAAAGCTGTCGGTGTCTTCTGTTAGTACGACGCTATTATCTGTTTCAGATATTAACTACGTGTCAACAATTTTGCTAATTGTGATGTATCAACCGAGAATGAAAAATTTTCGGTATATCTAATTCTATTATGTGTGCGCATGTGTGTAATTGTCGTAATAACTCTAGGTATTTAACTATACATATATTGCTTTTTTATAGTTATACTGATATTTAATTTATACTTTCTAAATCATACGTAATACACAGATACATATATAAATCAATAATTTTTTTGATACTGTGCATTTTTACCGATTGGTCCGTTTTGCGGGTTTTTTTTTTAATTTACCGTATTTTATATTCAGCATGTTTATTGAACGAGAAATACATAACTACATATTCGAAGAAATATAATTGTCTGCAAATCTAAAATTACGTGCGTATGTACGTTTGCATGAAAAAGTGCCAACAAAAATTAAGCTTTACAGATACTTCAAACTACACATTTAAATAAAAACACATAACAAATTAAATGCTACAATCTACGTATACGCTATTTAATGTACTAGAAAAGTTTATAAGTATAATTGACAAAACCAACCGAGATTAAGCTGCAGACACCTACCTGAGCCTCGTCGGTTTCCAGTGTCACTCAATCGGCGACCCTCCCAAAGTGGCTCCATTGCTACTATTGATTCATGCAACACAACAATTAAAATCGTACTACAAATCAGCTAAGCAAGAAAACGTTTATGCAGAGGCAATCTAATTAACAATGATCAAAAACTACTCATTTAGGAGGTGGCATACCCGGTAGGTTACCGACTGAGCAAAAAAAGATAATTATTCCATTTATTTAAAAAAATGCGCAATTTTATGTAAAATCCGAATACACAAGCACTAGATAATAAGATAATAAATCATTCTACAAAGTTTCAAATCAATACAACAAAGACACACTAAAAATTTCTGCACCGAAAGTGTACGATTCTCCGAGATTCTTCGATGCAGAAATTTTTTAGGGTGTCTTTGTTGTATTGACCTGGAACTTTGTACAATTACTTATTATTGAATGATTTAGTGCTTCTGTATTCGGGTTTTGCATAAAAATGCGTATTTTTTAAAATAAATGTAATAATTACCTTTTTTGGCACGGTCGATAATCCATCGAGTAAGCCGCCCCCTTAAAAAAATTACATAGATATTGTAAAATTCGATTGAAATTATAAATATTTTGAACTGCATGTTTAATCACTGTTAGTAATGATAAAAAATACGTTAAATTGTTAATATAAGTAACATAAATTAATAATAATTAATTCCAAGACGCATTAACATTTTTAAAATAATAAACTATTGATCTTTATTCCTTTGTACATGTAAGCTGATGTATTCTTAGTTGTGCATACAATGATCAATGATTACGCAATTTAGTCAAAAGCTCGTGTGAATTCATCTATAACCGAATGTACATTTAAAGAAATGAAATTTCGATTTTGTAATAAGTTAAACATTTTATTAAATGAAGAGTTTGAAAATCACTCGATATGTGACCTAAAAATTTTATACGATACATATAAAAAAACAATATTTACTAATCAAATTTTAAAGTAGTTTTTAATTTTTAAGCTCATTAAGCACGTAATCTAAAATCTAAAAAGATCATGGTAATAACAAATATTTCATACAAACATAAAAACAAAACGAAATGTGCAATATGAATTATTAAATTGTCCATAAAAGTCAACCAATTACAAATTTTAAATTGTTATCCCATTACATCGCCGTTTAAATTTATAACACAACAATGTTAAATGCATCATTGCAGCTGGATGTGTACATTACGCAACAGTGATGTTCCGATCGAGAAGACAAAACTACCACGTGTTATTATATTCGTCTTGACCTGCGTCAACGGTAAAAATAAAAGAGCTCGCGCTTATTTAAACAAATCTTTTATCATTTTCTATGCAAATGCCATCATACATCTTTGTTTACTAATAAAAAAAATGGAAGCTGACTAAGAACATTTGTGTACATAATATGCGTTTTGTAAACGATGTTACAAGTATATTCTGTCATTTTTTACTGTATCGCATAAATTTTAAAAAGTAAATATGATCAAAACTAGTAAGCATTTTATTTAAATAAAAGAATATTATACAGAAGAAAAAAATTTTTCTGAGAATTGAAAGTAACTACATGCTTTATTGGTTTATACATGTTTTTGTTATTGTATATTGTTATATATACATATTTTTTAAGTAACAAATACTATATATACAGTAATTTGTTTAATTTTGCAAGCTTGTTTTTCATTCATAAACAGTATAACATTTATAGAACATAACTTTTCGTATCTAATTATTGTAAAATTGTAGTCATAATATGTAAATATTTATATTAGAAGGTGCTTATCAAAAATTCATGTCGGAGACGAGATAAACAGAAAATAAAGATGAAAAAGATCATGTACACGATGATAGAACGAAAGACCAGGTCGGTATGTCCGGGTGTATCGTCATCCGCAATGCAATTAAGTATTTATGAAGGATGTGGGTGTGCGATAGCAGTAAGTCGGCCGCGTGGGCGTAGGTGCTACACGCTTCGAAGCGTGATGGATTAGCGATATTGATGCCGCCGTAAGATATCATGTGAGAATTCGACGATAAGTATACTTCTACACTTTTTTTTTATTCCGATTCTTGCCAAATGTTACTTTTGGACTAGTGTTATTATACCACATATTCCAATTGCGAATTTTTTAAATGTTTTATCTATGTATAAGGTAATTGCTAAATAAGTACATCTTTACTGTACTTTCTGTTTTAGAATTATTCAATTCAATTTAATGATAATAATTTTTTTTCCTTATCGAGAAAACGTAACGAAAAGGATAACATTATATATTATTATATTTATACTTGAATAGTCAGTTTTCATTGCTAACTATAATTCGACTTTATTATGTATAATAAAAATAATATACAATAATCATATAATAAAAGACAACAGTTGTTTTACTTTTGTTTTAAGAACTTAATTGTAGCTATTCGTTTACGAGACGCTTATAATAATTGACTTAAGTTTTTGACAAGTCATCGTTTTTTTGTCCATGTAAATTTATAATTAAATTAGCTACGATTTAAAAACATTGAAATTCATACAGCACACGTTTTTTTAATGAAATAATTGTACACGAGTAAGGTAATATTATGAAAATCAAATGACTACTATTACGTAATGATTAAACCAATTTTTTTTTATTCTTCTTCAAACAATCGTGACTAATAACTAATTTTATTAAATCGTGAGCTACCTCGTAATCGATTCAAACCTGAAAAATAGACTCCTTAACCTTCTGTCATATTATTTTTCTTGCCTATGCCCATTTCCGCATTTTCCATTTTCAATAATCAGAATCAATAATCTCGTATCTATAACGTCATAATGCCGTTTCGTTACACAAAAAATTAATCAGATGTTAATATCTCGTGCAACCTAGGAAGCGGAAAGAACATTTTTGATGAAAAATTATAGTGATTCTATAGGAAATTCCTTCATAAGGCCTTTCATTAAGACGTAAAATTAAAAATTGCCGAAATGACAGAATGTGTATATATAATTCAAGGTGTTGTCTGATGGTTATTTACTTTGTTAGATGAGAGAGCTGGCTTGTATACGTGGGCGAGAATCTTATAAAAAAAAACGCGTCATCTATGTAAGAAATCAAAATATTTGTAAATGTGACATTTCGATGACGTTAAAAATCCAGAGTGTCACAGGTTTTTTCCAGAATTTGCAAAAAAAAAATTAAACTTGTTTGAATCTTTATACTTGTGATAGAATTACATATATAAGATGCTTTTAGAAATATTTTAGTTTTGCTGTTGGGAAGTTTCAGTAGCTTGATGCATTTGATTTTATAAAATAAATCGAAGTTTTACGAATGTTTTCGCATTTTTTAATAAACAATTAGTAATGATAGATAAGTTAAATTGAAACAGTTTATAGATTCAGTGTTGTATGAATTTATTTATTCATTTTATAAATGCATCTTAAATGTGATAAAAACAATATTATTAATACACGAGAATTATTTTTCATTAAAGTGAATTCTATTTCTCAAACCTAAATAAATATACTATTTTATACTGTAACTGTAAAATCCGTAAAACTTTACGATCACTACAAAACTGGAAATTAGACATAACATTTCTATAATCAAATAAATGCGATTAATAAACATCGATGCATAAGTAGCAACCAAACAAATTAAACGAATATTAAGTATATATAAATATCTACACACACACATGTACATATATATCGTGTGTAAGAACCTACATATTTCTGATCGCAAACAAAAACGAGGTTAACACACCATCCGCAACGGTTCGTTAAACAGTTGATCTTATTATAAATGAATGAAACAGTAAACTTAGTTGTGCGAGCAATTAACCTCCTTTATTAACCAAAGGATACTTTCGGAAGGGCCGAGCCTGATGTAATTCTCTTATATTGGGTGGACAATATTAAAACAAAACAAAAAATAATATACCTTGTACTAGTGATATATGCGTCACATATTACGAATCTGTACGCGATGTACCAATAAGGTGATATACGTGCCCTCGATTACGTGGCGACTTTGATTGTCGGCAATACGACAATGCAAACTGATACACACACACACACACACATCAGCTCACGTATATGTACACACATGCACGCACACCTATATACACGAGCGCGCGTACTTGAAGGACAAGATCATTTTTTAACGTTCAAGATAAATATAATTTGAGGGGACTACACCGACGGAATACCAAATTTTTGTATGTTTTGAGAAGTGATTCAGCGAGGTTCGTTCAAATCTTTTAAGCATCGAAATTGACGCGACAAGAAATGAAAACATGTGCTCGATCTCCGACAAAGTGTTTAAACAAATTTTACAACAATTTTATTCAAAAATATAAAATATGCTATAAATTTTTAAAATTTGTTGTAAAACTATTTGTTGGCTATTATTATTTATCATAAATTTTATAAAATCATTCGTAAAACTTAACACGACCTTTAAAATATAATTAAAATTATAGTCGTCTTTGATGAAATAAGCTCTTTTCTTTTGATCAACTAATATGAAAAAAAAAAAAACAAAACTTGTACATTAATTTATACGAGAAATAATTAATGACAGTGCTACTATCAAGATTTGGAAAAAAATAAATTTTAATATTTCAGATAATTATACATTATTTTTTATTCAAGTGCAACATATACCTATGAATATACCTATGAGTTCAGCGAGCTAAAACGTTCTTTTAAAATAATTATGTGGACGTTTATGAATGAAAAACAGTTTACTCATACAAGTTTTAAAAGCTTAAGTTTAAACAATCCCAATTTTTGTATAAACGAATTATAAATTTAGGTAAAAAAAATATGAATGGTTTTTAATAGCTTGTTAATAATATAGAGAAAATAATAATTAAATAATATTTTACGTTCGAAATGAACGACGCAGATTTTTATATAGAAAAGCGCTTAAGCGACAAGTTGGATATTTATATAAATATTAATTCATGCACGTATATATTAAGATGTATTAATGGAATATTAATAAAATGCTATTAGATAAAATGGAATAATTTAAAAATGAAAAGAAATAAAAACATATTTCTTGCACAATTTACTAAACAATATTCATAGTTCGATAATTTATACTTTTGCTCGTTACATTTTATGATATTTATATAATTTAATAATATAAAAAAAATACCGAAACTCGAAAGCCGCATTCTTTATACCCGTATTAATTCGAATAAAGTAACTTGAAAACATAGTTTGAATAATGTAACAAAAGAAAAACTACACATTAACATTCTACCAAGTTTAAGAAAAATGTCTTTATTCAAATCACAACACACCGACACCAAAGGTTTATAATAAATTCAACGATCGAAACAATAAAATTACCAATGGATTAGCATACTTCACATCTTTCGCAACAGCCACCTTTTAAAATAATAAAATTGCATCGAAAGCACCGTAGATGTAAAAAAAATAATAAATAAATGACAAATAAATCCTAATTGTATACTAGGTTGTATCAAATGACATCAAAATGAATTATAGAAAGGAATGTATGTTAAAAAGAAAAAGTCGAACAGTTTTAAACTCTTACATAGGTTTAAATCTTGAGATCAGTTCCAGCGATCGTACGATACGTTCGACGATGCGTGTAAGACTCACGAATGTGTTTGAAGTGAGCTGGTACTCGCGTATCTTATGGTGGGCGTTCGCGGGAAAGAAGAAACGTTCTTTCGCTCGATTGGCTTTCGTATATAGGTGGAGAGGTGATCGAAGGTTTGGCGCCGTTTTGATGCATGCATACAGAGGAATAATTGACGTTTGTTTTATGACATGGACGATATATATAGATATATTTTTTGAAAGAATTTATGTACCCATGAAAAAGGGTGGATATGCGATTATGCAATACAGTTGCACAGATATTTTTATTTAGAGACCTTTACTTACTATATTTCACATTTTTTTTAGGAAGGCCAAATTTTAATCTTAATTAAAAATCTTAATTAAAAACAATCGACGAATTCTTATACGAGTATTTGCAGGTCTATAATTATTAGAGAATCATTCCATT
This sequence comes from Theocolax elegans, assembly GCA_026168455.1. Classification (NCBI taxonomy): domain Eukaryota; kingdom Metazoa; phylum Arthropoda; class Insecta; order Hymenoptera; family Cerocephalidae; genus Theocolax; species Theocolax elegans. The sequence goes on along the minus strand of CM047426.1, from coordinate 9,184,194 downwards.
GAAGAACTAATACAAGAAACGTATATTAGGTTGTAATATTATTATTAACGGAGGTTTTACCGAAACATCATCGAACTGTATTGAAAAAAAATGATAACTATACAACTATATCTACATGTCTATTTCGTAATTCGTTTATACAATAACTAGAATCAGAAAAATTATAGCGTCGCAAAGTGTGTCCTAGAATTAATAACCGACGTCTTAGCCTTGGCAATAGAATGCTGAATTATAATAACAAATGAAAATGACACAATAAATTTTTTTACATACATTATATTTACCGAGTTCCTAGATATTATTTTAAAAATCATCGAGAAAATTTGTGTCCATCTATTTATATAGGAAATGGTATGATAAATATGTTGATGCGTGAATCGCGGCACATATATGTATACATATATGTATATACACACACACATACTCTCACACTTATATGTATATATATATATATATTGTCGTCACAAAAACAAAGTACAAATATGATGGATTTATTATGTCTATACATTTGGATAGAATTCTAGTATAATACACATCCTTTATAACAGAAATATTTATTAGAATAAATTAATAGGGTGTCCTACCTAATTGTTACCGACCGAGTAAAATAAATTAAGTTTTACATTTATTTAACAAAATTTACTATTTTATGCAAAACTCAAGTATGTTCTTTAAAAATGTTTACACAACGAAATATATATATATCTTTTGAACCATGAATATTTAAAGGTGTAAATATCATAATTCACATTTTTAGCTCCGTTAATAAAAATTTGGTATTTTAGTTTATTATATCAAAAGGTAAATACATGGAAAATGCTGAGGAGCAAGCACACTATAATACATGCAATTCGTCACCTATAGTGAATACCTATATAGATACTTGAAGATGAATTCAGAATTAGAAATTTCTAATAATATCTACAAGTTACATTAAAAATAAACCCACAAAACAGACAATATCACCGATAAAAGAAATTTTTATTCTATTAGAAAGGATTTCTAATATTTTTGTAAGTAATTAGTAATTTGAGAACAAAAATAGTAGTATAATATAAAAAAATATGTAAGTGAATAAATATATTTTATTGTTTATTGTGTTAATAAATCATTCAAAGCAAATAATAGTTACATAGTATTAAGCTGTGGTGCTATATATATCTATAACATGTTTCTATAAATTATAAATTACTTATTGATTTGTTACAGAATTACATAAGTTATTTATGTGAACATTTATAATTTATTTAAATTTACAGTTGTATTTATATATTGGAAATTTTAAATGTTTAATAAAATATTATTTATTTATTAAAAAATATTATCAAAGGTTAATCTTACTAGTATTATTTATTAAATGGTTAGTAATTAAGAAAAACATTTTTAAATAATACAAGAAAATAGTTTTTACTTTAATTTAAGAAATAAAAATGAAATATCTAAAAAGACAGCATAAATTTCTTAAAATATTAATTATTTATACATAGATACAAAAATATTTCATAATAAGTATAATTAAAATTTTCTTTTCATATAACTTACTTATTGATCTTGGTGGTGAAGGTGGTATAGCTGGTTTTGGTGTAACTGTACAGGTAGGTCGACCAATTTTAGACGGTGGTCTTATACCTGATGGTTTTGCTTCAGACATTGTTTAAGCACTATTTATTGTATTCACTCACTATAAAATTTAAACTGAAATATTTATAATTCTTATTTTTTATACCACTATTTATACTTTTCCCTACAACTGCAATGCATATTGTAAATGTACATTTTAATTTTAACTTTACTTGTATTTTACGAATTGTTCAATACAAAGTTTGAAAGGCAACTGTGTAACAATTGGAGCAATAGTTCTTAGTTGCCGTACATTTTTAGATTAATTAAATATTGAATGTTATTTCTAGGTGCGAATTGCATATCTGTTACAAGATACTCCAATGATTATTGATCAACCTTGCCAGGATTGTAAGCTATACATTTTAAGTACAAAAATAAGAGTATCATGTAGTGTAACTTATCACCAATGTCCTGGAGAACAATAAAAATATTTAAAAATAGACCGTTTCAGTTAACATCATCAATTTCAATGTAATAATTCTACAATAATGAATTATCAACAAGCAACCCACCTTTGATTATGACTTAAGTATTGATACAAATTATAATTTACACATAATATATTTGAATGATAAATCATATGGAGCCAATTAAAACCAGACAAATATATATGTATGGACTAATGTATATATACATAAATATTTTATTTTTAATTGCAAAACCAAAATTTTACCAAATTAGAACATTTATAAATATTGTTATGGATACAAGAAGATTAAATAAAAGAAATGTGCATTACAGAGAGGTTAAGTCAGTATATGAAATTTTGTAACTCAACATCAGAAAAAATAAGATACATACTATACAACAATGCGTCACAATAAGAATTTTATTTGAATTTTAAGACACCAAGACGCAATTGTCCTGCCACACGCGTTGCTTAACAGAACATCTTCGTTTGTTTGGATTTTAAAGGTAAGTGAACTACTATCTCACGACTCGCGAGTCGCGAGTTCGGATTTCATCCGTGACGTTTACGTTTACGTTCACTGAGATCCTCGCGCGACGACGTATTTTGTCCAACGCAGATTACACTTATAGTACGTTGCGAAAGCACACTACTCAGTACTCACTCACCAGTCTCACCACTCACCTGCATCAGTGACCAATGTCGCCATCTCGCGGGCGAAAACATGCGATTGGTACATTTTGATTACGCGAGAGCATTTAAAAATGAATTCTCATCAACGGTCCTGTTTGGCTGCGTGTTTGGTCAGATCGTGTTGTTCTTTTGACGTTTAAAAATCTCAAAATTTTTTTAGCTTTTTGTAACAATTCAGTGTAATGTATATTTTTATTGTTAATTTGTATTATTAATGTTGAGTTTTAGTACTGTGTAGCGTAATTAAAAGAATCACGTTACACGTTTTAATAGGTTTTGCATAAGTATACACATTTTAGTTTAGTTATATTTAGGGAAAAAATCACAAGTGTATAATCATGGATAAGTATCAGAATATAAAAGCTTTTGTTTCTGCTGTTTCGGAATATGTAACTAATCAAACAAGTGAATCGGCAGTTTCCATACTTGAAAGGAATCTTATGGTAACATTAATTTTTTTATTATATACTTACAGGTAGTAAAATTAAAGATGCAATACTGGATCTAAGTTATATTATTTGTGTTTTTTTTTCTACTAGGCTATAAGCACATCTACAGATCTTAGTATATTTGATCCTGGTTCAGACATATCTTCGGTATTTTATGTTCATCTTCATGAATTAATGTCCAATTTAGGATGCAGGTCTAATTTGATATGGATTGCAGTGGATGTACTTCAAACTGCGTGTAAAAACAATTCTGCTAGGAATGCTTTTATACATACTTATAAATTTACTCCTATCTTAACTAAACTATTAGAGGTATTTTTTAATTATTTTAATTTATTTATTTTATTAAGTAACTTTTTAATAATTCATCTTATACTTTTCAATACAGTCAAACCTGATATCAGAAAAACGAATAAAGGTATTGAAGCTTTTGCAAGAATTAACTTACGGAATAACAATTTCATGGCAAGAAGCGCATTTACCATATCTAATAATAACTTTATCACAATGGTCAAGTCAGTCTAATGAAGAGGAAGTTATTTCTCTTTCTTTGGGTGTACTGGTTAATTTATGTTATAAAAATCGTCCAGCTGTCTTTGCATTAATGCGTTGTGTGAATGTTAAAGCATTCCTTACTGGCATAATAAAAGCTCGATGGCAAAATGTTAACATCAGAGTTCAATGTTGTAAATTGTTAATTATCTTTGAAAACACAAACAGTGATATTTTAGATACACATATTTTAGATGTAGCTTCAATCACTTTTAAAAGTATTATTAAAACTTTAAAAGATAATGATATACTTTTACTGAGACACATTGTTGATTTTTTTGAAGATATCAGGCAAAATGAACGTTTTAGAAATATTCTTCTAACTTACCCAAGGTAAATATTATTTTTTTTTTATTTCATTTGTTTTTTATAATGTAGGAGATATTACTTAATTCAAATTTTTATTCATATAAACACATTTTAGTTACACAAAAGATGTTGAAAATATTTTAAAAACTTTAAATGATGTATCTAATCAAGAGTGTGCAAGTTATATTATGGAATTTTTACTTTCATTAGTAAAATTAAAAGTTGCAGAATTAGTAAAATTATATCCCTTGATTGTTAAAGTAATTCTAACATGGATTTCGAAAGGGAATGTAAGTTTATATTAAAGTTTTACAGAACTAATTATTAAATTGTTTATTAAATTTCATTAAAACAGTAATTTTTCTACTTACAGGTTGGTTCAAAAGCTTTAGCATTAATTAGAATGATTGTAGTGGAATCACGACGAACAAAAAATATCAATACAAAAGTATTAGAAGAAGTGGATCTCTTAGCATTAGTTCTTTTAATTAAGGAAGAAGATATGGACGACAGCTGTAATAAAAGTAATGTTGAAATTGAGACAAATTTAATAGAATGTATGCGACTTTTACAAGAATTAGTTAAGACTCCTGCAATTAGAGTAAAAGTTTTAGAGATTCTTTCCCTGTCAAAAATGCATGGATTAATGAAATCAATATTGGAGAGTCATAATGATTCAATTATACCAGAAAATTCTAGAAACATCTTTAATGTAAGTATAAAATATGAATTGCAATTTTAATACAGATTTGAAAATGAAAGTTCATTACAGGATTCATCAACTCAATTTTATATACATGCATTGGCTCTGACAGCAGATTTAGCAACTAATAATACAGATTGGTTAACACTTTACACAGAATTGTTGCAAAGAAAACATTTGCAGAAAATAATGGCTATTGCTTTATTTACTGGAGATACTGATGTAAAACAAAAAGTCCTCCAGTTAACTTCTACAGTTGGATTTCCAAATGAATGGTAAGTAATTAACTTACATTTTAAAATGTATCAAATACATTTGAATCAAAAGATATTTTTTAAAGTATTGTTGCAGTTTCAAATTTCATGTCAAACCTAGGACCACTGTTATTGGTTCAAGATAAAGTAAACATTAATAATGTCTCTGAAAGTTTTGCATATAGCAATACATATGATACATTACCATTTACGATAACTCAAGAAGAAAGACTCGATGAATTTATTTCAGAACTTGAAAAAATTTTAAAAGAAAATTCATTTTCAAGTGTACCAACATCAGCAATTATGCAACTTTATGAATATAAGGTAAAATATTATTTTCTAATAATTGAAAAACTATGAAATTATGAACAAATAAATGATTTCTTTTTAAAATGTATTATATTATACAAAGATGGAATCGATGAGACATTCTGAAAGAGCTATGCAAGTTAGCTTGGAATCAGCCTCTAATCATGCTACAAATTTACAACATAGAGTAGCTCAACTTAATGCACAATTAAATCAATTATATCAAGTTTTGTTTACTACACAACAGTGTTTAGAATGTTCACAAAAGGAAAAGATTGCTTTCATGACTAAATTACAAGAAACAGAAGAAAGAACTAATAAACAACATACAACTCAAGTTCAGGTAAATACATGCTAACAAATATTATTAATACATATTATTAATACGAATAAAGTAATACATAACATTTATTAGAAAATTTATGTTGTATATTACAAATTATTTTATTGTAGGAAATAAGTGGACTAAAAAGAATTGTATTGGATAAAGACAATCAAATAAGTCAATATATTAGTCAGATAAAACAATTAGAAACACATAATAAAGAAATTCCAATATTAACTAATAAATTAAAAGATATGACTGATAAAAATCTAGAATTGAATAAAACAATTCAAAAACTTCAAGAAAGTATCAATAAAAGAGAACAGGTTTGATACTATTTTTATATTTATTTATAATGTGATGTAACATTTTTATATTTTCTAATATATAAATTAAATTTCACTTTGTTAGACTATCGAAGAACAGAGTAGAGAAATTTCATCAAATCAGTCAGATATTACAGCTTTAAATCAAGAATTAGAACAACAAAGAAAACAGTGTCAGAAGTATCAAGTAATAATTTCTGAGAAAGATGGAACTGTACAAAAATTGACGTCAGAATTAAATAATTTAAGTCGTATGCGAGACATGATATTCGAGTTAACAGCAAAGAAAAAGGACGATTTACAGATTTCGAAATAAACAGCGTGATTTAAGTATATCAAAGGCAATTTTAATTATGATTTTTTTACTGATATATAAATTCAAAATGTATAGAATCGTAAGATAGTATAAATACAGATTATTTATTTAATTGTACAGACTTTTATCATTGCCTTAATTATTTGTAATACCTAATTAATTGTAAATAAGTATGCGTATTTATTTTAATGTTGTATAATTCTTGTTTTGCCTAAGTTATAGTTTTAAGGTAATTATTCATTAAATATTATTGTTTGTATGCAGTGATTTATTGCTAAACGAATTACAAAGAAATGAACAAATTTTCAGTCTCTTGTATAGTCTATAACAAATTTTTAAAAGTTTTTAAAAGTTTATATACTGTTTTATACCACCTATTTTTCTAACAGTTATTTTGTACTTTATGTGTTACACTACTATGATTCATAATATTTTTACAATTATGAATTAACGAGTATATATAGGTATTGGGGAAAAATCATTACTCTTTTCTCTATTTCTTATAAATGCAGTATCTTTACAGTTTAATATTTTTATATATTTAATTTAATATTTTCAATGTAATATAAATATTTTCATACATTTTTTAATGATAAAATAAAAATTAAAGGTATGATTTATGATTACATAATATGGCATTGAAAGTAGTCATAGTAATTAATTTTCTTATAATTGTAATTCAAATATCTTAATTTTAGAAATTGAAAAGTATGTTTAAGGAAAGTGTTAAAAAATTTTAAGAATTAAAATAATTGAACACTACTAAACCTTTTTTGATCTTGTACCAGCAAGAATCTGTCATGTATTTTTTTTATAAAATTTATATTTCCAATACTGCCATCATCACATACAAAGTTACAGCTACAAAGTGTATAATGCTGCTTTGAAATTTATTTGTAACATTTCATTTATAAAGTTTTCAAACAAAACAATTAAGCCTGTAAATATAATTAATAATTTTCGTGATAAGTAATACTAATTAAGTATTATAATTGTATGACAAATTAGCATTTCCATTTTATTAACCAATTTCGCAAAATATGATTTTAAAAAGATAAATATTTTTTGGTACAAATACGTTGTGCTTGCATTTTGTAAAATAAGTGTATCATAGAGAAGTATACATCTTAAGAAGTATTGTATAATACTTTTTGTGTGTGTATGTGTGTGTGTGTCTTGTACATATATATATATGTATGTATATTCTTCAGTATACATTATAAATTCTTTTTAACTGGAGAAATTTTTAGAAATATATAAAAGTAATCAGAAATAGGAAGAAGGCCATGATCTGTAATAATGAAAATCCAGACAGTTCAGCCTAAGAGCGACATGTACAGCATTAAGAAAAATAACTTACAAATGGAAAGAATACCGAGATTTATAAAAAGTCAAGAGAGCTAACAAGGTAAACATACTATTTATAAATATTGTCAGCACTCACAATAATTTTTCTTAAATCTATGTATCCTGTATAAGTCATCACCATTTGATTGTTTAATCAATCAAACAGAAAAAATACTTTATTTTAATAATTATACTTGCACCTTTCTATAGCTAAAATAATTCAATTTTAGCTTTTGTTCATTTGGTAAAAAAGATACACACCGTGGTATTTTCATCAAACAAATTAAACTAGAAAGCAGAATTTACTGTCAACTAAAATGTGCTAAGAGCAAGGCGATCCGACGGCATGTCGTTCATTATGTTAAATTTTTTTTTTCTTCTCAAGGACAATTGTCATCAACTGCTACCTTTGCTCCATGGCTGTTCTGTAGCTGATGCAAACAGAAGATAGAAGCAATTTGCTCCCATATTAATAACTGCAGCCAACAAAAATACTGTATGCCAGCGTGCTAAAGTTTCCTAAAAATGGAAAAGAAAAATAAATTTTAGCTTACATATAAAACAGAGTGCATAAAAAAAAAATTTGTGCTTACGTGTCCGTTAACTATTTGACCAATGACATAAGGGGCAAGGAATCCACAAGTATTAGCAGCAGCATTTGTAATACCGTATAACGTTCCCGCATATTTGGGTGCAAGGGCAATGTGATTCATCTGATTTCCAGCGTACACAGCACCATAAAGTGAACCCAAGCCAGATAGCATCATCATCACAGTCAATCGGTCACGACCAGCCCAAATAGCTCCTAAAAAGCTTAGGCTAGGTCCTAAAGATGCTACTGTATTCCATAATTTAAATGATGTTAAAGGAGATATAAGATTTCGTGCTAACAGAGCATCTGCAAAACTGGATATTATTAAACCAACAATCCATGCTGTTAAGTATGGTAATGCTGATAGGAATGCATCTTGTTGTACATCAAAGTGCAAAATTCTGTCCATGTATGTAGGTAATTCGGTCAGTAGGGTGTAAAAAGCCCATGATTGACCACACTGAGTTATAGCTATTGCCCACATTGGGAGAGATGTAAATATTGATAGCCAAGGAACATCATTGTTATTAGTCTGCAAATTATATTTTATTTTATAAAACATAGATTTAATCATTTTTTATTATCAAAACTGATAAGTATACCTACATTATCTTTGGCTTCTACAAGTGATTCAATATATGCTTTTTCTTGTGGGTCAATTTTTGGATGTTTTGCTGGTGTATCAAAAACAAACAATAGCCAAAATATGTACCATATAATTCCAAGGCCGCCAAATAAATAAAATGAGAGTGGCCAGCCACCCCATAATTCTAAGGAACATAGCCATCCACTTAAAGGTAAAGAGATAACAGTACCAAAATTTGAACCTATAAAGATAATAATATATCAGTTAATATTAAATCTTAATAAAATTTTATACTAATTATTTTAATAGGTTAATTTTAATAATGTATTTGATTAATACCTGCATAAACTAAAGCTGCAAATTTGCTTCGTTCTAATGGTGGTACCCAATGTGCAAGCATGCTATGCATTGCAGGAAAAGTAACACCCTAAGAATAAATGAAATTTAATATAATTGTGTTCGCAAAATCCTGATTAAAATTTTATGTTGAAATTTAATATACTTTAATTATGTATAATATATAATATTTAAATGCTTACCTCTGTGAAGCCTTCTGCAACTCGAATAACTAAAAATGGATATAAACCCCAACGAGCTGCAAATGGGCTTACTACGGTAAGAAGTGCAGTTAAAAATACTCCTAGTCCGTAGACCAATTTTCCACCTACTTTTTCAGCTACTCTTCCTCCAGGTACATTAGTTATTACATATCCTAAGAAAAATGCACCAAGTATAATACCTTGTGTTTTCTCATCCCAATCAAATTCACCTGCATTCTGTAAATATTAATAGAATAATTTTTTTATACAAACATTTTATTTTTTACTTTGATAATAATGAAATATAATGTTTTATGAAATTATTGATAATTTTGCATTATCCACATTATACTATATTTGTAAAATAGTACTTACTGAAACAGAAGTTGCATCAACATCACTTGCATTTTCAGTATGTGGAATTGCAGATTGATTTACCATTGACACAATTGCCACAGACAAATTTACTCTCATTGCATAAACCAAAGCAAATCCAAGAAATCCGAGAAAGCCAAAAATTTGTCTTGACTTTATGCATGATCTAGAGTCTGCTACTGGACTACCTGGAGGATGAACTGCGAAATATGTTAATTTATTAAACTCTAATTATCTAAAATTAATAATAATTATATGTGTATATATATATATATATATATACACTGCCAGTCACTTACTTTTACCCCCCCTGGAGCAAAATAGGATAAAGTTTAAAGTTTTGTATCTTTGAAAGAGATCATCGTACAAAAACCAGTCGGAGACCATTTGAAAGCTTATTTTAATACCTTTCGATTGGCCTAAGTCACTTATAAAAAATACTATTTTTTGAAACTATTAAATGGCAATAAACTAGTTTCAAAAAAAAAATTTTTGGACACCTTTTTGAATTCAATGCAGTTTTTAAAAGATTGACGAAACCAAAAAGTTATCCAGATAGATTTTTAGCTTTTTTCAACAGCTTTCGACTGGTTTTTTTTTCATTTTTGTAACTTTATTTTAAACAAAGTTACGGTAGTTTTTGCTCGAAAATAGCCTTTTTTTTAAAATCTAAATATATTAAAAACTTTTATAGATACAAAAAAATGATAAAGAGAAAAAATGTCACTTTTATATCGTAGAATACGAAAATGTTTTAAGTAAGAGCAAACAAAAAAATTTTTTATTACCTGTATTTTTTTTAAGTACAATCATCTTTGAAAAAAATCAACCTGCAGAGGTAAAATATACAGTTAATAAAAAATTTTTTTGTTTGCTCTTACTTAAAACATTTTCGTATTCTACGATATAAAAGTGACATTTTTTCTCTTTATCATTTTTTTGTATCTATAAAAGTTTTTAATATATTTAGATTTTAAAAAAAAGGCTATTTTCGAGCAAAAACTACCGTAACTTTGTTTAAAATAAAGTTACAAAAATGAAAAAAAAACCAGTCGAAAGCTGTTGAAAAAAGCTAAAAATCTATCTGGATAACTTTTTGGTTTCGTCAATCTTTTAAAAACTGCATTGAATTCAAAAAGGTGTCCAAAAATTTTTTTTTTGAAACTAGTTTATTGCCATTTAATAGTTTCAAAAAATAGTATTTTTTATAAGTGACTTAGGCCAATCGAAAGGTATTAAAATAAGCTTTCAAATGGTCTCCGACTGGTTTTTGTACGATGATCTCTTTCAAAGATACAAAACTTTAAACTTTATCCTATTTTGCTCCAGGGGGGGTAAAAGTAAGTGACTGGCACTGTATATATATATATATTACTTATTAACAAATCCTCAAATTAAATAATTAAATCCTTTTCTTTACAATTTTATTGAAAGAAAAGGATTATTATTATTTTTTTAATTTAGTTGACCATATAAAATTAAAAATTAAAAAAAAATTGTTACAAATGAACTTTTAGCGAGAACATTAAATGTTAAAAGTAAACAACATATTATTCACATATTTTTTTATCTTCTACTGTGATTCAACTTGTTTGATAAGTTTACATATACCTTAAACAACAAAATATGATTATACTGATAATATTGAATTTTTTTTTAACAAAAATAAAGCTAAACTATTGTAAAAAAAACAATACCAATGAATTTTTAATTTTTGTATAGATGAAAGATTTGTAAATTTGTGAGTGCATGTTTGTGTATTGGAAATAAGAGACTCTGATAAGCTTTATTGCTATTATATTTCTTTTAAAGGTTTTAACTTTTAAGTATTAATTACAATATACGATTTCAAGTTTCCATGTGTAAAAATTATTTCAAACTAATGATACATAATTTTATAATTACAATCTGTTATCTTATGATAGCTTCTTCTTAAGACTATTAAATCAATTATTCACAAAAGTACTATGTGCTTATACAATTAAAATTTTCTAGAAAATATTTATAATAATCAAAGTAGAAAATTTATTCATAAGTAAAGTTTAAAAATATTATTTTTGTTACTATTAAAATACATTTGTTATTATTGTTATTATTACTGTTAGTAGTAGTAGTAATAATTTCAAGGCTCATTTATTAAAGTAAAGATATATTTCAAATTACTTACAAAATAACCATTACAAATATTAAACTTTTTACATTTTCTGCTATTATTATTTAAAGTTGACTAACCATCTGAGCAATTATAATTACTTACAATTGGATGTCAATTTTTATCAAGAATTCAAGAAAGTATACTTATAACAGTTATTTAGAAGTAGGTAAAAAACCATAATATATTCTGATATTTGAATAAGGTACTTAAATGTTTTAAATCTCATTGTGTCAATGCCTGATATACAATTCAATGGACATGCTTGTAACACAGAGCTATTATTATTATCATTATAATTGTAATTGTGATACCAGTTAGTCATACTCATACCATACAGATATATTATGACTAGTACATACAAATCAACATCCTGACAGCTGGTTTATGTCATATAAAAACGCAGTACAATAAAGAAAATATTGATACACGTTGATATAATAAAATAAATATTAACATACACATGAGATTAACCCATTTCGATGTTTAAAACGTAAAAAAAGTTATTCTTCACAAGTAAACATAGCAGACCTTTTTGTAATGAGTCGTTGAGACATAGCGGTTGATCGTCTCTTGAAACGCTTGGGTCCAGGACCTCCATGATAATGCACTAGAGTATTGACAAGCGTGTTGACGGATTGACGTTGCGCTGGTGCGCGCACAAATTTCAGGCAACTACGTCGTCAATGGAGCACCGAGTGTTTCGCACTGCTGTATTGCTGTATACCTATTAACTTTCACATCGACATCGCTGAGGAGTCATCTAGTATACTCCCTCCTTTCTTGTGTATATACGCCTACTCGTTTATTTTATTTTTTTCTCGCGGATAATTGTTTGTCTTTGTTTGGCTTATACTTATAGATTGACGTTTGTCTCAATTCAGCGCGCACGCGCGTATAGTCTGACGGCGCGCTGTCTGCTTCGGTTTCGGTTCGGTGTACTCTTTCTTTTGTGTACGGATCGTGAGTCGTGATATATATGCATATGTGTATATATATACACATTATATATACACATGTATATATTGGGTGATTGTAACTTGATGTACCTAAAGAGATATCGTTTAGTTTTATTGCAAATTATATGCTTATTTATTCGTGTTTATTGATATTGCTGTTATGTAAATTAATATTTACTTAAAAATAAATAATCTGACTGAAGGATAGCTTATTTTAAAATAATTAATTACCTCATCGCAGTTGTAATATTTTTATTTTTATAAAATATTCATGATTATATAAAAAATTAACAATAATTTTATATTTTAAATATTACTTGATATTAAATAAATGGTAAATAAAAATATATGGAAATTGACGTTTTTAATATACACATTTATATAAAAAATAATTATTTAATATTACTAGACTTGCAGATGAAGTACATGTCAAAACTATAAAATATAATAAATATAAAACAGTAAACTAATAGTTAACTAATCTAATCTAATTTTAATTAATTTTATCTATAAATAGGAAGATCGCTTTTTCTCTGTACAAAATATTTTAGTTGTCAAAACAATTCTCTTTCTGTAATTGTATTGCATGATGCATAGCTCGCAGGAATTTTATTAACGTGCAATGATTTGTTTGCAGATAAATCGCATGAGCTAAAAATGGTATTTTTCTTAAAGATCGTCCACTCATTCCAGTACTTTCTCGACATAATTCAAGTAACTTAAGACTATGTTTAGTTTCTGAATTTTCTTCATAACCCAGCATTTTTAAGTACGACATTTCATGAATTTCTTCAGTTTCAATAAAACTAGTCTGAAAAATAATGTAAAAAACAGAATAAAATAATATTAAATATTTTAAGTAATGTAGTTAATATTTACCCTCATCAATTCCTTTATACAAGTACTGTATATTTTGTAAATAGCTTGTTCATTTGGTAGAGATATATATTGTTTTATATCAGTTCTATCAACAAATGCCAAATCTATAGCTTCAGTTAAATTGCTTGTTGTCAATATTAAAACATTTGGGAATCGTTTTATATTGTCAAGTTGAGTCAATAAAGCATTAACAACTCTAATAGAATCACTAGGTTCACTTCCATTTGTACATGATTTACGCACATGAGCCAGTGATTCTATTTCATCTATTAAAATGCACACCAAAGCATTTTGATCTTGTAGTAATGTTTTAATTTCATTGAAGAGATTCATAACTAATTTACCACTCTGGATAAAAATCATAAGTTAGGCAAATGGAGAAAATATAGATAGTAATAATTTAATTCAATATACCTCTGAAAACCATTTTGAAAACAAGCTATGACTGTTTATTTCAACAAGTTCTCCTCGCGTAAATTTATTTCCAAGGCGAATGATAATCTTTTGTGCCAATGCTTTACATAAACTTGTCTTGCCTGTTCCAGGAGGTCCATGTAAAAGAATAACTTTATTCCAACTTATTATATGTGAATTTACTTGTCTTTCGGCATATACCATTGCAGTTTCAACAAAATTAAGTAACTGTAAGAAATAATATATTGTATTTTTAATCAGTGATTATAAAAATAAATCAAATTCGGTTTACATTTTCTTTAACACCCGAATCATAAAATAAATTTTCCCAAAGTCCAAAAAATTCTTCTGAAGGCAACAACCAATGCATAGCTGCAGAGATTTCTTCTCCATCTTTATGCATAGTTTCAACTGCTGCTTCTTCCTGATTTAAGCGATAGATATAAATTTTAATTGACATTCCTGATAATTTTACATGTGATTTCTAAAAAGTAATTGTATATTTTATATTAATTAAATTAGTTCAATTTAATAACAAAATTTAAAAAATAAGAATTACATCTTCTTGACCACAGGAGCAAAACAATGATTGAACATGTGATTTTAATGTCTCAACAGTAAATGATTCAGGAAGCAAAGATTTATTCAATATTACTTCTTCCATTGAGTCTAATTCTGCTTGCACCAATTCCTTAATTTCAATTTTTGTTAACGTACTACATAAAATACAAAAAATAAATGAAAATTATTTCCTACTTAAAACTATCTTAAACACTTAAATACGTTTCTTTAATAATACAAACCTGTCAATTTTTTGACAAACTTCCACATGCAATGAATCGTACATTTTGTACAATAAATTTTTTTCACAAATAATAAAAGTAAATTAAAAAATATCTACGTAAAATCTTAAGTACAACGTAAAAACTTCAACCGTTATATTATCTTCGGTATATATAATATATATGTACACCGGTAAAAATTTTGCAGTCACAGGTGGTCTTTCTACTGCGTAACATTATTGTGATTGGTTCGGCCATTTTTTAGTTTGAGTCACATGACTTAATTTCTCTTTTTGACAATTCAAAAAGGATACATAAATAAGTTACTACTGTGCAAATATAAATTGTATTACCTTTGTTTTAAATTTATTAGATTTACATAAATTAATTGTTAAAGCATATTCACATGTTGGATTATCCTTAAATGAATTTGAATCTGACTATGGTTTCCGTAGAAACGTAGGTCTCGATATCGATAAAACATTACTTTCGATAACAAATTCTCAATAAGTCTATACTTTCTCAAAAAAAATTTAAATTGCAAGAAAATATAAAGAAAATGGTAGTAAATCTTGATAAAATTGATAAAAATACATCAAATTCGGTAACTTCTAAATTCACTTTAGATGATTGGCGCTTTAATTATCAATTAAAGTATGCATTTTCTAATATTTCTACATATAAAATTATTATTATTAATTTAAACTAACATAAAATAATATTTTTACTAGACATAATTGCTCAGAAGTACAAAAAAAATTAGCCAGTCAGATACTTGCAAAATCAGACAAAATATGCGAAGTCAGTGATGAAACCATTAAGACTAATAGAGACAATACCAATCATCACCTTAAAGAACGAATAAATGAAATTGAATTTTGTAAACAAGAGCTTCTCCATCATAGAAATGAATTACCTTTAGAGATAGATGCTCTTTTAACTTATAAAATTCGTTTAGTAGATTCATTAACTGCATTGAGAAAAAATGCTCTTGACATTTGTAAGAAATGTTTAGCAGCAAGGTAAAAGTATTCTTAAATAAATTATTTAATTTTATTACTGATGGTGTTAATTTTGTGATTAGAGAGCATAGATTAGGCATTGATTTAGTGAAAGATAATGTGGAGAAACAATTACTTCAAGAATGTCATGGGATTAATTGCGCTGATGATTTATTGACCCAAACTTTGGAGAAAACTCAGGAACAAATTAGACGTGTAAAATCTACCTTATACTACATAGATCATGATTTAGAAGACAAAGAAAATAATTTACGTATTGATAGATTCAATTCTACACTCAAAGAGACAAGTTTAAATCTCAGTATTTATCAGGGCAAATCAGCTTTACAGGCTTCGTATATTTTAAATTATATTATGCATTCCTAAATACATACTTCACAATTTTATAAACATTTATATATTTTTTTTAGAAATGTTACTATAGATGAGTGGAAAACTCAAACCCAAAACAATATTGAATTATCAAAAAAGGAAGTTTTACAGGCTAAGAAAATTCGTTCACATATTGATTTTGTTCTTAAACAAGTTATAACTGATTTGGTAAAACAAAAGAATGCAACTGATGAAGCATTTATACAAAGAATAGAAGAAATTAAAGAAGCAAAGGAGAAACTTGAATTGCAACATTCAGAGGTAAAATTAATAATGCATAAAGTAATACATATTTATTAATTTTATAAATTTAATGATAGTTAAGATTATACTGTTTAATGTAAAATAGATTATGCGAAAAGCAAATGAAATGATGAAAAATATAACGAAACTTGAAAAGGCAATTGCTGATAAAGAAAAATTTATAGCCTTAGCCTATACTCGATTGGGTAATCGATGTCAAAGATCAGGTTTAGAACTTACTTGTGACTCTGTAGAGAAAAGTCTTACAATTGAAGTATCTGATTTAAGGGAAGTTGTTATGCAGCTACAACATACATTGTTTGAAGTTAGTAAATTAATTAATAACTAAGTTTATAATATTTATAAATTAATTTATTTTTTTTGTACAACATAAAAATTTGTATATTATTATAATATTCTTTATGCACACATACATACATTTTATTTCAGGCTCAAGCTTCTCTTCGTTTTTTACTTAAAATGCAAATGCAGCTCGAGGAAGATATAAACATAAAAACTAATTCTTTAAAAATTGATGAAGTTCATTGTATGAGTATACGTCAAAGTATAGATTATCATGTGTTATAAAATAATTATAAAATAGCCATATAGTTTCATTACGTTAACAAATTTGTTTGTGAAAATATACTCGCAAGTTTCTTTGACTGTATTTTATTTCTCTCTTTAACAGCTTGAATAAAAGAATGTAATTCTTTATTGATATGAGATTGCAGTGATGTATCTAATTCTGCTGCTCTAGTTAAGTCAGTAATTGCTTCACATTCATTCCATGCTCCAATGTGTGCTTTTCCTCTTCTATAAAGTGCTTTTACATTGTCTAAAAATCATATAAAATTATGTAATGTTGTGTGCAAATACTCAATATTAGTGTAACATTAATGTTAATATACCTGGATCACTTTTAAGTACAGTAGTACAATGTTCTATTACAGCATAATATTCTTTATTCAATAACTTGCATTGTGCATAATTTAAGAGTAAAGGAAGTTTCATAGCATTTAACTCTAACCATTCAGTATCATTTGGTTTTTCTCTAAAAAATATAAATTTTATATAATTTAATAAACAAAATATTTTAATTATTAAACTTACGCAAGCATAAGTTGTTCCACTATTCCAATTGCTTGAGCGTATGTATTTGCTGCAGCTTCATAATTCTTTTCTCTAAATTGAGTATTACCTTTTTCTCTTAAAATTGGAACATTTTTAAGCTTTTCATCTTCAGTCATTTGCCAAGATTCCTTTTCATATTCATGTGGCAGTACAACTTGTAATAATTCTGTAAATTAACAATAATTATATTTTCATTTGGAATTTAACAAAATGATACATAATAAATTCTTTAAAACACACCTATAGTAAATTCCAAGTTTTGAGGATTCTTTATAAGATCATTTAGATCATCATACCCTATTCCCTCATTCTGCAATGTTACACCGCAACAGTGATGACTGCGTTTCTCACCAGGTGGTTTACCAGCTTCACGAAGAGTTTTCGATACAAAAGGGTATGAACTGACTAGCTATAAACAGCAACAGAATTTATTAAAATATTTTCTCAAGTATCAGAAAATAAGACATTTATTTATAATTACACTCTTATCAACTGTAAACACTGCAACTTCTTTTAAAGCCATCTTCTGTACTATAGTCTCCCATACTTCTAGTTTAAATTGTTTTCCTAAAACTAATTCCATTGGTCGACCTATTAACCTGCTATCATCAATGACTGTTTTTATTATGTCACATTTTGTTGTTCTGAAATGAAATACTACCTAAAAATAAAATGATACCTATTTAATGTAATTTTTTAAAAGTTATTTCTTAAACATGAACAAGAATGCTTACTTTGGTACCAGGTACAAATGTAACTGTTTTTTCTCCAATATGAAGTATATGTTTTATAATGAGACTATCCATTTTTCGTAAATTAGTTTTTAACAGTTTAGTAAGAAAGAAACATGATTTTAACTGTTAGTTATATATTAATAAATTTGCTTATATTGCACAATTAACCAAAATATTTATCGTCTTATAGACATTGCAAACCACTTGTCTGTTTACAACAGTCAGCTCAGCTGATCGACAATCAACCAATCGCAGGCTCTCATTGGCTGCGGAATTCAAATTTTTCTTTTTGCTTATAATTAATCCATTACATATTATAGATGGACTATAGAAATATCAGAAATTATTATAATTACGCAAATAATTTTTTATAATTCATATATATTAATAAATAATATGTAAATCAGTCTACCGAAGTAAATAATTAGTACTAATTATAAATATTAAGAGCTACTTAAGTACTACTTAATTAATAAAAAAAATTGACACAGGTTTTTTATTGTAGTATCAAAGTTTATTAAAAATTAATGTATTGTATTATACATTTAGAAAAGTAGTAATTTTGAGTACAAGTATCTGTTTATTTAATGATTTATATCTAGCATAATCGTTTCAAGATAGTTTCTAAATTATTTTTATATACTTTTTGTTGTTAATATATTTATGTATGTAACTGTTAAAATACAAATACATTTAAGTGATTTTACAGATATAACATTTCTTAAAGATTACATTGCATTATGTTCATCATGCATAATATTCATTTATGCATTTGGTTAAAATGTATTTGCTTTTACAGTTTATTATATAACTAGACTATTTAATTACAGAACCTTACATGTAGTAAAATCTCTGAAGTAAATTTTTTTCATAAAACAAATAATACTACCTAGTTAATGTCAGTATATTGTACTTCTATATTTCAGATTTTATTTTTTATACCATAATAATTTTATTATAAGTGCATGTAAATTTGGTTTACATTCAAAATGCTGGTTCTATATGACTAATAAATTAGTGATTTTTTAGTGAATAAGATGATTTATTTTTCAATTTGCTGATAATTATTTTAAATAAAATTTTAATTTTTCCTTTAAGTGGTAGTTTTGTTATAAAAATCCTGATATTTAAAAATATATTATCAAATTTTTTTTCATTTTACTTTATTTCACAGTCTTTATACATTTATAAAAAAACTAATTCTCATAAAAAAAAATAAATTTACCTAAACATACATTTTTCTATTCTTTTCATTAGATAATACTAAAAATTCTCTCATAAATTATATAATTATATAAAAGCTATATTAATGTAAAACAATTTCTTATTTCCAAATAATAATTGTTTTCATGAGCCTTGATAAAAATAAGTCAACTATTTTAACAGTTTACAATAATATATAAATCTAACCGACACGGTGGCGGAGTGGCGGAAACGCACCTCGGCCGGTCATGAAAGTTAAGCAGCACCGAGCGCGGTTGGCACTTGGATGGGTGACCGTTCTCGGACTTAGCTTAAATGATCGGTTAGGTGTTTTTTTCACATTCCACAACGTGAGCGGGAGGTGTGAGGCATTCGGTTTCGGTGTTAAAGTCTACGCAATGTGACCTTGCCACCCAAACAGAATTGTTCTCGAATACACCGCCCTTCTCGGAGGAGGTTTTCCTAAATGGCATTTATCCCAACGGGTTTGGCCACAGGTTTTCCCTCTCTCCACGGGCATAACCCCGGGCGAATGCGAGAAGGTGGGGTAAAGAGGGGGTAAACATTGGAAATGGAATGAAATGGAATAATAAAGGTGTAGGGGATACGTAAAAACCTGTAAAAAGGTGTACGTGGAAACTACCAAAATTTTAAAATTTTAATATATAAATCTAATATTAAAATAAAATTCAGTTAAATCAAATATTAAAATCTCTTTGAAATTTTAGTTAAAGTAACAAAAATATCTATAAAATTCTCTAGATTCAATTTTTTGTTAAAGAGTTGTAGATGTTACAGCACTAACTCCATGAACTAATACAGTTGGTGGTAAATCTGCAGTTAATTCAGTTAGCAATTGCAGATATTGTCTTTGTAAAATATCTTTATCCCAAGTGTTAAATGATGGTGGTTCTGGTAAATACATAAAGACAGCTGCTGTTTGCGAACAATATTCTCTGATCAATCTATTAACGCTACAAATTGGTAATAATAAAGTTAATCACCGCTAAATGAACATTATAAACATTGTATTCAAAATAAAAGGTATTTAACTTACTTTAAGACATAGGCGCGAGATACACTGCTTAATGTATTATCAGGAGCATCAACACTTGCATCAAATGAACTTTCTGCTTTACTTTCTAATAGGGAGTGTCCATTGAGATCACCAATTTGTTCATTCCAGTCTGAAATTCTCGTTATCGATGCTGATATTCGTAGCATATTCAAAAGCTTCTTTAATTTGATTTCATTAGAAATTCTAGGGCATTCATTAATCGAACTATGTGATTCAGAGATGTTAAGGCTGGAACTACTGCTTTTATTTATTTCACAATGAAACACTCGCAAATGAAGATTTTTCCAATTTGGTACCATATTAATAATACATGCTAGTTGTAGCATAAATAATGAAGTTGTATCAAAAGGATCTTGATCAGATGGTTGGAAGAAGTTTACAGGCCATACATCAATGTACTTGAAATTGGAATTCCTAAAATTGACACAATAAATGTAATACAAAAATAAAAAAAAATTAAAAATTACATAAATGAAAAATAATAATAGTTATACGAGAAACCTTACTTGGTTAATTTTGACTTGTCAAGCAAATGGAAATTTCTGCACAAACATAAATTTTTTTTCATGTTTAAAACATCTTGACACATACCAACATATTGAAGTTCATCTACAGTTTTATCTTCGTTAGATTGTTTTAATGGAAAGACTTTACCACTGGCATATGTTGAAACATTTTCAAACATTGTAGTTGTATATTGAGATTCTTGAAAAAAGTCTTTAGGTATTTCGTTATCGTAAAACCCAAGAACAATGGTGTTAGGTTTCATTGCTCCCATTCCAGATAATCTAATCAAATGATGTAAACCTTCCCGTACTGTTTTAGTGACTGTTAATTCGATGAAAGCTTTTACTTTCATGTGATCAACAAGACTGAGCCAATGAGGATATTCTTCAATAGTCGGATCAATTTTCCCTGCAAATTCGCCAACTTTAACATGGCCAATGACATAAAGTCCTCCTTTTTTCAAGTCATTTATAAAATCAATCAATGGACATGCAGATCTTGGAGATGCAACCATCAGTAATATTTGAGGTCTCCAAAATTTAACATGATCTTTACGAGAATCTAACATTAACAAGTATTTTCGTACTTGATGGAATATTAAAGCTTGAGAAATACTTCCCCAAGCAGCATTTTTACTTGGAGAGAATAGATGAAGTACAATAACTAAAATTAGACATAAAATAATACTGCTTGATGCATATATGCTGTTTATAACAAACATCATGATAAGGGTTCCAAAAAGACCAATTGTAGCTGTATGCCAGGTAAAATAAGTAAAAGTTGGTCTAAAGTTTGGAGCACTGGCTAATTCTAAACCCAGACATGCCAAATTCGTAGCTAAGTAGCTCAGTAAGAAAAGAACTGAATTTATTTGAGCAATAACGTTTACAGAGCCCATAAGTAAAATTATTTGAACTAAGAACCATGATGTTAAAACTGCTCCAATTGGATTACCTCTCCATGTAGTCTTTATTATAAAATTTAATAAAGATCCTGAAAATACAATTAATGTATCAAAGTTGAATTTTAAGTTTGAGTTTTAAATGTAAATAATATGTATCTATCAGATTATTATAACTACCAAAAACATTATCCTTAGCAAGTGCTTCCAAAACTCTGCTTGATCCAATTAAATTACTCAGACCAGCACTAAAAGTAGCCGTTAAAATTCCTACTGCCACAAAAGGAGGCCAAATATTAATAGGCATCATGTAAATAAAATTATTTTGAAGAAGAAAGCGGCTTGTAGTTGCTGCCGTTAAAATTGATAATAAAATATAACATATAAACGTGAATAAAACTGCTGAAAGTGTTCCCCTGGGAATGTTTCGACCTGGATTTTTTAATTCTCCTGAAAAACAAATATTTTACAGTAATATCAAATTAATATTGTAAAAATTAATTATTAAAAGAATTACCACTCATGTTTGCACCAGCCATAATACCAGTAACACCACTGAAAAGCACTCCAAATACACTAGCAAAGTCACTAACTGCCCCTTGACTCGAATAATCTTTACTGTAATTTGAATACAAATTTTCTACTATAGTGGCAGTAGATAGACCAGTATAAGTTCCATTGACATGATATGTTGCATTCTGTACTAATTTATTTGCATCAGGAATTGGTACCTTTAATAATTCAATAATTTAATAAAAAAGCAAATTAATTTGTAATCTTTACAAATTAAGAAAAACTGTGATTACCTCCATATCCCCTTTCACTAAAAAGCTTATAAAAACACTTCCAAGGCAAATGCACACAATTGCTAAAATAGCAACACTTGTTTTTGCAAACATAGCAGCTCCAATTAAACAAACAAGTAGGTTTGCTGTATTTAAAGAAGAGCAGTACAAAAATCGCCACCATCTACCATCAGGTAGTAATGCATTTTCTCCTACTAAATAGCCTGATGGTCCAAAATTTTGAATCAACCCTTCAGCACAACCTGTTATGCATAAAGCACTTGATACTACATTAGCCATAAAAAACAGAGAACCAATTGAACCTCCAAATTCAGGACCTAATGTTCTACTAATCATAACTATTTTAAATAATTAAAGAAAACTATTTTAATATTAAATTATATTATCATTAAAATTTTGGAAGTAAAAATATATTTTTAAGGATACAATAAGCTCCTCCACCTTCAACTGCTCCATTTGTTGAAATAGCACAAACGGAAGACACAGTAAAAACTAGAATTACATAAGCTATTAAAAATTGTATTAAAGTAACTAGTAGTCCAGCATTTCCAACAATGTATCCTAAAAGTAAATAAAATTTAGTAAATAAAGAGTATATATTAACTAATATATTTAAGAGATTTACCCATTCGTATAAAAACTAAGGCACTAAACATAGACAGAGTGACAGGACTAAATACTCCTGCAAATGTTCCAAGAGTTCGACCAGTGTCGGTGGTGCCCAAAGTACTGAATTCAACATAACCATCTCTTTCGTCTCTAGATGGATTTTTAAATCGAAGTAAGTTACTTATTCTGTGAAAAACGCCCCTACTTCTGATAAGAGGAACTTTTTCTCCTGTTATACGAATTCCTTCTGCATTGTTTGTAGACCCTACTTCCGATGCAATCATTTTGCAAATCTTTGTTTCTTAAAGTTAGAAATAATACAAGTAAAAGTAAAATTTTACATATAAAACTGAACTTGTCATATGGTTATAAAAAATTCTTTGTCTTTTAATGGTAAATGATGATTCTACCATAATCTATATAGTAAATGTCGTTTCAAAAGAATTGACATTTGTTCCACATTAGAATCACGTTAACTAAATTATTTAACAATTTGTTACTCACTGATTACAAGTAAAAGGATTGTTATACGATCTATGAGATCATTTTATGCGTCAAAATCGGAAACTAAACGTCAAATTGTTTTGTTGAGGTTATCCATTCGCCCCCTGGATTCCCATATTTTGCTACGAAATGTCATAGTCTGCTAGACTAACCAATAGGAATTCGCAAACAATAGAATATAATATAGGAATAAAACTGAGGACTTTGGACAAAAGATAACGATGGTATAAATTATCTAGTCATCTTAGATTATGTAGTTTGTAATTTGTACTTAGATGAATAATTGTCTTTTTTTAATAGAAAAATCGTACACTTATATTGTTTTGTTTTCTTTAGTAATTAAATTTTTTTTACATTTTGATATTAATATCATTATATCTATATTAATTTTACATAAACTGAAAAAAATTAATTTATTTTTGAAAAGAATTTTTGGATTGGTAATTTTTTTTGCAGTAAACGTTTATATCACAGGTCTTAATAATATGATAATTAATATTGTAAGTGTTATTAATTTATGATACATGACAAATAACCTTTATATAATTTATATATACACATAATATCAAACAGTTAGAAATATAGAACATTATATTTTTAATAAAATAAAATAGTTAATTTGTCTTGTATGTGCACTAATTGTTTATCCCTGAAAAATAAGTTATTACCTCTAATTGTTATACATAATTTTATATTTTAATTGCGCACAGCACAAATATTGTAATTACAATTTAATATCAATATATTAATTAGACTTCTCAATTATCATCATCAGAGTCTTCACTGTCATTTTCATCTTCTAATTCTGGCATTGGGAAACGTAGTATAGCTGCAACACCTGTCAGTTGATCTAATTCTGTATGAAAATAAACAATTAATAATCTATTGATATATTTAAAATTTATATAAAATAAATACATACGTTCACCAGATATATGCATGCTTGAAAAAATTTTAACATCTCCTGAACTATCTTTAACTGCTTCAACAAGATTAACATATTCTTTTCTCAGTGCAACATCTTGACATCTGTGTAATATTTTATTATATCACTATCTTTTCATTACATTATTTTGTTAAATGAAAACATTAAAGATTACAAAATAATTTTACCTGAACAATTTATCTGAAATTAATAATGTCTCAATAGCTTGTGCTTCAGAAGCAGCTTGCACATGTTTTTTACCATAAAAAGCTCTTGATGGATCTGTTTGGAGTATAGTATAAAAAGTTTCTAAGGCTTTAACATCACCTGCTGCCTTTGTGTCGGATACCCGACTAATAACGGATGGATCAGTCAAGACTTCTATAAGGATGATAATTATAACTAGATAATAAATATGATTAGCAAATATTTATAAGTGATAAAAAGTGATCAACCTTTCAATGAATGCTTGAAACCAGAACTTGCATGGACAAGCATAAATTTACTTTTATTTTCAAGAATTAATTTATTTTCAGACTTCACAGCTTGTTGAATCATGTAGCTCATGTATTGATCCTTAACAAATCCAGGACTTGCAAGAATAACACATTTTACAATATCAAAGTTAATATGTCTTAAAATACCTTGCATTATACTTTCAAAAAATCGATTTAGTCCCTGTAGGTAATATAAGTTTGTTAACATTATCTTGTTCATTAAATGGTTTTATTATTAACTTAGAATACCTTCTCATGTTGTGATACATTTCCTTTTCTTTTACGTGGAATCACTTGGTCTATTTTTACACGAACTATTGTCATAGTTGAAGTTATTAAACAAATATGGGCTATACCCTCTTGCATCACAACTGCAGCTATATCAGCATGCTGTAAAAGATGTAAAAATTTACTTTTCATGAAGTATTTTTATTGATATAATAACTACTTACTTGTGTTGGATCACATGCCATATCAACACGATCCAATGCTACAGAGTCCCATGTTTCCTTTACAAGTGTAAATTTACGATTTTGTTCAACATCTAAAGTATGATATGCACCATTCTATATAAACATAAATATACAATTTTGATGCTATTTATATGTATGTAATAATTATAAATATTAATTATTATTAAATTAATAACCTTCACATATTGATTTTCTTTTATATTTTTGCCTTTAAGCCTTAAAACACAAGCTTGAGTATCAAAATCGATATTTTCTACACATATTGTTAAAGTAGTTCGAACTCTAAAGCTATTAGAACTTCCAGTAGAAGTTTCAGTTTGTACTTTCCTAAAAATCATATTAAATCGTATTTGCTAATTGTTATGAATGTCAAAGAAAATTAGAACAAAATTCAGACCTTATAGTAGAGCAGCTAACAGAATCTCCTTCGCTAATCAAGTTATAAACGTGCCACATATCCTCAGTATTTTCAGGGACCAAAACAATACTCCTGTACAATTAACATAAACAAAATATATTGTTCTCTTAGAATAAATTAGATAAAACACTTTTTATGCAACAATAAAACTTACCCTTGTCCATCTTTATCAATATTTTTGGCAACCAGTTTCATTTTTTAAAAACAATTATTAAATAACCTAAAAATATTGAACACAACATTGTTACACAAACACTATATATTTTCATAAAAGACGAAATTTTTTCTATTACAAATGTTGCATAAATTATAGAAATACGATGTCACTTACACTTAAAGGTTACAAAGAATTAAAACACGTGTGCCACACATTTTGAAGTCTTTTATTAATTGGTGCATAATCAAAAACAATTTTTGTCAATGAGATGGTAAGACGAATTTGAGAAAGTCCTTACGTAGTAGAGTACATATTGCATTTCATTGTTATTGGATCCATACGACACACCGAATTTCTTAAGGTTATGAAGCATTTTATTTTGGAAAACCATAGACTCCTAATCGTAATCTTAAAACATATATGTGTACAATACGTGTATATAACACATACGCGCGCACACACACACACGCATATGTATGTAAATCAAGATTACCTTCAGTCCTTCATTCGCTTTTTCGATGCAAGCTAGTATAGATAACATAAAAATATCTTAAGTTTATCTCATTGAAAAGATTGTTTAACTCATATGATAAGTGTATTAACATATGTTACTTTTTATTAAATAAAAAAATTTCATTCGATAAATGAAAAAAGTATTGACTTTAAAATAATTATTTTCAATACTTATATATTATTTTTTATTTACGCGTATGTCTATAAAAACTCTCTGTAAATTGTTTAACAGTATTTTTACATAATTAATTCAGTTTCTACTTTCTATACGTATACAAAATAATAATTTTTCGCGCCACAAAAATAGTTCATGAAAATAAAATCAAACTATGCTGTACTCTGTAGAGATACAGATGATGGGCACAGAGTGCAGCCGGTATATAACTGACGCTTTTGATGAAAATAAAATTCTTATAAATGTTATATTCTAAAAATTAAACATTTTATTTCAATGCACTGATACATCAGTTATTGGTAACAATTACTTATAAATTTACAATAAAATAATAATCAATTTTTATTATATACAGTAATAATATAATGAGAAAAAGTTAAAGCAGTTTTGAAATCAAACCCATCAAACCTCCAAATGAGCATTTGATAAACAGAAACTGTGCTGTGATTGCCTGGTTGGTGACGACCGGGTCGGCGTTTCTCTTCACAATCTTGAATCATGGTAAGTCTTAATATTTCTGAATTATAGTATATAATTTAATTCTAATACGAAAATTAGATGTGTTTTAGTCGTCAAATTTATTACCCATCACAAAAAAACTATTACTTAATGTAAAAAATGTAAATTTTTTAAACACTTGTCTATTGTAGGTTATATTGCATGGACTGAGTTTTGTTTTTATTACTATTTAATTATCTATAGACCATTAATATGTATGCTATTTAGATTTTTAAATAAAATATTTACCCTTGCTTTAAATTATAATTATTATACTATGATTAATATAATTGAGGTAAGTGTAGTTAACAAATTATTTAACTAAATTTGATTTATTTGCAAATTGTCTTAAATAGGCTTCCAGCGATGGGATTCCACCGCCGGCAGTCCCTGGGTTTCCACCTGCACCACCTGCTTTTGTACCTCCAATGATGCCTGCTGCTCCATTTATACCTCCTCCAAATATTCCACCAGGTCCTCCAGGTATAATGCCGCCACAATTTTCTATACCACCTCCAGGGTTTGGATTTCCAATACCAGGTCCCCCAGATCCTAGTGTTATTGGTAAGTTAATTTGTTCATTAAATAACAATTTATGAACTATTTCATGCACATACTTAGCAATTATGTTGAAGTAATTTATAATTTTGTTTTTTAAAAGTTGCAAGGAATAATAAAAAAATTATATATTTTTAGTTGCCCCTCCACATATTACTGCTCCTGGGGTGCCACCACCAGCACCCACTGCTGCTGACATTACAACAAGTGCTTTAGCAGAGAAAAAATGTGATTGGACTGAACATAAGGCCCCGGATGGTCGAACATATTATTATAATAGTGTAACAAAACAATCTCTTTGGGAAAAGCCAGATGAATTAAAAACTCCAAGTGAATTACTTTTGTCTCAGTGTCCATGGAAAGAATACAAATCAGAAAATGGAAAGGTTTATTATCATAATGTGACAACAAAAGAGTCTAGATGGATTATCCCTCCAGAATTGGAAGAATTAAAGACAAGAATAGTTGCTGAAGAAGCTGCTGCAGCTGCGGCTGCTGCTGTTGCTAGTGCTACAAATACGTTAGTAATAATTTTAAATACATTATGATGCAATTCTTTTCATTGAAATATCTTAATATTTTTATCTCTTTGCAGAGGTGGAGCGTTGCACCATCTATCGCCAAGTTTGAGTGTTATATCACAAACAAGTACTCCAGAACCAGGAGGTAAATCAGCAATTGAGCAAGCAATGGCTGCTACTCTTGCAGCTATAAATCTTCCTACACCTCCTTCAAAGCCAGATGAAGATAGCAATTCTGCCAAAGGTTCAGCAAGTGGAAGTCGAAATAGTACACCTGAACCTAAGATGCAATTTAAGGATAAAAAAGAAGCTATAGAAGCATTCAAAGAATTACTTAGGGAAAGAGATGTTCCATCCAATGCAAGTTGGGAGCAAGCTGTTAAAATGATACAGAATGATCCACGATATCCACAGATGAAAAAATTAAATGAGAGAAAACAAGCATTCAATGCTTACAAGACACAAAAACTAAAAGAAGAAAGAGAACAAGAAAGATTACGGTAGGTAAATTTATAAAATATCACCCATTTTCAAATATCCATTTTTTTTATATTTTTAGTCTCAAAAAAGCTAAAGAAGATTTAGAACAATTTTTATTAGAAAATGAAAGAATGTCGAGTACTACGAAATATTATAAATGTGAAGAAATATATGGAAACTTAGAAATTTGGCGAGCTGTAGGAGATACAGATAGGCGTGATATATATGAAGATGTGATATTTAATCTTGCAAAACGCGAAAAAGAGGAAGCAAAACAATTAAAAAAGAGAAATACAAAGAGATTAGCACAAGTCCTAGATATAATGACGGATGTTACACACAAAACAACTTGGCAAGAAGCTCAAGCTTTGTTGTTGCAGCATTCAGCTTTTGCAGAGGATGCAGATTTATTACAAATGGACAAGGAAGATGCTTTGTTAGTGTTTGAAAATCATATTCGTCAATTGGAAAAGGATGAAGAGGAAGAAAAGGAACGGGAGAAGAAACGCAGAAAACGTCAAGAAAGAAAAAATAGAGATGGATTTATTGTAAGTATATATATTTATAAATATGTGTTTATATGTATGTAAATTTTTCATATAATATTTATTTAATATTCTATTCTATTTTTGTAGAGTTTATTAGATGAATTGCATGAACAAGGAAAGTTAACATCAATGTCTTTATGGGTTGAATTATATCCTATGTTATCAGCAGACCTTAGGTTTTCAGCAATGCTTGGTCAACCAGGTTCAACACCTTTAGACCTTTTCAAATTTTACGTAGAAGATTTGAAATCAAGGTTCCATGATGAAAAAAAAATTATCCGTGAAATATTGAAAGAAAAGAATTTTGAAGTGCAAGTTAATACGACTTTTGAGGAATTTGCAACAGTTGTTTGTGAAGATAGAAAATCAGCGACTTTGGATGCAGGTAACGTGAAATTGACGTACAATTTATTACTAGAAAAAGCTGAAGCAAGAGAAAAGGAGCGAGTAAAAGAAGAAACACGAAAGTTCAAAAAATTAGAGACTGGTTTTAAAAATTTATTAAAGTCTGTTGAAGTAAATCATCAAGTTACATGGGATGACATAAGAAGCAAACTAGAAGAGGAAGCAGATTTCAAAGCAATCACTCTCGAAAGTGAGAGAATTCGAATATTTAAAGAATATCAGCATGAGCTTGAGGAGAGCTGCAGTCATCATCATATTAGAAGTAAAAAGAAGAAAACGAAGAAACCTAAAAGAAGATCACGTTCAAAGTCTCATAGTGTAAGTAATTTATTTAATATATTTAACAAAATTTAAAATATTTTAATTTAAAAATATATTCATAGATTAATTATTAATTATTAATGCTTGATGACTTTTCTTATAGGATTCAGAAGGAAGTGATAAAGGAATAAAGAAGAAAAGACATAGATCGCGATCGGCAAGTATAGCAAGTAAATCAGATAGTTCAGAATCAGAAGCGAAAAGATCTAAAAGACGAAAGAACAAGAAGAAAAGAGGCAGAAGTCAATCTGTGAGTTGAGAAATGAAAACATTTATATTAAGTACTTTAAAACCAATCAATGTTATGTTTTACAATTTTATCAATTATTCAGAGGTCACATTCAAGAATCCCATCGTCTGAAGAGTCTCCAGAACGAAGAAGAAAAGATGAAAAGCATCGTAGATCATCCGCTCAAAGTGACGGTTCAAATGACAATGCGCATCAAGAGTTATCCGAAGATGAACTTGAAAAGCAAAGAGCACAATTACTTCGGGAACTTCAAATGCAACAAGAAGAAAACTAGAATAGCTTGCTAACGATTAATTATATTATACAAAAAATGGTTTAATGGTAAACGTACCGTATGTTGTATTTCAAATGTTCATTTAATAATGATACAACTTTTTTACAAGAATGCTATTTTTCGTAAGAATTTGTAATAACGAATTGCAATTATAAATTAAAT
Organism: Theocolax elegans; assembly: GCA_026168455.1. Taxonomy (NCBI): domain Eukaryota; kingdom Metazoa; phylum Arthropoda; class Insecta; order Hymenoptera; family Cerocephalidae; genus Theocolax; species Theocolax elegans. The sequence continues at coordinate 9,153,010 of CM047426.1, read as the reverse complement.
ATAAGAAAGGGAAAACAATTTTCTTAACTATCATAGCACTAAATATAGTCAATAATTAATTGACTGACACGATTTATACTAAGGTTATACTAAAATAGTCCTACAATTTTTATATGTATATATACATATACACATAGCTATTAAAGAAAAATTGTTCACTATAAATATGCGGTTGCAAATTAAGCTGTTGCTCTTCAGAAGTGTATTATTTTATTATCTATAATGATTAGTGTATAATAAAAACGATAGTGAAGAAATTTTGTATGAGGAAGTTACATATATCTGATTATTGTGAAATCAAATTGTGCATATTTTTGTTCTGATAATTGACGCCATGTAAATAACGTATAATTAATACAGTTAATATGACATAATATTTATCTATTTTTTTGCTATTCTGTCTATTTTATAAACCGAAGATTGAAATGTCTTAAAATAAATAATGAGATAGAATAAAAAAACAACATAATCAAGTACTATTGAATTATGTAAATTTACTTGTACCTACATTTCAAACTTATAGTGAGTAGCATCTGCGCGCGCTTATAATTATGTTATACATATTTTTTTTATATCACAGTTCTTACACATATCATATGACTGTTAAAATAAATAACCAAATATTCATTAGTTTGATAATTTTCCAAGAAAAATAAATATATAAATTATCAAGTTTAAGCGTTTAAAAAACGCATTAATATAACTTATACAATTTGTACTACTTCAAGGCGAACTGACAACAAAAATAAAGTAATTGTAAAGAAATTTTTGTTATAACTTGAACAACTTTTTCGAATGTAAATTAATAACAGTATTAATTTTACATACATATAACTTTTAATAGAATCACTTGGATAAATATTAATTTTGAATCCATCAAAATATAAGTAACCTATTGAATGAGTAAATTGTTACATTTTTATTCACTAAAACTGATTATAATGTAACATATAAATAATAAAAGAAATCATTTTTATGATAATGAAATATAAAATAAATCATTTTCAATATTAAGTTGACTTATATTTTTATAATAATTTGTCAACATTAATTAATATTCCATTAAACACATTTATTTTTATTCCGAAAAGTGATATATATTTCATAGAATCGACATTTTAATATATGATTTTTTCAGTTTGTTTATATAAAGTTAGTTTAATTTTTATTGTATAAAAAGATTTTTAGTAAAATGAAATATAGATTACATTTTTAATTAAATGTAATATAACTGTAGTAGCCATAACTGAAATTTTTAAAACACATTGACCATTCCTAAAAGATAAATAGTAAACCCATAAATATCATTTATAGTGAAAGTTAGCGATAAATCTGCTATTAAGCCGAAAGTCAAAATTCGTCCATCACACAACAAAATATCGAAACAAGTAATAAAAAGAGGTTGTTTAAAATTTACAAACTTGATAAGTATTATAACATACTCTTTTCTCGAATTTTGTTAGCAAGTGTAGGTAGAAATGATAAAACGAACAATGTTTATCTTAAATCATTATGCTGCTTCTTATTTAATGCACGGATATAAACTAAACTGTTTACAAATGATTAATGAATATTGTTTTTTAAGATAAAGATATAAATTATTCCTGGATTAAATACTTTTAAGTACATTTTGCACATCGTTAAATTAATACTGTTGATAAAAAGTACCTTGAAATTTGTTGTTTTTTCCGCAATTCGTTATATACAAGAGTTATTTTTATAATCAATGGTTATGTAAGCTTTTTTTACGATTTATAGTATTTTCAAAACTTGTGATTTGTAACGTTATGCATTGCATAATGTTTTTTATTTAGCATGATTTACACAGTAAAGAATTTTTTACAAAATAAAATTATAACAAATAAATAATTAATTTAATTATTTTAATACATAGTATTAATATTAATATATTTATATATTACATATTAACAAATTATCATACGATTACGTAGCAAAAATTTATCGTTTTTTAAAAAATTATAATAATAAAAACTGATTAACTACATAGATTTTTAACGGAACTTTTTAAATAAATAATACATATTCAAGATTTTACGCACGTTCTATCTTTTTTATTTGCCAAATGACTGTATTTAAGATCAACCCAAATTCTAACTCTATTTTTATTTTCTAGTTCGATGGCGATATAAGATCGATATATGCGCTGTAATAACGTGCATCGTTTTTTTCACACGTATAACAAGTTGTTAAGTAAACATATATATTTAAAATGTAAAGGTTTTGATTAAGAAAAATAAAAAGTATACGCAGTATCAAGTATTTATAATAATGATAAAAAAATTTGGTAAATATATATTTATAAGTATAGAAGTAAATCTTAAATATACATTTGTACACGTAAGTATATGTTGTGTAATTTATTTTTACAGTTAACATGTATTACATAAACACAGCTGTTAGTTGCCAATTTGTTAAAAGAAAAAAATTTAAAACCTAAAACTTAGTATTTCAATTTTAACCGTAGTGCCAAACGCGACGCGTAGTCTAAATATTTCGCGAAATAGTTGTATCTCCTAAGTCAAGGTGGTCGATCTTGACCCAAAAGCACAAGGCGTAAAACTAAAAATATGACCAACTAATAAGTGAATCGAATTCGATTAATCGCGTGTAAGGTGCGGTTATAATAGAGTTGAAAAAATAAGAACTACTAAAAATTGTTGTAAAATCTATTTATTTATTATAAATTAAGGGACCACGATTAAATAGTATAATAGTGTGTGTGTGCGCGCGCGCGCGGTGTGTGTGCAGATGTACATGTAGGGGTGAGTCGGTGTCCCCGATATTTGTCAAATATAGGCCGTCGGTCGACTATTTAAAATGAAAAATTATACCCTCGTTAAATAACTATGTCTTGGCAAATGTTGGCGCAAAAAACGTATCTGTCAAACTGGCGCGTAAAATAAACTCGCGCATAGCGCACGATGAAGAAGAGAAACTAAACATAACTCGATTTCCCTATACCTATCTTCTCTTATATTGTGCTATACTACATACACACACACCTCCTACCTGCTCTTCGGAACATGCGAAACTCTACGCCAAAAGGGAGGGAGAGAGAAAGAGAGAGAGAGACAGAGAGGCGCGGTGTATGCGCGCTCAACGTTAGCTGGAAAGCGCCTAAGCCCAGAGACTGCTTAGGATTTCACCTCGGACGGAGCCCCTTTTTAACAACGATCGTTCTTCTTATTTTAATATAGAGGAACAATCGGAGGTTTATTATTCATCATGCTGACCCTTTCGCGGCAATTTCTCGTTGCAAACGCTCAAAAGTGAGTACCTATACAATTTATCGATTATATACTTAAGTACCTATTCTATCCTTTTTTTCTTCTTCTCTCTACATCTTTATACTGTAATTTTGGAATTTTCCATTCGATCTATACGTCGCTCTCTTATTCTTTTTTGCTTTGCCAATTATTCTGTTGGATATCTTAGCTGCGTTTCCTTGATATTGTGTAAGAGAGGATCAGGTGTTCAGTGGTACTGTTTATTCCATTTCCTTTATCGTTTTTTTACGTTTAGCCTTGATTTAGAATGTTTGTACTTGCGCGCGCGTGTGTGTGCGTGTGGTCTCTGTATGGCTCTCTACGTCTGTGTACGCCTGTGTACATTTGTGTGCGCGTGTGTGCGCGCGGGTAGTGTGACTGTCGCGTGTGTATGTTCTTTTTTACCTTTCTTTTTCTATCCTACTTTGCGAGGTGGTATACGAAGCAGACGTTCTTTGTTTAGAACTTTGCTTAGTCAACTCAGCTGTTTCCAACTTTTTCACGGATTCTTTTTTTTTCTGTAGATCGATCGATTTCATTTTCCAGAACAGTTTAATATTAAAACTTTTGTCTTACGTATTACGTTGTTCGTTTTATCATATTTTTTGTCATCTCCTTTTTTACATGCATTGTTTAGAAATATATATATATATATAAATGCACACACGCACACACATACTTTTTCTGCATATTCGATATTTTTAGTGATTTATTACTCTTACAGACTATTTTTATGTGTAAATCAATACTTATCTTAATTGATTTTGATAAGTCTAATTGACTAGTTAACACCAATTATATTTTCTTAAAGCGATAATGAAAATGACATGGATCATTGGAGAGATAACATTACATAACATCATAAACTTTTCAAAATATAGAACTACTGAAAATCTTACTTGATTATTTTTTTAGATTAAATTAACTATTTACAATTTTTTAAACAAATTTTTACTTATTTTGATTATTCTTATAAAAACTTTTCCACTTAATAATCGTTTGAAGAGAAAAATAAATATTGTAATAAATTAATCTCTGTGAAAGCAAGCGTCTTCTTTTCAGGGGCTTGTGTAAAAAGGCTTCAGTTGGTTGATAACAGTGTTTACTTAACGCATCTTTTGTAGGTGGATACATAAGTAAATATTTGTTATTTCGATTACTGTCAAGTGTTTCAATCAGTTCTTTTTTTTCTCCAAAGCTATGTGCATAATACATATGCCTTAGTTTTTCTTAAAAATTAATTTAAAATTTTTTAACAGGATTGGAGCAAGATGTATAGGAACGATAGTGCAGGTTCCAAAACCAAAGGACTTTCCATTAGAAAACGAACCTGTTTTAAGCTACAAAAAGGGCAGCAAAGAACGAGCAGAGCTGGAAAAGGTTTTGGATAAGATGGCTAGTGATTGTGAAGAAATTCCATTAGTTATTGGAGGACAAGAAATTAAGTCAAGTGTTGTGAAATACCAAGTTATGGTAAGAATTACTTAATTTTTATAATTTTTATTTATTTTTCAATATATTTTTAATATATATTTATTCTATATTCTTTCTAGCCACATAATCATCAACATAAAATTGCAAAGTATTATTATGCTACGCCAGATTTGATACAGAAAGCCATTGATGCATCCGTTAAAACTCAAAGAGAATGGGAGCAAGTTCCCATTGACAAACGTTTAGATATTTGGTTTAAAGCAGCTGATTTGATGTCAACAAAGTATCGACAGCAATTAAATGCAGCTACAATGCTTGGTCAAGGAAAAACTGTGATTCAGGCTGAGATTGACAGTGCGGCAGAACTTATTGATTTCTTCAAGATCAATGGCTATTTTGTTAAAGAGGCTCTAAGATATAAACCTATTTCAACAAATCCTAAAGAAACATTAAATTCAATGAGGTATCGAGGAATGGATGGATTTGTAGCAGCTGTTTCTCCATTTAACTTCACTGCCATTGGTGGTAACCTTAGCTATACACCAGCTCTGATGGTTCGCATCTTATCAATTGGTTTCGGTAGTACAAACGCTAACAGTTGAATTTTATTAAAGATATGATAAACTCTAAATTGAATTTTTTATGAGATATCTTAATTTCAAAATATATAAAATTCAGAGTATTAAATTTAGTATTATGTTACTTCAATATAATACACTCCTGCTAAAATGAAAGCAACAATTTTTATTTATAGTTAATGTATTTATATTGAATTTCAGTATTATTAATTTATTTATTTTGAATTTTATACATTTTGTGATTGGATTTTCTCACAATTTATTTTTATTAAATTTCCATAAACACTTAGTGCATAACTATTTTTGTTTTAAATATGTACTTTTATATAAGAAAGAATAAATCAATAATTAAAGCTATATTATTTGTTGTATGCTTTAGGGTAATTCCGTTTTATGGAAGCCATCTGACACTGCCATTTTATCCAATTGGTGGATATATAAAGTCTGTAAAGAAGCTGGTGTACCCGACGGTGTCGTCAATTTTGTTCCTGCCCATGGTCCAGATTTTGGAGATACAATTACTGCATCTCCTTACTTATCTGGGATTAATTTCACTGGATCTGTACCAACTTTCAATCGTTTGTGGACTCAAGTTGGCCAAAATGTAAATAAATACAAAAATTATCCGAAACTTATTGGCGAATGCGGTGGCAAAAACTTTCATTTTATACATCCAAGTGCAGATGTTGAATCTGTGGTAAAAGGCACAATTAGAAGTGCTTTTGAATATAATGGTCAAAAATGTTCAGCATGCAGTCGAATGTATGTTCCTGAATCACTTTGGAGCGAGGTAAGTTTAATTTTTATTTTAAGAAATACAAATATTAGGTATGCATATTTTTTATTTTTATACATTTTAAATTTATCTTTGTAGGTCAAAGCTGGTCTTCTGTCTACTCGCGACAAGTTAAAATTGGGAGACCCTCGAGATTTCTCTGTGTTCCTTGGAGCTGTAATTGATGCTGTAGCTTTTAAAAGGATTTCTGGTTATATTGAACATGCCAAAAAATCATCTGATCTTGAAATTATTGGCGGAGGCCGCTGTGACGATTCGTGAGTGAATCTATCTCTAACCTTACTAAATGCTTATATTTATTCATTTTATTTACAAATATTATACTGATTTATAGGCGTGGCTATTTCATTGAACCTACTATAGTTCAAACGAAAAATCCTAAGGATAAAATAATGACTGAAGAAATCTTTGGACCCGTACTAACTATTTATGTTTACAAAGACTCGAAACTAGACGAAACAATGAAATTAGTTGAAAGTTCAACACCATACGCATTAACTGGAGCAATATTTTCGCAAGATAAGTAAGTCTTTCTATTTAAATAATTATTCAAATAATATAAATTTAAAAAATGAAATATTTTGCATTAAGCGAATATTTGTCATTAAGCGAATAAATAATATAATCTAAAATGAAATTATATAAATAATAAACTGCAACAAATTATATTTTAGAAAATGGGCAATACGTGCACTTGAAGAGTTTAGATATGCTGCTGGCAATTTCTATATCAACGACAAATCGACAGGATCAGTAGTAGGCCAGCAACCTTTTGGAGGTAGTCGTATGTCTGGAACGAACGATAAAGCTGGTGGCCCTCATTATGCACTACGATGGGCATCCCCGCAATCCATTAAAGAAACCTTTGTACCTCTCACAGAATGCGATTACGAGTACATGCGATCGTAAATGTTTATTAATCAAAAACGAAAATATGATAAATTTACTCGCAATAGAATTATTTAACTTTTGAGCGAGCAATCGGGCTTATTAGAATTCTTTTCTGCATTTTTTTAATAATACAACGAGAGAGTCGCGGAAATGACAGTACAACTGCAATGCTGACTCGAAGTCTGATATTTTTTGTATTGATCTTTCGGTATTAAAATTATTGATCTGATGTTTTTCTTTTAAATAATTTAGTTCCTTGTTAACACCAAACGTATTCAGCCTGTATGTATTTTTTTAATAGAAAAGTAATGAGAGATAGAAAATGCAAAAATTGTGAGTAGAAAATACGTAATGGTTTTCTACATCAAAGTGATACAAAATCTAATAATATAAAGATACTATGATTGTAAGCTTCTATTGTACACGTTTAGCTCCTAGAAATAGATTTTACAGTCGTAAATATCGGGTGAAATACGAGTGGCGTAGTTCATTCTGCAATTAGCCGTACTTTTTTTTATGTATCATTTCTACAATAATTATGACAAATAATATGATATTGTTACGCTATACAAGTGTGGCACTCATGCCCGCTGGCGAGCTCTGTTACACTATAATGTTTGTAAAATTGTGTACAAAGAACGACCGTATGTAATATTTTTAAAAAAATGTGAAATCCAGTTTTAATCCTGTTTTCAGTATCCCTATAAGGAATTTCGTACGGTGATAGAATCATGTTATCATATTCGCATACCGTGACTATGTGATGTAATTTATTGTAATTGTATATTAAAAAATCATTTAAACATTGCAGTTAACCATTTAATCGTATTTTGTTATTTTTATCTCCAATTTCTACCAACGAATTTTTCTTCTAGCTCTCAAATTTTCAATATATTATTCTTATAATTGCATGTCAATATAAAGATCATTACTCTAATATTACCACGGTACTATTTAATACAAATGTAATTATTAAATAATACTAAAAATTAATTAAGTATTTAAATATTTGTTTCCTAATATTATAAAAGAAAACTTGCAAGTTGATATAATAATATAGTTGTATAATTAAATTGTGCTTTAAACATTATTATCTAAAGTTTTCATTTTAATTGAAGTATATATATATATAATTAAAAAATACAATTTTTGTTTTCATTATGTTGTAAATACGCATTTTCCAAGTATTTCAATTACTACTTGTAACCAATTTTTATAATTTATTATGTGTTTAAATGTTGAGAATATCGGATTAGAAAATTTGAAGGATGTGTGGGTGATAGAACGAAATAAACATTACGAATTCGACATACAAAATCATTTATTCATATAAAAGGACACTTTATACTAGAACGTACTGTCTTAAATTCTAGCCTAAGGTTTCCGCAGCCGGGATAACCGAGTTGCAGCCGACTCGCTCAATCTTCGACTATCACATATCATATAATATGCAGCGATCCCTGTGTAAAATCATAATATAATCGTATTGAGCAAGACACGCCGGTCGTCGTTGAATAATGGCTTACAAAGTACTAAAAAAAAAAGTTGAAAAATAAATCGAACGACCGCCATCAAAATATTCCACCTGCGTCCAACTGTTTTATATAAATGATTCGTTACACATGTCGCTAATATTTAACACACTCGATACACTTAAGGATTGTATTTAATATTATAAACCGCTATGCTTGGGCGTATAAAGGTATAAATACTATAAACGATTAAGTCTAAAAAAGGTCGTACGTTTAAAAATCATCTTGATTATCGAATGAATCCAGAGAGATAAGGAATATTATCCGAATGTATCAACACGATTTTTAATCGTACGCTATATAAAAAGGCTCAAAAAATTTGCTGATTAAGCAAAAATGTACAAGCGACAGCCCGCCCGAGCGTCCAAGCGGTAGAAGTCTTTATATTTAAACAATACGCAATTATATTTATACTATATTTTTAGTTCAAAATTTTACGAGGTCAATGATAAATAATAATCCTCCTTTTTTTGGATATAATTTTTTTTTAATTAAACCTAAAAATTAGTACGATTAAGCTCGGGATACGGTATACTTAAGCTTCTACCGGTCGGACGGCTCGGAAAAGTTGTTTTTCCTTTCGTGGTGAATGGAAAGAATTGGATAATAATTTATTAAAATGAACGGACTGCTCTCGCGTGTTTAGGAAGACAGGGAAGTGTTTCAAATTCTATATTCTATGGGTATTATATTTCTTTTATTTTTGATACAAAAGAAAAGAAGACAAGTTTAACTGAAGACTGGAAAACTATAAAGACAATATCAAGGTAAATACATACATGTTTCTTTTGCAATTTTTTTGTTTATTATAAATGGAGGGATTTCCTTTAGAGAGGGAAGAGAGAGTTATTTGCGCCGTTTAAATGCCATTAAGAGATTATTATAGAGTATAAAGTTTCGTATAAATGAATACGTTCACACACTTATACATCTACGTATACGTGTTATATATACATTCATGTATAAATGTATAAATATATACTTACATTTATATTAATGTATACATCCGTGTGCGTATACATACCTACATTAATAATAATTAATGCGTTTTTAATTAATTTGTCAGCTCGCCGGAGAAGCAATACGTTTATTCTTTACTATTGGTCCTCCGAGCGAGCCGCGATTTTTTTTTAATTGCGCGTACGTTTTTTTATCAAATTTTTTTTCTTGGATATTATTATTAATGTTTCTTTACTTTTTTTTTTAAATCATTGTTCTATTGAGCTTACTTTTTCTTTCTTTATCTATATATTGCTCGCTAATGTTTGCATTTTAATATTATTATTACAAATTTAATAAGTATTTACATTATTAAAATGGAAACGTATGAGGCTGCATATTCAACGTTTCGGAGCTTACAATCGTTACAAAAAATAATAATAAAATATAACGCTGAGTTTAAAATTAAGAAACTTTAAACAAAAAAAAAAAGAGAAAGCATATCGTACCCTGAAAATCGACTTGCGCTGTTTTTCATTCAAACGATACGTTCTTTATGTTTGTATAAAAAAATCTGGCAACGTTTAATTTTTTTTTTGTTATTATGGCTGTTATCTTTGATTTTAATTAAGTATCGATGCCATTGATGTAAAACAGAAGTGAACGAAGGCACAGTCGTAAGTCTCGGTTGTTTACTATAATGAATATTTTACCTTCGTATGATAAATGTATATTGCAACTATTTCCGGTATTTCAGCGCAAGATTTTTCCCTTTCGCGGTTTTACAACTGTTTGTTCCTTATGATTATACTTTACATCATTATAAGTCGCTCCTTCAATAATATAAATCAGCCGTTTTTATATTTTGGCACCACAAAGTCGTACGCTCAAATACATTCAGACATCGATGCTACTTCCACTTCTTTATATATAATATTTATGTATAAATTCATATATATATATGTATAAAACAATATAATATATATATAAACGTTTACGTTTTGGCCACTCAGTTCGCGATCGCCTGTTTTTGTAATAAGTGTCTTTGTCTAAGGCGATTTTATATTAGGTAGTTTTTCAATTTGTTTCGTTCGCTCGTTTCATCCACACAAATTACACGCGTTCTCTTTCGCACCATCGTTCACTATTTCTTAACTCACATCCTTTTTTGTACAACGCACGCACTATTATATGCCGTAGTACTTCATATATATATATCTTTATATATATATGTATCCATATATATATTTATATATATCAACCAACATCTGATACTGGATGATTAAAGTTTTTTTTATTCGAACCATGTATAAATGGCTCATCTCCTTCTCTTCCTAGCAGCAGCATGTGCAATCATCTCTTTCAGCATTGGGCTCGCTGAACACGCCTTAGGTTCACATTTCATCTTACCGTCACCTCCGCACCTATAAACAGACAAATAAACGATGTTTCGTTAAGATTGTATAAACAAATTTGAGATTTTTAATTATTTTTTAAGTTTTTTTTATTGTTAAAAAAATTAGAAAATTTTACTTACGTGCAGGCCATGCAAGGTCCTGATTTTGACTTTATGTCCTCCCCTACGCGATAAGCTTTGTTTCCAATTTGACATCCTCCTCGTTGGGCGGAACCCTTGTATGCGTGAGCCAAGAAATGAGGTGGTACCGTTGTCGTCGTAGTCGTAGTTGTTGTGGTTACATTGAGACTAGTGGCCATAGAAACTGGACACTCGTACCTCGGGCAACAGAATCCACCGATTGGTTCCTCGTGACAGCCGGGTATAGGTGGTGGGCAACTTTGTTGCAAACAAATAATATCACTACGGAAGCAGAAGCAGAAGTCACATGCATCGTCTCGTGGAATTTGCTGTGCAGACATGTAGATTTTGCCACCGTATCGGCATGTACCAGGTCCGTATACGGCTTGATCATCGTAATCTTCCGTGTCTGTATCGTCAGTATTGAATTGATTCTTGATATCGGCGGTGTCTGGATTGAAAACAGTTTCATCGTCGGTTTCTGGCCTTTGTTCGTCAGGATATTCAGGTCGCGTGTGAGGTTTAACTACATCAGGATGTTCTGTCGTCATGTACTGATCAATTGAATGCTGATCTTCATCATCGTGAGCAGTTGGTTGAATCGGCTTTTCGGTTTGTTGGCTACCAATCTGATATTTATCTTCGTCGGCACTGGTGGTTTCGGTCGTCTCGACGTTTATTGGTCCGCTTGGTGATATTGCTCCTTCGGTGCTTTGTTCTTGGAAGTCGTGTGGTTTCATTGTTTGAACATCACTGGCAGTGGAACTCGATTCTGGTGTAATTTCTACAGGAACACTTGAAGGTGTACTTGGTTCCTTCTCATCAGCAGGTTCAGTCGGTGTTGAGTCACTGCTGGATACTTCTGCAACTACTTCCGTTGTAGAAGATATTTTCTTTACGTCTTCTGTAGATGTTTCTTCGCTACTCGTTGCAGCTGTCAATTCCTTATTGGAATCCACAGTTGATTTAGCTGTAGAGATTTTCTCCTCAGCTGGAACTGTCGTGACTTCTATTTCATCTGTACCAGGTGTAGCTGCAGTCGATTTATCTGCGGAAACTTCAATCGGTGTTTCAACTGGTTGTACGACTGCTTGATCCGTTCCAGCCGGGTGTTCAGGAGTTGGTGTACTTGTCTCGTCGGATGGAAGTACCGATGTTACGCTTTCCTCTTCTACTCCCTTCTTTTCTTCTGGTTCTTTAGGTGTTTCTTCATCTTCAGCTATTTTAGTATCTATAGATGGTTCCGTTGTTTTCTCGACATCAGGTTGTTCGGTCTCTTTCTTGGTTTCTACGGATGGTTTACTTGGTATACTTTCCATGTCAATATCAGATGTAACAGTGTCGGGACGAGTTGTCTGGGAATCCTCAGTATCCTTGATACTATCGGGTATTTCTACTGGTTTTTCTTTTGGTTCATCAGTGCTAATAGGCGTTGTTAATTCTTGAACAGGCTCTTCGCCTTCAGGATACGCTGCAACTGGTGTTTCTTCGGGTATCTTTTTATCAATTGGTTCAGTTTCTTTAGTTTCTTCGTTTACTGACGAAATAGTAGTTAATTCTTGTGGTTCTTCTCCTCCTGCTGTAGCATCGCTCGTTTCTGCAGGAACTGATGGCAACACAGTAGTTTGTGTGGGTTCTTCACTCGATTTGCTTGGACTTACATCTTCAAAGTCTTTGGTTGTTGACGATGTCACAGTTGATTCTTCTTCGGGTTTGCCAACAATTACTGCTATTGTTATATCTTTTTCTGTTGATGACGGTGCACTAGTCGATGATATCTCACTACTTGATAACTCAGAAACTTCAGTAGCCTTCTCTGTTGTTGGTGCTTCTGTGATTTCAGGCTCAATAACCCTATCGTCTGTTTCAATAGGTTTAGATGATACAGATGCTTCAGTTGTTATTGAGACATCTGCCTCCGGTTTTGCAGATTCTTCAGTTGATTCAACTGGAGTAGGTTCCTTCTTATCAATATCTGTAGATAAAGTGCTTGATTCTTTAGTTTCTTCATCACTTTCTGTCGAACCTGTTTCTTTTTCAACTGATTTTTCTTCTTCGGATGGAGTCGGTTCTTCAAATAGAGTCGTTGATGTTAATTCGTCTTGTGGTGACGCAGATATTACAGGTTTAGTGGTTGTGGGTTGCACTTCATCTTGATCAGATTTAAGTGAAGTAACTGTTGTTTGTGATTTCGTTTCAGTTTCAATGGGTTTTTCTGTAAATTCTATATCTTCAGCTGGTTTACTTGTACCAGTTTCTTCGATTTCGGCTTCAGCTGATTTGTCTGCTTGTGTTGACGTTTCAGCAGATGTACTGCTATCTACTTCTTCGGTACTTTGTGAACTTTGTGTTGATGTTGAACTTCCGTCTCCTATTGTTGGCTCAGTAACTTTACCATCTGCTTCCGTTTGTGATTCGGATTCTACATCTGATTTAGCAGGAATTGTTGTTTTTTCTTGAACATCAGTCTTATCTTCTTCGCTTGATTGAGTTGTTGCAGATGTAAGTTCTATTTCAATCTCGGTGCTCTCCTCGTCAATTGCTTTGTTTGCATCACTGGGGGAAGATGTTTCTACTTCTGCTGAAGTTTCAGATTCAGAAGAAGTAGGAATACTTTCTGATGAAGAAGAAACGGTTATTAATTCTTCTGTCGAAACTGCAGGAGTTGTTTCTTTATCTGATTCAATTGCCGAAGTGGATTCCTCAGTTTTCGTCGGTGATTTAATAGATGATACAGTAGTTTGTTCTTCGCCAATTGTAGTTATTTCTGGAACGGATGTAGATTCATCATCAGATGTCTTTTGTGTTGGTTCTGATTTGCTAATATCGTCAGAAGTTGATGGATGGTAATCCGACATTTGATTGCCAGTTTGTAATTCATCCGTAGGAGACGATTCACAACTGTATGTAGGGCAGCACGCTTTTTCAATCATCACTGGTGTGCAGTTATTCATATATGAAGGAGGTGGTGGACAATCAATCTTCTCGCATTGTACCATACTACTGACACATTTACAGTCGACAAAGCAATCATTAGCGGGCGGTATAGCTGAATTATTTTCATAAGTTTGTCCATCTACAAGGCAACTTCCTTCTCCAGGAATACCCAATTGTGGACGTCCTTCAAGTGTCTCGCTACTTACTGTAACAACTTCTGTGGTATGACTAGACTGCTTGTCTATCGTCGAACTATCGATAGGTGATTGAGTTTGTTCTTCAGATTCTCCCGAATCACTTACTGATGTTTGTTCATCAGATGGTTTTGTCTTTCCGGCAGTTTCAGTGGTCGAAATAATTTCTGGTTTGTCTGGTTTTAGGCTTGCAGGTTTTTCTTGAATATTTGACTCAGTTGTTGGAATATCTTTGCTTGCATCTTGATCATTCATTTTGGTTTCTGTAGGTATGATTTCAGTTGGTAGTCCAGTATACGTTGGCGCAGATGGTGATTCTTCCGTTTCTGATTTTGTTGGTACTGTCGTTGGAATTTCATATTCTGTTACATCTGTATCTTTACCAGTAGATGAAGTAATTTCTTGCGGTTTATCAGATGCTTCTTGGATTATATCCGGAACGATTGTTGTTGGTTGTATTTCTTGTGGTTCTTTATCCTCGGAATCAGTAATCACAGGTTTTTTATCGGTAACCGCAATACGATCATCAATTTTGCTTACAGACTCTGGTTCTTTACTGATATCAGAATCCGTTGTAACAGACGCAATTTCACCTTCATCGGTCGACTTATCTGTAGATTGACTTACGAATGGCACTTCAGAAGATATGTTTGTTTCTGATGATTCCGTGATAGTAGGTTCCTTTTCTGTATCAGTTACCGATGATTCAGTGTAGTCATTTTTAGAAACAGCAATAGTAGTAAATTCGATTCCAGTGGTAGTATCCTGTACATTGGTATCGAATCTATCACTTGCTTCTTTTTCCTGCCCTGGTGTTGATTCCGATGGTATTTCAGATGGCTTTTGTTCAATACCCGCTTCTGTTGATATACGATCGGTGTGGTCTTCGAAAATACTAGAAGTAATATCTTTAGTACTCGATTCTTCACTTGATGTAACTGCTGATGTCAATTCAGATTTTGCATCCGTCGCTTCATCTGTACTGGATTCAGGTGGTACTATTTTTTCTGTAGTGTCGGGCTCTGGTTCACTTTCAACTTGTTCGACAGTTGTTTTGTCTGAAGGTGCTTTAGGTGTAATTGAGAGTTCAGTGGTTTGTCCATCCACGTCGATATCTTCTTTTGGAAGATCTTCATACAGTGGAGTTGATGGTTGCCGTTCTTCAGTGCTTGAGCCAACAGGTGGTAAGTAGGTTGTTGGTCCATATTCTGGATTTTCGGTCTGTAAGTTATCAACTTTGTGGGGGATTCCACTACCAGTAGAGATATATCCTTCTGTGACTTCTTTATCAGTTACAGCATCGTTATCTTCAGCTTTATGTACTGGACTACGATCTGATATAGGAATTCCTGTGATGCCTTGTTCAGGGACTTCAGATTTTTCTGTACTACCTGCAGCAGGAATTTCCTCAGATGTTTCATCAATTTTTAGGTTTTCATCATCTGTGTCTGCTACACTTGTAGTTGCAGAAATTTCTTCTTCTGTGGCTGCAATATCAGGTTTTATTGGAGTTTCAGTCTTGTCACTTTCAACAGGAATTATTTGCGCTTCAGTGCTGCTTGCTATTTCGATTTCTTCAGGCTGTTTATCATCACTTATAGCTGGAGTACTTGCATATTCCTTTTCTTTATCAAGGCTAGTTGGAGGTTCAGGCGAAATTGTTGTATACTTTTCTTCTGGTTTTTCGCTTTCATCAGAAGTTTCTATTCCCGATATTCCAGGCAATTCTGGTTCCTCTTCTGTTGCTGATATTTTCGTTGTTATTGGACTGATAGTAGATACAGTTTCTTCAGGTTCTTTGTCTTCAATCATTGTAGGAGGTGCTGTAGAATCAGTATCTTCTGGAAGAATAATTTCTTCAGTACTGGATGCTGGGGCGGGTTCAGTACTTGCGGAAATTTCATGTTCAGGCTGCTCAACACCATCTTTAGGCTCTAAGTTATCCTTATTTTCAGCGACACTATCTGGTGATGAAGGTTCAGGTGCTACTGTTGTAATAGTATCTTCTGATTTTTTATCTTTATCTACCAAATATTTGGTACTAATCGTTGTCGGATTTTCAGTGCTAAATTCTGTAACAGCTACTTTTGTAATACTATCATCTGTACTTATTGTCGAACTCTCTGGACTAATTGACGAAGCAGGTTCTTCAGTCTCTTTATCTTTAGTTTCAAAGGAAGTTGATTCAATCGTGGTGACTGCATCACTTTCCGTCGAAACTTCTATACCTTGTGCATCATCTGCAGGTTTCTGTGTTTCTACATTTGTAGTAGAAGGAGTAGCTTCTGCTTCTCCCTTGTTAACATCTTCTTCGGTTGTTGTTATTTCACTAACTGGACTAGAAAATTCACTAGATGATTTTTCTGGAACTTCACTGACTGATGATGTTGATTCTTCTGGTATTTCAGTCGTAAAGTCTTCAGGTTTGCTTGTTTCTACCTTTGATTCGTCTATTAAAGATGATTTTGTTGTTGGCTCTTTAGTTTCATCGGATTGCTTCTCGGTGATTGCACTAGTTGATTCACGTTCTGACAACGTCGTAACTTCTATTTCAGGTTGCGATGTTTTTGATTTTGCTGGCTCCTCTGATTCTATATTAGATTCTGTCGTCGTTATATCTTGTTTATTATCTGATTCTATTCCTTCATCTCCAATCCTAGAAGGAAGTTCAGATGAAATATCACTTGGTATAGTTGCAGTTTCCTCGGTTATTTCAGGGACTTTGTTTTTGTCTTCAGATACATCTCCAATTGCTGTTAGTTCTGACGATGCATCAACGACTGTGGATTCTGTAACTTCAGGCTGTTGCTCAGTATCTGATTTCGCGCTTCCTGGTACTAATGTACTGTCGTCCTCTTTTTCAGCTGCTTCAGTAACAGCTGATGATTTCGTAGGTTCTGATTCAGGTACCTCATTTCCTAAAGATGATACTGTTACCGGCTGCTCAGTTGTTGTTGCTTGTTCCGGAACTTGTTCTGGAATAACATTATCTGCTCCGGGGAAGCTTTCTTGTTGACTGCCTTTGCCTGAATCCGTAGTTTGCTGAGATATTTCTGGCACATCAGTTACTGTGCCTTCAAAGTCATCGTCTATATATAAATAAAAATATTTATTAGGATTGATGAAAGGATTACATGCAATAGTATACTTTTTATGAAATTAATATTCATAGTAGAAACAATTTTTCTTTTAACAATAATTTTTTAATTAATCCTTAACTATCACACTTTCAAATAATAACTTAAGGGGACAAGCTTGGGTTAAAATTGAAAAAAAGATATTCAATTTCAATAATTAATAATTTTTTTTGTAACATTTAAAAACATTTCTTAATTTTTTAAACAAATTATATTATTATTAACTTTTGAGTGGAACAGACTGTGTTAAAATTGTAATAAAAAAATTATTCTTACCCAATTATTTTATAAATTCCAAATATGTGTAAAAAACAAGTAAATCATTTTTTTAAATAAATATTTAGACTTTTATTCAAATTCTGTTCCACTCAAGTGGATTTAAATCATATTTAAAAGTTACTGTTAAAATTTCAGCCTATTCAATGAAGTGGTTTCTGAGATATCCTGCGGTAAGTCCATCATGGAAAAAAATCAGAGTACAGAGTCTCATAATTAATTAACGGAGTTATGTGACATATAAATTGGCAAAAAAATTTTAAATAGAAGTTAATAATAATATTATTTGTTTAAAAAATTAAGAAATGTTTTCCATTGTCATAAAAAAAAATTACTAATTGTTAAAATTGAATATTTTATTTTTAATTTTAACCCAGGCTTGTCCCTTTAAGTTTCACAGGGGTATTTTATACCTCATCGCATTGAAATTGCTGTAAAATTTTACTAATAAATATTTTTGGTTCCAAATTCTTTAACATCTATATTGTTTGAAATTTCTTCTAAACAACCAAACAATATTTTAAACCAAATTTCCTTAACGATGCGTGAAAAGATAATAAAGACCACGCAAAACGCCAACAATTTTTGTTTTTTATAAGAACATGTTTAAGTTTTTGGGACCTCAAGTGACAGTTAACAGGGTTAAGTATATATATATATATTTTTAATTATTTATATATTTATACTCAGTTGATCATTAAGAGAATATTATCTCTTCAGATAATGGATTGTAATAAGTTTTATTTAGTTAATATAAAAAATAAGAAGGATACAGTTTTTTAATTAATTAATGAACAAAACAGTAAGTTCAAATCTAGTACTGAATAAAAGAATAAAAAATTCTACATTTTTAATTAGTTAGAATTATATTTAAAAAATATTTAAAGAAAATGTAACTCAAACATGATATGAAGTTGCTAAATCCCGAAGTGGCACTTTTATAGTTAAGGGTAGAGTATGGTCGAAAACGATGAAAAAATTAATTTATTTGAAAATATAATCAATATTGCAAATTTAATACTTTTTTCAATAACGGATGCAAAAAATAAAATCTATATAAAAATGTTTGATAGATCGATGTTTACGATCAATATTATAAATAAAACAGGTAGTGCCCGTTCTTGTGCACTCGCACGTACGCGCAGTTACCAGTCGAGAATCATCGAGTCGCCGCCGCCGCCGCCGCAGAAAGTACCGCTTGCGGCGGTGTATGCAACCACGACGGTGGTATCTCGTGTTCGACAATAATAGGAACCTTATCCCTGTGTAAGAGATTGACTACTGAGATTGACTACCCACCGCATTGATACGTGGTCGGGCAACATTCGCCATCTAGGGGCGGCAGGGCCGTGCAGTTTTTGCCATGAGACTCCATCGGTTTGCCACACTCCTGGACCGCGCAGACGATCTCGCCATTGAAGCAGTAACAGTGCTGACATGGTTGTATTGTGTAGATCAGCTCACCATCCTCGTACATCTTTTCATCGTGGTGGCACTGTGGAGGCGCAGTGCGTGGTGCCAATGTCGTCGTCATGATCAGACCTGGGGTGGTACCAATCGTGGTATCGTATTCATCGTCGTATTCTGCACATTCGAGGAAATAATATAAACAATTGCACGTACACATTTCGGTACAAATGTATATCAAGAACGAAAATACGAAAAATGATTTTTCCCTAATAATTTATTCTTAATTTATTTTCATTACATTCAATTTAATAATGCATGTAGATTAAAAACAAGTAGCTTATATATATATATATATATTTCAATAACATCAAATAAGATAAAAAATAAATAGCTATAAGATTTTGATTAATGTATATATGTAGCTGCATCAAAAATATGAAATCAAGAAGACATAGTTTTTGCAGTAAACAACGGAAATTCCGAGGTCTCTCTCTCTCTCTCTCTCTCTCTCTTTCTTTCTATCTCTCTCTCGATAATTGAGCGAGGCACGCGCGTGAAAGGAAGAAAAAGGAGAGCGCATCATCCGAGAGAAGAAAAATCAAAGTGCCGACTCACCGCAGTTGTACTTGACGGGACAACAGATTCCCGGCTGATAAACTGGCCTGCATCCGGCGACGGTGAGCGTACATTGCTGCATGAGGCAGGTCGTCTTGTTCCTGATGCAGTAGCATAGCTCGCAGGGATTGTTATGGTCAACCGGTAGCTGAGCACCATCAGCAAAGAACCGATCGTTTACATTACATCCATAAGTATCGGGGAATCCGAGATCAGTGGATGATGAAGATCCATCAGGTCTGCGTTGACCCGGTTTGGACGGTGAACTCGTCGTCGATGTGAGAAGTTGGACGGGCACCTCAGGGCAGGTGATTACCGGGCAACATTGGTCCGGTCGCTTTTCGACCGTACAGTCTTGACCTATCGCCTTCGTGAATGGACACACCCTCAAGTAACACATTAACATTCGATTGTGGCACGTGCAGTTTAGACACGGTTCGTTCGTGATGATCCGTGCTCCTTCTTGGTAGTGTTGGAAATTGTAGTAGCACCCCCCTGCACCTGTTACAATCCCTTTTTGAATAATTGATCGTGCAATATTACATATGTCGCTATGCGCGGAACAATTTTAGTAATTGAATTTCAATTGTTAGAATACAGTTCAAACATATACATAAGAGTAAGATTAATAAATGTTTGACCATTAATGAATAATAGTTGTATTGTTAAGATTTACTAAATATCATTAATTTATTTGTACCTCGCATAACAGATTGTTGTGTAATAGTATACAAATTTTAACGAATAACTGATAAAATTTTTGTTTAGTTTTTGTAGTTATATTTAAATTAAAAATCTTATATACATATTATTACCTAATTTATATCTTAATGCAAATTATTGTTAGCAAGATATATATTTTAATTCGTAAATTTGTATTATATTTGTGATATACGTATTTTATCACCAGTTAATAAATAAAAAAAAAATGTTTTATTTACCTCCATCGTATTCAGCCACTTGTGTGGAATCAGATTCATAAACTGGTGCTGTAACATAAGAAAGAAAATTCAAGTTAAGTCAACTGTATAAAATTGAGCAAAGAGGAAAATAAGCATGAAGCATCATACATAATAGGAATTACAGGAGTATATGACACATAACGTTTCAACAAGGATGGAAAGCCTGTGTCAGACATTTGCAAGGACCATAATGTTTATTTCCGTAATTGCGCTAGAATATATTCACTATAACGTACACCGCACTCGACGCTTATGGCACTGAACCGAATTGACCGAGTGATCAAACGCGGCATATGGCATATCAAACTCCAGTTCCACATATTCGTGGGCTTTTATTATACTTGACCCGTTCAAAACGACAAAAATACTCTAATCATTTTTATGTAAATTAACCCGAAATTGAAATGTCTCTTACATCCCCAACAGGTTTTCTTTTCGATTATTCGTTAACTTTTTTTATTCACTCCCCATTCGCACGTCTTTCCTTTTACAGTATACTCGTATTATTTCCGTCAGAGGATTCGATTTTCTCGGAGACTTTTAATTACGGTAGAATTAAATTGTTCGACGATCAAACAAATTGCGAGTCAAGTGTTTTCGTTGGATCGACGTTCAAACTGAAAAGCATTTGACGTGCTTTTAACCCGAGTGGGTCGCTTTGCGCGAAAAGTGATTAAGCACACTGAAATTGGAGGTAATGTATATTGCGCGGGCACCGTTTACAAAGGATCAGCTAATGAGATTTATCTCTCTTATTCTAAATGACATGTAATTTAAACAAAAAAATGAATCGTGTCATTCGTTTGAGTCCCTTATTTGAAATGATACGTTATACGTGTTATGGTTTTTGTATTAACAATTCAATTAAAAACATTTTCATGTAAATATAATTTTATCAAGATTGGTTTGAACCTAGCGGTGATATAATATTTTTTAATCCTCTTGAGGAAAATCCGACTTTTCGTTTGTGAAATATTATTTAGAATATATCTTCGTACCTCGACTTGTTCGGCTGTTCCGAAAATATGGATTTCAAGGGTATATACCGCACGGTGAAATTACATTTTCACACGAAAATCCCCGTGAAAATTCACTGGATCGTGCAAAGCGTGCGTTACTAAAACCCGATTACGTTGCGATACATGATTGCATTATAATAAGCTTTTGATGAGAAATTGGTTTTCTGGTGTACTTGAGTATTCTCGGCTTTCGTGAATTATTACATTAAAAATATAATTATTAATTATACGTTAAGGGCAATTAATTATTTTATGAACTGCATTAAAGTTACATAAATAATTGTTTACCAGAAATATAAATTCTACGTGTTTAATTAAACAAATAAAATAAATTGATTTATATTTTATAAGTAAAACCTTATATATATTTTAATACTTTTGAGTTCATTCGGAAACGTAGTAAATAAAGTTATTAACACGCTCAACCGACCAGGCCATCGGAAGCCTCCAATTTTAATTATACTTTTGATATAAAAATTTACAAAAATGTTTTTTTATGTACCTTTATTTATAAATTATAATTTAATTGTATCTCAATTTAATTATAAATAAATGCTGAGTACAGTTACGTAGTAGAATGAATTATCTTCTTCGGAGCGATCATTTCTGATCGGTAATATAAATATCCAATTAAAAAAAGTAATTATCTGACTATAAAAAATAGTAAAAGATCATATATCAGGACCACCAAAGATTCTTCCCCGGAACTCGAAAGAAAGGAGGTGTTGATAATTCTCCTCCGCATGACAGATCGAAATGGAGAGCGAGTGCGTGGGCGTATCGACATTCCATGGTGCGTGGAGTTTCCAACGAATCGCCAATTGGCGTTGTATGGGAATGCAATCGAGCGCAAGGAGCTAGCCGGTCTTGTGCGCGCGTGCCTCCACGTTTCTCGCGCCTGCACAGACTGCGACCGGCATCAATCGATAAGTCTATTCATATACCTATACGAACGATCATCCTCAGACGATTTGACCTTGTAAAAGGGAAGGAGAGAGATAGGCTTACAGTTTTTGGATCTATTCTGAGTGATTGCGTGGGAGTTGTCGAGGAAGCAATTTTACGTGCCAATTGTGGATTAACGATCGATCGGGCTTTTTTGTACACGGTTAACCATCATATGGAGATGTTATCCGGTTTCGATAATATCTGACTTTTTCCTTAAAGTCACATCGTAAGTTTTCTCAAATTTTTATTTTCTTAATCAAGCGATCGTTGAGTTTTAATAATCAAATTGGTTACGTTACGGTTTATTGTTTATGTTTATATATTGCTTTATATTTATTTTTATAAATAGTTGATTTTAAATCACTTTTTAAGAAAAAATGAATTTTTAAAACTGGAGGTTAAAAGTTCTTAACGTGCGCATTAGTTTTGAGGTTTACGTTAAATAGTATTTTAAATGTACTTGTTTTAGAGTAACGCTCTCTAACGTTACTTTATGTAGATTTTTTTATATAACAGGCGTGAAAGCTAATTTATTGTCCATTAAGCAATGCAGCGTTAAAAAAAAAAATATTTAATTATTTCATATAACTTAGTAATTTGTTGAGTAATCCTCTGGAATTTATTAATCGAGGTGACAAACACTTTTTAAAAGACTTTTTTACACATCTAGTACACGTGTAAAGTATATAAAAAATAGAAAAATAATCGTCGAGTTGTTAAAATGACATTTATTCTACAATATATTAAATCATTTGTTGTGGATAAACATTAAAAACGTATAAATCTACTGCAATGCCTAAAAATATAGTTCCAACTTACGTTAATCCGTTCGAGTAGTCCGTAAAGGTTGCATCATTATGGTAGTGACTATTAAAAAGTACTAAGCTCAATTCGATAATAAACTGATATAAAACAGTATTACGCATCTTTATTTATCGATTCTGCGTTATAAGTGACAAAGAAAAAAAAATGTATATAAGGACGATTGTTATTTATACACAGATACAAAAATGGGTACATTCGAATGGCATTTAATTGACTGTATAGAGTAATAAAATGTTTCTTTGCCGAGCTTCAGTGGTAGCAGTATGATGAAAATAATTTGCATTTTTATTAAAATTAATTATTACGCTATTTAGATACTTAATAAATTGAGTTATTTATATTTTACTTAGATTCACTTATTATAAAGAATGCATTTATAATAAGTTTAGATTTAATTACCATATAACCTATGTACATTTCTTACCAATTTATATATAAATAGTGTTTATAAAATTCTTACAATCAATTCATATTATAAAATAATTAATTATTATGTTTCGTGAGGTGATACTAATAATAATTAAAAAATTTTCAGAATACTATTATAATCTACGGAGATAATTATAAGTCAGGGCGAGTGCACAATTTGTTTACTTTATCTAATGTTTTATTATTTTTACTTTGTTATATAATTAATATACTTTCTTTATAGTTAATAGACTATAGGACCAAAATAATTCTGTTTTAATTCATATCCATAATTAAAGTATGCAAAATTATCGCATTGCAGCTTTATGGTTGATGTTATAGTTTGAATAAAAAATTGATAGAATATGTCAAGGTCGTGATGTATAAAAATTTCGGCGTGCCTAGTTATATTTGAAATATAAGGAATTATATATAGAAAGCTTGAGATATTATGTACCGTTCAAGCAGCACAGTTGCGATTCGACCGACATACCTAAAGGCCTCCTCTCTCTCTCTCTCTCTTTCTCTCTTTATCATCATCTTTTTCTCTTTCTGTTAGACTTGAACGAGAAAGAGAGATAGTAACATCATAACAGCGATTTCTTCTTATACACTTCGATCTTCACTCGATATCTTATCGACAATGGTTAACGGTACAAGATGAAGTGCGCGCTTCGTGTGTCGAGAGAAGGAGAGAGAGATAGAGACAGATAAAGAGATTCGCGGCAAGTGTGCGAGAGATATATATAAAACGGTTCGATTGGTCAAATTTTAGTGGTTCGGCCATGTAGTGGGTATTATGCAAATTTAATGACTGGTCAACTTGGGCGGCAAAAAATACCTACTTGAGTCGATCTCTCGGAAACTGTACGTGACGATTGAATTTTTAATTAATATTTCAGGGTTCGTTGACTTGTGTGACGTCTATATACAAATACAAATTTTTTCGTTACTTTTTATAGAGATTTGAAACAGCTTCTTTACTTAATTTATCAATGTTTTTAAAATAATTGTATTAAAATTATATGTAATGAAAAATATGCACAAAACAGGATCTAATTAAACCTCTTAACTAAGAAAAATTTATATGAAAACCATAAAAATCAAATACAATCTGAAAAGTTTGACTAATTAAAGATTAAACGTATACATACTGAAGTCGGTATAAAAGTATTGTACAAAGGAAATCGATTCGTGACCATCGATCGCGCGAGGCCTCGAGAAAAATGGTTAATGAGCCTGGCCTTGTAATTCGAGTACCATCGAAAAGTTTATAAGATTATCGAAGTGACTACATGTGTGTATGTTGTGTGTGTGTGTCGCGGCTCTCCTGAGCAAAAAGACAGAGGGTATTATGAATCGTTGCTCAACCGATTTAAGTCGAGGGAGGACTCGATCGCGATGATTCGACGAATCGAGGGCTCTCTTTCTCATTGTACATAAGCCGCGCGTTCTCACGTTCGAATTTCGTTGTGGGCTGCGAACGATCTCACGCGACCTGGGGCGATTTCGCGCACTTGAACTTATCGAATATAAGAGAGGTTCTACTACACTTAACTCCAGGCTAACATAACTTCCGAAGTAATTTCGGTGTATGTTGATTGATGATACTTCCAACACGTATATAACAATATAATCATTTACATCGAGTATGGAAACTTTAATTTTAATGGGTTAGCTTTTGTTACAAGATTGCTTTAGAATTCATTAGAAAATTAATATTTATCAATACAGAAAATAAGGTATTCTATTATCTAATAAAACATTTTTGCAAGACTACCTTTCAGTCATATATTGCTGTTCGTTCAACAAATAATAATTTTAATAAATAATACATTATCGTAATTTTTTATTGTTATAAATTAAGAAAATAAGATGCAATATATTTTATATAATAAATAATAATTGTAATTTGTGAAAACAAAATGAGCTAATTAATAATTAACAGAGACGCAGTGCGCACACGTAATAAATAAACCTATTAATTAAAATTATAGCTTTAAAGAAAAAGTACGCATCTGTGAATCAATAAATTCAAAGTTAATTTACATACCTCTCATTGTAAGCGATGTAATAGTAAAACAAAGAAAAGATTTTGATCTGCGTATAAACGCAACTCAAAGAGAATCTCCATAAAAAGTGTATTATCTAACCTCATAACACCCCAATTAAAACTAATTAAGTCGCGTACACGATATGATTGTGCGAGCGAGCGAACTCAACGTTCCATTAATTACATGAAAACAGGAGGTACAAAAAATGAAAGGATTAACTTCTCGACAATATAACCATCGAAAAGAACGATTAATTCATAACACGATCATTGAAAGACAATAACCGATTAATCATGTACCGTATATTACGAAACTGAATATGTATTAAATGTGAATTAGTTATTTGGTGTGTATAACGAGATCAGATTGTACCTATTATACATTTAATAAATCATGAACTGTACATATATCTATATATACATTTGTGTGCGTATATATAAATGGTCCCGTGGAAAATCGACTAGTTGCATACTGCAATGTACGATAGTGCAGAATTATATGCACAGTATATATATAGGGTATATGAATATTCATAAGTATCCGTCTCGTTGTTTCTACTACGTGCGTTTCATAAACAATTGATCATTTTACTGACGATTTTGTTTCTAAGTCTCTATGCTTCTATGCCTTTACGTATTATTAATAGTATTCGATATACTCGTTTATCGAGTAAAATATTTTTATTTATTAAATAAAAATGTGAAGAATTAACTATTCGATGCATTTCTTTTGATTAAACGGCGATAAGAAAATCCAATCGAATAACAATTGCTGCATCTCGCATTAAAAAAAAAACTTCCAAACCGAAAAACTTCATTATATGCACCTCCAAGTAAAAAAAAAGAAGAAATTTGCAACGACCATCAGAATTCCAAACCCAAGTTCCTCGACCCATACAAAGTAAAAAGGACCACCTATGAAGGTATCATTCAATATATTTACGAGTATTCGGAGATTTATTATAGTGTTACGGACTGATTAATCGACCGTCGAACTGAGTAGACGTGTTTGACTAGCGCTCCGAGTGTTTGTGATTTGTGTGTGACACGTGTTAGTTTTGAATTATGATTTTTGTATATAGTGATTACAGAACTGAATAGTGTGTGATACAAATAATCTAACCTCGAATAAATAAACTCTAAAAGCAAGCATTGTGTCTCTGATAACAGAGAACGTGCACTCACAAAAACGTAAAATGACGCCAAGCAACCATGCAACTATTCAATCAAGCTCATTTGCCAACATAGTTCAACAAGAAAAAACTCTCACCAGAGATTATGCTATAACTATAGATGCGATCGAAGGACAAACAGTTGAAGACTACGCAATTGCTCTAACAAAAATTGTCAACCCTAAAGATATGCTCTATGTATCTCGCATAAGTGGCTCAAGGATATGTTTTTATCTAAACAGCAAACATCTAGTTGAAAAGTTAGTGGAAGAAAGGGCACAAATAAAAATCAAAGATGAAATTTTGGAGATTAAACCACTTCTCTCTAGGAATAAACGAATATTAATATCTAATGTACATCCAGGCATAACATCCACGGTAATATTGGAAGAATTAAACAAAATAAACATCGTGCCTACCTCACGTATTACCACAGTTAGAGCAGGAATACACACAAACGTATTAAGTCACTTATTAAGCTTTAGAAAGCAAATGTATATACGACCAGAAGACCTAGACAAATTACCTTCAAGTATGCGAATCAACTGTGAAGATGGTAACAGTTGGATTTACTTTTCCTCGGAAAAACTTACGTGCTTTTTGTGCAAAGAAGAAGGGCACCTAGCGAAGTTTTGTAAAAATGCGGAAATAAATAAGACACAAAGCCTACAGATGCAACAATCGATAGAAGAAGATAATATAACACAAACTCCAATTCCAAATATTAATAATAACGAAACTACTACAGAAAAAGACGAATTTCCAGCTTTACCCGCAGCCACAGGTGTTAAGAGGCTTCGCAGTAACACCACTTCTACGTCATCAGACTTCGATAAAAAGCAGAATAATGTACTAACGAAAAAGGAAAATGCCAAAATTACACCAACAACGAAGAAAGAGAAAAAAGATGCTTGTAAATACGCTGATCAGCTAGAACCGGCAAGACAATTTATAGAAGCCAACACAACTAAATACCCAATCAATTTTGACAAATTCCAGGAATTTATAGTTAATACAAAAGGCAATTCAAATATAAACGACTTAGCTACCCAATATACAAGCAATAAGGATGCTCTAATAGCTATGCTTCAAGACACCTACGAACATGTGAATAATCGCAATATAAGAAGCCGAATAACGCGAATTAGAAATATATTAAGAAATGAAGCTGGTAACACAGAATCTGCTACGGACGAATCTAGCTCTACTGAATTTTTTTAGATAATAAAACTTCTAGCAAACCAAATATTTAACCTATTTTCACTCCAATATAATAAAAACTATGTCTAGTAACAAACCCTATTTGAAAATACTATTGTGGAATGTACGAAGTGTAATTCAACGCAAAAGTGAAATATATAAAATAATTCATGACTATGATATTTTAATATGTATAGAATCGTGGCTTAAACCTAAAGACGGCTTTCATATTCCTGGATATAATGTATACAGGCAAGATAGACTCACTACAAGAGGTGGGGTATCCTCTTTCTAATCAAACAAAGTATCAAATACACAATCATAAGTCAAACTATGACTCAGGTACAAGACTTTGAAATCGCAGGTATTACTATCACAAACGCTAATCCTTCAATTGACGTGGTAGCTTGCTATAAAATTCCTGGAAGCACATACACGCAACTAGAGTGGGACTCAATAATTCAATGTACAGACAAGAATGCCAACACTATTCTGTTAGGAGACTTCAACTCGCATAATAAGAAGTGGAACTGCAAAAATACGGATGCAAATGGAGAGCGGCTGTATAATAGTATTTTCTCAAAAAACCTATTTTTACATAACACAGACACCTTCACACATATTAACACACAAAATTGTAATAAGTCTAATATTGATCTAATTTTCTCCACCATGGTAATATCTGATAAAATTAATATAAATGCATTCGATGAAACGTTAGGATCGGATCATTACCCCATATGTATAGATCTAGACATAAATTTAGTGAAAAATAAATATTACAAACAATCATATAAATTAAAATCGCTTAAAACTAACTGGGAAAAATTTGAAATAGAATTAAATGAAAACTACACGACTTTTCTTACGAACGAATATGATATATTAACACCTGCTGAAAAATATACACACTTTGTTAAAATTATCACTGATTCAATTAAAGCTGCTACTCCTCGCAAAAAATATAAAACCGCAAAACACACTACCAATGCTAACCCATGGTGGGACGCTGATTGCAATAGAATAAAACGCATCAGACGAGCCTCATTTAAAAAATGGGAATACTCCAAAAGTCTTAATGATTTGATAATGTATAAAAAAAACTGTGCCATTGCTAAAAAAACATTCAAAGCTAAAAAACTAGAGTTTTTTAAAAAGTTTGCCGAGTCGATTAATTTTCGAACTAATCAGTCGTACGTATGGAATACATGCAAAGTTCTAAAAAATAGATGGGTGAAAGTTAACTACAATGCAGTAAACAATAATGATAAACATGTAGAAGAATGCGTCAAATGTATAAACAAACTCTCACCACCATGGGTTAGCACTAACCCTGACTCTATACCGGTTTGCCGAGAAAATCAATTTTTTGACAGCCTATTCTCGTTTATAGAATTTAATATAGTACTAAATTCAGCAAAAAAAGACTCATCTCCGGGACTAGACGGAATAGATTATGAGATACTTCAAAGGATGACAGTAAAATATAAATTATTACTTATTGACATTTATAATGATATGTACAATATGAGTAATTATCCGAATTCATGGAGAGATTCAAGCTTGCATTTTTTCGACAAACCGGATGGGAACAGCGTGAGACCAATTTCCCTAACTTCTTGTTTATTAAAAATATTCGAAGGTATATTAAAAAATAGATTAGAGTACTGGGCTGAAAAAAATAACATACTACCTAAAAATCAATCAGGTTTTCGTAAAGGAAAGTCGTGTATAGACAACCTAGTAAACTTAACTTATCAAGTCGATAATGCTTTTAAAAAAAAGACAGATGTTTTAGCTGCTTTCCTTGACGTCTCAGGGGCTTTCAATAATGTACTTAGCGACATCTTATTACACAAACTGGCTGATATAGAATGCTCCGAAAAAGTAATAAAATTTGTACAATATATAACGTATGAAAGACGCATCTACACACATGTTAAGGGTTTTGAATTAGTAAAAGTAAATAAAGGAGTTCCACAGGGAGGGGTACTAAGCCCACTACTCTATCTTATATATGTTATGGGTATTGATAAAAATTTACCAAAAAATATAACAGTTTCGCAATATGCGGATGATATTGCAGTATACTCCAATGCCTCACCGCTAAATAGCTGCCAAATCTTACTAGAAAACGCGATAGCAAAAATTCAAAACAATCTAGCAAATTTAGGCCTTGAATTGTCACCAGAAAAAACTGTTCTTATCCATTTTAATAATAAAAAATAACGCCAGGAGAAACTACAATTCGAATAAATAATTGTATAATTAAGTCGAGTGAAACCGTGCGCTTCCTAGGTATTGTTTTTGATTATAAGATGACGTTCGAATCTCATATAAATATGCTCCAAACCAGATGCAATAAAGCACTAAACATTGTTAAATATTTATGCGGTACATGGTGGGGCGCAGGACCGGAAACTCTCCTAACACTGTACAAAAGCTTCGTTCGCTCTTTAATTGATTATGCTAGCTTTATCTACTTTCCACTCAATAAAAAATTTTCAAGAAAAATCGAACAAATTCAGCTTGCAGCCATAAGAATTGCCTTAGGCTATAGAAGAAGTACTCCGATTAATATTTTAATAGCTGAATCGAAACTTCTATTAATTGGAGACCGAGCGAAGCTTTTAGGAAATCGATACCTAGCAAGGGTACTGTCTAATAAAAATAATGTAATGTACAACCAACTCATATATGCGATGCCAATTAATAAAAATAGAAAAAGAATGATTTTTCAATGCATAGAGAACACAATGATACATGCTGACTCAATTGAGGTACAGAACAACTGCATCATTTTCGAGCACGAATATGACACAAATTTAACACCTATACCAATCGAAACTAACCTTGGAAAAGAAATATCTAAATCAAAAAATCCTAACTTGACATTTCAAACATTTTTGGACAAGCACAATGCTTTGGAGATATATACGGATGGCAGCAAGATACTGGATAACGACTGTGTTGGAGTAGCATGCGTTGCACCAAAATTAAAACTAGAGATAATAAAAAGTATAAACCGTAATGCCTCTGTCTTTACAGCAGAATGCATTGCTCTCAATGAAGCTATGGATATAGCGTTACTAAATGCCGATCGCAATATATTTATTTTCTCGGATTCCTTGAGTGCACTACAGAATTTAGAAAATACAAAAATGAATGCTGCTACCAACCCGTATATACTTCAAATTAAGAATAAATGGATGAAATTAAAAAAAAATAATAGAGAACAAAATCTAAAATTCTTTTGGATACCCGCACATTTGGGGCTAATAGGAAACGAAAAAGCAGATCAAGCTGCCAAAATGGCTACTGAAAAAAAATACCTTAATTTCCATCTAATCCCTTATACTGACTTATATGAACATTTCAAAAAACAAGCTTACTCAAGCACTGATCACTATGTAAAAGAACAAGGAAACAGAAAAGGCAAAGAATATTTTAAAATATATAAAACAGAAACAAAAAAACCTTGGTTATTAAAAAAAATCTGAATCGCAAAACTATAGTTTCTATTAATAGATGCCGTGCCGATCACTATAATTTAGCGGGATCTCTTTTTCGAGTACACATCATAACTAATCCTCAATGTGAATGTGGGGAAGCATTTCAAGACTTAAACCATATTTTATGGAACTGTCATAATTTCGATTCACAAAGAGCATATTTAATAAATAATTTGAAAAAGTATAAACAATATCCGCCATACACAATTAAATCCTTCCTGGCTATATTAGATACAAGAATCCTACAAATAATATGTAAATTTTTTGAAACATGCAAAATTAATGTATAATAGATATAAATATAATCAATAATGTAAAGTTTATAAACAATATGTAAAAAAAAAAATGTCAACAAATACTGTAAATATAATGTATGTACAATCAATGTATACTTCTGCTGTATAGGTCCTAACATATATGTAGGCCTAGGTAAGCTTATAATAAAAAAAAAAAAAAAATTATAGTGTTACACGTGTATTTAAACTGCCAAATCTGTATGTGTGTGTGTATACTCATGTACACACGTTTTCGTGGATCGTCGTGCACGTGTGCGAAAATTCAAGTTCGATTATACGAGCGAGCGTATAATATAGGAGCAGCAGGAGCAGCAGCCGGCTCGCGTTATGAAATCATTGCCAGCGGCGGCCTTGCGCGCAAAAGTTCATTACCATCGACCGCACGAAGCGACGGGAGGCGAGGCCCTCTCGTACACCTTATACATCACCTCGTTCATTCAACGACTTGTACGTACGATCTACCTGTACGCGCGCGCTCATGTGTGTGTGTGTGTGTGCGTATGTGCGCGTGTCTATATATATATATTGTCCCGTCTGTATATAAGCGCGACCGGATGAAATTCCACAGTCTCAATTTCTTGTACTTTTTACTTCTTCTCTAGTCTCGTGTCTTTTTATTATACAATTTTTATTCAATTTTCCATTTTCTGTACCTCGGTGAAACTGATGTTTTATTTATAGGCCTGCATATATATAGTTATGTAATAGCAAACGTTCCTGGCGTTGATGTAGTTTCGTTTTGGGTAAAGTTAGTTTCATTGGGTCTCGTTTTAAAACGTTTTAATAAAAAAGCAGCGTGTTAAAAAATCAATATCATGCCTATAATACACATTTTAAAAAGATCACTCATAATTTAATTTTACAAAATATATAGTTTATCCTAATAAGTGGTAAAGTACAAATTACTACAGTGGTATAACAATTTACTCGCAATATTTCATATAATAAGAACCACACATATGTCTACTATAATAATTGATACGCACCTTTATACAAATCGTAATCCATTTCCCAATAGAAGTTCGATAAGAAAAAAAAAGGATAAGCATGAAAAGCGATATTTTACGTACACGTAATTGTTATTATATAACCTAACAGACACGCGATCGTGAAAATTCTACGAAACTCTCTCGTTTATTTAAACATCCGGTCAATAAAATGCTAAAAAAAGCAGATCGACACGAACGATGATATCAAATACCCTGTGCACCATACACTACGAGAAAAAAAAAACCAAGTTTATCGAGTCGCTTACGAGCAACGCAACAGGAAATTTAAACTATTAAATGCTTAATAGTTGTAGATTCATAATATTCCCTTCCTTTTCTTAGTCGATATGTTGTAGAGGGTGAAAAAGACGAGCAATAAAGAGGTATATAAGGTGGAGAAGCATTTTACGAGTCTCTTTTCATTAATATACACATATAGGTATATAAGTCTTGCATACATTTGTATATTGTGTGTGTGTGTGTGTGTGTGTGTGTAATATGTGTCCCTATATATGTATATCTATAAAATGAATGCTTTTGGAAGAAGGACGTGCGCGCGCGAACCTACGCGATTTCGAGATACGATTCGCTTCGCTCGGTTCCTGATATACGACAACGAAAATGACCGTCGAGGGAGCAAAAACCTGTAGAAATATACGCTATATATATGTGTGTGTATGTGTATGTGTATATATATATATATATATATATATGCAAAAGTGAGCGAGGTAGATTGTAAATTGCCGTGTTGTCGACGCGCGCGCGCGCGGAAGCTACCAATTTTTCGCGCGATCGACTCGAAAGGATAAATTATTGCTAGTGGCTTAGAAAACTATACTGTAAGATTTCTTCCACACTGTGTATGTATGTATAATATGCTTTTCATTAAATTTTCTTGATTCTAAGGTAAAACTTTATTATGCAAGATCTTTTAATGTATGTAATTATGTATACA
Source organism: Theocolax elegans (assembly GCA_026168455.1). Classification (NCBI taxonomy): domain Eukaryota; kingdom Metazoa; phylum Arthropoda; class Insecta; order Hymenoptera; family Cerocephalidae; genus Theocolax; species Theocolax elegans. The sequence goes on along the minus strand of CM047426.1, from coordinate 9,119,108 downwards.
ACGCATTGATAGACCGTTTCAATGAGTTTCTTCTGTGCAGATATCTTCGTTTATTTCTTTTATACATACATTCCATATGGCTGCAAAACAAAGCCTTCGATTTACAATTTTCTTTTTAATTTAGTATTATTTTAACTAATGAGAAATACATGATTTCCAAATTTTATTTAGATAATGCATCAATTAATACATATATTGAATAACAAACGATTTTATTTTTTCAAATTAATTTTCAATTACTTTTGTATGATAAATTTTACTACAGGAACAATACAATTTGAATACAGCATATATCAAAAATGACTTTGTGATATTTTCAAAATGACCGTTTTGCTTAACGGTATCTTAAATTACTCACAACAAATTATCTCGAGGCACAAGTGAAATACCAAAGTAAAAAAAAAATTGTACAAAAAATCGAAGCAGAGGAACAATACACACGAAAAAGATAAAGCGTCAAACAAAGACCGTCTATATAATCGAAGTATATCAAACCTGCTAATGAGAGCCGGAATCACGATAAGAAGGACTGAGAAAGCAAATTAAAAATCGATAAAAAGAGAGGGAGAGAGAGAGAGAGTAAGAGAGAGAGAGAGAGAGAGAGAGGGAGAGGGAGAGTAAGAAAAAGAAAGCGAGTCAGGTAACCTGCATCATCAGGCGAAAATTCGTTGGCTCGAAAATCGTCTCGAAATGACTTCGCGAAAACGTTTGGTATGATGTCACGCTGACGTTGCACCCACACAGTGTGAAGCATACTACACGTAAGCGTATTCCGTTATGGCCTTGCCCGCTCGAACTGACCGCCGGTGACCTCCGCGGAGCACACCGATGAAACGCGGAAGATCGGCTTCTCGTCCATGGGAAGAGATGAGCGGATCACGCGTAAGTCGAACGAGGGGGAGGAGACATTGATCACTAGTAAGAGAGAGAAAGAGAAAAAGAGGGAGAGAGAGAGAGAGAGAAGGAGAGAGACGAGGCTTCAAGAAAACTTTATACTTCAGACTGTATGTTACGCTTGTCGCTCGAAATGTATATACCTATCCTATACCAATTCTATCCTACCTACCTACCTACCTTCTTCTTTTCCTTCTTCTTCTTCTTCGGCTTACTTGGATTAGTTTTCGTTACGTTATATTGGAGTATTTGTTATAAAGAATATCTCATCGTTTTCTTGTCGTATTCAACCTTTTTCACTCGGGGTTTTGTGTCGTACAGTTCAATCACCGGTATATAGAAAGTTAGATTATAACGTCACAGTTTATACTATATATTTATTCGTTTCGTTGTACGAGACTAATAATAGTACACTTGATACTGTAATAACGATTGCTTGACAAATTATTTAATAACGTAAAACGAATCATTTAGTATTAAATTACAAACGTAGTGCTCATTGTTACTTAATCAATAAGGAGTTATATTTAACTCTACTTATATTTGTACTATTTTTTTCACTTTGTATACGATCTATCTGAATCATATTTTCTATTATTTTATAAAAAGAATAATGAATGTGCAATATATTTTTCAATTTTTACACTCGAATGATGCAATTTTTCGAATTAATATATAAAGTTTACAAACACCACATATTTTTAATACAAATATAAGGAGCGTATTATACTAATGACTCTACTAACTGTGCGAATTAATTCCGCAATCCGAGAAACAACTTGAGACCAATTGTCATCTCATAACCGGACCCCTCCCATAAAAGTCGCATACGAAGAGTATAGAAAGGAAAAAAAAAAGGAAAACCCGTCGTAATGAAAGTACCGAGTAGCGATCATCCAGTTTTGGCTTTCATACAGCGGGAAAACTCGGTGGCGCGTGTCAGGTGCACAAAGGAGTCTAGGCGCGTCTCCAACCGGTCACTGACATTTCAACTCTGACTACCGGTAACAAAGTCGTTCAGCCACAAGTTTGACCGGAATTCACCCTGCGCAGCATCACGAGTTAATTTTTTCTTTTTTGCCAACTTACGCGCGGAGACGCAGTTTTCCGCGAACGAGAGGAATTCGATTTTTTACTTTGTACATATACCGGTGGCTGCGTATAGTGCGTATGTACGTACGCGTCCGTTATCTCACAGCGATGCCATCGAGAGATTATATACAGGGGATAAATGTGACGCATCGTATAAGGTCATCCCCCCCTCTCTTTCCCTTGGGAAATCTAAATTATTTATAGGTGTTGTGTTTTTTGAACGGTTTACACATTTTTTAGTACTGACACTCTCAAATTATTAAACATTCAAAAATTATATTGCGCATCGAATAAGTCAGTAATTATAGCCTATTGAAATCTATGAAAGCTTCGATTTTTTATTGATAATGGAATCTTGTTGATACATTTATAATTAATTTCAATGGTAAGTTCCATAAGTTTTGACACCGAAGATACAAGGTTCTTATTAAATTATTCTTTTATATATGAATCATTACTAATTTAAAAGGAAAAAAAATTTAAACGACTCATACTTAAGAAATCTTCCAAATTTGATTAATGACATCAGATTATTACCGATGCTGATTTTGTCAATAGGAAGTGTGAAAACAACATTTATTTCCATGCGTGAAGTCATCAATCAAAATTACTTAAAAAATATAGTACTTTCTAATAGGTCGAATATTCTATCCATTCTCCAATCATTCATTAGTTCTCTATAATTTTTTTTGCCCAAATCAAATTATCTATTAAGCTTAATTATTTGCGTTAAGGACGATCTGACGTAGGAAATATTAGTTTGAATCAGATGATATAAAATACAACATTTTTATTCGACAATTTTTTAATCTAAGGAATTTACGTATAAAAAAATCTAGAGAAAGAATTATGATTTGTAAATTATAAAATTTGCACCTTTAGTTAACAATTAATGTTGAATCCATCATTATTATGTATATATACCCTTCCAATCAACTTTACAATTTGAAAGTAGATCCTTATTGCTAAGAATTTTCATTCGCTCGTGAAATCAATCGACCACAACGTGCTAGCTAAAATTGACGAACACATTCCATAAACATCGTATCTCAACCCTTCGAAAAATCGTTTTTAAAAGGCAACCACCATTAATAACAAGATGCATATCCGCGACTAAAGATAAAAAAAACTAAAAAGAAAAAAAATTCTCAACTCTCGATAAAATCTTAATAAATATTCCAGAATCATCGAGATTTCTAAGCGAGTTCTCAAGGAAGAAGCGCAATTACAGGATTAAATATGCAGAGTCGAACCTTCATAAATTTTCATGTTTGCTCTCTCTTGCGCTCGCGCGCACGCACAAAAGAAGCCTCGTAATCGCCTCGAAGCAAACGCTTCATCCATCACGTCCTTCGAACTGTGCGTTTTGATGCTAAACAAATAGCTATGCTGATGAGATTGAGCTAATACGCGTGAGGATGATTTTCGCCTCGAAAATGGCAATTTTCAATCTGAAGTAGTATACTCAACGGATTCTAAGTCAAATAATTCTACTCTTGCGAACCCTTCTCTATTTTACCTATCTGTGATGCATAAGTTTGCGTATACATATATAATACGTACGTGTGTGTGTGGGTGGGCGTGTGCGTCGGTGTGGTTTTCATCTCACGCGGGCATTTCGTAATAATCATTTTTACACAGACACTAAATCTACTTTGATCTACAAGACTGCGTATTAATGTTTTTAGATGCGGTTTACACTTATTTGCATGAATACGTTTCAATATTGTAACTTGGTATAATAATCTGCGCATTACTTATTTGCAATCAGCAAGTTAATTGGAACAGTTAGATTAATAAGATTTTCTCAAATTGAAGTTAATGTTTTAAATGAAATAATTTAAATTGCGTATATTTCATGGAATGATATGACAATACACTATTTAAAATTGCAAGTCGAATTGCATAATTCACTTTTAGGGTCAAAAACAGATTCATTTTTCTTTTTATTTGCAAGGCTGATATTTTTCAGTGCGTGTTTTGGATATTTGAAGTGAAGATAAAGTAATAAGTTCTAATGAGAGAAATGTAAAATGTTTTATGCTTTCAATTTTTCTTTAGTTACCCTACTCTGTATTAAATGATTTTCAAGATGTAACTTAATTTTAAAAAATGAATACAAGCCGTAAATATAGTTAATTTTAACTTTAAAGCGTTAATTATGGTCAAATTTAACATAATGATAATTTTTATCAAATAATAATAAATTAGCGTATGACATTTTACTTTAGTTATTGATTTTTTCTTGTTTTTAAGAAACTTATTTATGAAATACTAAAGTAAATACCGATGCGATGGCGGAGTGTTTGTGACACCCAAACAAAATATTTCAATACACCGACCGTCATTGTAGTAGGTTTTCCCACAAGGCATTTATTCCACTGGGTTTGACCATAGGTTTTACCTCCTCCACGGGCATAACCCCGGGCGAATGAGAAACGGTGCGGGGAAAAAAGGGGGAAACATGAAAAAATAATGAAATAAAGGTGTAGGGGATACGTAAAAACCCGCGAAGGGTGTACGTGGAAGGTACCAAATTTTTAAAACAAACTGAAATGTAAACTGATTTAGAATCGACTTAAACTTAGAAAAAACTAAACTGAATTCTAAATCAGACCAGTCAAGTGAACCCTAAAAGTACACCTATAAAAAATATCCCATTGAAAGTGTGATCAAATTCTTTGGTATATATATACATATGTATATTGGAGCGATTCGAGTTAAAGGGAGGTAAGGACAGTTCTCTTGGCAACGGGTCCTTAACCTTACCTCCCCGTATTCTTGTTGCTCTCAGGTTGGTGCACGCGCGCCACGGAAAACCGGCTCCGGGCACGTAAACGGAAGCGCGATCCCGCGCGCGAACAACGACGGACCCGAGGAAGATAGACACGGTGGCTGCGCCAAACGAATATGGAGAAGGGTGAACGGTTCATGGGAAAAGTTGCGTACGATACAACATGTTCCAATTCACTTGTAATTTTGGCTACACAAAAACAGTCGTTGTTTGGAACTATCTTGCAGGTACAGAATTTTAATAATTATTCATATATGTCGACTGTTAATTATTGCATCTGCAGAATCCAATTAAAATAAACTTACTATAAATGTATCATTTAAAATATTGTTTGTTATTTAAATTATATAATAATAAAATTTTTTTTAAAAAATGTAAGAATTATGTTCGTTACAGCAAACGTAACCAGAAGTCAAGCATCCGATATCCCCTCTAGATCCTAACGGTATGTACATGTATAATAATTAACGTTACACACGTACGTATATGTAGACCGTTTAATAATCATTAAAATTTCAACTTGCATTAAATCAACCACAAGCGACTTTTACAAATACGAAATATATACACGTGTACTTATGTATGTGTATCTCGTAATACGGTCGAGATAATTTATTTCACTATTTATAGATAACTAACTTTAAATGTACAAGAATACATGTACGCGCATGTGCACGTATATATATAAGTATATGTAAAAATAAATAATTGAACATACGTCCGAATAGTTTACACTTGACAACGTACTTATCTGCCGAAATTTGCACGTTCGTGTGCATCAACTGAGTCACGGTTTTCAAGATACAACTTGAGCTCATCGTGCGCAATCGTCAAAAAGAATTCTTATATTCTTATATATGCATATACGATAACTCAACCTTTTCTTGTCGTTAACAAGTGCCATTAGTTAAATTATGAATAATATATCATAGGATATGTATATATATGTATATATACATACATACGATATATACATTTAATATACAAGTACGATGATTTACCGTCTCTTTAATACACGAAGAAAGATTAATCGCGTAATTTAAAAAGGCGCTTTAGAATATAAACTTCCCTCACATATATCCAATATTTTCTAATTAATTTATAATTTTACAGCTATATACTTAAATAAATCATCATATAATGCGTTAGAAAAATAAAATAAAAATACTACTCGATAAATATTGAACTCGAATGTGAGTTTATTTCTTCTATTTATATGCTTCCCTCTAAACGATTTGGTAACAAATTACGATGATATTGTGCCTTTGAAATCGTATCGTTAACGAAAATTAATTTTGTAACTTTTGCCCCTTGGGGTCATAATTTATGCGGCTTTTTTTTTTGCTTCCCAGAGATTTGCAAGGTAAAAACTATCGATAAATATACGCCCCCTATCTACGTGTGTATATAACGAAGATGGATGAAAAAGGAAGAAGGCTAGGAATGCTGAGCAAAAAAAAGTATACTGCAGGTATACGTTAAATCATGAAATACTCACCGGAATGTGTGTTTCGTGCGACCAATATGATGAAGGCCAGGTGCAGGATGATCCCGGGACGGCAGAGCCCGGAATTTAACGCCGACATGTCGCCACCTATAAAAAACCAAATACTTTTAATTTAGATAAATAGATCAGTTTATATGTTAAATAAGACGAAATTTTTTAAATATATTAATTATATTTTGTTAAGCTCTGTAGAAATGATAATGTATTATTATTATAGCTAATTTTTATACTTCTAAAACGCCATTCTATTATTATTTTGTCATAAAAGATAAAAGTAAATATTTTTACACATAAACATATTATAATACTGATAATTAAATATATGATTATAATTAAACATATTTTCTTATAAGTTTTTAATATTGACATTAACTAAAAAGGCTCTCATTTTACTATGTTAACCGTAAACAATGGTTAAATTTCTAGTAGGGAGCTTTTCATGAAAGCTTATTTTATAACAATTTTAAATATAATGAAAATTTATTTGTTTTCATTTATGTCTGTTTCAAACTCAACACTTAAAATTATTTCGAAAAATGCTTTGAAATATGTATATAAATAGCATTATAATAAATCAAAATAGCTAAATCAAAATGATTTTATCATATTCATAATTAATCTAATTTGATAATATGTATTAAAAAAATAGATAAAAAATAAAACAAAAATAACAAAATTATAATTATTAATTGAAACTTTGTTTATTAGAAAAAATTTATTCATCCTTTACTTATGTCGAGCTTTATCCATTGAAATGCTCCACATATCATAATTGCAGCTAATTTGATTAAAAACTCAATATTTAATTAAATTATTAATTATATAAGATATTCAAGACTGCAGTTTATTGAAAACGTACATATATTCCACATCCAGGTGAATAAATTTATTAATCATATTAAATCGTAAATAAGTAACATCAAAATTGATAAACTTTCAGGAAAATATTTATGTAATTAATTTACTTAATCAATTTAGGTATATTAATATTTATTCGTCATAAACAAGTAAATGTTAATTAAATAAGGGTACAACACATAATACCATACTAAAGCGAATCCTAATTAATGTACAAGTTAATTAATAAATAAACGAATTGATCGTTAATGAATAATAAACCATTTTCCTTATCGATTTAATCATTCCGATATTAAATAAAACGAGTCGAATAACACGTTTTCTTGAACATATTTAATTGAATGTATAAAAGCGATGAATAATTATAATGAATATTATTATAATTTAGAGTGACAAATTTTATATCAAAAGGATACGAAATATTCAAATGATTTTAAATTATTTAGTGATTGTATATAGGAAAGCCGCGCGCAAAATCAAAGGGTTTCTCGTTTTCTCTCAAGTCGCTTTGGTAGTCCCGAGTGAATTATCGTTGCGGCAAGAATCCATTCAACGCCTCGATTCAGGCGACGCGAGCTTAAATATTCCCCGAGAAAAGACTCACGTGGGTGTGAAAATTCTTTAGCGTTTTATGGGAGGGTGGGAGAAGCAGATTTTCATTGTGTGAAGGACAAAAGTCGTGGTGCTTATCTTTTGCCTTTAGGATGTACCGTTAAAGAAATATTAGCTTCGAGCACCGTTTTTCTGCGTTCGTATACGTATCGCTTTGTGTCAATTTTTTTATTTCTTTTTCTTCGACTTCTTCGGGTTCGCCAGGTGACGATATACGATAATTTTTATTGTACTTTTAAAGACTTTTGATATTAGGCATTTTTGTGGATTCTCATTTAGTGAATCAGTCGAGTATGATGGGTAAAGTTGTTAGTCTGGTTATGATTAAGGTATTTGTGACGTTAATTGAGATTAAATTTAATTAGTATGACGCATATATTAAATTTTAGTGTTACTGCTTTAGTGTAAAATTAATTGAATTGTAATTGTATAACATTATGAATTGTAATATACAGACAACGAATAATACGAGAATCCTCATAAGAAACAATACAATTAGTTTAATTTTTAGTATTATGAGTATATGTCTTTACATACAAGTTTCCGGTATTATATATATGAATACAGTGCCAATGCATTTCATGGGCATTCTCCTACATTATTTTTCTTTGTATATAGAAACTGCAGTCGATGAATTAATGTTTGGTCTTGTTATATATGTACTTATCAACATTTAACATTTTTGTTTATTCATCTTATCATTGAGATTAACAGTATAACATTCTAGATTAAATATTATACAATGTTACGTCGTACAATATCCGCAAATTTACTTAATCAGACCACGGTGATATAGCTACTATTTAATTAAAAATAATTGATAATAAGTTGGTAATACTTAGGATAAATTATTTATTTATTAGGTCGTAGAAAAACAAGTCAGTTAGTTCAAGCAATAAAATGGTTACGTCAACTACTTTATTTTGGTATTAAAAGCTACTAATTTTTCCTTACGACAACAAATTAATTAATCACAATTACTAAATATATTACTAATAACAAAAAAATATTTTATAAGAAAAAGATTTCCGGTCATCTACCACTTGTAATTCTCACGACTAATGATATTTCTATTTCTTTCGATTTGTTGAACTCAATGAATGTGTATACAAGTTAGTAAATTTATCGATTTGAAATAGTTATCGTAAAAATGATTACCAGTTACTCAAAGTAACGGTATATTGCACATTTTAACTTATTCAATAGTTAAGTAACCATTTTTAATGCTTGAAGTAAATAACAGTGAAGTAAAAGTTTTAACGATATGAAATAGTTATCGTAACAATATTATTGGTCAAATTCAATTCAATGCTATAGATTAATTATATAAATATTTGAAATCAAAATCATAAAGTTTTGATATAATTAGAATTTCAGAACACATTCTACAAAATAAATATGCCTATTGGGCTATTTATTAGACAAATAAGTAATTACTTTCTGCAAAATGCCTTTAAAATAAATGTAAAATTCATAGGAAGCCAATCATATACGAGTTCCACACACAAATAGGAATATGCATGCAATGTAATTTAGGTATACATTTTGCACGTCATTTATTCATAATAAAATAATTTTTTATTATCTCAAATGAGTCATGCGTACATATTGTTGTATAATATTTAATCAAGGTAATAAAAAATTGTCTCTCTTTGTTTCAACACCGGCATAATTTAATTACCGTTTATCGTGCGAAATTCCTTCGGTTAGTAATTACAAACGAACAAATTCACGATCAAGTTTATATAAAAGGAAAAACCACATATACCTATATAATATCTACATATATACATATATATATATATACACGTTTCGAGCAATTTAAAATGCATTGAAACGCGATAATAGACTAAAGAACACGGTCACGGTTAGAAATTATGACGCAAGTATACCCGACACACATATTTAGGCAAAGCGTTTAAATTCCAGATTCACAGTCAGGCCGTAAAATACGACAGTTACAACCTCAGTTCCTCAACTATTAAATCCTTTACGTGCATGGAGTCAATGAAAATATCTATCTTTCTTTTTATTTTAAAGCTGCTGGGGTTACCGAAAACATGCAGGGGCTCGTTAAGCTCATGGCTTTTACGCGGTTGTAAATTACGTCGTAGCCAATCATATAATGAACCCCATGCATGTCCTTTTGTTATTTTCCGCGAGTACAGAGAGAAAGAGAGAGAGAGAGAGAGAGGGAGGGAGAGAGTCCTTCTTTCCGAGGTAACATCCCATGACGGATGGTTTACTCTTACGTCTTGACATTTTATGTCTATGCCTTCATCGCGAATCCTCCAAGTTTTTTTTATACCCCTCTAGAAGTTTGATAATTTCTTAGTAACTGCACACTTCCATCGTTACGGACTTTCCAAAACCTCTTGAAATTAATATTAAAATGAATTAATCTATACTAAAAGCTCAATTTATGTTTACTTTTTATCAAATTTTACTAAAAGCTAACAGTTTAAATAATAGACAAGCAAATTCGTATCCACATAACAAATAATAAAAATAAAGCAATATATAAGGTGTTAAAATAACCAAAAAGAAGAAGGTATACGAGTATATGAATGACTCTAGTATGAGTATGAGCCGCAGACGATACAGGTAGATCGAGTCGTAATGTTGTATTCACTCGAAGCACGCGGGAATTCGGTGAATGGGCCAGGAGAACAGGCGCGACCCGATTCCGATTTACTTTCATCCCAACCGCTCGAGCGCGACCGTTTTTCCGCGTGTGCGATTCTCCCGTGAGCGCATACTTTTATCCAAAGGCTTTGTGCATCTGTACGAGACCCCTATGTTTTATCTCTGTTTCTCTCTTTCGTGCATCATGGGAATGCTTAGGTACACACACGTACACACTCTTGTCACCTACATACCTCTCGAAAGCTGTATATATATATAAGGTTTATTTAACGAATTATTCCCCGATAAAGTACCGTTCAATGTTTATTCAGCTTAATGCGCTATATACTCGCTTTTTCTGTCATTTTTCTCCACGTCGAGATTACATTTCCAATGATTTTATTTATAATAGACCGCTCACTCGGGTATATTCAGTTTTATTTTATAATTGATTATGGGAATTTAATTATTGGTTTGTATTATATGTATATATATATCTATATATATAAAAATGTTTGTTTGATTAAGGTTTTCTACGTAAGTACCTATTATTATTGTATTTTATTATTCTTTCTTTTTGTACTTTATTTATTAGAGTACCGTACATAAACGTCAATTTAATTATACTAATAACAGATTTATTATAGATATAAAACAACAATCTTAAGATATTGGTAAAACATATCGATAAGCATTATGAATAAAAGTATTTTTATATTTAAATAATACGACACAAATAATTGCGCGCGTAAAAGTGCAGAATATAAACAAATTAAAAAACTTTGTATTAGACCTTGAAAACATGACACTTCCGTTCGTGCGTTTATCTCTCCCAAAATCCCAGAGGTTTCGGAAGTCGTTCTGAACCACTAATAAGGCCAGAAGCCTGGTCGGTATGCGCTACCAGATAGGAGAATTGGGTGGCGCGGTTCTCGTATGCCGTTAGCGCCCACGGGCTCTCTCATTATCGTGGAACGCGGAATATGATTACCTTTACCTGGGAACCACGTATATATCTATACGTGCACACACAGGTTCTCTTCTTATTCTCGATATAAAGCGCACCTTACCACTATCTACCCGAGCTTCCATGTAACCAAACTTGATTTCCCTTCGGAGGATTTAATTGCGAGACGATTATTTTTACTTTTATTTCTTAGGTATATACATATATACCGATTATCACGAAACATGCATGGTATTAAAGGATTTTTATTTAATATATAAAGAAGATATATTTTCGGGGAATTTTAATCGCGTCTCGATATATTTTTTATAAAAAAAGAGTATTTTAATTTGAAATGTAAGAATTTGTAATATTGGCTAAGCCTTTGCACGCTCGTTATGTCAAAGTGGAACTTGTGCGTTGTTAAGATTTACATCGAGTTATTACGGTATTACACGCGCGTCTTGGCTTATTGAATAAGCCTTTTTAAAAACACCTTCGCACCTTTTAAGTTTATATATTGCTAGATTAGATATGTTTTACTTTGCAATATCCCGTCCTTTTTACGATATCCTTTAGAATTTTGCGCTTTACAGTTCGCCTCATATACTTAATTGAAGAGTGTGGTTTTACTGCGGACAATCAATTATGTTAAATCTGTTTATACTTTCGTATAGTAGTTAAAAGTGTTAAATAACAATATGTCTAACTTTATATGCTATTAAACCAGGTAATATTTTGAAGACGAATACATTAAATTCCGATTGATACAATCTTGGGGTATATTAAATTTCTGTTTAATAGTTTTATGCGATGATATACGAAGAAGGTTCATACTATATGATTGGATTGCGTAATCGAAAAGAAAATTATGTACACATTGTAAATTTTCTTGAGATAAGAACGCGTGTTATATGTTAGACAAAATTTAATTAGATTTATGTTTAAACAAATATTAGTGGTTTCCGTTTGAAATGAATAATGTTGAGTAAAATATATAGGTCAATATTAACATTAAGTGTACATAAAGAAGTGTAAATTGAAATGAAGTAGTTTCCATACAAAAAAGAAATAACCGAATTAATCTCCTACGCAAACGTTAATAGCTCAACGATAATAAAAAAAGCCAATACTCACCAAAACATCAAATAACGGAATCAGAAATAGCCGTAGCAAAAAAAAATAAGCAACTCATTGAATAACGCGACACGCCTATGCATCCACGCTCCCAAAAATTCAACAACAAAAACGGTCAAAAAACTAGAAAAAAAGAGACAAGGGAGCGGCTTGTAACGGTTCGATGCTGTACGTTGCGCAACAATTCTATTAAAGGATATTATATATATTGCAAGAAGTTCAAAAATTTGAGTATGTACACTCGTGAAAATACTGATGGGCGATCATATATTTTTAAAGAAAATTAATTTTAATCCAGGGAGGAAGATTTCCTGTACTTATCAATTATTAATCGCGTGGTTATTACTTTTGTAATTTGTTTGTTTCCTGTGATTTTTTGTGAAAGTTCGAATGCTTATAGATTGTAAAGACTTATAATCAATTTTAGTATGTATTGTATGTATAATAATTTATAAAATCTGAAATTGAAAAAAAGTTAAAATTTCAAGAAAAGATTATTTTTGGAACAAGTCACTATAGTAACAAAGTAAAACATAAGCGTATAATATGGATAACCTTAAATAATCATAAAAAAAAATAGAAATTTTTTTTTTAAAGTATTAAGACCCAGTGATGAACAATCAAAATCCAATTCCGCAGCTAATGAAACAGTATACGCGTGATGCGCCGCGGAATTCGGGAAAAAAAACTGACTCAATATGTCTATAATTTACAATTTGCATTGAGAGAGCCTATCAGACGTAAACGCCGCGACGTCAATTTCTTCCCTCTCTGTGCCGTTGGCACAAAAAGCCATTGCAAAAAGAGAACCTTATACATCCTCCTCATACTTTTCTTACTTGTAATACACGTCATTTTAAGTGTTAGAGATCTCGTTATTTGAATTTAAAAAGTAAATTTTATATAATTAAATACCATCTCCTGTAATACTTATACTAATTTAATGTCGATGTATGTAAAAATTGTAATTATCTTTTGAATCATTATGTTTAACTTTATCGATTAATTAGTGAGCAGAAATAATTGCAAATAACATACTAATTTTGAAAATTTATACTTGCTTTTATTCAGAAAAAATGTATATATTTAAGGAAAACCTAGTAATTATTAGTATGTATCTGTATACCAGAAAGATACAAATAAAATGACTGTATTTTACATATCTAGTGGCTCATTAAAAATCATATGCATATACATCGACGATAAGAACAAGTAATATAAAAATATATAAGAGACACGTTTATACTGTTTCTTTTTTTATTCAAGTCAATCTTCTTGATTATGGTCGCGGCTATGTTGATATTATCATAGAGTCTGATTTGAGGAAAATCATAAAAACCAGTTGTACTCACTGCTATAATAGTATAATCGTATTACCGTTAACTCGCTATAATGTTATGATCCACTTAAACTTGGTTGCTCTCCAACGTCGTTATCGGAAAACAGTAATTTTTGCGCTTCCACTGTTTTTCGACACATAAATTTTGCTATACCGTTCGATTGTTAATAAATCGATATATATATATATATATATGTATATATATATAGATATACTTGTCAATCGTTGTAAACTAAACTTTTTTAAGTTATCTAGTCTTATATCGTATAATTAATAACTCTTCTATAGTTAGACGGATGTTTTATATATGTATAATGGAAACACCGTTAATCTACACTAAAATTTAAGGAATGATCAAATTTTAGAATCACTTAAGTTTGCACATTTAAGTGATTAGTTTGTTTTCTTATTTAACTATATTTGTTTTAGGGAAATTAATAAACACGTTATAAAATAAATTAACATATATTTTTAAAATATCCAATAATAATAAGTATTTTTTAAATTTAAAACTAATGCAAATTGACATGTTTTAGTTTTAACGAAAGTTCTACAGCAGAATATAAAATTATAGACAAATAAAAGAGATCATCTCTGAAATATCAAAATTACTAACGCTAAAAAATACATTTAAAAATTTCTTATAAAATTGAGTTACATCTATATATGTGTATAAAACGAGGCATTAAAGTATTAGTACAACCGCGATCGAGCAGCTAATTTCGCGCTAAACCATGCAAAACTGACTCTCATGTCAGGCGACTCGTTAGAGGTGCGCGCGCGAGTGATCGTCAATCAATAATAAACCGTTTCGCGGAAGAGCCGCGGAAACGAGCCCTCGGGTTTCGTTATGCCGCGGGTCCTTTTTTATTTTCTCAAGAGGAGGTAAAAAAAAACGATGTGAAAGACCGAGCCGCATTTATCATTGGGATAAGGATCGAGCGCTATACGCGTATATGTACCGCTATAAAGAAGGCACTGCGGGGGGGATGGTCGCAAGTTACTTTTTTTTCGCGAGGATCAATTTGTAATTGATGAGTTACGATGTTGAGGTTCAATTGGTTGAAGTGTTGACGAGTTACAAGAGTCTTCATTGTGTAATAGATGAGATTTTATCATTTTTTAAATATCTATATATCTTTAACGGATTTGAATGTACTATTGACCGATCTAATATGCCTATACGATTAATAAATTGATTTACATACTGTGAATGTCGCTGATACCCGTGTAATATTTCATTAATTTTTGCTTTTCAAATTGATTTGGTTGTATTACGTTTTAAGTATAGTGATTTTACTAATAAATGTTGACTTTGTTTCATTGTAATGTAAGTTTAGTAGCACATTATATTAGTTTAAAATTGTTAAAAGTATACAAAATTTGATATTAATTAATTTTTTATTTAAAAAAATTTAGCGTATAGATTTGATCATCAAATACTTTAATAATTAACAGAATAAATGTTGTTTAAAAATATACAACTGTATTATAGCTGACATTGCTATTTTTTTTATTATAAATGATAACCACTGTAAACTCGCTAACAATTTCCTAAGAAGAGCCAACCCGATCATCTTTGTCAAGCAAGCGGTAAAGTTCGTGGTGGGCAACAGGTCAGTATAGTATAGGTTCAATTTACAGTATATAGCAGGTCGCGAAGCGCTATCTTCGGTCATAGTTCGGCTAGGTCGTATATACCAACGGAGCAACAGAGAGAGAGAGAGAGAGAGAGAGCGCAGCCTTTTCCATGTCTTAGGCTCATTAGTATAGTGCAGGTACGTCGCTCGAATCGTTATTTGCTCGACGCGGAAGTGCCAATTAGGAGCTCCCTACTTCATTACCTAGTCCAGTGAGCTCGCCCTATTCGAACCTATCCGTATCCTCTTCTTTTATTTTCTTATGGGTAAACCTTTTCTTAACTTACCAAACCGCATGGTTATAAACCCCCTTCTTTGCGTTTCTGATGTGCCCTTTATATTTATTTTTTTTATACCTATATCCCACCGCATTGTTTTAAGAACATCCTTTTCAAAACTTTTGATTATATATGTGTTTTTTTGTGGGTACGTAATTATGTGAAGGTGATCGTAAGTGTTTGAATTTTTAATTGTGCGAAACAATATTACATAATTACAGTATTATCGTGTTAACGTTACTGTTCGTGCAAAACGAAATTCGATACAATCAAATATATATTTTGTTACGTCGTCATTGTTTTATACTCACTTCTACACACGTAAATTTACATTTGTTCAACTGTGAATTCAGGTTCTGGTTATACCGATTAATAATTTACTGAACGCACAGGTGGCATAATTAAACAAATAGTTGGTTTCACGCTATACTTTCAATTATCACGCGTATAGTAAATAGAAAAACATTATACGTATACATACCAACCGGATCGCATTAATAAACAATTTTAAAATTTCTCGAGGTTGAAACTGCACGGATAGAAAACGTTTAGTCCATAACGTAGGATTTCCTTTAGCTATATGCATAAGTAAACCTATATATGTATTATAAAACATCAGGCACCAGGCGTGAAATCATAACGAAATGATAATGCATCCCTTATGTGGGTAGGACAAGGCGATTTATTGTCAAAGCTTAAGGAGATAAAACTTATCTGCCACCTGTTTCCCTCTAAAAAAAGATAAGACCTTCCTTTTCCCCCGCGGAAGAGATGTTACGATATAACGCGCGTATAAATGTACGACGATTGAAACGTTTCAATCATATGGTGAGAGTGTGTGTAATAACGCAAGGTGATATTATCCTGGGTTGATTGATCGACAGATCGATTCCTCTCGGATGCACCTGAATGCCAATTTACCTGATATCCACATCTGTTTGTTGTATCCTCGAAAGCGAAACGACAGATTAAATTTTATGGATATACTAGGTTTTCCAAATTTATAGTTTTATAGAATTACATGTTTTGACATTGTCTCTCTCTCTCTTTCTATCCCTTGACTAATGCTTATTTTCAAGATTATTTATTATTCAAGTAGGATATTGTATAGTGTCATTTGAATTTGTTGTATGAAAGAATAGTTTATTTAATTTCAAGTTACACACGTGTTAAAAAATAATCAAATTTTTATTATTAGTATATAATTAATAATATTAGTTGTAAGTACTGTAGCGCATTTACGTTTCGCTAATGTTAGAAGAGTAAATAATTTCAAAGTCAGTACGTAATACCTACGTGTTAATTAAGGTTTAATTAAATTGTAGCATAGGAAGCTAGCAATTTAAATTCTAAACACGAGATTCACTTAAAAGAATGTTGAACGCATTGCAATTCACGCGTAAGAATTCACACTTATATTTAGACTTTCTCCGATCCGGATGGTGTAAGAAAAAAGTGACGGCGAAGTGATAAATGCAGCTGTGGAGTCTTGTCGCAACCATACAATTAAGTCGATATTATTACCACGTACTTATAAGTTAGAACCATCCCGGCAGCATCCCTCGGTCTATCTTCAGGCTTTATCTTATATGCGCGCATGAAGGGCTTAGAGACGCTCCTCCCTTTTTTCCATTTCTATCCGCGTGATCTCTCACCTGCGTAATTTTACGGAGCGCTTCTATTAATACGACGCGTATACCGACAACCATTTTTTTTCTCTTGTTGCTTTTTATGGAAATTAATTGTAGTTTTACACTTTAAAACATGCAGAGTACAAAATATATTAATACATAAATTTATTCATTTTATTTTCGTCAAACTTACGAATACAAATTCTGTATATATACGATTTTTAATAAACTATATAATAAAATTATGATATCCAATTGTTAATTATACTGCGTAATTATAAAAATATCACCTTTCATATAATATAATAGTTAAGGAATCAAAACCTACAACTCTCTTGGAAAAGCTTTTGAATTATACTATTAAGTAATTTAAGTAACTAAATTGTTTTTGAAATTGTGTGCCTTTTTTTTAGGAATGTAAGGTAGCAATTTGAGAACAGTATTTCAGTTTTATGAGACAGAAAACAACATGACTTGAATATTTTCGTAGCTACATGGTTATTAAAATACGAATACAAGTGCTTTTTACAATTTTAGTTGAACTTTTTAATATATTTTTATGACTCAATAAAATAATAAACCAGCGCGTCTTTTGAAGAATACGCATTATGCAATTTAAATGCGTCAATATACTTGATTAAGTTCAATTGTTTATTAACGAACGACACCTTTATCATAATTTCTACAACACTACTTAACAAAATTATAAATATTTAACTTACGTATTTTAAGTTAGGTTGTATACATCGATCTCCGCAACTCACCTGTAACATTAAGAAAAATCACAACATTAACACTCGGTTGATTTTCACTGAAAGTTGTTGATTGACAAAGTGTATAGCAATTAATTATTTTAATGTAACTTTTATAAGTTCCTTAGCATCTGTGCAAATTACTGTACTCATTAAAATTAACAAACCGCATATTTATTTCGTTCGAACCTTAAATATTGGGTACCAATACCCATTCAATATATCCCACTCAGTCATCACTTTGAAAAAAAAATGTTTGGTCGGTCACGATGCGAGTGACTTTTCACGGCGATGAAATACGAATGAAGCTCAACCTGAAAACTGAAATTCTTCATACACGCTTCTTCTTTATCTCTCTTTTCACTCTTTTTTTTACCGACGCATGCATACCGAACACCGAAAAGTCGCGGCTCCTTCTGTGTTTGTAGAGCCACGCCGGTTTTCCACGCCTCGGGAATGCACTTGTCGAAAGAAACTCTACAAATGTGCTCAGCTCAAGATCTTCTATTTCCGCCTCATCGAAATAAAATTACCTGT
Organism: Theocolax elegans; assembly: GCA_026168455.1. Taxonomy (NCBI): domain Eukaryota; kingdom Metazoa; phylum Arthropoda; class Insecta; order Hymenoptera; family Cerocephalidae; genus Theocolax; species Theocolax elegans. Next base: position 9,100,466 of record CM047426.1, on the reverse strand, counting down.
CCATTCAATTTCTGTTTTAACACTTTTAAAATTTAGTTAACCTTTATTTACCGACACAGACTCTAATTTAATTAAATCAACATAAAAACTTGTTTTATAAAATTTTATAAAATGTTTGTTTTTCAATTTTTTTTTCGAACCTACGGTTAGATATGAAAATCAAATTACCCCAACAAAAGAAAATGAAGAATTATCTATTGAAATTTTAAAAATGATAAGTAATGACTAGTAGTTAATTGTAATCTAAATGGGTTAATGCAAGGAGTGCGGTTAAAATCGTATTGGATATCTCATTCATCTTCTATATACAAGAAGATTAATATTTATTACGTTTATCAAACTGTAGCATCAATTTGTTTGAAATTGCCTGGTATATAAGAACAAATTCAATCTTGATATATTTTCAATATCAAAGAGTTCAAAACAAACATTTTTTAACCCTTCAATTACAATAAATCAGGCAAAAGATTGGTCCTGCTCTGTAAGTATGGTAAAAGAAGAAAGAAAGACGCGAAAGAGATCTAACGAATTGACGTTTATATTATCTTGAGTCTATAGGAGGCTTCGCATAAAAAGGAAGCAAAAAGGAAGCCTTCCGATGAGAGATAACGGAGGAAATTCTTGAGCCGTCGAAGAATGAGTAATGGGATCTGGGAGGGTCCTTTATATAAAGGTCCTCGATCTTACGATAATTAAAGCCCGTGGCATCTTCGGTCTATTAAGCATTATCGATTCAATTTTATTACATCTGTATATCCTCTCGCATTAAGCAATTTTTGACTTTATAAAACAATTTAGTAACAAAATTTTTGGGAAAAAATTTTAACTCGTTCAATTTAGACCTTACTGGGTGGTATTAAAATGTTGTGATAAACTGATGAGATAAAGTGAAGACGTTTTCGGATGTGTTCCTGTACCTGTAATAATTACGTGAAACTTTTCGGATGATCACTTAGGAAGTTTAATTAAAAATGTTGTACCACCTTATTAAAAAGTTGATTGAACCCTCGGTAGTTATAAATAATGAAGATAATATTTTATGGGATAAATATCCATATATAACATAAATAGGTTCATATATAAACAAAATGTTCAAAGAAATTAAGTATCATTTATAATAACAATCATATAAGAATAATGTATATATCGTAATATAAAAAAAAATCATTAAGATCCTCTTTAAGTCATTTCTCTATGTACCGGAAAAGCATTTTGGATTGTAGGTATGTGTAAAAACAACAAAGTTTCATCGTCGAAGAATTTACCACTAATCTCAAGTCTAGCAAAACTTATAGGCTCGTCGGATAAGCAAAGTTGCAATTCATCCTGCTGCGCGAGAAAGATTTTTGTGATGTCCGGAAGCTACAGCCAGGTGGTCGCAAACGGTATGGAATTGTCGGACGCGTTGTTGCGCTCTTGATTAATTATTATGCAAAGCAGCGGTTCTCCGCGTAGTGCTTTTACCGCCTATCGTAAAATTTGCGATTACGCTTTTCAAGCTTTATGGGTTCGAGTTTAGGGGGTTATTCAATGAAAGCGTGTATGTATATATACAGTATACCGCGCTATTAAATTCCATTTACGGTACTGTTTTATACAACAAATTTCGGTATTTTCAAGTTAGTGAAATATTTCATATAGCTATATTTTTGAGTTAATACATTCAATGCTATTATAACTATATTTTTATTTATTGAATAAAACTATGGATTCGGCAGTATTATACATAAATCACGTAAAATGTAATGAATATTATATTATACTTAATTGGTATTTATGAATTTGTATGTACTAAACGATGGAGCGCACAACGAATATATGAAGTAAGAAACACAGAAACAAGTGCAGAGTAGATTATGCAATTAAAAATATATATTGCGCGTAATGTAAAAATATTAAAAGATGGACACATAGTTACATTTAGTTACTAAACAATCAACTATCTAAACACGCGCAACAAAAAATTTGGTAAAGAATATGCGCAAATATTAGCTGAGACGTGAACTTACAATAGGTGAGTGAATGAAATTGAACGCGCGAATGTGTAAAATCAAAGCGATGTCAAGTTTGATGTTTACAACACAGCGCACGCGCCGTGATATTACAATGATACTGCGCGCGTGCGGGAATAATATAACAGCGATAATAAGCATCTTCCTTCCCCTGTGCGCATGTATGTGTGTATATATTTATACATATACATAGGTACATATATATATATATATATATATATATATATATATATCTACACACACACACACACACACACACACACACATATATATATATATATTGAGTTAGAGCTCGCGTGGGAGCTTGTGTGTTTGCACATCGACAATGCGTTTTCCGAAGAGTCGATCTCTTGTTTGCCTGACGCGTTTTCTAAGGCATTTTCGTTTGCTTTGACTCAGCCGCGCGCACCATTTATCAATACCTGCGAAGCGATGTCGCTCAAGTATGTCGGTGTGACTGAATTTCGAACCTCTTTAATATTTTCTTTCGGTGTATGTAGTACGTATTTGGATAGGTGATCGGTAACTTTTTTTTTTATTTTTTATTTTGTACTATATTTTTCTCAATTACAACTTTTGTCTTCTTCTTTGTTTCGTTTGAAAAACCTTTATATCTATATAGTAGCGTTTGCGTGTAATATTTATTAAATTAAATTAATATTATAGACAGCATTAATTACTGATGTACTAAATTTTGTAAATCAATGTGTAGTTTAATAATTCGTAAAAGTAATAATGTACATTTAGATAATTTTATAATTGTTTAATAATTATAAATAAATGAATCAATAAGAAAATCGTTTATTAAGACGATAATGAAATAATAATAATAATAATAATAATAATAATAATGAAATGGCACCCTCATAAATTGTATATCATCATATAATAAATATAAGGAAATGCAACAACGTGTAGGAAGGTGAAATTTCTCCCCGCGACGACTCGAGGCTCTTAAAATGAATAATGATCGAAGCGAAGACAAAGAGAGAAAGAAGGAGAGAGAGAGAGAGAGAGAGAGAGAGAGAGAGATAGGTGGGGGGGGGAGAAGGAGGGAGAGGGAGAAAAACAAGGAAAAAACGGTACAAGGAAACTACCTTCCGCAGTCGCAGGATCGCGATTGACGCGTCGGACACTCCCGAAGCGCATAAAACGCCTCGAAATGATATAACCGATTACAAATGAGCGTCTCGCGCGAGCTACCTAATAACTGTCGCAATCTCATTCACGGTAAGATCTCATAAAGGGATCTTTCTCCCGCTCTCCCTCACCCCTCCACATAGCGAGTTGAGTGCGAGGCTATCTCGATGCAACCATCTATCTTCGAGAGAGGAAGAGACTCGCGCGGGTTCCACCGTGACACTTGTCGTCGCCTTTTTCCTTTCTTTATATTTATAAAGCGATCGTACGTGTGTATGTGTGACTACATGTAGTAAAGAGGTTTCTTCAATCGGATATTCTATAACGATGTTTTGTAAACTGGGATTCCCCTATTTCATGCAGGTTTTTTCTCGGAGTGTGTATTTGTTATCTACTATACTCTATGTATCATAGGTGGGACAAACAATTAGAATAAGAAATATTACTATATATGGTACATGGTAAAATAGAATACATACTAATTTTTGCTACGAATTCTATTAAATTTTACTATTATGGAATATTACAATTTTACTTCACGAATAGTACATTATATAATGGTACAAAAGTAGAAGATTTTTCACGAGGGTGCAGTATTAGGCGAGGAAAAAAATGACTGTTTTATTCCACATTGGACTGTGATCAGAGTTAAATGTTGTAAAAAGGAAACGATGCGCTTTTGAAATTTTGTACCCTGCATTTTTCTTTCGCATCGCTAATTTTACTTTTGTCCTGCAAATACGTTTACGATAAATATAAGCTACTTTCGCCCCGATTTCATAGATATACCAGAATCTTAATTCCTTCATTGAAATAGTTATTCCCGATAATAATTTACAGTGTGCGTGGGTGTGTGGGTGTGTGTATCCATTACACCTTTTAAAAATCTCGTGAAACCTATAGCGCAATCATGGATTACGTGAAACGTAAATTCAAAGCATCTAGCAAGTGCCGGAGAATTAAAAATATATAAGTTTACCTGTACAGAAGAAACAAGAAATCTAACGACTGAAAGGCTCACGGCCAAGGGCATGTCCGAGATTGGAAACCCGTCGTTCCCTCGAAGCGTTTTCTTCTATATATACTATAGAATATCGTATATAGCGTATAGACCGTCTTAATTTTCGATTTCCCCGTTTTTGTCGTATCGTCCGTTAACTCTTGGAGTGTCCGTCTATGTGTAGACTGCCTCGAGTGACTTTTTCTCGCTTATGGTGATCGTTATACTGAATCTCTCTGCTAGACCTTTTTCACTTCGGATGGGAATTCGAAACTATATACCCTCTTGCGTATAAGGTCGTAATTGAATTACCTTCACCGATTATGATGATTGGCGTTTTGTTAAGATCTCGTATAAAGTATTATTGCTCTCTTCCTCTCTATCCTCGTATCCTTCGTCTACGGTACATATATACGTAATAAAAAATATTGGAGAATCAAAGAGGAGAATTTTTCTCGGGTCAATCGGTTTTCCTAAATTTACAAATTTGTTGTTTCTTTGTGATTTAACAGTTTGTAGTATAAGACGGTACATACAATTTGTGTAACATGAAATTCTAAAATTTCTATGTGGACTCGCGTTACCCGTTGTTTTTATTGTGTGTGTAATATACTTGTAATTGTTTATACTGAGACATGTACTTAATATTTTTTAAATAATTCCATTGTTTTTCTAATAACTACTGCATTTCAGTGTATTACTATTAATATTATATACATAACTTCCACCGCTTCTCAAGTTTACTCAAACTCTCTTTCCTTCAAGCTATATAGATAAAACTGACGAAATTAGCACTTGGTTCAAAAAGTACCACTCACTCAAAGTACATTAACATCTCGCTGTGTTCATGTATATGTATATGTATATATATTTACTACCTTCATATTTATCGGGTTATTACTTTTTTCCATTAATTGTTTTTTCCATTTTTTTATCACAAGGTGCTAGAAGTTTGAAGGTTTGTTAACTCGAGACAATAATTTCTTACTTGGACGAAAAGTATCAGGTGTAGAGGGTAATTCACGAACGTCTCGCGGATGATCTTTCCATTGGGTTAACCAAGAATATATATATGTACTCAGATATTGACAAGCCTGTATAGCGATGTATGTTTAAGTGTGCCGCACATTTCGATACCGTTAATCAGGAATTTCCATGGGTATATAGTCATTTATATACTTCATTCCTTGGGAAATCTTATTGGAGAAAATGAAAAATTTCAGGAAGATGTGTCGATTTAACAAATATAATATAACCCGAAAATTGATCGCTTGCCCGTTATACTCATTTATTTATCAAGTTCTTCACGAGATATGTTTTTACGAGTAGCTATTAGATAATCAATTAATTTGTATTACATTATTATACGATCATTTTATTTCACGTCGATAATAATTATATTTACACATAATACGATTTCTCGTAAACGAATCATACTTTTATAATATAAAACGTTTAGAAAATGCCATACGATGTTATTTGATATTAACAGCGTATCAGAGTGAATTTATAGTAGAATCTAAATCGAAGCATCAGTATATCAAATTTTTCTCATTTTCCAGTTGTGAATAAATTATTACTTTTCGACAAATGTTACCTATTATAATAATCCAGTATTATTTGAATATGTATAAATATATTTATGATCTCGACGTGCGAGTCTGCGGAAAACTGAGTATGTATATGTATATATATTTACTACCTTCATATTTATCGGGTTATTACTTTTTTTCCATTAATTGTTTTTTCCATTTTTTTATCACAAGGTGCTAGAAGTTTGAAGGTTTGTTAACTCGAGACAATAATTTGTTACTTGGACGAAAAGTATCAGGTGTAGAGGGTAATTCACGAACGTCTCGCGGATGATCTTTCCATTGGGTTAACCAAGAATATATATATGTACTCGGATATTGACAAGCTGTATAGCGATGTATGTTTAAGTGTGCCGCACACTTCGATACCGTTAATCAGGATTTCCATGGGTATATAGTCATTTATATACTTCATTCCTTGGGAAATCTTATTGGAGAAAATAAAAAATTTCAGGAAGATGTGTCGATTTAACAAATATAATATAACCCGAAAATTGATCGGTTGCCCGTTATACTCATTTATTTATCAAGTTCTTCACGAGATATGTTTTTACGAGTAGCTATTAGATAAATCAATTAATTTGTATTACATTATTATACGATCATTTTATTTCACGTCGATAATAATTATATTTACACATAATACGATTTCTCGTAAACGAATCATACTTTTATAATATAAAACGTTTAGAAAATGCCATACGATGTTATTTGATATTAACAGCGTATCAGAGTGAATTTATAGTAGAATCTAAATCGAAGCATCAGGTATATCAAATTTTTCTCATTTTTCCAGTTGTGAATAAATTATTACTTTTCGACAAATGTTACCTATTATAATAATCCAGTATTATTTGAATATAGGTATAAATATATTTATGATCTCGACGTGCGAGTCTGCGGAAAACTGAGTATGTATATGTATATATATAACGGTTTACGAATAGACTAATGGAATATTTGCTACGGTAGTACATTCTCCTTGTGAGCTTTCAATTAAATCTATTCCTTCATTAAAATATATACTGTGTACATGTATACATGTACGTGTGTATGTTGGAGTAGAGAGTATAGGATTAAGTTAATTAATCAGTTAATTTTTAGCACGTCATTACCGAGGTGACGGTAGATAAAAAAAGCGCCACGACGGGAGATACCAATTGAGCTAATGATGCGAGATAAATCTGGGTAAGGTAGGATGAGCGTAAAATAAGCGGCGATTAGCGCGCGCGACGTTAGTACGTGACACTTTTTTTTTCATAATGAGAGATACTATCGGTAAAATTTGCGCTTGATGGTGTTTTATAATCTTTTTTTAAAGATGTATCGCTAGGTTGTATTTTAATTGCGAAGGTTCATTTTTGCGCTAGGATGTGTATTATACGTATTAGTTGGGATATAGGAAATAACTACCGTAATTATTGAAAATTGTGGCTATTTGTCTATTGGAGAATAAACGTATTTAAGAGGGTAAATTATTATTTTTGTATTTTACACGATAATAATTTTAATTCAATAAGTCGATCGTATTCGAATGTGTATATATAAAATGTTAAATTAGTTTAAATTTATAATAACTAAAATAAAAGGGAGGAGGTTTTTTACGATTATACGTAATAAATTGAAAATACCAAAAAGTGAGTGAACTATGAATTTTAACTTCTATGGATCTGAAGAAGGGCTATAGTAGGAAAGATGATAAAATTCCCCAAAAAAAAAATTTTGCTTTGACAAGCGACGTTTCGAAGGTATAAACAATGTATCAGGAATTAAGCATATTCTGACGAAGCACAATAAGTTGAATTGGTCGTTATGTTAAAAATAAGTAAGGGGGATGGTGGTAGAGTGTATCTATAGTAAAGGTATAGTTGAGTGTACAAACCCGCGATTGTACCACACAGGACGCCTCTTCTTCTTATTACCCTCTACTATTTGCGAGCTAATGTCGCGAGACTCGAGCATCGTTTCTCTCTCTCTCTCTCTCTCTCGGTCTCTCTTTCACTTAGCTTCGCTGGCGGTAAGCGCGACCGAACCGGATGTGCCATCCACAGTGTACATGTAATCGCGGGACACTCGCCCCCGAGGCCACGCCGCAAGGGGAACCTATAACAAACTCTCGTATTATAGATGTACTCGGTGGGATTTTCAGGAATCCGGGAGAGAGAGACAAGTTCAGTCCGGTTACTGCTGTTGCTAGACACATTATTTTTTTCGTCTAAAAGATTACTTAAGTACTTATGTATATACACGTACTCCAGTCTCCCTCTCTCTTTCTCTCTTTATACTGGGTACTGTTAGAATAACTGAATAGTTAATCGTGCAATCCGCGGCTCTTCTTTTAATTCTTGGCGAATTTTTTTCGAGTCACATGGTGTAGGTCCGTATAAGGAATCCTTCGTATTTTCTGTTTTGGGAATATAATAGACGATTATTCTACAAAACATTAAATCCTGCTAAATAAGTTACATCCGATTCAACTATTTTGAATGTTATACCCTTGAATTAGCAAGATTCGTTACGACTAAAAATAATGCAATTAATTAGTGTAAATGAAATAGGAGAATAAAAATATTAATTACAAGTTTGCGACGATAAAACAATATCAGGATGTAACGTATTCAAAATAAAAGAATGAGTATATATTAAAGCTCGAATGTATATGTTGAATAAAGGTATATAATAGTTTTACAAGTCCTTATAGCATCCACGACACACACTCAAACTCGGTCGTTTACTCGGAACGAAACACGCAAGGATCCCCGGTATTTCGCATTGGATTCTCCCTCTCTCTTTCAGTGTCCGCATAAGCGATGCACTTTGTGTTAGACCAACGTATAACGATAGAATCTCTCGCCAAGTGCCGAAGAGAGGCTCGTGTACACGGACCCCAAGAATCTTCTTCTCTCTTGCTCTCTCATTGGTGTATCGAGAAAAAGCTCAACTCTACACCTCTCTCTTTCTCTTTCTCTTTCTCTTTCTCCTTCTCTTTCTCCTTCTCCTTCTCTTTCTCTTTCTCTTATTTCTTTTCTTATACATTAGTTTCTTATTGTTCTGAGCGCTCCAAGGGATTGTATTTTCGATTCTCATCCGGCTCGTCGACATGTTATACGGATAAAGATGGAGATAGGATATCGATGACTTCGCTGTTAGTTTCATTGTTCATCTTTGGCTACTGTCAACTTGGATTTGTAATCGGGCTTGTCGATGACGCCTATTACATTTTCCAAACGAATACTTGATATATATATACATGTACCATTTTTTACTCATTTTTTATATTTATGATCAAAGAGAAGGTTCATCGAGTATAATATACCATTTAAAGAATCTTTCATAACAGCGTTCATTTATTTTACAAGCCTCTTCGTATGCAATTGTATCGAGCACCCGTTTTGTGATATATTTTATACTATTATACATTAAATGATGGGTTAATATTTGACTAAATTTCCGCTTTAATTGTAATTAAATAATATTAAATAATTTAATTTTAATTTAATATATAACAACTATCTGACAATTACAATTGGATTATTAAATTATTTCTGATTTATATATGCAATGATTGTTCATCATTAAACGACATTGACTATATATAATCCTTCATATATAAGTGTTATGAATAAAACAAAATTTTTCACAATATTAATTAATAATATACGGATGTTACTGATTAGAAATAGAATAAAAAATGATTAAAAGAGTAAGATAATGATAGGAGGAAACTTACTGGATAAAGATACATTCGCAGTCGGTGTATTATGGAGTTATCCACGGTAACCGGCGCGAGGATAGTTTATTACACCGAAATTAATTAATTAAGGGTAGTTGCACTCGAGCAACGGTGCGTTCGCGCGTGCACTTGGAAAAAGTGATGTATTACGCGTCATTCTTACGCTCCATTGTAGTACAGTTGAGCTTATACCATGAACAACATGTGTAATAATATTCCCCTCTTCCCCGCCAAGGTCTCCTCACTCACTCTTTCGCTCTATCTCTCTCTTTCTCTCTCGCGCGCGCGAGACTTCCGCTGAAGGTGCGCGCAACGATTGCTCCCTCTCGCGCTTTTCACGGGTACGCGCGCTGGAAAGGAAAAAGAGCGGCGCCTTTTTTCCCATAGACATTATCGTAAAAGCAAGAGAGAGATAGAAAGAGAGCGAGCGAGAGAGAGAGAGAGAGAGAGAGAGAGAGAATGTAATTACGTCACCTGTGGACAGTCATCAAGATTGTAAAGTGGCATCTTAATGGCGGAACTTGTTAATCTTAGGGTGGAGGTGGGCTTCATGGGAAGAAGGAGAAAAAATATAGATCCTACGGGACGTGATGTTAATCGTCAAGTAAAGTTGCATCGGCTGTTTATAATGGTATTACCCTTGTATCCATGGAGAAAATTGAATTATTTGGAAGAAGGGCGATTTCGCGCGGGTTACTCGGATCGTTAAATCTTGATTTTCATGCAAATATAACGGTTCGATTATATAGTCTTACATTTAAGATAGATCGATTTTGAGTCGTTGATAACGGGTCGCTTACTTTTTATCCCTTTATTTTTCCGTGTATCCCTGCGTTTACATTTTATACGTGCACCCGTATATCTATATACCGCGACTTTCACTACTTTTGGATTATGGTAATGATTTATAAGAAAATATAGTGGACCTTGTTTAACAAAATTGACGTACACGACGAATATTATTTTCTTATTATTATCTTGGTGTATATAATTTGTAAAATATTTATTACGATAATTATCGGTAAGTGTAACACTGTTTTCGTCAGGTTAAGAAATAATAATTACCGTTAAATTCAACTAAAACTGATTAGTTTCTTTAACGAGTGTACGACGATGATTGCAATTTAGCAATATTTAGTATAAAAATGTATAAATATTAATAAAACATCCGTTTCGCCGCTCTATAAATATAAACAGATATATGGATTTATTGAATAACAGCTTAATTATAAACGAAAGATAGATTCGCATGGAAATTTCAGATGGTATAATCAATTAAATTGCGAGCGGAAGGAAGAGTAAATTATTTGCGCCTCTTGTATGAGATCAAGCCGTAGCGAACGTGAAATTTTTCAGACTCCCATATGTACAAAGTCTCCGCATCATTAATCGTTACTGCGGCACTCGCATACATATACATCGATTTCGCGCTTCGCAACTTCATATTTATGCACATACTCACACGCGTACGAGAACTGGAATGATCTTCATATTGGTTTTAAAATATGTATACATAGTTGTAAACGAGTGGACTCATTTTTCAAGACCGCGTAATTAATTTTGAAAGCACGATTCGAGGGCGCAGAATTTGTATATATATATATAAATGAAACGTTTACTTCAATTTACTCGAAGTGTAGCAGTCTTGTTTTAATTCTTTTTTTTTATGCACGTGCGTATAAAATCTTATGAAAAAAGGCCATTTGATCCAGTACCGATGCTAATTCCGATAGATGCACTGTGTGACACATTTTCAATATATATTTAAATTTATAGTTTCTACATAAATAATCGATTATTTGTGCTCCGCATAATTAAATTACGAATAAAGTAATATTTTAACTGTTGCTACGTGTGGAAGAAGTGATTCGTTGCAATTCAAGTTGTATTGTTATTTCTATGAATTTAATAATTTCGTTGCATGTGAATCAACGTGTGTAGCGAAACAAATTCGAGATAAGATTAAAGAGCACAAGGATGAGGGTTGATATAGATAGAAAAGTAAAATCATTAAATATTTCAAATTTAGTGAGCGAGTGAGAGAAAAGCAGCGTGAAACCGAAAGCTCCAATAACACGAAAATTCGACTTTATGTAAGAAAATAAGACAAAAGGTAATCGCGGAAATGCGCACATTAGATGTGGAAGTGTGTAAGAATAGGTACACCCATACATCGACGTGTGTGTGTGTGTAAGTTATAAGGATTGAAGATACGCGAGAGAGGCGAGATGGACATTGGCAATGCGGGAAGCTAATTATCGAGCGTGTAACATAATTAACTGTCTCGCGGGAGCCAGTGAGGGGCGTCTCGCGTGCGCTCCTCACGCTCTCGTTCCTTCTCTGTGTACACAACGCGAGTATCTCTCTTTCTCCCTCTTGAGAGAGGCGCGATCGAAAAGTTTACCGTTACGACAACCTCACCGGTAATGGAGATTCGTTCGCGGATAAAGCGCGTACACGCCGCGGGCTCTCTTATATACCCGTAAAAGCTCACTTCGAGAGTAACACCCATACACCGGAGGGACTTCAATCACCTAAGTGCCTGAGATATTGTCGAGCTTTACATATTGCATACCGCGCGCTCGGTTATGTTCTTTCTAGTTAGGACTTATTATTTGCAGATTTGCATTATAGCACGATGACCATTTCACTAGTACATATTAAGTAAGCTCAAAACATTTGCATAAAAATTAAATTCAAATTCATCTTTTCAAAATTTGTTCACATTCTTTATTCGTATATATACCAAATTTCCTACCTACGAGAACTTTCAATACTATAGAAGTGCTTGGTGCGGTTAATACTAACAATAGCAAGCGAGGAACAAACACTTCAAAAAAAAAACCTCGTCCCTAAAAGATAACATTTTTCTCAAATACGATCACCTAGATCCGAAGAACACATTGCATTAGTTTTGCATATTCAACACACACACACACACCACACAACATTACTCATGATAATAATTACCGTTAAATTTCAACTAAAACTGATTAGTTCTTAACGAGTGTACGACGATGATTGCAATTTACAATATTTAGGATAAAATTGTATAAATATTAATAAAACATCGTCTTCGCCGCTCTATAAATATAAACAGATATATGGATTTATTGAATAAAGCTAATTATAAACGAAGATAGATTCGCATGGAAATTTCAGATGGTATTATCAATTAAATTGTGAGCGGAAGGAAGAGTAAATTATTTGCGCCTCTTGTATGAGATCAAGCCGTAGCGAACGTGAAATTTTTTCAGACTTCCCATATGTACAAAGTCTCCGCATCATTAATCGTTACTGCGGCACTCGCATACATATACATCGATTTCGCGCTTCGCAACTTCATATTTATGCACATACTCCACAACGCGTACGAGAACTGAAATGATCTTCATATTGGTTTTAAAATATGTATACATAGTTGTAAACGATTGGACTCATTTTTCAAGACCGCGTAATTAATTTTGAAAGCACGATTCGAGGGCGCAGAATTTGTATATATATATAAATGAAACGTTTACTTCAATTTACTCGAAGATGTAGCAGTCTTGTTTTAATTCTTTTTTTTTATGCACGTGCGTAATTAAAAAAGGCCATTTGATCCAGTACCGATGCTAATTCCGATAGATGCACTGTGTGACACATTTTCAATATATATTTAAATTTATAGTTTCTACATAAATAATCGATTATTTGTGCTCCGCATAATTAAATTACGAATAAAGTAATATTTTAACTGGTGCTACGTGTGGAAGAAGTGATTCGTTGCAATTCAAGTTGTATTGTTATTTCTATGAATTTAATAATTTCGTTGCATGTGAATCAACGTGTGTAGCGAAACAAATTCGAGATAAGATTAAAGAGCACAAGGATGAGGGTTGATATAGATAGAAAAGTAAAATCATTAAATATTTCAAATTTACTGAGCGAATGAGAGAAAAGCAGCGTGAAACCGAAAGCTCCAATAACACGAAAATTCGACTTTATGTAAGAAAATAAGACAAAAGGTAATCGCGGAAATGCGCACATTAGATGTGGAAGTGTGTAAGAATAGGTACACCCATACATCGACGTGTGTGTGTGTGTAAGTTATAAGGATTGAAGATACGCGAGAGAGGCGAGATGGACATTGGCAATGCGGGAAGCTAATTATCGAGCGTGTAACATAATTAACTGTCTCGCGGGAGCCAGTGAGGGGCGTCTCGCGTGCGCTCCTCACGCTCTCGTTCCTTCTCTGTGTACACAACGCGAGTATCTCTCTTTCTCCCTCTTGAGAGAGGCGCGATCGAAAAGTTTACCGTTACGACAACCTCACCGGTAATGGAGATTCGTTCGCGGATAAAGCGCGTACACGCCGCGGGCTCTCTTATATACCCGTAAAAGCTCACTTCGAGAGTAACACCCATACACCGGAGGGACTTCAATCACCTAAGTGCCTGAGATATTGTCGAGCTTTACATATTGCATACCGCGCGCTCGGTTATGTTCTTTCTAGTTTAGGATGTATTATTTGCAGATTTGCATATATCGCACGATGAACCATTTCACTGAGTACATAGTAAGTAAGCTCAAAAACATTTGCATAAAAATTAAATCAAATTAATCTTTTCAAAATTATATTTACATTCTTTATTCGTATATATACCAAATTTCCTACCTACGAGAACTTTCAATACTAATAGAAGTGCTTGGTGCGGTTTAATACTAACAAATAGCAAGCGAGGAAACAAACACGTCAACAAAAAAAAAACACCTCGTCACCTAAATAAAGATTAACATTTTTTTCTCAAATTATACGAATGCACCTTAGTATATCCGAAGAATGCACATTGCAGTTAGTTGTGCAATATTGCAAAGACACAAACACACACACACACACACATACAGGTACGTCCATGTATATAGTTATAATAAAGTGTAAAACCCATGTCTTATTCAAGGATGTTCCCACAATTGCAAATGATTAATACAAATCCTTGGATAATCATTTCCTGGTGTCACGGCTGTAACGTTTCAAGCATATAGTATCTCAAATATGTTCCACCACCGAAAGTAAACAACCAACAAAAATAATATATCACGTTCGATTAACTTAATTATATAGCAATTTGCCCGATCGAAATATTCATTTCACCCGGGACATCGTCATAACGCACTAATTAAAATTAACTCGAACGAGTAGGAAAATCGTAATCTCGCATCATCAGTGTAAGCTTTGACGGGAGGATTATTCATAATCCTTGGAGAATGACCATTAGAAGAGAAGGAAAAAGTGAGAGAACAAGTCATTCGTGGGGCAACTGTACTTTTCGCGCTATTGTCTTTGCGTGGTGTGTAGAAGACGCTCAAGTGAACGACGAGGCTAACGTGCGAACGCACATTTAATTTCCATGACCTCTGATTACGGTACTCGGCCTTTCCCAGAATGCTACGGCCTCCTTATAACCATTGCACCTTACTCTTTTCTCGTGACTTATAGTTCAGCTATTTTTTTTTACACCCAATGTGTTTTTGATTAATTATACTCAAACTTCTTTGCTACCTGTTTGGATTTCATTGTTTTCATTACATCCATTCCGTATAATTCGACATTTTTATTAAAATTTATTCATATTACACGAAATAATTGTTATTAATATACACAGTATAGTGATCAATGCTCTCGTTAAATTTTATATAAACCGCATAGCATGACAATTCTGCAAATTAGACAAAAAATGTACTCGAACGCTAATTAGCTAAGACTAAAAAAACTAATAATTACTTTCTTAAAAAGATACGAATCAAAAAAAAAAATTACAAGAAGAAACGGTATAATATACAGCAAATTTGAGCAAAAAAGCAAACAAACATCTCGCAAATCCATGCGAAAACGCCTGTAAAGTAAGAAATCAAACAATACCCGCGTAAGTCTTATCATTTACGATCCCCTCTGGTAATTGATCTCCGGCAGTACAGCGTAGAAAATAGCACGAGAAAAAAAAGAAAATCTTTACGATTACCTAATTCTTGGAAAAAACGTTGTATATACATATATATATATATATATTATACGTATATACGTGCATACATATCGATTAAGAACTGTCGATTTTCCCATTATGATAGCCCACATTCATATATGTATTGGTAAATGTTAAGGTCAAAGCGACACGATGACTTATAGGTGCAGGTGAAATTAGTTTCAAATATACGATCGCGCCTTTCTCTCGGTTTGATGCCGGTGCACGTGTTATATATATGCGCGCGTGTGCCTACACGTGAAATTCAAAACTCGAAACGGACATAGTGGGACACGAGTACCATGGTATATAGCGGTTTTGACCTAGAACCAAATAAAGGATGCATGCGATCCGATTTACTTGCAATGGAACTTTTAAGATTCTTTGGGATTATGATTTTCCTGTGTCGGTATATTCCTAATCTATATCAAACAGTTGAATTAAAAGCGTATTTGATAAAGATCACTTAGTCAAATATTTGTATACTTTTGTATGCAGTCTATTTCGCTTTGAATTAGGTTTTTTATTCATAATAATATGCACGAATATATATATATATATATATATAGGGTAAATGTACCAATACCTGCGCGTGTACGAAATCCTGCGGATTTTTCTTTTTTTCTAAATAAAATAAATAAAAATCAATTTTTTTCCTTAAAAAAATTCATGCGATTACTATGGGTTAATTGGTACCAGAATAAATAATAATAAGTAATATATATTAAATTTATAATTAAGTACAAGTCTTCTAAAAATACAGTGTCAAAAATTGAATAAAATGACTTCATTTCCAAACCATTTCGACACAAATTAGCTAGCTTAAAAGTCACTTAAAATTTAGTAAATAATTTTGTTAAGCTACGAAAAAAGATTTTTCCATTACTTAAATATATTATTTATTATTTGAAATATTAAAAAAGTGTTAATCTATTTAAATAATTATTTAAAAATCGTCAGTAGCATTTGGGCAGTATCCGCAAAGTATGCGCGCATCGCTGCGGCGAAAATTGACGCAATTGTCCGTATTCCTGCGCAGTAACGTGTCAGTACATAACCTAAAAACTACACTACTCTGCAGTACCTTTATCGCAGTTATAATTTCACGTTTAGTGTAAAAATATATTTTTATAACTCCAAAAGTAAGAAACTTGACAGGCAGAAACAAAATAAAACAAAGAAGGAAGCAGGAAAGAATATAATGAGTTGTAAAATATAAAATGTATATATACTGCATTAATGTGTATATATATTTTTTCTGTTATAACAATGTTGCTTATAGCACACTGCTGTGATGCATTATTTATTATTGGAACATTAAATAAAATAATATATATTAGATTTAAGAATAAATTAGTTATAGGCTGCAGAAATGCAGCTAATCATTAACTAATTAGTTTAAGTTAGTATATAAGCTATGTACAGGTTAATTTATTTACCTCTATAGGGTTTGCAGATGTAATAAATCTGTAATTATTAATGGGTTAAATAAAGAATAAAGAATAAAGAAAAGGTTAGAAAAGAAGAATTAAATTTACAAAAAGATAATGAAAAAATACGCAAACAAGAAGAATGTTTAAAATAAATGGAAATTTTAAAAATTTAGAAACAAAATGATTTAAAATAAAAAAAAGAATCGATAGATACAAAAAGTCTTAAAAAATAAAGAAGCTCAGTTGATCAACAGGCAATGCATAGGATTTTTTAGATTTTTAGAAAAGTTATTTGTTTTATTTAAAAATTTATTAATATTGCATGTGCATATTTATAAAATATGTTAAAGTTTAAATTAATAAACAAATTACTAATTAAATACTCTAATGTTTACTTAATATTATTGTAATTAAAACTTTATGGTAAGTAAAAACTATTATTTATAAAAAGTATTTGCCTAAATTATTAACAGCAGGAATAGGGGCAAAGTTCCGCATTAATACGTTCATTCCATTTTATATTCCGCAGGAATATGTACATTTTGATACGCGAAAAGTTTTTTATTATAAAAAATTTTAATTGATAAATAGTAATGTTAAGTATTTTTTTTTAACTACCTAATAGCTTAAACTTTATGTTTAAATAATTTAGATATATCAATATTGATATATTTTCACAAAAAAGACTAAAAAATTGGCTGATTCAGCTTGACGCCGCAGGAATTGGTACATTTACCCTATATATAAATTTTACGTTTTATTTCTCAAGAAATTACTTTTATAATGCTCAAAAAAGTACATTTTGCAGGTATCTTATACATTTTTATTAATTTCTATGAAAACCCAAAGATTTGCTTAAAATTTAACTTTACAAGAGTTTCGGTGAAAGGAAACTGAAGAATTGCATTTACCCATTAACGCAGTACAGAAAAAAATGGTGATAGAGATGAAAAAAGTTTTAAAAGTGATTTTTAACAGATGTACAAGATAAGATTTATTTCAATACGAGAATATTTATTGGTTTTGTGCGTGGAATGTTATATTTTCTTGCAAGCGCATCCGAAGAAAAAATTTATTATTTTGAAGAATTTACTTTTTTGTACATATAAAATAAGTCATTACATCAATTTCGCAAAACCAATGTTGTGGAATTTACTATGAATAAATACATGTATATATGTATAATATATATTTTTTCTAGAAAACTAAAGACTTGTATATAAATTTATCAAAACTATTTTTATTCTCACACTTCATCCGATTAGAATAATAAATATTTATTTGTTTTGCGAATGTTTCAATCATCGATATCTCGAAAAATTTCGTAATTATAATTGCGAGTGTATTCTAGAGAAACAATAAATTGTCAATATAACAGAAACGAAAATAATGTTCGAGCAAGAAATTTTTATTACTGTCAATAATATGCTACTTGATGATTTGCATGCCGTAATGATTTATGTTAGTTTCGTGTTGAAAATAATGCGAATAGCAATTGGATAAAGAAACAAGTTATTATAAACATATACATATATAAATACATTTTTTAAATTGTTTTATGAAAGTATATATACATATCTCCGAGTGATGCAAATCTTCCTCAACGTCTAATCGGTAATACGATACCATGACAAAATTTTTGTTCCACTAAACTAGCTGCGGACGCATCGAAAACTGGTTTTTATTGTATATACCATTTATATACATATAAACGCATGTTATCTTTATCAAAAATCTTACACTTGTAATAAAATGAAAATAAAATTTTCAGATGCTCTAGATTATAATAGTGTAGGGTTGGTAAGTGACAAAAACACCATAATAAACAAACTATAAAAATATTATATTAATTAAGCAAAACTTGAGTAGTTTCGTTAGAGAAGTACGTTGATTCTTAGTGAACAATCACACTTAACCAATGTACAAGACAAATAAATAACCGGTATTCATAGAGAGGAACAATTTCGAGTATAAAAAAGCAAGAAAAATGTGTAATACCGAAACGAGAGAAGATACGTTTGGATGATAATAGGAAACTGCGTAACAAATAGGTATGCGCGCGTCCGCAATAATCAAGTGTGAAGCGAGGAAAAAAAGGCGTCGCACTCGTTGCTTTAGACATGTATAACGCGGCCAAAGGCCGGTTTTCTGGGCCACTGATTCCGCGGCTTCGTCAAACCGGCCGATATACTTTTGTGTACACGCGCACGCACACGCTCACTCACACGCGCGTACACACACGTATATAAGGTATAGATGCATTTTCCGTTTCACTTGAGGGGAAACGGGAGACTCTAACCGAATTCCGCTCGATTTCGTGCAGCAGATAGATAGATAGATTTGAAGGTCTTTCGCATAGGTTTTTGCCGTGGGAAGGCGTACAAGATTTCGCGTGTTTTCCTCCGTTCTCCTTTGATGTTCGGAGAGTATCGTAAATTCTTAAGAAATTCTAGCTGAATTTCACTTTAGTCGGATTTATGATAAATTGGTATTGGTCCTTCGCGTGGGTCTTGAGTTAACTGAGATTTTGACGAGAATCGATATTGGTTTTCCTCGTACTGTAGTAGTTTTTTTTTATAGACAATGGTGTTGACTAGATTTATTTTTTCCTATGCATTAAATAAAATAATATATATTAGATTTAAGAATAAATTAGTTATAGGCTGCAGAAATGCAGCTAATCATTAACTAATTAGTTTAAGTTAGTATATAAGCTATGTACAGGTTAATTTATTTACCTCTATAGGGTTTGCAGATGTAATAAATCTGTAATTATTAATGGGTTAAATAAAGAATAAAGAATAAAGAAAAGGTTAGAAAAGAAGAATTAAATTTACAAAAGATAATGAAAAAATACGCAAACAAGAAGAATGTTAAAATAAATGGAAATTTTAAAAATTTAGAAACAAAATGATTTAAAATAAAAAAAAGAATCGATACAAAAGTCTTAAAAATAAAGAAGCTCAGTTGATCAACAGGCAATGCATAGGTTTTTTAGATTTTTAGAAAAGTTATTTGTTTTATTTAAAATTTATATATGCATGTGCATATTATAAAATATGTAAGTAAATATAAACAATGCAATTAAATACTCTAATGTTATTATATGTAATTAAACTTTATATAAGTAACAAAACATTATTTATAAAAATTGAAATTATAACGACAGAATAGGGGCATAGTCCGCATTAAACGTTTTCATTTTATATGCCGAGGAATCGACATTTTGATACGCGAAACTTTTTAAAAATTTTAAATTTGATTTGTAATGTTAGATTTCCTTTTACTACTATAGTTAAACTTCTATGTTAAAGATCATTTAGTAAATATATTGTATACTTTTATGCACAAATAAACTAAAAAAATTGCTGATTAGTTGATTCCAAAAAGAATTGATACATTTATATATATAAATTTTACGTTTTATTTCTCAAGAATTACTTTTATAATGCTCAAAAAGTACATTTTGCAGGTATCTTATACATTTTTATTAATTTCTATGAAAACCCAAAGATTTGCTTAAAATTTAACTTTACAAGAGTTTCGGTGAAAGGAAACTGAAGAATTGCATTTACCCATTAACGCAGTACAGAAAAAAATGGTGATAGAGATGAAAAAGTTTTAAAAGTGATTTTTAACAGATGTACAAGATAAAGATTTATTTCAATACGAGAATATTTATTGGTTTTGTGCGTGGAATGTTATATTTTCTTGCAAGCGCATCCGAAGAAAAAATTTATTATTTTGAAGAATTTACTTTTTTGTACATATAAAATAAGTCATTACATCAATTTCGCAAAACCAATGTTGTGGAATTTACTATGAATAAATACATGTATATATGTATAATATATATTTTTTCTAGAAAACTAAAGACTTGTATATAAATTTATCAAAACTATTTTTATTCTCACACTTCATCCGATTAGAATAATAAATATTTATTTGTTTTGCGAATGTTTCAATCATCGATATCTCGAAAAATTTCGTAATTATAATTGCGAGTGTATTCTAGAGAAACAATAAATTGTCAATATAACAGAAACGAAAATAGTGTTCGAGCAAGAAATTTTTATTACTGTCAATAATATGCTACTTGATGATTTGCATGCCGTAATGATTTATGTTGGTTTCGTGTTGAAAATAATGCGAATAGCAATTGGATAAAGAAACAAGTTATTATAAACATATACATACATAAATACATTTTTTAAATTGTTTTATGAAAGTATATATACATATCTCCGAGTGATGCAAATCTTCCTCAACGTCTAATCGGTAATACGATACCATGACAAAATTTTTGTTCCACTAAACTAGCTGCGGACGCATCGAAAACTGGTTTTTATTGTATATACCATTTATATACATATAAACGCACGTTATCTTTATCAAAAATCTTACACTTGTAATAAAATGAAAATAAAATTTTCAGATGCTCTAGATTATAATAGTGTAGGGTTGGTAAGTGACAAAAATACCATAATAAACAAACTATAAAAATATTATATTAATTAAGCAAAACTTGAGTAGTTTCGTTAGAGAAGTACGTTAATTCTTAGTGAACAATCACACTTAACCAATGTACAAGACAAATAAATAACCGGTATTCATAGAGACGAACAATTTCGAGTATAAAAAAGCAAGAAAAATGTGTAATACCGAAACGAGAGAAGATACGTTTGGATGATAATAGGAAACTGCGTAACAAATAGGTATGCGCGCGTCCGCAATAATCAAGTGTGAAGCGAGGAAAAAAAGGCGTCGCACTCGTTGCTTTAGACATGTATAACGCGGCCAAAGGCCGGTTTTCTGGGCCACTGATTCCGCGGCTTCGTCAAACCGGCCGATATACTTTTGTGTACACGCGCACGCACACGCTCACTCACACGCGCGTACACACACGTATATAAGGTATAGATGCATTTTCCGTTTCACTTGAGGGGAAACGGGAGACTCTAACCGAATTCCGCTCGATTTCGTGCAGCAGATAGATAGATAGATTTGAAGGTCTTTCGCATAGGTTTTTGCCGTGGGAAGGCGTACAAGATTTCGCGTGTTTTCTCCGTTCTCCTTTGATGTTCGGAGAGTATCGTAAATTCTTAAGAAATTCTAGCTGAATTTCACTTTAGTCGGATTTATGATAAATTGGTATTGGTCCTTCGCGTGGGTCTTGAGTTAACTGAGATTTTGACGAGAATCGATATTGGTTTTCCTCGTACTGTAGTAGTTTTTTTTTATAGACAATGGTGTTGACTAGATTTATTTTTTCCTATGCGTTGATTAAAATTTTATGTACGTGTCGGTCATTGTCCGTTTTTTTTTGACATAGAGAGTGCCTAAATTTGTACATTACGTCTATTTTAATATATTTACTTAACACGATTTCATATTCTAATATTCTTGAAATGCAAAAATAAAAATTTGTTTATTCAAAAATTGTATTTGCTTTTCTTGAAATGAGGAAATAAACAGTTGGATCTTTATCAACAGATGAAATAGATATGCAGTATTATGCAACAATGCCAAACGTTACAAGAAATCCCGAAAAATGGAAAACCGCGAGTATAAGATAAACCACATTTAAGAAAAGCGATCTCAAAAAAGGATTTGATTATATAAAGTAATCAATAGCATTTTATTTGATATCATAATATGTATTAATTTAAGAAGATTTTAACACATATGACAATCTGGTTAGTCGTATCAAATTTTCATTTGATAATCGTACGAATACATTTTATTATATAAACACCTCATATTTTTAAATATTTCATACATTTGCATTTATAAATATCTAAGATCAGTCGATTTACTTGTTTACTTCGTTACTTTGACGGTCGAAATTAAATTAAAACATTTATTTAATTGCACTAAATGTCCAACAAACAAAATTGTTTGTAAAATTAAAAAGAAAACTCAATGATAAAGTGTTGGTACACCAAAGATACATGTCCTCTCTCGGTCATCCGATTAGTCCTTTAGGAACTTAGTTTCTTCTAATACCAAGCAATTGAAGCGACGATTTTTCCTTGCTCTCCCATGGGATCCGCATAAAACAGGATTCTGGGCCGCAAAAAGAACCTCGCGTTTCCTTCGTATACGTGCCCGGAATCCCAACGGACCGATTTGCTCGAGGCTAGTGTATACGTCAATTGAAATTCCCTCGATCGGTGCCTTCGATTTTTTATCGAGTTCAACAGAGGCGCCGCGGGTTTATGTATCTCTTCTCGATTTTTATATATATATCTATACAACGATAGTCAACTTTTCCTTCTATTAAATTTCTTCCTTTCGGTTTTCAGAAAATATCATACCACTTTTTTCTTTCATATACATCGATTATAAATTTATTAAACACGGCAATTGAACGTGAAACCGACAGGAAGTTCTCGCGTAAAAACATGGTTAAATCAAATTTCAATGATCAGAAAGTATAAAGAAAAAAACGTAAAGAAGGATGATAGTTTAGACCAACATACGTATATTTCATTGTGGTTTTCTGCGAGGAAAAAAATGGTGTTTGATATCGGTATTGAATTATCGGAGACGCAACTATATATATAATATCTTTTGGTAAATATATATATATATATTCAACGTTCCATCGGTTATTTGATCGTAGCGAGAATAGAACTTCTGCAGTGATGCACGAAGGTATTGATTTGAATGATACTGTATTCGAGTCACTCGAGCATCGAATACAAAAAGATTTTAGACGATCAAAATATCTCAATTAAAAAATATAATGATAGAACGAGGTTTTGCACGTACAGTTCGAAAAGCCTAGATTATCCCTAGTTGAAATATCAATCTTAGAACAAGATAATAATTGCTGAAACGTTTTTAGCCCATTTTTTAAAACATTTAGTAGAATTGCCGTGTTTTCAAAATATTCAAATAAAGGAAGCCTAATAATTCCAACATATTCAGATATCTTTTCAAAGTTTTGATGTAATCGATTTGTGACGCATATTTGCAATATTCATAAAGATAAACGTTATTTTATTATATTTTCCACATGCATTTTTAATGGACTTTAATATGTCATATTTGGACTTGAAGTTGATATGCATTTATAAGTTAAAAAATTGCTGAAAATAGGATAAAATTTATATTTTATTCCAGTAAATGGTTAGAAAATGTGAGAAAAAGCGTTTAATCGGAAGTAGATAAAAGTAGATACATTTTTTCCCCATTCTTTTAAAAGAATCTATTTATTAACTATTAAATTAAATACGATTTTACTAAGGCACTCTTATACTATTTTTTTTTATTGTTTTATCGTTGCTCTTTTTACGCTTCTAACTGGTGCTAATCAGCGACGGAGGTCGTACAATGTCTTCGTGAAGAATGCACTTGCTGAAAATACATTCCCGAGCGGTGCTTGTATGAATCGGCAGGAGCCGGGAATCGAACCTGGGACTTCCAGATTACGAGCCAGACACCCTAACCGATCGAGCCATCGCAGACCTCTTATTATTTATTTATAAAAATGCTACTTTGCGGTACGCATAATTCGTTTGAATCCGTATAAATTTAACGAGTAATAACTTAAAAAATTAAAATTTTGTATATGTAATAAACCAAATAGCATAAATCTGTTAACACGTTAGCCAAACGTTAACCAAAAAGAGATTTTTAAGTCAAACGTCAAATTATATACATGTATTGTGAAAGTTTGCAGAAAAAGGAGCACTCTATGTATAACACACACGAGCTATATATAGGTGTACGTAAGAAAGAAAAAAGTAAGGAAACAGTTACATACCGTGCAATATTCAAAGAGACACGCGAGAATGCATATTTGATAAACACTCGCACATTGTATCGCCGTAATATCGTCCAAGAACCTCGAAATATAAATCTAAACGTATATAACATTCGCGCGATTTCAGGCCTCGCGCGCTCGCGCCATTGAAATAAAGAGCAGGTATAAATTCACGCACATATCTGGAGAATCAGCTTGGCTTGGGTGATTTATAGAG
Source organism: Theocolax elegans (assembly GCA_026168455.1). Lineage (NCBI taxonomy): Eukaryota > Metazoa > Arthropoda > Insecta > Hymenoptera > Cerocephalidae > Theocolax > Theocolax elegans. The sequence continues at coordinate 9,075,566 of CM047426.1, read as the reverse complement.
ATATGTGTATGTGTGTGTGTGGCACACAGAGACCGTGCGTAGACGTGTACGTGTAGATGCATACACGGGATACTTGAAAAGGCACCAGGTCAATCGTATGCGATAACCAAGTTCGAGGTGCAATTTGCCTCTGTACGTAGTGTGAAAAAATTTCCTGGATTAAGACATTGAATACTGTATACGACTTATTGACCTATTTACTCTGAGCTCGAACGATAAATGGTGCACTATGTGTACGTGTGAAACTTTATGTACCGTGAGTCTCTCTTTAAATGCGCGCAATAAATCAGGTTTGATTTTAAAAGTGATTTACTTTACGGGAAGTGACTTGTTTAGAAAATCCGGTGATTTACTTGATTTATGAACTTCGTTTCGTGCCTCCATGTCCCTTTTAAATGAGCAAGTTTAATCAATTACATGTACAGTTTTGTTGATTCTTAAGATCTACATCTTTATCAGCGATTGATTGGATAGACCAATTTATTTATTTCAATATATACATGAATTAGAATATCCACGTTGTAATGTATCATTAGTTTATTAATTGATTTTAAGAGCGCGAGTACCGATCAAAGCAATCGACGGCAGTTCAATTGAAAATATATTCTTGCTGAAAGGATATTAGAAAAAAAGTATTTTAAATTCAAATGATTTCAATATTGACTATAACAAATTCAAATGGAACGAATACATTTTATCTATTGATAATAAAAATTCAGTCACTTATGAATGGGATTATTTATTTATAAAAAACATTATTCATAGATATAACTGCCAAAATAATGGTAAAAGTAACGTATTGAATAAAAGTTAAAAGAATAAAAAAAAATTTGATATCTGTGTTTTTTATATACGTTGAGCCTGCCAAAATATAGGAGTACCTATACTATGAAATGCGCTTGCGAAAATTAAGTTGCATGCAGGATTGACCCCATATATATATATATACACATGATATTTTTATTACCGGCGGCTTAAATGCGTTGAAAGTTGGACGACAGAAATTCGATAGCTTTGCCTCGTGACACGTAAACACGAAACAAAGAGAAGAAATTTACTAATAAAAAGATAAAGAAGAAATAAAGTCGGTTATTTATCAAACGAAAATTTATCTAGATTTGCATTATTGGCGGAACAATTTTATTTTTTACTTGTTTCGTATTTGAATTGTATAAACCGTTTAGTTACTATTTTACTTAAACCAAGTTTAATAGTTCTTAATAATGTTAAGTAATAATTTTTGCAATACCTTATTTTACAATAAAAACTACGGATTAATTAGCTAATGAAATTGTGTGTATATAAAAATAAAAGTGACTATCAAAATATAATATAAAAATAAAAATATAAAATTACCTATGTAAATGGATTTCTAGAAGGGTTTCATTAAATAAAAATAAAGTAAGTCAAACTAAGTGATACTTGGAGTGATATAATAAAAGATAACGCCAATCAATGAACAGGTTGCATTATTGAATTTTCTGCATAGCGGATGCGCACGTATATATATATATATAGTAAAGTGAATCTTATTTTTAGATACGGGTCAATGGACTCGCTTGCATAACGCAAATAAATTCTAGGACTCTGAATCTCATTATATACGTTCGAATCTTCGCTCTCGTGTATTAATCGATAGGAACTGCAGATCATCTTTCATCAATAATATAATCATCAGTTACTATACAATAATTTATTTAATTTTTTTTATTGAAAAATGATTTTGTGCTTTGAATGATGATTTACTACCCATCAAATAACCAGTAGAGTATCAGAACTCTGGATCACAAATTTTGATCGAACTCGTAGAATGACATTCTTCTAATTTCTGAATCATGTTTGTGGAGTTATAGAGTCTAAGGGTAAAGATAGAATCATGTCAACTTTTTACAAAATTATGCAATAATGTGTACCTTTATACAGTAGCATCAGCGAATTTAAGCCCAGAACATTTTTTCTTAATATGAAACGTATATCCAATTAATTTTTATAATTAATGGCTTATTTTTATAATATAAATTATCTGAAAAATTGCTATCAGTTAGAAGTAATTACTATTATATACTGTTTAAACGTATATTTCATAAGTGTTTATAATTTTAGTGGAGTAGTATTGTTTTTAATTACTTTCTATAGTAATTGTCGACTATTCAACGCAGCATCTAATGTTACGTATACTATTAGATAAGTATAAGTTTCATTTAAATTCTTTGTTAACATTTGTTACTTTTTACAATTCAATGGACGAAGTAGCTGATCCAAATGGATTCAATAAAGGTAAGACAAGAAAATGTATTGTGAACGGTGCTCATTGGACTCTATAACAATGTTTCACAAATTAGAAGAATGTTCTTCTGGGAGTTTGATCAAATTGTGCGATCCGGAGTTCCGATACGCTCCTGGTAAGAATGAGATTAGAAGTAAATTTAATGTGTTTCCATAATTAGTCGTAAGTAAATTTTTCAAAAAAGAATGTACTTATCATTATTCATTCGGTCACTTTAAAGTTATTGCAAAAATCTTTAGTGTACCATTGAAAACATTCAAAAGTTAAAGCGCTGAAGTTTATGCAAAGTCCAACTTCTTAATGACTAATTTTACAAGAAGTAAATTAACTTTCCAAAAGGGTTTGCCCTTTTAGAAACGAGGGCAATTACAACGCATGAAAAGACACTCGAGAATTCAGTTATGCATCAAGGGTATAAAAAACAAAGTTGAACCTTTGCAGCGGAAACTCTTTGACCGGACTTTTTTTTCAAAGCGTATACCGATATTGAGCTTTTGTCGGTACACGACGGCTGATTCTCTCTGTCTTTATGGCAGTGTGTGTGTGTGTGTGTGTGTGTATGTGACCTTTTTAATCATAGTAGGGAAATTGCTCGGGTGACAGTCCAGAAAGAGGTTCCTACCTTTTTTCGTAGATTTTTCAAACATATACTCACTTTTTCTTGTAGTCCTTCGCTTGACGCAAGAAAATCTGTGCACAAAAAATTATACGTGAATTCCCACGTACGCTTGCTTATTATATATACGTCAAATTCAAACCAATTTCAAATTGTTAAGTAGATGGTCCTTTGACTTTCGTGACAAATAAGTTATTGTTGAAAATATTTAGACTATCGAACACAACGTATGTAAACGTAAGTAAGAACAAAGTGTTGTACTTTTGATTTTTGTCATTTATCTTCAACTATGTGTCTGAAAGCTGGAATAGGTATGTACGCATACTAATCAAGTGAAACTTCATGAACGAATCGATTAATCTCTACCAACGTACGAAATTTTATATTCTCGATTCTTAAAGTTATCCCGAGCAGGCGCCTAAAAAAAACAGTTTTTCACCGTTACAACCTGCGTGAAAGTAAAAAAAGGAGAATAAACCGACGAAACTAGAAGCCGGGCGCATAGGGAAAAAAGTAAAATTGGTTCGTATAAGACAACCGTTACTGAGCGCAAAGTTGTTCGTTCTGAATTCCATGCGTCTATCTCAATCCTCACCGCCGAGGACGTCTCTTTTGTATTTTGCGCTCTGACTTCTTTCGTTTTCATTAGTCTATATAGGTATAGTTACATATACACATACGTGTGTGTGTCTGTGCGAGTGTGTGTGTGTGTCTATGTGTGTGTAATGCTTTAAAAAATCGAAGAACCGGCTCACACGAGTTAATGAACTTGACTTTGTTTTTGCCGAGGGGTTGAGTTTCTTTTGGAAGAGGAGGATACACGTCAGGAAAAAGGGCCCTCGGGGGGCTTTTTGTGACGCGACTGAGGCGCAACAGATTTGCTACGGTTTAGCCTTCTTGTGCTGAAAATTGATCCTCGAGAGGTTCGTCTTACAACTTTTGCCTATTCCAAGAAGATTTAAACTGTCGTTTCGTAGAATTGATGCAAAATATCTTTTTTTTTTATAAATTATTTGATTTTTCTGTGATTCATTCGGACTGGATATAGTCTGTTATAGAGGATGGTTTTCCAATGAAAATTGCATTATACGAGTATCCAATATTCAAGTTCTTTTAATAAATTGGTGAGCTGATTTTAATATAATCGATATGGCAGTATATGAATTATTTGATTTACGTTCACTCATTTATTTAGCAACTGTATAATGCTCAAATTATATTTTGTATTAAAACAATAATGTATTTAGTATATAGTAAGATTTTAACAAACATTATTTTTCACTCTAAAATTTAACAGTAATTTTAAATAAATAAATAGTAATTAGAGTAAAATTACAATAATTTTTACGAAATTAGCTTTTAAATTTTTGAATACTACGTAGATTTTAAATACACTTAATTTTGATAATTTTATATTTTCATGCATCAAACTTTATGTATACGTGTTGTGCTATATCTCAATAACGATTTAAATCGTTACACTTCAATTCGGTACGATTTTGGAATTTGATACAGGATTTTGTACTTCCGCGTAATACATATCCTCTTAAGATCTTCGAGAAATTTCGAAATGAAACTCAAAGTCGAAATCCCAACGAAAAAAAATTTTGAATTTTAACGGTATACAGAGAGCACAAAAATGGTGACAATCGCGCAGATTTACAAGTACGTAACCATGAAAAAATGCGCTACTGGAATTTCCCCGTGTAGGGAAGAATCGGTTTGTATAATGCCGATTACCGATCACGCACAAGAATGACAAGATCGGGACTATACGCATAGAATATGCGATCACTGATTAATTCGTCCTGGCTGGTGACCAACATTTTCGAGGGTCTCTCTACCACCCGCATATCCTTTTACATTTTCGCGCTGTCACGATGATAATAAATAACTACTAGGAGTTTTAGTTTCACGCTTGTCTATACATTAATAGCGAATCAATACATTTATATATTTATTATATACACACACACAACCCTTTGCGTTTTCTTATAACTTCAAGTTCAGGCACTGGTAAAATTTACGAGTACATGATAATGTGTAAGTGTGAAATTCCCTTTATTTTTACATTTTGTAACTATCTACTTTAATTTAACGTTCATATTTGTGAAGCTAACAGTTTCAAAATTTAGTGTATCGTATGTGTATAATTTTGATAACATTATCGAGATGTGAAAAATTCTCGTTTTTATCAGTTTATAAAATGGTTGCATTAATAATGTTAATTTAATTTCGATATTACTTAAAAAATATCTACATATACATATATGCATATAGATGTTTATAGGAATATAATAGATAATGTATATAATTAAGTTTAATATAATTGGTCTCCTGAACTGTAAAATTTAATATTTCCATCTTTCAAGCATTGCACTACTGGCATTACATCGATCCGCAGAAATTAAATATCATGAATGAAAATTTCAACGGATTATCGATTATAAGACATTCTCGTAATCCTGAAATAATATTGTCGTTTGAATTGCAAGACATCCAAGTATTTTGCAAGAAAATGTCCATTTAGTTCAAATATTCGTGTCTTGGAGCTCGGAATATAATCGGTGAATGTGCAATTGCAACGAGGCTTCGTTTTACTACTGAACTTAGCCGGCTTCTTCTTTTTTAACTTTGATAAAATATTTTAATAAATTTATTTAACAATTTTTTTGGGCAATTATTAGTCATATTGTTGAAATAAATGGTATACACCCATTATTGCATATACTTAATGCATGCAAGGTAATTTTCGTATACTACTGCGAAAAATGCCAATTTCAATAAGTGTAACATCGAAAATACATTTTACACCAAATGAATTGAACGTACATCGTCTCGTGTGCGAGAATTAAAATAATTACATACGGTAGGATGTTATCAATTATTTTAATAATTTTGGTTACAATCCGACGATGACAAAAACTGATCGATACCGCATAGTTTACAACATTTATAACGTCATGCAACATTTTATTTTTAACCAAAACGAGAATAAAACACTAATCTCAATAGGTATAAAAATCACACAAAAAATTTTAAAAGTAAATATCGAGCAGCACTGCACAGATGCGTAAGTCCTCACGTGTATCACTTGTAATCGTCATCCCCCGCGATCACTTGTAACCGCACAACTTACCTTATAAATCCTAGGTGGGCTGGTTGAAAAAAGCCGGCAATTCCTCTCTCTCTTTCTCCGTCTCACCGTCTCTCCGTCTCTCTGTCTTTCTCCGTGGGTTGATGGTGCCGCTCTTTATTGCTCTCGTTAATTATTAATGTATCAATTATAAAAAAAGAGAAATTGGAAAAACAGTTCACTTCGAGGGTAATCACCAACGTTTTACAATATACCCCCTATTCGTTATCATCCGACAGTTTGCGCGCGTATTACATACAGTTCGTCGCGCACTTGTTTCAACCCCCCGAGTTACTTGAACCTCGTGTGTATGAGTGCGTGGGCGTGCGCGCGCGCGTGTGCGTGCGTGCGTGTGCGTGTGTGTGTGTGGGGGCACACACGTCGTATCAACGGCGCGTCTCTCTTCCAGCGTTTTCTCACGCCGGCGCGCCGTATACAAGTCAACTACTCGTGAGCCGCCGGGCCACGGTACCTTAAATACCTTGCGCAGCGGCGGCGCTGCCACTATCCCCCCTCAATAAGCTCTCCAGGGAGAGGGAAGATGATGCTGCATGTATGCTCCCTCTCCTGTATGGTGCGTCCTGTACGGGGGGACTCGCGACGTAGGGCGTCGCGACGTCGAGATCTGATCCTTCTCGAGAGAGTAACAGAGAACGAGATACAGAGAAAGAGAGGAGGAACAAAAAGGACGATTCTCTCTCGCTGTTGGGATTGTACGCGCGCATGCGCGACCATACCCCGTGGGTCCGCGAGAAGAGAGGGCCTATCATTGCTCACCCGAGTCTCGTACGGGATGCGTCGATCGCTCTTCTATTACTACTATATACTACTATACTCTTATTATTTTTATTATCATCCGGGGATGGCATTTTACGCACCTTTCGCTTTTTCTTCCGCACATGCTTGTTTTACCCTCTTTTACGCAAAATCCCTCGTTACTTACAATTTTTGTCTGATTGGACTTACTTTCAAGTAATCTTGCGTTATATGTCCAATAATTAACAATAATTAACAATTGTAGGAAATTCGTTTTGACTTCAATTTAATCATATTAGCAATATTTTCAAATCGTAGAAAGTTTTATAATTAAATCTTATTTTTAAAAATTGAAAATTAATTCTAATATATATTAAATAAATTATTAATCTGTTTATAGTACAATTATTATAATTATTCAAATAACGTAAGGAATTTATTAATTATGGTAATCTTTGTATTCTGCATAATCTTTGAATTTTATACTTTGTATTTTTGTTCATATTTTTATATTTTGTATTTTTTTTATTTAAATTTTTTGTTTTTTTTTAGAAAGATTTTCATTTTCAAGCTTAAATACATCTCCCGTCTATGTATATACGTACATATTAGTTAAGATTTTCTATCGCGTCAAACACACCGCTTGATTTACTGATTTTTTCTATATTTTTTGGGATGCTCGTCGTGTTTCATTGTTTTGAGTGGTTTTGATGTATGCGATTTTTATTTTCATTTCTCTTTGAGGTTGTATATGTGGGAATGGAGTAGCGAACGTACGCGAGAAAAATGGACCAGAATATAACATTCGATATTGCTTTTCATTGCTTTCGAGATGCATTTTATGGTCCACAGGGTAATTGAGATATCTCCTATGGATTTTACAAATCAATTTTTTGAAATATTGGTTTTAATACACGGGATTTGATGCTTCGACATATCGAGTGAATGCAATTGTTAAACTGTTTTATAACTTCTGCTGTAGGAATGAATTATTTCTGTCTATCATACTATTAAAAAGTTAAATTGCAAATATTATTCACTGTATTTCATTATGTCATAATACATTACTAATCATTGTGGTGACGTTATTGAAATGCACGTGATAAAAACTGTTTTTCAACAAAATTGAACGAAAATTTTCGAACGTATCAGTGTGTATAACATTTTAATTCGCATAATACAAATATCACGTATATCATTACCTTTTAATAAAAGAATTTTTAAAATATGTATAAAATAAATAATTACTAAAAATTAATTAAACTAAGTATTTATTGTTATAAAACATTGGTAAACACGTGGAAAAATCAATATTCGAGGTACAAGCTTAATTCACATTAAATCCTCGACGTTGTTTCTTGATCACATACGTATCATCGATTGAAATTCAACGAAAAGTGAAATATCGCACGTAAGTTTCGCGTGAAAGAAGTTGCAATCGATTACATTATGTTAATTTGGTTTCTGATAAACGAACAATGTAAGAAAATATAATTTATAAAGAATCGATTATATCCAGTGAAAAAAATTAAAGATAAGTACATCAAACCAAATTTTATTACTGTATAACCAATTATTATCTTATTAGATACAATGTAAATTAAGTTAATTTAAATTAAGTTATTACCAATATTTGTTTTCTACTATGTAAATTTTATTCTTCACAGATTTAGTAAGTACAAATAAAAGTAAGGGGGTAAGGTACCTGAGTTTTTTACCAGTTAAGCAAAATAGTTCAGTTATTACACTTACGTAATAAAATACACTATTTTGAAAAATCCTCCGAACTGGCTTTGATATTTACCTGAATTAAAATTTTATTTAATGTTAGAAGATAAGTAAATAATGTCTTTTTTAAAGAAGCGATTCAATGCATTAGATATCTCTATAAATGTTTACACGGAAAACTATATGTATTTTCAGAGCAAACACTTTTAACAGAACATTTCAAATATACGTTTGAAGCGTCGTAGAATATAATATTATAAAATAATCTAGTGCCTCTGTATTTGATTTTTCCATAAAATACGAAAGTAGATCTTTTTAATCAATTGTAAGACAGAACTTATTTCGTTCAATCGATGAAAATCAATAATTTTTTTTGTGTTGACACTTATAGCTATATTAAATTATATATAACATTTTTGATATAATATCATGTTTATTTAATTTTATTTATACGCAACCTTAAAATATTTAATGAGTGACTAAAATCTCGAAGATGCATATACACCCATAGAAATTTTAAATGACTACATCTCTCTTCAAATAACTCAAGAACTCACTCCCCCACACTCTTCGACCAACGATTTCGCAGACATCCCGCAGTTTTTTTCTCTCTTTCTCGAGGGTCTGCCGGGGTGAGTCACCGGCGTCACAGCATCTCTCACTCGATGGCCCGCGCGCTAGTGAATCGATACTCTCCCGCCCCGGTAAAACGGGTTTCTTCCACATAAACCGCTTCCCATTTCTTCTTTCAAGGAAATTCGCGTGGCATCGAGGTATTGCCGATTTTTTGAATTCCTTTGACAACAAAGCGTCTTTCGATTCTCTCCTTTTTCGAGTAATTTCCTTCCATGTGAATTTTCTGTCGATTATATTTGTACTCGATCCAACGCACTTGTTCATCCTTTTTATTTCCGAGATAGTTGTACACGATTTACATTTATTATTGTTATATCATTATGCATAAATTTTTGAAATAAAAACGTCAAATATATGAGTTGAAATAAGTAAAAGAAAGATTCCCGAAACTAAAAGGATAATCTGTACGTAAAAATGTGGGTATTTAAATCTAGGTGTATCACTACAAAAGTGTCTACGTATATCTGATGAACGAGTGCAAGGTCATCGGATGAAAATTTACATATATTTATACAGAGTTCCGATGACAAGTTAATCATAAGATCATATGTTAAATGGTTGCTCGACACGTCGAGTACACCTGTATACAAACGTGTACCGGATCGGCACGGTCGTTTCCCGTTAGACGTGTCAATCAGAAATCTTACTGCGCGAGCGTCTCGACCTTTTCTATACTATATATATATATATATCTCAGACAACATCGTTGGTTACATTGACTACTGTCACAGGCTTATCAAACGATTTTCCACTAAAATTATTTACAAATATAGATAAATTTAATTATATGTATATATTTTTATTATAAATTTATTTGTTTGTATTAATTTACAAAATAAATGTAATGATATTAAACATATTGTCAACATTGATATTACTATAATAAATCTTTATTCTACTTAAAATTAAGTAAAAACTCGTATAAGTAACAACAAAAATGATTCATCTTATTATTCAATATTGGTATTACCTGTTACTACTCTCTCCAAATGTATGTAATTTATTAATATTAATTAAAAATTAAATGTTAAATTATTATACAGATTATTATACTAACTTGGAGCATCAACGATTAAAGGTAAAAAAAAATAATCACTTCATCGTTTTGATTTAACCCTACATACAAATGCAATCTCTATATTATGCCTACATACCGCTAACGTGGAAAGGTAAATACCAAAAAATAAAATAAATAAACATAAAAAATTAATAATTTCGTAAAAAAGCAAAGTACCAGATAGTCTAATAGATCCACGTATAAGTTTCTACATATATCCTCGTAACTCTTCGATTCAAACCCCCACACGTAGAACCCATAGTGTAATCCAAAATAATCGTTCCGTCGACGACCACCGAGCTCGCGTAAGAGCTCCGGTAATACAGAACTCTCCACGTATATACGTATATCTATAGGTGCGTGTAGGTGAAGGCGTTTCACCTCGCAGAGAGAAGAGAGAAGATCGGGAGAGAGAAAGAGAGTGAGAGAGAGAGAAGAAGAGTGGGGGGGGGGGGAGAGAGAGAAGAAGCCAGGAGAGCGGAGAATTCGATTCAGCGAACCGAGGCGACGTAACTGCTCTCACGAGCCGGCGGTGCCATTGACACTGACATCACCACTTGCGCGCGAGCGTATACGGATAATGTCTCTCGCACGTTGCATAAGTCACTCACGTGAGGATATATATCGTGCGAAATGGAGTTACCCAGCCATTGAACTTGACCTGGATATCTCTCTCTCTCTCTCTCTCTCTCTCTCTCTCTCCCTCCCCCCCCCTCTCTCTCTCTCTCGCTCGCTCTCTTGTATACTTACATAGTGAAAGAATCATCTAAGAGAAAGCTGTACAAGAGAGGGAGGAGAAGGAAAATTCACTTTCAATTTCGAAGCACCGCTTTCACCAGACTCCGCGAGCTTTTCATTACGTGGTTCCATTGTCAGCTGATGAATTACTCTTTAACATTATTACGAACATAATTACCTGCTCGAAAATATCTACATATTTATCTATTTGTAGTTTTGTTTTGTCAGTAACCAAATTTGTAGGTTGGATAATTTTGATGGTTTGAGGTTGATTAGTTTTCTAATACGGTGCGGTTATTGGTGAGAAACAGACAGAGAGAGAGGGGGTCAACGAATTAATGTATTTAACTGTAAGACTGCTTTTAATGATTATAATGCGCCATCGTAGGAATGTACAGGTTTTGAAACATGTTTTATCGACCCAAATGTTGGGTATATACGTATACTAGTTGCATATGAAAGATTCATTTTCCTCTTATGAGAAAACCTGTTAACTACGCTTTTGGTCAGTTTATTAAAGACATTAACGTTAATTTTTGTAAAGAGAATGTCTATGGGGATTTATGATTGAAAAATACTCTTTACTCATTTTTATTTTGGGAACTATGTTCTTTGCACAAGTTTAAAAGGAATATTATTCATCTTTTCAGTACATAAAGTTTATGTTACCACAAGTTTCGTCAATATTCGATATTTCGATTAATCTAATGTTTAATATTAATATATTTTGTAGAAAACAAAATAGAATTTATTAGAAAAGTATCAAGAATTCAGTTTTAAAGCTTCCGGTCATTTAGATATAGCAATAAATTATAAAAACTTAAGCAGTTTAATATGTTGTTTAAAAAATCATTTTAACGAATGAAACATTATTTTATTAATACTGTTGTTTACATTGACATTTCTATCTAGTAATAAAGAATATATTATGTGACAATAATTAATCAAAATAAGAAGCAATCTAATATTATCTTTTCATTTGCATATACTTAATCAATCTTATACCTATAGTCACTAAAATTATATCTCCGAACAGCACCTTTTTAAACGTTTTCTTCCTATTTTCCTTACAAAATGATTATTTTTTTACATATTATTACGTGTTACTTAAATATGTTACTTAAATCATTCTTCATTGGCGATGATTTAATAAAGTATTTGTACTTGAAAAGATATAAGTTTAAGCATCAAGGATACAATATAGATTAATACAATAATGATTTATTCGATCATATTAATACGTAAATTATAGTCATTATTTACTTTGTACTCTGTAGACCGAAATTGAAACGTTCAAATTATTTACAGCCGATTCAAAAAAAAAGAAAAAGATTTAAAAGTATGTAAGCTGTATATATTAGATAATTCATGGTGTTTCATAATAAAGGAATTATATTTTGGATTCGGGATAGTTTTGATATACCTAAATGTTCTAATACAAATATTTAATATTTTCAAGGAATTTTAAATATACATTAATAATTATATACTAAATGAAATAATAAAAAATTCTAAAAATTCAAAATATCAATACGTATTTAAAAAAGAAAGATTGGATGGAAATAAAATGTATGGTTAGTAATGCAAAAAGTTTGGGAATAAAAGTTATTACGGTAATTCACTTTGGAAATCCAATAAATAAACCAATAATGAGATTATATAATAATAAAATACAAATGATAAAGTTAAGGATTTTATTCCCTTAATAATATATGGAGATTCTTACGTAATCCTCAATAAACATAAAAACCCGCTAGAGGCACAAAAATATCATGGTCGGAAAGCAGAAAATTGTAAATATATAGGGCCATATATATGTATCCGAAAGGTATAAATATGTGTGCGAGTGTATACACCCCTTTTAGAAACGGTATTTTTATGACCAAGTCGCAAGAAAAGATGTCGCTAAAAAAAGATTCCTCGAACGAGTTGTACGCACAAAATTATGCAACGCGTTTGCGCGAACTCGAGATTCGTGGGCGACGGTCATCGGGCGATAATCGTACCGACGGGAAACCTGAAAGAGGCGGCACGTCGCATGACTGGTTTCTCGCGCTCGCGCGCGAGTGAGGATCGGTCGACGAACGGCCTTGCGACTTTCCCGTCGTATACAAGAACAATCGGAGACATTATATATATATATATATATACAATTCTCGACTAACTCCTTTCGTTCGTTTCTACCATCTCTATAGGGTATTTCTATAGTAAAAAAAATGAAGGGAGACGCGCTTTCGATGGGGTAATTAAACTGACGATTGGTTATATAGTTATATTAACGAGATGGCTTTGTGCTTCTTCTCTTTTTTACGTAATTAAGAATGGAACTTTAAATTGTTATTGAATAGGAAATTAATTTTTATTAACTTTGCTTTTACTGTTCGGTGATGTAGGAATGTTAAATTGTTTTTATTTAGCATTTTATAACACGAAAATTTATCGATATTGTGGTAGATGTAATTGTATAAATGTTCATAAATTAGCAACTTTTTAAACATTGAAATTACTATTTTTTATAACATTAGTATTCAATTAGATCCCATAAAAATGTAATATTACATAATATTTATGTATCGTATATATAATGTTTATATTAGTAATATTATCGTGACAAGTTTAATTGGTCAATTTACAGTTATACGTACATCGAAAAAGTGAAAATGATCATAAGCTACACTTAATATTAATTTCAAATTGATTATCCGAGTCATCAAGAGTCATGTTATAAACTATTTTCAGTTACATATATATTTTAATATCTCTGTATTATTTTTCTTTATCTTACCTAAATGTTTAATACTTGTTGAAACGGTATTTTACGAGCTCAATAAATTCATAATTATACTTATCAGAAATCGATTTATTTATCGAAAATTGAGTAGTTAATGATAATGAATTATTTGCTTTTTGATACAGTGTGCGTAAAATCATATTTTCGTTCTTAAAAATCGCATTTATGCCCAAAAGTGTTAATCGATGCTCGTGTAAAAGATAATTTTTAACTGGTACGTATCATAAATCTCACAGCTCGTTTCAGAATCAACACTTTCACAATAGCTATCAAAAAGTACTATAATTAGAGAAAAATAAATAATTACTGTGAGAGTTAATAGAATGTAATTATTTTATTTTTAATTTCATCATCTTCAAGCTATTGAGCGACTAAATTTTTTTGCATTATTTGCGCATATTCATTTATACCGCCTTTGATCACTGTATTTATATTCATATATATACATATACTTTCGTTGAACCGGTTTTTAATTAAATAGTCTATTGTTACGAATTTGTCTGGATGATATACGTAAGTCAAAGAATGCAATATATATATATATGTATATACCTATTCTGATCACCGACGTTGGAAGTGCGTGCACGAAATTGATGACTCGATAGTCTTATAAATTTTGAAGAAATAAAAAGCTTTATTCATTCTTTACTCCCATGGTTGAAAATTTCCATTTTTAATGATTTGAGGCTAATAATAGTTACTTTATAGTTAACAATGAGCCATTTTCTACCGAGATTTAAAAAACGTCGATTTTATACCTAAAAACGGTTAAGATTTCTACCAAGGTCTACCTTCATAAAATACGCTTTTAGAGGATTTTAATGAACAATATTATACATACCATGATGATAATATGAGGTTTTATTTATATGTCAGCATGTACCTAATGAAAAACAGTAACTTAAATATTTCTATAAATACATTTTAATACAACGTCAGTATTTTTATACATTTTAATATAAATAACCCGAATATCTAATTATCTATTCCGTCCGCAATTTCTGGTGCATTAAAATCTCTTTAATTTGATTGTGATAACTGCAAATGAGAAATTTACTAGATAAGTCAAATGAAGTAGAACAACCGTAAGACCATACGGTGTTTTGGTTATTCATTTTTCTTTGTATTATTTAGTATTTATATTTAGGTGTAATTTAGGGTAATTGTATATTTAGGGTACAAAATTTTCTTTGTTACAATTATATTTTAAAATAAAAAAGACAAATCTCATAATAAAATAATTTTTAGCGAACTTGTCGGCATAGTATTAATTTGTATACATTATAGGTTCATGCAAATTTAATTATAAATATTATTATTAAATAAAATACTAAAGATTTCGTAGTATTAATGGTATCGTATATATTTTACATATATGCCGTAAACCCGTAAGATTATTATATATACATATTGTTTTAAATATTATATTTTAAAAGTTGATCTTATATAAAATGTTCACAAATATCGTTACTTACAAAAGCAACAACACCATTAACCGCAGGAAACAAAAGCATCAACTAAGTCGTACACGATATAGATAAATATATAAGCCTGCAATTGAGAAATACCATTATGTTATTTTACTGCAAGGACGCTGAATTTAAAAAAAAAGTCCAAGTGACTTCCCGTAAAACTGCTATACAGGTTAAGTTGGTATAGGTATATGTATATGTTGCTATATATAAACGAATGCGAGTACATCCGATCGTGCGTAATAAAGCGCAAGAGATATGAACGAATACTGAATTTTGTATCCTCGAGCAACCTCCCTTCGTCTGCTCGTAAACCCATGGATTTACGAAAGCTCCTATAAGTGTATACCCAACCTTTTTTGTTTATGTTTTGATATTTTTACTTCTTATCTTGTTTCCAGGCTGTGTAACAAATTCATTTAATATTTCTCGCGCTTTAATTCAAACGTTTATCGCTTATCACTTCTCATATTATTACTTGCATTATTATTATTGGCACTATTATTGATAGAGTATTTCGATTAGAATACGTGTAACCGGCGTCGCGTATTCCTTTAATTACTATTGATGCGTGAAAAGCGTGCGTGTTTGATTTAAAGTATAATAAATTAAAATAAATTTTCTTCTATCGCTAACAGAAATTTCATTATTAAAAACGTTTCCAAAATGTTTTCGTACAAAAGTAAAAAGAAGTTTAAATTTAATGCACACGTGCACAAAGACAAGAGAAGCTAGTGAGTCAGAACCGAAGTAAGGGGGACTCGCCTCGTCCAGGAAGATAAGAAGTTTTTTTGAAAGCCACGTTCAATTGAACACGAATGACGTTGTTGTTTCACTATGCGTCTGTCGGCAGCATCTTGACTTTTGTTTTGGTTCAAGAAACTTGGGATTTGCAGCTGCTTGGACGTTTTTCACTTTTGGCATCTGACGAATAAATGCACCTTACCGATAAATTTCAATCAAAACTTTCCAAGTAAAAATTTATTTTGCTACGCGCTGCGATTACACGTATATACACGATGACATCCTGTCTTATACATTGACACGACTATATTATGATATATTCTATTCCTTTTGACCTTTTCTTTTAGGTTACCGTTGGATATTTCATTAAATTTTTACTACGATTGATTTCGGATATAACAATTAAGAAACACGATCACTTTAAATATAGTAAAATTTAATGTTTATTTTTCTTATACATCGCTGAGTATATTGTAATAAAAATCTATTGCTTTTTATTAAATGAGTTACCATTTAAAAGTTCTATTATCTTCATAATTAAATTTCTTTGATATTTAAAGGAACTTAATATAATTATCATTAAACAATTTAATACATTTAAATATTTTAACAATGTAAAATTAAGTACGTAAAATTTTTCGAGAAAAAATACACTTAATCATTCAGAGATTTGAGTTTCATTTCGAGTTTGAAGAAAAAGCTTTTCCATGTTTAAAGTGCTGCAACTTCCTTTTCTCGGAGCGTCGAAAGTTTAATTCTGTGAAGGAGACCCTTATCCTACCTATTTATTTCTTTCTCTCGCGTTTTATCTTCCGTATCCGCGAGAAACTTTCCTTTTGAATTGCAGACTCGGTATTATAGCCGTACCACATATACAGATATACATGTTCTTAATTTTTCCTTATTTCCCTTTGGAATAGTTATTTTGTATTATATAGAGTTGAAAGAGATGCATCGCATACAACATATAAATATTCGAGAAGCATCGAATCGTCGATTATAGGAGGCAATTACTTACTAGGTTAAACAAAAAAGGGCATTATTATTACCCTAGTAGAAATCAGAACATTTATACTAGTCAGGAAACTAGTTTATGACTAAAAATAAATGGGACAAAATAATGTTTATTAAAATGGCCAAAAACCGTACAATTATTATCAATCATTAATGTAGGAAATTATATACTTTTTATAGAAACTAAGAAAAGACTATGAAATAGCCATCAAAAACATATGCACTTTTAATGTTACTTAAATGAGCAGAAAATGCCCATGACTATAAGTGATTATACTCCCACTTTTTGCACATTTAATGCTAAATTTCAAAATATTTTATAGGAATATAAATACTTACTTTGATATAGGAAATGTCCTTATTTAATGGTTTTTTAATATTATTTGACATTGCTCTTTTTATCTCGCATATCGCAAACTCAAAATGTTTGGGTTTCGAGGTTAGCGGCCTATCAACCATTCATAAAACGTTTTTTGACTAGAAACTGGCCATTTTGTCAAAAATGGCTAATAACTCCATTGTTAATGCCCAAAAAATGCATTCTGCTAACCTTAGAATGCTTAATTTCTATTGGGGTCCTAGTATAAATGAAAGCATTTATGTAACCCTTTTTTTTACCAGAAACTGGCCATTTGATTAAAAATGAGCAATTTTTTTTTAAAGCATTTACGTAGCGTTTTTTTGACCAAAAACTGGCTATGCGATAAAAATGGCCAATGAATTCGTAATTAATACCCAATAACTGTTTTTAGCTAACCTCAAAACTAAATTTCTACTAGGGAACCTAACCTCCAAATGGCAATAAATGATTGACATAAAGATGAATGTGCGATTAAGTTAAAAATTTTAACAAATAAAATAAATTAAGCAATGAGTTCTGGAAGTAAAAGTAGCACCAAACGTGTGCAAAAATATCGGTTTCTTGCAAAGAAGTTAAAAAAATTAGACAATGCTAAATTAAGTGTTAATGTGCAAAATGAGAATTGTAGTACAAATCAAGAGTATGTAGAAAAACAGCAATATGAGCAGTGTACTGGATATTATGTGGATGAAGCAAGTAATAATGAAGATTCAGATGATATTAGTGCTATTCATAATGAATGGAATGTCATTAATGATGACAGTGGAAGTGAACTTTCTGAAGGAAACACTGAATCCGAAGAGGAAGTCACTGATTGTGATAAAGTGCTAAAGACTGATGAAGCACCAGAAGTGACAGCTCTGAGAGAATGGGCAGTGGTATCTAGAATACCTAACGTTCACTTAGACTCACTGTTATGTATTTTAAAAGAACGATTATTACCACAACTCCCTAAGAATTCTAAAACTTTTTTGCGAACAACAGAAGCACAGTATGTAGTTGACAGTATGATTGATGCAGATAATTTAAAAGGACAATTTGCCTATTTAGGTTTAAGGAAAGGAATTTTATCATGCATTAATGCTAAATTACATACAAATAATTTAATTCAAATTGATTTTAATTGTGATGGTGCTAAATTTCACAAATCAAGTCCTTCCACTTTTTGGCCTATTTTATGTAAAATTCATTATCAACCAGATATTTATAAGCCATTTCCAGTTTGCGTATTTGATGGTCACGGTAAACCAAAATCAGTTGAAGAATACATGAAGCAATTCATTGTTGAGTTAAATGATTTACTTTCAAATGGTCTCATTATTAATTCTAAAAAATTTTTAATAAGGATTAGATGTTTTATTTGTGATACCCCTGCTCGAGCATTCTTAAAATGTATTAAAGGCCATATGTCATTTGATGCTTGTGAGAGATGTGAAGTAAAAGGGCAAACGATTGATCATACTGTTGTTTTTCTTGGGCTTAATTGTCAGAGCAGAGATAATAAACGTTTTAGACAATTTTCTGATGTGAATCATCATAACAGTGCTTCTCCTTTACTTGCAATTGAAAATTTAGATTTAGTGAATCAATTTGTACTAGATCCTATGCATCTTATTTACTTAGGAGTGATGGCTAGATTGTTTGAACGTTGGATGATAGGAAACAAAACAAGGATAAGCGCTAATCAGAAAAGTGAGCTTAATCGTCGAACTGAGTTTATAAAGTCTGATATTCCACATGAATTTCACAGAAAGCTTAGATCTACTGACTCGTATGATAAGTATAAAGCTGTAGAATTAAGATTTTTTTTACTCTATTGCGCTCCAATTGTACTAAAAAAACTATTAAATAATCATTTGTACAAGCATTTGTTGTTACTTCATACAGCATGTAGAATGTTGTCAAGCGTCAATGCTATTGATTACATTGACCAAGCTAAAGAATATTTAAACATATTTGTTGAGCAATCGAGAACTTTTTATGAACCAACATTCATTACACTAAATGTACATAATTTAACCCATCTAGCAGATGATGTAAAAAATTTTCAAACTGATTTAAATTCCATAAGTGCATTCCCGTATGAAAGTGAATTAGGAAAAATAAAACACTTTTTACGTTCTCCTCACAGAAAAATTGCTCAGTATTGTAGACGCATACATCTTGAAAGAGAGATATTAAATCAAGTACCCGGAATTATGAAAACAAATATTTGTTATTAAAGAAAGCGTTTTAAAAGGAATTATTGCAATCAATTATCAACAAAATTACTTAACTATTAAACATCCTGACAATACAATTTTATTGCATAACGGCATCGTTGCAAAAATTTATAAAATTATGCACTTTGGTGAAAGATTTGTTTTACAAATCACAAAATATAAAATAAAGGATTCCATTTTTAACTATCCATGTGATTCAGCACTATTAAATAGTTATGAGGTAGAAGAAGAAAGGTCACAAGATAAAATCTATGTAGACATTACTATGGTGCACCGCAAATTAATAAAATTCCATTTAAATTTCTCATCTATTGACAAGCAACGAATTTTTGTTGTGCCGCTAATTCATTAAGCAGTTAAAAGAAAATTAGAATTATAATTTACACTTTCAGTTAACTAATAGTATAATGTACAATTTTATAAATTAATAATTTTATTGTACGGCTACATAATCAAACAATTAAAAGAAAAGTACAATACAAATTTTAAATACAGTTTAGGACTCCAGAGAAGATGCGAATGAAAGATATTTAATACTTGTATAAATGAGATATTGATTGGTAAGTATCTATAAAATACGCAATATTTTAAATTACTCTTAAGTTGTATTTTAAATTTAATTTATTCAATGCTAATTTGGCTTTAAAACAAAAAAAAACACTATTATAATTTGTATATATAAGCTATTAACATATTTATGACTCAAATAATTGATGCATGGTACTCCAAGTTAGCATTAGATCAAATAAATATGTCACTTAGTTGTCAACCAATTAAAAAAATAATGTTTATTACAATACAGTAATATTTATAATTGATAAAATTAAGTGAGAAGCGAAGCTTTATTTAATATTACATTTCCTATTGCAAATAGTACTTTACTTATTTATATAATAAATATAAAACAAAAAGAAGAAAAATCAGAAAATATTACTAAAAGAAAAGGCATTACGGATAAGATATTTAGTAATATTTATACATGCAGTTAATATAAATAAATTGAGACTTTACAACTTATATTTTAAACAATTTAAGAACTATAAATGGCATTATAGAATAAATATAAATCCATGTTTACTTTAATCAAATATGAAGTGACATTTTATTTATCTTATAAAGTAATATCTTATAAAGAAACACTGAATATATTATTAAGATCACATTGGATTAAATGAGTGTCTAATGTTTTTTCAATTCACTATATATATAAATCAGCATACAACACGCTCACTAAAGAATTATATTATAAATAAACACAAATTTACACTTGATTTTGAAACATCAATTATGTATTTTCACTCTACTAATCTTAGTTGTGTTGTTTTCTAAAATTCTTCTTTTTTGGTTAGGTTAGCGTCAATGTGTGTGCACGACCGTCAACAAAGTTCTTGAATTAGGTTGGCACCGATTGTTACGCGCATGCCCCGAGCCGCCTGAGCGTGGAAGGTCAAATAATTTAAAATAGCCGAAACATGCGTGGAAAATGGTTTAAACGTTTATAATTGTTGATAGGTGAGCTGCAATTTCGTGGAAAAAACATGTAAAGCAAACGGATTTTTGCAGTTATTACTTATACACTTTCGGTTAGTCGAAACAATTTGTTTGCGTAAACGTGTAAGTATAGTCGATCTTTTTACATATTTATAAAAAATAACAAATTTAGTATTTTGCTTTATTAAAATAATATCAGAAATGTATTAAGTAATACAGTTTCTTGTAAACTTCCTATTAACCTCACTTTTGAAATGCAATTTGGTATAATTATAATAAATAATAATATATTGCAATTTTACTAGAATTTTACATATTTATTTATTAATTCATATATTATATTAGAACATCAATTCAAAAATAACTAATATTATGATGTCACACACACACACATATATATATATATATATGTACATATAAATATGTGTGTGACATCATAATATTAGTTATGTTTGAATATTATGTTCTAATATAATATATTAATTCATAAATAAATATGTAAAATATTACCAAAATTGTAATATATATTACATTTTATTGTAGACATAATAAACCTAAAATTTATCATATATATAATGTTAATAAACGTTTCAATAATTTTAGGTTTACAATGGATAAAAGGAAAGGAAATAAACTGTCTGCATATTATGTTGTTGAATTTATTACCAGAGGAAGGCAGCCATCCATCAAGAAAGTAGATGTAGTAGTAGGTTCGTGGCTTTTTATAAACAATAAGAAGGCAGCAACACGATTTCCTGAAGCTCCATATAATAATTTACAAGAGTTTTTGATAAATCAATCACCAGCACTGTCTACTTGGCCATCATACAATGTCAAAATAAGAGGTCGTGCAGGTAAAATTGCAATTTAAATTAAAATTTATATTTTACTATTTTCATGTGTATATAAATTCTTTTATTTAATTATTTTATTTAAAATTACGATTATTTATAGATTATTATTGTTTTCAGAAACATTGGATGAAGCGTTAGCAAAGCTATCGGATCTTAATCAAAAAGAAACAGCTTTAACCATGTCTTCAGGAGAAAGTGCTGCAGATGTGGAACAAAATGAATTGCATACTATTCGTAAAAGTCAATTTCTGCAGCAAGCTGACACATTCAGCAATAGAATTGCTGCTTCAACGTCAGCTTCAGATGTCAGTTCAAAACAATTAGAAGGTAATATCTATACTATTTACTTGTAAATTTATTTATTATTATTTAAAATTTTATAACGTTCAATAAAAATATATAAATTAATTCATAAATTAAATTTTAATTAATTGAAGATTGTTGGATAGATTATTATATATATTATTATTATAGATATTTTACATATTTAGTAATTATAATTTATCATTTTTATATATAATTTGTAAACATTAAATTTTTGCAGCTTCATTAATAAAACAAGGAAGTATAACAAAACAAATTAGTATACATGGAATAATGAATACTGATAATCTAACCAAAGAAGCCGAAAATTTTGCAGAAACAGAGAATGAGAGTGATGACGATTTTGATGCTGATACTGAATTCACCTTCGCACGTCAAGATTCTACTTTAAGTATTGCAAATAATGCAACAGTAAATAATTTTGCAACACTAAAGGATAAAAGAAGTACCACTGCAACTAGTAAGGATGTCACTCTCTCTGGTAATTTGATGAAATTATCAGAATAAATATATTCAATTATTATTCTAAAATCATTTAGTTGCAAATCTTGAGTATCTAAAAGCATAATTTACTTTAAACTTATTGTAATCTTTTATTGTGAAAATATTTTATCGCGAAAAATGTTAATAAATATTTAGCTTATGTATTCTGTATGGTTTAAATTAATTATTGTTTTAGGTTCAAACATTAAAAGAAATTGTATTTCTCGTGGAATAACAAATGACGGCTTTGTTAACGATGATGACTTCGAAGACGTAGGTTTTACTACAAACAACACAAATAATAATGCACGAATAATAAGTTTTGGATCAGCTACAAATAGAAACAATGCTTCTGAAATTATTAAGAATATCTCAAAGAAACGTCCAGTCCTCTTTCCTGGTAATTTGATCAAAATATTAAAATATAAATAAGTTAAAACAAAAAAACTTGTGTAGCCTTAATAATGTAACATTTAAATTTAAATTAATTGTTCAATAAAATTTGTATTATTGTTTGTTTTATGAAACTGTATTTTATTGTAAATTATTCAAAGTAATATTAACAAAACATTTATATTTACTAGAGCAATTCCAATCCTAGTAAATTAAAAATTACTCTAGAAAGTGTTAACAGTAATCAAGTAAATAAACAATAAAGTACAGTTTTTTTAAAGTTTAAAATGTTATTATATTGATGTTTAGATTTGAAGTATGACTTTGGTTGTAACATAAAATATATGTAAAATTATAGAAATAGTAATTTTATAATAGATTTCTAAATATACTTTTTTAAAGATTCAGCCCAATCTAGAAACTACAAAAAAAGCAGAAATGATGTATCAAAGAAGCCTAATTTTGAGGACCTTATTCTTGGTAACAATAATGTTTTAATTTTCAATCGATACAATTTATTTTCTTTTGTACTAAATTAATTATTTTTTAAGATCAATTAACGACATTATCGACTGCTTTAATGGAGCTACAATCAAGTAATAAAATTATCACTGAAGAACTGCTCAATATAAAATCGTTACTAATGCAGCAAAAAAATGTAGATATTAGTTTTGTAGGCAATGGTAAACAACTTGCAGAAAAGTATTCATATGAAATTCCTTTTACATGTGTAAGAAGTTTTCAAGAATTTGATAACGAATTGGCAAACCCAAATTCATCTTTATGCGCAGATGTTGTAAGTAGGGTAAAACATGCAATGAAATAAATCAAATTTTTTCATAGATACAAGTGTATTGAAAATAACGCAATTTAAAATGTGTATTGTAGAAAACAATATTGGCTTCTGGGCTCGATAACAGCTTAGTGAGCTCTAAATGTATAGTGAAAATGATGAAAATGTTTTTATCTAAGGATGTTGCTGCTACGTATACGGCGGTCAAGCAAGTAAAGGGAAAGAAGGTTATGATGAACACAAATTTTTATTCTTGCATAGAAGGTACCTATTAATTTGCGTCAAAATATTGTACTGTATACTTATTATTGCTTATATTTACTTTTACACTTTCAGGCATTATAAAACAGCATCGTATATCATCGAAATTGAGTATTGGAGATCAAGAGTTTACTTCAGCTTTAAGTAATGTATTGACAAATGCCAATGCGTGGAAAGACTCAAATGTTTTTAGCAGGAAAAATAAGCAGACCAAAGTACATATGTCAACTAATAATGATAATAACGAAAAGGATGATTCAATGAAAACCGATAGCAGTAGTAAAGAAAACGACTTGTTAAGTAGTGATGGGAGTCGAGTAATTAATTATAAAAGAAATGTTCTCCATGAAAAAAATGATATTGAACAAGACGAGTTGTTAGGAATATATAATCTACTTCCAGTATGTGAAAACGATAGTGGAGATTATTATTTAAGTAAGTTGAATCAAGACAAATCGTAATTTTATGAAGTAAATTAAAAGTTTTAGATTTTTCTATGTGAGCCCTTTCTCGACGTTGTACTAATAGTAAATATTTTTTAAGACATTATAATTATTACATATTAATAACAATTTATTAAAAAATATTTTTTATTTTATTATTTTATAGCATATTTGTTATATTTGTCATTCTCACTATATGTATTAAATATCAATCTATACCCGTGAATTAATAAAATTTTATAAATTTTACATTGTGTCTCTATTCATTCAGAATTTATGCAAACACAGATATTTGTATTTTTCTTATGAATTAATAAAATGTTAGTAAAAATTACGATTATCATCAATGTTACTCTACGATTGATTATTTATAAAACACGTTTTTATGTTTTATAAAGAATTACTCGCGAAGAAACATTGATGAAAAACGTATTTTTACTAATGTTTTATTAATTCATGGGAAAATTATTACAAACATTTATAAATTCATAAGTATATAATCTCTAGAAAAAGCCTAGATATACGACATAAATTGGCCAAAACCTAGTTATCCTTCGTATAAATAACATAATTTGGCATGTTATAGATAGTTTTTGGGTATTTTTTTATACGATTCGCGCATATTTTCTTCGTCTACAATATTTCAACCTCCTTTTTACGTAAAAAATGCCAATTTTAATGAGACATTTTCATTGTTCAAAAAAGGGAAGAAAAAACGTTTCATAAATACCGAATAGATAGCTAGATGTAATGGCCAATTACGAGCTAGTAACGAAGTGAAAATGGCCAATTTTTAGTCTAAAAATGGAATCAGTTTCCACCAGGGTATATATAAAAAATGTTCAAACTTGTGTTTCTGCGTTTAAATGTAAATGAGAAAATATGTTCTTTGCTAAATACAATTTTCACAATTCTACATGAAAGTATTATTGTCTAATTAAGATATGCATATAGCTAAATTTTATTTAAAATCGTTTTGAAATACAAATTTTCTGAAAACGCACCGAGAGTTTCGTAATACTTGAAAAAATTTCATACTTTTATAAGAGAAATGTAAAAATGAGCACTATAGAAATGAATTTAAATTTAAATGAGGATAACGATATTTTAAATGAATTTAAACACGTCTGCTTGAATTTTTTCAAATATAATTTCATTTGTATTTTCATGTCAAATTTGGTAATAATAATTTCCTTAGTTACGTTAGTTCGTATATATTTTTTAATTTACAAAAAGGTGTTATTAGCGAAAATATTTAGTATAATTTAAATACTTAAAAAATATAACAAGTGTTTGCATATAAGAGCCAAGCTTTTACATGTAAGTACGATGATTGTAATGATACTAAAGAATAATACAAATTTTAAAAAGTGTTTAATTTGTATAAATACCTCTGATTAATTAGATAATAAAGTATTTACATCTAAATGTAAATTTATCTTTAATGTTTTAATGGAATATTGAAATTATATAATAGAAAAATATTTATAAATCGATATTTAAGAAATTATAATTTTTTATGTAAAATCGATGCTTCATTCTATTGTAAAAGCATGCTTTATAGTGGACATTTAATTATTTTTATCGATTTCATATGTTTAGCTTTAAAAAAAAACTGTTCCAATCATAAAGTGCCCAATAGGTAAAAGTTTTATAATTTTAAGACCAACGTTTTTTTTATATAAAGTTTTTACACAGGAACGTTCCTTTTCAATTTATTGTGGAAATAGCATATGGTTTTCCTGCATTTTTTTATGGTTTTCGCCGATTTCATACATTTACCTCTAAATATTATTTTGTTTAAAAAGTTTATAGGGAAACAGTTTTGTAATTTAGAGACGAACAATATAAGTTTTTACATAGAATATAAGTTTTTATACAGAAACAAAATATTTTGAAATAATCTAGAAAACACAATTTGAAGAAATTAAGAAGTCTGATAATTTGAATAATATTTTAACAATATAAAATCGATTAAAAATTGTCCGTGTTATCTATCGCATTATCACACTATATTACATACATTCATACGTATACATCCATACATACACTTTAAGTAGAGGCTTAAACTATTGTACGTTGTTTGTACGTTGACATATATAAATTTAAAATGATATGTTTAATGCACTGTAAGTAAAATGAAAGATATCGTCAAATTGAAAAAAAGTAATTATTAATAAACAATAATATTGTACAAAAAGTAAGTAGTAAATGATATGATAAATCTAATCCTATGGTGTGTAATTACAGGAGAATGTGTCGAAAATGGCGATGCAGAATTCTATAGAAACATTTTTGACATAGAGAAATCAATCCAACAAATCCACATTTGTAGAATACCACAGTTATATGTACACAGAGAACAAAACAGTTCGTATAGCTTCCCTTAGCTTAACTTTTCTTGCGGAAGAGATTCGACGAGGGTAAGAGGCCAGAATCCGCAAGAGATACTTCCGCTTCTCGCGGGTCCCGCTCGTCGCCGAGAGGAAATCAATAGCGTTGCTAGGCTAAAACGCCGGCCGGCGTTGCGCTTACTCTCTCGTCTCTCTCTCTCCCTGTCGCTTGGTTACTTTACTGCTCGTTCGCCGGCAATAATGTTCACGCACGATTTCGAATTTACATATCACGACACCAACACGCTTCTCTCAATTACATCGGTCGATTGCATTTTTCGCGTTCTATCCATTTCGAACTCGAAAAGTTTCCAAAGTTTTTCAACCTTTTTATTACAAGAAAAGTTATTTAAGAAATTTTATTTTTATAGAGGTTTCACTGATATGTACGTATATATTTTAGTAATAGCATATAACTATTATTCAAACGTTTTTTTAGTAAATGAGAAAAATAGAAATACAACTATATTGTTACACGATTACAAAGATGAATTATTTCTACAAACAAATTGGCATAAAAACGTTTGACGTTTATACCTTTCCCTTTGAGAAAATTAATCCTCGTAGATATAACAGAGAGGCAGACGTTAAACCCAAAATATCCCCAAGAGCGAAATTTCCTCATCTAGATTCCTGTATCTCAAACATCACGTTTCATCGTGAATAAATAACGATGAAAATGATCGTCTCCATTAGTGCATGAATCGTCACGAAACAACAGAATAAATCAGCTGTATGTACACCAAAGTTGTAAAATTGTCGCGTGTTTGTCTAATATACCCGTGTAGTGTGCGAGTATGTACACGTGTCAACCCTGTGCAATTTCCTTGTTGGGACGATTCGACTTCACCCTCGTTGAGGGGTTACTTTCTTCTCTCGCTCGGTCTCTCGCTCCTTCTCTCTCAATTTTGATTTCCCCGTGATCCTTTTATTAGCCAAGACGGAGGTCGTTCTCGATGATTGTTTATGAGGTAGTAGCCTCCTAGTAAATTGAATTGCTATCCTTGAAGTTTCGAAAGTATAAGGTTTGATATTCATGAATACGCGGGGTCTTCGTGTTCGATCTTTCAGACTGACGCGACTCCACGGTTATTTCAATTTTTCCTGTTTGTTTTATCCTCATTATCTTTAATTACCCTCCCAATATACATGCAAACAGTTTTAAATATTTTTAGTAATTTCTCGAATTGGCGATCAGCTCTTCCTTTAAGTGATAAAATCAGTTATGTAAAAATGTTCTTATACTATTGCGGGGACCTGTAAAATTCAATGGTATTATAACGAAAGGTAGTCTTAAATTTTTACATCGATCTTAAGAATAATAATTCATTATTCAAAATACGTTAGACTGTCACGTGTTTACGTGCATAATGTTAAATCGTAAAGAAGTTTATATACGTTGCGTAACGGTAGATCAAATATATGCAATATATCGCGGGATAATGACCACACCGTATATAACAAGCACATGACAAAACTCCATATATAAATTAGCCGCAAAGGGGAAATATCACTACCGAGTTGAGTTTAAAGAGCGCAAACCCTACATTGATTTTCTCGTCTCGTCATCGCGTAAACGTTTCCCATTACACACCAGTTTACAAATATACGAACGCACACTCACACACGTGTAAATAGTTTATATATTACACTGCACAAGCATCTTTAAACATCCAAACGCGCAGGAATTATCGACGATGACTATGAAGCTGTGAGCTCATTTCCCTTGTCCCTTCAGTTTTATATATAATATACACGCTACGCTACGGGTTGCCGATAACCGATGATTGATCACTGTGTGTGCCTATCTCGCCTGCGACAGTTGGTTGCTTAACAAGTGTATGCATTAGGTCCCTTTTTTATCGTATAAACCGTCCTGAATTATTCGGGTGGATATATTTGGTTAGATGTATCACTTTTATTCGAGGGTGATGTGTATGTACACATATATACCAGAGATTTTCTATATAAATGTACGATTTCAGGGCATCTCGGTTCACTTCGTACGAGCGACTAGTTTTCCTTTTTTCTTTTTTTTCGCTATGTACCCTCCAAGCTATTTTGTTAGGTGGAGATTTTGTTTGAGTTTCGGTATTGTGGCTTTTGAAAGCCAATTCGTGAAAAATAACAAGTTCGTAAAAAAGAGAATGAAAGGTATATATACACTTTCGGTCGATTTTTAGTAATTAAACGTGTATGTACTTTGGGCGAGTATATACGAGAAAAATGTTCCTGTTTATAAATAACTGGAGCGTTATAAATTCTTGTTGTTTTCGATGTTTATTCTTTTTTTTTTACATCGATTGGCGTAATACAGGCTGCAGCTTTAAATAAAATATATAAATTTTAATAAACAACTAAATGATATATTGTATATAAAAAACAGTGCATTTAATAAAATTTATAATTAAAAAAAAAGTAACTGTGCAATACAGAAATATCTATAATATATACGTATAAATAAAGAAAAAGGCGTACAAATATAAATTAAACAAATCAATTCGACTTGTATCTTATTTGTATAGTATAAACCGTCTCTATTCGTTTGCGCGAATACAGACATCATTTTCTTGGTCGCGTTCGCGCGATTTTTCCCAGGCGCCGTGCGCAGAAATAGTTTGTGCGCCGTACTTATAGAAGAAAAGAAAAAGGGGAATCTCCCCTTTGCGCGAGAACGTGCCGAGGATTTACAGGGTTTCGACTGGCTGAGCCTAATTAACGTTAATTGGTAATGGGAGAAGAAGGAGAAAGAGAAGGAGGAATAGGAGGAGGAGGAGGAGGAGGAGGCAGAAGAGGAGGAAGGCAAGCGGAAGAGATTGCCCAAGTCAGATTGATGGAACCGTGATTCTTCGCGGAAGTGAGGCTTTGCCTCTATCTATTCCGCACCGCACTACCTTAATATCACGATGCTTCGACCTCTGATCTCGTCGTCCTATATGCATGCTGGTATATATTTCAGTTTTTATATATACAAACTTCGATTTTCATCGTTTCGCTAAAGTTTCGGTAATCATTTTATGATTTATTTTGTTGATACAATCGTCGAGGATCAACGAAATAAAGTTACTATGTCATTTCTTGATAGAAATCCAATTTGGGGTGGAGTAAACGTGGATGCGAATGACAACGTTATTATTTTCTAAACGTGTTGCAACTTTTCAAATATTATTTTGAAAGTATATAATTTATATATTTCATTTGAATAAAAATATTTTATATTTTGTGAATTGTTCAATACTTGCATCACTTGAAGGAAAATAGTATAATAGTATAATTAGTGCACATTAATGTAGTATACTTTAACATGCTATTCAATTAATACAATCTTCAATATGATGGGTAATCATAATTTATGCAAAATTGAATAAGTATTGGAGTTGCAACAAACTTTATTAAAAAATTAATAAACCTACAGGAACAAATATATCATTGTTGTTGCTATTGAAGATTTACATAGTTTTCATTTAATTTTACAGTTCTACGATTATGCAAAACTATTTTTCAAATTGGTTTGAATAGTCCAAATAATAATCCGACTATACATTTTAATAAATATTATGTATTATAATTTTATCTGTTACCGCAAAAAACAATTGGTTATCTTCTACCAAAGAAATAAAATGAATTTGTGCATAGCAAATGAAAAAATTATATTTTCATAATCAAATTACATAACAGTTTCGTAATAAAATTTTATTAGTACATTTTTTTCTGAAATAAGAGGGAATAGTAGAAACATCTCAATTCGCAGTTGGGTTTTATCGACTTGGCAATTTTTTTCTCGATCCGTTGGAGAATCAATATATATATATTAAAACCTATCTACGAGAAATTTCATTTCTCCATCTTCCTACCGATATTTTCTTTTGCTCTTCATTTCCCATCCTTGGCAATCCGAT
Source organism: Theocolax elegans (assembly GCA_026168455.1). Classification (NCBI taxonomy): domain Eukaryota; kingdom Metazoa; phylum Arthropoda; class Insecta; order Hymenoptera; family Cerocephalidae; genus Theocolax; species Theocolax elegans. The sequence goes on along the minus strand of CM047426.1, from coordinate 9,044,674 downwards.
TGATCACGTAGCGCAAAGATTGATAATAATTGGTCGCTTCCTCGTCGCAGCGAACGCTTCTTCTCCTCCTAATTCTATTGAGGGAGAAAAAAGGTTGTGCCGATTGCATCTTTCGATAGATATGTAGCACTATCAGAAGAAGGATCAAACCCTTCTGTGTAATTGGAAATATTTTATATATTAAGTAATCGTTGGCGAATCGTGTATTGATGCATTTTAAGCGATTAACGGTATACTTTTGCTATAATTTTCATTTTTCTCCGTGGAAAAAAGTTGCACTCGATGTATATAAGTATAAGTATTATCGAGTTCTTTAGCGTTAATACTTTAATCGCTATTGCTACGTAGTACAAACATTAACTAGCTCAATTTCTACACATAATTAATATACGAATGGAAAATATAAAAGCAAATTCCAACTGAACGAGCGCGAGGAAGCAGCTTGCATTTCTTAAAAGCAAGAAGAAAAATTTTTCATGAACTCACGTACCTTGAATAAGGTGCCAGCTTGCTCGTAAATATGCGGAATTTATTTCACCATGTAGGGATAGCAAGATATTCTCTCTCTCTCTCTCTGAACCTCTAAAGTTGGGTTGGTCGAATTCGATTACCATCCAATTGGAGGATAGTAGCTTCGTGTCTCTTCTATACCTCTCTTCCCTTACGATTTTCCCTGAGTCGTCAGATTCATTTTACGATACGTACATTTCACACTCTTGGGCCGATATATTCGTGGCTACCCGACAAAATTACCAGAGAACGAAATTACCACGGATAAAGGGATTATTCTGGATGAGCTTTTACAAAATTTATTTCGCCATTCGGAGCTTATTAACTGTTATTAAATTGGTTTTGGTCATTTCAAATTTTTCTTAATTTGAGCTAGTGGCTAATATAAATTTTACGGGTTCAGAGTTCATTCTGATTGTTGGAAAGAGAGATTGGTTGCGTAATGTTCATGCAATGTCCCGAAGCTTGCGGTGTGATCGCGTATATACAGTACGTGCATTTATTGCCGAAAAAATAATTAATTTTATTATACTCTTCACTTTTCACCCAAAAAAATATTTTTTACGCACCAGCCGATAATCATAAATGCAAATACATTATTTTACATAAATATTACAAAATAAGTTTCATCCGTTTAAATTAAATTAAAGCAACATAATTTGCATAAGATATTTTAAAACATAAAATGCACCACCTGTGTCAAATTTTTCTTACACCTTGAGAATCTAAATATAAAACGTTCATATGAAAGTGGTTGGAAATATAAGCCATCTAATTAAACAAAAAAAAAGTAAGAACAAAAGTCGAGAAAGATTTTCCATTGAGTTTGGGAACTCGAGGACACACATAAAGCATCCCCTTTTCGCTGCAGGAAAAATCAATATCCTGGGCAATGTACATTGGAAAGGTTGCCCCTTGGTCGAGTAGAATTAAAAGCGAAGAGACGGACCCTCATGGCTGCTGCCTCCCGGATTACGCGCCGTTTCGCTCTACGGCAAACACGCGCCCAATCGTCCCTTAATGAGTTTGTTCGGTGTACCTGTCATCTTAATAAATCATTTGTCATTTGCAATCGAGACGCTCCATTAAATTGCCTTTATGCCCTTTCTTTCCTATTTAGCTTTATTGTTTCGCTCCGCCTCTTATTCTAAAGCTTGTTTACGCTAGCGAATCTTTGTTTTTTTTTCAAATGCACTTTTCGGTCTTGGTTATTTACTTGAAATATTTATGATCTCCCTGAAATTTTCATTTTTGTGAAAAGAGATGGTTTTCTATTTTATTGGAAAATATTTCTAAAAACTATTCAGTAATAAAATAATCAACTTTTATCAACGGAGCTTTTTGTGCACTTCATTTTTTTCATTTAACGTCACTCTTTTTATGCTCTCAAATTGGGTGGTATCAGTGACAGAGACATGCGATGTCTTGTGAAAAAAGTGGAAAAAAGCAATTGCTAAAAATACATTCTTCAACGGCGCTTTTATTATCAGTAGAGATCGGAAATCGAACCTGTGACCTCCAGTGTCATACACTTCATGTGAAACCTTTGGTTGTGTAAGCAAGCAATTATTCAGATTATAATTTAAATTCTTCCTTTTTAGATTAATGCTATTGTCTATGTTTCTTTTTACTTGTTCTTTAAACATTAATATTTCAAAGATTCTTTGAAATAAATACAACTGCTTACAATGAATTACAGATATCAATGTTCGCCATTATAATATTTGAATTCATAATTTTTTATTAATTTTCGGAGATCTAATTTTTTCACAGGATTAATTAAAATGATAATTATACGTTTCGAATGAAAAAAATAACATTAGATTAGCTAATGTTGATATGCGAAAAAAAGTACATAACAATGCAGAAAACTCCTACAAAAAAGAAAATACAACGAAATTTAAAAGCTTTCTTTAGTCTGCTTAAAAACAGACTCCGACACATCCTCTCTAAAAAAGTCTACTCGATCAAAATTCAATTAAACACGAAAAATAGTCAATTACCCTACGCAAACGGTTCTGAAGAAGGTATATATATATATATATATATACACATACATATAAGAATCCATTGGCAAGAACCTCGTCAAGTAGAAACGGAAGCGACGGAATGCAAATGAGTTTAAATGACGGTTTCGAGAGGACGTTGTCGTCGAAAGAAATGGAGAAGGCGCTTCCATATTTTCATGGCTTGACGCGCGCGCGTCCTTTGGTTCGTTCCGGCACTTCGCGCCCTGTTCCGGGCGATGATCTCAGACCTCCTTCAAGGATTTTTATTCCTTATATTTTTTTGCAGGAACTTTGCCGTGCAAACACCCCGGGAGGATTAACGATTCGTATCGAACTGCTAAAGGAAATTACGTTGTTGGTAACACCTATTTGGACAGAAGTTTAATACTTCTCTACTCCGTGGGTATGTTTTTATGTTTCTATGATTTTAACACTGATTGGGTACATCTACTAATGCTGCTTTGTTTTCTAGATAATTATTGAAGGGGTTAGAGGTTTTATATATTTATTTTTATCGTTTTTTCATATATTATAAAGTTATAAAGTTTTATTGCAATGGAATACATCATTTTTTAAAGTTAAGTTATGATGTGATAAAGATTATGAATGTGCTTCTACGAGTAATACATTTTTCATATATTAATGATAAATGTAAAATAATTAAAGCATAAACTTTAGTATAAGTATAGTTTATTATTCGATAAGACTTGATCGAAAATGATGAAAAAAATCAATTTTTTTTATTTAAAAAATATGTTTTATATATGTTATGTAGCATGTGCGTAAACAATTTTTAAGATGAAAATGTAATTTTTATACAATTGTATTGAATAATTTTCAACACAAAGTATTGGAACGAGATACTTATTTTAAACTTTAAAGTTAAATGTCTTAAAAACTATTTTTTATATACCTTTAAAAACCTCCTTGCACGACAATTTTTATTGCAGCCTTCTGAAATTATGCACACATCTTGAGTAACTCATTTGTATTAGTTATAAAGTTACACAGACATTTTTGTTTAAAATTAAATGTGACATTTTTATTGCTATTTTTTAATGAAAAATATTACAATAGTTGCAAAATTGTTAAAATCGTTAAGAATACTTGGAACGAAAGTCGAGTAACATTTAGTAAATATCTTGATTATTAGATATCCTGATAGTAAATTTCTGAAGTTGATTCAAGTATTTACAGAAGTATTATATTTCTTTGATAATTGGAAAGACTTTAAATAAACTACTCTTCAAATATGTTTTGAAATATTTTGATATTTTTAATTATAGAATCGACGTATTTAGGCACAGCATGTAAAGCCTTTATAACTTGTAGCCTCTCTGTAGACACAATAATGTATAATACCTATAAAATCAATTGCTTATCTTGAGCATTCAACATTAGTCAATAAGTTTTCGTTAAAAAAAGAAGCAACTATTGCCTTGCAAGTATGCATATTTTATGATTAAATTATGTAAACTTTTCAACTTAAACATAATATTATAATTGTTTTGTGTAAATCATTTAAAAAAATCTTGTAATGCTACATAGAATATAGTACAGTTGATTTCTTACAATAATAAAAATATAATACTTTATACTTTTCACAATATAATCAAGTGGTCTATTTTATAAACCGTAAAATTTAATTTTATATACAACATTATTCAAAAATAACAAGTTTAAGATTTACTAAACTAAACAATAATAATAGATGAAGCGAGTTTCAGTAGAATCTAATTAAGTACTTTACTTAAGAAGTTAAGTAAAATTTAATTAAGTTTTTAGCAAATTTTAACCAAGTATATCAACAATATTTACTTATAACCGATTTAAATTTCATATATTTTACTCAATTTTATTTCAGTTTCCGTAATTTTACTTCAGTTTTTTCAAGAGGTATAAAGCATCAAGCGCGGAAGTTGTATACAGAAATCATCATTACCGAAAATTGGATCGAACGAGAATTCGTATAATATCAACTATCTTGAGAAGTTTTTATTTCATTTCTCAATAATACAAACATAAGAGAGCAGATAATTGGTCAAAAATTCGACGTAGTCGGCAATTAACTTGCGAAGTTTGCAACTTTTTGTTGTGACCGTCCCAATTTCCGCACGCAAACTAAAGGACAAATCGTAGGTTGATTTGCATCAGAGGGAACCGAAAAAAGAATGCGTGACCAACAAGTTCATCGAACTGGGAGTTACGTAAAGGTCATGTGAGTTCAAGGACTCGATGGTACCATCCTTTATCTTAGCTCAGTCGTTTTTCATTCAGCATCTACACATTTTTTGTTAGGTGGTATGAGCGAAGGGTGTCGGGGGGTATAATTATTGAAACGCGACAGATGTCTATCGAGAATTTATGAAAATTGAAATGGCTTCTATTGTGCGGATGTTCCAGTTATTGCAGATTATCATTTTTCCCTAAATGTGATTTGTGTTTCTCCAATTACAACACCAAATTTCAAGTATCAAATTTAACATTTCATATGTATTATATATACATTATGACGGATGACGGATGAAATTTATTGTAATTTAACTGCTATAACGTAAATTACATTTATTGTGCAATTGCAGTAATAAAATTTTATGCCAATTTTATGCTTTCTTGTATTTTATCAAATTGAGGATAAATTAATTTCACTTTATTTTAATACAGACGATGAAAGAATATTCTTCATAATAGCAACAATAAAAATTTTAATTAAACTACGTTGAGTAGTAGAGGTATTACTATACGAGTCAAATATAGATTGAGAAAGCCAAGAAGCGCAGAAATAAGTAATACAACAGGTGTAACATATACGAAACGCGATTCTCTCCACTGTTAGAAAATAGCTAGACAAGAAAGGAGACCACCTTGAAGAATGAATGTATACGTACGTGTATTGGAAAACCGATCCTAAAAAATATAAAACCGATCGCGTCCAAAAGTGCAAGCACTATAAGGGACCGACCTAATACCCAAGGGTAAAAAAGGAACTGAAATAGAATTAGCAGGTACGATTGGTGTGTGTAAGTTGCATATATACTGCATATATCGATAGGAAGAGAGGGAGAGAGGGAGAGAGAAAGGCTCGGTTGATCGTCGATGCGCGGCGAAAATATCAGTATCAGAGTTCTCGGAAGAGGTGCTTCGATCTCCCTTTTCCGTCGCGTCTCCCCCGGGTATAAGAGAAAGATCCCTCTGTCCGGTACGTCCACTCCGCTTTGTCTCCGAGTCTTCCCCGATCACGCTGAGTTAACGTAATCGCAACAATAACAGCCTCGTTAAATCTCCTTCTGGCTCGTTACACCAAGCCGCGGATCTTCCTACCCCTCCTCCCCCGCCCCTCACTCTTTCTCTACGTTGTAAGTGGCTCATCTTAACAAACTGTAATGGCCCCCGGCGTCGTTTCTGGCTCTCTCTCTCTCTCTCTCTCTCTTTCTCTCTACCTCCCCACGTTATATACACGTGCATGTACGTAGGTATATATATATGAAGTATACACACTCACACACATACACCTACGATTCGCGAGCCCGTTCGTCTTCCTCTCGCGCGATCGTTTAATGACCCAAGCGGTACGGGAACACGCGAACCGAGCGACAGATCGACGAGGGATTAGCTTACGCCTCGATGGGAAACCTGAAGGTGAGCGAGCTTTTTTCTTTTTTCGATCTCCTCTCTGCTCTTCTCTTCTTATCCCCCTATGTATGGTGCACAAGCCGCGCGCGCGCGCTATTTCTCTCTTGGGGCGAGCTTCAATGGACCTTCTGTTTTCTTCTCGCCCGGCACGCGTTTTTCTATTTTTTTTTCTTTTTTTTTTTTGCAAATACTATATATCGTGAGGGGGATGCACGCGCAACCTTATCGCATCTTGCACGGAACGTTGAACATCTAGATAAACTATTGTTTATCCATATTAAATGACGTTAACGAATAGATTTGACATTTAATCAACGAACATCTCATATATCTCATATGCATATAGCGGATCTATCTACCCTGGTATTTAATTTGTATTTACTAATTCTCCAAGCTATTCTCCTGGAAATTCTAGTAAAGTGCAAAGTATTTGTTCCCGGAAATTCGTACGTGTAATAATAGTCCACAGGTATATGTTGTGGGGATTCATACTTTCATTTTTTGTAACGATTATACTATTAATGTTCCAACGGCATCCTAATTGAATGATTGATAAAAATTGTTAATATCGAAACGGACAGGAATTAAATCTAAAAAGTATTCAAAACGGAGTGGAACTCGAAGGAAGCGAGTAATGATTTACCCAAGGATTCACTCCTGCACTTGGAAAAGAATGAAAAAAAAGAAAAAAAAAAGAAAGGGAACTGAGAAACTTGCAAAGTATGACAAGAGGGATCGTGCACCCAAGATCTCATAATCTCACACGGATTTCCGAGCAATTAAAAATGTTCGGAGAAACGCGTTTTACACGCGGACTTACACCGAGTTGAACTCGAAAAGGGCAAAGTATTTTTTCCTGGTGGCCGGCTAACCGTAGCGTATGTACTTAGGTGTATGCGGATATAGATATAGGTATATATACCTACGCGCGATCGGATTTCGACGATACGGCGAATACACACGCGCCCCGTGGAGTATAATGACTCAATTCATCGCGTGAACTGCGCGAGGACAATGCGCTAATTCGAGAACTAACGGCGCTCTTACTTTTTTTCGTATTCTGCATTTTACCCGAAATTCGTGTCTTGGATTCGAGTATTCTTTTTCGGATTCTTTTATCGATGGATTTATTGAGTGTTACGAGTGTCCTCTCAACCCATTCGTTTTGTCTCTTTTATGCGAGTATATACGTATCACTACCTTTTTTACGCGTACGCGAGTTTTCTGCTAATGCGTGATGACCCGTGACCAAGTTAAATCCTACTACTCTAATTTGCTCGAAAATTATTTTTTGAAGAATGCGTAATCAAAATTTTTAAATTGAAAATAATATTAGTATATTGTCTTTGTATGTTCAAGTAATTTGGAAATTGTAGACATTGTATGTATAAAATCATTATTCATATAAATCTTACGCTACGTTTCAGCGAACGTTATCATACATCTTTCAGTATTAAAAACATAATTATCATTTTTTAGTAATATTTTCAGAGTTTCAAATTTATGTCCATAGAATAGAATATTCTTTCGGAATATCATTCCTAAAGTAAAGTGTGTGAATTTCCATGTTTCTTTTTCAAATGACTTTGAATTATTATGTCATTGATTTATTTTGCTCATTTAGATTTATAGAGTAAGATTACGTTTTTTATTCTCAGTTTGAGGAATCATCATTTAATTAGATCAAAAATAATCATTTAATTAGATCAAAAGCATTACTGCAAAAATGTTACCATTCGAGAATAAAATGAAGTTGTAAAAAAATAAATGTGACTTTAACGATGTAGAAAAATAATATGAGTTATATTGACAAGGAAGGAACAGGAAGTATTAAAGAGAGAGGGAAAGTCTCTCCTGGTTACTCCCTCAATATTGTTTGACCATAGTTGGTATAGCATAGATTGGTACCTCGCTTGATCTCTCGCCAATCTGTATATATGTACACTCACCACCACATGCTTTTGCCCACCCTACGCAAAAATCACTAAAGATTAAAAGTTTTATTGCTCAGGAGCAAAACATCGTAGCTCAAAAAATCCAACGCCATTCGAAAGAGCAGGTGAAAACCTTTAAAAAATGCTACTGTACAAGTAAAAAAGTTTAAATTTGAGTTTTTTATAAGTATTAAAAAGAGATGAAAACTTGCTAAAAATCATGCCTCATTTTGATCCGCTGCAGATTTAGTTCCCTTATTCGTAGCTTAAAAAAACCAACGGGGTTTGAAAGGTAATTGTTTTAGCTTTAAAATGAGGGGTCGAACGTTTTTTTAACCCACTTTTTACCGATGTTAGCGCATTTTTTGTGAAAAAACACGCTTTTTTTGGAAATGGGAATATTTCAAAGAAAAAGAGAGATAGAGAAAAACTTCAAAGAGAAAAAAGATGCTATTTTACTCACAGAATATAGATCTGCAGGTTAAAACGAGATATGGACAAAAAATTTTTTTTCAATTTTTTAGCATATCAAAAAACTAAAAAAACCTTTAATTAAGTTGTAGATTAAGTTTAGAAAATTTAATTTAAAAATAATAGAATAACATTAAGTTAAAGAATGCTACATTGTCTACAACTTAATTAAAGGTTTTTTTAGTTTTTTGATATGCTAAAAAATTGAAAAAAAATTTTTTGTCCAAATCTCGTTTTAACCTGCAGATCTATATTCTGTGAGTAAAATAGCATCTTTTTTCTCTTTGAAGTTTTTCTCTATCTCTCTTTTTCTTTGAAATATTCCCATTTCCAAATAAGCATGTTTTTCACAAAAAATGCGCTAACATCGGTAAAAAGTGGGTTAAAAAAACGTTCGACCCCTCATTTTAAAGCTAAAACAATTACCTTTCAAACCCCGTTGGTTTTTTTAAGCTACGAATAAGGGAACTAAATCTGCAGCGGATCAAAATGAGGCATGATTTTTAGCAATTTTTCATCTCTTTTTAATACTTATAAAAAACTCAAATTTAAACTTTTTTACTTGTACAGTAGCATTTTTTAAAGGTTTTCACCTGCTCTTTCGAATGGCGTTGGATTTTTTGAGCTACGATGTTTTGCTCCTGAGCAATAAAACTTTTAATCTTTAGTGATTTTTGCGTAGGGTGGGCAAAAGCATGTGGTGGTGAGTGTATATAATCAAATTATACTTAAATTTAATTGAATTGAAAAATTATTTCAAATATTTTAAGAATTGTATATTATATTAACAATTGAGAAATTAGATAATAGTGAATAAGTGACCAATATAATAATAATAATAAAGAAATTATTATAATAAAAAAGTAAAAAATAAACGGACTGTTATTCTCAAAGTAAGTTAGACCAAGGATACTTTATTTTGACGTTACCGTAAACCGTATCTAGGATTAAAAAAATAAAAGAAACAGATGGACAATAGTGGCAAGCATAAATACTTTCATCAATTATAATACTAATTTGGATGTTAATATTATCTGTTTAATATAAAACTTAACAGATAGCATTGCACACGCGTTTGAAATCGATGAATCGTGGAGGTATTCCTGGTTGTTCTCGCGAGAAATGATCCAAGATACTCTTACGATAATCAAACACATCAATCACATGGATTCTCGGGAGTTTTCATGATTATTTCGAATTATTATGTAAACCAGCTCATAAATAGCCATGTTCACACTTTAGGTATCATCCCAGTACTCTCTTTCTATCTTCTTCTGTGTACTTTATACACGATTGCTTATTGGTTCACTATCGAGACGATTGTTCTTCTTCGGTTACTTTGGAGACTATTAGATTGTGAAAAACACACCATTACCCATTAGCAATGTTTTGATATATTACAGTAACGACTTCAGTTTCACTATAAATTTTAAGATTAAGACATAATCTTTATTTTTATTTTACGTTCAAAGCAAACTTTACTCACATTAATATACCAAAAATTATTTTAGATTACATCGTAGTTGAGCGGATTAAATTCAAAGTGGAAAATTGTAGAAGTATAACAATATGTCAAACATATTATAGCACATATGGAAATGGGATAGTAGAAACTGTATATACGTATAACCTCGTAGACCCAGAGAAAACTTTCGATAGTCGTAACATGCTAAATTGATATTGAAATTTAACTTATAAAGATACATATCTATTTAAATCGTCTATCTATAGAATACATACATACCAAGCCAACTGTAAATACCTATTTACCTGTTTTTATCAAGTGGAACTTCCATTAAACGTATTTAAGAAATGCGAAACGTACGTGTAATTAATGCACCCACTGCACTCACACACACATAACCGAATATGCAGTTATAGTCATAAATAATTTTTTGTCAAACGATAATATTTCGATTATTTGTCTAAGCGTCGAGTGTATTAAAACTTGTTTCGTTGATTAACTAACTTACGCACCTTCGCATTAAACGACGAAACGGAATATAATAAATATACAACTATAACTTTGCGTAATCGATGAAAAGAACAAAAAAATGTCAATTCAAATGATATATAATCAGAAATCCAATAAGTAAATGACCAATTGGACACAATGTAACTATATGTTGTATGATATACATATGTGTATATGTATATATATAAATACAAATTCCGTCATGTCGAATTATTTATTAACCCTCGAGATAATTACCGTGACAGTAATTAATAGGTACTATTTATACGCGGGATACGCGAGGTTTTCGCTTTTCACCCAGCGTATCCATTACCAGAGTTGCGAAGCTAAAATATATTTATAAGGAGCGCACCGTGAACCATCGGATATGTTGCATATAATAAATGTGAAAATTCATATGTTCGTGTAGAGCGTTTCGAAAAGGGGTCCTTTACGCTACCTTAAATCATGGGATTAATAAGGCTGCACACATACATGCACTCCTGTATCTATCTATATACGTGTGCCGGTACGACCTCGTAAGAATCGAATGAACTTTTGTGAAGCTATCAGTCTATAACACAGGAGGCATCGTCTATATACAGAACTAGAAAAGTATCACCGAGATTTCACGGATCTGCTCGTTATAGTCAATTTGTCTTTAGCGACATGGATAATCGTTCAAAATATATTCTCTCAAGGAGTCGCGTTTCTTTATTCGTGGGTGGACTTGTCTCTTCCGGCGTATTGTTGCCGATAACAAATATCCTACGACGTGCGATCGGTATATAGCGTGTACATTCAATTCGTGTTTTATATATATTGTACACATTTTTCCGTTAATTTGTTTATTCCGTTAATACCGTCGATAAAATTGATTACGATTAATCATGTTTTTAATATAATACATTTATTCGCGTTTTCAAATATTAATAAACCTAGTTTCAATTATAAAGAATGCAGAAATAAATTTAATTTAAAATTGGCAAATATGTAGCAAATTGACCCGTGCAGTAGGTCGCTAATGCGATATTAATAATCTAGAAAATATTTCTTTTCTATATACATACATAGTCTGATAACCGTAGTTAATTTGATATTTCATTTTTTTAAGGTACGAAACCGGCTTTACATTGAACTCTAAGGTACTTTAAAATATGTTAATGAGAAATGCACATTATCATTTGTAATATTCTGAATATGATTAATTTTAAATTACTCGTGCAGGTTGGAGTTAAATTTAATTATGTATGCGTATTCTCTATTTTAACAATTCTCTATTCAGATTGATTGTTAATTTAATTGTAAATATTATATTGTGCGTAATTCAATGAAAAAAAAAGATAGTTAAAATGTTATGTAAAATATTTTTCTTTACACAAATTCCCTTACGGTAAAGTGTTTACGTATTACGAAAATTTATTCGATGTAAGATTAAATTTTGTGCGCTCATTCAAAATAGCCAGGTAGCAAATGAATTTGCATTTTATAGGATGGCACTTGGTAAAATATTCACTTTATAACTGTGCCGTCGTCAATTGATCGATTGAAATTTCTGCAGGCAAATTCGAGATGTGGTTTAACATACACACAAGAACATATAGATGTATGCTCTATACAAAAAGTATATATACATATACAAGTATACTATATATAAAAAGTGCGTAAAGTACCGTAAACCATTTAAACCGTCGAGCAACAAAGTTTTAAAGAAACTCATATAAAATTAATACATTGAATTATGAATTATTCATTATAATTTTCTATAGTTCTTATGTCAATACCCTTTGTATAATAGATATTTGTTTATATGATTGTTATCAATATCGAATTTTAACCTTTTGAAAATTTGTAACCAATAACTTTTTATATCCATACATATGTATCTAACATTTTCGCTATTACAATGTTATTTACATAGTTAATATAATAATAATTAAATTAATAATTCTTTACTTGTTTTTATAATCACATAGAATTATCATAAATATCGTTCGTTAATTATGTAGGTAGTAATTTTTAAATTTCCAACGAATGATAAAAGTTTCTATAATTCGATTCGATAACCAGAGGTTAGCAGAAACCATTCTAGCATAGAAATAACGACTTTGCCTAATTAAACTGAGAGCGCGGTACAGCTCTGTATATAAGTCAATATAGAGTTGAAAGTATGGAACGGGTCATTGCATTCTGAACTAATAAAGGTGCTGTAATTACATTTTATGGAATTTTTGTTTAAGATCAATCTAAAAATAAGAAACAAAGATAATATATGCTTTGTAAATACATATTATCTTATATACGTATATGTTCTTTTCAAATAAATAATTAAAATAATCAAATTATAATGTTTCGATTAATCTTTAGTAAAATTTTAACGGGATGTCGGCCTCAAAAAATGGGTATTATTTATATATTTTTATAAATAAACATTAAATTTTGGAAAAATTCTTTAGATCAAGCTCTTATACAACTATTAAGCGTACAATGTTTGGGTTTAAAGTTTATATAAAAATTTGTTTATTCAATTATTATTACAAATATTACTTTGTTTTGTTTAAACAAACCTTACGTATTATCCGTATTGAATTATTTTAAATCAATAATTTAAATATATACCTATAACTTTTCGGTAGAAAGATGAAGATTCATATAATGTGGGTCAAACAGCCAGTTAATTATATAGATTACTGGTAAATTAATGGTTTTGTTAAAGCATCGACCGTATACTTTAATATTAAAAGTAGCTAAAAATTTAATTAAAAAAACTAAATATTCAAAATAACGTACATTACTTTTCAGGTATAGATCCGAAGGATGTTAACACCAAAGCATTGCGCCTTCATGAGAAAATGTTTGAACGCAAAAGAACAAGAAGCATTTAAGTAACACCGTTTTGCATGACAATGTAACTTCAACCACGACATTCAGAATACTTTGCGATACAGAAACGATTACGATCGAGGAAGTTAAAGAGTCTCTCTCGATAGTACGACTTTTTTTTCAAGGTAGATTTGGATCTCAAGCGGTAAACCGATATAGACATATTTCACCTTCTTCTTCTTTTTCTTCTTTTTCTTCTCTTGCAGTGTGTATACCTAGGAGGTTCTTTCATTAGCCGAGGTAATGTGCGAAAAATTTGCCGAGGGGATTATTATTTTGCTTTCGGCGGAAGTATCTTTCCTCCTTGTATTAGGCTTCTTATATCTACTAGGGGTCGAGAATACTTACCCTCTATATTGTGGAAATTACTATAATTGGTCCATGAAAAATCATTACACCCGACGCGATGAGGAATTAAAACAATACGAACAACTGTATATAAAACACTAAATTAATTTGAGAACCGAAATAAATGCAATTTTTCATCAAAAATAATTGGTGGGAAATACTTATTATTAAAGCAAAAGTGAAAATTGATTAATTGCAATATTACCAATAATTACTATTGCAATATTAAAAAAATTGAAGTTAATTTATAAAATGTATCGGAAGTTACGAGCTAAGGTTATACACTCTATTAATACGAGAACGAAAGAAATGGAAAATTTTTCTTTATTCTTCGAGTCGCTGAGTTAATTGTAAGTTAATTGGTGGTCAAGACTAGCAATTTACGAAGAAAAAACGTGCGAGCGGCGTTAAACGTGCGTTCTTTAGGTATCACCTCAGAAAAGGTTCCGTAACGACGCGCTAGAGTTACGAATGAAGAATTCACTACGTTCTTTGAAATACACGTGAAGGAACGTATACAATTTTCCACTCTGCTTCACTTTTGTTTTTGTGTACATATATGTCTATACATATATGCAAGCAATGTAAAGGATTTTTTTTTTAATTTATAAATTAACTGGTGTACGAGGGGATCCTTTCTTTTTTATTTTTCTTAGTATTATATACAATTGGTATATTATTGTTATCTCTCACTATTGATTAATCGTTTTTATGAAAATTTAATGTTTAAATTAATCATGTAATATTACTCAGTATTAACAATTTTTGTATATTTGTGCATACAGCAATTATTCGTGATATAATTGATTTTAAAGGATATTAGATTATAACTTCATGAATAATCCAATTATACATGAAAAAGAAAGATAATCGAAAAATTATTATAATTTATAATATATCTCGTTGAGTTTATGAGTGACTATAAAATTTCAATCAACATTAAAATTGAAAAAGTTACAAAATTTAATGGTAGCGACTTGGTCAATTAAAAAATCAACTTTCTAATAATGGGCTGCAAGAGGAAAAAAAAAATGAACACGCATAGCGCATCGCAATTTAACGATTCAGGTGGGCACTTAATAAGGGCTAAGTACAAGTGCATTAACGTATGCATTTACAAGTGAAATTGGATGAGTTTAAGGTATAGAGAAATATTGCAGCGCTAGGAAAAAAAAAATTCGAGTTCTTCGACCCTGTAATGTAAACAGTAAATAAATGATGTAAAAAAAAATTATACCTCGCTGAGCATTTACATTCAATTTAAATATTTAGTCACATCCTTAGCTGCAAGATAAAAATGTACATGCGAATGAAAAGTTAAACAATTTAATTTTACTTGTTGGTTAATTTACAAATTTCATATTGGTATAAAGTATTAGAATAAACTATATGGTTAAGCAAGAGAAATTACTTATGTTTTACTGATAAATTAATGTTGGAAAATATGTAATAATTATATATGTGCGGTTCTATATATTTATACACGTAGCATTCTATATATAAATTATTATATGTTATATATACGACTATTTAACATACTCGCTTCATTTTATAAAGGAGGTTTAAACGAAAGTAGGTTCTAAAATTCCATTCGTTCATTTGTCGAATTTGCACACTTTTGAACGTTATAGGTAATCAAATCTTCAAACAAGTTATGCATGAATTTTTTATGCTTCGATAGACAACTATTTTCATCATTTCCATGTTTAAGATTGACTGGTTAAAAAAAAAGGTGAAACGATATAGGCATTTTATCTTACCTCGAAATACAATGCGTGTTTACGTAAATAAACGTAGAATCTATATTTATATTTAGCTGCACAGTTTTTAGGCAAAAGTGTAAAAATGAGCACACGCGTTTACAATGTCTCTGGATGAAAGTCGTTATTGTAACGTAGGCTATTTAATTTATTCTTAAATATATAATTTTATGTTACTTAAAGTTTCATCGGAAGTTTGTTCACGATATTAGGAGAAAACTCTTAATTTTATACACCAACATTCCCTGATGATCTGATGCAATTGTTCAAATACGTTCGTCGTATTTCATACAATACACATCTGTTCTATATATATAAAATCGATCGGGTCTCCTGTAACTTCCATTTCCCGATCAATTTCCCATGAATCTTTGAAGCTGCTCATAGGTAGATGCCGTCGAGTATAGACGTACGTGTAAAAGGTTTTATAGGTGTATAAGGAATAAGTTGCATTATTTATAGTTGGCTTGCGCGAAATCGTAAACGCACCTCGCCCCCATTAATAATAAAGCGAGGCGACCAAGTGAGTGTGTATGTGTGACATACAGTGTATGTATATATGTATATGTACAGGAGCACACATGAAAGTAGAGAGATGCGAGACGCGATTTGCCAGGTGGTGCGGCGCCAAGGAGCGACTGCCCGAGCGCCGGAGCGTGACAAAAATATGCAGGGCGCATCGGCGGCCAACCAACGGTGCGTCTAATCCGATCTATCGACGCGTGCACGCGGAGAGTCGCGCGCTCTATACGTTCGATACATTCCGCTTACATCGTATTGGTATATATATATAGGAGAAGTCCTGTCGACCTCGAATGGACTATTTATTTATCTCGAGCTCGAGCTCAAGCTTCACCTCTCTTTACGCGGATGAATTAGTTTCGTTAGGGTTACCTTTTAGATCGTTTTAGATCCTTCGATACGTTTATTATGTCCATGGCGAAACATTCATTCGGAGGTATATTACCCACCTAGGTTAAGGTAATTAAAGACATCACAAGTCAGGAAAAATTAATTTTAAGAATACCTCACGTGGGTGAATCGATGAAATCTTATATATGCACATATCATCCAGATTTCTATAACACATTTGAAACAGTGAACCATGTAAAGCTACAAGTTCTACGCGTCTTTCAGAAAGTATACTGTTTTTATAACTTGTAATATTTTTTTTTATTATGTAATGTATTCGTGTATATATGCACGATATACAGAATTCACATCTTCATTTTGTTGGAAAATATTTCGATTCGAGATTCGCGCGTTGCATATCGTTAAATACGTCAGGTATATAAAAAATTATTACCAAAGTTTCACGCATTAAGGAAATAATTAATTGGCATTTCTATAAAATATACTCTTGGTCACTTATAAACGTGCTATATCATTTCATTTTTATAAGTACTTATATTAACTGGTTTTCGATAATCTAACCGTAGCAAATATGCAACGCATCATCGTAACATATATTCGTTTATAATCGCGTAATTTATGTTTCATTTACAGTTATAAATATTGAAGATTACACGTGTAGATAAAACACATTAAAATTAAATGTATTAATTATAACACTATACACATTTTCATAACGTAAGCGCGACAATGTTAAGAATTAACATTGCATCGATTTATTTTAATGTTCTAAAATGCGTACACCTAAATGATTTCCTTCTCTATACTATTAGCTTAAGAAAGGGAAATATAGTTTTATGATTGATGGTTCTGCCTTTTATACACACAAAATTCTTTAATAAATTTACATTTATAAAGTATCCCTTTCTTTTACAATTTTTATATATTTGATTAAATAGTTAAAACAGTGGATTTTACATTGTAATACAATGTACACGTGTCAATATTTCAAAATAAAAATTTGATAAAGCATTCAATAAGTACTGTAATGTATTGATCAATCACAAGGTGTTGGTTAAAATAAATAAGATAAGCTACCAATACATAGACACATCGACTATATATACAGACATCGATAAATCACTCGTTTGCGATTTTCTATTCCAATATTTTATTCATCCGTGCGGTTCGATAAATTCTCCGAGGTAAAAAGCTACATAGCGCTTATACTAAACAAACTCGTTTCGGAAGCGTGCGAGTCGACGTAAAACAAAGTGGAATCGTGAAAATAAAGTATTGTAACCATACACGCACCTTTTTAATATCCCCTATGCATCAAAAGGAAAAATAAGGAAGAAGGTTGATATTCAAAGTGTAAATGAGCTCTCTTATAAACACTACGTACGCGTATATTTCATCCTGTATTACAACAAAAAATCGACATATCAACGAAAACAACATAACTAAGGGAAACCTCCTTGTAGTTTCCGCGAAATTTATGGACCAACTGCTCGTTAGGATGTACCATATATACTCGATTATAAATCGTAACGAGACTCCCTCTCTTTTTCTTTTCTCGTCAAATTCAATCTTACCCGGTTAAAGTTTACGAGGCGCCACCGATAACATTGTCACTTGGAAAAATATGTCAGGATAACTTTTATATTATGATTTATGCCCTGTACAAGGTAAGTAATCTGCATTGACACGTCTGTAAAAACTGTCGATCTCGTTATTATATCAATTTTCGTCACTTATTTATTTCGAGAGACTCAATGATGCGCAGGATGATATATCAGCCGTTTATTCTATCTCTTACTACATACATCGTTCAATTTCATGGCGCAGAGGGATTTTACTCGATTGATTTAGAGGCCGGTTTACCAACTGATTGTATATACATTAAATTACGTTTAATCGCTTGTTAAGAACAAACGTTCATATATTCTACGACGCAGCTTTTGTGTGTGTGTATATATATGCTTGCGTGGATATAATTTATATTTTACAAGTTTCTTTTTTTTTCTTGTCTTTCTTTACTTAGATTGTTTTGTAATAATTAGTTATGATTTATGGTACATTGATCTATATTTATCAATAATAAATCTCAGTTTGATTTTAATAAATTCATATAAATGCGAAGGTGTAATTTATAGTTGATTAGTTGTTTTTAGTCAAATAATTTCAATTGCTTTTATTAAATAATACGCGTAAATTAGGAATATGAATTTATCTGAAACGCAAGTAATGTTATTGTTAACAAAGCCAGCTTTTGACCATAAATATCGACAATTGCAATTTTGTATAATAAATTTATTGATAATTTAAATAGATTAAATATATACACGAAAATAAACTAATTAGTTACATAAATTGATTACAACCATCGTTAAGCAGGAAAATAATCATGTTCTCTATAGTTAACAAACATAAATATTAATTATCAATAAAGACTGGATTTAGTAATTTACACCGCATTTATAATTATTATTTTAAATTAATAATTATATTTGATCAGTGCATAAAACGGTATTATCTTTTTTATCTCGATATGCGGTAATGATTGATACAAATTATTGTAAAAAACGTATAGCAGAAGCACATAAAAAATGACAAGGAAAATAGGCATCAGTACAATTAAACTGACAAGGTGCACAGACCAAATTTTTGAATATATATGGGTGAATGCTCTAACGTGTTTGACCATCTATAAGCTTCATTTTTCTCATTTCTTCAATATTCTGTAATACCGTTACACCAAATTTAACGTGATGGGTTATCTTGCTCTACTTTTACAAATTGTATATGCCTCTTATATATATATATATTTTTTTTTCGTATGGCGTGCCTAATATAATACGTAGTGCTGTCTAAAATTTCCAAAAAGTGTCAATATTCGTTTGTGTCATGATTTATCTTTATCGCGATAACTTGTACCGTTACGTACCGTAATAAAATATATGTACCGAATTTCGTAATTAATCCAATATCGTTGGCGTAAGGAAATAATGTCTGAATTATTCAATATAAGAATAATTGTTTGTAATAGAATCGCCTATTGAACAAGCGATATAAATTCGCGCAAGGGTCTTTCAAAGGTGCATGAAGCCCCCTTGGATATGAACGTGCCCGCGCACAATACACCACGCCACACGCCATAATAAGTCGATTTTCTTCGACGAGCTCACATCACGTACAACGATACACGTGTACGTCTTAGTCAAGGATACATATATATGCATATATATGTATATGACCAGCCGATTCAATTCCATTAAAGGACCGTATGTGTCTTCTTTTTTTCCTCTCGTTCTTTTTGTTTTTCTTTTCTTTATGCGATCCCCCCCCCTCTCTCTCTCTATCTCTCTCTCTTTCTACGACACTATACCAGTCATCGTGCCAAATTCAGGCTCTTGAACACGACACCGTTGTTCCACTTTTTCGATTAGCTCCAACTTTTTGGAAGTGAATGCGAGTTGAATTCTTCTTAATTGGATCATTAAAATTCGAAGGTGACTAATTTATATTTGTCAGTTTCTGGAGATTCCTTTGTTTTAGTTTTAGTCAAAGATTTGGCTGGATTGTTGAGATAAATTATAGATTAGCGCGGTCTAGTGAGCTGGTGAAAGAGGATCTTTGGATCGCGGGGATAATGCTTTTTTTTTTACTCAAAAGAACATCCTGTATACTTTTTATTTGAAACATAGGATTCCAAAGACGATTTGCTTCAGGAGACCGAACACACTAAAGATAAATAATATAAGTTTTCTTTTATGTTAAATATAATTATAATCAAATAATGTTGAATTGTAAAATGAAAATGAATTTTAATTTGACGTAATGTAAACGTTCATGTATACGTACACCATCTGATCATCAAGG
The DNA here is from genome assembly GCA_026168455.1 of Theocolax elegans. Classification (NCBI taxonomy): domain Eukaryota; kingdom Metazoa; phylum Arthropoda; class Insecta; order Hymenoptera; family Cerocephalidae; genus Theocolax; species Theocolax elegans. The sequence continues at coordinate 9,024,438 of CM047426.1, read as the reverse complement.
ATTTTGTACATCTGTAATAAATAATAAGTAAATTAATAACTTAACACAAAATAATACATTTCGAAAAATAGCGTAATAAACAGTTATTAAAAGCTTATTACATTATCGGACTTCGAACACACATCAGCGTATAATCGTCATATACTTTGAGGAAGAATGTACAGTTGTATAAATTAACTCGTCGCAATTAACGTTTCTTCTTCTCAAGTTATACGCACAAATCTGAGTCTACGTGATGAATTTTATTATTTTTTTCTTCACGGTATTACGAACGTAGAAGATGGTAGCGAAAAAATTCCGTTTTCCAACTTTTTGTTTCAATTAACATTTGTCAGTAAATTATATTAAAAAAAAAGTAACCGGTACATCGCAGTTTTGACGCTTCGAGTATGGAACAGTGATTATGTATAAAATCTGCTACACATATACCGGCATAATCTTGGCAATTATTACATGCATTATTATACAATGCCTGATAAACACGGAAGGTAAAATGAATATTATGCATACCTTTTAATGAATAAAAATGTTTCGCACGCGAGAAAGAAAGAGAGAGAGAGAGAGAAATGAGGCGGGAGGAGAGGACCGGAATAGATAATGTCTTGTCCTTTTGTTTTGAAGGTATTTTCGAAAATCTTGGCTATAACGGTAGTGACTCGTCGGATTGACCCTCATTAAGACGGTGAACCTGAGAAGACACGACTCACGAACGGTAATACACGCGAAGAGTGAAAGAAACAGAGAAACACAGAGGAAGAGAGAGAGAGGGAAAGATAAAGAATGAGAGAGGAAAAAGCACGCAGGACATGAAGAGAAGAAGAGCAACGTTGTATATGCGAGGAACGCAAAATTTCGAAAGAATGAGATGCGGAAGAAGAATTCTGGTATAATATGAGGATAGGAGAAAGGGAATTACAAAGGAGAGTTGCGACGGAAAACGGTAGAGAGAATTAGATATGAAAAAAATGCTAGGAAATTTTGAGTAAGGAAAAGGTACACGTAAGTATAAATACTTTGTTGCGCATGTCTTCGCAGATTTCCTGAGAAACATTGATATATATGTTTGAGATACACATTGTACGTTTGGGATTATTGATTACTTTTAATTGGTCTATAATGTTATTTTAACTGGACAAGTACATTTTTGTAATCAGTACATCACACGTCATTATTCAGCGGTGTAAAACTTTTCGTAATACATATGGTATATAGAGGCCAATAATAAAGTGATAGTCCATTATACAAATTAAAGCTTAGAAGCAAAAAACCATGAAAAAGAATGTAAATTAAATAAAATTATATGCAAGACTAATTGATAAAATAAACAACCAAGGACGATAAATTAGATAAATCATGTACGATGACTGCTAAGAATATATAAAATGTCTATAAAAATGCATAAAACTTCATAGAAACGTAGAGTAATAAATAAACAATAGAACCTACGCGAATGAAGAAAGAGCTCGTTTGAATTATCTAGTCAAGAAGGAGAGAAAGAGAGAGAGAAAATCAGTCGAGTACCGTTCTGGCAAATTTAAAATGGCTGCGTCAAGTCTAATTTAACGAAAACAGCAGCGTGGGCAAGTACCCCTTAACTAAAGCAGAGGGAGTAGAGAGAGAGAGAGAAAGAGTGAGAGAGGGAGCAGAGGGAGACGAGAGAAGGAAAGGAAGCGGAGTTAGGTCTCGCGATTATAATAGAATCGCAGTTTGCTCTTCCTCGGAGAGAAGCACCGTCTCCGCTTCCCACAGGTGAAGGCGGCATCCGCTCGTAGAGACGTCGTGTCGTCGGCTCGCAGCTGCTATTTGGCTTACCTATGTATCTCTACCGGTCTGATTCATTACCAAACTCGATGTATTATTACATTTCGATGTTATTAAATAAACTTTCTCATTAGCGAACTTTTGTTTAAACTATACGTATATAAAAAATATCTTGGGTATGGGTATATCAATAGATGTTATAAAATTACACATTACGTCAATTACGGCACCTATGTGATAAAATATTTATAGGAAATTTCGTTGAATTATCAATGGTAAATTACTTATTAATCAATAATACGTGACGTTATTCGGTTGTATTAATATTAATACAATAAGTCTAGAGAGAATGAGATAAAAATGTCGCTTGATTAAAATAATTAATAAATCCTAGTTTCTGGCGATCGATAACATCCATTAGATATTTAACACTTACAATTCATCTTGACACATTTTCTATCGTAAACAATAATAGCTTCGAATATACTGTTATTCTTTCACTTATTATTAACAGAAAGACAAATTTTATATATAAACGAGTTTTCTAAAAATAATTGAATCGTCGTAGAGAGGAGAGAACGAGAGAGAGAGATGGAGGTATTTCACACACACATGTATAAGAGCTACTGTAATACCAGAAAATACAACATGAAAAACTCGCTGTGTAATCGAGGAATGAAAAAATATAAATGAATACAGTAAATGTAGTACCTATGTATAGACGTGAGAGGTATGTGTATACAAGCGCTAAATATGAGCACGGTACAGAATTTTATTTGAAAAGGTACATTGTTTAAAAAAAAATCAAAGTTTCATTAGCACTCGAACCTGCGAAACTTGAATTGCAACAAGTGTGTTTTCAACGTAAACTTCAAAAGTCACGATAAAATAGTTACTTCGAATGCTAATTGCTTTAATATAAAACAAAATAATAACGATATACCGAAATTCGGAAGTCGAGCCGTTTGTTCACCAAGACAATTTATCAAATATTCTGGTGGTCGATTGTATATTGTTTAAAAATATCGAAAGTTACGATGAAAAGTTAACTGCGAAGTTAATAAAACAATTTTTCCGCGACGAACCACCGAATAATTGAATCTCTTTAATATCAATTGAATAACTACATTCCGACGTTCCAGTTCGCGGCGAAACACTGAAATAACGAAGACCCATACGTATATAATCAATTATATATAGTTTATACCGTTAGAAATAGATGTACACGAAACCCCTGAAGAATTCCTGAAAAGGAAATCTCAATAGTCCAACATCCTCCGGAAAACGTATGTAAAAAAAAAGCGTATTAAAACACAGAAAGAAAGAAAAAGGAGCGTGAGGTAAAGTTACAACGAAATTCCGTAAATTACGTAGACATATAGATAGAGTAAAGTCGACGACCCGCCAAATAACCTCCTAATTCCCAGTGATTAAAATGCGCAGATTCTCCGAGTAGTAATGAGAGGCTCGCCATACTAAATCACGGCTCGTCAAAAGTGAGCGTGGCCGCGCGAAAAAAGAAACGGCATATATCCTTGTAAGAGGAAGAGGTAAGGTGATCCTTACGGTATATAACATAATTTCGCTAGTTCTTACTCCCAACTACCGAATGTGTATATGTATGATGTAATCTATAGGTATGGACTATCCGCATATATACAGTCAATGTATTTTGGGTAGTTTCGCCTTTGAATTTTAAAATTACGATGGACCTATGAACTACATCACGGGGGGTAAAGAGGGGGTGAGGAGCCCGGAGGCGGGTGGGGAAGGATGTTAATGAGCTCGCATTATCTGAGGCGTTAACGCGTATCGAATCAAACGACACGGAAGCCACGCGGCGCGTTAACGATGCCCTATAACTGTACATCCACAGGAGATTTCTGCCGCTGAAGGTATAGAATACACGCAAACGCGCAAGGAGACTTCATATTTCTTGTTTCGTGCTATAGAGTTAGAGACTCCCTCTTTACGATTTGTCTAAGTGTATGTGTGTGTGCGCTCGTGTGTGCGTGCATGTGCCTGTATATCTTTGCCTGATACTCTTTGAATGATACTCTCTCACTCTCTGTCTCTCCCTTATCCTTTCTTCTATATATGGTTCTACATGCAGCAGCTCATTTTTCTTATAAATTTATAGATATGAAGACATTTTTGGGGCTGAATATATCGATCAACCTGGTTTAATAGATAAATGACTTGAAGGAGTATATATTATATTAAGTATATTTTGATTTACCCATTTCCTACATTATTACATTCAGCTTAAGAGATAGTTTGATTACTTTTTTGATTTAAGACAATTTTCTTTTATGCGTTATCCAATTTATCACATATTTATCAATACTTGACATATCGATATATATCAGTAAATTACTATCCAAAACAAAGTTCAGAATATAAACTAATATTAAATACTTACTAACTAATTTTATGAAGATTTTCAATAAATTCTTGTAGTAATACCGTGAAAAGAAGTTAACTATAACATCGAATAGTTATTAAAATCACAACATATTCACTAGCAATATCGCACCAGTTGATTTTCGAATTGACGATTGACACTCGAGTTAATTGCAATATTAATATTTTCGAGACATTTTGCATATAAATAAAAAAGTAAGTATCCCCCGCGTGAGCAGAATAAAAGTAGGAGTTCCATTATCGACAATAGCATTACCATGCATCGAATCCACTTCGGTATATCTAATAAGAGCGAAGGAGAAGCCAGGGGGTTGAAAAAGCTAAGCATTTCATCAAGAGAATATAGCCTGGAGGAAAGACGAGAAGGAAGGAAAAAATAAAATAAAATAAAAGTATACTCGCGCCAGTAGATTTTCCGCAGTGGCTCTTTCATTTAGGTTCTTTTAGGCTTTTACCCTCCTGCATAAATCAATAAGTATTCTCATCCCTATCGAAGAAACGTTGGCAAAGACCTTTGGCTCTCATCTCGATTTTTCCTCCCTTGCTATGTACCGTTTCGCTTGGTTTCTACCCTTAGTTTATTTATCGCATCCCTCAATCATATTCTTTTACTCGCGCGGATCTTCGTCTCGTACTTCAAAGCTTTTTCTCTCCCTTAGCAAATTTCGGTTGACAACTCGGTATTTGCATCAAGGTGTATTAAAAAAACAGATACAGTTTCCTTTTTACTATTATTTTATAGTATCGAACGAGATGCATTTGAGTACATATTGTTCTTACAAATAAAACTATATTTGCAGAAGAAAAGTTTATTAAAATTTATTATAGTTTTGTGATAAATAAATTAACATTATACAATTTTTTGTTACGGTAGTAATTTAAAAAGATAACAAAATATAAAGTATATAACGAAGTAAATAAATCTATCGAATATTCTAAAAGAAGAAAATAAATATTCGGTGAAGCATATAACCGACATCGGCGCACTTAATCCTTTGTAAAAAGAACAATGGCACATTTCGAAAATCCCGAATTCCTTTAAACCCGTCCGGTCACTCCGGCGCTAGAAATGTGAGACCAGACAGAAACCAGGATCTACCTTCGCATCTACCTTCTCTCCTCCTCTACGTATAGATATACTACGAGCGCTATAAATATTAACTACTTTTTAAATCGTGAACTTTGCCGAGAGTAAGATACAGTAAATAAGCAGGAGGTTATAGTGTGGCACGACGCGTCGAAGATGAAAAAAGATGGACAAGCTTTCTCAGAAACGAGGAACCACCCGCCGATCTCACACTGTCTCTCTATTTCTTGTTCCATACGTTAGACGCTCGTGTTACCAATTAGTGTACGAATCGTGTAAAACTAGGGGGATTTCCTCCCCTTTGAAACGTGCACATAATACAACTGGGGGAGCAAAAACCTTTATGTTTCTTTTATTTTCGCTTGAGATGAAGATTTCGTTTCTTCTTTCAACTATATAAGATAGTTATATATAAAAGTATAAATGTTGTATATTTGTATTTATGTAATATATTTAAGTAGTATTAATTATTAATGTGTTGTCGAGCGACGAAATGTTTGAACAAATAATAACGGGTATGTATGCTTTTAATATCAATATTAAGTTGAGTGATTATAATCTCACAATTATGAAATTACCAAGAATATCTTTACTTTTTTTTAAACGAAAAAATTTTAACGAATTCTTAAAGAATGATCTAGATTGTAGGTATAAAAACATACAAGTAGTATATTTACAAATAATACTATAAGAGAATCATTTATCAATAAATTCATCAGTTGAATGTAATTATCTATTACTCTTCCATCACTATTAATTATTTATTTGACCAAAATATAAGTAGTGTTTAAATATAAAACCTACTTGGTCCCTAAAAATTTTAAGTGAATTCACGCTAATTTAAGCTATAGTGGTAATTTTAAGATAAAGTACAGGCAGTAAAGAATATTGTTCGTCAGTATAGCTTAATGGTGAGTATTTAAGAAAAATTTTTAAAACATATTTTGTAAATTGTTCCTATTATTACATAATTTGACATATTTATTTAACTCAAAGTAACTAAATAGTTTTAAATTATTTGTAAATTTAACGTGAATGTACATTAATTACCGATATTCCATGAAACATTAATATAGAGATGTATATGTAATAATTAACACTGCCATGCCACCGTTATGGTCAAAATCCTAGATAAACAATTTTACCGTTCCGTCCAATGTAAACAAATGAAAAGTAATATAATGAAACAATCAGCATTTCATAGGGTATATAAGTATATTTTCAATATTCAATGACTCGTTTTTACGAGTCTCTTTATTCCCCTCTCGCGCGCACGTTCAAAAGAGTTATAGTGTCGTATTAGCATAATACACAATACGTCAAATTAAGTGTCTAATAACGCCGTGACTGCGAATAAATACATCAAGCATCTAACTAACGGATCTTCATAAAACTCGATTTATACATTAATAGGAACATTTTAATACTTGGTGTGGTACCAGAGTTACGTAAACTTATACTTATAGGAAGAAAAAAAGAAAGAGAAAGAAAACAATCGTCACGAAGAATTCAAAAAATCCGCGGGTGAGTGTTCCAGATTCGTTTACCTAGTTGCCTGAAAACGTCGCCCGAAAAGCGCCTTAAAAAATGTGAAGAACCGCTAGGCGCATCGGCTCTCTGGCCTCGTAATTTTTTACTGGCCTGTGTCGCCCAAAAAGAACGTGCATATATAGACATATACTTACGAGTCTTTTACTTCTTTCATCTTCTTCTTTTTCTTCTTTTTCTTTTTTTTTTTTGAGAAATTGGTCGAGCTCTTATCTTGGTAACTTTTGATACTACTTCCGGTCGAGTTATTGTTTGAAATAGTGGTATTTGAAATTTCGTTCGGTTCGTTTTGTTTAGAATACATTGGATGGATTCTTTTTAAAGGAATAAATGTCACATAAATAGTAAATGCGTGCTACTTTTGATTTAAATCATCGGCGTTGGTTATATTTATATATTTATTTTAAATTTTAGTTTATATTGAAATTATTGTTTATGAAACTTTAATATCAGACTTAAAATAATAAAATGATTATATTTTCCTGACATATAAACGGTAAAGATACATTTTCTAAATTGTTAATATGTATATATAATTTAAAAAAATATTAATATCATCGTTAAATTATTTATGAATTGGAACTTATGCCGTTAAATAATTAGAATAAAAAATTCAAATGAAATACAATTAATTAATTCTTAAATAGATAACTATTTTAATAGTGAAGTAAATTGTGTAAATAATAATAATATAAAATAATACATAGGTGTAAAATATAATACGCATATAGAAAAGAAGTTGATACGAAAAGAACAATCTTCCAGCCGTAACGAAGGCGCTGACCTCCTTGATATAATATACGGAAGAACAGTGAATGCGTTGGCAGTGGGACGGTTTTAGCCTGACACTTTTTCCCAAAGAATGGATTGATGAAAGTACCGGTTGCGTTTCAAGGTTGAGTTTGAGATTCCCTTGGTTTGGCATGCCGCCCACGTATTATGAACTAATGTCAAGGCGAGCGATGTATCGAGGTGAGCGCGAATAAAGTGCTTGTCCTAACGACCGCTTGCGAATTACGGGCTATATACTCCATGTTTGGGTTATTAGATAAAACTCGCGTTAGATGGGTACACGTGTTGTGCGACACGCAATCAAATTTACTCGAGTTAACCGAGCTTTATGGGCTTTTGTCATTCTTGTACGCGCTGTTTACACACTTTAGTTACTTAATCTACATTTAATGCTCTAGAATATATCTCTATATGTATGTATGTATGTATTTATGCATATAGTACAAAAAGTTATATGGATTAATTAATACTTATTGGATAATTAGTATAATTTTATCGTCGCAACATTATTTCAACAATTAATCGTAGCTATCGCCGTTATACCTCTGTTATTTATCATTTCTTACGTGTATATATAGTAATATTAATAACATATTAAAACACATTTAAATACGAAAAATTACATTACAATCTTCATATGTTATAGTTACTATTTCTAAACATTCGCGTATATCTCATTAAGCTAATAATCAAAAGCAATTCCGATATTTCAAGTAAACATTTAATCACGAATAAATGTTCAACAAGATGTAAATTCAAAAAGTATGTACATGCACCAAATTGAACATAGTACCAGCAAAAAAGAGTATCAGAGTGACATATAGTCAATTTGCTCGAATCTTATTAGTAATGAATGTAAATACCTTACACTAGCAAAAAATAATTTTATTTCAAGTGGCATCGTTGCGCGTGTAAATGCAGAAAAAATTACTAAATTAAATCGCAGATTTATCTTAATTGCAAGTCTCGCCGGAACAAATCGTACCTCGCTCCGTGCAATTTTTATCATTTGCAAGCGTGAATTCAAGGTCGCGAGATCGGAATTTAACCGAGAAACTGCAAACCCTATCCTATATATATACACCGATAATGAACTTGGCTTTAACGATGGCAATTCATTTCGCAAATTTATCACGATCTTTTTTCACTATATATATATGCATAAGTGTGTGTGTATATATATTTATATATAGGTATATAATCTATATCTATATATATGTACCTATGTATATAGATGTATAGACATACTCGTTTTCCCGTAGTGTAAAAAACCTTCGGGTTAGATAAGCTCTGTGGTTTCTCGTTGATCGGCATCATGACCTCGTTAATTGATTCTCTTAAGTGAGGAGGTAAAGTCCTATCTACGGGGTTTGATTATTGTGCGCGCTCGCGATGTGCTCGGTGGACCGGAAATCATAAAGAGATACTATAGACTTTTACTCTGCGTGGATGGGGGTATATAATGTGGAAGTAAATTGTTTTACGAGAATATACCCCTCTTTCGCCTTCTTCTTCGTCAACTTGAGTTTTTGAGTTACGTAATATACGACTCCAGAAATGCACTCGAAAACACTTGGATCATAAAGATGTTTGTGCTTATGGGATAATACAAAAATGATAGGGCACATTGTTCCGGAGAGTATAAATTCTATATTTACTGCGTATTTGCTTCGACCAAATGAAAATGTTAAATTGTTTGAAAGATATTTATTATATTGAATGACTCATTTCGTATCGTGTACATCAGATTCTTTTTCTTTCTATCATTTTGATCACTATATTATTTGTAGCGGTCAAAATTTCTTATACTTGTATAAATGTAATATATATATATATATATATATATATATATATATATATAAAATATAAAATATATCATTATATTAGCTAAGTTCACATTTTTTTTAACACTAATAGTTAACGCAAATGATACTAATATTTATTTTAAAGTATTTAAACGTTACGTATGAAAAATAATGGTAATGGTTACAGAGATTATAAAATTTAACCAAAAAATTTAACCGTAAGAGTAACACATGATTTAGAATACAAATATTTGTTAGATCGATAATAAAAAGAAATTGATTGTGAAATATAAGGGAAGCAGAAATAACATAGGAGGAAAATTGATAAATGTACCTTGTAAAAATGAAAAGATAAATAGATATATCTAGTGATGGGAATTGTGTAGAAACTAGGGTGTCGGTCCCTTCTCAAGAAGTTGTATTCCTAACTTTCATCAAGTCGATTCATAGCAAATAACCCCGTGTAAAAACTTAATCATTTGCCAGCCGAGTGCACATATCTCGTTTACAAAAGCCCCTTTACGAGATTTTCAAGTGTACGATATTAAAAACGGTCAAAGAACACGTGCGACTCGTTAATCACCAAGTTTCGGGTGCATCACGCGAATCCTAGGCTCCATATGGGTTTTCTGGAATCATTGTCAAAGAGCTTCCTTGTCTTGGTCAATTTCTATAGGAAATCGAGCATTTAGTCCTTCGGAAATATATACATACTTTGTTGCACGTGATACCGCCGTAGCTTCAAATTTATCTAAACTCAGATTCGCACAGTGAGCCGATTGAACATTCACTCGCTGTAGAAGGATTTTTTTTTAATTCGCATATTATACGTGTGTTAGTACTAGTCAGTGCATTAGAATATTACATTTATTATTTTTCAACGTCGATAACTGCGATTAGTTTGCTAAAAAAAACCCATTAGAGAAATAAAAATAACAAATACAACGTATATTTATTATCATTAATGAAATAAATTGCAACTTTTAGTACGTAATCGTCGTAGTTGACAACAATTCTTCTTCGTAATTACAGTAATTTCTGAATACATTTTTTCAATAATTATTTATCAATTTATTATTCACTATGTGCACAACAATGTCAATGATTGCATTCAATGCGCAATCAAAAACAAACGAAATCGCGTTTATACCTGCATTAATAGTATACAATCAATTACAAGCAGTAGATTATGTACTCGAACGTCTTTTATTTATTTTTTTTTCTGTAAAAAATTACATTTTCATGTAAATAATACTTCATTCATTTGCAAAAGAATCCATCAATTTCCTATATATTTTCATATAAAACAATCCTATCGCAATAAGTTTTAAAATCGCTCTTACGTTTATAAATACTCGGGAGTTTACTGTTTACATACTTATAAGGTGAGATTAATCGATGAAATCAATACGTGTCTGATCATATTCACCATCACGTAACGACTAAATTTAATATTCATATATCGCCCGAGGGACCTCACGAGAACCTCTGAACTTTAACTGCGCAAACAAACTCACGACAATCCGTCAGACACACAGACACAGACACAGACACACACACACCCATACATATAGTATACAATTCAATGAATTAACATATGAAAGATCGTAAATATATACGTATAATGTTTAATTTACCTTAAAGAACGTATACATATTTTTTTCTTAACTTGACGAAAAATTAGCTGTTCTCGTGAAACGATGATTCGATTAGGTGTTTTACGATGCATAAAAGTTGAGAGTATTTTATGCTCGGACGAGCTATAAGTACGCCAAGGAGAGTTGAGAAAGCTTTAGCTGAGGAGACCCGACATAAAACAAGACATTGAAGGATATTCATGGAGTATTCAAAGCATAGAATCGATCAATAAGGCCAAGAGTGTGAAAATTAGTTGAATATTATTCTGTATATTACTATACGTGTATACACCACGTATGACCATTCGAAAATCATCCGTTTTCCATATGCTCATTTTATATAATCTCTTCTTTGTAATGAGAAAATAATTGTAGCCGCGTGATATATTACTAAAAATGGTTATTTTTTAATTAAATTTTACATTTCCAACGTATTATTTTTAAAATGACTATTGATTCCACGAGATTGCATAGATTATTCCTTTTCTTTTTTCTTTCTAAATAATGCATAAATTTTCTCTGCGAGTGCCCTAAATACTAGTTATTATTCAATTTGTCGAGAGGAAATTTATTTTAATAGTGTATGCGTTTGATTGGTTTTTAAAAGTATATATTTTCTTGAGATTTTAAAACGTGTTTCTAAAACAATTGCTTGTGTACTGTTATTCACCCATGCTTCTTTGATTTATAACAATTTGTTATTGCACGCGCGCTTTATTCACTTTATTCATTTCTGGAATAGAACAGTAATTGTTTTCTTTCCACGGGTAAATAGATTTTTAAACGAAAACATTTGAAAGTTTTAACGTTGTAAAACACTCTAAGTATATTCTTCGTTTCACAAAGTAATTGAGTGTAATGCAACCAAATTTTGTATACTACATCATGAAAAAAATGAAGTGCAAATTATATACTCAACATATATTTTATTTAAAAAAATTTTAATAAAACAAAAAATAGTAATTGTAAACTCCTAGTGGAACACAAGATTGTTTAACAAAGAAATTTGTTGAGTACAGAGGTTTATAAAATATTTTATGGTTTAAAGCGTACATTTTGCAGTATGAAAATAAATCACCATCAAAGATGAGATATAATACGGGTGGCCCTAACAATATAACATCCGTGGCATCCCTTGGTCCTCGGATATTTTCGTAAATAATAGCAAGCCAAAAATACGAGCAGTGTCCGAGAGTTTGCTACATTTTTATAGCGTCTGCTATACATTCGGGGACTTTACACCCATTTCTCTCTTGCTTTCTCTTTTTCTCTCAAACTCTTTCTTTCTCTTCTCTTGTGAGTAGCTCCGGAGACGAAGCACCTCATCAATATTCAAAGGGTAGGAAAGCTGCCCGCGTATAAAGACAGATAGAACCAACTCGGGAGGACGTAAATGCAAAAGGAATTACTAAGTGTTTGACGAACAGTACGCAGCTGGAGTGGTCGGAGTTCAGTTTTATTGAGAGTAACCCCGATTTAAATTTTTCGTATATTCGGAATTATTAATTTCAAAGTCCATACAGATTCAGAATTTTCGGTTCTGCATATGCATATACATTTATTTCTTTTGCAAATTTTAAAATGTCTCGTACAAATGGAAAATTGTAGAAGTCTGTTTGTAATCTGTAAAAAGTGCAATTCATATTTATTATTACGTTTAAATAACCATGAAACATTATCGTTTCTCTAAAGGCGAGCTTTTAATAGCACGTGCCAAATAAATAAAAAATCCACATTGATTAAACAATTTGGTTTGCATGGAAAATGTAAGTGTTGGTAAAGCTGTTAAAAGCTTCATCAGAAGATGCGAACGAAAGATATATATATATATATATATATATAATATGTAAGGGGAAGCAGAGCAAAAAGCTGCTGGACCCAAGTCTTCTAGATTATTAAGCAGAATTATATGCCTTCCCTTGAAAGAGGCCTGCGAGAGGACGTACGTATATTCCCGGAAACGACGCGATAAATTTTTTAACGTCCTGCCGATGTCAATTTGCATAATCCTTACCCTCGTCGCGACCTTGACTAATTCAAACTATCTTATGGAAGATTAGAAGAGCAAGAAAAAATCAGCTTTATTCGCTTACAGTTGCCGATATTACTAGGAATAACGAGTTGAGTTATGGTCTAAGAAGTCATAAAAGCTCTTCTATATAAGTAACTTGCGAGTTTGAGAATGAGAAGCTGTTCCAGGTGTGCTACAACTAATTTGCTATATAGATGGACACATGGCTTTAATAAATATCGATACCACGTACATCTCCCATTAAGTGATATTAATTTCTGGTGAATGCACGTTTTAATAGAAATTAATTGAAAAAGTACGATACTTTTGATTTTTCATAACGAAAATAATTATTATAAATTTTAAAACCTATGTTAAGAATGCGGCATACGCTGATTTTTCTAACCGAACGAATTAGATAATTTATTGCTAGATTTATTTAACAAATTATAGTACTTTGTACAGTAGCCAAATACACAAATATTAGTTAACCGAGTAATATATTACTCTTTTGCAACAAATATATTTTTAATTTTAGTACAGTTTATAGTTGATTTTAGTTGCCGATATTACTAGGAAAAACGAGTTGAGTTTATGGTCTAAGAAATCATAAAAGCTTTTCTATATAAGTAACTTGCGAGTTTGAGAATGAGAAGCTGTTCCAGGTGTGCTACAACTAATTTGCTATATAGATGGACACATGGCTTTAATAAATATCGATACCACGTACATCTCCCATTAAGTGATATTAATTTCTGGTGAATGCACGTTTTAATAGAAATTAATTGAAAAAGTACGATACTTTTGATTTTTATAACGAAAATAATTATTATAAATTTTAAAACCTATGTTAAGAATGCGGCATACGCTGATTTTTCTAACCGAGCGAATTAGAAGTTTGCTAGATTTATTTAACAAATTATAGTACTTTGTACAGTAGCCAAATACACAAATATTAGTTAACCGAGTAATATATTACTCTTTTGCAACAAATATATTTTTAATTTTAGTACAGTTTATAGTTGATTTTAAATATTTATTGACGTATTTTCAATATTAAAAATCGTGCGGGTTACCATGCATCGAAGGATGCATTGTTAAATTGCCCCAGAGTTTAAATAATTGATAAGTTTTACAATCGTTTTAAACGTGTAATCATGGTAATAAATAATCATTGTCGGTAATACAAATATTTCACCTCGCGGTATATAAATACACCAAAAAGAGTAGTTAAAAATCCGAAATTGTACAACGTGCTAACGCGCACGTGGTAAACGCGTATCACCATTCTCAGAGTATATCTACTAATGGAAGTATACACTCATTTGAAGTCGAAAAAAAAATGTTAAGAGATTAAAAAATTTAAATTATATAGAATCAAAAGTTCATTTTGATTTTATAGAAATGAACTACAAGTGGTTTTAGTCAGATTATGTACGTATACGTGTATGATCGCTTTTTCCACACATTTAACATTATCGCCGTCATTTCCTCGGCTCTTCTTCGAAGTATTTAGGTTCGTTTTTACTTTCATGCGTAAGGAAAATGTAATTTAATATAATATGTAGACAATATCGACGTTATAAAATTTTATAAATTGTTTCTTTGAAATCATTTTTTTTTTAAACGATTTAAAAATGTAAATTATATGAACACTAGTATATTTAAAACTAAAAAGTTGCTAAAATTTAATAGATACGTGAATGTAACTTATTCTCATATCATGCATATTATTATTAACTTATTTTTGAAACACTTTTTGAAAAGAAAACGTAACGGGTTTAACAACTATTGTGAGATCTTAGCTGTAAAACAAAATTAAGAATTTCGAGGCTAAGTATTTTTAAACATGTATATATTGATAGATTATTTAAACCACATTTATATAGATAGATGATATGTCTGTGTTCTGTTTCACTAACAATTTGAAAGTCATCGTCAATATTCTGTGTTTCAAACTGGAAATCTTGATCTTTATTTTCCGAATAGCAATTCTCTATAAAAAATCAGCTTTGTACTAATATTTAATAATCGAATGTACTGAACAGGTATCTGTGTTAGTAGTTTAACTGCATCATACACTTATTTACTAATCATTTAAAGAGCCACGAGAGGACCCAGACTAGCCGGCCTTACACATATCTATTCATAGTCGGGTCTTAAAATTGCCTCGTTACGTGCTTAACTAAAGTCTTTACCTAACGCCATTTCAGGATCTTCCATATAGACCACGTACACCATAACACGTTTCCGATCGTGTGATAGAGCGAAGAGCTCTAGAGGTTTGAATTAGGAAAATTAGTAAAGGAAGTAATTTCAGGTACAGAGATCTTTTAATTTTTTTCAATTTATTGATAATTCACACATTTATATAAACACATGATCATCATATATATAATTAAAAATATATTTTCAAACTTTTTTAAGACTATTAATTAATATTTTTCCAAGTTTCGGAAGGTCTCGAAAATTTACATGTTCCTAAACCTTAATTTTTAAAATAATAATTATTGTTCCTTCTAGGTGCAGTACATATCGAAATTGACTTACCAAAGTAAAACTTGTTAAGATAATTGGAATGTAACATCTCGAAATAAGATACACGCAGAACTAATTAAAATTATAATGTTAGATAAATTCCATCGATGGAGATAACGTAGAAATTCTCAATAAAGAGAGCAAATTTTAGCGAGTACAGCTGTTAATGCGAGAGGAGAGGAAAGAAACGTATTTAACTCGGACAGCTAATATCCATAATTATAATAATCCCGATAAAAGGTGACGCGATAAAACGCTATTAAATAACCGCGAGGGCACTAAATTAATTTTCACCCCAGCGATAACACGGTAGAAAATTAAATGAACCTAAAAAAGAAAAAAAAAGATTGGATACGAGGCGTATCGTAGAGCGAGAAGTGCAAGTGATTCCTGGGCGTGGGCCCCACGGAAGTCCGTCCCTATAGGTGCCTATCAACATTATATATATCCCTAGAGATATTTTCTTGATCTCTTGGTCAGGCAGGCAGCGTGTAATAAAGCGAATTTTCCATAATATCGTACGAGACGGGTTATGTTAACGGCTTGATAATTACAGACGTTTATGGTCCCCAAGGCGACTTCCGCCACTTCGGAAATCTCTCTCCCAATGGTCGATTCCTCGGACGCGCACGCGCGTTACAATTATTCGCGGATCGCGGCTTGTTATTCCTTCGGGCAACTAGCAATCATGGGCCACCTTTTGAATTACAACCGTTTAACATCGTAACTTTCAGAATTACGTAATGGATTGCCGCTGTGATAATCGTAAGGCTATGATGCGCACGCGCTCGCTTATTATTTATGATACTTCACCGGGACATTTTCTATAACATTCTTCGATTTCTTATTTATATCTTTCTTGTTTTATATAACGCGTTAACTACGATTTAGTTCAGACTACGCGAGCAACTAGTCGATGTGTACATTCCTTCGAATTATTTGGTTGCTTTTTAATGAATTTACGAGGAGAATTATTATAACTGAGTAGTAGTTAATATTTTTAATCGCCATTTATTCATTCGTACAGTTTCAATTACACGATGCGTTATCAAAAGTTCGTTTGACTCTTCCATTTAAGTGAATCGCACGTAAAAGCAGTTGAGATTGGAGAAAAAGTAAATTAATTCGTTTATATATCTTTTGACGATAAGCATAGTTTACGTATGTTGATGGGAATTTAATTTATCAGGAGTATAATATTTATTGATACAAAAACATGTTAACTTTTACTGTCAGCAATAGAAATTTAATGAAATGTACTTAAATCTTAAGTTTATGCTTGATTACAAGAATTATTTAAACAAAATCCTCGAATCTTTGAACATTTTTATCCTTAACTTACATGTCCCGAAGTAAAAAATATTATTAACATTTATTCAGTAGTTGCTACTGTTGAATGTTAAGATAATACGTGTTTGCGTACGATCATTTATAATATAAATGAAAATAATTAATAAAAGTTGTACTTATTTATATTTAGCTGTTGATGTATTGATGAATGTCTCAACGACTATGAATCAAGGATAAAAGTACATCGAAATTTAATTGTATGAAATTCTTTAAAATCTTTGTAATGATATCATCGTCACATTCACACTTAACTCCTTCATCAAAAAGCCATTCGTTTTAACCATTCATCCTTAACTCCATTATATTAGGCATATATACCTATTTGTACGTCGCAATTTATGCCAATGATCAAATTTATAATACAAAAACAAGACTGTACAATTCCTCATTTTGGACATTGTATCACCTAAAACATTTATCGAAATTAATGATATAATCACTGTTTTGTGTGTACAACTCAAGAAGATTGATTTTTTTAATCAAAATATAGAAGCAAACATTTTACACACAAAAAAGTAATGCAAAACCTTCATTATTACGTCTATAATTGAATTCAATCTGAATACACGAATTCGCTGATAATTGATATTATAAAAAGTTGCCACTATTATTGAGTCATTCGTGCTGTCTTTTATATCTTCGTCATATCGTTAAGAATGTCCATACAGTGAAGATGAGGAAAAAAAAGAAGATTAGAGAGGTTAAACGGTAGATGCCGTAATTTGCTAAATCTCGCATAATTTCAAAGAAACTTATCATCGATGACGTGTTCGGGTTTTTGGTCCAGGATTGACCGGTTATAATGACGTCAGGTGGTATTTCCACAAGGGAAAAGATGTTTGCACTTTTGAAGGGTTCGTATACGTTGGCTTTACAGTTTTAACATTCTCATATATATTTTTAGAATTGACCGCAGTGCAAAAAATATACCGCGGGGATCAATACGACAATAATTAAATGAAATACCTAGTAAATAAATTTTACGTATTATTTCTGAATTAATAATTTACATATCATAAATTTACGTATCTATAATGTATCATTTACATTAGTATGAAAACAAAATCTGCTGTAACCATCGGTGTATTTATTAATTTAAACAAATTAACAATTAATTAACAATAATAATCTTCCGCGATTGGGATTAAAAGTAAGTGCACTCACAACCGCGTTGAATAATTAATAAAGATAATAAATTAAAAAAAATTAGACTAATTAAGACAATGGGAAATGCCCAGGTTGATTATTCACAGTGTAAAATGTTATTAATTAATAGAGTAAATTTGAATATAAAATCCATAATAAAAAGGTAAAAATGATGGTGCTTTCAACCCTCTATATGGATTATATATTATCAAAGTTTGAAAAGTTACTCATTGCCAGTCTCGTATATTCATTCATTCTGAAATGAGGTACATGAACCGATAGCAGTTTCCCAGCTGTATAAGCCCTTTTCCAAAGGATCGGACGTGACGAAGCAGATAAAGGCCTAAGTGAAACTTAAGGAAGGTGAGAGAAGCGACCGAGAAACTGACAGCCAGGATATGACTAGATTTTATCACGATCCTCGAGACACGCGATGTATCCTATAATAAAAGGGAATTCCATTTCAACATGGTGTATATATATCTATATATCGTGTATATCGTATATATGTGTGTATGTACATGTATGTGTATACATATAAATATAAAGTGGAAGAGAGAAAGGGAACTAATTAATTGATGAGACGCAGTTGGTAGCTTCCCCTATTTACTACTGTAAATAAAGGAAACGACTTTATGTATAATATATATATATACGCGTACTTTCGCGGAAAAGTCTGCAATCACGTTATTCTTATTCCAGTCGATTGTAAATGAAATGTTTATTTAACTTTTTTGTTCCTATTTATACATATATGCTAATTCGTCCAATGTATATACACATTTATATAGAGGTATATGTATATTATATTACATATGACACATTATCGTGAATATTATTTTTATCTCTGACTATAAAGCAACGATTTTTTTTTGTTGTTACGTAAGAATGACAATTATGAAAAAAATAGTATATAACGTTACGTTACGCGAGTATATTCAAAGATGACCAATAAATTTTGATATAATCTTTATAGAGTGTGACTCAATAGCAATAATATTTAAAGTTAAAAACTATTTTTCTGACATTAAGATAGCAGAGTGTAAGGTAATCTTCATTTCATTTTATTTGCTAACATTCTTTTTTTTCTATTTACTTTTACCTTTATTCCTATATAAACTTTGTCAATTAAAAAGAATTTGCAGTAAAATAAATCATAATCTATCATCGGACAATTAAAGTATTATGCAGCGTTTAATGATTTTTTTTTTAAACTCACCTTTGCAACCGTATGCAACGGTGTAAACGTTGTGAAATTAGGGTCACACGTCACATAGAAAGAATTTTTCCATTCCGTTTTATTCTTTTCATTTTCTCGATTAGTTGTACAGCAAGTGATTACCGAGTGTATAAAAATTTAACTCGAGTGCTGCAGCGCAATTAATCGAATAACTTATCAAATTGTAGTTAACCATTGTTATTGGTACATAATTCATTATTTTAAACTTTGTTGTAATACGACCATTAACCATTATTTTCACTGGATTTATCCTTGACATTGTTTAGTTTGACCGGTTTCGTATCGAGCGAAAGAACTGACGAAATAAATCAAGTTACACGAATAAAAAAAAAGGATCTAGAGGTGTCTCTGGGTGTTCGCGATCCACTTAATGAGCAATAGGGGTCAGTCGGTTCCCAAAAATTCATTCTCGGTAAAATAGCTCGCGAGATGCATCTCGCACGGGGTTTTCCCAGGGCTTGGTCTTGGAATTGGAGCGTGACGCATGTTAACGAGGAAAAATTGACGGCGCGCACTCGTTGATATTACGCAAGAGAGAGAGAGAGATAGGTATATGGACCGGGGTTCCGGAAATGTCGTACGGGTGCTGCGAGGGTCGGTTGTAAAACGGCTCGATTAGAGCTCTCCATCGACTACCGGTACATTGGTGCTCGCTCTTGGGTCTCTTTCGTTGAGCTCTCTAACGGTGTCCTCGATGCACTCGACAAATCATTCGAGCGGCAGCATAGCCGCGCGCGCGCGCAAAACGAATCGTCTCGCGTGTCTTGGGCCGGTTTCAAGATCGAGTGTTGCGGCTGTGTGGCTGTAAAGGTACTGTACTCTCTTCCGTGGAAACACGCGCAACCGTATAACACTTTCGTGCAACACCGCGACCAAGAGGACGCAGCAACTTATCATAGATGTATATATGTATATATATGTATATATACCTGCGTGCGATCGTCGACTCGAAGAAATTCGGTCGCCGGATGAACGGTCCTGTGGTACAGTCCTACAGTCATACCGATACTCTTAAAACAGATGATGACTCGCTACGTTTCGAATTACACGCATATATCTCCCTTAAGAAAAAAAATTACAAGTTTCGTATGTTTAATCATTAGAATTTCTTTGGTTGTTCGATGCGAAATTTTTACTTTCGATGTACATCACCTGGAATTTTTGAACAATGTTCTTTCCTTCTATTTGAATATATAATACACATATCTACGTACGATTCCGTAAGATACGCGTTATCTTAATATCTGTATCTCATAGGAACTTTAACATACACCACTATAAATAACAAAGTTCATATTTACTTTTAACGAATAATTTGCAAATTATTACGATATCGTAATTTATATGAAATGCGTTGCTGTATCTCATAAATATTCGATAGGTATAACGAGGTATACATCGCGGACGCGTGAAAAACACAAAACGATCGAAGGTAAATATGTAATGTCCTTTCCTCAAATTTTATCCTCACGAGACATTTGAAATATTTAGCTTTTAATAGATAATTATATATATATAAAATTCAAGAATCATTCGCGCCAAAAAAAATATAATATAATCCATTGGTATAGACATGTAAATTTATCGTTAACCACAAAATTCCTTGAGGAAAGTTATTCCAAGGAATTTCCTTATATCCGAATAATTCGAGTTACACCGAATAGTTTAAAATCTCACGATCAACCACATCCTCTCCAATTTACTCGATATCCAAAGAAATTAAAGAAACCTAGTAACCCCGCGATCTCTTCTCCTCGGCCGTACATATACATATTTTATCTCATTGGGTCGATGGAAAAGAAAAAAAAATTGTTCTCGAAAAGGACTCGATCTAAGTTGAATTTCTCACCGAGTTCCTCGCGAGGTTTGGACGCTAGATAAGAAGTCAGTAGTGTGAAAATTAATGTGCCTTTGGCTTAACGCCCGAACTTTATCAGTGTATGTATATACGTTGGACGGAATTGACCGGGTCTCTTATTCTTTTCCATTGGGTAAAAGATGGGGTAGGGGAGGAGGGGGACACGGTAAGGAAACGAGCACATGCGTATTTCGCTTAACCAACGGTTTTCTGGATTATGCCAAGGTTCAATTAACGGATAGCTTCGTAATTAATGGCTCTCTCGTTTTGCGTATAATTATATTGTACGTTAAGGTCTTTCGTGATTTTCTTTCCTCGCTTTTAAAGGACTATTACCTGCAGTGCAATTTACCGGCTTTGGTTGGCTTAGTTTCGATTTCGTATTTTTTATTTTCTTTTCCCTCGAGGTTTACTTTAATTTTTTGTGTGTTAAAGGTTAGCGCGTTATACGTCGGTATATACTTAACAGTTTATCAATTTCAAATCTTACGATTAGTTATATAGTTATTAAGCATCTTAATTTTTTTCGGTTAATCGTTTTCTCGCAAATCAGTAAAAAAGCTCCACATTGTTTTTACAAACAAGTATTCTCATATAAACGTTAGTACTGATTTAACTTTAATTTTCTTCGTCCGAATTCTTTTAAGCTTTCAAACGATATTCGTCGTATTATGATGTTATTAGTATCGGAATTCGAGATTGAAACACCATAGCAGATCGGTTTCGAAAGGTTCGGAATATTTAAGTGTATCTGATGCATGTTAATGTATCCATGTCTAAAGTGAGGAATGCATTCGTAAAATAAGTTTTGATATTAGAAACACAAACCGTTAAGTTCGGACACATGTAATCGTTCATCTACATAAATGAATAAACACGCCATAGGAATACCTATATACGGCATTCAGTAGTTTTATTAAAGAAATTTTTGTGACATATCTAATGGCTACTATCGATTCAAAATAATAATTGATAACAAAATTGTTTTTCTTATTATTATACAATTAAAGTTATTGTCGAATGAAAATAGTTAAGAAGATATCGGACTCAAAAATCGTCATTTTTAATATTTTTTTATAAACAAAAGAATTAATTTTTTTAAAAAATCTTGTTCATCGGGCCCTCAGGCATGATTTTAGCAATAAACCTAAATTTTTTCAGATTTTTAAATCGATATTTTAATTACGATGTTTGAGTTGAAAATTTATGCCTTTTTTTAACTAATAATTATTGACCCAAAATTGTTTATTCAATTTTATTATAAAAAATATTATTTTTTTCTTAAAAAATCGATCCGTCAGGCCTTTTCTTATGTTTTAAACTATCTTTATGAATTTTTTCAGATTAATTTTTAATTCAATATTTTAGATGAAATTGGTGGGTTAAAAGGTGTAGATCCCTGGAATTTGGGTTCGATATCCCCTTAAATAAAAATATGATTATTTTACATAAATCGCATACAATTTACTTTTTTTTTTTTTATAAATTTTAAGGTATTAATGACTTACGATGTAATTATAATTTTGAAATGTATAAAATATATTTTTTATCACCTGTATCACTAATCCTCGAAAAGATTCATGTAGTAAAGAAGGGGAGGAGTTCGCATGAAACAAATAATACACGTGACACAGACGGGATAATAATTCGCTTGCTGTGCGCTAATAGCGCGACACTTGCGAACCTCGATGTCTCGTTTGCGTCAACCATGATTGGAGGCAAGTTTTGTCTTATTTCGCTTGTATCGCGAGGACTCTTGCCAAGAGTGTTTCCGAGTGCGGTATGAAAAGTCACCGGAAATTTCAAACTCGTATATTGTTTTCTTAAGGTCTTGCGAGCCGATTAACTTGATTTATCTTGTATTATTTTACTTCGCTCTTATAGTAAAGATGCCTTTTGGACTAATTTCTTCTTTTTCACCATATATAGCGGGCATAGTTTTACGTTATCAATTATAGTTTTGCATAGGTATGTTTGAACGTACAGTTAATTTATTATGTAATTTTATATCTTGATTTAAATCGAGACGGATCATTTTAATCAGCTTCATACAATTTAAATAAGTAACTGAATTAATAACAATATCAATATTCATTGATTTATAAAATATAACTATTCTTAATTGTATATCATAGTTTTAAAAAATTTCCTAAAAATTGTAAGTCATAATTACTACTATTTTAAAGCGTATGTACATCAAGAGATTTAAGTACCTTAAAAAAACGTTATAAAAACTGTGCGTAATATCGTCAATAGACAGCGCAATTGTAACTCATCTATTAAATTTGGCGGTATCTTGAAAGAGCAGACAATTTACTATCGCTACGGTCAAACGATTTCATTCGGTCGATCGCGACAGGGAGAAGGAGAATACACGAAATGATAAATTTGCACGGCAAGAATACGATCATGACTGATGACCCCTTTTCATCTCTGATAATTTTGCGATAAGTGACTGCACGACGTGCACAAGATGTCAATAACAACAATAACAACAGCGACAGCGACAAACAAAAATGGACGAGAGGGCGATGATTCACGCAATGATCCGATCTGCATTCACAAGCGGCATCGAAGACACAGGTGGAGTTTGATTTAAGGATGTCCTATATCAACGTGTACTTCGTGACATAGGAATGATCCGATTTATTATAAATATTAAGTTATTTAATATTCAACTGTACTTATATTTTTGATTGATCGGTAGACGTATTATAAATGCGAAGTTAATTAGATAAAAATATATATATTTTAAAGAATTTTTTAACAATGATTCCATAGTAAAATAAAATTAACGGTCTTTTAATTACGATAAACCAAGATTGAAAACTAAAAGCATCACCAAAAAATTGGAATATTATAAATAATTTCTAAATTATCGATCTCAAATGTACAACAGGAGGAGACTCATCCAACCGATACGGTCCAGGAGTCTAAGGTATCATCTACTATAAATATACCTGGGTTCTCTCAATGGCGCCTCGGGCAAGGACGTCGCTCGGTTGCGCGCGCGAATAAAGTTCGAACCGAGGTATATACGTATACACGATCAGTCTGTCCTCAACTTTATAGACAAGGGGCGGGAGAGAAACCGGTATATCGCGCTCCTGATGATTAGCGGCCTTCCGTCATCCGAGAATACCTACTGAAAAAAATCGGACAGTTTATGCGCTCGCATCGCCTATTTGCGTTAGAGAATACGCACACGTGTAGGCACAATACAGCAAAAAACATCCTGAAATTCTGTCCGAAGATAATTTTGCGCCGAGCACCATGTAACCCTTTAGTTAATAAATTACGCGGCAAATGTTGGGGAATGCACTTTTCCGGATAGATGAGAATGGTTTTTAATTCCGTGTGAGTAAAATATATATTGACTGCACGAGGATCATCGCATCTTTTATCATTAGAATATCTTTAGAGGAAGGGTATATATTTTTAACTCATTGATTTTGTGAAATGACGACTTTACGGTATTCGTTAACTAAATCTTTGCTTTTATTGTGCGAAATGCTTGATTTTAAGCTTCCCTTTTATTCGACTTTATTACTTCAATTAGAATTAGTACAGGAATTATTGTACATAATGTACTATTATATCAACACTTGAAGGGTGAAATAGTAATTGCTAAATAATAAATAAACGTTTAATTTCTTTTGTCTTCAGGCTAGTTCAGTTAATTTACATCTTACTTGTGTATAATTTTATTAAATTAGTTAGAGAAGTGGTGTATCTTATACTCGGCATGCACAAAGTATTATGAAAACTTTGCTTCAACTTTGTATTAATTAACCAGCTATTATCCAATTATTAACTTCCTTTAAAGAAAAATAGAGCTAATTATCTTCAAAGTAATTATTTTCCAATTATATAATTTACTTCGAGTTGTGGAATTAATTTTTAATCAAATCTTTATAAATCGCGCATAAACTTCATTGTAATCCAATTAATATTTATATAACTGTCAATTTATTAAACATTTACTCGACTTAAAAAATACTAATGAACGTATAATAGTCCTTCTTTTAAAAAATTAGTTAAAATTAGATCGGTCAAGGGCAATAAAAAATATCTAAGGACTGTCGGCGCCGCATCCGAATTAACTGAATTTGTCCCGAAAGTATATAAGACGTTGCGGGTGGGCAAGTGTATCCTCGTGAAGCACGTGCAGTATATGCGACGATATTCCAAGGAAGCTAACGAGCTAACGCGAAACAGACGGTTTCTTTGACACGATATATACACCCATCCGGATGTCGGCGACGTCCAAAGGATCTTGCGAAAGATCTCCTTCTCTCTCGTCAACTCGATCGCTCCGAGAATCACTCGTTTCTTAAAACTTACCGCTTTGCGAATTATCATTTTGGACGAGTTCGATGAACCTCGTGTCGAACGCAAAAAAATTTTCGACCCTGGTCTTTTGCTCATTTAAGATCCCATAAATTTGCGAAAGTATACATTATGAAGATTACGAGACATTTGCGATAATACTCGAATAAATTCTTAAAGGAGTGTGGTCACTTTGCTGGTTACGAAATCGATAATTAGATGTTTCGATAAAATTATATCTATTCTTTTTTACTTGCGTTTTCGTTCATAAATATTCGTGTTATTTCTTTCAAAGAATTTTGAATTTATAATTAGAATGTTTAATTTTAATTGAGGAGAACTATAGTATCTTCAGTTTTTATATAGAATATAGTATACGGATTAAATAAATTGTTTTTAACATATTACAGAAGCGCAAGTAATATTTTTGATAAAAATAAGTAATAGTGTTTATTAACTCAATATTAGTTCGATACATTAATCAATCGATCGTAGGATCTAATTAAGGAGAGTAATTAAGCAATAGCCGCAACAAACAAGATTGTCAGTTTAGTTAAAGTTCGCGCGATTTACGACTACGCTCAACTTCCTCGTATAGAAAAGCCATAAAGTTGACCTCGAAAACAGAGGGAAAACACCCAGTTTCGAAAGGATTTATGAGACAGCTACCAAGAGGACCTTAACCACCAAGCAGCCTCAAATTAAACAACTCGCGACTCCCAACCGCAGAATCGCCTCCTCTTCCGTGACGTTCAGTTTTTCTTTTCCTTCCAGAAACGCTAAGACAACACGATCTATACGATGTTTGCGGACGAGGGAGAAAACCGCGATATAACGCATAAGTACTTGACCGATCAAGGAAGATGGCAGGTCATCCTCGTTCGTTACCCGGTATCCATTACACTCGCATTATACATTTTTGATCTTCTTTTATTAAATAATCGTCTTTATTTTCCTGGTAAAAGAGGATACCTCACTTTTCGCCATTTATAATTTTATTTTTTATAAAATTATAGAAAACTTAATTTTAATAACGACACTATGCAGAAGCTAATTATTAATTAATCTCGAAAGAATATTAATTATGGTATTTTAGATTCTTGTACAAAAAATTAAAAGTTCCTAGTAATAAAACCTCGGTGGCACGCTGAAAATGTACTAGTGTAAAATATACTATGCATTAATTGTAATTTCATTAATACAAAATTTTTAAAGTTCTATATTTGTGTGTGTATGTGCGCGTGCAGGGCGCGTATGCATCCTTATAAATAATAAGACGAATGCAAGAAATATGGATAAGCTGCATTTACACATAAATCCCAAAAGAATATTTTCATGGGCATTAAAATGAATAGCCTCGTCAAATCTCAAATGTATATATAAGCACCACCGCAGTTTTCTCGCGCTTTTAATACCTATACTAAGAGGTCATAAACGTAATACAAAGCAAACCTATTACGTCTACACCTCGTACAAAGATACATATTGACACTTTTCCCGCGCTCCATCTGTTATATATTTGCTAAGAGTAAACGTCACTCGTGACATCTTCGTGATCTCATCGAAGAAAAAAAAATATATATATATACATATATATATTAAAAAGAAGAACCGAGAAAACGTTCCAGCGAGCGATAATTGACTTTCGGAAGCTCTTTCACAATCGTTGGTGCTCGAATTCCGGAACCCAGTGAAAAGCTGTCGGGCCTTCTCTTCTCTTTTTTTTTCTTATATTCGAGTTCATTGACCGGATTGCGGTAAATTTTCTGGAGCCCTTGGTTTTTGGGATTAAGTTTGCACCAAGTTTGACGACCTCCCGCTTTTCATACGGTTTTCCGATGACTGGCCGTGAAAGGCTTTTCAGGTATAATGCTTGTTTCTGATCGGTTGATCTATTACTTTAAAAAAGGTAGATGAAGAGCGGTAGTTTCTTAGCTTTAATTCAGTTCGTCAAGTCTAAGATGCGATGCAGTTTTGACGTTAAGAATTTATATTATTTGTTAGAAATTATATATTAGATCTGAAAATTGAATGTTTCTACTGGAAAAAATTAAATGAAAATTAGTTAAATGACATTATTTAAATAACATTAAATACATTGTTCATTCAAGTTTGTTTTCACAGTTTAACAGTTTGATATTGTATTCATTTACAAGATGAGTGTAGAAATTGGAATTTTTCTTTAAATCATTAAAATGATAATAAAATTATTGTCTTTCGAAAGTAATTAAAATTAAACATTCCCTTTACCTCATTTTTATAAATATATACCTCTTTATCTTGCACACTTATTCAAACAAATCTTCCGTTAGCTCTTGAACCCACAAAAATTTCGAACAAAATGGTATACAAAAGGCATATAGCATCAAATAATGATAAATTGAAGAGTACGAAAATATTACTTTAAACGAATAAAACCAATCCTTAAAAGAATAAATACCTCACATCGTATACGCACGTCAGCTGCATCACGCGCGTTTAACCGCTCGATTCAAGTATCTTTATTTTTTTGGGAATTTGCATAATCGCATCTTAAAGCCCAGCATGGAAACAACCGACGGCGGCTCTCTAATTTGGTGTACTCGCGTGTCTCCGCGAATTTAAACGACGAGTTTTAAAGGTTGCCCGATATGCTCACCCCTTTTAAATTCTCTGTAATAGACGAGACCACGACGGAATTACAAATTTTTCGAGAGGAAGAGATAAGACTTTCTTCTTCTTCTTCCTTGAGTTTTTTTAGTCGCAGCGAATGCGTTTACCGTTAAAGGACCAGGAATCTCGAGGTTTCTATATGTGTCGAAGTTGTTATTGGTTCAGGTTTAATGAGAAAATTCGACAACGAAAAAATGCCAATTAACCTATGTTAAGCTAATTATATACTTTAAACGGGAGCTCGGTTTTTTAAAAGGTTCAATTCTTGAGTGTTTGGAAGAGTTATTCACGGGTACATTTGAATGAAAGCCGATCATTACGTACATATATACTGACTGTTTTGGTTCGTCTGGTACGTTCAAATTTCGGAAGGTGAATAGACGATAAGTAAATATATAATTGATTTAATTTCATTTTTCTTTATGAAAAAATTATTGAAATTCAGTCTTAACTCTTTCAGATACAGATTCTTTCAGATTAAATAATTATAACATAAATTATTAATAGTATATAGTAAAAAATGTTTCATTAATCTTTTTAGATTAATAAGATGATATTTATAAATCAATTCTGTATTTAAAAAAAATCAGTGGTGATAAAATTATAAATGAAAATATGAATTCAAGTCTGAAAGGGTAATAAATTGGGATTCCCCTGTAGCGAGCAAACATATAGTATACATATTCGTTTATTTAACAAATAAAATTACTTTGCGATTACCTTAAAATTAATATTACATTTTATTGTAACGCTGAGTAAGTAATTTCATTATTGAGATAAATATATATTAATATTACTATTTAAATTATATTGACATGAAAGGACAACCACCTCTGAACAATTCATTATTACGTAACGTATATGGCAAATAAACGAGGAAATCGTGAAGCCATACCATATTCAATAAATTATCAAGTTTTTTAAAAACAGGCTCACCCAACACGCATCGTTTCTCACCATTATACATTGTCCTGAACGCTTATATACCGTTTTAATATTATTCAACAGTTAAAAGTTAAATTGCAGCCAAGTCCCTTTCCGGCTTTTTCTCTTTCTCTCTCTCTCTCTCTCTCTTATTCGCATTCCATTTTCGTCCCTGGAGTTTGCGATCTAAGACAAAAGGGATTTTATTCGACAGGACAATTAGTTGCGTTGGCCCCGTCACTACGACTGTTAACAGTTATTATAGCCTGGATTTTTTTTATTTTTCTTCACGGTCTTATACCGATTGAATTTCTATGCCAAGCGTTAAATCGAACGGTGAAGGATGCGCGAGAGATTATTCGGTGGCTCCTACGTTTATTCCTCTCTCTCTCTCTCTATCTCTCTCTCTTTGCCTTCTGTCTCTATCTCTTCCTCTCCCCCTTCCCATCTCTCCTTTTCTCTATTCAATTCGGAAACTTCTAACATCGCGCAAGTGTCATGCAGTTAGAGTCAGACTCCGTAAGTTTGGCGATTGTATCCCGCGCGCAACTGAATCTATGCTTGTAAAGGCTTTGTTTAGTCTTTTCACTCCTCGACTACAGCGCGCGGGCTTATTGTTGGACCTGTCGGCCGAGCATACGCTGAAATTGCAATGGTATAAAAATGCAACGCTTCATTTTGTTTCAGGATCGACGAACATATTACACCAGTCTATATTTCTGATTGCATTCTATATACCGTTCAACTTGCGTCGATTATCTGTACGTCTGACTTATGGTTAATATTATTCGTCGTGCGTAGCCTAAATACATTGTGGAGAATGTCTGTCTTCGACCTCACACTATAAGGCGAGTTTAAGGAGATGCTCAGAGACTAATTTAGCACCTCGTGTTATCGCGCGTCTTTTACCACTGCATAACGCATGTGTGATATGAATTACGTACAGAATTACGTCGCATGTATAATATAACCATAGTGATTTTAGACTTAAGTTTGTCTCAAATTTTTTATATTTTGATTGTCTTTTACGTTATTTAACTGTTACGTCTCATGTACTTTTGTATTGAGTTTTAGGTTAAACAGGTCCACCGAGACCTTAGCCTTTGAATAAATCTATTTATCAATCTCTCTCTCTTTCTCCAACTGGATAATAAATATTATATACCTATCTATCTATCTCCCTTTCTCTATTCAATTCGGAAGTGGTTGTTGGCATTTACTAAAAGAATGAGAAAGAAGTAATTGACGTATCCTTATTTCAATGGGTATAATGTGAAAATCTGGGAGATAACGCGAATTCACAAGAAATCAAGGGGTTGTTTATTACTACAAAATTTTGAATTTAACGTATGCATTTAATTGTACGAATGGTTTATACGAATTTATGGTATTTCATTACTTTTTAATGAATTCCCTGCATTATTGTTATTTTTAAATATGCATATGTGAGTTTTCATTGCAACGAATACATTAAATTCCGTGAAGTGCACGGAATTTGCCTTATACGTTAAAAATACGGAGAATATATAAAATTATTTTTTCATAATGTTAAATATTATTATTGATACAAATATTATTATAAAACCCTAACGCAGTGTGTCAATAATATGCACGTTAATGTATTTATAATATAAACATAGACAAAGCAGCGTCATCGTGTAAAACTATCAATACTTAACTTATAAATTGTAATAGTTAAATCATATATTTGAAAATCAATAAAAAATATACGAAATCGAATTCTATATAATGTACGAAAAAAATGAATACGAAAGTGCGTAAGTCTCCCGATGTATATATATAAGAGGCGTAATAAGTTGAATCGGTTGAACGATCAAACGGATTTAATGGCACCTAATGGTTACGGTTGAGAGACCGAGTGTCTTTTCTCTCCTCCTACGAGCCATCGTAAGAGAATAAGACCTTATTGGTTCGACTCGTTTACCGTTAACGCGAAATGACACTGCGAGACGCGGGCAAACAACGCCGCGCGCGCGCGTACCTGGTCTTCCTGTCTCCCTCGTATGGAGAGCCTTGCAAGCGCGCGAAGAAAAAGTAAAGACCTTGACAGAGAGGGTAAGAAGAAGAACATTCCAACTCGGCAGATTAATGGCGAGAAATTGGATGTGCTCAAGGGAAATCTAAAGATATAAAAAAGTGATGCGATGCCCTTTTCTCGCGATGTCGTTTTATATTCTACGAATTGCTTGCGTGTTTGGTGAAGTCGATTATTTTTCCATCGGTATATGGTTTAATTGCGACGAGCGAGTGTGAGATTAAACGGTCTTATGTAAATTTTCGTTTTTTTTTATTCGTCTATTATTTATTTGTAGAATCTTTGTGGTTGCTAGGTGCATTGTGTACTGTGTATGCTGGCATATCGATAATGCAGACTTTTAAAATGTGTAAGGTAAAATTGTGAAATTTGAAAAATTCAACTCGCTCACTAAGATTTTAACATACATCTGTATATGAATTGTGAAAGAGCGATGTGTTAATATCTTATTTTCAATAGTTATTCTACAATCTCACAATGTAATAAAAAGATAGAAAAATATTATACATAATGCAAATATGCACCGTTAAGTGCAGGTAAGAAAGGTATGTCTTCCCCGTTGGTCATCGCGTTTAGATTATGACTGATTTTGTCGATCTGATTGGAGATTCAATATCTTTTCTTCGAATTCAATGTAACCCATCTACTCCATCGCCTTTATGTTGACTTAAGTACATCGAGATTTCGCATTCTTGCATCAAAACTACATGTGAGAATCACCTCGCGTGTGAGATAAAACACAGTATCTGTTTTAATCGCAATTTTTTTCCGGTTTACAGTGTCACGATTCTAATTACCGTTTTCTAATTGTTTCTTTGAAAATGAAAAAAAGTTTAAAGCATAATCAAATAAATTCATTAGCGCATTATAAATAATTAATAAGTTATAATTTAACTGATAATCAGTATGTTTTAAATAAATAATTTATTTTCTATATAAATTAATGTACAGTAAACAAACGTTAAATATGATAAGCACGCGTAAGGAAATGTGTAATATGTATATAATTTATAATTTTACTTTGATTAATGTGTGCGTAAAATTATAAGGTTACATAATGTAATATGTTGAAAATATTCTTGATATTTATCAATATTGCTATGTTTCGTCGTATCATTACTTATACATATACATTATATGAATAAATAAACAAATTTAGTACTTTTTATTTTCTCGTGCAAGCGTATTTATTGTCATTTATTTGATACCGCGTTTCTACTATACTCAGTATTATTTTATATATTATTAAAAAAAGTACTGTACAATCTAGAAATCTACCAATACCGATGTAATTTGCATTTGTATACATAAAATCTTTGAAAACCTGACTATAATTCATCTGAAACGATAAGTTAAATATACCTTGTATATCAATGTGAATTTCAATCATTAAATATTTTCTTTATCGAAATACATAACTACACAAAAGAATTTAAACAAACTATTGCTATACTCTAATCCTAGTAATTATCCATCATCACGTTTGTCAGGAGCCTTTAAGTACAACAATGTAAAAGAATCTTTCGCTTATCCAGTCATCATCGTATAGCGAGAGGAACCTCTTTCATTCTCATTCTTTCTTTATAACCGGATTCAATAACGACGTTTCCGTGAATCATCGGCTACGTTTCGTCCACCTGTTATTAAAAGACTTCGCAATCTTTATAAATAAAATGATTCGTGCGTTACAACGATTAATACGCGGCTTTTTATAACACCCCGTGCAATCTTGAAAATATGCCGTCACTAAAGGAAATCTACGTTCGAGAAATACTATCGTTTAGTTTCCGTCTGCTAAGTTTTTATTCTGAATGAATGATACAATCCGTTTTTATAAATAAGATGAGCACGTTGTGGATCGAAGATGTACGTTTAATCGAATAGGTGTAACGAGGATTCTGTTTTTTTTTATTCTAAATGTAGAATCTTATTGCTTTACGGAAAGACAAAAATAGGTGTTACGTTTTAAATGACTGACGATGACTAATGGTAAAATTTATTTATCGTGTTCAAATGCTGTTTATTGAACATAAATAAAATGTATAAATATAGTTCAAATTAAGAGAAAGAAAGCAGATTTATTAATTTTTTACTCATTCCAATATTAATATTTAAATACACATCGGTATTACAATTACTTACTAATTATCTAGTCACTCAATAGATCGACTTCGTACATCGACTCAGTAACTGTTGAAACTCTAATGTATTAGTAACTATAACCATACCTTTCTCATACAATTCATGATCTTTAATCTAAATTTTATAAATCAAAAGTTACTCATTTTTTTTATGTGTAGAATACCATTTGTAATCTGTTATATACTGATAAGGAGAGTCCACACCCTTTGGGAAATAGATACCAAACTCTAGGATATGATATATACTATAAAAATATGAAGAAAATCGGAATTTTAGATTCCAATGCTTTTTTTATGATAGATATAAACAAATAACAAAAAATCTTGCTGAAAAAACCGTTAAAATATACAAGTAAACATATACATCCAAACCAAATTTTAAACGAAAACTAAATTGAGTGGATATGTATTGAAGAAAAAGAAGCTCAAACATCTTAATTTGGCAAAAGTTATGGAAGAAATAAAAAAATTGTAATGCTAAATTTTCGATAAAAGTTTGTTTAATTTTTATTTCTTTCATAACTTTTGACCAAATTAAGTTATTTGACCTTCTTTTCTTCAATACATATCTACTCAATCTCAATTTTCTTTTAAAAAGTTGCTTATATCATAAAAAGGGGTATTGGAAATCTAAAACTCCGGCTTTTTTCATATTTTTATAGTACATATCATATCCTAGAGTTTAGTAAGGATCCGTTTTCCAATGGGTATGGACTCTCCTTGTGAATTCGTATTTATAGGCAAGGCTCTCTATTCACGCGTGCAGGATTGCAAAATTTAAATAAATAGAGAATTGGACATCTCAAGTTTAATTCTTACTTAATTTTTTATTAATAAATTAAATAAGTTTGATATTTTTTAATTATTTTTTGATAATCTTATTTGTTTTATACAAAGCCTGCTATATAACATATGTACTGTAAAATTAAGTACATGGCTTCGACGAACTCAATACTGAAAACCAGCAATGTAATAGTCTTTCAAAGACCGGAGTTTTGTAAGGATAATTCAATTTTTTTCTACTTACTTTGCAATTTCACTAGGGACTCGTGAAACTCGAGAAAGACGCGGTCTATACATATACTTTTCCTTCAATGTGGCACTTTTTATGCAAAATTACATTTTCCTTTTCATTATGGGGAAAGTGTCGATGGTAATATCGAGATATATTTCGGCTGTGCAATTGTTAGCGTAAACGTGAATAAGAATATGCAATACAAAAAAACACATTTATTTTTATCAAAATAAACAATGTCACTTGAGATCACTGTCCCATGGTAGCCATTCAATATTCACTCACGCGCTCTCTACAAAGAATAAGCAACAATAAATTAATATCATACATTACATTTTGTTTGTCATGATGTACCCAATTACGATATTGAAAAGTAAAAAAAGTTCACTGGTGGGCAAGTAACGTAAATCGTAATATATATACAACTGTTCTATTATAGTAATTAGCGATACATTAGACGTAGATTAAATACACATAATCAAATCATAAATTTTTTTTTCTTCAAAACAATTTTTTTATTTACATCAAACAAATGGACGATCACTTTTTATTTACCTTCGAGGTAATTAAATAAAAATTATAGGAATAATTTAATATCTCGTGAAATGGAAGGTCAAGATATATAAAGATAAAATTCAAAGGTATGCGTAAAATTAATTTCTTTGAATCACTGTACGTCAATAAAAAGTCGACACATGTATATATACATATATATATATACGTGTAATTAATGACCTTCAGCATTAATGAGATAAACGATGTATAATAAAATCATTGCACTTATTATCGTGACCTTGAGATAGACACCTGTATTATTAGAAAAAAAAAATGATTTGAAGTGTGTGTAGCCATAACCGCAACGATCTAGAAAACTAGTAATTTCCAGTACCTCGTTTTCCATCGAATCAAAATATCGTTTATCTATATTGATTCAAGTAAAGTAAGTATAATACTTTCGAAGTGTAACAGTGCTTGAATGCGCGCAGAAAAGTGTTCCAGTTGATCAACAAAAGTTAATCAAGTTAAGTATAGGAAGCGACGGTATCTTAGGTGTATATACGCATACAGTGATTGTACGTGTAACCCTAAGGTACTTCGAAAACAGTTTTTTAAACCAGTACAAGTCATTAATGCGCGCACGCGACACATCTAATGCGAAAACTGTTACCACTGAACGCTCTCGTCACGGGCCATTGTGCTTCGAGTATAACACTTACTCATTCTACATCTCTCTTGTTGATTCTCTCACGACGAAACGAGATTTTTGCGCGTCCTACCTTCTTCGCATTTACTTATATTTCTTGCTTCTGTTGTGCACATATGCTTATCCAATGTCGTTAATTTAATATATACTTTTATCATAAATTATTGCGTATATTTTTTATTGTTTTTGTTCCAACGTAGTGCTACATCTTATTTCTGCTTATATTTGAATGTGAATAAGCTACAATCGCGTATACCAACCAGTAGTTATTCAGATTATTGACCGAGATTCAGCAACTAATCGATTAAACCTTTTACCGTGTTTCTAGAACCGACCTCGCGCATACGTTATGTACCGAACAATTAAATTAGAAAAATAATTTTCTCTGATAAAACAATCAATTCCCACCGCATTCTACATACCATGTCAAAAGATAACCAATTTCTATCGAATAGTGCACCAGCCAGTATCCCACACAATAATATTTTCTATATACACGCGTAAAACGCAATAGAAAAGAAGGTTATGAGCGAATCAACGGAATGACCTTGACCCGAGAACGAGAAGACCAGAAGCATCACGAATAGGATGTGCAGTGTACAACGTTTTTATATAAAAGACGACCTTCCCCGCAAGTATATAACGAAAGAGAATAGGTTGTCCTGCAGCTGTCGGGAAGATAACGAATCGGGGAATCTAATGGCGGCAACGAATTGGCAGCCTCCGGCCGCTTAGGCATTAGCACCCCATGCTTATATAGTGACAAATCAGGTAACCGCTGTTCCTGCTGCTCTCTCATGCTGCTACTGCTACTCCTGCTATAGTGCTACTTTTTTTTTCTTCTTCTTCGTCTTCTTCTTCTTTTATCTAACGGTAAACGCGCCAACCGCGCATGAATAATAAGCGCGAATGTATACCGGGCGATTATGTGCCCAGAGTTACACGCTCTTTACCGTCCCTTGTGCGCTCGATGCACAATAACCGCGCATCCACCGTGAGAGAAAGAGACAGAGGGACTGAGAGAGAGAGAGAGAGAGAGAGAGAGAGTCACTTACAGGCTTAGATCTTCGATCAAGGAACAGTTAAGTTTTGTTTCTAAACTCTCTTTACATACCGACGTTTAGGTATTTTAATTGAACGAGGACAAGTACCTACATAAAATTAGTGTTCGCGAAGATGATTTCGAATATTTACGATATTTGCATTATACATATATTTTCGTTTAATATTACGGACTTTTATTTCTTCAGGTTTAGGACAATAATGTGTGAATCGGATCATTTTATGGTTTCGGAGTTTCGGTGCGATTCGAATGCTGATGAAGTGTATAGATTTATGCGATAATATACGGGCTTTCCAAAATTTATACTTTATGCGTCATGTAATCGTTATTATCATTTTTAAGGAATGGTGTATAAGGAAATAGTTTTAAATTATACGTTTAAAGTTACATGGTTTTCTTGGCTACACGTCGATAAAATCAATTTTTGATGCGTAGCCCAACGTACCGTAATGGTAAATTAAATTTTGAACCGGTTAGATTAGTGTAATAAAGATGTTTCGCGATCCTACTGTACGAAAGGCGCTCGAAATGTTAATCGTAAACAATAAAATTGAATCTGCTATCGTTAATTCTACACTTTAATTAACCATTTAAAGTAATAATATATTGAATCGTATTACTAATTTGACGAATAAAATACTTTTCTTACTTTTAGAGATAATACAAATTAATGTGATATATATACCTACGACGAAACGAAATTATTTATTTGATTAAATAAGCCGAACGATCGATCGTTAAAATCATGTTATTTATTTTATCCACATTGAAACCAACTTTGTTAAATGTTAGAAAAAAAAAGTTTACCGCGTATATAGATATTGTTGAAGCAACAGGCGTACAAAAAATTGACGTAACAAGAGAAAAGCATATTCTCCGAAGAAAAAGTAAACGTTGCAAAAATATTTATCACACATTCGCGTTGAGGTTGAGAATACGGTCATATTCTCGAAGGAAAAACAAGTCCATCAATAACGACACCGGTCCAACTCGTATACAGATCCGAACACAGTTACACGTTTCCTCTACGTATATACCAAAGTAAATATATATCTATATAAGAAAGTTATTTAGTTGGCGGGTAGCTTAACTATCGTGCGATACGAGCAAGGAAGCGCATAACGATTATAACCTACGAGGACGCACCCCTGATGTATGCGACTTGAAGTATAGTCCATACATCCACCCGCGAAAGCCGAGACGACCGGTAGGAAAAACGCCGAAACGAGGAAGCGATCTAAAGAGATCCTATCGGTTAGTCTAAGTTTCCGCTCATAGGGTGGCCTTTTCACGACGTTGACCGATCTGTTAATATCCCTTTCGCTCTATCTAAATAATGTACCTGCTTTTTTACTACCAACTACCGCGATTTATTACTTCGCTGTATATATTTATCCTTTGATTTTTAAACTGTCTTTCATATACGTTTAGAATTTTGCGATAAAATTGATTTGCTAATTTACAGCGGAAAATTTGGAGCGTTTCGGTCGTTCGAGTGAAGAAACGGTACTGCAATTATATGTATTGATAGTGCTTTCAAACGTATACGCGATAGAAAAATATTATTAAATATGATGAATTGTACGTAGTAAAATATAGAAATCTACATTCCCATGACTGAGCCGAGAATCGGCAACAGAATACGCACTATATTGTAATAACCTTGTCAAGATCAGTTAAATAACGATACGATGCAGACAAACTAGCTTTTATCAGATTTGCACTAATTGACGAGTTGAACAACGTAACCCAAGAACAAGATAACCCTTGCACGCGACAAACTTTTGCCGTTACTCTTATTATCGCGGAAAAAAAAAGAGGTGAACGAAATCGATATAAATTAGTGTTTGATATCCTGTTATATAGGAACGCTCGCACACACATGAGAAACATTAAAAAAAATTGTATATCGGGCATTCACTTGCGCATATAGACCAGAGAGACGTATATGTATACAAGTTGCATGATCGTAACGGCCGCGATGTTATGCTTTCGCATTGAGATTCTTTTTAATACGAGTTTCATATCGAATCCGGTTTATAGCTCAACTGGCATCGAATTCGATTTTTTGTTTTCCACCACCCGAGAATCGTAGTAATTAC
This sequence comes from Theocolax elegans, assembly GCA_026168455.1. Lineage (NCBI taxonomy): Eukaryota > Metazoa > Arthropoda > Insecta > Hymenoptera > Cerocephalidae > Theocolax > Theocolax elegans. The sequence goes on along the minus strand of CM047426.1, from coordinate 8,985,755 downwards.
GAAAGCCCGACCGGTCGCTTTGGTGCGATAAACATCCTTTATTTTCCTGCGATGCTAAATATACACCGGGATTGCTAAATCCGTATCGCCGCTCGACGGACGAATTAATTCAACAGGATGACTCGCGAACGCCCCGAGTTTTCCACGATACGCGATGGATTCTTATATATAAAATTATGGTTTATCTTATTGTATTCAATGACGTCTCGATGGCCTATAGTTTGTAGAGCCTTTGAATTATACTAATTTGTTCGAACGATCGGTGTACACGTTATTACCATTCCTTTATTTTTAATCATTACCAATTCAATTTGCGGTGAGAATGGAAATTGTTTGCCATTTCTTTTATTTTCTAAGGGGACGGTTTTCGAGAGATTATGCTTTTTACCGAGAATTACGAGACTCTTCTCTCGGAAGGAAGGATTACTGGTGTTTAATAGGTATCAAGATATGTAAGTGAATGTATACGTTCGAGTGAGCGAATGCACGAGAGCTATGCAGATCAAGTTCCACGTCGTTCGTCCCTATATCATTGCTGCGACTACTTAAATTCGTAAAGACAGTGAGGATTCGTCAAATGTGAACAACGTAATTCTCAACACGTTCGACTACGTTAAATGCGAAACCACTCTTTAGCTAGAAACCCTTGACGAACGTTAATTTAAAAACTCGAATCGTTGCAAGCACAAACTATGCTCTTTCTCTCGAGACGTTTGCCGAGCTTTTCCTCTGTGCAGAGTCTCGCGCGTGCCACGAAATATAATTACGTAGATCACCGACCGAGAGGAAAAGGGAAACGCGTGATTATACAACGAGGTTACGGAGGATGACCAAAGGGACGCTCGAGGAGCCACCGAGTCAGGCATTATCGCGATAAAGGAAGAGAGGGATCGAAACTCTAAGAAGGAATGGAATGAACGACGGACGTCCTATACGCATACGAACGCATCTCTTCTTTCCTGGTTCACCGACACTCTACATACCGTAAATTCATGCGCTCGCTTCTCGCTTCTCGCTTCTCTCTCTCCCTCTCTCTCTGTCTCGCACAGTAACGAGCGCGCAATTTCAAGATGTGAAATACACATATAAAGATACATTTAACTAAAAAAAATGATAACTCAAACCACGCAACCTGGTTAATTGGAAATAGCTTTACAGGTTTCTAATTTGCTTATATAACCTTTTTCTTTCTTCTTTTGTGCGGGCAACTCGATTTTTCGAATATTTTATAACGATATGGAAATGCAAACGTGTTTTGTACGCACTCACACTCAAACACCCTCTTGCGCGTTCACATGTATATATATATATATATTTATGTGTACACGATTTACGGTCTAATGTTGGGATGAACTTATTCAAACCAATCAAATAGACCATCCGATTGGAATATTTGGTTACACTTAATTCATACCGGTGCGTTAAATAATTTGATACGCTTTTAAAGTGATGATGCATTTACATAAAAATTACGTCGGTCTCTTTATCCGGCTACAGTATAAATGCAAATGATTGTTAATTATTATTCTTAAAATAAATCGGTCATATATTAAATTGTATAGTACATGGATCATCATTTTCATACCTGGTGAACGAACGATATAATGTAGGAAGTGACTTGTCCAGTTTAAATTCGATTTCTAAACGTATGTTTAGACTTAGTGGTATAATTATCTATTCTAAATAATGTACTACACCGACACCTATACTATACGTTTTTAACGATATATTACGCGACACTAAATATTTGATCGAATAAGTTTATGAACAGAATAATATACAATTATAAGTGTAAATAATGTATGACTTGTATTATGTAAAAATATTTATAGAATCGCACGATACGCGTGAATTTAGAAAAAAACAGAAATAACTTTTTTAAAAATTTTGCGCTTAACGATTCAATTAGTTGTGTCTATGTTAAGAAGATAAAGAATACTTATAATATATACCCTCGTACATTTGCTTTAGAAGCCCTTCAGGCCAGTTCAGCATTTCAGTATGTACGTGAGCTTCTAATTTATGCCGATCTCGTCCTTTTGCTACGTAGTCCAACCAACCATTTCTTAGAAAGTTCAAATTGATATTTAAAATATTTTTCCAATGTTTAAGTGCACACTCGGAGAAATGATTTAATAAAAATTTCTACATTTTGTAGCACACCTTTACATGTTTATATCACAATAATGACTATGTATGTGTGAATATTTGCTGAAATATGTCAAAAATTATTATAATCAGAACTTTAGTATAAAATAGAGTATTTTTATTAAACCATTTTTATCAGGTTGATGATAACTATATTTTTAATTTTTCAAAAAGTTTACCGTAAAAATAAATATTACTCAACAATTTCTCTTGCACTCGTAACGTCCCTGTGCGATACACGAGCTGGGATTAATTTCATTCGTGGAATTTTCGAAATTAGGGTTATGGGTGTAATTCTTATCGCGATTATAACTCTAAAAGACTGCGCCACTCGGTTATCTCCTTAGTGCCGTTAAATTTATGGAACGAGCATTCGGACCTGTTTCTTAATTATTGTTATTTCATACGCGATCGAGTGGGTATATATTATCACGATATCGCTTCATTGAATATTGGATACTGTAAAGTGTCAATTAAAATGAATATTAATTTTCAACCCTCTGGACAATAATTAATAATAACTGCGATAATAATTCATGTTTATTCGTGAATAATAGAGATGTATATACAGATGTTATATTTAATGTTTCAAGGGAAAACAAGTAAAATAATGAAATATATTGAAGATAATAGCGTTAATAATCGATAGGAATGTATCTAGTACAAGACACTCGAATCAGTTATATCCAGCGAAATTACAGGGTTATCAAGGAGACACATTGGCGTATACAGTATAATTAAATAATCGGTTAAGGGGATTCAATGATCAATTTCAATGAAATTACGAAAGGTTGCGCATACTGCGGCATATTCGAAAAAGATTCCGATAAAGGCCTATACACACATACTGCAAATGATTTACGTGATCCATAATTCCACCTCAAGACATGTAAACTCGCCTCCTTCCCGCTCATACATCGAATCGATAGATTTTCTCCCCTCGACGCCCATTGTATATCGCAGTCACTCGGATGGTCCACTTACGGTCTTTCTTTCTCATTCTTATTCTTATTCTTCTTCTTATTCTTCTTCTTCGGCTTCTTCTTCTTCTTCTTCTTCTCCTTCTTCTTTCTTATACAATAGGGTTATCGCTCATCGCTAAGATAACAGTACCGATGAGAGAAGCACCCACTCTCTTTTCTCTTTATTTAACTTTTTATTTTCCTTCCTAATGTACATGGAGGGACGAAGAAGCCAGCCTATCGGTGATTTTACTTTTGTTGGTAATGGTGTCTTGGAGTGACCGAATAAGAAAAAATACTCTGTTAAATGTGTCTTTGTTGTTACTTTCTTTTCATTTTTTACATTCTATAAAGGTGGTAATATATTTTTAAATATTTTATTCTTTTTTTCTATTTTTATTTATTTCCCAAAGTTTGAAGAATGACAGCATTGGTAAAGAAATTAAAAAATGTAGTTATACGTTGTTTATACTATTACGATAGTTATTAATAATACATGCGATCCATTGATAAATCCATAGACTAAAATGTAATCTTTTAATTTTACAATGGTTGGTTTAGTACGTAAAGAAAAATGTTTAAGTTGATTTGGATGGATCATGTAGAAGGTAGTTGGTACTTAAAAAATTCCTCTTTTTTACGAAAATTTTATTCTTTTAAGAAGAGTATTCTCGTACCACTTGAGCATGTAAACCGTCGTTATTTTAACAAGTTATTATACGCAGTATTAAATAAATTTAAGCTGTTAGTTGTAAATTTTGGCTATTATAGATGTGATAGCTTTTAAATTTTTTAATTTTATCGATGAGGTATAATACTTATCAATTAATAAATTAATTAAAATAAAAATAACTTTGTCCTATCTTGTAAAATTTAAATGTTTTGTTAACCTCTAAATTTGTAATTAAATCAATATACATATACTAAAAGCACCTTCTACAATTGAAAGAAACCTTTGATCTATGAATAATGGTATAAGTATTCACGAGAATCTATTGGCTTCAGTTTGTCATCTTATTTATTGGATAGAACAACTCAGGCTGTAGGAAATTAATAACTGTATTTCTATCTCTGTAAATCATATCATACAAGTGCCAGAAGGTTATTTGGTTCTTCACTCTCCTGCTTATTCAATATTAATGGTCTAATTGCAATAAGAGTACAAATAGATAATGGTTCATCGTGTGGCCGATAATATTTTTAATTGTGATAATAGGTTAAGCATAAACACGATAGAATATTGAACACATTGTAACAATTGAACCCATCATTTATTGTTTGTAATGTTTGCTTCACTAGGTCATAACCTTAAGATTTGAAGCAATAAATTTAAAAAAATTGGGCTATAAAAGATCGTACATCAATGTTTGATGGAAAGTCTTAACGAATCCTTTAAAAGTAATATAAAGGTTTAAAAGAGAAAGATGAACTCACGATGCTCCAGCAAGTTTTGATTTTTCGGCCTCTTTCTCCCTTGGTCGGATAATAATATATATAACTTTCACGGTTGGACACGAAGAGAGCTTTAGCCTGTTATATACCTACTATGTGCCCTTCGTCGGATTCTTATCTCGGCGACGTTATAGCGAATAGTACCTGCTGATATTTTACTGCCGACCGATGCTTCCGAACCGTTGTCTCAGGATCAGATTGCTGTTCGATATACCGCTACTGAGAATCCCCGATCACTCGCTCTCTTTCTCTTTTTTCACCCTTTTACTTAATTTTTCTCTTTTTCCATTTGTTACTCTCTCGCTTTTACTTTTTACTTTGCTCGTGCGCTCACTTCAATTTTACCAGTTATTCAATTTCATATTCTAGCAGTACATTTTGAAACGATATAATACGTTTTCGCGCCTAAAATGCTTCGCGACAAAAGGTAATCCGTTGATCAATGGGATTTTTTGCATTCATATATGTGGTGGATTTTAACAATTTTATTACTATTTTTCAGCTTAATCCTCGGGATGATAAAATTTATGATTTTAATTAGATAAAATATATGTAGATCGATATTTTTAATTGTTTTATAATTTAAATAATTTAAAGAAATAAATGTTGAAATAAAGAAACCGTAAAGTTGAGTATGTAAAAGTAAACGTATATACTACGGTCATGGACAAGTTCACGACAATAACGTAGACGATGTAATTCGCGGTAACCTAGCCTCTGTGGTTTCAAAAGTGTAAGTATAAATTTCTATCTACCTACTTCAAGGTTTATTAATAATTATTTTACAAATCAAGCTATTTATTTGGAAAATAAATATTTAAAAGCACAATTAATTCTTAAAATTTAATATTTATATATTAAAACTGATTAAATGTATTACTTATCTACCATAATTACGCAATCAGTAGAATCCTTTATGATAAAAAGTTAAGTAATCCATGTGACACTTAACATTCCGCTGTTTTATATATGTCTATAATAAAGAAAAAAATTAAACATTCCGTTCACCAATCCCTTTCCATCTTGGCGAAATTCCAGTACAGTGTGTATGTGTGTATGTGTGTACGTGTGTTATACATATATATAGGTATCCTTTAATCGCTTCTCTCCTTCTTTCGATGAAACTTAAAGAAGACGCGATATGCCGATGTCGTTCGCGCGATTTATGGTACTCCTCTAGCCGAATGCATATACTTTCGGGCTTTTCTCAAGCGTCGCAACCACACTGCAGTACGTGCCCCGAATTCACGCGTACTTAGCGCTCGCGCGACGAGTGTATATATATGCATACGATTCCGCTTCCGCGCTTGCGACGCCTAAATCATCCCGATTTCTCTTTCTCTTTCATTCGTTCGTACTTATTTTTGACATCTTAGTGTCACTTGCGTACTTTTAAATCATGAAAAGTTGAAAGGTTCGTAGTGCACAATTCACATCGTTTGTTGAATTTTTTCTTTTTTTTTTAAATAAATTTAATAAAATAATGATAAAAATAAAACAGTTTGTGATTGCAACTATAACTAAATTTCAAGAATATTATTTACCTTTCGCGCGATTACCAAGAAGAGAATTTACATTAATACGCTGATTTACATGGTGCGGTACATATTAGTTATTTATGTACTTTGGTATATATGATACGTTAATGCGATCAGAGGGAAAATATCATTGTGAATGGAAAGTAGTTGGGCCGCGGTCGCGAGCGCAGCGAGCGTCCAAGGCATAACTAATCCATTCACAATAATATTTTTCCTCTAATCGCGCTAACGTATCATATATACCATAGTGCGTAAAAGATTTTACAGCCTTATAACCCGTGTGGCGAGTCTTACGTGTCGGAGAAATTAATAGAAATAAATGGAAACTAATACAGATAATTTGAATGAAGAGAGAGAGAGAGAGAGAGAGAGAAGAAGTGTTGGCCCGGGCGCGCGCGATCAACGACACATCGAGTTTCGGCAATTCGACACCGCGGGTATTAGATGCACTGCACTTAATCGCAGCTTGTGTTTACTTTCGTATATATTTCTTTCTGCTGGAGTTTGTGTACTACGCGTTTCGAAGACGTTGGTCTCGATTTTCAAGTGGACGGTCGACGATATGGAGAATTTGTATACATCTTACTAGGATGTGTAGCGTTTCTATACATCCTAGTAATCGATATAATCACGCGCATACAGTCGGCCACGAATTTGGTTGCATTAGATGTATTTACGAATTTAGCGTGCTCCGCGCGTAAGACTCGCCGTACGGGTTAGTAGGCTGTAAACATATATACATTTCATCTTCATGGTAAAGTCTCGGTGTATACCTTTTACAGCGTAAATCGTTAAAGTAAAGCAAACATTTTCACATCAAAACTCTGTACGCGGTAGGGAAATGTTAACGATTTTCCTTCGAGATGAATCTCTCTTTCTCTCTCACCGCGAAGGATCGTTTCGTGTATCCTGGAAAGACAAAAGGATTATCCGGAAAGGATCGCGAGCACCTTGCGCTGCGCGCATCATAACGACGGACTGTAACTACGCGACCTTCACTTGCGTATGGTGTTGCGTTTACAGATGTTATATCTACATACACTCTTCCGGTGGCGTACAATTGTAGTTTTCCGTTACTAATTAATAGTTGATCTAATATTCATGTTCTATTTTTTAACAATTAACAATAATAACAACAACGACAATTGTTGAATTTTAAGATTTCACAATGCATGTTATTACGTACCAGTTAATAAGTTTTATACAGTTAATCGCCCTATTACGCGATTTACGATACGATTCGTGCCTCCGATGCGGAATCACACGGGGAATCCTGTGACATTTTTCGATCTCATTATTTTTCAGTATACATGGAAAGAACTGAATATCACTCTGTCCAGGAAGTGAAAACATTCCTGAGACTGTAAGGGGGGTGGAGAGGAGGTGGTGAAGTTGCGAGAATATGCATCGCGTGTGCTTCGCTTGTTCGGTGTAGTATTTGTATGTTTATTGTATGCGTGCAGTGGAATCGCTCCGAGTTTTTTTTTGCAATAATTTTGGTGAAAAGCATTTTGAATGTACAATGGTGTTACGTTTTACACCGGTTGAGTCTCGCATCAGTGGACTGGAGAGAATCCGAGGCGTAAGTTCAATTCGTATTAGTTAGTCGTTGCTACCAGGTTTAGGAAAAATTTTAATATTTCGAGATGTATATACTCTTTTAATTATATTTTCTTTGTTAATCTACTTAGTGTTTATAGATTTTTAATAATTATTTGTTATATCATGCTATTTATCGTTACTTCGATATATAGTTTGTTTAACAGTTAATTGGGGTATATTTGCAATTTTATATTTTTTAATCTTATTAATTAATTGAATTAAGTGTTTTAAATCAAAGTTTCATGTAATTATATAGTTTTAATGCAAGTTAAAATGTAAAAATATAATTATTTTTTCATATAAATTAATTTACACTTATTTCTACGTAGACACTTGTATTATGGAAAATTGCATTAAAAATAATAGAGTATTGTACCTATAGTTTTTGACAATAAACTACTTAAATTATACTTTAAAATATTATTATTAAATAAATTTATTGTTACCTTATAATGCACTACTCTCAAGGTACCATGTTTTGAAATAATAAACTTCTTAAGCTACTAAATTTCGTAAAGTTATTCTTATTCGCATTTAATTTTTTGTGCATTATTATGATAAGTTGGCTAACTAATTTTATGAGTAATATATAGAATAATTTATTTGAAAAATCTCATTATTTATGCATTTCTTACAATTGTACATATATATTTGGCATTAAGATATTAAATCCAAAAAAATCACCTGTTCACATCTTTCTTATAATTAATCCTACCTTAGAGGTCACTAACTTGTGACATTTAATTCACAATTTCTTTATTTCTTCTTCATATATTTTTTGCCTGATCTTCTCCACATTATTGGTACGTTCACCTCGTCTTTAGTTATATACACACTTTTAGCGAAAATCTCAGTGAATCTGTCGCGATTTCTTGCCCGCGACCTTCGCACCAAGCAATATTCGAAGTAAAAAGCCACCTTAATTACCTTCCGTGGTCGTCCCCTAATTATCACAAAAACCCTTCTCTCTCTCTCCCTCTCTCTTTCTATCTACCTATCTATCGCTCTTTCTTTCTTTCTGAGGATGGCTTCATTTACAGCGAATCCGCTCGTTTTCGCGTGAAAAACTTGCTGTAGTGTCGAGAATGAAAGAGAACGGAAAGAAGGAAAGAAAAACTGCGAGGAAAGTGAAAAAACCACTCGCCAAGCGAAAATAGAGCGAGAGAGAAAGAGAAAGTAGCGGAGATGAGGATACTCTGCTGGAGAGTCGTCAGTCCGAGATGTTCTCTTGCGCAATACGACCTTCTCCGCTTATCGTTCCGTAAATTTTTATTAAAGTTAGGGATACGCGATGTGAGTTTGCTCGAAATAATTGCGTTACTTCAATATTTTCCTAAAGCAAATATAATTTAAAGTTAATTGAATTATCACTAATCAAACGAAGTGATTAATTATATATTTTTCCACAATGATTAACAATACTAAATTTTTAACAATTTTGATAATTTTCGTTAAAAAATAAATATATGTATATTGTAATAAATAACTATTAAAATATAATCAAAAAAAATTTAAAAACGCATGATTCTTACGTACCCAACGAATAAATTATGCTACACACTTGATAAATACAGTGGCTCATTTAGTCTCACTAATATATAGTCATATTTAAAGAAGATATAGAATAAACGAATATACAGTAGGATATAAAGGATTACGCACACAATTTCCTTAAATTTCGTCATCGTTACCTCATACCACTTTTTTTCGAGGAATTACTAACCGATCAATTCCCTCATTATCTATGTCCGTCTTATTTCTTTTTTCTGTATATATTTGTACACCGTGCAAAATCAAATATTCCGAGGACATTCAATTTTCTATTCTATGGAGTATGATTTCGTTCCTTCGAAGAATTTTTCGAATAGGTTGATTCTATTTGTTAAAGCATTTGGGCCATGGTCCACCGTTTTATTTGCATCGAAAATAACGTTATTTCGAGCTATGAAGAACTATGTCAAGAACCACTTTTATTTTCACTATGCTATACATAAAAAATGTGCAATTTCTCGAGTAAATGGGTACTAATTTGCATTTTTCTATTTAAATTTTTTTGTTATTCGATGTATTTTAATTATTTTTAAATACGAAAGAAGAGAATTAATTAAGAAAATAGGTACTTTTATTTTGCAAAACTATTATTAATAATATCTATAATGTTTATTATACAAGTTCATTGAAAAATAATTACTTATCAGTGTGGAACTTTTTCGACAACAATGAAAGGAAACGTAAACTTTAAAAAAAGACAAATTCATTGAAAGACGATTAGTCAATAATCACGAGAAACTTATAAATTCAAGATTGACAATAGGGTAGTCCAGTTAAAATTCCGTGGTACCGAGTCCTAATGAACTCTCCTGTAGATAGTAATTGCCGGTATAGAAGAACATAGAGACGACTCTTTGGAATGCAACGTATGCACTTCCGAACGCTTGCCATTTTCCTTCTCTCTCTTTCTCCCTCATTCACTCGTTTTCATTGTCTTTCTCTCTCTTACTCGCCCTTTATCTAACTCTATTATACGAACCGTCTCGTCCAATCTGCCTCGTTTCCTTCTTGCATCGCCATTCAGTAATTTCAACATCAAGCAGTTTAAACGTAAAATTACCTTCATTATTATCACCCGATAGCACTAATTTCCTGTGCGTAAACTTTGTATACATATAGACGGTAAGTGTATATGAATATAATAAAACAAACTTTTTCAACGCAATTCATATTAAACCGACGTTACGAAAATAATTATCACATCCTGTACTTTATAATCTGTACAGTATTAAAGTGATTCGAATTATTATGCAGATTTTGATTTATTGTGATATTACATTAACATTCGCGTCATTTAATTTATAGTGACTTTAATGCATCTGCATTACATTAGATACCATAACTTCTGCATTTAATCCTTTTTCAGCTGATCATGGTAGTTTAATGGAATCGAGATTTTATTGCTTTTATTGATTATAAGCTTTGAGTTTAGACAGTTACATTGAGAGCACCTTCTAAAGTTACAAATATTAACTGACTATCATTAAAGTTAAAAACTTAAGTGAAATTACAAAATGAATATCCATTTATGAATTGACATGACTTAAAACGAAATCATTTTAAAGTATAGATTTAGTTTACCTTTACTAAAATCAAATCAATATAGATAGTTTTTTTATTCTTGAATAAAATTATTGCCTAATATATTTATTTCATTCATGACCGATGAGAGAAAAAAAAGCATTCTCATCACACATGATGAGAACGTAGTTAAAGCGAGATATTTTGAAGGTCCTTTCACTGATACCGTTCGATTTGTGCAGCTCATCCAGATATTTTAAATAAAGTTGAGCTGTAACTTAATTTGAACGTGATTTCAAGGGCTGTTTTGTCTTTCTTGATTTTCGTTTTCTCAACTGAAAAGTAATTAATTGTTAAAATAGGAGTTGTAGCTTTGTGTCTGTAGTTTTGAAAGGACTGATCCTTGAATTGTATGGTTTGACCGTGATGTTCACTTTTTGATCACATTCAAGAATTAAAACTTATTAGCTGGAGATCTTGAATAAAAAATGATGTAATGAATGATTTTAGGAGCGAAATGTTTATTATACTTGTATACAAGTAAAATTTTATGATAAATAATTCCAATTTTTCAGCAGATTGCTATTATTTTCCTGTTTATGTACATAAATATAATATCTATAAGAGAAGAAAATTATTTTTATATTTGTACTAACGTACTGTGCGTCGCAAAGTCGACGATTGCAGGTTAAAAATGAACTAATACGAGAAAAAAATCCATTAGAAAGAAAAGAACTCTGGGATAACTCTATACATCATAATCAAAGTAAAATTATGAAAATTTTGTTAAAGGAACATATATACATAGCTGGAGGATGAAGAAAAAGCTACTTTGCGCATCGAGATAGGCGCCGGTGCGCGGTGTGGAAATTAACGCGACGGCGCCAGCAGTGCGTCATGCACTTTGCACTTTTTGTTACGCGCGGACGATCATCTCCTTGAAGAAAACCGGCCGGCATGTACTTTTTTTCTTAGCGGTCGCTGGCCTCCGGAAGTGGTATCTTCAAAAACTTTATTTTATACTCAGGGTATATCCCAAAATTAAGAAGCGATAGCGCGCCCAAGTACCATTTTTTCTCTTCTTTTTACATTTCTCAACGGTCGTCGACTCCGATTCAATTACTCGAGATTTTGTGAAAATAAAGAAGGTATATACGAACCAAGTGTCATTATGAGTTGCATGTGTACTCGAGGATGACTCGTTTCGTGTAAAAGGCGGAAGTACGAGCTGCTTTTTTTACTCTTTGCTGGATAACAGTATATTTTTCGGTTGCTCTGTTCACGAATTTTCATGATTATTAATATATTTGGTGTGTGTTCTTTGCGCATTTTTTTGTTTCGGTTACCGTTACTGATATTTCGGCAATTTAATTTAATTATTAACTTGCGCATTTTGCAGATTTACCAATATCCTCTTGTTTTGTTCCAACGGATAATAAATATTGTTTTATCCTTGTCAAAACTGTGGTCAATTATAATATTTATAGTAATAATAATTATTTGTGCTTATAGCGAACTCCTTTACATCTATTTTGAAATAGCTAATTTACACTTCAAAATAGTATCATTTTTATTAGGGATTTATTCTTGAAATGCTTAAAGATCATTAATAATTTAATGTACATATATATGATACAAACGGGAAAATGCAATGTACGTAATTATAATAATCCAACTTATTATGTAGCATTAAATTGATGTTTTAATTACTAAATGAGTTAATAAAAGATAATCGAGATTATTTTTTAATTATTCGAATATGGTCTTCATATACAATTTTATTAAATTAACATTTTCGCGATAACGCTAATCTGAAAATGTAAAAAATATGTTAAATAATAATACGTTCAATAAAATTATCAAAAATATTTTAAACTTACAAAAGAACTCGAAATATTTATTATAAAATTTATGTACCTTTCTCAGTAAAACTCTCAATTTATATCTTTATACAAAAATGATACACCCGATCATCGATTAATCTCACGAAATAAAATGTAAATTTCTAAAGTAATCGCCGTAAGTTAAAATTTCTAATATAATTCTTATATATATATACTCACGCGGCATATATAGGTATATAATATACACAAGTTATCATGAGATAGAAAATTCAAGTAACGCCGAAGCACGAAAAATACCAGGATCGAGAGATTTACATCGAAGACTCACGTTTGCTAGAAATTTAGCGATGTAACGTTACTCACAATACAGTAGGTACTTTTGAAAACTGAATTTTCGTTTGCAGGGCCCACAAGAGACAGAGAAGAGAGAGAGAGAGAGAGAGAGAGAGAGATAGGTATGCGGGTATAAAGGGGAAGAAGATCCTTGCAGCCTCGTGTTTACTGTTTGGCTTGGCTGTAGATCCTTCTTATCTTGAATCTGGTCTCCTTCAGTGTGTGTGTGTGTGGGTATGTGTGTGGGTGTGTGTGTTTGTGTACACCTCGCCAGTGGTTCCGGCGAATGGCAAAGAGAGCCGTTTGCTGTATATACACATACGTACCCACGAAGAACTTTAGAACTCTAAGTCTAAACCTTTACGGTAAAGATCTGCCACATATATTTATTCAGAGCTTTCAGTGACCTTATCCGAAGTATTGTAACTTTGCCACTCGAACGGATCTTAAGCTTTTAACATGGATCATCTCGTTAATGTTCAATATTTGGTTAATTTATTTGTTCTCCTGTGTTGCGAACAGAAGTAACCGCGATCTTGCATGTATTAAAGAGCTGTAACCAATTTGATATTATTGTGATAATCAACTGATAATTATAATATCTGATCAATATTATTTTATTATATAGAATAGGTATTTCAAGAGACAAAATACTTATACAAAACATTTCTCGAATCTATAAATAGCTATGCGAGAAAAACCTGTTTATCAAACTATGAGTAACGAGTTTATAAAATCCTCATTAATAATGTAAATTAATCCAAAATAAAATGTTAAGTAACGTCAAGTAAATGAAATGTATGTTTATAAAATAATAAATTTAGAGCTTACAATTGCAATTATTTCGTACCAAAAATAATTTATAAATACAGGTTTATCTTCTATCCTATATAATTAAAACATAGTTGAACCAAAATATTATCGAATTGAAAGAACAATCAATAATATAGCCCATCAAAACTTACGCTAGAATTCAAGTCTCATACTATCGGCACGTAAAACGAAAGATCAATGAAAATCCCCGGTGATAACCGTAAAAAACGTCTCTATAAGATCAACAGCTATAAATCGAAAGCGCACCTAAACACGATCACGTACCTATATATGTATACACATAGAATTGGGTCCCTCGGTTCGGTATGAAACCCCATGGCAAGATAATCTAAGCATAAAAGCTCGGATAAAAAGTGGAATTCCAAGGATTAAAAGGAGAATATGCAAATATACGCACCCAACACGTCCCACTTCACCTCCACCTTCCTCTCTCTCTCTCTCTCTTTCTATACGTAAAATATCGCGTTGAAACATCTTCGTACCCGTTTTAACATTGGTATATTACTCTTTCCAAGCTATATAATTTTTATGCTTAAGTTATTTGACACCTACATGTGTAAGAAGGAAAATTTTTATTAATGACCGCCTAGCTGTATACAAATGTGTACCTATAATTATTTGCAAAAGCAAAAATTCTAGTTTGACTTAATTGATGAGTCAGTTAATTTTAGAATTCGAAGGTCGTATTCGCGGATGCTACCTTCTATTATAATATAATCATCTATGTTCGATAGTTTAGTATTTACCTTTACTTTTGTGACGTAACATTTTATTTTGATAAAAGTTTCTCTCAGAATTTATTGCATCTGTTTACGCAGTACTTTTTCAGGATACGAAGAATGTTCCATTTAATCCTTCAAACAATATTACCTCGGTGCAAAAACAAATATACCTCAAAATTTAATTATTAATATTAATACTCAGTTTGGTGAAAACGACATTAAAACCTTAACTTATTAGAAGCATCGCAATACAATGTTACGAACAAAAAATACATTCTTACAAATTCTACTGAGGGCATAAAATAAAAAAATATCTCAATTTCTCGTTTATTTGTCAAAATCAGGAGGTCGACGTTGGGGGAAAACAAATTGTCGAGAGTGCACAGAGGGTCCATCAGTTGCATTTTTCCTGAGATTATAATACACCACCACCCCCGCCGCTCGTAACTTCCAGAAGGTTAGGTAAAATAATTTACAGGACAAAAGCGAAGAGGCGCAGCTGAACAAAAGAGTGCTTGCACGTCAAAAAAAAATAGGAAGAGTGAGAGAGAGAGGGTGTGAGAAGGGAGGGAGGGGATGGGAGGGAACATGCACATGTGCGTTGTGGTTGACGCGAGGTGCTCCATCATCGGTCCCTCTTCATTGAGGATCTGCGTCGGCCACCTGATGTCGCGAACTGCAGCAAATGGGCCTCGGCCGACTTTTATTCTTTATGGACGACTGACGGATTATGGGTTTTGCTCGATCGGCATGGTGCTTTAAATATTGTCCGGCTATGCTTTGAATTTCAAAGGGTTCAATTTTCTTGGGGTTTAAATGCTTCCGTAGGGTCTTTTCCTTTTGCGGTATGTACGTTATTTCTTCCACGAGTTAATGATCTTTCGAGCAATTATTATCCTTTAATTTTTTCTTACCTTCGCTTTTAAACGATGTGCGTACTATTTTATCTATAATGGCATATTAAGCATGTTTTTATTTGTTTAACTAATTGCTCCGGATTTTTTTTTAATAATAACCAAAATCAAACTATAATATTAAGCAAATTATTGACAATATACAATAGAAGTTTAAATTAGATTCTATATATAGTTTAAAATTTTATTATCACATAAATTTCATTTTTAAGATATGCTAGATAGGAAATTGATCATCTTACACAGAATTAATGCATAGTATTACAAAATATCTTTTAAATGTGTAATTGATTGTATATCTGACTAGTTATATTATAGAAAATTATTATTACTTAAGAAATGATTCATAACTCACGTCTGGAGAGATATGTAAGTGGTCACACTGTCATTCGTTTAACATTTCATTTTAATAATCGAAACTTGAAGAGTGTAGATTACAAAATTGTAAATATTAGCTGACGCTTGTTAGTACATATTTATATTGTAACGCACATAATGTGTTATCCTTGAAGAGTAGACTTTCGAATTCGCAATAAAGTGTCCTAGAAATTCTTTACAATAGTCGGACTCGTCTAAACTAATAATCAAATTTTGCAAGTACTGGCTTATAGCAGCTTATAAAGTAGATTAAATTAATTTTAGTTTATCAATCGTTTAAAGTTCGACAAATCGAAGGAAATGTTTTTAATGGTAATACTCTTGATATAATGTAGCCATAAAGGGTATATATATATAATTAAATAGAATTGGCGACGAATAAAAATTTCTGGTTGATGATGCTATAGATGAAAAAGACTTTCGCTACTTACTGTAAAATTGCATCAGTCTTTATAATAATGACTCGATCGCTACCATGCTCACGAGGCATTAACGCCATCGACCACGAACGATTAGTTTGTCCCGCAAATATTTTAAGTATCGCCGATGCCTTTGCAGCGTTTAAGTGGAGAAGAACAGGTAATCTCGCGTGCGACATCTTTTAACACGATGCTCGAGCGCACGCGCGCGTACGAGCGAAAGTGTTTAGATCAATCACTTAGATATCACTTTGCCGCGACTTTTCTCACGAGGAAATATATTTATTTTATACAATCTCGAAGCGTATAAACGCTATGCGATCCGAGAATTCTGTTGGGTTGTTTGCGCTGAAAGACTTATAAATAGACGATATTCGTTATTGATTTTATCCTCTTTTAAGTTGATTAACGTTTACACGGCAATTGTGTAAGCAATAAATATTCATAATCATTTTCGTATTACACACTGCGTTCCTCTCGCACATACACGGAATAATTCATTGTGTTACACGTAGTTAAACGTAAGTCATATTTCTAACTGTAACCCTTTTACAACTGAATTCAGTTTAATGTAATACAACTTAATTTTTGCGCTTTATCGCTACGTGCTGGACCAACTATGTGTGTATATAATCAAAGTTATTCAACGATACGGAATTATCTAATATAATCAATATTCTACACTTTCGTACAAATATTTCAATTCAATTATTGGTAAATTTATAAGTATCTTTCATTTCCCTAATGCGTTTAATTTGTCTTATTAGTTTTATCACTTTACGGTCTGTTGTTTGTCTTTATCTTCACTTCCGCGAATTCTCAATTAATGGCTTTCAACAACCTCGACATTGTCGAAACAACTTTGTGCTTATCAAATACATTCTTTACAGTTTACTGTTTTCAATATACACGTGCCACGCTATATATTGTTTCCTTATGATTCGAGCCAAGTAAACAGATGACACAAAATTAGTGAATTGTGTAACCGCGATCTTCGTAACTTTTATCAACATTTGAATATTTCGGGTATTAAAATAATTGATTACGTCAATTATCGAGCTATAAAAAAAAACGTTTCGTTTCTCATGCAAGGACTATGCAAATAAAAACTTGCTTGAATAAAAATTATACATAATCTATTCGTGATAACAGTTTTATTAATTTAATTTAAGGTGCTTACGTATTTCTTTAAGTATGTTCAATAGGGATATAATATATGTTTTTATATAAAAAAAAACGTCATTTTTGTTTCGATTATATTCAATGTATACAGAGATGTGCGATTTCGAGGAAAATGTATAATGATCATTTATTAGACACTTATTGCTTTTTAATGATGAACCATTAGTTTATTACGAGTTAAAGAACGTTTTATCTATAATTTTATGTTTGGAGACATAACTTTATGATTTTATATTAGTTTTAAATTATCTAAATGTATACATTTTTAGATAGTACGAAATATTATAATTATTCAAAGGATGTAATGTATGTAAACTATCGTCAAATATGCATAATTTTATAATAATTTTCTTTGTCGTCATCGCGTCATTATAACTTTATAAACGTAATTTATAATACTGCTGGATTTGTAAAGCTAAAATTCATAAATAAACAACGATATTTTATATAAGGTTTTCTATATAAGGTCTATATAAGGTTTTCTATATTCGTAATAAGTACATCGAAATTAAACAAAAAATAACATTCCAATGAAAATTACATTTACCGAATATATATATTGAAAAAGTTAGCACGTAGTTACGTTTATATATATGTAACAGCTATCGGAAGAGCATTTGACCAATCCCGTGATTAACAAGCGATAGGATAAGAGCATTGGCGTCGTTATAGCGTTCACCGATAAGACTAGAAAAATCTCTTGCCGAAACTCGGAAGAGCCGCTAATTACCGATAAAAGTCGGCGTGTCTTATAAATCTGTTAAACTAACCTCATGACGAGACTGACAATTTTATTGCGGTTGCTTGCAGATGACGTATTATACGAACTGTAAGTAGAAGAGAGCCAAAACTGGTCGGCCGGTATTTCATTACTTTTTATTTGTATTTATTCGCATATTTACTTATATTAAATAAAGTATCTTTTTGCATTTCATTATTATGAATCTTATTTCTGTATTTTAAAGAGATAGATTTGATGTATTTATGATTTATAATTAAACCTTAATATAGACTTGATGATTAACAATTTCGTTGTTAATATTGTTAATCCTATTATTCTTATGGTAGTAACTGAAATTTTATTTAAAAAAGTATAATAACAAACCAATAATACACTTTCTTTCACATTAATAATATTTTTAACGTGTATATGTTCACTGAAAATCTTCTCCTGTACAATCATATCCACTTTGATACGTCAAAAATAAAGAAATGACCAGTTATACGATTTTCCTATCCGTATATTATATTGCACTTCATCGTCCCGTAATTCTAATTAAAAAAGATTCCTACACAGCAAGACCAAAGAGTTTATGAATTTCGCTATAGGCCCAATGACTATTATATACACTTTATTACATTAAATTCCTATGGACTAAACAAGCATCTCCACCATAATCTCAGGCTAACAAAAAAAAAACAAATATGAAGAAGAAATTCTACCAGCCTCTCGAGAAAGGTCGAGCGAAAACGAAACCCAGAAAGGGCCTTCCGCCTCACGATATAATATAATGCAATGGTTAAACGAATATGCGTGTATGCGAAGATATAGATATATACACGTGTGATTGAGCGGGCAATTCAATTTCGCAAATGGTCGATAGAATTAACTCGTACGGTGCTCGAGGCAGTGTGAAAAACGCCCTAGGATTCTATATTTTCCAGACAGGAGGAGGGAGGGCCCACCAATGACACTGGCGCCGGCGACACTAAATTGATGGGCCCGCTGGGTCTCAGGTGAGAATTATCGAGGTCATCGATAATACTCGCGCGACGCTATGAAATGGATATGGGAAATTGTGTGTATCGAGTCAAAAAAAAAAAAAAATACTCATTGACAAAGTGGTTCGACTTCTTATACATTGCATGCGTCTGGAAATTTGGAGCTTTAGGCGATATGTAAATTATATATTTGAATTGTTATTTGTTTTTTTTAATATTATGTGATTGATAATTATGTGTTGTCACTCGTGAATTATTGCTCACGTATTTATAACTTACAAGATAAATATAAGTTATGGTCTAACTAAGATCGTAGATTTATAGAATTACCTTTTTTTTTTAATAAAAATTATATATATAAAACGAAAATGCTTCATCGGTATATTAAAACACTATACTTGTAAAGTATATGAATTACATTTTATTTAAATAAAATACAAATTTTCAATATAAATAAATTTATCGTATATTCTACAATGTTTTGGATTGAAAGAATAGTTTTTGTTTTCATATTGATCATTCGATTTGGTCATAATATGATGTCACGCCGAGAGGCTAATACTAATTTTATCGATAGGTGAATGTGCTACCAACGCATAGCTTTCGACGAGAAAAATTCAACCTGTTACCGCGACCGTGACAAAGGACACACCTATGCAAATATAGCTAAAATCATTTATAGAACTCGTCAATTTTATTTTTCTTATAGCGATTGAGACGTTTACGACTATGTAAATTTGGTTTTTAGCGTCAGATTCGATAATCAATCGTCGATTACAATTGTTATTTATGCGTTTTCTAATACTCGGAGAATTTTATTCATCATTTTTTTTAAAACGAGAAAATAGTCAGTTAAGGAAGTAAAATTATAGAGGAAACGGAAATATTATTATTGTATATTTGAAAGGTCATGTTTTTTTCTCATAATGAATAAAATAATTAGATTTTCCTAAACATTCTTAAAAGATATTAATGAAACTATGAAATTGATTAGAGGTATACAGACGATTCAAGGCCAAATCGAAATATATCGTTACACAAAAGAAACGTGTTTTTAGTATATTCGGGAAATTAAATGTAAAGGTCGACTGCCGCATTTTCAAAAGGATTAGATAATGGTGAATATATTTATATAAGATAAGTGAACCATCAAGTAAATTTAAATTAAATTTATATTCTGAAAATAATTGTATTAGTAATCAGTAACTTTATTTTACAGGTATACTTAGAGAAAAAAAATATTTCAGACATTTGACGCTGTTTCTTAACTGTTAAGATTCGTAGACTTAAATATAATCAAATGAATATCTCTTTACAGTTACATATTATTATTATCAGTTCCTCAGAGATACGCTTTAATTCATTTCTATTTTGATAAAATCGTGATAGTTATAAGAACTAGGATTTATTAATTTATTAGATATTTGAGGTATATAGGAGGTACAATCAGTTGCTAGTCAAATATGTGTTACTCTTTGGTTTTGTACATTATACTTTCTAGGATAGAGTTTAATACGCATAAATATAGAAATAATTTAACTTCTTAATAATTAAGATATAAAATTAAAGCAAGAAAAAATGAATTCTTAATAAATGCAATCAGTTTGATAAGAGAAGTGATATTACTCTAAACGCGCACTTGCATGTGCATCAACTGATGAAGTTCTCGTCTTTACCATTATAAATATAATTTTGAAATGTTTAGCAAGCCATATATTTCGATACTTCGTAATAATACGCATAAATATAGAAATAATTTAACTTCTTAATATTAAGATATAAAATTAAAGCAAGAAAAAATGAATTCTTAATAAATGCAATCAGTTGATAAGAGAAGTGATATTACTCTAAACGCGCACTTGCATGTGCATCAACTGATGAAGTTCTCGTCTTTACCATTATAAATATAATTTTGAAATGTTTAGCAAGCCATATATTTCGATACTTTCGTAGAAACCTCGAAATCGTTTTTGGTTAAAATCTCTGGATTGTAAGTATGTTGTATAATAAGTATTTGGTAATAGAAAATAATTTATTTTTAGGCTTTTGTCTTTATACTCGGCATTACAAAAATTATTCCCTTCAAAAATAAAAATTAATACAAAAAAGTATATGCATCCTTCGTCGAAAATATTGTAATTACTTCTATAAAAATCGTAACATTTTCTTTAAGTGTATTAACTTGTAAAAATGATATATTTCTAATGTAAAATTAATGCGAAATCTTCACCCGCCAATTTTCGAGGCTTCCGTCTTCCGTTTCAGTTTTATAAATTTCAACTAATAAAAAGGATAGGACTTAAAAACTAGGATAAAAAAATCTGTAGTGCCTAAAAATAGTAACAACAAGCCAGTCCACGATAGCCAATCAGAAATCGTAAAAAAAGGGCTATAACAAAGCCAGCTGCGTATTCTGTTGAAACGAAACGAGCAACCTTGAATTCTCACGGGATGGATCCCAAGAAAGAACTCGAATTAAGGGGAGGAGCTCGCCAAACTCACTGTTTCACTTTATCTCTTCTCTCTCAGGTTGAAATCGTAAAATTTTACCAATTTATACTGAATATACATTAATTGTATTAGTGAATATTATACATTGGAAAAATATTATTAACGTTATTTTACATATTCTTTGCGTTGTTCATATGTATATTAATCAAATACCTTTTTCTTTAAAAAAAAATATAAATAAAGAACCACTTACTAAACTTGTATTTTGAAATAAATATAGCATTACTCTTTAATTTAGAAAAAACCAACTGTCCGATATATCAAATAGTCCAGTAGGACAATGTATAACATGAGATATTGAATAAAATAAATAATATTTTAAAATAAACAAAAGATTAACAAGAACTCGAAGCTTTTTAATCAGAAGTCAAGTAACTCGATTTTTCGACAATCCTCATTGATGACACGCACACGCATAATTTTTATATATATATATAACCATAAGCATGACAAATGCCCGGAATCTTTCATAAAATCGCAGGTATATATACTGTCGTAATAACAAATCGGCGGATGCCGCAATCGTCTTTGCGCGTATCTCTCTCTCTCTCTCTCTCTCTCTCTTTCTCTGTCTTTCTCTCGATTAGTAATGATTATGCGCGATTAAATGAGGCGCAATTACCAGAGCTACCAGCATCAGCTTCGGCGTCCTTGCCAAGGCTGCGCGCGAAGAACTCTTGGCTTTACGACTCGGAGTTTCGCGATGATGATGCAGAGCGAGAGAGATAGAGAGAGAGAGAGAGGCAGTGAGAGATGAAGGGGGGGGGGGCGAGGGGGGCGGAGAGACAGGGAGAGAGGGAGGAAAAGAGAGTTGCAATCGTTTATTACCGGTGAATCAAAAAGAAGATTCATTTTTTGGATTCATTTCCGCTCGACGTATGTGGTTTCCATTTCGATCTTCGTATACTCCCTTCTTTTTTTTCTTCGTTTCGCCATGATTTTATTGATAATTGAAGCGAATTAATGTTACCCGAGATTACCGTTCGGGCTATCAACGTTTTCCTTAATGCGCACGCTGTTGAGTCTTCCTACTGTTTTTTATCTATCCCTTTTTTTACTTCTTATACGCTCTCCTCGGAAACGTAATGATTTTCATTTGCTCGCATTCTATATACGGGGATTCGTTGCCTTGTTTTATTTCCGTTCCACGATAACCTTATTATATGAATAAAACGAGTACTCTATTGCAGAATTCGCAAAACAATTTGTTTAAAAATACATTTATGGATGTATATATATAGGTATATATATAATATGTGTATATATACAGTTTTATTATATTAAAATGAGTGTGACGAATACATGAAGAATGTTGACTAATAATGGACTAAACTCATATGAATAATCAAATAAATTATCACATTTATGCCGACTACACGTTCGTAATAACTAATTTATTTACAATGCGCTATATGTGTACGTTATACGATAAAGTTTAAATGATTAAACAACCGTGATAAACTAACTATACTCGAGGAATACTCGTTTAGATTAGTTAAAACCTTTGCCATTTATATATGTATAAAACCCGACTATAATATGTTAAAACGCGTAATTACGCACAATCTGCATCTTTCTTTCTGCGTACACGCGCTCCCAGTTTTGATATACGTTTCCAATAAATTTATAACTCCGCACAAGCTTCATTTTCCAGTAAATATTTCAAAGTGTTAATTGACTTTTATTACATTTAATTTAACAATGATTATTCTTTTCTTCGACTTAGACGATGTACATATCGAATTCAATGTTTTATATATTATTATTTATTTATATTTTATATTTATATGTTTATTATACATCATTTTGATACCCACAAAATGATCATCCTCGCTTCTACATTAATAAATGCAACAAGAATAAGTTTAGAATCAACGTGACGTACGTCCGAATAAAGAAATGATATAGTCCACAGGGTCCAAGCAAAATCTTACATGGTTTAAAATGCGGCAACTGCGAAAAGTACCATTTACGAGTGATGCGTCAAGAAACTCGTTTTTATCGAATCTCTCTCTCTCTCTTTCTCTCTTTTACCCCGTCCCCTCCCCCTCCCCCTCCTCCCTTCTCACTCCCTTCTCGAAAACGAATGATTCATTTAAGAAAGCCGCCGCTCGTACGATCGTTTTAATATATCCGATGAGATCTTCCCCGTTGGACTTGCTTCGAGCGATGACGTCAGTTCCCGGCCGTATACCCGTGTATAAGTTGCGGGCAACAGGTATAGGTTTGAACTTTTACGCCCTTGCGGTTTTATATGCAGCAACATGTCTGACAATGTATTATAATTTCACTAAAACATAATTTTTCACTGAAATTTTCTGTGAGACGTATATATGCATTCAGTTTGACAAAGGTAATGTAATAGAAATATTATTTGTAAGATATATAAATTATAAAATTAAATAATAAAAACTTATCACGTAAGGGATCGACCTGAAGGGGATGTCGTAGTCCTATTGATCCTTATATACCCATCTACCGAAATTATCAATTTTTCGTTTTATGCAGTCAATTTTTGTTTAATCTGTATGATAAATAGATAGTTGTAGGCACGTTGTAGGTAATTTGGAAAGTTTAAATGATTAAACAACCGTGATAAACTAACTATACTCGAGGAATACTCGTTTAGATTAGTTAAAACCTTTGCCATTTATATATGTATAAAACCCGACTATAATATGTTAAAACGCGTAATTACGCACAATCTGCATCTTTCTTTCTGCGTACACGCGCTCCCAGTTTTGATATACGTTTCCAATAAATTTATAACTCCGCACAAGCTTCATTTT
This sequence comes from Theocolax elegans, assembly GCA_026168455.1. NCBI lineage: Eukaryota > Metazoa > Arthropoda > Insecta > Hymenoptera > Cerocephalidae > Theocolax > Theocolax elegans. Next base: position 8,961,333 of record CM047426.1, on the reverse strand, counting down.
CCAGTAAATATTTCAAAGTGTTAATTGACTTTTATTACATTTAATTTAACAATGATTATTCTTTTCTTCGACTTAGACGATGTACATATCGAATTCAATGTTTTATATATTATTATTTATTTATATTTATATGTTTATTATACATCATTTTGATACCCACAAAATGATCATCCTCGCTTCTACATTAATAAATGCAACAAGAATAAGTTTAGAATCAACGTGACGTACGTCCGAATAAAGAAATGATATAGTCCACAGGGTCCAAGCAAAATCTTACATGGTTTAAAATGCGGCAACTGCAAAAGTACCATTTACGAGTGATGCGTCAAGAAACTCGTTTTTATCGAATCTCTCTCTCTCTTTCTCTGTCTTTCTCTCGATTAGTAATGATTATGCGCGATTAAATGAGGCGCAATTACCAGAGCTACCAGCATCAGCTTCGGCGTCCTTGCCAAGGCTGCGCGCGAAGAACTCTTGGCTTTACGACTCGGAGTTTCGCGATGATGATGCAGAGCGAGAGAGATAGAGAGAGAGAGAGAGGCAGTGAGAGATGAAGGGGGGGGTGGCGAGGGGGGCGGAGAGACAGGGAGAGAGGGAGGAAAAGAGAGTTGCAATCGTTTATTACCGGTGAATCAAAAAGAAGATTCATTTTTTGGATTCATTTCCGCTCGACGTATGTGGTTTCCATTTCGATCTTCGTATACTCCCTTCTTTTTTTTCTTCGTTTCGCCATGATTTTATTGATAATTGAAGCGAATTAATGTTACCCGAGATTACCGTTCGGGCTATCAACGTTTTCCTTAATGCGCACGCTGTTGAGTCTTCCTACTGTTTTTTATCTATCCCTTTTTTTACTTCTTATACGCTCTCCTCGGAAACGTAATGATTTTCATTTGCTCGCATTCTATATACGGGGATTCGTTACTTGTTTTATTTCCGTTCCACGATAACCTTATTATATGAATAAAACGAGTACTCTATTGCAGAATTCGCAAAACAATTTGTTTAAAAATACATTTATGGATGTATATATGTATATATATGTATATACATCATTTTGATACCCACAAAATGATCATCCTCGCTTCTACATTAATAAATGCAACAAGAATAAGTTTAGAATCAACGTGACGTACGTCCGAATAAAGAAATGATATAGTCCACAGGGTCCAAGCAAAATCTTACATGGTTTAAAATGCGGCAACTGCAAAAGTACCATTTACGAGTGATGCGTCAAGAAACTCGTTTTTATCGAATCTCTCTCTCTCTCTTTCTCTGTCTTTCTCTCGATTAGTAATGATTATGCGCGATTAAATGAGGCGCAATTACCAGAGCTACCAGCATCAGCTTCGGCGTCCTTGCCAAGGCTGCGCGCGAAGAACTCTTGGCTTTACGACTCGGAGTTTCGCGATGATGATGCAGAGCGAGAGAGATAGAGAGAGAGAGAGAGGCAGTGAGAGATGAAGGGGGGGGGCGAGGGGGGCGGAGAGACAGGGAGAGAGGGAGGAAAAGAGAGTTGCAATCGTTTATTACCGGTGAATCAAAAAGAAGATTCATTTTTTGGATTCATTTCCGCTCGACGTATGTGGTTTCCATTTCGATCTTCGTATACTCCCTTCTTTTTTTTCTTCGTTTCGCCATGATTTTATTGATAATTGAAGCGAATTAATGTTACCCGAGATTACCGTTCGGGCTATCAACGTTTTCCTTAATGCGCACGCTGTTGAGTCTTCCTACTGTTTTTTATCTATCCCTTTTTTTACTTCTTATACGCTCTCCTCGGAAACGTAATGATTTTCATTTGCTCGCATTCTATATACGGGGATTCGTTACTTGTTTTATTTCCGTTCCACGATAACCTTATTATATGAATAAAACGAGTACTCTATTGCAGAATTCGCAAAACAATTTGTTTAAAAATACATTTATGGATGTATATATGTATATATATGTATATACATCATTTTGATACCCACAAAATGATCATCCTCGCTTCTACATTAATAAATGCAACAAGAATAAGTTTAGAATCAACGTGACGTACGTCCGAATAAAGAAATGATATAGTCCACAGGGTCCAAGCAAAATCTTACATGGTTTAAAATGCGGCAACTGCAAAAGTACCATTTACGAGTGATGCGTCAAGAAACTCGTTTTTATCGAATCTCTCTCTCTCTTTCTCTGTCTTTCTCTCGATTAGTAATGATTATGCGCGATTAAATGAGGCGCAATTACCAGAGCTACCAGCATCAGCTTCGGCGTCCTTGCCAAGGCTGGCGCGCGAAGAACTCTTGGCTTTACGACTCGGAGTTTCGCGATGATGATGCAGAGCGAGAGAGATAGAGAGAGAGAGAGAGAGGCAGTGAAGATGAGGGGGGGGGGCGAGGGGGAGCGGAGAGACAGGGAGAGAGGGAGGAAAAGAGAGTTGCAATCGTTTATTACCGGTGAATCAAAAAGAAGATTCATTTTTTGGATTCATTTCCGCTCGACGTATGTGGTTTCCATTTCGATCTTCGTATACTCCCTTCTTTTTTTCTTCGTTTCGCCATGATTTTATTGATAATTGAAGCGAATTAATGTTACCCGAGATTACCGTTCGGGCTATCAACGTTTTCCTTAATGCGCACGCTGTTGAGTCTTCCTACTGTTTTTATCTATCCCTTTTTTTTTACTTCTTATACGCTCTCCTCGGACACGTAATGATTTTCATTTGCTCGCATTCTATATACGGGGATTCGCTTGCCTTGTTTTATTTCCGTTCCACGATAACCTTATTATATGAATAAAACGAGTACTCTATTGCAGAATTCGCAAAACAATTTGTTTAAAAATACATTTATGGATGTATATATAGTATATGTATATAATGTGTATATATACAGTTTTATTATATTAAAATGAGTGTGACGATACATGAAGAATGTTGACTAATAATGGACTAAACTCATATGAATAATCAAATAAATTATCACATTTATGCCGACTACACGTTCGTAATAACTAATTTATTTACAATGCGCTATATGTGTACGTTATACCGATAAAGTTTAAATGATTAAACAACCGTGATAAACTAACTATACTCGAGGAATACTCGTTTAGATTAGTTAAAACCTTTGCCATTTATATATGTATAAAACCCGACTATAATATGTTAAAACGCGTAATTACGCACAATCTGCATCTTTCTTTCTGCGTACACGCGCTCCCAGTTTTGATATACGTTTTCAATAAATTTATAACTCCGCACAAGCTTCATTTTCCAGTAAATATTTCAAAGTGTTAATTGACTTTATTACATTTAATTTAACAATGATTATTCTTTTCTTCGACTTAGACGATGTACGTATCGAATTCAATGTTTTACTATATATTATTTATTTACTTATTTATATTTACTATGTATATACATACATTTTGATACCCCACCAAATGATCATCCTCGCTTCTACATTAATAATGCAACAAGAATAAGTTTAGAATCAACGTGACGTACGTCCGAATAAAGAAATGATATAGTCCACAGGGTCCAAGCAAAATCTTACATGGTTTTAAAATGCGGCAACTGCGAAAAGTACCATTACGAGTGATGCGTCAAGAAACTCGTTTTTATCGAATCTCTCTCTCTCTCTTTCTCTCTTTTACCCCGTCCCTCCCCTCCCTTCTCACTCAATTCTCGAAACGAATGATTCATTTAAGAAAGCCGCCGCTCGTCACGATCGTTTTAATATATCCGATGAGATCTTCCCCGTTGGACTTGCTTCGAGCGATGACGTCAGTTCCCGGCCGTATACCCGTGTATAAGTTGCGGGCAACAGGTATAGGTTTGAACTTTTACGCCCTTGCGGTTTTATATGCAGCAACATGTCTGACAATGTATAATAATTTCACTAAAACATAATTTTTCACTGAAATTTTCTGTGAGACGTATATATGCATTCAGTTTGACAAAGGTAATGTAATAGAAATATTATTTGTAAGATATATAAATTATAAAATTAAATAATAAAAACTTATCACGTAAGGGATCGACCTGAAGGGGATGTCGTAGTCCTATTGATCCTTATATACCCATCTACCGAAATTATCAATTTTTCGTTTTATGCAGTCAATTTTTGTTTAATCTGTATGATAAATAGATAGTTGTAGGCACGTTGTAGGTATATTTGGAAATTTTACATATTCATCGAAGAAAACGAAAAATTGTTTTGTTATCGGTAATATGGCATCCTCTTATATATTACTATTTATAAGTCTTATGTACTTTAGATACTAAATAACTACATTGTAATTACATGTTATATGAAGTAATAAATTAATTGTGAATTTAAGAATCATCAATGTTTCATCCTTAAAAACAAAATATTTAATATTTACGTTACCCAAGTGCAATATAAGAGAATTTTTTACAATACAGAGAATCTGACGTTAGGTTGTTACGTCACTATTGTATAGCTATTTGATTTGAAAAATTTACTAGTAAATGTACTCTATTGTACACATTTCTTATAAATGAGTGAAAAGAAATTCTTATTATCTTTTATTGTCGATGCTACTGACTTATTGACGATGACGAAACTTTCATTATCTTACTCCTTTATTAATACGTACATATATATCGAAACAAGATTGAATGAAATATTACATTTGTTTAGAATTTTTAATCAATAACTTTAATTAATTTCGTTCCTGAATAATAAAAATAGGAATTTAATTAAAAAATTCTTCAATTCAGTATACTATAATAGCGAGGCAAACAGGAAATTATTGTCAATAATAGAAACCAAAAATACACCTTGTGTCTTCGACACAAAAATTTGCCTAAAATTCACTATACAGAAAAACCGGTGACTTTTTTTAGCTATCCCAAAACTCGACAAGGACGTAATGAAATTGTAAATAATGTGCAATAAAATAATTACGATCGAAAGGAATCGCAATGAATTTCATTTGTTTACGAAAACATTAAAAATTATATTATAATATTTTAGACATTCGCTTAATTAAATTGTTGCTATCTGTATGCAAATTGTTCACGTTGATATCGCGGAATATTAATTTATCCCAAATTTAGTATCAAGTATAAAAAATCTACCGAATATTTATGAATCTGTAATCACTACTGCAGATTGCAGGAATATGCATAATATGGTCGACGGAACGCAAGTAAAATAAAACAAAAAAAACTATAAATACATTTAAAAACTAATATTAAAGAGGTGAGGCCAAATAATTTCACACGAACGTGTTTTTATCCGGATCACCAATCTGCACAAGATTGGAAATTTATGTAACACGTAATTTTTCTAAAAAAAAAAGTTATTCGCGGCAAACATTTAAATACATCAAATTCCGTAAATTTACGTCGGTAGAGAAAAAAAAGTATGTTACAGTCGCTGTATTGTATAAAATCTATTTATAAACTTAGCAAAACACACGCATTCATATTTTCTATTACTCACGAGGCGATATTCTAGAAACCCAACGGATGAAAACGTAGCGCATCCCGTGGAATCTCGCGCGCATCCTCATTCTAGATAAGAACTGTACGACCTCGCGATTATACCAGCACACTTAATTCATCCTACTACTACCTTGGGCTTTCGTGCTGTTTAACCCTTTATACTTTATTTTTGCTAATGTATGTAATAGTAAAGGTTTTGGAGGTCGACGATTACAGGATTCTTAGATCAGTTTTATGGATTATAAATCGATTGATGGTGATTATGCAGAAAGAGAACTCTTCGACATTGTTAGAAGTTGTATGTGTGTATATAATATGTAGACAATTGCAACAACATTAATTTTTCACAAAATTAAAAAACGATTTATTTCCGTATAGTTTTTAGTAATTTATATAAATTTGTAGGAATTTATTAAAGCTTAAATCTATTAAGTAGTGCGAAGATACATGAAATGATAAAAAAAAAAGAAGAACGTTAATTTCTAGCAATACTAATTGAAAGTACAAAATGATTTACTGTCATCATGAATTTTAATTTGTATTTGCATATGTAGAATCAAAGAGACAACTGTCTGAAACTGTCAAGTATGTATAATGTTCGAGTAATGAGAGAATTATTTTAGATTCCCACGGTTTTTATCGATTGATTCGAACGAAACTTGTTAATCGTTATACGAACAATGATATCAACGCCAAGGAAGTAAGAGGCTATTAATTGTTGAAGCGAAAGAAATCGGCATGGAAAAAAACAACAGAGAGAGAGAGAGGGAGGAGAGAGAGAGAGAGAGAGAACGACTTTACAGACTTCACAGGTTGTGATTAATAGCCCATGTAGTTTCATGCAGTTGTGTATAGCTTTGAACATCTTGTAAGAGCTTTTTACATTGCTTCGTGATCAATTTATTGACTCTTTTTTATTTTATTTTTGAATTCATTGACAAGCTTACCAAGTGTTTCTTTTTTTTTGAGTACGAATTTTTAGCATTGTGAGAATTATATATCATCGATGGATAACCATGCGTATGTCGAAAGGATACTTATAAATGCCTTTGTAAAAAAATGTAATCGACTGAATTTAATTGTAAATTCAATTTTTTCTCAGTTCGATCAGTAATCCTGTATAGAATATTCATTATATATATAAATGTAATAGCATCGCGACATTTTCCACTATATTATAATTATTACCGTATCTTGTAGGTACATCTTATCGGTATGTGTATTCGCGTTAACCACAAAATGACCTAATATAAATATACCGAGTTGATTAAACAAATAAGTGTCTATACCTAATTTTATTTCGTGCAATAAATCAAGATAACCATAAAAATGCATCCGACATTCTCCTAAATGCCAGTACTTAAATCACTGCGCGGTGATGAAAATTTTTACGACTCGCGTTAGAATTGTTTCACCTTGTAAACAAACGAAGGCGAATCCTGAGGTAATACACAAAAAAAACTAAAGTTGAACGGAGTTAATAGTTGAGATATACGCGTATACACGCATAAATTAATTAAATTCGTATCTGGTCAAATAAAGAGTATAACGACCCAGATTCTTATTACCATAATCTCCCTTTCCTCGTTTCTTTCTTATTATAGCAGCATCCTCGGGTACACGTAAGAACATAAACGCAAGGTCGTACGTGAAACGCGTGAGATCTGAGGTCGTGAGGTTTTATTTACAAAGAGAGAATTCGACCTCCGTGTTTTCATCGGGCGTGCTTCAAACGTATATTAAAATTAAAAAACGATTTATTTCCGTATAGTTTTTAGTAATTTATATAAATTTGTAGGAATTTATTAAAGCTTAAATCTATTAAGTAGTGCGAAGATACATGAAATGATAAAAAAAAGAAGAACGTTAATTTCTAGCAATACTAATTGAAAGTACAAAATGATTTACTGTCATCATGAATTTTAATTTGTATTTGCATATGTAGAATCAAAGAGACAACTGTCTGAAACTGTCAAGTATGTATAATGTTCGAGTAATGAGAGAATTATTTTAGATTCCCACGGTTTTTATCGATTGATTCGAACGAAACTTGTTAATCGTTATACGAACAATGATATCAACGCCAAGGAAGTAAGAGGCTATTAATTGTTGAAGCGAAAGAAATCGGCATGGAAAAAAACAACAGAGAGAGAGAGAGAGAGAGAACGACTTTACAGACTTCACAGGTTGTGATTAATAGCCCATGTAGTTTCATGCAGTTGTGTATAGCTTTGAACATCTTGTAAGAGCTTTTTACATTGCTTCGTGATCAATTTATTGACTCTTTTTTTATTTTATTTTTGAATTCATTGACAAGCTTACCAAGTGTTTCTTTTTTTTTGAGTACGAATTTTTAGCATTGTGAGAATTATATATCATCGATGGATAACCATGCGTATGTCGAAAGGATACTTATAAATGCCTTTGTAAAAAAATGTAATCGACTGAATTTAATTGTAAATTCAATTTTTTCTCAGTTCGATCAGTAATCCTGTATAGTAATATCATTATATATATAAATGTAAATAGCATCGCGACATTTTCCACTATATTTAATATTATTACCGTATCTTGTAGGTACATCTTATCGGTATGTGTATTCGCGTTAACCACAAAATGACCCAATATAAATATACCGAGTTGATTAAACAAATAAGTGTCTATACCTAATTTTATTTCGTGCAATAAATCAAGATAACCATAAAAATGCATCCGACATCTCCTAAATGCCAGTACTTAAATCACTGCGCGGTGATGAAAATTTTTACGACTCGCGTTAGAATTGTTTCACCTTGTAAACAAAGAAGGCGAATCCTGAGGTAATAAAAAAAAAACTAAAGTTGAACGGAGTTAATAGTTGAGATATACGCGTATACACGCATAAATTAATTAAATTCGTATCTGGTCAAATAAAGAGTATAACGACCCAGATTCTTATTACCATAATCTCCCTTTCCTCGTTTCTTTCTTATTATAGCAGCATCCTCGGGTACACGTAAGAACATAAACGCAAGGTCGTACGTGAAACGCGTGAGATCTGAGGTCGTGAGGTTTTATTTACAAAGAGAGAATTCGACCTCCGTGTTTTCATCGGGCGTGCTTCAAACGTACCTATATTAAAATTAATAAACATAAGTATATTATAAATTTTCATTTTTTTTTCTTTAAAACTGTCTAAATGTCGTATGCCATACAAATTATTTCGACCTATAATTATTAGCTTCCTTAAATTATGAAATAATTATACGAAATACATGTCTTATTTTTATTAAGGATCACGAATTAGGCATACAATGATTATTCGATGTAAGGTCAGGAGATAGAAAGATTAGACAATACCGACGAGAGAGATAAGGAGATAGAGAGAAACGATACACCGAGAAAGTGACTAAGAACAAGAAAAATCTTACGGTGCAAGCTACTCTTGCGCAAACACATGCACACACATCACAATCTCGCTCGGCGTTATTTAAGACCCTTTATTATCGATACTCTTTTTTTTCACCTCGTTAGTCGCGTTTATCCTATCGTCGCGCCGCACACAGGCATAAATATAGTAAGAAAGAAGTTAATATCACGGATAGGCTCGTTGGAAAAGTGGAATTACGGCCGTACAGGTCACGGCGAGCCTCGTCTTGATGGACACATGGTTATATTCTATATCTATAAGTATACGTACATCTATTGTGGAACTTTGACCCTGCATGCGGTTACCAAACGACGAATAAAACCGTCAAGGAAAAAAGATTTTCGATACTTGAAAGATATTAAGATAAATTTTTTATTTTTTATTAGTATTTATTTAATTATCCTGTGTGTTCCACTAATATTTTAGGTCCATGTCAACGCGCCAGAATGACATTGCGCCAGAAGCGTATTACGGACGGTTTCCAATTGAGAAGAGAAGGTGTCATTGCGCCAGCAGTGCCGACAACTTTAACGCGGCGAGGGCGCCAAATTCAAAATTGTATGCCTATATATGTATACACGACCCATATGTATATATATGTGTGTATATACACACGCACACACACACAAATATATGTATGTATGTACATATGTATATATGTGTGTATATGTATATGGTTGAAATAAAACAATATATATATATAAATTGATGAATCGGTACTTATGCCGACACACAAAAAATCGGAAAATTAGCTTTGTGAGCCCCGCTTTGACGTTATAATATTAATGAAGGATTGGAGTTATAACGTCTTTCGAGGTGCCGGAGGCCTCCGGCCTCCGGCACTTCGAATGAGGTTATAACTTCAATCCTTCATTAATATTATAAGGTCAAAGTGTGCTTTTTTACCCGTGAGGGGTATTTAGGTATTTGGGTTATTGGATATTTGGGTTATTGGTTTTTTATGCATTATTTTATCAATTAATATTCTCCCCCTTATATCTGAGTCGTTACATATGTTTTATAACCTCAAAACACCAAGATAACACAGTAATGTCACCATAAGTACCGATACTGATGTGTTATTAATATATATATATATATATATATATATATGCGCATTATTTATTTTCTTTATAATTTAATATGATTATTAAATGGCATGTGTGTGTGTGTGTACACCATTGCTTTATTTCAACCATTTAATAATCATATTAAATTATAAAGAAAATAAATAATGCGCATATATATATAATATATATGTATATATATATATATTGTTTTATTTCAAACATATATACATACACACATATATCATATGTACATACATACATATATTTGTGTAATATGTGTGTGTGTGTGTGTGTGTGTCTATATATATATATACACACACATATATATACATATGGGTCGTGTATACATATAGGCACGCATCTAAACATAAGTAAGATATATGCAAAATAGCATACAATTTTGAATTTGGCACCCTCGCCGCGTTAAAATTTTTACGACTCGCGTTAGAATTGTTTCACCTTGTAAACAAAGAAGGCGAATCCTGAGGTAATAAAAAAAAACTAAAGTTGAACGGAGTTAATAGTTGAGATATACGCGTATACACGCATAAATTAATTAAATTCGTATCTGGTCAAATAAAGAGTATAACGACCCAGATTCTTATTACCATAATCTCCCTTTCCTCGTTTCTTTCTTATTATAGCAGCATCCTCGGGTACACGTAAGAACATAAACGCAAGGTCGTACGTGAAACGCGTGAGATCTGAGGTCGTGAGGTTTTATTTACAAAGAGAGAATTCGACCTCCGTGTTTTCATCGGGCGTGCTTCAAACGTATATTAAAATTAATAAACATAAGTATATTATAAATTTTCATTTTTTTTTCTTTAAAACTGTCTAAATGTCGTATGCCATACAAATTATTTCGACCTATAATTATTAGCTTCCTTAAATTATGAAATAATTATACGAAATACATGTCTTATTTTTATTAAGGATCACGAATTAGGCATACAATGATTATTCGATGTAAGGTCAGGAGATAGAAAGATTAGACAATACCGACGAGAGAGATAAGGAGATAGAGAGAAACGATACACCGAGAAAGTGACTAAGAACAAGAAAAATCTTACGGTGCAAGCTACTCTTGCGCAAACACATGCACACACATCACAATCTCGCTCGGCGTTATTTAAGACCCTTTATTATCGATACTCTTTTTTTTCACCTCGTTAGTCGCGTTTATCCTATCGTCGCGCCGCACACAGGCATAAATATAGTAAGAAAGAAGTTAATATCACGGATAGGCTCGTTGGAAAAGTGGAATTACGGCCGTACAGGTCACGGCGAGCCTCGTCTTGATGGACACATGGTTATATTCTATATCTATAAGTATACGTACATCTATTGTGGAACTTTGACCCTGCATGCGGTTACCAAACGACGAATAAAACCGTCAAGGAAAAAAGATTTTCGATACTTGAAAGATATTAAGATAAATTTTTATTTTTTATTAGTATTTATTTAATTATCCTGTGTGTTCCACTAATATTTTAGGTCCATGTCAACGCGCCAGAATGACATTGCGCCAGAAGCGTATTACGGACGGTTTCCAATTGAGAAGAGAAGGTGTCATTGCGCCAGCAGTGCCGACAACTTTAACGCGGCGAGGGCGCCAAATTCAAAATTGTATGCCTATATATGTATACACGACCCATATGTATATATATGTGTGTATATACACACGCACACACACACAAATATATGTATGTATGTACATATGTATATATGTGTGTATATGTATATGGTTGAAATAAAACAATATATATATATAAATTGATGAATCGGTACTTATGCCGACACACAAAAAATCGGAAAATTAGCTTTGTGAGCCCCGCTTTGACGTTATAATATTAATGAAGGATTGGAGTTATAACGTCTTTCGAGGTGCCGGAGGCCTCCGGCCTCCGGCACTTCGAATGAGGTTATAACTTCAATCCTTCATTAATATTATAAGGTCAAAGTGTGCTTTTTTACCCGTGAGGGGTATTTAGGTATTTGGGTTATTGGATATTTGGGTTATTGGTTTTTTATGCATTATTTATCAATTAATATTCTCCCCCTTATATCTGAGTCGTTACATATGTTTTATAACCTCAAAACACCAAGATAACACGTAATGTCACCATAAGTACCGATACTGATGTTTATATATATATATATATATATATATATATATGCGCATTATTTATTTTCTTTATAATTTAATATGATTATTAAATGGCATGTGTGTGTGTGTGTACACATTGCTTTATTTCAACCATTTAATAATCATATTAAATTATAAAGAAAATAAATAATGCGCATATATATATATATATATATATGTATATATATATATATTGTTTTATTTCAAACATATATACATATACACACATATATCATATGTACATACATACATATATTTGTGTATATATGTGTGTGTGTGTGTGTGTGTGTGTCTATATATATATATATACACACACATATATATACATATGGGTCGTGTATACATATAGGCACGCATCTAAACATAAGTAAGATATATGCAAAATAGCATACAATTTTGAATTTGGCACCCTCGCCGCGTTAAAGTTGTCGGCACTGCTGGCGCAATGACACCTTCTCTTCTCAATTGGAAACCGTCCGTAATACGCTTCTGGCGCAATGTCATTCTGGCGCGTTGACATGGACCCAATATTTTTAATATCACGGAGAGTAACTTTTATTAAGGTCGTAAAAGTCTACCGAAACTCAAAAAATTACTGAACATTTTGTCAATTTGTTACTGAACTTTCTATCAATTTTTAATAAATTTCTACTAATTTTTACTAAAATTTCAGTAATTTTTTGGGTCTTGACAGTCTCTTACCTTCTTAGTGAAAGTTTAGAAAAAATTTACTAAAACTTTTCTCCCAGAGTACACGCAAGAATAAAAAATGAGTTGAAAATTTTTATTATAAGATACGGCAAAATATACGAAACAATATTGAGTGTCCAGCATTGTATTGCGCCTACATAGCTATACAATAGATGCAACAGTGAATAGTCTTGCTAATGCGTGAAAGAAAATTGTCGGTGACTTAGGCAATTGTACCGCAATTATCGTCAAATTAAATTTGTATTTATTCCTCTAATTAGTAGAACTTCGTTGTGAATATAACCATCTATTCATATTTTTATATAAATGTACAGTCTTGATTTACACAATGAGCACACATTTATATTTTATCATTATAACCAACGTATATAATCCAGCAACACTGTATATATACATATATAGATGAACAAGTTATTATATAGAGACATATACATTTTCCTTTTACTGATTGTGACTAATTTTACCAATACACTTATTTTAAGCATTTCCCGATCAACGATGAAAAGGTTCATTCAAAGAGACGATTATATACATATAAGAACGATAGATATTATAGAAAGTCGATATTAAGTATCCTTATATATTAAAGATCTTTTTCCTATATGAAGTTTATTATAAAATGCTAATTCAGGTAATAAACTAAACGCACACGACTTGTACAAACAATTTAAATTATGAAATGTCTTTTTTCATAATTCACATATTACTGTGAAGTTGTTTTACATAATTATTATTAACTTTTTTATACCTTGTACATCTTTGAGTAAATAATTATTTATAAAATTAAATATTTATCCAAGTGTAGTAAAAAAAAATTAAGAGCATTTGTTGGAGAATCATGTTATGTATATTAAAATGGAATTCCAGTGTTAAAAGTTTAACGTAATAGCCTATCATTTTGTCTCATTATATTGTTCAGTCCTTTGATTATCCCTGTAATTTGGTAAAATAGTAAGAACTTCCAAGAAAAATTGATAGCTATACAAATATTAAGGTTCTTTGATAGAATATTGCATATTTATTATTTGAGAAACCCTCAATTTACGAACACTCTGAATTTACACCTTCAAAAACTTTATTACTTAATTATCAGTCAAAAATTCATTGGTATAATTTTACATTAACAACTTTTAAATTATTTAATTCATTTATAGTGCGATAATGTAATTTCCAAACCTTATAGAAAAATAATATTTGTGATCTCAATATACGAAAGATATTTAGTTATTTAAATTATTTAAAATCAAAAGAGAATAAATATTAAAGCAGAGAATAAATATTCGAAAAAAAATATCATTTATTTTGATTAATAATTATAGCATCCCGTCATATAATGACTATGTAGTTAAAAAAAGATACGTAATAGTACAGCAGGAAGTAAGATTGGTGCACAACAAACAAGTGTCGACCTTGATGAATCTCGCTTAGTCGGTCAAATTTTGTTTTATACACATACATACATATGTGTGTGCGTGTGTGTGTGTGTATGTGTGTGAGTAGCATCTCCCTTGTCAGACGTCAAAATTGATCGTAGGTCGATTGGACACGGGTGGTTGGGTTAAAATACTGAGTTTGTTCATGCGATCGTGACTCGAAACTTGAAGGTTGTAGACACCGACATGTTGAATTTTCAATTACTTAGGAGTAACAGATATTGGCTACGGTTTAAAGTTATTTTACAGTTTACAATTATAAAACTATTCACTTTACCAAATATACGATTGAGTGCATTTGATTTTTTAATAAAATCCACATTTGAAGGATGCGATTCATAAATATATTAATTTTCTAATATAAATTAAATTTGTGCACTATACTTGTAACGCTTTACATTATTTTTCTTCGCTAGATAATATAAATAAAAAATAAAATAATGCACAATCATGCTTATTCTTTTTTTAAATTAAAATTAATATCTTACATAAATTTAATTTCAAAATTATCTAGTTTTCTTAAACATTATATTTGCATCTATAATTTTACAGATTTAAAACACACATTCTAAAATCTACAATTATACCCGATCATTTGTTATTAAAATAATTACACGTTACATTAGGTATATTCTAATTCACAGATGACTGGTAAATTATAATTTTATTTTAAAAATATCGATAAAAATATGTCTAATATTTACGACATAAAGCCGAGAAAATTAGAATTACCTACATATATATATACACATACACACGTATTAATATTAATTAAATTATACAGATTCACAGTAGAAAGGTATTTTTTGCAATAGTCTATCGTACAAAAAAGAAGTTATTTAAGATCAACTTTGATTTGTACGGTATGATGCAAAATCAGGTGGTTAATAGCGTAATTTTCGATGCAACTTATTACCGACACAAAAAAGCATAATAACACCAAATCGATGGACACTTAAGGGTTATTAATTGTACTTGAATTCAACTTACAACAATGATAGACGCCTGCGTAACCCGGCTAAATTGTTATTTGCAATAATTGCAACCGCACCAGTTAATTACTCTACTCCTCTCTCTTTATCTCTCTATCTCTCTTTCTCTCCACACACACACACATACACACACGCACACACGCAGATGTATACATATACTTATTCGTACTTATCATATCCGGCAGCGTTTATTGATTGTCTATACAGAAAAGTGGATAATCTTTATCTATACATACATGTACAAATAATGATGTTAGTTACAGAGATGTGCGAACGTGATACGTAAATTGTCATTGCTCCTCACCGTTTACGATACTTATTTGAGAATTTTTTTTATAAAACATACTTTTTTCAAATGTAAATATATTTACGCAAAGTAAGGTTATATAGTTTTATTAGGTTATATGGCAGTACAAATGTATTAATGAAAAGAATAAATATACACTTCTTTATATTGAGAAACTTATGATTCATAAAAAAGAGAAATATATTTTTTTAATTTAATAACGTTATAAATTTTTAACAACGTCGGTAGTGTATAAATACATTTAGAAGATCTACTATAGATAGAAAGTCAAATTTGTGGTTCGCAAAAATTTATTTTAAAAGTAAAAGAAATTGTAACTGTTCGGCTCTTTTAATAATTTTGCTCATCAAAAAGATGTATGTACTTTGTTCGTGGACGTGCTTACAAATTACGACTAATTTAAGGAAATATCGTCAATTATTTTGATAGTGTGCGTTCTTTTTCAGCATATTAAAACTTCTTACAGACCAATTGAGTATTCAGTTTGTATGTAATTAATGGTGATTCGGTATATTACGCTAACTTTATCATTTTACTTTACAAAAGTCTTAAAAGATCGAAAGAAATCAATAATACATTTTACACAAATTTCATATCCTAATATGTTTTATCCTGCTTATTTTAATAAATATAAACTTTGCCTTATATAGGAACCACTTGTGTCGAATCAATACGTCAACTTTTATTCGTCAATTTTTCTGGTGAAATTTCATCAAGAGTGTAAAAATATATATATGTTTGTGTGTGTGTGTACGAGCGCGCGCGCGTGTGTACTTACGTTTAATTTTCACGCGTTTGCAAGGTGTACTTACGTAAGACCTTCTGTAATTTAATAAATTCCGCGGATGAATCTTGTATTTTTTTTTCGTGAATGATGACGCAGAGAACCTATTTTAGAAATGACTTATACCTTTTTAGAATGAGCTTTTTTATAGCCAGAATCCCAGCTTATTCTCGTACTAAATTCATTATATAAAAAGTCTTGTACCCGCAAAGTCTGTGTAAAGTTAATCGACTTTACGCAATAAATTATTAAATAAAACCTGGTTTATTTTTTATCGAGCGGTTATATATGATCCTGTTTATAATGAAATGTGTCAATTTACTATAAAATGAAAATATGCGTCAGTACATAAATCCTGAATTGTATTGTTTTTCGTTACAACGTGATAATACATAAATGTGTATATAACTTTCAAAAAGTTTTGCAATATACAAATAAATTTTACCTAAAACCATTTTAGTCTAGTATTTTTTAAATTCAATAATAAGCTTACGATATAACTATTGTGTACTTAACATTTATTTTCTTGACATATACTTTTTACGATGTATACAGCGTATTATCTATTTAAATAATAATTAAAACGATAGATACATATTCAGTGTGCATCCATAGACTTAAAGGTATATGCAACGGTAGATTATAATTTATGCGAAATAAATAAAGTTATTTATTATTAAGGCGTTAATTAGCAGATCGAATGATAATTCTTGACACTCGAGTAAACAATTGCTAGACGTAACAATGAACCGATCATTGATATCCATTTTACACACATATGGTATAAAGCCATGAGTTATTATTGTTTGTTCAGAACAATGATTTCCATAATATAGACATAGGTAGATTGTGTTATTCTAACTTTACTAACGTAACATCATAATTTATTTAATTATTGTATACTCATTATTTAAACTATTTTATTATTTTGGAAGTTAAGCATACAATTCCTCGCATTCACTCCGCATAATGTTAA
This sequence comes from Theocolax elegans, assembly GCA_026168455.1. NCBI lineage: Eukaryota > Metazoa > Arthropoda > Insecta > Hymenoptera > Cerocephalidae > Theocolax > Theocolax elegans. The sequence continues at coordinate 8,944,038 of CM047426.1, read as the reverse complement.
TTTATTCTATTATTACATCCTTGAATCAAAATATTACAGGTAGAATAAAAAAATATCTTGAATAATCTAGTTAATTATAAGCCTCCATACGTATAGATATATAGATGAAAAATCTGCAAGCCCTCATATTCATCGTTTGCCTGAGTCAACGAAAGAATCGCGGATGAGAAAGTTCGTGCGTATGAGTACCTATTTATACGTACATATAGGTATATATACATATATACGTATGTACAGGTGAAAAAGACTGCGAGGAGAATACGAAGGGAGCGTGTGGATGAAAGACTATTGAATTACTCGGCGATTATCGATCGACGTATCGTGAGGGTCGATTTATGCCCTTCGGGCTCTCACTTGGTTGCTTGCTTGCGCCCGACAAACGCGACGAACCGCCAAGAGAGAGCGATAGAGAGGGGGGGGGGAGAGGGGGAGAGAGGGAGAGAGAGAGAGAAAGATCGAGAGAAAAGCGGTTGCTGCCGGCGCACGATCGTGTCGCGATTAGATTCTCAATCTCGGCGCGATTTGCCTTGCGCTTGACGCGCCGAGATAGATTAATGGCTATACCTCTTCTTCTCCTTCCACTTCTTCTTTCTATCCGTACTCGTGCGAAAAATCTTAAGACCCTCGAATCGTAGGTTTGAATCATCCGAAACCCCATACCGGGATTTTAACAAACAACAACTCGACTTTTCTTTTATCCCCCCCACTTCGTGGGAACATCTATTTTCTTAGATCGAAAAGATTTTCATCATTCGCACATTTTACTCTATGATGTATCTGCGGAATGTCCGCGCGAATGTCGCTTTTTGTTGATTCGATGTTGTATGTTGGACTGCGGTTTCACATATACTCTCGGTGCAGATGTAGGACTTGACACATATATTTTCAAAGTAAATCTTGTAATGAAACAACAATAATGGACTTGGTCGATCGACGTGATCGATGGGAATATCTTTTATATACAGATATAGATATATATATATACACACAGTTCGATAGATTTGTGTATTTTGTCTTACGGAGAAAGGTTAAAGCTTATTCTTACATTGGATGGGTTATCATTACGTTAGCTAACTAATCTAGTGATTTCGATAAAGCCTGATGAACAAAGTAAATGCTATACATTATAAAAATAATGGGAAGGTTACAAAAATGATTAAATCAGATAGAAATAAATGAGAAAAAAAATTAGTAGTAGTAGTAGTGTCTAAGGATGATGGTTAGAAAGAAATAAATAAAAGAAATGAAATAGTAGTAGTGTCTTAGGATGATGGTTAGAGAGTACCGTAGCGTGGGCGACTTGTCCTCCCTTATACGTCCGAGTGTATAACGGCTAATTCATTGGGAATAAATGTAGCCCTCTGTAACTAACAAGCTGACGCCTTGTACATATAGAGTTCATCTTCTCTTTCTCTACCTCTTTATCTCTGTCCATCTCGCCGAGTATTTAACTCGCGCGGCGCGGTACGATTTCGCGCGAAATGGATCGACCGTTCAATTATTAATGGCACCAGCTCATGCCGCTAGTTATAATATTACGCTGCGGTCATTACCAACTTGACAAATGTACTCGTGTAAATCATTTTATCCCTTTCGAAAGTGATATGTAAAGATTCGAATCGTATTGTAATTGTATGTGATACTTTAACTCGTCGTCGATACCTCGTAAATTATCATTTGTTAATGACTCGATCGATTAACCATTCGGAACATTGTATATTTTACCAATATAGTATTCAAGTTACGCGCAGAGTCGTGATGCGTTAATATACTTTTTACCGTTCGTTGGATCTTTACCTCGATTGTTCAAAAATATACATTTTTTTCTTAAAATTTGACACAGTTTCAATTTTATGATAAATTTGAAAATTATACTTTTCCAACTAAATTTTATATTTCAAATGTTATAAATTGTAGATTCACGGAGGCAAGGAAAAAAAAAGAAAACGTCCATCTATGAGTTTAATTATACGTTTGCCAAATTGTATTTAATTTGTCTGGAACATCTTAGGCGTAAAAAGAAGGTCTGGGTTAAAAGGACCCTTTCGAATACTCTCGGAAAGATGAGAGAATGTACCCTATACCCCAATTCGACTCGGCCTTTGAAACTTCCGAGGCGATTCTCGAAATTCTGTCTCAAGGTCAATCCTTCGATGCGGAAGTAACTATCCCAGTATATTAAGATCACCGTTCAAATTGTCTCGAGGGCAATTATCCACTTCCAAAAGATCTAATTTTTAACAAATTTAACGAATTTTAAAATGATGTTCGTAATAAACGTTGCAAAAACTTAACGAGGAATCGTGATATAAATAAATATTGAACACATTTGTTAATAAATATATAAGTTAATTAATTATTCGATAATAAATATTTAATTTAAATAATCACAATAGTAATATGTGATTCGGATAGTGTCGATTTGTTGAGTAATTCAAAAATTTTTGTTAACAATATCGAAATGAACAGTTTTATAGGTGAAATATCATTAAAAACTAAGCACAAAGGTTTTAATTCGGTTGAATATAATAATTGACGGTACTTAGGTAGTCTTTGATTTTTCTGCACCCTCTCTCGAAGGTACCGAAACTGGATGAGTCTAAAGGTACCGTACGGGTGAACAGTTAGACCCGGGAATGCACCTTAACGATGCGCGAGTGAGCGTGCACGGAGGGAAGGGAAGAAGACAGAGAAGAAGAGAGAGAGAGAGAGAGAGAAAGACAGACAGACGGACTTTTCAAAAGGGACAACCGCGGATTTTCTCGTCGACTTTTTAGGAAGACGCCCGGCTGAAGCCTTTATTGGCAAAGCGAATCGCCATCGATTACTTGGAAATCTCGATTAACAACGGTAATCGAGTATAAGGCCTACGGGAGATCGAGTTGCCATAACGAGCGCACGCGCGCGACTTTGCGATCCGATTGACATCAAGTGCAGCTGGCTTCTTCTTTTTTTTTTACTTCTTTCGTCTTCCTATCTTTTTTTTCCAAACTCGTAATTTTAGATGCTGCGGTAACAGCCTAATTATGTCGGCATCTTTAAGCTCCTAATATATCTAACAGGGCACAAGAATTCAAGGTTAATAATTGATGATTTGTTATTTGCTTTCTTCATTAAATATTAACGATATATGTATGGGACTCGCGAATATTAAGAACGAGATTTTCATTATCTATGTTAAGAGTTTTCACATTAATATATCATATACAGACAAAATTCGAGATATGGTAACATTAAAAAATTATTATTAAAGTATAATTGCGAAGATAATAGCGATAGCATAATAAGGCATGACTATAGTCAATGTATAATTATAATGAATATACAAGTAAATTATCGTACAACAAATAAGATCTATTAGTAAGAGAATTTAGTAACAATAAATTATTATTGTATAAAAGTCTTGGTATACAACCTATAATTACACCTCATTTATTCCAATTATTTCAAAACCCCGCATCAATATATATTTAATTGTCTCGACTCGACTGAATAATATAGAAAATAAAAGAAAACTAGTATTTGAACGATCTATCTAATCTTCTAGCCAGCATGAGTTCGGTAGCTGAGATTTACTGTATTTAAAAATATTTTGCGACAACGTGATGAAAGTGGGAATTCTTATACGATTGGCGAGAATATCATTGCGTTGAGTTTAATTACAATTCGTTTGAATAAATTAATTAATGTTCTTGGCGTGAAGTGCAAAATTTTCATGTATACATACAAACTGACAAACAAACAATTTATTTTCATTTTGATTGAAAATAATATTAAATTATGACTATATTGTATAAAATTATATGAATTTTTATTTATTGCATTTCTTAATGGTTTATTGTACAAGTCGTATCGCAAATGATCCATCTTCAGCAATACTTTGTGCTTAATTTTTACATTGAAAAGAGTAAAAATCATTTATATTCGCAGGGTTTAAGGACTTCAAAAAACGTTACTCATAAATATCAAAACAAAAAAACGATTTGAAAAATTGCACGAACTTAGGTGTAGGATGGATGGTAATAAAAAAAAGAAGAACAGAGCGAAGGAGATTATTTTAAGCTGAGCGCCACCCATTACAGCCGTCCACATTATCGGAGATAAATCGCGAATTAGCGCACACTCGCATATACATTTATATGTATGTGACTTTCATCCATTATTTTTTCGAGCAACGTATGTATAGATTAACATCGGATTTTAAACGATATCCCAGAGTGAAGGAAAAGAAAAAAGATCTGTTTTTAAGAAGACGAGATTGATGCGATCGCGTGGCGATTTATTGAAAAGTATGTGCGCGATGAAAAAAAAAATGATTAAAGCTAAATAGCGGGATATGGAAGATTTTATCGAGGTTTAATTAATTTTGAAGAAGTTACAGCGAACGTTAGTTTTGTTTAGAGTCATGACCATCGAGATTTAAAACAGCCATTACTATTTTGTGTGAAGTACAAACTTTATGATTTTCGTATAAATGAAATGCTGATTATAATATCGTACTATATTTTCTTGTTTACATGTATTCGCAATTATTTTTGTATAAAATACGAAATAAATGGCACTGTAAAACTTGAGTACGTCGTAATACATCATGGTATTATTTATCAACACCGCGCGTATCCATTAAATATTTCAAATTAAATTAACGTCAATATAAAAGTTAATTGCAAAAATGTTTATTTATTACGCCGAAGAATTTTTATTATTAAAATTTAAGATGAACTCTTGTGTATGTCAAATGTCTAATAATCAATGATCAATAACGTTTAGTTATGAAAGTTTCAATCGACTTGAGCAATAACAATTTCTTAACACGATAATTACATTCATTTTCGTAGTTTTATTCTTATTTCTTGAAAGATATATACAGTTTTTCATCTTTAACTTCAGGTTCTTTGACATATTTCTGAAGATAAAAAAAGAACGGTAATAAGTAGAGTAATTCACAGTTGACTTTAATATTGATCGTACTAAAATAAACTGTGTTTCACATCGTCGTTGAAAATATTATAAATTATCATTCCCAGAAATCCACAAAATTCACGATGATAAAATAAATGTCAGGTCGATTCATCTTAAAAAGTAACATTAATACATCTGATCTTGACCTCATAAATCAGGTTGCCCATTGAAAGAATGCAAAAGAATCCTAAAATCACCGTTATAACCTAAGATATCTAAATACGTAAGAATTTGGGTGTTGTAAATAGCGCCCGTTCTCTTGTATACATATATGTGTGTGTCTTTTATAAGCTCGTTTCCGGCGCGCATATACCCGTGATATCTCATCGTCGAATCAGACTTAATTAACACTTTAATAAATACGATTTAACGGTTCAGCTTCCGTGAACGCCAGCTCGATTCGGAAAGAGAAAGAATAAAAAAAAAGAGAGATGCGGGGTCCCCGTGAAGATACTTGGCGAATCCAAGGAGTTTTCAGTCTCACGCGTCCGCGCATTTCATGTAACCATAAGACTGAGAATATTCCCGGAAGTTGTGTACACATACCGGTGCTTTTCGTGTGCTATATGATAGGCCTTATTTAATATCGAATGTGAGGACCGCTTGTTGTAATTAACATTATTACGTCTATTCAACTTAGGATATTTTCGGTTGAATTCGTTGTAACCGTTGACGTTTGCGGGAACTTTAGATATCTTTACACGATATTTTATTCTTTTATATAATTTTTATAGGAATTTTTCGCGTTTTAAAATTGATCGTAATGGATTCATATAGTTCATAAAACTAACTGTTAATATTTTAATGTATATATAATGTTCATAACTAGATAGTGGCAATAAGATTTTTACATACCTGAACTAATTTCTTTATTTTATAAGTAGTATACAGAAAGAAAAATCAATTTTGTTGCGACAAACACTAAATAACTAGTAAAAAATAGTCAATGCATTTTAGTGCGGTGGCCTTATAAAAGCTAAATTTATATCTAATACGTTGAAAACCAATGTTAGTCATTTGCGTAATTTTGATCAATAAATAAATTTGGCACCTAGAAAAACTTATTAATCAATAAAGAGCTAAAAGTGGTACTTTATAAATAAAAGATGCCAAATTTATTTACTGATAAAAATTACGTATAAATGACTAACATTGGTTTTCAACGTATTAGATATAAATTTAGCTTTATAAGGTCACCGCACTAAAATGCATTGACTATTTTTTTTACTAATTATTTAATGTTTATCGCAACAAAATTGATTTGTTTTCTGTGATCTAGTGGGTTGCGTCCCTCTGCGCGCTCGCACATAATCATCGCGCAAGGTCCTCCAATTTATGTAAAACTTGGCTTTTTCCCATATATATATATTTTGTATGTTAATTGTTAGTTTTACACTTTTTGTCAGTTAATGCAAGTCGTCGTTCACGTGGAATTTTCTAGCATGAACGCGCGGGGCTATACCGTTTAATGATGGAAGATCAAAGTTTAATTGCACGGACCACCACCGATCATCAAAGCACACGAGATCTGACATGTCTATGTTTACGCGCTATAAAAACTGCCAGGACATCGATAGAATAACAATGTTTATCAGGTGCTGCAGTTTATCCTTTTTACCTTCTAAAAGCTGTAAGGATGTTGATCTTATTCGTTGGACACCCTGTAATTCTTGCTATTTTCAGAGTTCAAGTTGTTCGACCACCTTCTGAGCTATTTCAGCTACATTGATAGGAGTGGACATTTGCAACCAATGTTCCTACGCATTTAAAAAGTTACCCTACAGATTTAGGGCAAATTGATCGAGGTAGTGTTTCACTAACATAATTATACACACAGACATTATATTTTGATAATTATCGTGTCTAAAAGCTTTATTCTTTCAGGTTTAAAGCGCTTGCGATATTTCAACTTGAATTTGAATAAAAATATTTATATATTTACTATTTCATGATATAAGTGTTTTGGAAGATTTAATAATTACATTGATAAATCATTAATTGATATTTACGTAATAACTTCTTCTAAAAGATATTTCATATTTTAGGTTTTGAAATATACCTATATGTAATATTCGTTTACATTTCATTCTACAATGTAATATAATAATTTCTGATATTTTATTTAAATTTTTTTGTTAAGAGTAATTCATTATTAGATCGCAAAAAGACAAAAAAAAATAAATAAATCGTTCGTCTCTTCCTAAACTCAGTGAAACCTACCTGAACTCAACAATTATTCCGTATTGTAAATAAAATGTTAAATGAAAGATCTCTTAAAATGAAATGTACATTGGAGGTTATTGACCAAACTCTCATAGAATCATAAAAGCAAAACCGGGTGAAAGGCTTAATAATCTTCAAAAAATTTCATAAAGTTTACCTTACACACCAAGTGAATTAAGCTATAAGAATAATGTATAAAGACTCGAGTAAATAACGTATACGTTTTGAAATGCTCTCTTGCATCGATAATAGCGTCAAGATGTTAGTATAGCCTCCAATGAGTATTTGAGCCACAATAGCCGGGATTATTTGTATATACCAAAGGACGCTACTCCTCACGTAATTTATAGTGCGCTCATTGGCCATAAGAGTGATTTATGAAGGAATGCTAATGTCTTCTCTCTCTCTCTCTCTCTTCTCTTGTACATCGAAATTTCGCGAGTCATCGTGGAACCAGTCTATTGTAATGAGACTTATGTAGCCTCTTGAACACACAGACGCACGAGCACACACGCGCGCACGCGGTCATTTTCGTGAAAGCGGACATCCTCTTTAACGTACAGTACGTACACGTTTACGTATAAACGAAAACCAAACAGAATATCGGTCAATTATTACAGTTGCAGTGTTATTACATTTTTATACATTACACACGCACATATATACGTATTACTATTTGTTCATAATTTGATTTATCATATGCGATTACTGGTTAAGTTTTGCAACAGTGAATATGGAGGTTTCATCGGTTAACACGTCGACGTCTCAATTTTATAGATATTTTAGCTTGAATTTTGATTGCGCCAACTGGTGACTCGATTAATGGTAGTAGTACTTTTACAATTTTCAACATTGATTAAACGTGTGTCACCGATTGGTAGTATGTACTTTGCTATTGATTCGGTGAAAAATTACCTTTCGAGATCATAGATATTGCGAAGACTTCATTAATATCTTCTTTATATTTACAAAAGATTACTTGTTTATATCATAAAGTTACAACAATAGGTGAAAAAAGTTTTACACGTATATGGACGTGCCATTATGGTATAGACATTTGTTGACATCGTACACGTCAATTAATTATGTATAATGTACATACTCAAAAGTATTGAGTAAGTATACAAGAAGGTGCATTTCAATTGACGAACATCTGGCGATAACTCAATATATAATGAACACTTAGTTAATTAAATAATATTTGCTCGTGTGTTATAAACTGTGGAAAAGATGGTGTCATTTTTCCCTTAAATAATATATATATTGAATAATCTAAGAATAGAAGTAATTGCCTGCAGAAGACGAGATAAAAATATATTTTTCGAAGTGAATTGAAATTTATAAGGTGATGATAATAGTTAATTAAAATTCCTTTTCATAAACAGCTTACCTTCATTTCTAACCAACAGCGCAATTGCTCTACCGAATTGTTGAACTAAATTCGTACAAACTAAAAATAAAATCGAACGTGCGCGCGTCTATAGAAAGTGATTTGAATGCTCGGCACAAGAGGGGTACATAAGCAGCCTGTGGATATAAAGGGACTCGCGTACATTCCTTGCGTTCGCGGAACGCAACTGACATATGTCGGTACATTGCAAATCGCTTGGCTACACCCTTGCGGGAGGATTATAAGACCCAATGATACCAGAGGCGCCGTCCAACAGACTCCTCATGAGTTTAACATCTATAAAAACGCATCACGAGTCCGCGTAAATTTATGTCTACTACCGATTTTCTTGCATATTTCGCTTTCTTTCTGTGATTTTAACGGTGAATCGATTCGGAGAAACAAGTTGGTTCTTGTCAATTTTTCACATAATTAATTATTGAGGAACGGTGTAGTAATTAACAATAATTTGAGTTTTTTAATTCGATGAATAATTAAATTTTTGTAATGATTTTGTACGAGGCAGACAAAATTTTATTAACCATAAAGTTATAATTTGAAAATTTACTAATACCGTTATAAATAATCAATCAAAAAATAAAGATGATTTTAATAATAACATTTATTACAGAAGTATATAAATAATTATTAAATTTAATAATAAAAAATAATTCAGGTATGCGAAAAATTGCTGTTCAAGACCTCACAAGCAGTTAAACTTTTCTTTTCTTTAACATACTTTCATTATACAAACATAAAGTTGCCGGTTTATTCATCTTTTCTCTGTCCCATCGTTATACAATGAAATGTCCTCGAAAGATGTAATCATCAAAGCTCATTTACGACTCGTTTGTGCACTTGTTCTCAGTGACAGGTCGTCCTCTTTTATTAAAGTGTAAAAAAAAAACGTAACACGTTGATATCTAATTAGTACAAACGTATACCTGAGAACTCGGTACCATAAAGTACTATATAGATAAATGTGTGTAAAAGAAAACGAGTGAATTACGTGCTCGTAATTATGTATGAATATAAATCATTATTCAACGAGTTCATTAAAAATTATTAAAGATAAATTATATTACGATTGAATGACTTATTTTTAAGAAATGCTACAGAATAATTCAAGATTTTATAAATTATACAAATATAATGTAATGTAAGTGATTCTACAGTCATTACACAATCATATCTCGAATGCATATCGTATAAAGTAACAAAAATCCTGTTACCAAATAAAAGATAATAAACTAACGCCAATTCAATAATAAGAATTAAATTAAGATTTTACATGAAATAACCTTTTCCAGTACACATAATACCTATAAGTTTCAAATAAAATTATCGTAAACGACATATAACGAATGCATTAATGAAATCGATACCTCTATTTTATATGGATATCTATCTATTTAAAGACATTTCAATTATCTTTGAAAGCCGATACACCTTGGTAATATCTATATTCATTCGCCAGTATGGAAGAGCAGTAACCATAAGGAGAAAGGCATATGTAATAAATAATTTCGATTTCATTCTTACTAGGATGCTGCTGCAACAGCAGCAGTGCGTGTGTGATATACAGGTATACGTATATATACGTATGACAAAGTTAACCGCGTGACTGTGACGTCAATGCGCGATAAGTCTTCGGTTTACGTTGAGGAAAGGTCGCTACTCTCACGATCGAGGTCCTTGCTCCTCTCTTTGCACTTTATTCGCTTTGTGAGGAGAGAGGACCGAATATATTATTGCGTCATAGATAGAAATTTCACACCTAGTTCCAGAGAGATCCGCAACTTTTTTATATAATTATAAATGCTCTTATTACACGTCAAGCGTTCAATATGCATACGCTTAAATTTCATGTTAACGCGTGCGTTAACTCAAAGGTTAAATATTTACCGTAAGAATATGCTTGGGAAAAAAGGATACCATAAAACCGTAATAGCAGTAATTTCAAATTCGAAATAATGTCCAAACTTTTCTTTAATTATGTCTTGTTTCCGAAGAGGTCAAATTAACTGTTTAAAGTAAATTATGTAGATTAAACTTTGACCATTTTGTATACGGGAACACTCGCACATTCAATCTTTGTAACGGAAAAACTCTGAAAAATGTAAATAACGCGAAATTAAAAAGTAAAAACTAATCAGTACATAGACAGAGTAACTGGTATAACTGTTTTACTCATCCAAAACTCTTTATTTACATACTTGCTTAAACTTCAATAGTCTACTTTCTTAAACTTGCAAAATAGCACGTATAACCATACAAAATACTTGGTTAAATAAATAAATATATACATATGAATCTTTGTACGTTCAAATTTAATTATCAGTTTTCTTTGAAAAATAAAAATTCCAATCCTGTTAGTTTCACAATTACTTGTTTTAGGTAGGCTCTTAATGTTCTTCAAGTTGCCAAATGGTTTTTAAAATAACAAATAAATTCGGTATTAATTTTTGCAATTATGAAAGCATCAACATATACGTTTTTACCAATATAATTTATGGTAGCGATAGCGACATCTACAAATCTCAACAGAATTCTTCAACATTTTACGACGCGAGTTAAAAAATAAAAGGAAACTACATACATATATATTGTACAAGAGAATATATGAAAATTCAAAGTATTTACAAAAAATGTACCGAAGGCTCAAATGACACTACGAAGAGAAGAACTCGTTTTCTCGTTTTCTACATAGAGACAATTTATACGACATTCTTAAGGTCCCCTTGTGCGCTCTGGACTCGCGAAAGTTAAGGGATTAATGCGTTTCGCGAATGGCCGTGTTTACGCTCGCAGTGAGAAGCCGAGTCGACAAAAAACGAGAGCTGAATTAACGAACGAAATAAAGAGCAAGAGAATGATCTTCTATTTGAGGTTGAAAAATGTTACTCTTCATGGAATTTGTGGACTCGCCGGTCGGTCGGTTACGAGCTAACCTTTTATTTCTTATACACCAAGCAATTGCAGATATTTGTTCCTTTTAACTTAAAGGCGATAATACCTATACAGCAATCGAGAAGTATCGCAAATTGTCATCGCACTTTATTCGTTATGGGATGGGTTTTTTGTTTAGGTAGCTTTATCTTGTCTTTTCAAGTATCGACGTTATGTATTATTTATAAGTTAAATCAGAATAAAAAAATTTTTATTTTTATTAATTTATAAAACATTTAAACATCTTGTTCTTTGCATTACAAATATGTTTTGATAAATTTTTGACTTTGATAATTAAATTTGGTTAAACAATCGTTATTACATGAAAAATTCAAGCAACGAAAAAATGTTAATTACACATATTTTTAATGTACGGCTTACTTTCTCTCGATAATTGCGTACCAAACTAACTATACAATGATAATTTAAATCTAAAATATTATCCATAATTTATTTACGAAAAATTAAATTTCCTAAGTATTCTGAAGATTGGAAAATGCGTACCTGAGTCACAACAATGTAATATTCGTAAATTCAAGCAACAACTAGGAAATATGCGGAGTTTAGATATTAATGCTTTGTTAAGATGTACAATTGAAAACATTTCTTTGCTCGATAATAAATAACGCTCCTTGCCGGTGAATCAGATCTGATTTCTAGAAATTTATGTTTTAATAGTTAACGGTTTACGATATTTTTTTTCATTTTCTAACGTCAACGATTTAACTATTGTTGAGCAAGATTGTGCTTTTTTTATAATTATGTGTTGTTCTTCATATTGTTGAGTAACTTTTTTAATTGATTTAGCTATTGCAATGTAAGCTATTTCTTTTTTTTAAGGATAGACGTATGTTTATTAATTTGTTCGTTAACGCGGGAAGCTATAAATGGTTTTAAGTCCTACATTATCGCATTATTTATTGAAATAGTCGTAAATTGTGTGATGAGAAAAGTGGAATTGATTTCGTTTCTGTAAGTATAATATCTGTCTATACGTAGAGAAATTTTTCTCTCTTTAATATTCTCTTTTAAAATATTGTGAAGAGGTGAAGTATACTTATTTATTATCGTATCGATAATTATACTTTTTTTTCATTATTCTCGGAGTACATAGAAGAAGTGAAACAATGAAATAAACTTCTGTTTTGAAAGAAAAAAATAAAATGTATTTATAGTTAACCATTATAATTATATTCTTATTATTCTATATTAGTTAAAAAATTATTTGTTATCAATAAAGTTAAATAAAATATTGAATATTTAACCACTTCTATTAACTTCACGTATATCAGCTAGTAATTAATCTTTATTTTATCGCGAATGAAATTACATTAAATTTGATATCTCATCTACTTTTGAATAACAAATTCCGTAAAAACTCTTTTAAAACATCGAATGGAAATTGAGCGTGTAACAATTTCAAACATTCATTTTTTAACAGTCATGCTATTATTATCACATCTCCCAAAATCCCAACCGGTATTTTAAAGTCCCTCGAAGAAACCCTCGAGCGAATTTTATTCGAGCAAGAGCTTGACCTTAACCATTGATACTGTGTGTAAAGATAATACGAGAAAATAAAAATTAGGATGTAAACATCGGTGCTCACGGATCGAATAATTGACGCGTGTTGCGCGGTAATGACGGAGGTTCAAAAGTAAATTTCCTTCGCAGCGTTCTTTTCGCGTACTCTTAAATTGGACTTGGCCCGTGTACTATGCTGGCATTAAAAAGAAGGTATTTTATTACACAGGTGCATGATGTTACGATAAAATGGTCGATGGAGTTGTTTTACTTTGACTGTATGGGTATAAGTATCGGTTCGACGGGCAAGAGATTAATCAAAATTGCCAGAATTATTTTGGTAATTGCTAAAATTACGCGCATCTCGCGCTTTCATTCAACGGTTTATTGTTTTATTCACATCGTATATATTCGACTACTTTTGGCAGGAATAAATAATACTCGCGTTAAATATCAGAACGAATGTTTTATTTGAATTAAATTATTTATATTGTGCTATTCCTTAACATATAATGTATATTATATTATATAATATATTACTGTATATAATGTATTACTCATTACTTTATATTATAGAATTTATTTTATTTATTCGAATAAAGAAGATGGACACGATATGCTTTTGATTAAAATCTGCAATTCATACGATATATTCCGTTGCTCATCGATCGAATGCCTTACCTATAGATATCGATCATTATTGAATACATTATACATAAGATATGCTCGCATCATTCTGTTTCATGACCACGGCGAAAAAATTTAGCGCTTAAGCTTTACACAAAAGTTCGTCCATGTATATTAATAATTTATTCGTACTAAGATGCAATCATTATTAATATTAGTTAATTAGGGATATTCGATTTTTTTATTTTTCAGATTTCTACTTATAGATTAAAGGTATAAAAAAAGTATTTTAATATTTATTTCTAACACATTATTCTAGTTTAATTTTCAAATAAACTAACGGATTCTCCAACTAATCTACGCGCGCGCACACACACACACAGACATGCAACAATAAACGACTAATGTCGTCTGAGTAAAAAAAAGGTAAAATAAATCGAATATAATGAGTACGCAAAGGAATGGTTCGAATAAAGCATGAGGAGGTAATCAAGCACCAACATTATTTGTCGCTTATTTCGAGCGTCAGCGTAGCGTCATTATATTAAGCGAGATGTAGCACATGAGAAGTAGCGCGCCAAACATTTTAAACCAACGATTGAAACAAGTCAACTTCTATTTTGCATGATGCTCATCTGATAACCACTCACCTTTTACTGACGCGTGATCTAACTCCCTTCTTTCTATATTCCTCTTCGTTTTCTATCGATAATATTTGCATAATTGACAAAATTACTAATTTTTCGTTGGCACCGTTTCAACGTAATATTTTATTATCGGGAAAAATTATGCTATTGAATTGGGCATTATGTACTACATCGAGTAATTCAGTCGTTCAATGTAATTAAAGTTTTTATTCACTCAAAAGAGGTTTAAGTTGGATGTTTTATTCGCAATGTGTATCAATAGATTAGCATTTTGATCAAAGCGTTTCCTTCAATTCGATGAATTATTTTGCATTCCTTTAGTAGATAAATATATTGAATATTCATAATAAATTGTCCTCACTTTATAGAAAAATGATAGTATTTTATTTATTTCCTCGGATATATTTTAATTATTTTTACGTTAAACTAACGTGGAAAATAGAGAAGAGATACCTAAAAATTTATTTACATATAATAGTTGAACATTTACAATCGAAACGTTTAAAAATAATAGATAAAAAATAATAAAACTATATGACACGTCAAATTCTTGTAACATAAACTATCCTGGAAGGGTAAATAAAAGATAGAGTATAACAAAGTTGACGCAATATACTCCTGAAACATCTTTTCGCGATAAAACATTATATAATTTATCGCGTATGGTCGTGCAATATTAATCTTGGCTCCCGGCCGCGCCAAAACAGGATCCCACAATACCCTTTTCGTCGTCATGCACTGTACGGCGCCTCGCGCACAAAAGGAACGAGACACGCGTGAATCCTGCGTATATAGTAGCGCGCGAAATTATAGAAGCGCATAAATTTTCAAACAATTTCGCCTCCTACTCGAGTTCTTAAAAGGCGAAAGAGAAAGATAGAAGGCCGTAATGGTTCTTTAACGGCTTCGACGTCAATGTTTGAGCTATTGGAAACTCCCTGCAGTTATATATACATGTATACATACACACACAGACACACACGTGTGTGTGCAAGAATATACAGACGTGGTGGTACCGTTATATTCTACCGTCTATTCAATGCCGAGGACGAATACGTCTAATAACGATCGTAAAATCTTGGGTGGTCACACGGGAAGAAAATAAAAAAAGAGGAAGGGTGGTGTGCGCTCTCGTAATATACAAGTCAAGACGAAAAAAATGAATATCGTTTGCCTAGAGGTCGTAAGAACGTCCTGCACTCGAATGGCTATTAGGCTGAATTACTCGTGACAAGGTTAACGTTCATTATCTCTTTAGGGTCTTCGTCCTTATTCTTACGAATGCGGATGCTGCGTAAGGCCTAGTTCATACCGTATATCTATGCACTTGGACTGCAATTGTTAACAAAGGTTAACCTAACCTGTAACTGATGGAACTTTGTTCTAATTTCTACTCACTGCATGAGTACTCTGTTACGATGCAATTAGCACTAACTCTTTAGTAACATTGTCATTGATCAACTTCATATACTGTGAATCATATACTTTTATTTCATTTAGTTGTTTTCTATTTAAATAATATATGCTTTTTTAAATAGTTTACCTGGTTAAAGCTCTAAAGGTTACGTTTTACGCGTACGATCTCGCTAATAAAGCTGATGTTAAATAATCGATTTTGATTAAGCTCTAATGATAACAGTATTCTAATAAAGTAGTATGAAATAATGAGCTGTATAACCTTAATCTATTTAAATCTAAACTAGTTAAATCTACAGAAGTATAAAAGTAGATGTGATCCATATTTAGTCAGACTTCGCGTAATCAAGGTTAGTTATGAAAATTGGATTCCTGTGGATAAGTAATGATGTTCTAATACTTATCAAATAACTTTATAAGTGGATATGCACCATCAACTTGAATACATGTAGATTGCATACACGTACCTAAATAAAATTACGAAAAATATTCACTAGTAATGAAATATCATGTACAATATAAGGTAAAGTACCCAATACCCTTGGAGTAAATACAAAATTGGACCGAAACTTGGACAACGGTTAGTAACTACTAATAACTACAGACGATTACAAACATAACGAGAATATCTACTTGTTTGCATTAATTATAATTAAAACCACCTAATTATATAAAAATTATGTTACTTCGAGACTTTAATTTAATACGCAATAAAAGTTTTCGAGGTTACGTTTTGTCTTTAAGATTGTCCAAGTTTAGGTACTTTTCTAATACCCATAAGATAGTAGTTGGACACGAGTTGAACCGAAGACGCGTGTAATTTAAATGTCAAGTATCGGATCAATCGACGTCCAAGTACTACTTCCGCACGAAAAATTGTGTCCAACTACTACGATTTTGTACGTAACTTTTTCAACATTATCATCTATACTATTTTAATCGTGAATCTACTTATTTTTGTAAAAACTTAGTTAATTATACAGCGTACATATAGTTCCATACACAAATTTTGACACTATACATTAATAATATTAAAATATGACGTCTAAAAGAAAAAGTTCGTAAAATCTGTCCAAGTATTGGGCATTTTACCTTACTCTTACGATACATTCACTGATACAATTTTGCTGAATCGCATGAAAAACTAAAACATTAGAGAAAATTGAAAAAAAAAGAAAGAAGCGCTAAGGAAACGTTGACGACATATTCCAGTCTCGTTGGTGCCAGACGATTCCACGGCGACGGCGGTGTCTGGTCTTTTTCTTTTCTTGAGCGAGGAGCGACGTTTGCGCGAGATTCGAACGACTGAGCAATTTAAATGAGTGCGTCGGAAGGGAACCACGTTTGTTGGCTCCTACGTGGCGCGTGACTGGCGCTGAGTATCTGCCCTTTTACGCGATTAGGTAAGAATATATATATATTTTTATAAGAATGTTTCTTTTTTTCTGCGAAATACGTATATTTTTTTATTCCGATTTTATTTCTTACCTTGCAATAATTGAGGAAATAAACAAATCAATCGACTATATAGTTCTTTTTTCTCAAAAAAATGAATTAATTAAGGATAGACATTACATTCTAATGAAATTCAACAAAAGTAAATAAAAAGTAGTTAATTTATGTATTTTAATTAACTTTATCATTAGTAAAGTATAGGGATAATTAATTAAACCAACGCTCCTACTAATTATACCAACTAAAATTGCATAAGTGACGAATTCGATGCGCAGGAGATTAGAAAC
Source organism: Theocolax elegans (assembly GCA_026168455.1). NCBI lineage: Eukaryota > Metazoa > Arthropoda > Insecta > Hymenoptera > Cerocephalidae > Theocolax > Theocolax elegans. Next base: position 8,926,558 of record CM047426.1, on the reverse strand, counting down.
ATAGCATTAACATATTACCTTCGTGCACCCATAGATTTTTAAATCTGAATAGCGATGCAACACTAATGGTAACAACTAAAAACAAAAATTTTCAATCTGCAAACATAAATCTCCTTCCGAGATAAGTTTCTCGAAACTGAAGCGAGTAAAACCTTCATCTTCTAGATTGAAAACGCATATAAACTCGAGCAGATACACAGTTAAATACAGTTAACTCGAGGACACGCACGTATGTGTGTATATATGTACAGAACTTATTTTCATCACCTAACCAAATAAAACAAACAGGAATAATCAAACGATAACTATATAGAAGTATAAGTTCGCTCACATACCTCGTTGAGTCGAAAACAGGATCAGCTCACCATAAACGAACCGTATCTCTGTGAAAATCATAGATACGCGTAGTGTGAGAAAACTTTGACGAAATCAATCATATACCCTCCGCGCTCGCGCGCACTCGCTTATTAAGATATTTATCAACTTTAGGTTTGTTTATATGTATATATACATATACGTACAGTTACGCGTTATCTCTACCAATTTTATTTATTTATCTTTTTTCTTTTTCTACAATATATAACTTATAACGATTCGTCGCGCTCGCGTTTCCGTGAGAAACAGTATGGCGGGGGGGATTCGTACATGTGACTTGACGCCTCTATGCGGAAATTTACGAGTGCCTTAGGCTTCTACTTGAATGTCGAACTTTCGTTGCATAATCCTATGAATATCAAGTTTGACTAGTTGTATTTACGTTTTTCAACTTGGGACGGTTTACGATTCTCTTAAATTTCAGTGATGAATGACCGACGTTTTCGATTTTCACAGTGTTTATAACCAGAAGGGGATCGGGTGGGTAGTTAATTGTTAATAGGTTTTCAACTTGAGGTTACACTGTACACACTGTATCTTTACTTTTTTTCTTTTGGCACGACGACGGTTAATATAAAAGTGTACGGTAGTTTTGACGGTCAAACGCATGGAACTTTACTTATATATATACATACTAAGCCTCTCACGAGTTCTTGATCATTAAACATTAACTTCGTGGAAGTTACTAAGCCAGTCGAGTATTTCCCCTTCATTTAATATCGAAGAGATAATAGTTTATAAAGGTGAAGTTGCAAATTTCTTATAGTATTCACATTCATCTGAAATATCTAAATTTTACTATACAATAATTTCAAAATCAAAATAAAAAATGAATGCGTCCTGAACATACATATAAAAACGTAAGAAATTTTCTAAAAATCCACAGACTGACAAGTTGTATGGAAAAAAAAACAAAATAAAAAAGAATCAACTAGTCAAACTACAGTACAGTATCTTCGATACGAAATCGTCGTTTACTTTTCGCAGCGCATAAATTTACAGAAACGCAGTAAAATATTACGTAAAACATGACAAGTACAGCCAGAAGATTCACACCCAAGATTTACACTTTGTTTACCTAGGAAGTAAGATAGCCAGAAGCAAAACCCAAGATCGTATCCTCGCTCCTTCCGGCAAAAAAGATTGAATAAAAAAAAAAATTACGAAGCAAGCCAAAGGGGGAGGCGAATCCCCCTGCGGGCAATTTACCTCAAGCTAACGCACATAGGGTTTTTGTCGCTTGAGCGCGAAGCGTTTAAATTTCCATTAGGAGGCAATTATCTCGAATTTTTCTCGTTTCGCGTGCACTCCGCATACCGATTCGACACTTAGCATCAGGCATCAAAAGAATCTCGCGGCTTGGTTGGAGAAAGAAAAAAGTGCTGCTGCAATTAAACGCCAAGAGTTTCCCGCAATCCGCGCGAAAAATAACGGTAGATAACTTTTAATCGACGAGAATTGTGTATAAACCCTATCGACTTTTCTTAGAACTGAACTTGGAACGTTGACGCTTAAGGTTACCTCGATGATCGGAAAAGGGCAATAGTGATTTTATTTCACCTGGACGAATTAACCAGCTGGACAATGTATATAAATAAATAATGTGCCTTGGTATGCGAGACGCGGAGATTACGTGATATCGTTACGTCGGCGTGTTGTCTGATCGTGATTCCGTATTCTTGGATGGTTATTCGCTTTGATCTCTCTTTTTTTTTAACGATCGGTAACCTTTTGGTGTTCGTTAAATTAACGGGATGAACGATTGAATACTAAATTAATTCGTGTTCTTGGATTGATTAATTGTTACCTAATTAGTAGATTGATCGGTTGTTACATTGAGGAACTACTATTTGATAGATTGTTATATTAGTTTAAGAAAATCAACCCACTGCGATAAATATTGTAAATATCTTTACAATTGGTTCGAGGCATTTAATTAAATAAAATTAAACTAAATTGAAATAAATTATTTTTTAATAATTATTTAATGTTTAAAAATGCTTTTAATATCTCTTGAAAATGCTAAACGAAGAAAAATTCCATCGTCCGTAAAAATACTGAAAAATAATGTTATAATCGACAAAAGCGAATCATCAATAAAACACTAAAGACGACACATACAATTCTAAGCAATACGGGGAATCTGTATAATGTGCAACGCCCGATGGAGACGCTGAAAAGTTTAAATATAGACGATGATCATTCATTATTTTATCGAGAAACGTGTATTTTTTTTCTGTTTCGTTAGATTACGCATCTCGTCACTTTCAACGAAATTAATAATGGAAATTAATGCAAAATCGTTTAATTACCTTTATTGTAATTGCTCGTCAGAGATCCATAAGATTGATCGCCAGAAATATACGTGGTATCTTAAACGTTTATAAATCTTGGACGATTAATTCTTTATAAATAACATAATTGTGGGTAGTTGCAAAAATATGACGAATTGCTACCGCGCAATAAGAGTTAATATTACGATCAATTATTACATCGAGTATACATGGGATACCATTATTCTTTATTATTCAGCAAAATTACATCGTGGTAATAAACGATACAATTAATACGCTTACTGATAATATAACGAAAAAAAGTTTTAATTAGGTATTTCTTAGCTTTGAATTATTATATGTTAAATAATAAAATTGAATTTTGGAAGCAAAACACGTAATATTATCAACAATAATTTCCTGCGTGTCTTATGAGTTTTATTTTGTTATATGTTTAAAAATATTAAAAATTCAAAAATTTTAAAAACAAACTAATTCCCTTGAATAGCTAGTATTCAAGCATTCGTATACGCGAGAACGTGTACTCGAAGTGAACAATGCCTCGCGCAGTTACCAACAATTCCAATCTAATCTGTGGATTATGACGATTTACAGGCAACGAAGGGATCTCTCTCTCGTTGTTTCTTGTTGTATAGTTGTTGTTGTTATTATTATTACCGGTATTACATGAGAGATATATAACAATGCTTAACGCTGGTAATATGAGAACGTTCTAAAATCGCGCATCCACCGGTATTACTTAGCAAGTTTTCTTTTTCCTTTTTTAACGCGACCGTAATGACGATTAACGAGCGACCGTAATTCCATCATATATACCCATCTCTATTAATAAGTAAATTACCTTGTTTCGCAAATGGATAAGACGTTATTATTTATCGGTACATATTGTTCAAATAGTTTTTTTCGAGGATAATTTACGGAATTGATGACGTTAATTTCAATTCTGATGTTAGGGTAAAATTATTTTCATTCCTTAAAAAAGATTGTTATAAGAACGCTAGAAACTAATGAATTTTTTTCTATTATTTTTCGTTATAAAATAGGTGTACAATATAGTTGCACAATTTTCAACTTAGTCGATCAACCAATTCTTGAGATATCTTGGCAAAATTCATGGTTGCAGTCGAACGTCAAAGTTAATTGGAGAAATACAACTACTAATGTAAACTGTTTCTAAAAATATTTTTTAAAAATTTCAAAGCAGTTAAGTATTTAATTATATATATAGTAGCGTGTACACAATATTCTCTAAATTTCAATCGACATGTAAAAAAAAAAGGAATATTTACGACAAATGGATATTTCCTAACTATTAAGTCACTCTGTATTTTTCGTAGAAATTTTTTCTCGTATATAAAATCGTAATACATGGTATATTAACAGTTAATACTTATCCATTTGTTGTATATATCATTCTATAAGTTAGAGGATACAAAATGCCAATAAATTTGCATCGGTTTTTCCGAAGTTCTTAAAAATAATTTGTTTGACGCGAATTTTATCATTTTTCATAATATAGTAAAATCGTAAGTAATATAAATGTAAATGTCTATGAATGCATGGATTAGCTAGTCTTACAAAAATTAGAGATGGTTCAATAAGTCTACAACAAAATAATTAAAATTTGTATAATGCAGGGTATATAGCATGTTAATTGGTTTTATGCTACTACAAATGCAATTTATGTATGCGTATTATTACAATGCACATAGAAAATAAAAATAAATTAACATCGCTTTGAGAGGATGTTTATCCTTAACCGGTTATAATTTTTTAATAGTATTGAGTATTATATTTTCTCTTTAACAAATTAGAAATGCTTCTATACTGGAAAAAATTATTAATTATTCGGTATTAATTACAATATGTGTTAGCAATTTTATAGTTTTAAATGGTAAATTAAAGATAGACCTGCATGATTGTAAAAATTATCATATGCGGTAGTAGAATTTCAAAACTCAATATTATAAAAACTGCTGTACTACAATTTTTAAAATTATATAAGTACTTTTATTTCCCTAATAATTATATATTTCTATATTAATATTATAGTAATAAATATAATATTTTTTAGAGATACGATTCTCATTGCAACAAATAATTTTTTTTCCTCATAGGTTCCTATACCGTTGATGCGGTTACCAAAATTTGTTTTTAATGAAAATAGTTTAGATCAAACATCGCATTATAGATCTTAATTCTTAAAATTGTAATGTAAAGAAAAACAAACAAAAATAATTCCAAAAATAAAGCATTTAGTTCGGAAAGACCGATAATTATATATAAAAACAAACAAACATTCAAAGTATTCATTTTATTATTTTTTATCGATATATTGGTACGTTTCGATAGTAAACAAACAAATAACAATCTCATTATTTGCAATTTTGTCAGTAAATATTGAAACTTCCAAGATATTTACAAAAAGAAAAAAACATTTACTTGCGTTAACTCATTAATGCACAAGTGCACATTTTTGTACGTACATTTTTAAGTACATTCGACAAACAAAGTTATTTAAAACAACTTATTTTCACCTAAAATACTTTATAAGGGATTTTCAAGGGTGCAATGACTTTATTACTTTTATGTTTTTTGAAATCAAGTTTCAAATTGATAAAAATACATTTGGATAATCAAATTATCATCATCAGAAATTGCGATTGGAATTTTTTCTAAAATACGGCGGCTTTTTAACACAGCATATGTAAATCATCATGATTTGCTTTCTCAAAGAGTATCAAATTTACAAAGAAGTTATACAATAAAATGTATTTAGAATAATTTAAAGAATACATGTGATTTTTTTGGAATGTTTTGAGCTCATTTTGAAAAATTTCTCATAAAATTCGAAATACTTTTTGCTCCATTAATTTTTTTTGGAGAACTAATACTTTACGAGAAAAAAATAAATCGGTTTTATAATTCTTTTTTCTCGTGCAAATTTTTTTCTTCGATAAAATGTTAACGTAGTATAAATGTTGCAGCAATATAATTTTTTGTGTTGAAAAGGAATGTCGTACGATAGATTTAAAACGTAATATTAATATTACAACTGCACATGGATTGGGGTAAATAGGGTAGTTAATATGTATTATGTATTAAAAAACAGTATATAATAGAGTAAAACTTAACTGTGTGTTCACCTGAACCAGATACAAGGTTACTATCCTTATCAATTAATAAATAATTATTATTCAACTCCACGTGTTTATTTTGAATTAAATAAACTTTTGATATATAATTAGCCCTATTTGTACATGTTTCTCCATTTATTTAATTAATATGTGTGATTCATAAGTATATAACATTCAAAAGTTTTCGTACATAGATAATAAAATGTATAAATAATAAATAAAAAATAAACTACAATACTTACATAATATTTATATAAATGAGGAAGAAATATTCTTTCATAATTCTTACATGTCCTTTTTTTTCTTTAAAGTATTAGAATAACAAGTGGACAAAGCCGACTACACACTACTGGATTTTTCTTTAATACAATGACCAAGAGGTAATTAATTCATAGACAAACGATGCCGATTCCAAAACAATCCCTTTCCAAAATTTATGATACCCTTATTAATCTGCTTTTATTTATATTGACGATCAATCAAACCTGTAAAGTCGCATATCGAAATAAAGAACCTAGCTTCATTACTTTACTTGTTCAGTGTTCAACAGATTTTAAAAGCACTCTTTCTTTGCAGAATATCATTCATAGACAGATCTTTGATTTCTTAGTGATTTTTGTGGAATGAACTAGGTATTAATGCAAAGACTTCCAGAGAGACAGAGAGAGTGTGTGTGTGCGTGTGTGGAAGGTTCGGCGAGCTCAGCAGAACGGCAAAGGATAACTTCCTGCAAAGATAAAATCTTGCACTTCGCCATCTTTAAAGCGACGAGGTCGCTACTTCTAACGCGCATGCCACCCATTATATGCTTGCAATCCAGCGAATTCATCCGGAAATTTATCGGCGCCTCAACTTCGTGCCGATTACTTTGTAACTGCAATTTCGCGCGCGGCTCGTCCTAGAGTATATGTAGAGGTAGGTTTACGTATCCACTCCCACTGCGCGCTTCTTTGACGATTAGCCCGGTATTAGGAAGTCCTGCGTGCTGAAAACATTGAAATAATGTTCCCTAATCTTTTTAATTTAATTTGGTCTTTTCAAATGAAAATGAATTAGCCAATATTTTTTTATTACAATATCGAGTATTCGTGACATATCCCACTCTCTTATCATGAATTTCTTTTTCAATTCTTTATTTTCTTTTATTAAACCAATTAACCAATAGTTATCAAATAATATAGTTTAATTTATTTTTTTTATTCTCAAAATGTAAATAGTACATAATTAATCGTAATTCACAGATCTAATACTTCAAGAGTTACTGGCTCTATGACAACATTGTTATGCAGAATACAAAAGAAGAATGCTAAAACAATCTCAGGAGAATTCGCAACTGTAGATATATCCGAAATAATTTTCTTTTTATCCATACTTACAAAACAGCGCGCATAAACGAAATGACGTAGATACATTAACCATATAAATTTAAGACTACATCATCTGGCTCATCATTGATTCCACACAAGTAATACCTGAATAATTGAAATGTAAATGATGTACCAAGAGAACATCGAATTAGAAAGAAAAATTCGAATCATTGATCCTAGACTACTGTCCATAAAATTTAAATCCTCGTGTTTGTATGTAAAAAAAATAGTTCGCAACTTTCCCTACTTTTGTAATTTTCATATATTTGTGTAATATATCGAGTGTAAATAAATCGAAATCGCTCAAAGTTTTGATAAGTAAGGGAGGTTAAGTAAATAGAAAATTAAAAAGAGGAAACAGACACACAAAACCAGCTCCCACGCGACTACAACGTTTCCTCGGCCTTTGGCTTGCGGCCAACGGACTGCGTCTTTCTTTCTCTCTTGACAACACGAGCAATGACCCTGATCTTGAACTCGTCTGCAGGAGAGTACGTTTGACGTTTTACCGGGGTGAACTTGCTTGTGAATGTTCCTTTTAAGGGAATTTCAACTTTTATTTTGAATTATTTCGATTTTATTTACAGTATAGTTATTTTCTTTAAGTATAGTGTATCATTCAAGTTTTCCAATTATCTATTGTTAAATAGGTTATACAAAATTGTCCCAAAAAATATTTTAAAAAGAAAATTCATATTTTGATAATCTACATACAAAATTAAAATATTGCGAGAAATGTTAATAAAAACTTTTTTTTTTGCTTTTGAATAATTTACATCTCTCGATGTTCGTAGCTAGTAAGGCAATTGGGGTAAGATTTTTTATTTAATTTTTTAAAGAACCTCAGATTTGTTCGTTTATATTTAAACTGTTAAATAAGTAGTTGACATTTCCGCTTTAAAATCTAAAATAAATTCGCGTACTAAAAAGAGTTTTGTGACAGACATCGAGGATTATTACTATTTATGTGGTGAAATAAAGGCGATCTAACACTAAATTCACCGTTTATTATTATTATTGTTATATGACAGTTTTATTTCTATAATAAAAAGTATGTTTTCAAAATCTGTTGCATACTAGACACCTTGCATTATTTGCTAAAATTAAAAACATATGTACTCCGTTATTTAATAATTAAATATAAAACAAATAAATCTATTTTAATTGAGCATAACTAGAAACCAAAATAAAACAATCGAACTTACAAATTGTCTTTCTTCGAATTATGTTTTATTGATAAATTTCATTCAAGTGTAAACAACCAGTGAATGTTGATAAACTATAAATGCACAGGAAAAGAATTGAAAGATCGTAATGCAAAAGAATAAAAGTTAGCTTTATACGAGAATCTGGGAAGTAGATGGTGATCAGTCAGGGGCAAATCGTAGTAGTAATAGTCATGGTGTGGTGTACCGACCAACCTATACTCGTTGGCGTAACACACCAACTTTAAGACTGTAAGGTTAAAAATAGCCAGTGCAACGAGGCGACTCGAGTTTAAGTTCGCTCATACATTTCTCTTCTTTCTCTCTTCTCGTCCACCTCATTCGTTCAAAAACTACTTGCTCGTGCTTTTACCAACTACTCGTCAAAATCGCTCAGTGATTCACGGGTTGTTGGTAACTCGGCACGACTGTGCGTGTCGATTGTTCGTACTTAAACTTAAATGAATTTCCTTCTCTCTTGTAAATTTCTCGTTAATTTGCGTATATTTTTACTTAACAAAATATTTGAAAATTTTAGTAAATTTGAATATTTGAAAGTTTATTAAATTGCATTGCATTCTCAAATTATTTTCATACCAAGATAACTTCTTAACTACAAATACATTAATTTACAGTTAGTATAAATAATTATATAAATACCTAAAATTACGTATAATTAAAATTCAAAAATATACAAAAATACAATATCGCACTAAGCTGTATAAGTAGATTTCACGTATATAAAAATTAATCTTTCGATTTAAGCGAATAAAGGATTCACTTAAAAGTGACTATTAGTATATCTAAATTGTATTAATGTAGAAATAAATAAATTATAAATTATTTCAAAGAAACTAGTTAAATTATCTATCGATAAGTAAAATTGTTAATCGAAAACGGAGTTTTTAATCTGAGTTAATTAGAGTTTAATAATCAAGTAGATTGTAATCGAACTGCTTTGAATAAATTAAAATTACATCCAAAGATTATGTATGTCATCGAATATTAAAAGCTTACCGTATGAAATTAAGAAATATGCAGAGTTAAAATGTAGTTTCTACAAGGTTTCATGTAGCTTGCAGAAGACTGAAAACAAGTCTGCGAGTGTTTGCAGAGAAAATATAACGGGAATTGAAATTTTTTGAAGCCATACATTTATAACTAATATACTTTGCAAAATTTAGCATTTATATAAGTTTGACGTCTAAATATGTATCAGTCAACGTAACATTTAATGGCGCAAAGATAAGACAACACTTTTATTTTATTATCTACACGTTTACTAATTTCAATGTACAATTTTACATAATTTATTAACTATTTTCACTAATATACTGCACATACATTTTATTTCATTCTGATATCAAAATACACAAAAGACGTAATGTAAATACGTATTAAATTATAAGACTATCAAAATCGAATCTAACTATATTTTGTCATTGAAGTAAAATTTAATTTATGATGAAAAATACTAGAAAAAAATGCATCGCACTCTGAAAGTGATTAAGTACCATCGTTTTATACTCGATAAAATTACTTAAATAAAAGAATAACGACTGGAAAATCCATTTGTATTCTAGAAAAGTAATAGTAGGCGGAGATCAGCAATACCGGTAGCAAAACTGAATCGCTTTGTCATTCGTTATTCTCAACGCAGCTCTTTGGGAACTTCAAACTGTTCTAGTTGTCGGTGTCAAATAGTAACACGAGCGTTCCTATTGTACTTACCTTCACTTTGCTCTTGGCTTTTCTATAATCCAATAGGAAACGGTACACTCGTACACACGCGTGCACATTAGGATATGCACGTTACGAATGTGCGCAGTGCAAAAAAAAGAGTTTTCGAATTGGATTATTTTATTAAAATATATCAAGGGAAATAGAATACGGATATTCCCGTATACTAACATCTGCTATGTGTATAAGCCGAACGAGAACGTCTTTCAGTAACATTGCATGAGAGAGAGAGAGAGAGATACGTGTACAAATACATGCAATGTCGCTCGAAGATGTTCTCGTTCGGATCCTCGACAAGTCTGTTGTAGTAGAGGTCCTGCAGATAACGGTTTAACAGCGAAGCGAGTACGCGCTTCAAGTAAAAAACGTCCAACTGGTGCCTCCTCCCCGCTAGAAGACTCGAGAAAGAGAGAGCAAGTTCGACCTTTCCGCACGAGCTGCACCTTACCTTATGCACCTCGCCTAACCTCTCTTCGCGTTCACTCTCCTCTTTCTTTCTCTAACTTGGTCTCTCCTTTGCTACTTTAATCCTTACCAATGTATGTGTATGTGTGCCTGTCACATATATACATATATATACACAGGCTGAGTTAACGAGGTCGCGTCAATGAGTTCATGGTTCACCACTTATAATCATTTGTAAGTGTAGTTCTTTTCACCTGTGGTGTTTATTTCTCGGTGAGGTGGATTTCCTAATTTTCACTGCAAATAGATATACCTAACAACTAGACTGATATTATGAAACTATCATTTAATGTAATTGATCTTTAATTTATCTGTTTATAGTAGGTTTTTCTTTTATTTAAGCTGACGAAAATCTTCGAACGGATTATACAACTGCACAATACTTACGAATGGATATGTTATATATTATATATAGAGGTTGCACTCTTCAATAAAATTTACGTATAAGTAGTTTTGATTATTTTAATGTCGCATAGAGTAGGAATGGTATGTATATTACGTGGAGAATTACATTTTAATTGGATGAGGTATTTTCCGTAAGCTCGTTTTTTCACTCTTGTATATAGCAGACGATTTAACATAATTGAAATCTTGAATATCGTTATTATACATATTAATTTCGAATAGTTGATAATGTTTATGCTAATTATTAAAATGTAATCTATTTACTTTAATAATTGAATTTTTAGGTGACACTGATTGTGAAACTATGACTTCCGAGATTTATTAAACTAAAACTAAAAATATTCTTTATTCTCTATTTATTCTTAAATACCTTTATTCTACTTAAATTCAAATAGGACTAGCATTTTTCGCAAATTGATCAAATTCTTTGTTATATTAAATGGAGGTATGAGAAGGGACTCAAATGATGTTTATTTCGAATTGTAATACAAAGTATTCAAGACCATAGGTACCAGTAAATGCAACCAGTCTTTTGTATTTAATGAGGTGTTTTAATGAACCATATAATTTCTATTGTTTTTGTAAGCTAATTATTTTCCTTTTTGATTTTGCTACTCTCATCATCCCATTAAGATACAGAATTCCTATGAAACTGAGGTTTTAGTTTGTTATTAAAGTTACGTTGTTCTAAACAACTTTACAAATATTTTTGATAAAAATGTTATATTTTTTAAGAGGAAGTGAAAAATATTATTCAGAGTTTACGAATAGTTAGTAGTTATTATTAAGTGATTCAAAGACGAAATTTCTTCATTGACTTTATAAAATTGCCACTACATTTTTCTTGAGATAATTTATGACCTGGTGTTTTGTAATTAGCGACTCCAGTTAAATTTAGACGAAATATTATCTGGACTAACATTTTGAATTTCCTTATATGTGATGTTTTTTCTGATGAAAAAGATACACCCACCACCACGCGAATTATGACAGAGTTTCCTAAACACATTAAACCCAGGATAATTGATTTTTTTATCTTCTTTCAGCCAGGTTTCAACACAAACAAAATATCAACTTTTACTTTTACCCTTCTTTCCTCTTAAAGAAAAAACTTGTATTCCAGTATTAAATTTTTGTAGTGATCAAAGTTGAGAGACTTTTGAGTAGAATTAGTGCTAGTATTATTTGGATTGTTTTCATCTCCGCTAGTACTAACATTGGATAATCAAGGAGTTGGATAATCAATTTTATTAATGGGATGTCGAATCCAAATTACAGAAATCTGCACGTTTCAACCCAAAAATTGTATCTAATATATTCAACTAAAAATCTGAAAAAATTTATACGTATAGCTTAAAATATAAGGTAGGCCTTAACGTTTTGATTTTTTAAAGAAACAATCATTTTTAAATAATAATTGAGTAAACAATTTTTGATCGGTATTTATTAGTCAAAAAAAGCATAGACCTTCAACCTAAACATCGTAATCAAATTATGGATTTAAAAATCTGGAAAAATTTGGGAATATTATTTAAAACATGCTTATTATTCATTTGTTTATAAAAAAAAGTTAAAAATGACCATTTATCTGAGTCCGACACCCCCTTTATAACTCTTGTGATTCTATAGTTTTGAATTGTCAACCTGAATATGAGAGTAAATTTTATTTACCATATCGATGATTATGTATACGATGCTTCGGCGTATTTTAATGCAATTTGAATTTCCATAGGTTTCGTGTAGAAATATACTGAATTGAAAAAAAACTTAGTGTAATAGAGTTACTATTTTATTACTTAGTTGTAGACTGACCTTTTTATTTTTTTGTTACCAGTAGTAGAAATATCTTCTAATTGTAGATTCTGAATCGCCGGAATTTGATGAAGTTTCTAGAAGGTATTGAATACAAGTATGTATAGACGTTTTAAAATTATCAACATCTGTTGTCAAAGAGAGAAGTAATTTAACGTTATGATTCGGTGACTGGTAAATTTGAGATTCATCTTCTAGTATATATTATGGAGAAAGTGAATCAGAAATATCTTCTTATCGAAGGTTCAAGCAAGATTGATTTAGTAAATTTAAATAAATGCAAACATTATTTTATTCAATTAAATTATGTTTATAACAAATAACATGCGACGGTGTTTACGATTTCAAATTTCTTATTCATGATGATAAATCATTTTTCGGAGAGAACATTTGATACATTTTCTTCTTACTTACTTGATAGATTAGAGTTTTTTTAGTTAAAAAGCGAATAAAAGATTATAATTATGTTTCGATTAATATATCTTCTGTTAACTAACATAAACATAATCACTTTTAACAATTATTTTTCATATTACTTTGAAGTCTATAAAAAATTTTTTTTAAAGATTTGATTTATTTTACATTTTCATCATTTTACAATATTTCTCTCGTAAAGAGCTAATCCATAATTTTATTTATCAAAACTAAAGATACGAAAAAGTTTTACGCAAAAGTGAAAATAACTATAAAACATAAATAATTTAATTTATTCTATTTTTTCTTACGTATGATATGTACATTTATAATACACGTAATTCACTAACTTATGTACATTTGTCAAGGTTTTTTGTTGTATTTTTAACTACTTACCATATAACAAAATGTAAAGGTTCACAATATGGGAATAATAAATGGGAATAAGGGAAACAAAAGAAAATTGTGAGAATATAGATAGGATTATTAATAAGTAAAAATATGAAATTATGTCAACTTCTGTTTTATTGAATACAATAATCAAAGTGGTAACACTATGGTAGCGATATTTATTTGTAATTTTCATCGTATAATAAATGTATCGTATAAGACTAATTCTCGTTTCGCAGGATCGTATCATTAAAATTCTTTTTTTTTCCAAGATAAAAATGAACTCTCTCATAATATCTATTCCATTTCATTTTTTTGTATTTTAATATGAATATATGTATATATTTATGTATGTATAATAATGTATGATCAAATTGTTTTTATTGATTTACAGGTATTGCAAAAGTTCAGTAATTAAAATCTGTGCGAAAAATCATGAAAATGGGACAATATACTCTCGCGTGTACTTTGTGAGAATAATACGGTATCTTTAAAACTTTTATCCAGTGTTTTACATAGTGTGTATATATATGTACATATATATATCTCATCTATGCTTTCATAATCGCTCATAGTGAATCAATATAGATTATACATTTAATAAAATCGCGTCCTTCCCGAAAAAAATCGTTTTGATTTTTTACGGAAGAAACAACGGGTACATATATATACCCTACTAAAACTGTTACCAGTTTTTGGTCGAATGTTGGGAAAATATAATATTTTTCACCTGAAATTGACCAAATGATGGCGAAATTTTTACTAGGGTATACATACATCCACACAGGCGCACTCTCGCATTCTCATATTCTAATAGCCATTTCCAAAAGAAAGATTCGGTCTCTGGCCTCTACGATCTACAACGCATCGTTTTAACTATAAGGCTACTAAACAAAATATTAAGAAGCACAAAATGGGTTAAAAAAATCATTACGATTTATCATTCCCTAAAATTTACATAAATAAAAGAAAAAGCAGTGAGGTACATAATGAACACTGTTTTTGTATACGCATAGATTTTTTTTTACCTCATTTACACGTGAAAATTGACCTAAAACTTGGGACGAGGGTGCGAGCAAAATCCCTATACATCGTCCGATACACTTGCTCGTCGTTCAATTCATTCATGTATTTTATTCGATCCATTATTATACTATAGATATTGATCACGCACTCGCTCACACAGGCAAAGATAATGTAAGTAACTAACTTTCTCAAAAAAATAGGTTCTCCATCTTTTTTGTCTTTCATTAGAAGTCTTTAGTCTTAGGTTATGTATGTGTGTATCCCCCTCCACAAAAATTAAAATATAGGAACTGTCGAACCCTAACTCTGCCGAATTTTTCTTATTCGCCTCTTCGTTTTCAATGTTTCTGTATAATTGCTCGCAACGAGCTTCAACTGAAATTCAGTCTTTTGTACCTTGCCGTTCTTTTAGTCGCGCTCGAACTCAGTGACGTTTCTTTATAAAAGTAGAAAAAGATTTGTAATTTTATTTGTTTTATTGATAATAGTGCATTGTAATCGCACTGATATTCAATGTAGAAATATTCAAGGCATTTAGAAGATGACGTTTGTATGCACATATTTATAAACGCTCTTTTAATATTGCAGACGACGTAACAAGCTAAAAATGAAAAGTAAAATAAAAATAATTATTAAAAAAATTGGTTAGTTAGCCTTACAACATATTGCAAACTTGTGTGCAATTTTTATTTAAGAGATAATATATTCTTATATTCTCCTAAAATATTATAAAATTTAAATTAATGACTCTTGTCATTTTCATTTCATGAAGTTTTAATGAAAATAATAATTGTTCAACAATTATTTAAAGAATTATTGTTTTTGACGAAAATGGTATTATCGTTAAAAAATATATGAATCTACTTGAAAAGCAGTATTTAAAAAACAAATATGTAACAGTATTCACAATTTAGTATAGAATTTATTTATAGGATAAAATTTAAAAAATTATATCCTGATATTCAAACTTAATTGCTATCTGTTGAAATAACTCCATTTCCATTTTTTCTTTGTAATAATGATGTACCAAATATAAAAATTTGTGCTTTATATGCAAAAATAACAAACTAATAATTCGTAAACTTTACCGTTTAAAAGTTACAACAAAAACTTCAATCGTTCAACATTAGTTCTTTAATAATAAATCACCATTTTTTTCGTAAGTCAACAAAATGACAGTTGTAAGAAAGCGTCCCTTGTTCGATCGCTAATATTTCTCTCTTGCTCTTTTTTTTATATTCGCGCGGTGGCAGTTCCAGGGTCGGACAAGACTTCTCGATCGCCAGGACAAGACTGCGAAACGCCCAAGTTTGAGGGACTCGCTCGGAAAGTCGTCTCCCTTTCTCTCACAAACTTTATTTTTTCCATATTTTTTTATTTAGTTATTTGTACAATATGAAAAACAGCGAAGGAACATAAGTACTTTTGATTTTTTAGGGTGAGAACAATATTTTATCGATAAACACTCAAACTTTTTTCTCTTTGATTTTCATTTTATAATTCTAATGAAATGCAAGTACATATCATTAAAAGGATTATCAACTTAGTGTCAATATTGTCAATTTTTGGTAGCTATTTTCTGATACATTTTTTATTATAAATAGTGGCAATTGACATTGGTTACAAATGCAAGCATGATTCTTTTTAATCGAAAAAATTCTGCTTTTTGTTATTAATAAAGCTGAGATAACAATGTACTCTTAAACGTTATACACACCTACACACATACTCTCTCTCTCTCTCTCACACACACACACTTAGGTGAAATGATAAAATTAAATAATCCTTGATAGTAAAAAAGTTGGTAAAAAATAAAGTTTTTTCGAAATTATACTTACAAAAGGTGGGATATTTTTTCTTTTGTACTTATATGTATATGTATATGCAAATTGAAAAAAGAGACGTGGGAGAAAAATGATTATATTGTAAGGCTAAGACCTCTTAATTGCACATTACCTAAGTTGGTCGTTGCTGAAATTCGGAATGTTTTTAAAAAAGAAATCAATGTCACACTGATCTTAATCTTAAGTTTGGTTCGGGATCCATTCATCTGAATCACGTATTTATTATTTTTTTATTGCTAAAAGGCAGAACCTCAGCCCTGGCTTACTATTCTCTTTACTTATTTTTTAATGCCTCTTTCTTAATTTTAAATTTAACGTAAACCTACTAACAAACAATGTCTGTATTTATTTTAGACAATCATAACGAAAAAAATTAATCAGTAAGTGATTTATTTGTTATATAAATCGTTCAGCTTGCAGTTTTTAATAGATAAGAGAATAAGTTTTTTTGTATATTGTTTTGCTTAAATTTTATCGTAACATCTAAATGAGTGTAAATATTCGCTGGTTTATCCGAACCTTTTGATAATTGTGATAATGAAATGTGTTATTGCCATACTAATACTTGTTTAATATGAATATTGATAAAGGAAACCAAACGATTATCATCTGATAAGGAAACACACGTGGTGCTTAAATTGTATATTCAAAATTTTTTCAATGCATATTATACACTTATCGTTAAGTCTCTAACTAACTAACCGACAATACGAGACACTTGTGGATTTCATGTTTCACGATTACATCCAGTAATAAACTGCAAAATTCGCGGTTATATATAGTTTTAGTAATAGATAGCAAAAAAGGGTTTATTGTATATTATATGCATTGTTACGTATAAACGATATAGCAAGATTGTATTTATTAATTAAGAAAAATTAAAAGGTATAAATTTCATTATCATGTATTTTATAAGCTCAATGAGACGCTACAGAATAATCTAATAAATTATACAACATTAAGAATAATTTTTTTCTTTTTTCACTCTTACCTTTTAGATATTTCTACTTCATAACAATTAATACAATAATTCTATATCGCATAATTAGACTAATATTCATTTAGTGTAATTTTCTTAAAAATCGCTTACTACACAATATAAATGATTTAACACTAACGCTATTAAAAAGTCTTAAAAAAGAAAGAAGTATATTTTGAGTTTTTAATATTTAATATTGGATCAGTGTCACACGAAAAATTCCGTGATTGTTAAAGCACTCTGTAAAAAACCACCGTTACTTTGAACCACGGTAAAAGATCCTCTTAATCGCAACAATTCCCTGTAAACGAGAAATCGATATTAAAATTAATCTTAAATACGAAATTTCTAACGCCAATAGCAAAAAATTTTTTTTTTTTTTGAAAAATCTTTACATTTGTAAAGCTAAATCTTTGATCATGTTTGTTAAACAACAATTAATTGTAATGAGAAAAAAAAACCACTGATTTACCTATGAGCGATCGATTGCAATATTATCCCCCGTAAAAAAGAACGACCTTCCGAAAACAAGTCCAGAATCAAAATTTCATTTAGCTCAACAAATTTATCATTTTGCAAATTAAGATATATTTTACTTAGGCAGTACGCAGCACGATTTATTCGAGATACTCTTCTCAATTAGTTATATTATCAAACAATGTACTATCGTTTATATAGTTCTATACACAGTAACAAAGTGTCTTCTCACACGTAATGCAATTCGCTCTGTTCATGTCAAGAGCCGATTATTTTTTAAAACATCATCGCACTTATGCAACCTTTACTCTCTCTTTCTCTCTCTCACACACACACTCTCGATCATTTTCTCGTAATAATACATGTATGTATGCATGTATGCATGTGTGTAAATATATATGTACGTATATATGTATATTTATGTATGTATATAGATATATACACACCGGCACACAGGCATTTATATATACATGTATATATATCCATATATATATATATATATGCATATATATTTATATATCTATATATAATATATGTATTACAATATTTAAAAACCGCGGTGCGCGACATCGATGAGTGTTTATACGCGCGTGTAAAAAAAGAGAAGGCGCGATGGACGCCTAGGAGATTTATACGTGTGTTTGTGTTTACGTGTGCGAAAAAAAGGGAGAATAATAAATAAATGGTTAAAAAAGATGAGTAGATCCTGGTGTAAAAAACAGGGAACGCCTCGGAATTGTAAGAGAAAATAACTAGGAGTCTTCTTGTTATTATCGAGGTGTTATTAATTTATCTCTATAAAAGAGAGTCCGAAATGGATCGACGCGGCGAGACTCTTACCCGCTCTCTCTTTCTTTCCCTGTGTGGGGGTACTAGGTGCCCTGAGGCCAGGTGACGAATGCGTGGACAAGGTCGCGGGATCAACCGAGACCTGCCCATTGGATGAAGTCAGGGACCTCACGTACGGGTACATCCCTTGCTAGGGCTTTAACCCTTAGATTACGGTCCTCCGTCAGCAGCACCACGTCTCGCTTAACGCGTCGCGGTTGACCCTCTTCTGCAACATTTGTTTCATTCGATCTAGTTAATTTTTTTTTTCCTATCGAATTTCAAATTTTTATTATGGAAAGGAAGGATCACTTACTACGTATCGGAGATTCGTACATAAGTCGATGATTTCATGATTTTTGGACTTTTCATTAGGGAATATTCTGTTATCACGGGAGTTACGGGAGTTTGGGTTAGATTGTTTTTGCTGGCATCATGGAGGAGACAATGTGCATAAGGATTAATGTATTCGTTATAATTTCAGACTTTTAGTTCGACTAGAAATGTGCGAGCACTCAAAGTTCGATTTTTTTTCACATAACTCATCAAATTGACCAACTTACTCGAAAAGCAACCAAGTAATTTTAACAAGTTAACTTATTGGACATATCTGCGTAAAATGATGGTTGATCGAGCAATATGATCAATTTGCTAATTAACTCAAACTAATCGATAATTGATTTGGAGGCCTACCGATTGATACGAGCACCATCGAGGAATAGATTTTTAACAAGGGCTTTCTTTTCAAAGACAACGTATGATCCTCCATTGCTGATTAGTACCGTGTTAAAAGCATAAAAAGAGCGACGTTAAAATTGTAAAAATAAAACTGATGATTTGAAAGCTTTCGAGTAACTCAGTCCCTTGAAGCAGCTTGGATTCGTTACTCGGTCGAAAAACTCGAATTTTTGAGAACTCGCACATCCTAGGTTCGAATAATTAAATATATATATATATATAAATTGTATTTATTTTGGAAAATTGTATTTAACGATTACACATATTTGACGATGCAATACTAAATTTCGTATTTTTTACATTAAAGTGATCCGTAGTTTACATAATATGCAAATTATAAAAATCTATTGTACTACGAAATATAAAGTTCAAAAAATTAAATTTGATTCAAGTATGCAATTTTAACTTTATGTGTGATAAATTAATTATTTATACAATTTATTATTAATTATTTAATAACATCATGGAAAGATAGACGTAAATTTTAATACTATAGAATTAATAAATACGTTTATTTCATGATGAATTAAGATAAGAAATAGTGTTTATTATTAACGGATGTAAAAATAATAGGAAAATCTAATGGAAAATAATATCCAAAGAAAGATAGCATTTTGTTACGTAATTCGTGTTAAACCGTTTTTGTTACACATTATTTAGCATAGAAAAATTATTCAAATGTTATATTCTTGTCGCGGGATAATGAAAACCAAATGAGACAAGGTAATTATCACTATTTTCTTGTTAAACAATTGTATGCACAACAAAGTGATGAAAATAAATAATGATACGCAGAATGATATAGCAATATTATAATAAGAGATATTAGAACTTACCCGAGTTTACTTGATCCTTGTTTGATTTGCATAAACTTAGGCACGTGGCAAGGATTCTGTCGTCATTTCTCGTTAAACCATCCTACGAACATTCAAAAATATTTGATTAAATAATACGTTTCAAATACACAACTGCACGGAGAGAAATTTTGTGTTAAAAATTACAAAATATTTTGTAAAAATTACAATAGTTTCTAGTAAATAAATCACAAACTGACAAACTAAGAAAAATTACTATATAGTTTATATTAAAATTTACAAAAGTTATTGTAAAAATTACAAGAATTATAGTATAAATTTTACTGGAAACTATAGTAATTTCCCTAATTTGTCAGTCTGTGATATGTTTACTAAAACACTATTGTAATTTTTAATCTAAACTTTTTCTCAGTGTATATAAATGATGAAGCAGCACTTTCTTTATAGCCCGGGTAAACCAACCGAGTAATATTAAATAACTTTATGACATATTGCATGCGATAGAAGGAAACAGCATAGAGGCATTAATTTATCAACGAAATTAAGAGCGTATAGATTGTACGGTTTCGCTTATGCGTAACTGCCCGGAGTAAGAGTAATTAAGATATCATAGAAAAGCGAATTTTGCTAGACCAAGTAAGATTCTTACCTGACAGACGTCTTCTTCTACTGTGAACGAGCTAGAAGTAAGAACCGTTCCTCGAGTGGTTAGGCACCTTATTGCGGGATTTCTGCTCCTAGCGAAAGCAAGACCGGCCTTCGCATTTTCAGCAACTCGCGCTACATGTTCAGGATCCAACGCGGCCCTTGACGTTGGTCCGCAATCCCTCAGATCTGCACCCCTCGAGAGTCCTTCCAATTCGTTTAAAACTGAAAGGTAAACAAACCCAATACGTTTATATTTTTATTTATTTTTTCCGTTTACTTTCACACGTTCACTTCCTCTGTATACCGTTTTGCAAACACTTTGTATAACATTGCGAGAGGTTGATTTTAATAAATGTTTATTATGTTTATTGTACATAACTTACGTTCTAATTGTTTATACACTTATTAATTAAAAGTGAACATTTTAGTACTACAATTGAAATAAATTAAGAACATCTATGTGCTCATTATTAATATTTATATCACAAATTGTAGTATACAAATCGAACTATAATAACTAGCTTAGCCTAATGTAGTCTTTATAAACTGCAAAAACGATTTGCTCAGAACAAGCTAAATGCGTTATATATCTCGTAGATAATATGTAATTTCACGGAGATAGTAAACAGAAATGACATTTTCAGCAGGGAGAGTTTCGCCATCCTACTCAAATTGCTCATTGTCCTTACCCTCAAGGGATAGAGAATGTTGCGCCCTGCATTTACATTCGATATTTTATTAGCCAGTCTCTCGAGAACTTTTAATTCTGATCTTTGAACAAATATAACCGCTGCCGATTTTAAAAACAGATATCATTATATTAATGCCAGTATATTTTGACTAAAACTAATAAGTCTCAATGAGAATAGTCAAATATATTAATATTATAAATGCGCATATCACGAGCAATTTTTTAAAACTCCATTTGTATAATAATGTTATTGCAATGAAGATACGAATTGTGCTAAAGTTTGTGAGATACTGTAAGTGTAGGAAGTCTAAGAAATAGAGGGAAAACCGAAAGAGAAAATTGGGTATAACGACGAGGGGATCCCGTGAACTCGACCTATTCAAATACAAGAATCAACTGTGTGTGTCCCTGTGGGATATTCGAACGCTCGCAAAAGTACATAATTTTACGAGAACTCGTGCCTCCACCCCTCAATTGGGCGTTCAGAGTTTTCTTGCCAACGAAATTTTACGTCAAGAATGAAATTCACAAAACAAAAAAATTTATAAATTAAATACTTCGAAATCTATTTTTTTTAACTTGATTGAATGCTATTTGAAAGTTGTGGGTTAGAATATTTAACATCTAAGTATTTTCTTCTCCCAAACAGAAAATACTTGATAGATATTTTTTGTTGCTGCTGTAAAGTGTTTAAAAACTAAATTAAATGTATGTCATAACATCTACAGTTGAAAATTTCACGTATAAGTATACATTCTGTACGAACCAACGATTCACATAATCCGTAAATAATATTTATTATTTTCTTAAATTTCAACATATGTAAATCAAAATGAAAAGAATGATCAAACTAAATTTATATTAAGTACATGACTAAGTCGCATACCTACATATAAAAAAATACTCGCTCATTAATCCAAAGAAGCTCCTAAAATCTTAAAAAAACCAAAAGAAGATACAACAAACATTAATCTATTCTATTTTTTTGAGTGTGCATGTACGTTATAGCTCGACAACAAGTCCAAATAAATCTAGAGGCCCTCTCGAGGAACGTAATCAACTGGACAAGCGAGTTAACGATCCTTTAATCACGTTGGTCTACGCTTGCAATTGTAGGTCGGCAATTAAGCTGGCCATCGCGAATTCATCGTCAAAAATCATTGGTATATAAGCCTCGCCCACGCAGCCCCCGGCGTTCAATCGTTCTGCACACTTCTTAACCGTACGTGTGTGTGTGTATGTTAGAAAGTAAGTGCGAACGTATGTGTGTGTGTGTGTGTGTGTGTGTGTGTGTCTCGCGAGGGAGACCGAGCCGTGAGAACCTAACTGTGAAGACTCACCGTTGTTCGTCTACGAAGCAGAGAGAGGGAGAGACGACCAGACGGACCGCCGCGGGGTCGGAGGTCACTCGCGGCCGATTTTGCACGAGAGCTAAAGCATTGCTCAGATGGAGGGAAGGGGGAGAGGAGGACGAAAATATTCTAGTTTCATATACCTAACAGATGTATACGATGGAATGGGAGTTTGATTGGTGATGCGCTTGACCGAGATTAGGTAACCTGGTTAGATGCATTCGTTCAATGTACGTTGGATCTTCAGACCTTTCAAATTCTATTATTTCGACTATCTGACGAGTGTTGTTCGTATTTCATAAAATTTTTCGCATGATCATTCTTGACGTTAACTTTGTTCTGAATATCGAGTTTTTATGTGAATCAAACAAACAACATTACAAAAAATGAAAGTTCAAGAAATTTTTTTGTTGTGCAAGATTGTACCTCTTGACAAACATTAAATAAAAACTAGCTATAACAAACCTCATTCTTTGTACTTTAATTAATATTCCAAAATTGTACAAAAAATTCATACAAAAATTCAGCGTTAAAACGAGATAAAAAACTTCAATCGAACAAGAAATAAATTCCAGTAACCTTTGCATAATACATTTAAAAACCACATAACACATGAATATATTTATTCGGTTAATTTATAATGTTTCTCACGGTAAATTTACGCTTATACATTTTTTAGATTACTTTTTCTTTCCAATTTTTCCTTCTTTTTCCACTATTTCTTTTTCATTCTGCTGTTTGGCTTGTTTTTTTTATCGCCAATCTTTACGTATACCTGACCCGAAGGAGATGATCAATGCAAAACTCATAAAAAAAGGGTAGGAAAAAATATATTCGCAGCCAACACGAAAACACAATCGAGAAAAAAGTACGGGGGAGGTACAAAGAGTTGAACGAATCGATAATGCATGCGGGATTCTCCAGTGAAGCGTTAATGCCGACTAAAATGATTTTGAATATGCACCGTAAGATACTGTACGCGAATATTGCGTGGAAATTAAATTTTAATCTGAAGAGTACGCGTTTTTGAAATACGTAAGAAATTCTTTTTTTTATGGGTTTTACTTATGTTACAGCCAACGTTTAGATAGACGTGCTCGATCGACGCAAATAAAACAAGACGTTTATTTATACGTTTGAAATAATTAATGTTATAAGCGATAAATCAACGATTATTGCACCAATGAATTGATCTAGTTACCATTATTAGAACGTTTCTCGTTTATGTGCACACATCCGCGTGTATTTTAATAACGAACATAGGTATGCTTAATCCAATTTTTCACTTTAACACAATAGGAAGTTACGATACGACAAAAAATACATTTAATTTTTCCTTGTTAACCCTGAATTTTACGAAAAATTACAGTTACGTAGAAAAAAATGTTACAGATAATGCAATAAAGAAATTATATGTTTATTATTGAATCTAGAGTCGTATAAAGTTACGTTATTTTTAAGAGATGGTTCATTATTTCATTTGATACACTTAAAATGTGTTTCTACCGATAAAATGTTTATTAAATAGTAGTAATAACCTAGTAACTAGTTAAACCTAAATTACATTAAAATTAACGCGCATATACCAACCGGCTCTCGACATGATTAGGGTCATAACAGAACCTCTTTAGCTAAATACGCACATCCAATCCTTTTTCTGTATCGAGATAGTACACATTGCTAAACTGTTCTTAATGCGCATATGATTATGTCACGTATAAATAGAAAAAAAAATGAAGAGTACCAAGAGTAACAAGAAATTTACCACTATAACGCTCTTAGTTTCCATGTCGTTTCTAATAAATGTTTGATGTTAATAAGCAATCGTCAAGCATAAATCGCCGATCGATCCCATAATTCAAACAGTACTTTCCGCTATACGTATCCTCGATAAAAGTCGACAATTTGAGAGCATTAAACGAGAATGAAGGAAAGAGAGAGAAATATATAGAGAGGAGGGGGGGGAGGGAGAAGAGAGAGAGAGAGAGAGAGAGAGAGAGCGAAGCCTCGAACCACGAGTCAACGAGCAAAAAAGGTTTAGCCAAAAGAACCGAATCTAATCGGGCGCTATATTATAAAATGCCGCCGAAGGAAAAACCTGAGCGACGAAGCGCATCGAAAGGATGAAATTCCTCATCGACGATTTTGCAACATCGAAGAGTTAGAGAGAAAGAGTATGGAGCTTCTCTTTTATATACCGTTAGATACGCGCGCATATGCGTACCATGTATGCGTACACGCACGTGTAGATGTGCGAGTGTGTGTGCATCTTGCTTAGTCTATTACGCATATTTACAGAAGCTTATACCCGTTCTTGATCGTGTGACGTAATTATGCCACTCCAGTACTAGGTGTGCGAGAAACCAATCATCATCCGTTAGCAAATGCAAAACGTATTACCATTATTGCTTCTGGCTTCCGTTTCCGTTTCTTTTACTCTCGACTGCTTTACGTACTGTTTCATCAAAATTTATAAGCTCGAATTTATTATTTTTATACATTTTAAGTCTGGTTTTCTTATAATTTTGTTTTTCCTGCAGCACGATACCTAAGCATGTATACGCACGAAGTACTTTCAATTATTAAATACTTAATTATTTTTTAACCTTTTCGGATATTATATCCACGGTATTATTTTAGAGATAATTAATCCTAAAGTTTAATTTATTCACATTTTCAAAATGTTTAAAATAACGATGTGCAGCAATCGTGAATGTGCATTATCAAACAATGTGAGAAACTAATCTTCAAAATGTTGTAGAGTTTATGAAATACATAATCAAAATTAGTTAACTACATTAGTGTTCATCTTAAAAAGAAAGTTCGAGCTCACTAAGGATTGTATAACGAGTGTGGATGTAAACAAGTTGTTTAAGTCAGTATGAATGAAACACTACACGGATAAGATCAAATGATTATTCTCCTTTTTCCCATATTTTTTCCAACTGGGGGAGGACGTTATTTTTCTCAATGGCCGCCTAATGCACTTGGATTTGTAGAGAAAGGTGGGCTTTGTTACGGTTAACTGTTACTTGGAATCTTGAACTTGTGTAAAAGGGATCATTCTTTAAAAAATTAACGCTGGTACGATTCCAATTGGTTTGTCCAATTAAGTAACGTATTATAAATTCATGAAAAAGTATCTATATAAAACAAACGTGGTGAGCATATTTATGACATCGTAAAATTAACAAGTTGATTATAAAACGATAAAATATTTCTTTTAAACGAAACAAAGAAGCGTAAAATCATTATCCAGTTAGGTAAACTAACCGCGGAAAACACAACAATGCGTTCGAATGGACAATAGAATATTACAATGGCGTAATTTTACCATTCACCGAAAGAGAGTCGACGCGAATCAAACAATAAATATAATATTTTTTTTACTTCACTTCGATTAAGGTGACTTATGTATAAGAAGCTCGATAGACACATGCGTACACACACCCGCACAGGAAGACACACACACACACACACACACAATCACTCACTCGCTCACTAACACGTATACGGGCTATTCAACGGATCCTGGCAAATGGGATTCCGATTCCATCGGAAATATTTTCAATTGGATGAACCGCCGTAGATGTTCCAACGACATTTGGTATGCATTAGTCCGTCCGTCGGAGAAATTCCTTCTTTCCCCTGTCTTCTTTGCTCACCGGCTTCCCGAACCTCGCTTCTTCTTTCCTACTGTTTTTTATCTTCTTTTCTTTTGTGATCCGAGGAAGACAACTTTTTTCCTTTCTTTTCTATACGACATGTCGGATTTACGTTAACGACTAGCTATACGGAATCGTTGCAGTGCTAATCTTAAATTAAATGAAGGTAGAATCCCTCCTGAGGAGCTTGAAAGCTTTCGCGATAGTATTGATAAGTTATATTATTTTTTCAATACTTTTCATACACTTTTTCATAGGTTTATATTTCTCATTATGTATTTGAATATATTTTATTACTTTTTGTAAAACTATTAACGTGTAAAAAATAAAAAGAGTACCTATTAAAATTTATTTAAGTTTACGCTACCCCTGTAGAATAAAAACTATATTTTACAAAAAAATTAAAAACAACAATTTACATATTGCAAAGTAATTAATTTAAGTGAATCCTTGTCAGTAAAATATTATTGGTATATAATGAAACTATATGTTAAAGAACTATACGCTACGAGAACATCGTTGGATAGTACATATGTATATGTATATACACACACACATACACACAGACATTGCTCAATCGACAAAATAATTCAATCAACGAGGTAGAATTTGTTTCATCCAAGACATGCGTCGATATTTTTTGACGAGCAAATCCTTCAATATGAACACCCTTCGAGGAAGGATCCGTTCACTTCACAATGGATACAGAAACATAGATAGGTATAGGTCAGGGCCGCTGGCGAAAAAGTTATGGCTCTTCCGGCACGGGTACAATCAAGGTCTGCCCGCGGCTGTACCTCGGTGACCACGTCATCTCGCGAGATGTAAGGAATTAAGAGAAGCCACGGATTCTCTCGATTACGTGACAGTGATGGATGGGCCTTCCGGCCAGGAAGGGCCTTGAGGTACTCAACGCGTTGTTATTTGGTTTATCCGAAAAAAAAAGATTACGCTTCTTTCACATACTTTCGTAAGTGTTTAGATATAGAAATTTGGTGAAAGCTTTCGTGATAAAATTTTTCAGGTTATTTATTCAAAAAG
Organism: Theocolax elegans; assembly: GCA_026168455.1. Classification (NCBI taxonomy): domain Eukaryota; kingdom Metazoa; phylum Arthropoda; class Insecta; order Hymenoptera; family Cerocephalidae; genus Theocolax; species Theocolax elegans. The sequence continues at coordinate 8,898,850 of CM047426.1, read as the reverse complement.
GGTGATTCAAATTTTTGGGATTTTATTCGTTTAGAATATATTTACTTAAGGGAATGTCACATACGTGCTGCTCAAGTCAGTTACCTACTAAGAAGTTCAGTTTTTACATGAATTAATATTTAATATTAAAATTTATAGAAAACCACGATAACATTAACTACCAATATGTTTAAAAAATATGAACAGTTCTATACTCATATTTAAAAGTTTTTACCAATCGCCTTGAAACTTTACACAATTCCAAATTGTATCTCAGGTAGCTTCGTTAAGCAGTTTTTAGATAGTCCATACTAAATAAAATCAGTCCAACAAGACTAGTCAGTTCATCAGTGACTAGCTAGTCGACGTTATCTTTGTCAGATTATTTACAGTAATAACTAGCCAATGACTGGGGATTTTTATATTTAAAGTTTTGAACTATATATTAACTTTACCTTCCAGAACGAAAAAATAATTTAGTTGGTATTTTTGTAGGTTGTGTATACTATTTATATATTTCACTATGGATTCTTAAACAATGATTCGCAAGTGACTGAACTTCGAACTGTCCATTTGGTATTAGCTAGAGATTAGTCTGCAAATTAGTTTTCTGCTCAATTTTTAATACTTTGATGTTAAAGATATAGTATGATATTTTTGACCCATTCTCTTTTAATAGCTATTTTTATCTTAAAAGTGAATTCTAAATACGAAAAATGTAAAGAATGTCGCAATTGTTAAAGATAAAAGTATAAGGAACAGTTAATATTATTTAAATAAAAATTAATTTTCATAAGGTAAATGTGAAAATATTCTTACCGACAAGGGGCACCATTAAAGTATAAATTGGCTGCGCAGAGGCAGTAGCCTTGGCAATGCTTTGAAGTAGTGGCAGGTAATCAATGAAACAATTTGTATCAGGTACCAAATGTTTCGGCCTCACTTCAATTTCCACAGACAGTGATGATTTTTGTAGAATTGCCTGGAACAAGTAATAGATTCATTTCATTACATTCTTACAATTAAAACGTTTATAAATACCACGCACATTATTTTACATACATTATAGATGCAACAAATAACATTTACAAAATTACATTCCATATATATAACACTGTTTCAGAAATTATAATTACAGTAAATTGACCATCCTCCTCATTATTTAATAGAATTACCACAAACTTAAATCATTCAAATTATTTTTTCAGCATTCAACTTAAAAATACTATTTACATTTAATGTGTGTTATATAAGCTCAAAAATAGCTTAAACAATGTAAACATTTGCACTTTACTTGAATAAATAATTGTTATGCGATTCATCGAATGGTCAAAAATGATTACACTTTTTGCATATTCTGTTACAACAATCTATTTATTACTGATTTAATGGTATACGATTACTACTACGTTACCTACACATATCGGTGTAAATTAATGGTTGTACCTTTATAAATATTTTCTATCACAATAACATAATTAATATTTGCAACGGATGTTTACTTTACGATAGATTTTAATAATCAAAGAGAGAAATAAAGATACGCTCACCGTGATTTGTACAATATTTACACACGCGACAACTTGAATTATGCTATTGTCTAATTTATATACACCATTATGTCATCCAACGCGCACAGGAGGCTCAAGAAAAGAATTCACACGCATAAATAAACGACTGGCTAGACGAGAAAAAAGGAATGTAACAAAAAAAATAATAAGTATCTCTCTCACGCACACAGGATGAAATTTTACGGAAAGAGAGAGAGAGAGAGAGAGAGAGTGCGAGAGCGACGGGATGGGGAGGGGGGAGAGAGAGAGAGAGACAATGACGAGGCTTACGACTGTTAAAATGCCATAAGCGCAGCGTGAACATTCGCGCGTCAAGAATTCGCGTTTAATTGTTCAGAGAGCACGTGGGGAATGCAAACTACTAAGCCGTCTCGTATGCTAAATCGTGCAACGCTCCACGTGTTACTCGAAATTAAGTTTAACGCAAAGTGGAACGCCACTCAAAAAATTTTCGAGACTCTACTTCTTTCGTACAGTGAAAACTTTACTAGAATAAGAATTGACTTCATATATACACGTATAATTTACTGCGTGTGGTCGAATTTAACGGATGATTTTACAAGTGTTTCGGCAGATGCTACACAAGAGTTGGCGAATTTCCAGATTGCGTTTGACCTCGAAACTCGATAAAAATTTTTTACCCGCCTTTATACTTTCGAGCAATTGCGAGGAGCGAAGGATGTGTATTCGCGCTATCGCCGATATTGCGTAATCGGGTGCTTCTTGGGTCTCAAATCGCCTCTAATATTCTTGAGATATTAAAATTGTCGCAGTTTACAATATTATCGATTTTTTTAAATGAATGTTTTTTAACTATTAATATATAACGTTAATATTAATTAATAATAAAATAAATAAAAATATTATAAAATATTATTAATAATAAAATATTAATAATAAAATAAAATATGAGAAAAATTTCGACACATACGAATACTACACGATGACTTCCTAGTTAATAAAACATATTCATTAGTCGCATGTTTATTTCTATCAGTGTATAGTTAATTTTCTATTATTATAAAGTAGTTCTGCAAAGCAATATATATCTAAATGTAATTGTCACACATGACATATTTAACAAATTTAATTCGAGTTCGGTATGCTATATGCAAATAAAACAGACTTATTGATTATATTTTAATAACGCATAATATATCACAAAAAACAATAGTACAGACCATTTGCAAGAAATCTACTAAAACATTAATGTCTGCAAAGCAAAAACAGAAAAACTTAATCATTATGACACACCTACATTAAATTAGATCAAGATTAATATCACAGGTATTAAATTTAGCTTATGTTAATAAAATAACAATGTGTAAAACAAATAATCAATTAATGTAATGATAAATTTACTGCCATCTACGACTGCAGGAAACTAGTTCAAGAAAGGCGAACGAAAGCTATTTCAACATTCAACGAGACTGTCCGAATTTTCATATAAACGAAATTAGCTCGCGTGATTCATGCCGCACGAGTTTCGAACTGGTATATTGCCAACTTCTTTTTCATTTGACACATCCACGTCCGATTTTTGAAATGTAAAATCATCACCCTTTACGACATTGTTGTATTTGCATAATCTTCTGATTGAGCTTGCACTCGAGCAAACCTCGTCAAATGAAAATTTATGAATGATACCTGCTTATCGTTGCATCGCCCATGTTTTTATATAGATAATTATAACCTATCGTTGCACATAAAGATATTCGTTTTGTCGATACGACCGTAGGTATATACGAACATTTTCATATATCCCTCAATCGAAAATTATGAAAAGTTGAAAAATATAAAATGTCTCTTCCGTGTGAATCGCTAAAACTCGTTTTTACGAGTATACCTCAGGATAAAATACATAAATAGTGGGTTATTTAAATATTTACATTACATTTTTTTATTGACATTTAGCATTAAAGTGTATAGCTCGATTAGTTTAAATTAGTTCCGCAAAACTAACGAAAGGATATATAAGGATGTATAATTTTTGAATTTTTTCGTTATTTTTGAAACGTATAAATCATGATGCAACTTTTAGGTGTATCTTAAACTGTAGTAATTTCTTCGTATATTCAACAAATTTTACGCACAAAAAATAATGATTAAAAAAAAACAGGAAGTCGTAGAGAGCTTGAGAAGCTGCAAGTTAGGTGCAAGTTTGTCGAGTTGCGCTTCGTGAGAACGCAGTCTAGAATCACGCGCGCGACTCCTCCGCATATTAAATGGACGGGAATCTCGTGGCAACATTGAAAATGCGCGACGGTCTCGCGGTAGGCGCTCGTTGCATTCGCGGTATCGGGGACAGGTTCATGTTCGCTATAGAGGACAAAGAAAGGGTATGGACACGCGATGTATCAATGAATCCTACGTCTTTATCTATTTTATTTATTTTGCGGTTTATTTTTAGATATCGTCTTTTCCTAGACAATCTCTTTTCAATCGTTTGTGGTTTTAGACTTTAATTTTAATATGTTGATGTTTGCATTAATTTTGTGTAAAAATAGCCTCTCTATATCTTTTTCTTCTATGACTAATTAACTTTGGAACTTATAACATGAAAAAAAGCAATAACGATCACACACGCAGCTAAATCTTACAATATATTACAGTCTGAGGCTATTTGAAAAAAAAAAATGATGAATCGTGCAATAAAAAATTGCCTACGGGTTTTACGAACTGCAATAACCTTTATAATGGAACTGCATTACATTATTATTAAACCCTGAGAACGATAAAAGAAATTGTAGGAAAGCATTATCCGTAAGAAAAAGGAAGTAAATTTTTTCAGTATATATCCAATCGATATTTTAATATCGTGATTTATCCTCACTTTTACTTTAATTTACAAGAATTCGTTTGATTTCATAGTTTATAAAATTAATTAGACACACTAAATAATTAATTAATCAAATTAATACAAAAAAAAATTGAGACACAAAATTATAAATCTTTTGCGGGTAAAGTATTATTAGTCCTTTATTATCACAATATGCAAAGGCATACGGAGAAGAAAAAGAAAGGAAAGGAAAGTGAAGAAAATGAAAGAATATTAGCAAGAGTAAGATTCAGCATTACACACACCAACGATATATTAGGGGTAATCGCATTCGTAAATGCAAAAGTTCACGGTACAACGAATATCGGTAATGGGGCTCGCAAATCAGAACACGAAGAATCCCCTGGAGGGACTGTAAAACCAAGAGGCCAACGAAGAAGACCGACGACAGTGCATCCTAATTTAGCGTGACTATATCTAGGAGTCCGCGTAAATTCCAACTGAAAGGTCGCTAAGGTCGAAGGAAGCTGATTTTAAGGTACTTTACCCGCTCATTGGGACAATAAACCTACTATACTTATTATTAACATCGTTGACGAATTTGCTGTTTTAAATTATAATGAAGTGGCTTAATTTTGCTTGCAATCATTGTTCACTTATTCCGACTTTGAAAATTAAAATTTGCTTGGTTTCTTCTATTTAATAAAAATAAAATGGAAAACCTAGTTAAATGATTATTCATTATGCAAGTAGATCACTAACTTCGATTGTCACAAATATTCTCAAAATACATAACTATTTTTAATTCCTATAAAATTATTGTCATATTTTATAAAAATCTATGGTCTCTACATTTAATACCTATTTATTAATTTTCACAAGTTAATTATTACTGAGAACATGTGTTTTTAAAGGTACTGCATCATAGATTCTTAATAATTTTAAAACTCAACTGATGTGAAAGAGGGAGGGAAGGGAGAAAGAGAAAAAGAGAGATAGAAAGAAAGGTCATTTTTCCTAGATATAGATTACAATTTCGCAAGTAAATTACGAACTAAACTAAAAAAATCTGAGAAAAGCAGTAGTAGTAAGAGACGTGGTCAGTCCTTCCTGGATATGATAGGAGTGACACGAATGCTCTCGAAATTAATAACAGCTTATTTAGATGGTCCACTATATATATTGATTAAATATGTCTTGCTCTATCGTGAAACGTTTCAAGATGCAGCTTGATCATACTTTTCATAAAAGCTTGCCTAACTATTTTTTAAGGATCGAAACCGCTGTGTAAAGTAAATAAATTTTGTTTCTAATTGACATAATGTACTTTTTTTAGACAGTTCTTTCGTACCATACGTTTAATTATTCAAAATTCGCAAAAATTTTGTATACTAAAATTTGAAAAAAATTAAACTTACTTAATAACATCTCGTTTGTTTGAAACTGTGAATAAACAAAACGTAATATTATCCCTTGGAGTAATAATTCCACGGTCAAGGAAAGATATTCCCTAACAATTGAACTAACCGAAACGAAGAAGATACACCATAAGAGTTTTACTATATATAGTAATCGCCTTAGGTATAAAATTCATCTCGACTCGCTTTGGTTTCGACCGGCAAATTACACCCGATCCTCGCTCTCGCACTCGTCGAAAGTCAAGGTGTTTAATTATTTTATGATAGCACCGTCTGGGTGCTGGTTTATTAGTGGTTGCGCGTACACACCTAGTATATACACCGACAATCGTTTCGCATCCAACTTTTGCCGTTGTACGATTCGAACTTATTTTGATGATGAGTAAATGTGGTTTACGGCGCGCCATCGCAGGTTATATTCATTAAGATTACCCACGCGTGTGCGAATGAAATTTTCGTACATCGTCGTTTTATTTTTCGTTGATTCGTGGCAATTTTTTTTCACGCAGAGAAAAATTTAAGATTTAAAATTACAATAGTGTCTAGTAAATAAATCACAAACGGACAGACTGATGAAAATTACTTAAATTATAAAAAAAAGTAAAAATAACTGTAGTTTATAATATAATTTATTATACTTCTTGTAATATTTACTATAACTTTCGTAAATATTAATATAACTATAGTCATTTTTCTCAGTAATTTTTAATACAAATTTTTCTCAGTGTATAGGTATATTTTCGTTATTCGAATATTCCTTCAAGCTGTCCGAATCTTTATATCATGTATAAATGTGCGAGTATAAAAGTATGATCAAACACTTTTAAAGTCGCACTTATTACATTGTTTAAACGAATAATTAATGATATGCATTACAATCTCTTGTGTGTAGATATTCTATACTACATTGAAATTCTCGAAGGGGCCATTAATTGATTGGCTTGCACGAGCAGACGCCCTTCATGACTATTAACGATTTATGCCTTATAACGTTATGGCAATGTTAGTGTCACGACACGGGTAATGCATACTCGACCAAAGGCTTTATAAACTTAACAATTTCATAGTTATTCGCTATTATTTAAATTTCTTAAGCAAATTAATAAAATAATTCTCATTCGAGATATTTATACTTGCGACGATTTATCAAATGAGAATGGGGATATAAAACCAGAATTATTTAATTTTGTAAAATTGATTGATCCAAAAACAACGTCGAGATCTTTACAAAATATATTTTCAATCACCAGTTTAAAAGCCAATAAAAAGTTCGTTTAAAACGTACCCTTTTGCATCCCCTCAATTACAAATAAACAACGGTTGACGATAACAAAGAAACTAATTTCAAGCAAAGTATCTCAAAGAAGTATCGAGTGAGAATTCAGCAGAGCATACGCAAACTCTCTCTCTCTCTCTCTCTCTCTCTCTCTCTCACTCGCTTTCAGTTTCTCACTTGATGGAGAAAAAGAGAGATACGTCGAAAGCAGGAGTCTGAGTATAGGGTGGTGCAATTTAGGCGGTGACGCGGCAGGACCTCGAGGGTCCTCTTATTGTGTACGTGTTTCACGCAACTGACGCGGTCATTCTGCAGGCTTGATTCACCATCTTTCTCGCTCCCTTCGTTCGTGCAAAGTGCGAGAAGCAGCAGCAAACACTCGTGTACCTTTGAGAGTAAAAAGTCAACATCAACGTGACGCTTTATACGTTAAGTAAAATATCCCTCTCTAGCTTTATTTTATACAAACAATAACGTGAAGATAAATCTTGCTTTTTTACGTCGGTATGTCATTAAAATCATTGATAAGCATTTAAACATTTGTATGCACGGAATATGGTTGAAAATTGAGTCCTCTGATAACAAATCTGCAATCCGAAAAAAAAAAAACGTTAAGATTGGAAGGTAATACACAGCCCAGACTGTGTGTATAGAAATAAGTTGTATATACTCGTACATATATAGTATATACTTTACTGTCACACCGCGAAAGAGTACATTAGTAGTAAGTATTCTACATGGATGTGCGCATCAAAAGCGGGTGAGTCGTTGTCGACATCTTCCCACGGGACGATTCTCTTAATGTCGTGGAAATTAAAGACGCGAGCAGGTATATGTATAGTTATACACAGCGGAAAAGAGAAAGAGAGGGAAAGAGGTGGAGAGAGAGAGAGAGAGAGAGAGAGAGAGAGAGAGAGAGACGTTGGTCGTTAGAAGGAAGACAATGTAGGAGGTCGCATGCGACTGTCGAGGAGTTGACTACCCCCGCACAATGAGAATAAAGGGGAAAGAGAGGGTCGATGCTTTAGCCACGTTATCTGTTAGGAGCAGACAGCACCAGAAGGGTAGTTCCCGCGAGACTCGACGCCGTAATATCTTTTCCCCATAAAACTTTGCAAGCGCTACTATATTGCGAACTGTTACAACAGAGGGTTTGTCATAAGGCCGACTTTTTGTTTTACCGGATCGAGACTTCTATAACCGAGTCACCCTCTTAAGAACTGTACGCATCAGCGCTGAGATTTTTTCAATTTTTTTTTCTTCATTTTAGAATGTTTGCAATATTTTTTAATTGGTTGAGTTTATGGTTTAAATGAAATTAGTAACCTTGGTAGAAATCGAATTAAGACAAATTGCCGGAATCTAAGAAATGGACAGGCAAAATGCTTTTTGGGACATTTACTAGTTTGACGCAACCTCAAATCATTGACAAATACGTTTCTTGACTTAACTCGAAAAGAAGACTCATCCAATCCTGTAAAATTAGTGAATCATAGTTAATTATTTGTGCCATCAAAATAATCGATAATATTTTTGAAACTTCTTTCGAAAGAAAAATGTACACCATTTTTCGGTTATTTAAAAAAATGGCTAGTTTCTACTCCAAAAATGGAGTCAATTTCTATTACGGAATGCTTGGTGAATAAGAAATTAAAGAAAATAAAATTACACTTGATTTTTAAATCCGTTCACGTGGATCATCAATTTTTTTGAGTTTAAAGTAAGTAAACAGACAGTATGATACAGTTTCTTTTATTCTTTCATCAAGTAATAGTTTCAAAGTATGTCTCAGCCGGGTAATCTTGTTAGATGACTCGTTCATATGGGTAAGAAAAAAGGTGTTTCGAGGTAAGCATCCATTGTTTACTGGTACAAACAGAAGAACCGCGTGCTTTTTCTCGCGTTTCTATGTGTGTAACTGTATAAAGCAAATGACGATGGATAATAACAAAACGAGAAGCAGGACACATGAGAGTGTGGCAGTCGCAAATAGGCAGAGAGATAAGAACATAAGACCCGATATTTTTGTTAAATGCGATTAGAATTGACGATAGATATCAACAAAATATAAATAAGAAAATTAATTTTTTCCGAGTATATTTTAGTTGACTAATTTCAATGCATGTTTGCATAAAATAATCAGAGCCCACGAACTAAAGTAAGTTAGCACATACACAACGTAGTGCAATAAGTACTCTAAAAATGTTACTTCTCTAACGAAACAAACAACCCTACAATTTAGTACAAAATAAACTAAAACCCAAGAATGAATAAATTCATTTTCTAAAGTTTCGTACTTCTAAAATGGAATTGTTGTACGTATATAGCATAAGAAATTCCCTCGACTTTGGTGCACTCACTTGAGGAACTACATACAGTCTCGGAGATAGTCAGATTATCTAAAGCGAGAAGCCGCGGTTATTGGTTATCTCCTCTTCTCAAGCGGCACAGAGCGAGCGAGAGAGAGAGAGAGCAACAATTTCGTTCACTTCCTCCTGCCCCCTTCAGCAGTTTGCATAATTCCACGATACACTCGGAGCTTACCTTGGTGAAAGCTCTCGGTATATCTCGCCTCCCACAGACGAGGAACGTACGCGTACATGCATATACGACTCACCGAACTCGCGAAAGTCGAGCATTCAGCTCGTATATACCACCGGGTGAAACTCGTTAATCCTTTGGCCGAGAGGGCTACTAACGTAGTTTATCTATGGACCATCGAATTATACCAGCTTTTACACGTTAAAGAACCTCTTTAAGCTTCGACGAGTTTCACTGTTTTTTCGAAGGATTTCTACCGTGGTTTAGCGGGTCAGCTATTTTCAACAATAGTTTGATATCTCGGGATCCACCGACTCTTCTCCTTTACGTTTAATGCACCGTTTCGTTCAACTATCGATCCAACGATTTTGCAAAATTCTTTTCACGATTAAATGAATATAAATAAAAGCCTTATATGTGTTTACAAGTTTTATTTAATAAAAAATTAACCTTTCCAAAAATTCGTTATGCAAACGATACGATAAACTTTTACAAGTAAGAAATACTAGAAATAATGCATTGAGTAACTAGGGAGCAAAATAGATGTTTCTCACGAGTATGCAAACATCTATATGCCCCCGTGTTGCGCATACTATTTTCTCATACGAGAGTGCCAAATACTATGTGATTATTTTTTTAAATGTGTAATAGTATAATAGTGCACGAAGAACGCTGTACATTATCCGAGTAAAATTCACAACATCTAACAATACAGTAGCCTATGTATAATTATAAATAATTTTTTTACGATCTATAATTAAACAGAAGCGAGTATACGGACGAAAAGGAGGAGAGCGACTCCATGGGCCCAGACAGGGTTGCAGGGAGTGAAACCTCCCCATACTTTTAACTCATAAAAAAGAAGAAAATTTTATTTATTTATTTTATTAATTTAGAAAAAAGAAAATTTTTCACAAACTTATAACTAGGGTGACTGAGCCGGTATCTGAAGTCATCACTGAATAAACACTAGTCTAATAAATAGTCAAATAGGCATATTTATTGATTATATGTCCTAATTGTATTAAAACTTTATAGTTTAGACATTATTTTTTAAATATTTAATACGGTAGACAAGGATTAATATTATTCAAGTTTTTTCTTCCAGTAATTTTTTTATATGTATATAACTTTTTAGAATTTTCAATTCACCTTATTCGTTAGTTTGCTGGGCAAGTCAAAATATAAGTAATTTATAGGTAAAATTTTTTTCACCCAAACCGCCCAAAAAGTCAAGTTTATTAACCTCAACGGAGGGACAAAAGTTGAATTTTTTCTTGAGTATTTGAATATTTTATACTCCCCGTAGTTACTTTTTACTGCCCGCACTGGTTGTTTACTCTCCGCACTTCAAATTTTTACTCATCGCATTAACTTATTTTAAAAAAAAACACACACACTTTTCATCACAATAATGAAATATTCAATAAAATATACCATAAGTAATATACTAATTACATATACAAAAATAAATAATTAAATTGTTGTAGAATAAAGTGGTCTTTTTCAGGTGGTTTGGGTGAAAAATTGCATATGCACTTCGGAACTAAAAAGCGATTATTCCTTTGGATGAATTACTTTCATCCCGGGGATAAACGCCTACTTTACTCCCTGAGTGCATAAATAACTGCATAAATACTGAATGTTATTTAGCTCCCTAGAGAGATAACGCGATATTTCGCTCTCTCGACATAGAAGAAGAAAATAGTATTTTGCGTTAAGAGTACGAGAAAGTAAATTTCTTCTCATCTAAAGAATGTTAAACACTCGTATGAACAATCGTATTAAAAACAGTAGGCAAATATACGTGAATTTTGGGCAACAAAGAAAAAAAGAACTCGTAGAGAAAATTAAACGCTAAGTCAGACCGATATAAAGTTAACAAAAACGCGTAAAATTCTGCGAAGCGTATAATACGGTCGCGTTAATAACTAGAAGCCGGCGCTCTCAAACAAGATCATAGACCGAGCCCTCGCGGTCGAATGCACCTCGCGCATAATAAATCAGCGCCACCCCCGTAAATCAACGAACAGAATCGCTTATTAACGATCCAATTTCAAAGCGACGAATTCGCCAGCGCGTATATGCATTTTACATGGGGAATCGCAGGATTTGCATTCCACAAGGAGGAGGAATAGAAGGCGGGGCTTTAAACGCGTTTGTACATATACATATATATATTATATATATATAAACCCCGGTAAACTATTCGAAAAGGACCCTGACGCTCGCTACGCGCCGGCGCGCGAATATCAAGTCGGAGCTTTTTGTTTACTCGCTCAACCGATAAATCGAGGCCTCATTATGCGCTCCACTTTATTCACCCGCGCTGCTCATCTTTCGCGCGGTTGCGATTAATACGTTAATAGAAACACGGTGGTTATTCTCTTGCGGGATGCAGGGAATCCATGCTTTTCAATGGTATTGCGAATGGAAATTTTAGGATCGGGTTGTAACAATGTAGAATTGTCCTACGGATGAGTTTTCGGCGATATGATACAAGAGACAACTTGTATATATACCAGGAATTCCATTCATATTTATTAATAATGTAATTTATTTATACAAGTGATGGTTCAACGATAGATATAATCTGCATTTACGTTAAATTTTTGTAGTATGGGTAACGCAAATTATCGCTGTCTTTTTATTAATTAAAATTGTTTTCTTGGCTAACGATTAATATTGCGTAAAATTTACTAAACAACTAAACCTTTAAAATATTTTATAATATCTCATTAAACTATCGCTAAATATAATAAATATGTAAAGTTGCGCCAAAGTTATGTGGAAAATAAAATCTATAAATAATCAACATATTTTTAACATAATAAAAATAGTATATTCCTGCGGTAACATATATGAAATTTAAGTACGTGGCAAATGAAGTTGGAAAACATTGGTCATATGAAAAATATATCTTAAAAATGTTACGCGCGAAATGTTAAAATTCCTAACTGTTGTTTAACCTTAAGTTCAAAGTATCTTCTAATAGAATACAAGTTATTTACTTGGTAATATGTTAAGTGGATTTTACGGCACTGCGTAATACTTGAGAGTTTCTCACTTAATGATCGCGTTATAATATAAATGATTTCCTGCCGTTTTTAAGAATTTTACGCAAGCTTAAAATTCATGTTTTATCAGTATACCAATACAACGATGAATAAATATTAAGCAACAAATTAGAAATATTTTAATTATTTGTAAACTTTTATTGTATGGCGCGAAAAACCGAACTTGAAAATCACTGTACACGGATGAAAATAAAAACAGTAACATTCGAAGTGTTTCAAAAGTTTATAGTGGCGCTACTCAAGAATCAAGCAATTAGGGAATTATTTGTTAGGAAGTAAGTCGAATTATACTTCAAGAAAACCGAGACGGGTAAATACAAGATTCTGGAAGTGTCAGAGATATCTCTAAGACTGCCATATACAGTAAATTGGTCACCCACAGACTGCCAACGATGCTAACAGAAGATAATTAGTTTAGAGTAATTAGATGTTCTCCTGCTTCCGAGTTCTCCCAACCTCCATTTCCAACTTCATCTTCTTGTCTTCGTACCTACTGTATATACGCGTACACACGTTTACTTGCTCTTTGAACTCAAAGAACTACAGAATCGCGCAATCTAATTAAGTATACTTGAAACTTTATTCAATTAACTTAATGTTGAAGAAAATCCGTTTATGAAGCACCTATGCACCGGATGATAAATAAATTACTCGATTCGAGTGATCGTCGACTTTTACGTTATGATAAATTGAGTTTACACAAATTTTATATGAAGTATCTAACACACTATTATTAATTTACGTTCAAACAGTATGCTAAAACATTAACAATGAAAATACTTCGTGAAGAAAAAAAAAATAATCAAAATAACTAACCCTCGTGCGATTGGAGATATCATTATTGCAATAAAAAAAAATAAATTCATACGCAAATTGTAGGTATTGCGAGACTTTACCTGTGCATTAGAAGTAGCTTTTCTCAATACTATTGAATCTCTAACGGGGTACACTTCGTTTTAAAAGAGAAAAAAAAAGTTTCTCAAAGAAGTCATGCATTAAAGGCACAACACAACAATGTTTCTTATCAAGCGCATTTACGCATTCCATGGGTAAGAAACCGTTCGGCTGTTGAAACGTCAATAACAGGTGTATACATGTGTATATATATATACATGAAACTAACCTCACAAATTCTCATTTTCTATTTGCGGGTTGTAAAAGGATCATTGCTCGGGTCGTTTTCTAATAAAATTTGTGCACGAAAAAGTCAAACCGGCTAATGATAGCTAAGAGTAAAGGACGATAGTACCGGTAATTTAATAAATAACTATGATTCGAGGGAAGACCCCGCAGTAATAAGCCCATGACAACGGAGGAATCGAAATTTTTCGCCGGTGTGCGAAAAGGAAGTGTTCCATCCCGGCCCCTCGTCGATCGTAAATCGCAGAGAATAATGGCGATGTCACGTGTGTATCTCTCTCTCTCTCTCTCTCTCCCTCGCATCGTTGCTCTCACTCTCTCTCTCTTTCTCTCCCCTCTTCCTCCCTATATTCTGTATATATATATATATATAGGTCGCATAGAAATTTCGAGCGAATCCTGGACTCTTCCAACTCTGAACCTCACTATATAGCTACAGGTTACCGTCCTCTATAATAATTACCTATACTCCGGGAGTTTTTTTTTGTTTTGCTTTATTGCGGACGCTTACGTGACAAGGTTCCAACAGTTTTCTTATTTAGGTTTTTAAGATAAAATGACATTCTTTTAGGAGCGAATCAAGTACCTTTTTTTATGAATACTAGTATTTTTGTGCAATGTAATTTGGCAAACCAGCTTTTCAGAATTCGTTAAACTTGTTTATTAAATTAATCTTCGTTAAATTAGTTAAAGTAGTAGTATTAAATTAATCTTTAAATTTTATTAATCATGACAAAATATCTTAGATATAATGTTTTATACTTTATTTGAAAATATTAATATCTTCGTGAACAACTATTTATCCTAATCGTTAGCGATTGACAAACACTTTTTTTAAGTAAACAATTTGACACGATTATTTTACGTTAATAGATTAATTCGACCATAAAGTGTGTAAACTTTTTTCTTGCTTGACCGTTACCTCCGCGAAAGTATATACAAGTACGAATTATACAAAGCAATATAAAAAAAAATTATATTTTTTTATAAAATTTTTAATGGCTTTCGAGTAACAAACGTTTTTACGGGAATTTCGAATTCACTTGTGTACGTAAGAAAGAAATATGTTCTGAGATAGATCAATCAAATAAATGTATACAAAATATTACGATTAAAAATGTTAATAATATTACTGCAACCAATAATCCAATCAGCAAAAGTACAAATTCAGACGAAAGATCTAAAAAGAAGGTACATTAATTCCGTTAGAGAAATCTTAAAGTTAACTCGGTTACAAATCTACATCGGAACTCTGACATTCCCTTTCCTCATTATACGATAAAGATCTTCACCTCATCTCGGGAGAGAAATAGCAATACAGCCGCTTGCTCGCGCAAGGCTGTCCTTTTTCCTTGATCCAAGCGAAGTAGGTTTACGGTAATGCGCGACATATGCATGGCTAAACGTGCGAATTTTCGTGCGCCGCCTACATACTTTCCGCTTCTTGTTGGTGCGATTAATCAAAAAAGAAAGAAAAAAAAACGTACATATGCGATTCGTTTCGCAAAACTGGTTTCCTTGTACACTGGGTGACAAAAGTGAGACCACATAGTGTTATATCCCAAAATGGGACATTCAACTGAACTTTGTGGAAAGCAACTTGACAAGTTAATCGGCTCGGTTTTTCTTTCCTTGACCCCGTTGCACACTGTACACGACGCGTTAGATGTTTTAATAAATGGTCGCGTAATTTAACGATGTTTAGGGAATCGTCGTATACTTTAGTCTCGATGATGCATACAATAGATGTGGATATTAATATTTTTAAACTATTACGTACGGTCTCTAATATTAATGAACATGCGTAATTAGTAAGTCGAAGGGATTTTTTATTGATTTCAATTTTAAGCAATATTAACTAGACAAGCAGTCTTGTAGATTTTAAGAGTTATACATTTATTTATTTTATAAACTGTTGTTAGCAATAAAAATTATAATAGTAAAAGTACTTGAGATTTATTGTACCACACATTTTATTTCCAATATCAGTAAATACTCTGTGAGAAATTAATTGACACCAGTAGCAGTAATGTCGCAGCTTTTTTTTTTTCCTTATTTAAAAGGAGCGCGAAACCCGGAAAACGTAAAGAAGTTTAACAACTGAGCGTTGTATTCTTTTAAAAGTTTAAAACTCCTAGAAATGTGGTAAAGTGTAAAAAAACTAAAAAGGAAAATGGTCGCGAGGGTGAGAAAGAAGGGACGATATTTCTGTATCGGTGACCAAGTGTACAAGAACGCTCCTCCTTGTATATGTGTGTAAAACGCAAATTTTATTTCCATCCCACAGTTAAGAAATATACGGCTTCTTCGAAAAAGGCAGTTGCCGATAACGAGTCGCGATAAGAAGGAACTTACAGCTTTGTAATACTCACGTCGCGCTCTTTACCAATTTTATATATAGATAATTTTAAAGTAATAGCATCGTTTCCTTATAATTTTAGCTTTTCGAAGACTGAATTATTTGAATGCATAAATTGTGGAAGAGGTGTGTTGTTGTGACCACAGGAGAACTTTCGAAAAGTCATTATTATAGCATGAAATTGAAAATTTATAAGCGATTATGGACCGAAGAATTTTTTTAGTTGAAATCTGCTTTATTTTCTGCTTCTTTTTATACTATCATTCTTAAGTTTTTACAGCAAATTTATGTGAATTATTAAGCAAATATAAATGTTGGTTTTTTACGACTACAAATTTATGAATACTGTTTATTTGCGTAAGCATTTTGATAAGTCAATACTAGAGTGATAACTTGTTAAAGTAATCAAGACATAATCTATGGTATAGTAAACCAAAGACACCTGATATAATTAGTAACCAACGAAAATAATAATTTTCGCAACGATTCCTATCTCGATAAATCAATTTCTCTCTCTCTCTCTCTCTTCCTTAAACACATAGTTGATTGCTCATAAATCTCGTAAATCGAGAAAGTGGTGGTAGTGGGCACCCCCCTCCCCTACCCCACCACCCATTACTTTTTTGTTCGAAACCTTAAGCGTGCAGAAGAAGAATAAATAATTATGACGTACAGGTCGCAAGATCTCCACCTCTGCGACGATGCAAAAATGAAGAAAACGCGTGATAGAAAGATCTCGGCTCAAAACTTGTAATACTCGCCGAGGGAAAGATGAAGATAGAGAAAGGGCGGTGGAGACGAGTCGGGAAGATAAAGGGAGAGTTGAAAAGAGAGGACCAGTTCCTGCAGTGTGTAATCTCTTGATTTAGTTCGGGCCTTATACATCATGATCCAAAGATCGTTTGGGCTTTCTTTTGCACGAGGCCTTCGGATGATTTCGGCCGCTGTAAATAATCGTCTGGCTGGAATTTTTCAATTAAGTTAAATCAAGCTTGAATCAAAATCTGGTCTTGGTTATCGTTCACACAAGATAATGATTCATGTTCAGCTTTGAATATTTTGTGCTGCTTGCTTGGTGGTGCATATGAGTTATTTGATCATTATTTAGTGAATTAGTTTCGCGTTTTAAAAGTTCTTTTATTGACAATACGAATGAGAAAGGCAATGTAGTAAATAAAAAGATGTAATGGATATGATCACAAAGAAAGAATAATCATGGAATCATTATAATTATTTACAATATTATTTTGATAATTTTTTAATTATAATTTGATGATATTTTTAACTTTTTAATTTTTTAATTGTATACTTTATAAAAATTCTTCGTATGCACTGGATACGAAGCTTACGTTAATTTGTTTATGCAATTTTTTTTCCAGATGTTTGTATAAAAATTAGGAATCAAATTGAAATTTACTATTACCACAATGTATATCCAAAACTTTTATATTTCTTTACATACAATTTTTGAGATGAAATTAAAACAATGCACAATTTTTGCTGTGCACGGAACCCACAATGACTTTGAAAAACAAATAAAAATTTCTTGAAAATGAAGAGTCGAACAAACAAAAAAGTTTAACCAAGAACAAAAGGGTTGATCTTTCATTGAACGAATAAAAGGAAAAAAAAGCTCCATAGTCGCTAAACAATCCCATCCACAATTAATTACAGCAACTCCGTAGAAAAAGGTTAAAAACAAAAAGAGAAAATTCAAGCGCATTATTCACCAATGCGTACGAAAAGAAAAGGGCACTATGAAACCTTCCAGCACTCAAAATTCCTTTTCCCTCCTCCATTCACGAGGAGAAGCTTTTTTTCCCAAGCGCTCTCGCGCCCCAGAGGAAATAGCGTATCACGATCCATCCATTTCCCAACGCAAGAGTCGGATATTCAAGCCCCTTTTTCCGGTAAAAAGCGCGCGCGCGCGCCTGCTCGCGTCTGCAAAAAGCGTCGTGCTCTTTCTCGACAAAAGCTTAGGGTATATATGTATATACGAATGTACACCAAGGGTACGAAGAGACCGGCAAGTCTGGGAGCGATATCTGCCACGTAATATCCATACGACCCAGGGTACGACCACGTAACTTCATTCGACTGGTCCATTCGGTCGAGACTCTTTTTCTCCGTTATCTTCTTTTTTATTTCTACGATGCTTGCTCTTTACTTATCGGTAACAGCGTATGCGTTAGAAATTAAAGGGTCACCTCTACTGTCGACGTTAGCGTGTGGGTGCATTTTATTGCTATATTTTATCGTTACTGGTAGGTGTTGCAATTTTAATATTAAAAATAGGTTAACTTTCTTCAAGATAACTTTTTAAACATTCTTTAAATAAATTTTATTCATTTCATCACTTTTTATATAATTACAATACTTGAGAAAATGTATATGTTACGCAATATATTTAATTAATTTAGCTGACTCACGCGATGTAAAGCTATTCCTTAACTTTATAAAGTCATTAAAGTATATGCATATATTTACATTGTCAACCATACCAGATAATTTAATTTATTAAATTGAACTTGACAACCTTCAGAAACCTGACTGTAGATAACGTATATAAATATTATAAAATTAAAAAATATCTCTGCAATTACGCAAATACAGTAAATTATTAATCTAATACATTAACTAAGGTAATTATGTCACAGTTTACGAAAAATGTATTCGGTTAAATCATTAAAGAGAATTGATGTTTACTTAATTAAAATTGCCATTGGTCATCTGACACACACACACACGCGCACGCATACAAATTAACAAAAAACTTGCAGGTACAGGTAATAAATTAAAAATAGAAAAACAAAATAAATGAAATATTTATAAAATATTCATATACGTTCAAGTTTAAATAGCAAAATTCTTTGCCCGATAATTTATAGTAACTGAATTCAAGAAAGAAATAAATAATCTTGTAATGTTATTCATTGAATAATACAAGTTAAAATAATGCGTTTCGAAGTGCTATAGGATTATAAGCCTGAGGAACTTACCTGGACTCGTTGCCGATGTCGATCCTGTTTCCTCTGTCGTTTTTCCAACTCCTCCTTTCGCTCGATGAGCGATCTGATTTCGCCGGCGGGAGCTGTCGTCGACGACGTTACACTGTCGTATCCAGTATCGCCAATGGACAACCTGGGCGAGGTTAACGATGATTCATCCTCGTCTTCACTGTAACTCTCCACCATCAGCTCGGAGTCGCTCTAAAAATTATACAAAAGTTATTTTAATAATCGACCTTTTGGATATAGATTTAGATTATATAATGTTTCACATTATTATTCAAATTAAAATAAAATTATTTAAATGAAATGAAAATTTAAGTTTTAATTATTATTTTTAAATTGATCAATTAATAATATATTATCATTTATAAGTGTTATTTTTTTCATAAGATTATTCGTCCGATTTCGTAAGCTAAGAGATTGTTTAGAAAATTAGAAGAATTCAATAATGTAAAAGTAGAATCAACATAAAAAACTAATCGAAATGCAAAAGAGGTTACAAAGCTCTACCACTTTTATTTATTTGTCGATGTTAACTCTAATTTATTTAATTATTAAAATACGTTGAGTTATTTTGAGAGAGAATTTTGACTTTGGTAACCAACAAAGTATAATAAAACCAGCGATAAAATATAATTAGTTTTTTAGTTATAATAAAATATAATGAAAAAAATGTATTTATAATTCATTCGTTAAGCGCACAAAATATAAATAACACGTAATTACCGCGCAAGTAAAAATAATTCAATAAACACTTGCTACGTTAATGTAAAATTAATCAACCGCACAATTTTTTACACAAAATGTTGATCACACAAATAGTTTTACATACCAAACGATAAAGACAACGATGTAAAACATTAAATTTTCCAAACGATAAAATCGAAGCTCCGTCGTCAAATGTGTAAACCCAATTGAACTTGAATTTCCCCTCATAAATCTTTTAAAAACTATACGAAATCGAAAATAAGCCTGAGGGCTATATGTACGGGCGCGAGCGAGTGTATGCAGACGGTGAAAATAAACGAGGTGTAGGGGTTGGACAATGGGTTAAATTTACGAGGCGTCCAGCATAATCATCGGCTCGCGCTTAAGGGGCGGATGATTAAGCGGGTTGTCCCTTATCGGAATTTGACGTACCTGTTCGGGCGGGGATCCTGGCGTACTCGCGCTCGAGGCTTCGACTACAGAGACGTATTCGCTTACTCCGGTCTCGCTCTTCTGAAGTTTCAACACGGGCGTCTCCAACCCGCAGAGGAACACTTGACCGAAGAAGAGGATCTTGTATATCCTCAAGCAGACCTGCACCACTTCCTGTGCAACATTCACGCAATTGCCAATTTAGAGGAGCAATTAAATTTACTATACACACTACTATTTTAATTCTCACTATTTTTAATTCAACATTATATATTACTCTATTTTATTTAAATCGTAAAATTTTAATAATCACATATTTTTTATAACATTATTTAATATTGAGAAAAAAAGAGAAAATAGATCCGATTCTTGAATTGAAAAAACTTGGTGAAAAGAACCAGAGACGCGTAAAATAACAAGTACATAATCCACTCACCATGTCTTCCTTCTTGTCGGCGTAGAAAGGATCCTGCGGATTCGACATGAGTGGCGTGAACCCAGAGAGTGTCGTATCCTCCGGCAGTTTCACAAGCTTAAACTCTGCAAGTACCATACGGAGAAATAAACAATAATTATGAAAAATATCTTGTTATTTAATCTTACATTTGTAATAATTCGTAATAGCAAAAATTACATAAATATTATGGATACTGTAAAATATAATATTATATAGCTTGAATAAAAATATAATCAAAGGAATTTCCCATTAATTGATAAAATGAAATAAGTTTAATTTAATTGTATTAACGTGATTTTTCGAAAAGTAGTTTGGTTAATGAGCTGACAACATACCTGATTGTTACCGATCGAGTGAAAATGGGCAATTATTACATTTATTTAACAATATGTAGTATTCAATGCAAAACCCAAATACAGAAGTACTAGATGATTTGAAAGTAAATCATTACACAAAATTTGCAAGTCTACAAATTAAAATGAATTTTAAAAAAGTTTGTACAGAAAATTACATGTTTTCGATAAAAATATTTTTTAAGGTGTAAAGTTATTAAATAAATTATAAGTACTTTTAAATCTCGAGCTTTGCATTAAATACTATTTATCGTTAGGTCAATGTACCCCTCTCCACTTAAATAAAATATTAC
Source organism: Theocolax elegans (assembly GCA_026168455.1). Lineage (NCBI taxonomy): Eukaryota > Metazoa > Arthropoda > Insecta > Hymenoptera > Cerocephalidae > Theocolax > Theocolax elegans. The sequence goes on along the minus strand of CM047426.1, from coordinate 8,877,456 downwards.
AAAATAAGGCTTGGAAAATATAAAAAAAATACATAAAAAAGTAAGGTATATAACTCGATAACTAAATAATCGTTATTTGCAATTAATAATTTAGTTAGAAATAGTATTATAACGTTTACGTCACTTAATCATTTATTAGAAACATTATGTAGATATTTAAAATCTTTGGTGATAATACCTAATTAGAGCATTTCCGTTTGTTACATGTGAAATACAAAAAAAAATATAGTAATTTTACGCTTATTTTAACAAACATCTCTGAGATAGTAATCTACTGATAACAAAAAGAAAATAAAGAAATATCAAAGAATGGTACACAAATATAAAAAAAATTTGTATGTGTAAGGAAGGTAAAAGTTGAAGCGTCTTTTATCCACCTCCCTAAAATTGCACCAGCAAATCACTGTCTCTCGCACGCGTCTTCAATGTGACGAGTATGACAGGGACAGGCTGTTATCATGCAAATGTTGTCGTCATCATCGTCGTTGAACGAAAAACCGCGAGCAAGAGAGATGATTGTATAAAACGAAACTACTGGGTGTGGCAGGGCGTTCCAGGTTAATTCTCCGCGCGCTCACTAACAGCAAGTCTTTCATTTGTTCTTGCATCTTTACATATATCGAACTGGCGCCACGCCGTATTTTTCTTAGAATTTTGGTATGACTTTTTCTCTCCATATTGAAATGCTACATTATTTCTTTAACAACGAGTATAAGCGACGCCCGATAATTTATAGAGTGTAAAACTTATTAATTTTATTGGTATATATATTAATAATTTTAAAATGCACCGGAATAATTTAATGAAATTAAAAAAAGGATATCGTCATTTAAATTTAATGTCTAATTATTTATAAAACGCATTACATATTCAATATACAAAATTGCATCAGTACTCATGAAACAAAGTTTTTTAAGTAATTTCCAAAATAGCCAGTAGTAAATATTGTCTATATACCTGAAACTACGAGTTTATAACAAGACCGATTAATTATTTTTACAAAAATTCATTAAATTTTCAAGAGAGAATTATGTAAATCCCCGTACGGTAATTTCATTGAAATATCGAACGGGCATATACGCAAAAAGTTACGGGCTTGCAAAGTGGAGTGTTTAGCATCACACGCGTGTTGACATGATTGGAGTCTTGAGATTAAATCAAGCTTCTTCGCCGGAGCTTGACTGTCTTCCTGAATACTTATTTACAAGAGCAAAGGGATCGCCGCTGAAGGCGCTTTAAGTTTGCGTTTTCTTAATTTACTTCTTAAAAGGGATACCTACCAAGAATTTATAATGTAATTAAAATTGTGTCAAAGATAAGGTGTATAATACGACACATTTTCCATATGTGACGATAATCTTTTTTATTTATATATGTATAGGTACAAAACTTATTTGGTATTACCTTATGTAAACTATCACTGGCACATAAAATTGAATATATTCACTTTGTTATGATTTTTAGGTAGTAACAGGTAACGATAAATATGGTAGGATTGAATTTGTACAACTCCTCGCATATCGAAAGTAACAATTACACTAAAGAAAGTGTTTTTTAAAGTAAATGGAATCCATTCAAGTCTAAGAAAAATTTTTCAAACTGTAGCGACAATGCGATTTTACCAATGCTGAAAAGATACTCTTCTATACGTGAATCTAATTGTATTAATGTATTGTTAGATAAAAACAATTTTAAATTAAAAATATTACGAAGCTAGTATCAGAATGAAATACTCTAATACAAGTTTATTTTTCTCGTTGTTGTAATAGGTTTTTATTTTGAGATTAACCCTTTTACTGCTTACTTAAACTCAATCAAGTAGATTTTGTTTACAAGAAAATTCTGCTTCGGTTAAAATTCATACAAATATATATTCGTAAAGATTTTCATTTTATGAAATATGACGAGCTTCATATGACCTAGCTGCTAATGAATGTTTAGTTAAAAAAGCAGGTGTTTATGGTAGATGTGCATACCATAATTAAAATCCATAAATAATAAAAAAATTTATTTAATAATGTATAATAAAGCAATAATAAATACAATACAAGGAAATAAATTTATATAAATGACCCAAGCGATTGCCGGTTTCTACCGATTGATAAAAGTACAACAAGATATAATGTATTTTTAACAAGTACTTTCTTCACGAAGATATCGAATGACCTCCGTCGCTGATTAGCACCGGTTTGGGAGCATAAAAAGAGCGACGTTAAAATAATAAAAAAGAAAAAAAAAATAAATTTTTAAATAGGTGTAGGTACATAATATGTCAAAGTAACATTTGGGAATTGTAACGAATTCTGCAATATCTAATGTTTGTAATAATGTTATTGAAGAACCTTTAATATAACTATTACTCTTCGCCATGCATTTCAACTAAACATATTAATTTGAAGTAATATTAAATGACTTTGTTGATCACCACGAACCAAAAATAATACAAGTATTTATCAACGTTTCGGAAGGTTGAAGGGAATGTCGGACTCAGAAAATGGTAATTTTTAATGTTTTTATAAATAAAAGAATAAATTAAAAAAAAAATCCTGAACGCCATGCCATAGGCATGTTTTAAACAGCATACTAAAATTTTTCAGATTTTTAAGTCTGTAATTTAATTCTGAATTTTGCATTGAAAATTCATGCCTTGTTAGACTTATAATTACCAACCAAACATTTTTTATTCAATTATTTTTAACAAATTTATTTTTTTTTTTTACAAATCAAAACGTCATACCCTCGCTTTTGTTTTAAACTACCCATATGCATTTTTTCAGATTTTTAATTCAATATTTCCAACATAATTCTTATGTTTAAAGCTGTAGATCTCTGTAACTTGGGTACGATATTCCGTTAATGCCGTCCTTTTTCAAGGCAATAATACAGATATTGAAATTACATTATCGTGGCACTACTTACAAACAATATCAACTCTACACTAATTTGTTCCAACTGCGAAACTTGATTAACTTGAACCTTCTCGAAAAGAGTCCGAAACAGCAATCCGAACAATAAATTCACCTTCATTTTCAATACATTCATTTATAACAAACACAGAAAACCCAAAACAATTCAAATTGTCAAAATCGTAGTTAGGACAGCGATTACTCATCGCAGGATTTACATGTGAACATAATTAACCAAGTCAATTATTTCGAAGCGCTAACTTTTTTAATGCCAAATATCGGTAATATTTATGAAGAAAAATGGTTGTTGGTTAGTTCATAATTCATAGCTATCAAAATGTAACTATCGTAGATTCAATGGGAAATTATCTTTTTATATCGCCATACAAAACGAAACACGGTATACGTCGTCACAACGTCATCACCGTTTATATTTAATTTAATCTTTATGCCATGGACAATTAGTTTAATTTATCGATTAAACTATTGAATACAATAATATACGAAAAATAAAAAAAATTGTTCTTGAAAGTTCTCAAGAAAAATCGAATAAGAATTCCAACGAATGGGAACATAAAAGCAGCAACATAAAAGTACCGAGGTTGAAGAAAAATAAATGAATCGGAGGTGAAATAAGAGACATACGACTCGTCTTATGGTTTACACCAAGAAAATATACCTAGAACCAAAGTAAAGCGTTATACCGTTCCCATCCGCGAAGCGCTCGATCGTAGAATCGAATCGGCGATCCGCCATCCGAATCGTCCATTGTCTCTCTCACCGCCAGCGTACATATGAATTGCGAACTCGCGCGCACGCGCCGTCGAAATTGGAATTACGGTAAAACCGAAGAGCTTGTGAGGGGACGTAACATTCAACACTTAGTGCGCGCGGTTTTCTGTCTCTGCCTATAAACATGTATCTTCGATTGGACGTTTATCCTGACCTATGTTTGAACTGCAACCTTTCCTTATGTCTTTACCAACTCGAACAATTGGTAGAATTTTTCGAGAAATATATATAGTACTTGTATATTTTACTTAATTTTTGTTTGTCGATATGTGCCAGAATAATTATTTAGATTAATTAGAACAACAGAGCAACAGTCTAGAACTTGTTTTCGTATACGTAAATATCCTCGAAAGGTGACGAAATTTAACATGTTTCGCTATTCAGTTCATTTTGTAGGATTTAACGTACCGTTAAAATCTCGGACAATACATCGAATCAAGTATTTACAATGCCTGATACTTTTGATCGCGATTTCCGAATCACGTATCTCGAGGTTAGTGTACCACTAGGCAAGGACGCGGGAGTAAAAAGTAGATCGCTCAAGTGTTCGAATTCAAAGCGTCCCGAGACAACGTACAAGCGCGTTTCTCTTTTCTTGGCTTAAATTTCTGGACGATGAGACTCAAAACCAGCACAAATCTTGGCACGCAACTCCAATAAAAACTATATTTTACAGCCACTTTTATTTCATAGGAATCAATGTTATAGAACGTGAATGCAACCGGTTAACTTGATAGAATGAGATGCCTTTTTCCACGCCACCATGGAGATACTTTTTAGTTTTTCTTGATTTATTTGATCCAGAGACATTTAGTGGTCTTTAAAAAACATACCGAGATATTGATTTTGAATGAATTTAACTTTAGAAAAGTGGATGAGAGAAAACGCGCTTTCTGTAATCGAAATACCGCTGGTATCCAGAGCTATGCACATCTCTTACATTTTTTCTACAAAAATAGTTAACAATTTTTCTTAATTTTAATGATTATAGAAGCAGACTCGGAATATGGTCATTTTTTACATTTTCTTATAACCAAAAAAGGAATTTTTATATAAAAATCCTGAAGGTCGGGCCCTTAAGCATGTCTTAAACAACATACTTGTTTTTTTCCAATATTTTTCCAGAGTTTTACATTGATAATTTAATCAGGATGTTCGGGTCGAAAGTTTCTTTTAATTCTGCAATTAGTATCAAAATAAATATATTTACTAAAAAATCAAAAATTTTTAAATTTTAAACATAACATTTTGGATATAATTTTTGGGTTGAAAGGTGAGATCCAAATAGTCTGGGTCCGATTTTAATTCAATTATAACAAACATTACATCTTTACATTACTACTAAATATAGTAATTTTGAACACACTATTTTCTCAGTTAAGTTTATATACATGACCGAGATATATTTTAGACCGTTATTGAAAAGTGCCCAAATTTGTGCGTTGTATCACGTATCAACTATACATAAAATCGATATCATAGACCAAACCTGTATACCGGTTCTCCGTAGGGGTTATAATACAAAGTGGATATAATTTATTTGGTCAATCGAAGGGAGATATGAGAATTTACGCTACCGGGACAACAATAGAAATGTCTCTGCGACGTTGAAACCAATTAAATACCAAAAACCAAAGACGTCCGTTCGAGGCGCAAAAAAAGTCCGAGATCTCGAAGTGTGCAGTCACTGTTAAAAGTCCCGCAAAAGAATCTCGATGCGTTTGGTGGACGTTAAAAGAGTCGAACAAACGCGACTATTCATGCGTGAGCTCCAGCCTGTAAGAGAGCAACAATCGAATATAAGAAGAAGCCGCGGTTCGATAACCCCCCTTTCCCTCCTTCGTATATACCTCCCTCTCTAGTATATATATATACATAAACGAGATAAAAGTACCGCGTTCGGTCCTAAGCTTACTACTATGCACAAACCGTTCGGGTAGCGAGTTACGACGTCGTTACGCTCGCTTTATGCTGATGAAAAAGACAGTTGAAACGGCGCGCGTACTAATGGAACGGCTTAAGGAATTCGGCTCCTCTTTCCCAAGCGTGAAGTTAGCATATACGCGCTCGAGAAACAGAGGTATATATATACATACACACACACACACACACACACACACACACACACACATATATATATATTGAAAAAAGAAAAGAGCGACAAACTGTCGGGGCGCGACGTTTGCGCGAATGGACCGTTAGACACGCAACCAACGGGTCACTGAGAGTCTGCGACCCATGGAATATGGAAATCCCGAGCGGATTTATCATTCGAAGGTATAAGATGCAGTTGAAGTATATTGATGATCGTGGATCAAACTCGTCGGTTATTGTGGGAAAATGTAAATATACTTTATGTAGCTACGTCTACTGTATTATATGATTCGCAAGTAACTTTATTATTGCTTATGTGATTTATTTTACGGAGAAATATTCCGTTTGAATTTAATTGATTATAAATATTACCGCAAAAATTTATTAGCCTCTTATCCATCATAATCTTCTATGGTATACTTGATCGACTTGGGAAATTAGCAGTACAATAAAAATATTAATTAAAAAAGTGAAAAAAAAGGAAAGGTGTCATTAATTACCGATTAATCACGTGTACCTAACCCTTTCGACTGATTTTGATTTGAAAGTTTATTTACCTATAAACAGTCGGACAATCTGAAAATGGAAAAAAAGCTCGCAAACTAATCAGGGCATGGACGATAAGGCGATGTTATGATAAACAAGTCCGAATGATTGATTATTTTGGTTAAGGGGCATTGAGTCTTGTGTTTGCGCGCTCATTGCCCTTTGGGACGCTTCTTTCGATTACAGTGATTAGTGCAATCCGGCGTCGATCGACAGGAATGCACTGATGAGAAGAGAAGAGAAAATAAAGGGTGGAATGCGACGCGCGAGAAAAAGGAGAGTCCAAAGAGAAGAGAAAAATAGAGAATTATCAATGAGGAAAAAGATGATCGAAGGGAGGAAAAAATTGAGGATCGTGAATACGATGATAAAAAACTTGTTTACAGGACACTTTCTGTGTGTCGCTTCGGTGTTTTACTCTAAATTTTTAATCAGTTTGTAATAATCTGATAAACGAGATGAAGAAAAAGACGATGCGAAATTGATCTCGATGGTAATTTGTATTTTATCGAGGGATCTATTCGACGTAATCGCTTGTTTTTCTTGGTTTTGTTTCAATTCAATCAAAGGTGCTATATAATTTGAATGTCGTAATACGACAAATTTATTCCTATTCTAGCTGTTTAAAAATCTGAAAAAGGAAGCCCTTGAACAAGTAAATAAATAAATACAAATGCGCTTGGTTACGTTAAACCGCCAATTTAAATTATACGTAAAAAATGTATCGAGATAACCCTACATCAGTCTCAATTTTCAAGATCGCGAGAATGCAGTTCCGTGCTTTGAGAACGTGCTACCTTTAAAATGACCACAAAATGATAGTGAAAATGAAACGTCAATTTTCTAAATTTTCTAGACTCAATCATAAATTGCAGTTCACAGTTTAAATTGTCATCGGTTAAATATATAGTCTAGAAAGTTTTTTGTACAACAAATCGGTGATTCTTTTACCAATCAGTAATTGCAAGGGTAATTAAAATGAAGCATATATTCCCCCCGATTAAAGAATATTTCGATCGAGTAAAAGCAACCTTACCCTGAAGGTTTGCTCCTAGATCGGAACGATTAGTAATCGACCGATCTCCCCATCGACGCGTATGATTACCAATATAGTTTGATCGACTAAACACCGTGAGATTGTAATTTATAGAGGCGCGCAAGTTAATAGTTACAAGCTTGCAATATTCGCTTACCGTCCACGCGTCCCTCGACGTCCTTTGCTTGGATCAGTAAATTCCGTGAGTACTCCAATTTCTCTAGTAGATTCACCATCGTCGCGAGTCTATTCCACGCGTCTCCTGCGGGTCTGTAACGAGACAAGAATCAAGGGATTAATCTTCCTGGATCATCATTTTTGTAATTGCTTCTTATACTTCATCTTGTGCCTATTTTTTTATTTTTATTTTTTTTTTCATTTATTTTTTAGTCTATACGGGAATTAAAGTATTTACGATCAACATATATGAAGCTGCTGGGATTTTCAAAAGGTACATATTTGCAACAGTTTCATTAAAATTACATTATGAACATCTTAAACGCACGCAATTATGTGGAGGGTAAACGACTCTACCTGCCATACTTTTATTTCTATTTTCTTTTTTTGTACATTTATTTTAGTTTTATTGGAATGCGTTTTCAAAACGATTAGTTCGAAAATAGAATTAATTTTACGTGTAATTATTTAGCTTTAGTATATATTCGTTGTATTTCCTTTTGACGTAAATCGATTTAATTAACTCATCGTATAAAGCCAAAAGTAAAAAAAAAACGAACAAAAAAAACAATGACAAGGAAAAATAGAGAACCGAAAGTGTAACAGTACCCAAAGGAAACTAGTCATCCAAAAAAGGCATCCCCACAATCTCTTTGTTGTCGCGTACACGAAACCACTAAAGTACATAGATGTGTACAAGACAGTCCGAAATCGGTCGTAGAGAGGTCCGTTAACGCGCCATCCGTCACGTCGTCCCATTGACCGGTGAATCAGCGGCCCCGCACGCAGAATGTAAGCGAGGAGGTCACGAGAGGCGCGGTAACCACCTTGCGCTCACCCTCGCTACAAATTCTGGGTCAGAGGCCGTCCTGGAAACGCACGAGCCACAAAACAGGTCCTTACGGTTTTTCGTCCTTACCAAGTTTGTATTATCCTGTGACTGGTTTCCAACACAAATACTCGAAATCGCGTAATCTTCTCGGTTTCTCTCTCTCTCTCTCTCTCTCTCTCTCTCTCTTTCTCTCTGTCTCCCTGTCTCCCTGTCACTCTGCCACACTCAACGAAAGCGAATTATATGCGGTTAAGTTTCCTGCTCCCGTTCAGAGTACGACTTGCTTAGATTTAATGCCGGATTATTTATTTCCTTTTTTGATTCGTTCTCTGCTTTATATATATATATCTGTATACATACACACATGCACATGCATATACAGTTTAGCGGATTTGTTGAGTGGCAGTACAGCCAGTTTTATATATATAAATTACGATTTAACTGGATTTTCTGGATGGTTATTAAATTTATACTATGTTTTAAATTGTACATTGGTTACATTTTAATAGTGAAAAACGGCTCGTCCTTTCGTATTAACATAAATATCGTGTGACAGAAAGGTATTAAAATATTCATCATATATAAACATTTCTTTTCAACGGCTAATCTCAAGATATGCGAGCATCGGCCGATTTACAAGAAATATGACAAATTAACAATGGATTCAAATTACATACACGTCGAAGGAATAATTATTACTTCAAAATGATGTAAAACAAATAACGTTTAAATTACGAGTAGATCTGAAGAACTAGAACCGATTTACTTAACTGCCCAGCCATTTCCGAGTAGTGAGAATGCACCCAGTATTACCGTAGCAAATTATAATTTTTTACCTATGCATATATATAAACACACATTACAGGAGAACTAAATCCGATCTATCGCCGTATACATGGAAATCGAGGACTTAATGTGGCTCACTCCAGCAAATAAATTGCAGTAATATTTACCTTCTTAACATTACGAAGAATTCAAAATACGAAGCGTAGATTACGTGAGTAATTATAATGCGATAATCACTACAAATCATAAGGCCAGTCTTAGCTGAATTTATGATATCAGTATCGAATTATGTAACACTAAAAAATATGACAATTGATGTTCAGGTAAGCACGTAACATTACGTGTAGATACACTTAACGCATTGGATGTATAGGTAGCAAGAAGAATCATCGACTGTAAATTCAATAGTATTATCCGATTATTAATCTGTAAAGTATTCGCATATACGATGAAATTTTTCAAACGGTTGACTTCACTTTGGATAGTACCTTCCATACATTTCAAAAAATCTTTCATCTAAACTTGTAAATATATAGAAACAAAAGCTCATTGCGATGTAAAATATTAATCTTTTAAAGAAAACACAATTTTAATGCAATATTTTATAACTTGACGCATTCCGTAACTAAAATATTATTATATTAATATACTAATATCTTTAGAAGTATACGCAAACAAGTAATTTCTTGTAAATTTGGTTACTGCGTGATTATTCGATGATTCGTGTAATTCATCACCTCTAAAATGTAAGTTTCAAAACAATTTAAAAGCTCTCGTTCGAAAGCATTGTATGATATGATCGTTAAGTACCTAATGATGGATATATAGTTAGATATATATGCGTATATCTTCCACCTACGTATTTTCATTCGGTCTTAACGAGTCTCCAAGTCTGCGCAATTAACTGTTGACCTTTTAGCAAGCTTCTGCGTCGGAAGCCAAAGGTAAAAGAGGGAGAAGGGGAATATATATAAGCTCGCGCACATATCATGACGGAAGTTGTTAACCGATCTTGCGTACATAACTTTCTTCGTATAGGTAACTCCTCCTTTGCATGCATGAGAGATTTGATTTTCCCTTGGCAACCTGTCGGCTCTATTGATTTTCTTTAACCTCGCTTAACCCGCGGGCGATTTTACGCGCGCGCGCTCGCGCAAGCGGGCTCGCTCGGTTAATTGACTCGCGCGCGACTGAATAAAACGCGTCAAGGGCATTCGTTGATGCAACCGCGTAACGGTTCTCTTCTACCGTTTCGCTTAAATCTTTACCGTCTAAGAAAATTATACTTGCATATAGGTATATACGTGTTGTGGTAAACGTGCTTTCTCTATTGTCTTTTTACTTTATCATTTTGTCAATAGTTTGTATAATTAATTAATTACTGTTCTTTTACTTAGCTAAACGGTCTAATGATGAAGAATATTTATCTCAAAATGACCATCGACGACATGACGTTATGACAGCTAATTCTCGATTCACAAAAGAAAGTAAATATTACTATGATAAAATAATACAACCGTAGTGCGTTAAGTGTTCATTGAACATTATTCGTATCAATTATATTAACAAGTGTAATAATTATTAAAATAATAATAAAAATATAAATAAATAATAGAATATTGTTTTCTCCAAAACATACAATATAATCTACTAATAACGTAACATTACGTATAATAATTATTAGAAAGTACTTTCAAATGTATGATATCAGAAACTGTCCACTTGATATATATTTTTATTATTATTTTAATAATTATTACACTTGTTAATATAATTGATACGAATAATGTTCAATGAACTTAACGCACTACGGTTGTAATTTTATCATAGTAATATTTACTTTCTTTTGTGAATCGAGAATTAGCTGTCATAACGTCATGTCGTCGATGGTCATTTTGAGATAAATTCTTCTCATTAGACCGTTTAGCTAAGTAAAAGAACAGTAATTATTAATTATACAAACTATTGACAAAATGATAAAGTAAAAAGACAAATAGAGAAAGCACGTTACCACAACACGTATATACCTATATCAAGTATAATTTTCTTAGACGTAAAGATTTAAGCGAAACGGTAGAAGAGAACCGTTACGCGGTTGCATCAACGAATGCCCTTGACGCGTTTTATTCAGTCGCGCGCGAGTCAATTAACCGAGCGAGCCCGCTTGCGCAGCGCGCGCGCGTAAATCGCCCGCGGTTAAGCGAGGTAAAGAAAATCAATAGAGCCGACAGTTGCCAAGGGAAAATCAATCTCTCATGCATGCAAAGGAGGAGTTACCTATACGAAAGAAATTGTACGCAAGATCGGTTAACAACTTCCGTCATGATATGTGCGCGAGCTTATATATATCCCCTTCTCCCTCTTTTACCTTTGGCTTCCGACGCAGAAGCTTGCTAAAAGGTCAACAGTTAATTGCGCAGACTTGGAGACTCGTTAAGACCGAATGAAAACGTAGGTGGAAGATATACGCATATATATCTAACTATATATCCATCATTAGGTACTTAACGATCATATCATACAATGCTTTCGAACGAGAGCTTTTAAATTGTTTTGAAACTTACATTTTAGAGGTGATGAATTACACGAATCAGCGAATAATCACGCAGTAACCAAATTTACAAGAAATTACTTGTTTGCGTATACTTCTAAAGATATTAGTATATTATATATAAATTTTAGTTACGGAATGCGTCAAGTTATAAAATATTGCATTAAAATTGTGTTTTCTTTAAAAGATTAATATTTACATCGCAATGAGCTTTTGTTTCTATATATTTACAAGTTTAGATGAAAGATTTTTTGAAATGTATGGAAGATACTATCCAAGTGATGTCAACCGTTTGAAAAATTTCATCGTATATGCGAATACTTTACAGATTAATAATCGATAATACTATTGAATTTACAGTCGATGATTCTTTTGCTACCTATACATCCAATGCGTAATGTATCTACACGTAAGGTGTTACGTGCTTACCTGAACTTCATTGTCATATTTTTAGTGTTACATAATTCGATACTGATATCATAAATTAAGCTAAGACTGGCCTTATGATTTGTAGTGATTATCGCATTATAATTACTCACGTAATCTACGTTCGTATTTTGAATTCTTCGTAATGTTAAGAAGGTAAAATTACTGCAATTTATTGCTGGAGTGAGCCACATTAAGTCCTCGATTTCCATGTATACGGCGATAGATCGGATTTAGTTCTCCTGTAATGTGTGTTTATATATGCATAGGTAAAAAATTATAATTTGCTACGGTAATACCGGGTGCATTCTCACTACTCGGAAATGGCTGGCAGTTAAGTAAATCGGTTCTAGTTCTTCAGATCTACTCGTAATTTAAACGTTATTTGTTTTACATCATTTTGAGTAATAATTATTCCTTCGACGTGTATGTAATTTGAATCCATTGTTAATTTGTCATATTTCTTGTAATCGGCCGATGCTCGCAATCTTGAATTAGCCGTTGAAAAGAAATGTTTATATATGATGAATATTTTAATACCTTTCTGTCACACGATATTTATGTTATACGAAGGACGAGCCGTTTTTCACTATTAAATGTAACCAATGTACAATTTAAAACATAGTATAAATTTAATAACCATCCAGAAAATCCAGTTAAATCGTAATTTATATATATAAACTGGCTGTACTGCCACTCAACAATCCGCTAAACTGTATATGCTGTGCATGTGTGTATGTATACAGATATATTTACGATATTTTTTTGATTCGTTCTCTGCTTTATATATATATATCTGTATACATACACACATGCACATGCATATACAGTTTAGCGGATTTGTTGAGTGGCAGTACAGCCAGTTTTATATATATAAATTACGATTTAACTGGATTTTCTGGATGGTTATTAAATTTATACTATGTTTTAAATTGTACATTGGTTACATTTTAATAGTGAAAAACGGCTCGTCCTTTCGTATTAACATAAATATCGTGTGACAGAAAGGTATTAAAATATTCATCATATATAAACATTTCTTTTCAACGGCTAATCTCAAGATATGCGAGCATCGGCCGATTTACAAGAAATATGACAAATTAACAATGGATTGAAATTACATACACGTCGAAGGAATAATTATTACTTCAAAATGATGTAAAACAAATAACGTTTAAATTACGAGTAGATCTGAAGAACTAGAACCGATTTACTTAACTGCCCAGCCATTTCCGAGTAGTGAGAATGCACCCGGTATTACCGTAGCAAATTATAATTTTTTACCTATGCATATATATAAACACACATTACAGGAGAACTAAATCCGATCTATCGCCGTATACATGGAAATCGAGGACTTAATGTGGCTCACTCCAGCAAATAAATTGCAGTAATATTTACCTTCTTAACATTACGAAGAAATCAAAATACGAAGCGTAGATTACGTGAGTAATTATAATGCGATAATCACTACAAATCATAAGGCCAGTCTTAGCTTAATTTATGATATCAGTATCGAATTATGTAACACTAAAAAATATGACAATTGAAGTTCAGGTAAGCACGTAACATTACGTGTAGATACACTTAACGCATTGGATGTATAGGTAGCAAAAAGAATCATCGACTGTAAATTCAATAGTATTATCCGATTATTAATCTGTAAAGTATTCGCATATACGATGAAATTTTTCAAATGGCTGACATCACTTTGGATAGTATCTTCCATACTTTTCAAAAAATCTTTCATCTAAACTTGTAAATATATAGAAACAAAAGCTCATTGCGATGTAAAATATTAATCTTTTAAAGAAAACACAATTTTAATGCAATATTTTATAACTTGACGCATTCCGTAACTAAAATATTATTATATTAATATACTAATATCTTTAGAAGTATACGCAAACAAGTAATTTCTTGTAAATTTGGTTACTGCGTGATTATTCGATGATTCGTGTAATTCATCACCTCTAAAATGTAAGTTTCAAAACAATTTAAAAGCTCTCGTTCGAAAGCATTGTATGATATGATCGTTAAGTACCTAATGATGGATATATAGTTAGATATATATGCGTATATCTTCCACCTACGTATTTTCATTCGGTCTTAACGAGTCTCCAAGTCTGCGCAATTAACTGTTGACCTTTTAGCAAGCTTCTGCGTCGGAAGCCAAAGGTAAAAGAGGGAGAAGGGGAATATATATAAGCTCGCGCACATATCATGACGGAAGTTGTTAACCGATCTTGCGTACATAACTTTCTTCGTATAGGTAACTCCTCCTTTGCATGCATGAGAGATTTGATTTTCCCTTGGCAACCTGTCGGCTCTATTGATTTTCTTTAACCTCGCTTAACCCGCGGGCGATTTTACGCGCGCGCGCTCGCGCAAGCGGGCTCGCTCGGTTAATTGACTCGCGCGCGACTGAATAAAACGCGTCAAGGGCATTCGTTGATGCAACCGCGTAACGGTTCTCTTCTACCGTTTCGCTTAAATCTTTACCGTCTAAGAAAATTATACTTGCATATAGGTATATACGTGTTGTGGTAAACGTGCTTTCTCTATTGTCTTTTTACTTTATCATTTTGTCAATAGTTTGTATAATTAATTAATTACTGTTCTTTTACTTAGCTAAACGGTCTAATGATGAAGAATATTTATCTCAAAATGACCATCGACGACATGACGTTATGACAGCTAATTCTCGATTCACAAAAGAAAGTAAATATTACTATGATAAAATAATACAACCGTAGTGCGTTAAGTGTTCATTGAACATTATTCGTATCAATTATATTAACAAGTGTAATAATTATTAAAATAATAATAAAAATATAAATAAATAATAGAATATTGTTTCTCCAAAACATACAATATAATCTACTAATAACGTAACATTACGTATAATAATTATTAGAAAGTACTTTCAAATGTATGATATCAGAAATATCCACTTGATAACACTCTTATTTTATTGCATTTACTTTATTTAGTTAATCGAAGCGATGATTAAAATAAAATAAATCTAATTTCTATTCTTCTTTTTTATCTTTATCTTTCTCTTTTATATTACTTATTCAGTATGATATACATTTTTACATGTATTTTATCGTCGAGATAGACAAAACAATTTCACCATGCTGAATAGAATGTAATGTGTAACAAAAATGTAAAAAGTTACTATAATTGTATATTTTCTACTTAACAATAACAAAAGCAATTTTTTAGTATAAATATTTCATTTGATAAGCAGCGTAGATTACTTAGAAATAGAAAAACATAAATCTTAGAAATTAAATTAATATATGTTAGTATAATTTTAATACTCTCTGCGACACAAATTTGTGATTATTATAATATACATCATGATATTATTAATAATAACTATAATTATATAGAATTATTAATTGTGTGCGTGTAAGTATAGTTTATCGTAAAGAACATTAAAATAACACGTTACTACCCTAGTAGAAATTAACCATTTGAAGGTTAAATACAACTCTAATTTTGCCATTAATTGGGCATTTATTGGGTATTTTATGACACTTGACCATTTTTTGGCTTAAAAAACGTTATATATATATATATATATATATGTATAAAGTGATCGCCATGAGCATGTACGTCAAGTTTGGGGTTATCATTTCAATAAGTTTTAAAATATGCACCACATTAAATTTGCAATAACTTTAAACCTAATAAAAATATTTTAATAAACCAAAATTCAGCATGTTAGTACTAATATAAGCTTTCTTCTCACCTGAATTCAATGCAACAATTATTATTGTAATTAATTATATATTGTTGTAAAAAATTATTGTTTGTATTTTTTACTTAATTTGCTGCTTTTTACAAGTTATAATAACATTTAATACGTGAATTTAATAACTTTTTTTCTTTTCCATGATAAAATAACAATTGTTTTATCGAAAGCAAATTATAAAACTTAAAAATTTGTATCTAAACTGAGATGTTACAATTGAAACTACAATAAGAGCTCATGTAGAAAACAGGAGATTTACGCATTATATTTGCAATAATTTACGATGTGATCAAAATATTTTACATAAAAATATCTATGTTTTCATATTGTTAAAATATTAAGGTTGCTTTTAGTGTGACTTGTAACGCGATTAAAACAATTAAATTGATTATAACAATTTGTCTACATTTTTCTCAGACTTCCAACCAAAAAAAAATCGGATTCAGCAGGCAAAAACGCATGTTGAAAACACTTGGATAGAGCCGTGGCATATGAAAAGGCGACAAAACCATTAGAAGGCGCCTTACACCGAGATAAAAACTTAGTAAAACTTTGTCATATAAGGGTAACCAATTAAAGTTTAGAGTTCAAACTTTATCAATTAAAACTTTTCTATGTACAGAATTTAATCAAGTTTAACACAGCAGCAACATCGACTATTATTCAATTATTCAATATTATAATTACGTATATCTGCATAATTAATATCGAATTTGAGGACCTTATTCATTTAATATTCCATTACTCCATTCGATTGTATATAAAGGTATAATATTGTACATTTATATCAAACTATGGAACATTATTATAATAATTCTTATACGAAGTATAAGGTTTTTACATAAATTTATCTGTCTATATAAATGTTACAGAATTTGCATGAAGAAACTATTCTTCTAAATAAAAATAAGATCTTGCAAAGTGTATTCTAACAATACATCAAAAGACACTCACACTTGCATGCACATACGCGCACACATACGCATACACACTCGTACTTTTTTATTGTTTGTTTATTTACACAAGGTTATTATAAAGCGATTAAAATAATTGGGAGAATTAAAAGCCGCGAAAAGAAAGGAACGAAAAAGAAGGGTATATACATATAGGATATATAGAGATGAATTTATTATAGCGTGGTGCAATTGGATTATAACATCGTGGCGTCTGCGAAGAGAGATAGGTAAAGAATAAGAAAAAGGGTTCGGTCGCGTCCTTGCCCAAGGAAGCGGCCATCCGAGTCTCGTAATTGTAAAATCGTTAAGCAACCAGGATAATTAACTTATATACCGAGAGGGGAACCCGTTTAACAGCCAATAGATCCCATCACTACCGACGGAATACTATATATATATATATATATATATGTGCCCTATTGCATTTTGTTCTCTCACTATAATTCGCGTAAATTATATTATTAGGAAATTAATGGCGATACGAGGAAGCCTGAGGGTACACCTGTTCTGATATACCTTAGCAAAACACAACCGGCGCAAGAAACTCAGGACTTCCCTTTATTTTTGGTATATACCCTTAGTTATATCTACATTTCCACGCCTCCTTTCGCCTTCTGCTTCCGATGAATTTTATGGTTGCCTGTATTCTATATATATATATTAATGTACACACAACACACACACACACACACAGACAGACAGACACACATACACAAACAAATATTATATATTGCTAGATCTTAATGACTATTCAATTTTGAATTCACTGTCGGTACATAGTCGATACTGAATTTTCTTTTTGAGCTTTTGTATATCACGCAAGTAAACAACAAAGTTATTTTTATCACAATAGCGAATTTCGTGATTATTTTGTTGAAATGTTGATTTTTTGATTCCTGCGGTGAATTCATTGTGCTGAAAAATCTTGATAAGTAGTATCATAATTTTTTTTACGAAAATTGAATTATTATTCAAAAATTTCTTAGCCTATTGATTTTGCCTAATACAGCAGTATCTGTGATTTATCTCATTGATGTACATCGTGTCGAACAATGTTCAAAATCAATATAATTATTTATTAATGGATTATGGTCAGTATTAGTAGATTAGAATTCAGTTACTGATTGTAATGGAAAGGTGTCTACAATTTTTTCTGTAAGATCCATATATATTTTAACTTATATATGGTCATGAAAATCGGACATATTAATGTAAAATAACAAAATTTGTGGTTTTTGGTGATTCTTAACTATATGTGTATTTAAATTACAGAACTAAATTTTTTCTATATATTCTAAAGCAATTATGTGACATTCAAATTATTCTTCGTAAAACTGGTATGGTTACTGTGTATATATTTTTGACTGACAATAAACCATTATAATTATAGAAATACACTTAGAAATAAAAATAAAATGATAATACGAAATTTCTTAACTTTTAAGAAGTAATGTGGCTATTAAGAATAATGGTTTAAATTCGAGGAAATGGTGTTCCTTAATAATTAAGTACATTTTTACTCAGATTTATACGTTAAAAATGAAAAACCTATTACTTTTAATAGTGACAACTAAAAGTTAATATTGAAGAGATATGATTTTTACCTGGAATTTTACATAAGTTATTATTAAACGTAATTAATAATAAATTAACCAGTTCTTTAGGAAAAATATCTCTTTTGTAAGTGTATAAGTAACATTGTTAAACTCCAAATTCCATATTTTATGTGAACGGCGAAAGATTAGCATCGAAAATCTAATATTAAAAAATAAAGTTATGTTTACCTTCACAAATTAGCAACGACAATAATTTACGTAAATTTTTGAACAGTAATAAATATCATTAAGTATTTAAAATATTTTCCATTTAAAATCGTTTAACTTAACTGTTTATCATTTATCATGCAACAACACTAAATAAATTACCAATGCAAATGCATCTCCTACACGATCCATTTATCAATACACATCTCATCCCCGTTCTTAGAGAACCAAGAAAGCTTAGTTCCACACTAATAAAATTAAAATTATTCCAATACAATTTTCATCGAGACAAAAAGCTTTAAAGAAACAAAAATAATAGAAAAAAAGAGTTGCACCACTTTGCAGCTAGTTGAAAGCAAAAACATGTAATTCTCACAATTTGTAATTTCAATGTGAACGTAATCTTTATTGAAGTAATAAAATTAACAAAGGGAGAAAGAGAGTCGGATCTCATAAAATCTAAAATTAGGATTAATCGTATTGTAATTAGAAAAGAACGAAAACAAAAACCAAAGAGGAGAAAAAGCAAGTAACATAGCGATGCAACTGAATAATAATTTAATTATAAACAAGAATGAAGTTACACGGCATTCTTACCGAACGAAACATAAAAAAAAAGGAACGCAAAGCGTCGAACTATGTAACCGTATACATCCTGAACTATTCGCATTACCAGCCGAATACAGTTATGTAATCAAAACCTTCGTATCTCTCTCTCTCTCTCTACCTCCCTCTCTCCCTGGAGTGTATATTTTTTATCCCGATATTATCAATGCATTATTCGCCGATTCTCGTCTACATACGTTGGACCCGGGACCCTTTTATCGTCCCGTACTTAGAAATACGAGACCAATAAAGTGTAGGTAGTAAACACGAGAGCTCGCGCTAGCCCGCGCGCTCTTCTTGCGCCGCCTCACAGGGAGTTAATAATCTGCCTTGTTCGCCATGCGCGCAGAAAAAAGTACCTAACACGGAATGCAAAAAGTATCGAGAGTCGCGCCGGATGGAAGCGCGAGCCGATGGCACGCTCTGTCTTGGCGAATCATCGGGCCCCCTCTTCCCTCCTACCCTCTTTCACAGCCTCTCTCTCTCTCTCTCTCTCTCTCGCTCTCCCTCTCGTCTTCGAAATTCACCGGGTGCACGAGAGAAAGAAAGAGAGAGAAAAATAGAGAGAGAGAGAGAGAAGAACCAAACAGGTTCATACCGAGTGAGACTAATAAAACTCAGGAGAGACGCGAAGAGAGACGCATGCACGAAAGAGTAACTACTCGAGCCGTAATACTTCCAACTTTTCACGGAAGCCATGGCGAATGATTTGTATTGTTTCTACAGATGCTTTAGATTTTCGGTGCTTAACTATCTTGAGAATAAAGAAGGGGAACGTTTAGAGAGCATGCCTTCTTTTCGTTCCGCTTCTTTATCAATCGCTAACTTCATATTTAAATGAAATGTTTTCTGAATTATTATTATTTACATTATTCGTTACAGTTGGTTAATTTTTGTTTACTTATCATACTCACGGATTGAACAATATTTTTAATCATTCACTTGTATCGGAAATTAAAAGTTTAAGAAGTTGACAATTCGACAACGAATCTTTCGTTATAATATTTAACATAATATTATATTTGTCACTTTTTCACTTGCAAGGGCAATTAAGGATTTTGGTGCAAAGATCTCGAAGACTAAAAATAAAGCCAGAAGTGCGCAATTTTAAGATTAGTAACCAAGGAAAATGCAGCAACGTGCCGATAATTTCTTTTCAAGGAAGGACAATGAATATAATAATTAAATCTAATTTCATTCTGTGTAAAATGTAAATTATTAAAATAAACAGGTTTTAAAATGTGACCTACCAAGGTTTTCGTAAATGAAACACAATGTTAAACATTAATTAAAAGAAAAAAAAATAGACACAAAAATTATTTAAAATTAATAGTTATTTTCTTAATATTTATCATAATTTTATTACAAATGCAGTTTGGTTTAACATTATTTACAATAATAGGGATTATTACTCTCGCGATTGTCTGTAATGAATCGAGAAATGCCTTGAATGTATTTAACCGCGCGTGGTTAGTATAAACGTATTACAATTAGACCATTTGAATACAAAAAAATTTTAGAAAGAGGAAGAATAAGAAACGTATCCCAAGTATATGATATTATGAAGCCATTAATAACGTTACGGTAACAGTAAAATGTAAATAGCAACTGCGTAACCGAGCATTTGTCATTTTTAATCTTTGGGAAATTGCCTAGTATTAGTTGAAGCTAAGTAAAAACCGTAATAACAAGTTGACTTGGTTAAAAACGAAACCTCCAACGAACGCGCAAACTTAACATTTTTCCCAAGCTAATTAACCGTCGTCGTGTAACCAAAAATGGCACTTCGGTAACTCAGACATTTAGCGGCAATAAAAATTTTAGCACACGCGAAGTAACAACCGTTAACACCTTCATTTGAATGTTTACTGTACTATACCTCTACGGGTTCATGCGCGAAATTCAGACATTTGCATATTAATACGATCTATCTAAAACTGCAAAAGGAGAAGAAGAAGAAGCAGCAGCAGCAGCAGCGCGTTTTCGTTCTCACAAAAGCATTATAACGCGCATCGATAAATCGTCTAGACTTTTACTTCGTTAACTTTGGATATGCATAAAGTAAAAATGGTTCGTTGCACTTTCACAGGATCTTTATCAAGGAGAGCTTCTCTTGTACGAAAAAGGAGAAAAATCTTCAATTGCTACGAAAATAATCGATAACGCACAAAGTTTCATGTATAATCTCGTAGAAATTATCTTGGATAGAAATGATGGTAGATGTCTACGGCGTTGACCTACACCTATCGGTTTTACTTGGCGACTTTGCGAGTTGTGACATCGTAAGTTAGGGTCGATTTCTTTTATTTTTCAATGACAAAGAAAGTTATTCCGTGAAATTTTATTTAAATCATTTGTGTACACCGGTGATATTTTATTTAGAAAATCAGAAAAAATCATAATCTGAAGAAGAGTTTGTGTAAAGGTACAAGATAATACGCGTCACGGAAAAAGGTTTAAAAACAATGCAAAAAGTGTTCTCTTTAAACGAAATGTTTACAAATCCAATTAACATTCTACACAAACACTACACTCACATGCAATTGTGAAAAATAACTTTACAATACATATTTCATTTGTAATGGTGAATCGGTAGCTCAAACAGTCAATCAACCGTTGATAAACGGACTTCCGCGTAATTAATTATCCACTGTAGGTAAGTCAAAAATTTGGAAAGTTATTTAACGTTCGCGTAGTATATAAATACGTATATAGACACTCGTGGATGGTGGACGTACACACGCGAGATCACGTCGTTTTCATCGTGAGCGTTTGAGCCTCAAGATAGTGTCGTTTATTTTCCTTGGCTGAAACATATATATGTATACGCCACTATCAGAAAGATCATCGCTGCGAGTGAAATGGCCGCGACCTGTAGGAAAAGGAGAGACAGGTGCAACTCTCCACACACGAGAACTACGACATGCACCAAGATGATGCATCTTCTCTTAAAAGAAAAAGAGAGGGACTATCTTTTCAAACTCTTTTCTCGCGCCTTATACCCAAGGTCGGTAGATGCCAACATTTCATTAATTTATTCACATGCCTGCGCGCGTGGGTTTAGAATTAACATAATGTTTTTCCGTTTATTCGAATTAACTTTGATTATTTATTTTAAAATAATACACTATTTAGAACGTTATTTTTCATAAAATTGGGTAACATTTAATTTGTATTAATTATTCAAATAATAACCATCATGCTTTACGTTATATACTGATCTTTTAATTTTATGAAACACGAATCAAATATAAGTGTAAAAATCCGAAATGTAATTACTTTGAAAGTATTAAATAATTAATAAATTGGCAATAGCAACATCCTATTTTATACTATTATAATTCATTACTAGTTCTACACTATTTGTTCTAAATCATTTAA
Organism: Theocolax elegans; assembly: GCA_026168455.1. NCBI lineage: Eukaryota > Metazoa > Arthropoda > Insecta > Hymenoptera > Cerocephalidae > Theocolax > Theocolax elegans. The sequence goes on along the minus strand of CM047426.1, from coordinate 8,854,841 downwards.
CCAAAGAATCGAAATAAAATGCTAATATAAACAATACAACGGTTTAATTGAATGTTAAAGAAGCACCGATTATTTTCGAATTATCGTAGAAACCGCTTATAAGGCATCATTTGCAATTATGTTAATGTTTTTTATGCGAAACGTACATTTTAAAACTATACGGAGGGAAAGTTAATGTATGACAGGGGAAATGGTGGTAAGGTAATGAGAAAGTAACGATCGCCGTATTAAAATCGATGTTTTTCAATGCGACAATTTTATAAAATATCCAAGTCGTGCTGGTACGAAAGCTACTTCCCTTTATTTATGTAGCCGATGATCAACGTAAATTACGAGCGTATTTTATTAGAAAACAAAATTTAACTGTGTACAAAGAATAATAATTTATTCTTCAGTATCAATTCCTAGTTTGAACATATTTTTTTCTGTACAATGTTCAGATAAAAATTTTGTAAAAAGAGTCGATAAAAGAGTTGACGACATCTTTTTTTTCCTAAAACGTGACACACGAAAAAGACATGAAAGTACTCGTTATGTCAAACGTCAAGATGCGTCGAAATTTCCCATAATTGACAAATTAAACCAATCGTTGATATTGTCAGCCGAAAATGCAAACCCTCGAGCATATTATGTAACTGGATCACCTCGCACTAACGAGGAGGAGTGAAAGCTCCCTCATCATCAAGGATTTGCGGGTGAACGGAATCTATTGTCTATATAGGACTTTCCTGACCGCAGACCGCATCGAAACTTCTCCCTCATCTCGCATTCTTTTCTCGTTGATCAGAGCTTATACGGCGTATAGATAATGAGGAAAGTTGTAATTAGTAGTAGGGAACGATAGGTGAAGGGAGGGAGTGGAACCGAGGAAGGTGGGTGGGTAGTGCGCTAATGCTGTTTAAAGGGATGCTACTAGTGTTACACCTTAGAGCAGGATAACGTCGTTTTCCGGATACGCTGATTTCATGGTTTATAGAGAACTGACGCTTTCAGGAAGGATAATGATGGGGTTTCCCTGCACTCCGATAATTTCAACTTCGTTATGCTTCCGAGGATGATGTGAGGTAAACCTGATGTTTCCTTTGTAATGCTCTTCGGATGTATATATACATATATACATCTACATACGCGCGCGCGCGCACACACACACACACACACACACACACACACACACACACACACACACACACACACACACACACACACAGACATATTTATCCTTATCTTTGAGCGAGTTTCATTTACAAGTTTCATGATGGGATAGGGATAGTGCGAAGGTTTTGTTTCGATCCTCTCTGGATTAAAGGTATGCTATTATTATAATACTCAATATACTTGTTAAGGTAATATTAAATCTGGTGGGTAGCAAGTGTTAATTAATCTTTGATCAACAAATAGGAATTTTTAATTTTCATATTACATATTAATGAAAAACAAAATTACCGGCAAAACGTGATGTAATAAATTAAATAAGAAGATTGTATCGATTTTCTCCCAAAAATATATAATTTAGTAATTGCGAAATTCAAATTTTTATTTTAATATTTTAAATACAGGTTTATATTCTAACTTTTTTTTCTAAATATTATGACAAACCCTGAAAAATATACATTAATTTTATTTCTTTAGAAAATCATTTTCTGTAGACTCTTAAACTTAGTCTTATGAAGTGTGAACCAGAATGTACATACTACTGTGTTATTACTTAATGGATTTAATTACTGAACCTCATAAATCCCAATGAATACACGCAGTATAAACGCATAAGTAAAATTAGAAAAAGTGAGGTTTGAACTTACCCAACTCTGTAATCAGTACAGGAAGGCGGCGGATTCCATACTGTACTGTGGCAAAGCATCCAATCACACCAAATCTGCAGAAAAGAAAAACAATTATAATAAAAATCCGCGTGTATAATGCCGATGAATAATGATTGGAGTTTGCACGACGTAATTAATAGGCTACCTTGACAATTCATCCTCCTTTCGCAAAGTAATTTCGCTTATTTGCGAGAGACTTCGCACGATATACTACAGTGTATCAGATGGTTCATCGACAATATTAATGGTACCGCAAATCGAGCTTCACCGGTACACGATAGCAATCGGATCTTAACCGGAAAGTAACCTCGCTGTATAATCTCTTAATTGCGAGCTTTCGTTGCAAGCTTTCGCATCGACATTATCAAACAAGTTTCACTATGATAATTTCTCTTGTAACGAATCGTCGTCTTATCTATTGATTAAATTTCTTTTATACTCCGCGTAATGTCGCTAAATTGATATAAGAACTGTGTATGTATAGATACGTTTTCCTGATGTAGATATTGAATCTTAAGAAATGATTTATTAAGTCCTCGTTTTTTAAAGTACAGGGGAGCTATCTATCAATTGTGTCTCGATCATGTACTTTTTTATTCATAGTGCAAAAGGTAATTAAATCTAAAAAATAATGATTATATATTAAACGATGGCGAACTGCCGTAGTAGAAATGCCGAATATTTAATACAATTGGCTAATTTTACACGGAGAATTATGTCATTGAGCAATCGAGGGACAGATCCAACGAATCATAAAAATTACCAAATTTTATTGTAAAATTTACTGCATTTCTGCTTGATTTTACAAAACTTGCAGTAAATTTTACTATACCACGTAGTCATTTTTATTAAAACATGTATCTCCGTGTACTAAAAAACTTCAACTAACACTGCTATCGCCCAATTTCTAGATTTGTACATTGACAAGATGCAAGTACAATTTCTAGATTTTTACTTTTTTTGAGTTCGGGAAACTAATTCTAATAATATATCATATTATTTTTACCAGCCACCATAACAGAATAAATAACATGCGATAAATGAGAACTCCAACATGACCTACAACATTTTAAGTTACATTATGGTTCGAGGTATATATTACCAGCTATGTAAAGTCATTTTTGTTTAGTTACGTCAATGAAAAAGTGTATAAAGTATATAAACGTTAAAATCTGATAGAAATAACCCATATCGAGATAATCAAATTATAAATTTAGATTGAATTATTTAATTGAGCGTCGCAAATTTTTTTTTACCTATTAAAAATACCAACATTTTTTTTTCGTTTTTCCTACCAAACTAGAAGTGCCACCATTTGCAATGTTTTAGTTTCTACTAAGATGACTAAAAGCGAAGTAAAAGTGAAATAAAACATTTATGTGAAATATTAATATTTATAAATGTATTTTTTATTAAGACATAATAAAGTAATGGAAATTTAATTGCGACGAACGATTATCAATCGTGACGAATTGGCCCAGATTTGTAATTTTCAACGTAAGGAACGATCATAAAATATGTAAATCGTGATAAATATAAACTTGCTAATTGAACAATTTTCACACTATTGTAGACAACAACAAGTATAAAGTCGAGTGAACAATAAAAAAGAAGTCGTCAAACCCCAATGAAGCATAATTGTACACATGAATTAAATGTTCCATTAGTCGAAACGTATTATGAAACGACAATTCACATCGTTAAATAGAATCGTAAAAAAGAGGTATAAGTGTACGCGATACACATCCGTATACATCTAAAATACTTGTTGAATCAGTTGTAAAAATATCCATATAAACCATATCGTATAACGATCTTTATAAGAGACTACTTCTCCTCGAATACCAGTTTTCAAGTAAGCAAAATACCATTTAAATACCTCGAGTGCGCAATCTTAATATCCGTAATTTACGTAATAAATTAGCCTATTAAACGAAATTAAACCGATAAGAGGTTAGGGGCATTGGAGAGGGGGGGGATAGGGTTAAGAAGGCAGGGAGGAAGAGGTGGAGGAGCGGGAGGAAGAGGAGGAGGAGGTTTCAGTTCTCATGACGCATTATGCATCGTTTTACGGGCCAATAAAATTTACAAAGTTATCGGCAGTACGAAATCGTAAAATTCAAAGTACCTTGATAGCGGGCAGGAGTATTTGCATGTCCTCGACGACGACGAGCCTGGGATGCTCGTCGCTCTCCAACTGTGCTTTGAGTAGGCAGACACCGCGTTCTAGTATCAGGTTGAACATCTGAAGAGAAACGACAAGGGCTCGTTCTTGGACCTCCGACCTATACCCTTGCTCCATCTGCGCATCTGTTGACAATGTAAACAGTAGGTCTGATCAGTTGAGAGAGTTCATAAATGGAGTGTATACTAAAATGGTTCAGTAGGTCTGACCATCAATGGAAAATATCAATTAATATGCATTCTTTATAAATTTTAGAATTTTAAACATGATTTTTTCAGTTTATAAATACAATTGAAATTCTTGAAATATTGACGATCATTATGTATAAAACGACAATAAGTTAGTTCGGCTAAGTAAAATGATTTGTTAGATTTATCAACATAAAATCGTTACGCCAACGATTTTCAAATATGTAAAATAACCAATCTAACGTTACTGTACTTAATTAATAAAATGGTAAGAATAACTATTGTATATCACTAAAACTGCCAATTCACTGTTATTTACTCTCAGCATTAATAATGATTACTGCAACTACTTGGTAAGTCAAAATAAGCACTCGACCGTTACCAGGTACAGAGTAACCATATTTATTATAACTATTTTAAATGACTAAACTTACTAACTTGTATATAAATACATTGAGCTCAACAAATCAACCGCTTGAAGCGTTAGAAAGTAATACAAATATCATATGTAGTGTGAATAAATTTATTTAGGTACGAAAGGTGCATTCGTCAAATTTCGATAACCGATTTCATTCGTAAAAAACTGAAGTTATTCATGATGATTGCAGCAATAATAGAAATAAATTATATTCTTCGTTTACTAGTCACATAATGTCTGATGGACTTACATATATTAACGTTGCAAAATGTTATTCAGAAGATATTTTTTTAATATCTCTCATTCTATAAATAAATTGAATATTGAAGAGATATTATAAACAAATATTTTTTAAAATTGTAACTAATTAATCAGTTGTTGTAAGGAAAATATCGATAGCTGCTCCAACCAAAATAAAATAAATAAATAATCTAATCATTTGATTGCTTGAATTTAACTAACTTTATGATACTTTTGATAAGTATTCTTTTCAACGAATCTAGATATTAAATGGTTATCCTAAACATTACAAACTCACTACCTATCAAGTTGGCTAACTCGACTGTTCGCGGTCACTTGTATTTTTTTTAAAATTTTAATAGTTACGGTAAGCAGCTTATCAGGTGAAATGTTTATTAAAATTATCGATTAGTACGAATAAGGTGTGCGGGTATGGGTGTAAAATATAGATAAATATCTAAATAAATTGTAATGTTATGCTCATCGATAACCAAGCTAAATTTACTAATTAAAAACAGTTTAAAGAAGATTGATGTATGTAGAATAATATGAATGTAAACGCCGGTAGCGATCACGTTTCAGTAAAGATTCTTAAGCCCTAAAGGTGCAATTTATTCGCCATCGCTAATATATTTTTTTTTCTTTTCCTATTTATTTTCTGACTAAACTCGTGTTATTACAATTTCTTTACCATTAACGCATAAACCGTTACATTAATTTATAAGGATCCGGACAAATTTGTATATTACTATTATTTAAACAATAAATAAACTGCGAATAATAAAAATGTTATATTCGATAGTATACCTTGCATATACAATGAATAACGATCATGTGTACATTGATCAAAAGTGCAAATAAAATATTCCACCCAATACGACGTATAAAATCTAGACCCGCACCGAAACAAATCGATCGAGAAGTTGACTTCTCGATAAATCTTTTGAAATATATATTATGTATGTCATCGTGGGTGAACGAGAAACGAGACGTACAGGTATACCATCAGTAAAACAATGCAAGTCTTAATCAAGAGTCATGATTCCGTTAATTTTTTACCGATCGCATATCATCGTAGAGATTTCGAGATCGTCGTTCATTTATTTTAAATTTCTTATTGTTTTAAAGTTGTGTGTCCTCGGAGATTCCAATGGATGAATTGAGTGAGAAACGTAGGGAAAAAACGTTCGCGCCACGTTTACGCCCCTGAGAAGGATCGAAGGACTCGTCGTTGAAGCGCGCAAGGAAAGAGAGAAGAGTGGAATCTAGATACGCGGAAGCGTGCACGACCCGGGGTAGAACGGGGATTTTCATTATCTCATATATCCATCGTCTGTAATCCGCATAGCGTTCACAACCGCGCGTCCTTTCTTAGGTTTCTCTCTTTCTCTCTTTCTCTCTTTCTCTCCCTTCCCTTAAATATTTCTTTTCTTATCTTACCTTCTTCTCTCACCTCTTTTTCTTCCCTTTTAGTCATACGGCGTGCCTCCATCTCCTACGTATTTTCTTTTTAAATTCATATTTTTTTTTTATAAAGATAAAGAGTGGAATTGTACTCGCTGCAACGATTATATACGTTTAATAGGATATTTATATGTTCTATGCTCGGAGAAGAAAATTGTATAAATAATAAATTTTGTGCGTCATTGAACGAATAATTGTGATGGACGCGATTAAAACCAACTTCTGAAGTTCGTCAACTTGTTGAAAATTGAACCAATTTGTGTGTATAGAAATATTACGCGATTCCACGAAAAGCCAGTTTAGGTATTTTCTCATTTTGTTCCAGTGAAATCCAAAGCGCGTGTTTCAGTATTCCCGCGCAAAATCGCAACAGCATCACCACTAGCCAGCAGGTTTTACGCATCCTCTCTTACGTCCTTTCCCACGTCTTCCTTCCACATTTGTCTGATATTCATCCTCCATTATCATATTCCATCCATCCATCTTGTTTACCTCCCTTATACAATTCCATTCCCGATTCTTTTCTCTTTTTCTTGGATTTGCTTCCTCGCCCTCTTGCGTTTTCCGCCACTAGGCAGTCATACATACGTCCATCCACGGCGAACAAGGCGCGACATGTCTTTCTGGAAATGGCTCTGCTTCCCTCTTTGTTTCTCCCGCAGTTCTACTCGAGGAAGAAGATCGACTCAAGAGTACTTTATGAGGGCGTCGTTGTGAACGCGGTACCTTTCATCCGTTGACTGTACCAACCTTTTTTCTTTTTTTATTTCTACCTACACCGACCCTGGTGGAAATTAAACCAAGAAAAATGGCTGGGAAACTAAGAAATAGCTAGGAAAAATGGTTAGTTACTGACTATTAACGTAACGTTTTTTGGCTCGTTAACTAGTTAGACATAACCTCAAATCATTGACAAATAGATTAATCGGCTAAGCTCGTACAGAAAATTCATCGAATTCTGTAAAATTAGACAGCTTTTCTATGCATGCATTGAATTAGTTAATTATGCGTGTTGTTAACATCATCATTACCAAGATATATTGACTATAAATTTTTCACGCAATTTGTTTAAAAATTGTTTGAAACCTTTTTCATGTCGTGAAACGAGACAGTTTTCATATATTGGACAAAATAAGGCACAGCATTTTTTGTTACCCCAAATGTTACATGCTGGAAATAATAGATTCACCCAAATCTATCAGGAATAACATGGGTTAAAAGGTGAAAAAAACATTTCATTACTGGAGATCTTGTTTAACTAGGGGAGACCTTTACTTTTTATCTATTGATCTTCCACATTTTGCTTCTTCATAGAGGAAGCTTTGTAATAGTAAAATTTTTCGATTTGTTAAAAAAAGGTTAAAAAAAGAAACTGTCCGTACCGCGTAAATGTATGTATGCACCGCTGTATTTCTAAAACTTCTCAATCGATATTACTAGTATTGAGTGTCTAGTTTCCTTTCCTTTCTTTAAATTCAGGGAAGAATTTCGTTTTTGGAATGTATTGATTCGCTTAAATCAGACTAAATGTATTTCGTAGAGAATAAAAAAATGTTTTCTCTTGGTTTTCAAATTTCTACTAGTTTACGACTTAAATTTAATTTTTTCCATTTGTTGTATCTTTGAAACTAATAAATCAAATGAATTGAAAAAAATCGTGAAGAACATAATGATGACTATATGCTGTGAAAATTTTGAAATATTTTACCAAGTGGATTTACGGAAAAAATTATTACTTAAAATGCTATTTTTCTGAAAATTGTGTATATTATAATGAATTATAATGAAGCGAGCTTTGAAATAATAACATCTGCAGCTACATTAAATCTTTTTAGAAACATATTTTGAGGTATTTGTAATACCCAAATGTTGTACTTTTTGCTACAAAATCCTTGGAAAATGCATTAATCTGTCCGAAAACATGTTGAAATAAAATGATTAGTGTTTCTTTATTTTTTAAAATCTTGTTATTTAAAATCTACTATGTTCAACCACGTTTTCAGAGTATATTTTTATTTGTATTAATCATCCGAATTAAATTATTTATTTCGTTCAATAATTTTGTTATAAGATTAATTAAATTTCATATTTTAGAATAATATATTACATATATAAGAGCGATACATTAATTTTGTCTCTGGCTTCTAGGGGATTCAGATTCACAGTGATTGTACGAATGTCGAAACTTCATTAGATGAATTTATTGTTTCTCTTTGGTTCGATATTTAATTGCTATTTTGCTGTTTGGGAGATCAAAATTTTATTTTCTGTAAAATTAGATAATTTGAAGTCGTTAATAATGCCATTAAAAATTTAATTACAAACGTTACTAAAGTTTCAATACACAGAGAAAAATTACTGATAAATTATTTTCCGTGTAGACATAATTGATTAAGAATATCAATAGTTATATAAATTAATTTGATTAAATAATACAAAATACATATACTCTACAATTGAATATACCAGAAAGAAATAATTCATCGGTGTGCATGTATGTTTTCGAATGGTTTTTTCGGTAAAAGACAATCAGGAAAATATTTCCTTAGACAAAGAAAGTGTATGGTTGAATTCCATTTGTAGGTACGTGTGTAGTTTTATTAACGCACGCGATCGCAAAGAAATAAGTACACCAACAATGAAACAAAGTGTGCCCCATGGGCTTGCCTTTCGTACTCATCACGCGGAATAAAATGCTTAGGGGATAAACCGAGAAGAAGCAAAATGAGAACGTCGTTGCGTGTCGAGACGTACGATCAAGGACTTTTCGAGGAAACGGACGAAGGTACGAACTCGCGTGATTCTTTCTCCTCCCTTTTTCCTCTTTGGTCGGATCACTATTTTCGTGCCTGCACAATTGCCGAAAAACGTACCATCACGCGGTCCAGCGTCATTTTCAACAATTTGCCAGGAACATCGGTAGGATATTTGCTGAATGCCGACGCTTTTTAAGCGTTGTAATACCGAAATAATGTTGATTTACGGAGAAAGGTTCGCGCTACTGATCGTTCAACTCTATACTGAGAAATCCAGTGAAAAGTAGTTCGACGAAACTTCTCGCTCGCTATATTAACGCTATTCTAAGCTTTTTTAAATAAAATTTTACGACAACACTTAAAATCAAATTAATCATTTCTTAAAATTCATACATTTTTCGTAAAAATTAAGTTTTAAGAATTTTTATAAACAATAGTTTTTTAAGGAATCGAAAACGTCCTAACTTTTTACTTTTTTATACTTTATATTATTAGCACTAAATAAGGATACTTACTAATTTGTATCAATGTAGATACAAAATTTTAGCATTTTTAACAAAACGTGCAATCTGCAATATATCTTACATTATCATCATTAAATTAAAACTAAACCCTGATTAAATAGACAGATATAAAAAATAGTTTAATAATGGTTTCCTTCCTTAATTATAAATTTTCCATAAAACAAATTAAATCCCTGACGAATGTTGCGAGAGAAGCGTGTTCGCGTAATGCAATTATAAACTCGAAACAGAAAATTAATTTATACTGAATAGAGAAACATCAGGAAATATAGCGCGAATAACATCCACACGTTGGGTAGCTTAATTCCGTGAATGAAGTTGCGCGTCGAGTTTGAGCATATACCGCATTAACCACGGCCATATCTAATCGAGAAGTGAATTAAACTTGACCAGTCGACGGCGAAAAATCCAAGGTAGCGTAGATTTCAAAATATATACGTATGTCAAATTGAGCGAATGATCATTTTTTTACTATAAATTTTAGAAAAAACTTTTCCTACGCATTTTAGATCTTACGTCCACTTTTACCTTTTTACAACTCGAAAATGGCTAATTCAATGTAAAAAATACTTACATACTTACACGCTTTCTGAAAATTACATAATTTTCAAAACAATATTGTTTAACATCATTGATCGTACTACTACAGTTCAGCTTTCATAATGTGTTAAACTCAAAAATATATAGAGTAAATCAATATATTATGAGATATAGAATATCACATGGTATTTGACAACTACTGTACCGTACCCTTCTGATTGAGAATTTTACTATATATATACACATTGCAAATAAAAAGTAAAAACAAAAACGAATAACAAAATATAAAAGTTTAATATTACCCATAGCGTGTTAGCCTGTTGTTCATTAACTAATTTAATAGAGATTAATATATTCATTGAAACATATAAACTAGTTGATAAAATTATGAAGATTGTTTAACAATATCAATAATAATAATAATATCTAGGCAAGTAAAATAATAAATAATTTCCAGTAACTGAGCAGTATATGGGTTCATTATGAGAAGAAGCAAAATGAGAACATTATTCAGTTAAATTAACGATGTATATTGTTTAATTGATGATCAAATTTTTTCGACGCTCGTTTTGACAATAGAACCGGCCCCCCCATACACACACACACACACACACACACACACACACAAATATAAGTCGAAAAAATGTATCTACCACCAGGATGATAAGTAGCGTTCCAGCAAGAGGTTTATCCACACACGCGCGCATACGCACACGCACAGCGAAGAGACAAATCCACACACATACACATACACACTTATATGTATATATGTGTGCAGCTTGCGAGGTATATAAAAGGTAATTAGTTACCCAAACGATTTATCAACGATCCCTAGACTAGTTACCAATCCGATCATTAGCTATTCGCAATAATTAGCTACACCGGGAACCCTCGATTTCCGTTGCCGATCTCCGATCTTTTTCTGCAGATGCATGTGCGCACTCGGCTTTTTACTCGAGCTTTGTATTAGGAAATGAGATTATCCGAACTCCCTTGTCGATTGGATGTTAATCTTCCTGTTGTTACAGTCATTTCCTGTTGTCGACTTTTATTAGAACCATATTATTTACGATTCACCATTTTTAACTTAACTTTACTTGTAGACTGAATCAATTTTTTTTTTAATTTAGACAATATAGTTGTAAAAAATATTTATATCATTACAGACTCATAATTACGTTTAGTACTTTTTGTAAAAAGTTCTTTTAGTACGTACATGTATAATATATTCTCGAATATTTAAAGTTTTAATTATAAATTAAACCTATACAACATTTTCTTCCTTTATAACTTTGACCAAAACTTATTATAAACTTGTGTAAAAGAAACTTAGTTTAAACAACTGCTGAGTATAATTATTATAAAGGAAACGTTATTATTTTTAATGAATCACTTGGAGTTAGTTTTTAATTGCAGTTTAATTAAATGAATATTCATGCATACTAAACTTAAAATGTTTTTATAACTTTTTAAATAATGCGTGTATTACATACGTCATTTGAGAAATCATTTTAATTGCTACAAAATGAAGGTATGCTAATCAAATAAAAATATATTTAAATATAATAATTGAATGAAAGCGTAATCAATTATGCAGTTTAAATACCGACATAAATTGTTCGATACATTAAAAGCACTCGCGAAACCTCTACGAAGTTACGTACGCAATACGTATTCTTGAATTCAATTTTTCAAGTAAATCGTCTTAAAATTATAGGGGATGAAAATCGCGTATGATGAGGTTTTAAGTCGTTCATATAGTGCGCATGTACGAATTATCACACCCTCGAACCTTTTTAAAGTATCTCAGCACATTACTTATCAATAAATTAATTGAAACACAAAAGCAACCTGGAGAGAGAGAGAGAGATAGAGAGAGAGAGGGAGTATTACAATTTGAAAGTAATCAACGTTACATTTTGTACTTTAATGTTGATTGGCATTTTAATTATACAAACTGTGCGTAGCTCTCTTCCTTTCTCCCCCCTGTGCACAAACAACGAAATGGAAGGTTATATGAATTCTTACGGGGAGGAGGATAAAAAACAGAGCAATAAGAGGACAAATAGCTGTCTCTTTAAAATCGCACATTAACCCGTGATCTCTCTGTATAGGGATTAAAAAATTTAAAGAAATGAAGAGGGGTGGTGGTGGGAGGGGAGGGGTTAAAGTGATTAATACGAGGCAGACGAAATAACAGCATGCGCGTGAGCTCGTAACGTATACGTACTCGAATATACTGACGCACAAATGACGTAGGAGCAACCGTTACTGCGGTCGTAATTCACCCTTTGGGTATGCCACGTCGACGCGCGTTCAAAATGCAGATAAGCCATGGAGCTGGGAGTGATCTTTAGGTGCTACAGGATGCATTTCAGTGAAACTTGCGTATACATTTTTTTTTATCTTTGGATGGATTAAATTATCGTAGATTTTAATTTATAGATTTCAAATGATGTTTGGCTGCGATGAGATTTATGCCCATTGCAGGTAATTGATTATTATTGATATAATTTTATTTAATTTTATTTCACAGTTGCATTAATAATCTTAGAGTTTCATTAAAAGAATGGCGAATGCGATACAAAATGAATAAAAAATGTTTTGTCTCGATAGAGATATACAAAAAACCGTGTATTACCGACGTACGCACGCATCAGTTGAATAAATTTTGCACAGATTGCAAGGTGAAGGTAATTTGTACGGACGCAAATAACAAACCAAGTAAATCTTATCAAAGAAACTTTTTATCCACGATTAATCAGATATTAATTATTACGAGTTAAAAATAGCACATAAAACTTAGTAGTGTATATAAAGAGTTTTGTACTATGGTCTACCAACATCAAAAGTTGAGCACGGAGCACCACCTGCTTCACCCTCTCATACTAACATCAAGAAGAAATTCCTGCTACTCGTGAATGTGAAAGTATCTCAAGCATTCAGGGATCTTTGCTACTTTCATATTTTTTATTGCAAGTTTTAGAGGTTTTAAAAATCTTTCTCAATAACATTTTTCTGACTAATTTAACGTTTAGAAACGTAATACTCGATGCAGTAATCAATTTTGTAACGCATCCACGCGAGAGTAGACAATATATCTCCAAGAGGCTTTAAGACACGCATGAAACTAGACAGAGATAAATAGTAAACAATATCATAGAGTACTACCGAACTAGCTGCGTACAATGAACATTTAATACACGACGATCAAATTGACAGATATTCCGCGTAACTTATATTAATTTTTGATATTACGCATTATATAAACCGGTAATAGTTTCGAATCCGATCGTTAAATTTAGTTTATCTCACTTTCTATCAGTTTCGTTCGTCGTCGTAAAAAAGGGATGCCTTCGTTCGATCTGTGTCTCTCCCTCTCTTTTTCATCCTCTCACGCGGACCGTGACGAAATCCCGTGGAGTTGCAACAAGCTATGCCCAACGAGTAACAAAAGCGAGGAGCATCGCTCGAGGGCAATTGGCAGGATTTATAATTTAACGGCCATCTCTCAAGCTCGCGCACGCACGGACGCGAGTGACTTAATGCGTCCTTTGCTCCTAGCTTCTGCTCTACCTCTCCTCTTTCTTTTCAACTTGGTTTATATACATGCCGAGCACGTATAACCATCGACTTACTCCTATAGGCACGTTGAAAAACTGGGAAAACCTTCTTTTTATTTACCATACATATATCAAATAATATATCACACTTTAAGACTTTATCTAATATTGAATATTCGTGAATTTTTCGATCAAAGGAAATTTTTCAACTCTATCGCATAAAGTACACATTTTGACACGTTTCTTTTAAGTAGAAAATATGGTAGAATCATTGATTCTAACAAAAATTGTCGCAGTATAATAAAATATAATAAAGTTTCTTCAAAATAATTATCTAACAATTTTTAAGTACATTTTTATGGATGTTTAATTGTTAAACGTTTAATGTTTAATTATTTTTATGGTTGTTTAATGGTTATTCAGAAAAACTACGATAAATGTATAGATACAAAAAAAAATTTGGTAAGTTTTGAGATAGCAAATTGATGTGTAATTGTTTGATATTTTTACCATTATCTAAATAAATTAAATTAACTTGCATTATTTTAGGCGGTTTCAAATTATTCTATACAAAATTAATTAATTTTAAAAAAAAGTTAAATAAACCCATAAAAGATACACTATATCTTACATATACTACATGCAAGGGTTTCCCTATCGAACCTGATTCAGAAATTAAAATACTATCGAAAATGGAGCATTGAAACTGAAAGTAGCTTCTGCATAGCTCATTTGCTAATTGAATTATTTAGTTTCCTATCTGCTATTAAAACCAGTTTTTTGAGTTCGAATTATTTTACCAAGTACGCTGTTAACTTGAAATTATCGATTCGAAAAATCGATTCAACACTTACATGCATTTACGAGTGAGACTAATGCCCCTACTCCGCATTTACGTTAAATAAATATTGTATTTAATAACGAGATAAGTGGTTTTTTTCTTAATGCGTGCTTGAAAAAAATAAGACATTGTTAAATGGAGGTTTGCTACTGGGCTTTAGCTAAGCCCGACATAGGTAGCTCTGGTTGAGCTTTATGGTACATATAAAGTTGATACTATGATTACGTTAAATAATATCGGACTATTTGTACATGCATCTACCTACGCAAAGTATGAAATGTTGAAGTGAAATTTTAAGTAGCAATGACCAGAATTATCCAGACAAATATTAAATTGAGACGTTGTATATTAATGCCTACGAGTCTTTTACTGTATTATTAGTTGGGCAAGGCGGTCGAGTCACTGTCTGGCACTTATTAGCTGCACCTGTTCATTATGCCTCCCCTTCGATGTCCTATCCACATTCTAAGTTGAATCCTTTTGTATAATACACATATATCTACGTTAGAAGCATGCATCGCATCATAGTGTATTGAAAATTCGATTACTAAAGGGATTAAAACGAGAAAATAAAGTTACGATCTATTATCACGGAACTTTTTTGGAAAGCGAGATAAATATTAGAATTAAAAGTTAAATGTTTAAAATAGAGTTTAAATTTTTGTTACACTTTTGTTTGAAAAAATAATTAGTAATAATATTTACTACTTTAAATTATGTACACAATTAATGAATTTATTCGACATAAATATCGTCAAATAAGACGATTCTCCTCTAGATATTTTCTATCTCAACAATTTCAAAAGATATTTGCGCGTCAGTAATTTATTCTATCTATATTTTCTCTCAGAAACTTAGTAGTTTCTAGGAGTCTCTGCAGCGAAAGTCACTAAATTAATCTGAATAAAATTCATGGAAGTGGGTAGACTGGACGAGGATGAAAATTGAAACGCGGTTAACTGCTTGGGTGATCTAACCTCAGCAACGCAACCACCGATATTTTCCATAAAACGTCGTTAAAAAAATTAATTCCTCAAAGAAATTGTCTGAAGCTTGACCAAATTGAATTTTAATTCTCAACAATCTATAAAACAAATAAGATTGGCAACTATGCGTTTAAATCAAAACGTACTTTTTTATTAAATAAAATATACGTTTCATAGAGTTACCTTCCTTACATTCTTCTCTAGTACGTTATTCAGGAGGTAATGGAAGTAAACGTGAAATTTAAATTAATTTGTAAGGTACGGTTTTTATCTTTTCTTCTTTTGTACATTCAACAATACTTATAAAGTATAAGGTGATAAATAATTTACAAAATATGTTAATGGTGAAGCACAACATCTTGACATTAGTATAGAGCATCGTAAAGGAAACTCAATATTTTGATTAGAGAAGGTTAAATAAATATAGTCGAAAGGCTCACTGGACGACAAAGAATCATCGTGCGCATGCCAAGAATCATCTGTCGCCATCGGTCTCCACTATACCTCTCCCCGGCTCCCTGTCCAAAAAAGAGGCGTAAAAAAGATGAGAATAAATATCTTGAAAGCTCGAGAATCATTACAGGTAAAATCACGTCCAATCAAGCAAATAAAATGTCGCTCAATTACGCTATCAACTCGACTTAGTCGTGAAATTTTATTACTCGAAGCTTAATGAACGGGCCGACGGACGGTAAATTTCATGAAACCGCGGGATATAGCCAATTATCTGAATCGAAATCTCACTTTGAGTTGATCGCAATTACCGTCGAATGATCGGGTAGGCAGGTAGGTACGAAAAATAGAGAAAATAATCAGGGTGGCGCCATGAGGCGCCGGTAGAAGACGCCCATATACATATATCGTCGGGGGTCTTTGAACGAAGATCTCGTAATACCGGCGGCTCGCCCCGCCCGAAAAGGGAAGAAATAAGGGCTCTCTCTCTCTCTCTCTCTCTCTCTCTCTTTCTGTCTTGGAAGCCACACCGGTCCACCTTGGTAATTTTTCTACTACTACTTGACTTACTGGGAACTGGTTTTTCCATTCTTTCTCTCGCTTCATTTTCTCATTCTGTCGCTTTACCGAGGAGATAATGTCACTATAAATAGCCTATGTTATATTTTGTAAGACCGTACACGCGACTAAATAATTATATTTCCCATGCGTTAAATGGAGCGATTCCTTGCTGAGTTGGATCCTCGATAATAGGTGTATATACGAGATTGCTAAATAAATGTATCGGTGATGCAATTATTTTTTAACGTACATACATCATTTATTCCTGACGAATTGAAATCCCCGGTATATTTTGATTTTCCAAAGGTAGCTCATATATGGCACAGTGCATCCACCAAGAAATCAACACGTTTGATACACTAAAAAATTGAGTTTTTTTTTCTGCACCCTACAAATATAATGCCCAAATGTTTATATTGTTTATAATATTTATGCACCCACCGATTAAATAATGTTGTTTAATATTTATTATTACATTATTTTAAATTATACGTATACGTTGATCAACCATCGAAGATACGTAATTCGTAAAAGTAAATTAAAAAGCGATTAATAAAAATAAACGAACGATACGGTTACAGGGACACGTGAAAAAAATTTGATCTACGCGTAGATACGCAGAGAATAAATTCCCGCAGTTACGCAGTTGCTTGAGAACGATTCAATAAGGTGACGCGTCGGGCTTTAGAAAGGGTGTCCGATTACGATTTCAAACTACTCGGTATAAGTCAAGTTTAAGGTGAATTCCATGACTCTTTGCGCGTACAACTACAGTCTCGCTAGAAATGCGGAGATCCGATCGGACCGACTGAGACAAATAGCATCTTGCATTTGAGAAATTGCGCGCTCCATACCAGGTTTACGTGGTCCGCCGCGTTATTATAGATATATACACCTTTACCCCACTCTCTCCTCTCCTCTCCTATCGGGAGCCACGGTGATTTTAACTTATTTATACCCACAACCATAAGTTATACGTTGCGTCATATCCATTCGGTTTGAGGGAATCATTGAGTAAAGCGGTTTAGGATGCTCTCGAGTTAACTCACATTTAATATATTCAACCTTGCATCTCGTAATGAACTTATAATCTTTACAGTTACGCTGACATATGCGGGGATGAGTTATAAATAATATGAAATGCTTTTTCCCTCTCTTTTTTCCTTTAATCGGTCGATGATAATACGTAGAGAATTGCGCTCGTTGACGATAAATCTCGAGAGCTAAGCTGAAGAACCGTTTTATTAATGTTACATTTCACATGATTACCGAGAGTTGCTTTTGACCTAAATGTAAAAAACACGGTGTGTGTGTGTGTGTGTGTGTACTTATAATTTATTTACAACGTTTCCTGCGAACAAAAAACAACTAATTTCTACTTACTGTTTTAATATCCTTCAACTATTTCTAATAAATATAATTGTAAAATATATATTTTTCTTCACCAAGACATCGTGTGACCTCCGTCGCTGAGTAGCACACATTTGGGAGCATAAAAAAAGCAACGTTAAAATAATAATAATAAAAAAAAATATATATTCTTCCAGACTGAAATAAAATTATAATTTTTGAAGGATTTCACTCGTTGTCAGTCAAAATCCTTTTACAACAAAACTTAATACGTGGAGGGAAATAATACATAATTTGTATATTAAATGAAAACCCAGACTCGCGAAACAATACGACTTGGGAATAAGTTAGTGCAAACATTAATTTATTGCTTCAGAAACGTTCGTAAACTTTCATTTTAATTTCTGCACACTTCTAGTAGATCATGCATCATCTTTCCTAATCGCAATATCTTGCGAACAAGCGGATGTGGATGCTCGGAGGGAAGCCCTTATTCGTTTGCAAATGAGTCACGAAGTCAAGCTACGAGGATTCTACGGTCAACTAAGTCAAACGAAGACTCCACGGACGAGGCTGAGAGAACAAGAAGTTTAAGTAAGGTATCCAGGTGCATACATATACACGAAGGTGAGCTCCGAGTATTCGAGTATGTAAACTCCACTGAGAATAAACCTAAGGAAATTAGGGATTCGGGAGGAATCCATGACAGGAGTGTTTAAATTATTAAATCGTGTCATACAATAAAACCTTGTAATTCACATGGTGAAATTGATACGTAGATATTCGTTTGTACACCTATAACGCGTTTATTACACCGACAGTTATTCACCATTTTATAGCTAAGTATACGTTTGCTTTAAAATATACTATTATTTTTACTTTAGTAAGATACGTCTAATATTCCTTATTATAAAAATTAAAGTTATAAATACGTGTATATTATTCATTATTATATAAATTAAAATTATAATACACGCAAAGTGCTTGTTGTTTTCTAAAT
The DNA here is from genome assembly GCA_026168455.1 of Theocolax elegans. Lineage (NCBI taxonomy): Eukaryota > Metazoa > Arthropoda > Insecta > Hymenoptera > Cerocephalidae > Theocolax > Theocolax elegans. The sequence continues at coordinate 8,835,952 of CM047426.1, read as the reverse complement.
TTCCATAGATTGCGATTTACTAATGAAATTGAACGTTACGCTTAATAACACGATGACTGGTTAATATCTATATTTACAATTACATTAAGTATTCAAATAATTTCACAGACCATCAATTGATAAAGAATCGCAACAGCGCGTGGCGTCAGATAGGAATGTTAAAAAAACGCTGTAGAAAAGTGAAGGTCTAGTTAATGTAAAAAAATAAATATAAAATTCTATGCAGAAGAAGGGAGAGTAAAAAGTAAGAGAATAAGGTTGAACCAAACAGGAGCGTAAAATCCATCGAAGTACCATAATTATCCATTATCAGTTAGATATGGCGAGATAGAAAAAAGGAGTGACGTACACTATGAATTAGTCGATGCGTAACGAAAGCCTCCTACCTCTCCTTCTCTTTTTGTAGGTGAAAGAGAAAAGGGAGCTGCGACACTAAAGTGAATTGATGGGAGAGAGGAAGGGATAAAGAGAGCAGCAAGGCGAGAAGCCGCGCGCACTCGCGCGCTCGCGAGCTGCGGTGGTGAAATACCTCCCGCTGGCAGGTTGAGCTCAACGTACGACCTTGAGGAGGCCTTGCCGAGGTCGCCGACATGATTTCCCTGTCCCAGCGCCGTGGCGTCAGCGATTTCGTCCCCTCCGTTAACTCGCGCTCGTAAGCATAAAGCCGCCCTGATAAATAGCGAGGGCGCAAAAACGTTCCATTCCTTTTTAATTTTATTTTTATTATGTTTTTCTTCTTTTCCTTTTGATGCGAAAAAAGGAAATCGCCGATCGAGGAACTCGTTTGTGCTCGAAGAAAGCGGCAAGGACGTGTCGCGAGACGCTCTGACTTTAATTACGGCCTCGCGCACAAATTTCACGGGGGGAGGAAACAAAACGGCGAAGACAGGAACCTATGCGTCACGCTATCAAGGGGCACGCAACTCGGTGCGTTTCATTGTTCCCTTCGCATAGCTTCTGGAAGATTGTCTTGGGATCTACTTCATCTGGGTTATGTATATTCTTCGTCTAAAATGATGGTTCACGCTTACCAACGGATCGTTTTCCTATTTTCCTTTTTTTCAATCGGCTTTTCGGTAAAGTTAATTTAGTTTCTTTTCGACAATAATTTCGCGGTTGTTACTTTTTCCATTGGACAGAAAACAATTAAGTTATACCCGAGCCTTTTTATAGCTCCATAAACTTCTGATATTCAGTTTCTTATATGTATTACATTTAGATCATTTCGTATTATATATCAAAGTTATATTTATATGAGAAAAGAAAATTAATATTATTCCACTACTTATTCGTTCCTGCAATACTTTTAGTAGGAAATTAAATTGATATTGATGTTTATAAACAAACCAATATTTATTTATTTATCAATAATATTACATTTTCCATCATTAATACCTACTTTTTTTTATTTGCACAATTTCTAGTTTTTATAATAATTATTATTATTATTATCATATTATAATTAAAATTCGAAAATTTAGGTTTTCGCTCCACATTTTAGAAAAGTTTTGTGTTTTTGAAAACGTGGGATAATATTTTTACTTGCATACAGGTATCCTGATGAAGATAGAAGTCTCTAAATAAATAAATATTGGTTTGTTCATCAACATCCATGTCAATATTCTTTTTTAGTAAAAAAAAAAGCAACAGGAACGTTGAAAGCATTTGTTCAATCAAAAAATTATTTAATAAAAAGAAAATATTCGAATGTACTGTAATGAATAATGTAATTAAACGAACATTAATACTTTAAGGTAAACACCATAGTTCGCCAGTAAAGAATAATATACTGAAGGTATTGGATCGTGATTGGAAAACAAATGCCGAGAATCGTAACAAAACAGTACGTACGCATCACGTACCACGATCGTAAGTAGTAAGCGCATACACCCCAGCAATAAATCATCATGAAACAACGAAACTAATTCTACAGCCTTAAAAGTTTGAGCTTCGCTCTCGAAAGTTACTTTTTCCCTGTACGTTACTATACAACTACGTTTTACTCCGATGCGGAATCGTTCAACGTATAGACCTCGTGAAATATCACCGGCTGATTGCAAGTTCAAACGATCTACACGAAGGGGCCTTAACGTAGCCGTAAACTCTTGTAGCTCTCGCCCAGTGAACGACATTCACCTTTCGGTTTACGAGTGTTGACCGAGAGTTTACCACGTGTGACTTGTCGTCGAGGCATAAACTTTTACTGGGCAACCACGACTGCGAAGAGAAGAAGGAGAAGAAGATACTCGACTCATCTTTCGACATGTTTATGAGAGTTACAGATATACTCTATTCTCGACCTTTTCATTTTAATTGTATACCATCTCTCTCAAATTAAATTACTCTCAAGTGCCTAGTAATTATTGGGTTTGTTTAATCTTTTCCATCGTTTAAGGTAATTCAATTTCGTAATGTTCGTGTAAATCCATGAAAATTACGAGGCTCTTCGTGTATTTACGGGAATGGCAAGATATTACAAACTTTTTTAGATTTTATTTTCTACAATACTAAATATAAAATAAAGAGTATGTTTTAACAACTAATACAATTTTAATATTTTGATCAATCGGTAATGATGAACCAAAATAAAGTATAGGAAACCGATACTTACGTCGGAACCTTAAAACTTTGATAAAAACTTAAAAACTGAATATAGTAAAACTCTTAAAAAGTTTAAAACTAATGGAAACCAGAGTTGTTTGAAGGGGAAAGTAAGAGAACACTCGTCATCGAAAGGAACAAAAGCTTCCCCTATTCCCAGAGGCAGAGGAGGCAATGGCACTCCTTAATGACAACTCTAGTGTCGAAAGTCGATCTGCGAGCGTGATGCTGATCTTAGCTTCGGATAAACGTGCCCAAGTCCTCGTTACTGACGGAGTCCGTTTCCCCAATGTCAATGGGCAATCGATTCAATTACTTTCGTAGAATCGTGCCAATCGTGCTTGCTCGGTAGATAACTTCGGGTATTTGCTACCCTTGAGGTTTTTACCTCTATTCGTTTCGATGTACGTAACCTACGAAATTTGAGAATTCTCATATCGATAGAATTGTTAATTTTGGTTTTGATTTTCATAAGTTATATTTTCAGTAATAATTGAAAACTACATTACTCACAGCTTTTCTTGGGTAATACTTGTTAAATGGCAAGTGTACATTACATTGTGTTAGTTTAATCGAGAATGAAAAACTAATCTTCCAATTTATTATTCGTTGAAAATGATACAAATGATATTTATTTGCAATTTGTTAGTTTCGGGTAAAATCAATTTATATAAATTACTTAAATTTACTATTACATTTTCTTCCTACCAATAATATCTATTTGCTCGAAATGAAGAAGTTTAAAAATAAATGACATCATTCAAAAAGTAGAATTTCAGACAATATTGCTGAGACTAATTAAACTAAAAAACGATGCGATCTAGATCGAAATATCTTTGGTATCAATAAGTCTAATTTTGTTATTGTCCTTTAAAATCGAATTTCCGTACGGTACACCGTGACACTTTCGAGACGTTCAATTCTAGTATGTCCTCCTCGAAATTATAAGACATTTGAAACAGCAGAGAATACGAAAGCAGAAAGGATCCACGGATTTCCTAATTCGATTACGCGAATTCCACGCCGAAATTAGATTCCCGGCTAGAAGATGAATAAGAGAAGGGCCAATGAAAAAAGTCGAATCGAGGCGAGAGAACTAATTCCCTTCTTTCCCCTTTGGCCTCCTTACGAGGAAATGATTCTGGGCTGCGATTCGATTCCCGCGTTTCTGCACGAACGAACGCCTCGATGAGACGATGCCACGGTGAATACGCGAACGTGACTCACGACGAGCGAATTTCACCTCCTCTTCCGAGGGTGTCGAGTGAGGCCCCTTCGACGAGAGAAAAAAAAACGTTTGGTTGGACAACTCAAAGAATGTAATTGAGATAATTGAATTTTGTAACTTGTATAAATTATGTGAATAGGTGAGGTGTCCAACATATATTATAAGTTGGTATTATTGCTTCTTTAAGCGATTAAGAAAATGTTTTTACTAAACTTCAAATTTGCACGTACAAAATGTAATGAATAATACAATAAAATTACACGTCAAATATGATTTTATCTACTTTGCATTTCGAATAAATACGATTGTAGGTTATTCAATAGTATATGCACCGAAGTAATAAACATTGAATGTCACCTTATGCTGCACGATAATCCGTTACGAAAATGAATTAAACCGATCGGTAGTGTAGCCCTCGTGATATAACTTCAAGTATTTAGTGATCGTTACTGAATAATCCATCAAATCTGAAAAGCGAACAGAGTAAAGTAAAAGAAAGGGTAAACAGGGGTTTAGTCTGGATGGTCTATTTCACAGGCATTAGACAGGCAATTTGCATAGGTCAATAATCTTGCCTCTCCAATGTAGCTCCTAATGCTTTTGAGACTTCATGGTAACGTAACGCTCTCAACCTGGAATATGACTCGAGAAGCACTACATTCGGTACAGTTAACGAAAAGTTCAAATAAAACTTTAGATGATTCATAATAGATTCTTTTACAATTCCTTGGAGATGCAATTACAATATTTGGATATTGATACTTGTAATGCTTGAATAATTAAAATCCACTTAACAAATTTACCTGTTATAATAATATAATAAATTGGTAAAATATCCTTTTCTATATTTTATATACATTCTGTATTCGTCCAAATGCCTTATAATAAATATTAAATTTGGACGTGAATAACAACAGATTACAAAAGTTACAAACAAATGTATCACAGATATTAAAATTTTAGAAAATCAATCTGGAGTTTAGACGCAAATAAACGCGAAAAGTCAAATAGAACCAGAGAGTAATAACCCTGGAGAATCAACTTATAAAGTTTGTAGAATTTTATGCGGAGAGTCTCTCAGGTATGGTAACTAGTCCTTGGAAGTTTAGCAAACACGAGCTGATGATACATCGCCGCATTTAGCGATGAATAACTTTAAAGTCGAGTGGTTGGAAATTGAGCTTTCGACGGTGTCGTTGATTAGTTAATATTAGTTTCTGGATTAGACAGAACGGCTTCAACTCTACTCTCTACGGAGTTGTAATCGTTTTTTTCTTTCGCTAATCAACCAAGTTCACTGCTTGTAATTACGAATTAGTGCAACTACACAAATTAATCGAGATAGACTAAATTTTAAATAAAAATTCATAGTTAAATATTGATTGTTCATCAATCGTGTGATTTTGTGGAAAAGTGAAAGTACACCGAAATAAAGTAAGCAAGACAGTGAAATTTTCACTGTTCGAAAGTACTTAAAAAGAAAGTAATTTTTATCAAACTGTCCAGAAGAAAATAAAGGATTAATCGCAGCTTATCTAAATTCCAGCACATTCTTAAAAATAAATAAAGCAACCTCCCAACACCCTTAAGACATTGAGATCTAAATCTTAAAATTATGAGGGCTTATTTCCATTAGTTCTGAGTTAGTATAATAGGCTGCACTAAAGCTGCTCTTCCGGCTTATAGAAGCTGCGGCATAGTTTTCTCTGATATATATTTCGCATCGTATTCCAAGTTGCGCGCATTTCTGCGCTGAAGAAATGCCTGTCGTTAATGCCCGGAGGTATAGCGAGTGCCTCTCCCTTTCGTTCGGTGTCTTTAGGAGGAGGATGCAGCCGGATCAAGTCCCTATGGCAGGCATTCATAGTCATTATCCTCGTCTTCGCTGCGAGTTATACTTTAATGGCCGCAAAGAGTGCTGGATTTCTGCTTGCAGATGCACTTTGTGCCTCGAGTCGAAACTTCGACTGCCACCAGAGTGTCATTCGGATGTATATATTTTTTTCTGTTTTCTGGATGATAGAATTCAAGAACAAGACAAGTGTACACATTAATTAATACAATCATTTTTACTTTTGCAAATACCTTTAGTAGAAAGAAATATTTACAAAATATACAGAGAAAAATTAGAAATTTAAAATGTGAAACAGCAGTATTTTATATCATAAAATTTGTGATAATTTCTGCAAACACGATAGATAAAAAAACCTGCCATTCGCAGAATATTTTACAAGGAACAGAACGAGTCTAACTTAATAAAAATGACACAAATATGTAAGATCTAGTATATTAAAAGAAACAAGAGGATTACAAATTGTTGCAGGAATTAAAATTATTTAAATACTACAAATTTAATTGGCTTACTAACGACGTAATGAATTTTCACACTTGGAATTAGTTTATTTTTCATTACATATAGAGAAATATAGCCCAGGATATAGAAGATCCTTAAATATAACGATTTGTTTCACCACCGGAAGAATAAAGATTAGGAATCTTCCCCTGATAAAATTGAGACTAATAACACTCATAAACTGTACATGACACGATCGGCGTTATATAGGAAGAGCAGCGACGCACTCGCGGACGGTAGTTTACGCCGGCAGTTAAGAAAACTAGAAGTCGAAAAAGTTCGCGCCGAGGAAAAGAGAAAGAGAAACGCCGTACGCGCGCAGAAGACGCTAGGAAGAGGAACTCGATGAATTTATGGCGTAATTTTCTCAAGTGCACCAAGGGGCCCTCCTTTCGGATTCCAACGAATGCACGCACGGGTAGTAAAAAAAAAGCCTTGGAGGCAAATTCGCGAATGGAAAACCGTCGAGGTAAAAATCCTACGTCTTAGTCGATTAATCAATCCGATAAAAAGAGCGTATGTAGTTTATAATGTAGAAGACCACAGATAGAATTCTGAAAATATTATTTCCTTTCTTCTATAAAAAATGGTTATTCAACAATCGTTTGTGTTAAATTTGTATTGCATTATATATTTATGATAAAACAGAATATCACTTAAAAAAATTTATTTGCAAAATTACTGTATCTAATCTATATTAATCCTTCACAGAGTTTCAAATTACGCGTAAATACAACTCTGGTTTCTTACTCTGAAAAATTAACGCAAAAAATTGTAAGTTGATTTACCCGATGCCATTACAGCAAGTGTATCGACTTTCAGGGAATATCGAAAAAAATATTTTAACTTGCGCAAATGGTAACATTGAAAAATTTATGAAACAAATGTTAAATAAGGAAATAGAAAAATTTAATGATATTTATGATGTTTGTTTACGGAATTATAATACTGCCTGTTTTATCTTCGAAATATAATGTTTTTAAGACTACAGTAACTTATTGAGAATTGTCATTTAAATACCTAAAATCGGTATAATCACATTGAAAGCAAGTTTTCTTTAATACAAAACTTATCAAAATAATCTCTTGCCTGTAGATATCGAATACAATTAAGTACCCAAAGAAATGAAAATACTTTTCGCTTCATCTTAAGTAGTACAAATGAAATAGAAACTTCCCATCTACAGTAAGGCAGCCACTAAAACATAAATACACATTACATAATAACATTCTAGAACCTAAGAATGCAGCGGCTAGAGAAATTCCCGAGTGATAACGAATATCTCGTAAAGAGGAGAGGATTGAAAAACTCAATAACGAGGAGGAATCTCAAGCGTTAGAGATAAGAGGGTACCTTTAATGAAACGACAAAAAAGAAAAAGTAGAAGCAAGAGAAGAATCATTTTCACCTGGTCTCGTTTACTCCAAGACAAATTTCAAGCTATACCGTTTCCGGCATGTAAGTCCATTTGCGCAATGACACACGAGGAGTTATAGATATTTCTACTAGCAAGGATATAATAAAGAGCATCTACTGTGGTATTATTAGGCATGCAGTTTGCTTTGTGAAATTATGGTCTCCAAGTCAAATGGAACGACTAGATTGTAAAATTCTAATTTTAATGCCAGTTTCAGGTTGAAGTTTGTTGATAATGACTTAAATGTCCAGTAAGATAATAAATCTTCAAGTGATATTATTTTCATTTTCTTTTGTCGAATCATCGATATTTAATTAAACAACAATTTTAGCTCAAGACCATTGATTTAACTACATAAATCGCATTTTTTTTCTAATTGATCGCTCCTTTTAAAATTTCATAAAGATGAATAAACACATAAACCATTGTCGCGCCTAGTCGATTCCCCGCACTATAAAATTAATCTTCGGCTTTCATAACCATCAATTAATACCACCTCGACGTTAATATTTTCCGAATTCTTTTGAACAAACAAACACAGAAAAGTCAAATGCAAAAGCACCGAGGAAGATCCGCGTAAATCATTTACGCACGCATCGCGTATGAAGTATACAAGCGGTATAGGGGGGGTATTCTCCCGAGAATTTACGGCGACACAGTCAAGCGTTATTAGCAACTTAACGGCCTTTGCATCGCGTCTAGCTGATTTATGAATTTTTCTCGGGGACGCTGCTTCAATCGATTAACCCATACCAATCGGGATCATGGTATTTTACGTTAGCTAAGTATATCTACGACTATATTCAAATTGATGTTTGCAGTCGTTTTATTTCTTTTGTTTACGAGCTACTTTAATTGTATGATTTACAATTGTCACTTTCCTATAATAAACATGTTTCAATCGCTGCTCAGAATATTTAATTAAATAAAACATAATCAGCTTCATTACACTTATATATCTACGAAAGGGAGATTTAATCTTTTATAGTGTGGATGAAATTTGCCGCAGCATTCAAATGATACTTAACGTACAATCATCATTACGCATGATATAAAATCATTAAAAAATATGTGGTTTACCTGACCTAGGTTATTTGCGAATAAGTGTGCGAGTAGAAGTGAATGCTGGACACTGAGAAAATACCATAATACGGATTATAGAAGTACGCTCAAGATAATCCAAATTATCCGCTCCAGCTCGGAGAAATTAAAAATAGGTGTTGGCGCTAAAGTCCATGAAAAGCTTGGTCAATTAATTTCATCCTTCGGTAGAAGCTTACGAAAATTACATTTAATGCTAGAGCTAAGCTATACCCTGCAAACATTGGACGACAGGTGATTCTTTAAAATAATTCATAGCTTCTCTAATGCGATACTTTTTCTTAAGCGTAACGATTATTAAATTCGTTAATTAACATTAATTAAAGGTTAAAAGACTTTAAGCTATGGTTAAAAATGATATGACTTGTAGCATACGGAATTGTTTGTAAATATTTTTCTGTAATATTATTTTATTTTCTAAATATTGGTTACACTAGGTGAACCTGTCTTTAACAATTTAATTCGAATGAAAGACGCACTTTTTTGTATTTATCTTGCTACTAAACAAAATATTGAAAACTAGTAAAGCAAAACATAGAAGATGTGCAGCATCAGTGTAGCAGTAGGTACAATCGGCTAATAAACGACCACAATTAATGTAGATTTACTTTAATCCATATCTCGCATTTTCCAATAAGCAGCAACGTGTGTAGAAAATAAAACAAACTAGAAGGTAACGCTTTCGAGCGTAGCTCGCCCATAATGAACGGCACTGTAAACAAATACGCGGGAGAAAAACCCGTAAAAGTTGTAGCTTATAAGTTAAAAAGAGATCCAAAAATGTAAGGATAGAGGCAAGAAAGCGAGCAATAACATAGATAAACTGCCCTGCTGAAAATAGCACGAACCAGAATGCAAAACAAGGGAGAAAGGGAGAGAGACGGAGAGAGAGAGAGAGAGAGAGAAGAAAAGTAAAACTCCGTACGAGGCGTAATCGCCGTAGAGAAGATAAAAAAAAGGAATGCGTCCAGGTATAAGCGAGAAAGAAACAGTTCCCTTCGTACGTACACGCGCCTACGTAAGTGGCAAGAAAATTATGATTCCCCAATAAGAAGATGCAGGTGTGCGCGCGCACATTCTGAAATGTAAACTCTCTGTAGCGAGAGAGAGAGAGAGAGAGAGAGAGAGAGAGAGTGTGTGTGTGTGCGTGCGTGTGTGTGAGAGAGTGGAGGGGGGAGGGAGAGGGGGAGAGGGAGAGAGGGAGACAAACAGACAGAGGAGTATCTCTCTTTCCCTACCCTGTTGATGTACTTCCGTTCGTTCACCCAGACGGCCTTGGCAAGGTCACTGCCAGGGTAAAAACCAAGACCGACCGAGAGGAAAGGAGAAAGAGAGAATGCAAAAACGAAAGAACAAAAGGACGACGAGTCACGGACTAGGGAACGACGAAGTCGGAAAGGTAGGGGTGCTAATCAACGCCTGGCGTCATGCTCCGCAGAACGCTCGATTTACCAAGTGAGAGAGAGGGAGATTAAGTAAAGAGAACAATGAACGAGACACGGACAATGAAAACAATGAAAAACCGACCTAAGGAGACAATCAACATTTTATTAATGTTATTAATTCGGTCGCTCATACTCCTTCGTTTTATATTGCCATCGCTGATTTAACGCGAGAATGTAGAATAGGTAATTAAGGAACATTACCATATTTTAACCGTGAATGCGCACATTTTTCTTTCTTTTTGCTTTAGTTTATGATGTTTTAAGGGTAACTGATTGGTTTACCGTCAAAATAAATGGTATTATAAAATGTTTTCCAAGACAATTCCAAGTAAACTTGTTATAATGTAAGGAAGGTAACATTTGTGTGTCTAGCGCGTTATTTTAAAACGAAAGAATCTCTTTTTACTTAATTTAGTTTAAAAACCTTATAATGTTATTTAAATTCTTTGTATCATCTTATTTTTCATCTTTCAACTATTTATTTTTTATCACAACGATAAATAAAAATTTAGTTGTTTCATCTTACGGTGATACGTAATTTATCTTACAACTTGCAATTAGAATGTTTGATCACTAGCTTATGTGTACCGATCCGCCGTGTAAGTAAAAGAGAAAGATTATTTAACCAAAGTAGTATTAAAAAATACAATTGCACACACCGAAAGATGATGCAACTCTCGTTATAAATTAAATAACGATGCATCGTAGTATAAACTGGTTTTTCCTTATAAATAAGCCTCAAACGAAGCGATATCGAAAAAACAACCCACTTAAACAAACAAATTAGTTTCCGAGTAAAGGAATTTCAAGATTCCAAAACAATTATCAAACGAAAGAAAAGCGTAAACAAAGTTTAGCTACCTATATAATGCATGACACCGATCGCAAGGTAATAAGAACGATGGAAAACTGATCCTGCTGAAGAGAAAATAAAATAAAATAAGAAGGAGATAAAATGAAAGGAAAACTTGTAAGAAGGAAACACGAAACGTCGAGCAACTTTTCTCACCAAGAGGACAATCCGGATGGAAAAGGGTTTCATAGCTATAAATAGTCTATACCATGGATTCTCGTGATTACGTAGGGTTTTCGTGAGGGAACTCGTTTTCTCCCCGATATGACATCGTACACAGGTACGCAAGCGTGGTTAAAAATAACACCGCCTCGGGTATTTATAGCATCAAGCGAAAGAGAGAAACGAACGCGCATAGCAAGAGAGAGAGAGAGAGAGAGAGAGAGAGAGAGAGAGAGAGAGAGAGGAGGGAGAAGGAGAAAAAAAGACTACGCGGGCTTACGCTTTAACGCGCAAGAGAGGAACGAGTGCATTAACTTCACGTCAATGATCCTTTTCGCGCTCGATTTTGTGGTCGATCATTTTTTCAAGATCGTTTCAGCTTCAAATGCGCTCAGGGTACTTAAGATGACGCGTGACGATATGCTGACTAATATTTTTTTCAATATTTCGTGTTTTCATGTGTGTCCGAGTACATGAGTTATTGACATGTTGTTTTAAAAAATCGATAAATATTAAATAAAATTGAATACTGCAGATTTTTATACAGTTGCATACTCGATATGAGATAAAAATTAATATTTTAATATGTGCATTCTTAATAGCACCGGACATTTAATCATTTACATAGAAATTTGTGATAAATTACAAAGAATTGTACATGAAACGTTTACAAGATATCAGCGCATTTAATCAACAAAATTCAATTAATGGTTATTAAATTATATATATATATATATATATATACACATACATACATACATGTGTGTGTGTGTGTTGACAAATGCATAATGAATGGAAAGTATAGTACGTAGATATCTGCATTTAAAGGTATGTAACATTTTTTTTCGTTTATTTCTTAAAGTCGCATCGACATAGTGTCATTAGCGACTAGAATATACAAATTTCTTAATATTACACATTTATTTATTTACAAAAAAAATATACTTATATATATATATGCAATGGTTGTAATAGTAATACTCATAATTACATTGTAATTTTATATATTTTTATATAATCTTCAGTTTTGTTTTATCTAAAAATTTAATTATTTTTTGTACTTCCGCGTAAACGTTGAGACAGTTCTTGATGTTCGTTGATATATTTAGATTATTTATTTGATCTTCATTAATTCTGCATTCCATTAATATATGTTTGATTGACATTACTGTAATTACATTTTTTTTGCATTTTGGCTTGTTCTTCTTTTCTATTAGGTGTTTATGTGTTAAAGTAGTATGACCTATACTGAGTCTCGTAATTTTAATTCGGTTTCTTCTATTTAGTTGAACTGTTGGATTATATAATTTTACATTGTCTCTAATTTCATGTAAAAATATATTTTTTAAATTTATCCATTCTTGATTTCATAAATATTTCTATTTTCCTTGAAAAATAATTTTGAGCATCTTCGAATAGGGTTTGAATTTCTAATTTGTCAAATATTTTAAAATTATTTTTAATATTAGGTGGATTTAATAAACATGTAAAGGAGACTTTAATACAGTAGTTTCCTAATTCTTTTATTTTATTTTGGATATATGTAATTCGTGAGTGTTTTGAGTATAAGTTTTTAATTTTTTAATGATATGCTCTGTTTCTGTGGATATTAAGAATGAATCATATTTTATATTTTAATTGATTCAGTACTTCAATTATTGTAAACAGTTTGCAAGAAGTTGTTGAGTATATAATATTTGTTTAAGGGGCGAATAATGTATTTGCTACAATCAAATATAAATAAGAAATATTTATAATTATTTTTCAAACTTTAATCAATACTTTTGAATCATTGATACAACTAATTTTTTATTATGTAAAACAAATTTTTATTACAATTATTTGTTTAATACAACATACCGATTCAAATGAATCAATACGAGTAAACAAAAAAACCTGTGTTATATTTTACAATACGAATTGCTTTTTTTGTAATGCTTTCATATTTTTACCAAATGTTGATTTTAGATTCTTGTAGCATACCCCGATTCAAATACTTTAACGCTCTAAAACCTACATCCATTTAGTTAGAAAAGAGATAACGCGAATGTAGATACGGCATAATATGCATTAAGAATTAAAGAAATACATTTTAAAAAATGGTTAAATGTATACTCTCAAAATATCCACTAATAACAAATTCTCCAAAAGTAAAATGTAAGCCACGTGGCTAAAACTATACGTCCGTCTAGAACAAGTAGCAAGTAGTACAAGTCAGTGGAAGGCGCGGCATAGCGGACGAGTGCAATGAGCCCGGAGCGAGATGGCCTTGACGCGGGCCGCCCGGCGAGGGCAAGGACGACCGCCCGGGGGCATTTTTCTCTCGTGCCTCACGAGAGTCGAGCCGACCGCATCGGTTAGGAGCTAAGCGCCGGCCATACACTTAAAGCTTGGTCCACCGGATGTTGCTATATTTTAATCTTTTTTTTCTTATGAACCAATATTTTTTACTCGTTCGGTTGGTCGCCGGATGTTGTTTAGTGGGTGTGAGTTGGACAGGAATGGAAGTACTAATTTACAACCTGACAGCTTTACATAAATTCAATTTTTTAAATATTCGAACTTGTATTTAGTAATGAATTAAAATAACGTATGGATTAGTGCGTTTTACACGTTTCCTATTATTGGTAACATTTGTAAACAGTTTCGAATTAATTATATTTTTAGTGTTACTAAATGTAGTAGTTAAAATTTACAACTATGTACTTTTATATGTTTTAATATTTTAATGAGTCCTTATCATTATAAGAAAACAATAAAAAATAAAAATCGTAAATTAGCGACAAAATTCGTGTTCTTTTATTTGTGAATAAAAATAACTTCATAAAAAATTAGCAGAGGTATGCACTTATAAGCGAAATATTTTCAATATACATAAAAAATATTGATATCTCTCACCAAAAGTAATGCAAGAAATCGCAAAAATAAGATTCCGACTAAGAACCGACAGGATATACAAAGCAACCCGAAAAAATCAACTAATAAAAAGAAACGAAAAGTTGTAATAAACGTATACGTATACGTATATCTCCTTGATATATCGAGGAATAGCAAAATCAAACAAACAGAATGTCTAATAGAGGAAAAAAACAATTCTTCGGTAGATAGGTATATGTATACAGGCGAAGGAAGATATACAGGTGCACAGCACGCAGAGTAAAACCAAGTCGAGATGAAAATTGCGAGAAACAACCCTTATTGCATTACGACCGGAGCAAGTTGTTCGGTTCTCTCGGTTTAGAAAAGAGCGCGATAGTAGGGCGTTCATCTTCTTGGGCGTTATAAAACGCTGCGGCATGTCTCTCTCTCTCTCTCTCTTCTCTCGCTGCCTCTCTCTTTTTTCTCCCTCCCTCTCTCTCTCTCTCTCTCTCTCACTCTCCTCTCTCTAGGACGAGAGGCACAATCTCGGGCTTCGTGTACATCGTCCAGGCGAAATTGCTGGGGAATCAAGCTCGAGCTCCGGTCATTTAGTTGTACAACTTACGACTCGCGAGAAACACCAGGGCAATATAGATCCGGGCAAAATCTTCTACACCCAGATAACTTTTCCAGGTTTTTCCCGGCTCGGAAGTCGTAACCATTTTTACTGGTCCGTCGACTTCCGAGAATTTAAGTGAAAATCTTGTTTGGATCAACACCGTAGTAGTCATGAATGCGCCCAGGATATGCATCTCAAAGTTATTTCACGGTATCTCGCGAGTCCCATAATCGCTCGACATGAACTTTTGAATATTTCAAGCCTTCTACTCAGTAAATGTAAGTGTTCTGGTTATTTGTGAACTTAGAATTCCATTTTATGGGTGATATTGTATATTAAACAGTGCAAAAATATTTAAATTCGATTTCTGGAGAGTGGATACCCAGTACATATGAGCAATTTGTATATGGGACCGCTCAAGAAAAACTGTCCTTCTTAACTTGTTTACGCAACTCTTACGCTTAGAAAAACAAAACAAAAATGATTTTTCTCTTATTTTATTTTGATGGTGTAGTTGTTTTTCAAACATGAAAAACAAAGTTAACAATTTACTTCGAATTCACTCAATGTATAATATTTTTTCTTCAAAATAAATTATACTGTTTAAAGGAGTAAGTATTAAGTTAACAAAAATTAAAACGTTGTGGCGTGCCGAGTCTAACAGCCGCCTATGGTATGCTCGTAGTCACCTCTATGATGTTTGTTATTATTTTTTTCTACAGAAATTGTAGATTAGTATTGATCCTATTTATTTAAATAGCTGAAAATATGTAAACATTTAAAAATAGAAATTAAAATCTTCACTGTAAAAAAAATGTTCATTATTATATCAAAAAAATATCTTGCCCTTACCAATTTTACAATCCTTTCAATGCAATAAATAATTCAATTAATCTTAAACTGTACGCAAAAACATTGAGAGATTATTGTTTTCCTTTTTTAAGCAAAACACCTAAAATGTGTAACTCTTATAAATTCAAAAATTAGAAACAGACTAGAAACTATAGAAGGTCACGTTGAGAATTCCAGTAATATGAATAAATCTAACGAATGTTTGCGCAATATAAACATTAATTTTGTAAAAATTATTTTTAAAATATAGGTAATTTGCCTTCATTCATTAAAAGACAATAATCTAATGACGATGAAAAAACTCGCTGAAGAAACAAGTATGCGACAATGATTACAAAAATCCAATCTTTTAATTGCATTACAACTCTGATACTAAACGTCTAAAAGTAAGAGTTTTTTCATATTCGAAAACTTCAGATCTGCTTCCTCTAATTTTTTCAATTAAAACATGAAGGACATATATAACTGCCGTGGACCAAAAAATTAATTATAAGAAAAAAAATAACAATAATTAGATTGTGACAATAATTTATGAATTTTATGTAAAATTTTAGTGTTAGAATTTATTAATACTTACTGATAAATAATAAATCCCTCATTTTTTCAACTCAAAAATATATTTTAAAGAACTACATATTGTATATTGAGTCAAAACTATGCATACCTCTGATTAAACAAATTTGTAAAAATAAAATTATACTTCTGTAAAACATCGATAACTTACGATATTCTTTAAATTCTCAGATTTATTATTGCATTATAAAATTCCTCGATAAAATAGAGAAAAAAATCTAATTATTGTTACAAGATACATGTGTAAGTATAGGAAAATAAAATGTATATGTGTACAGATAGATTATGTATAAAAAATTTAAGACAAATACAGAAAGATACTAATAATAGCCTTCAAAACCATTCGTATAAAAAAGAATTCACGAAAAGAATTTGAATAAAAAATATACATTTGTGTACTATTTAGCATAATAGAACATTTTTAGATTATGAATACATAAATATATTGGCTCACTTTAGATGACTAAAATATAGTATTCGTGGTAAATTAATTTTAATTTTATCTCAATAAATATGTATTATTTAATAATTTCTTATAAAACATATACAAAAGTATATTGTCTTTAGTACACTGAGAAAAATCGAATAATAAAAATTACTAAATTTTATAATAATGCTGGGACATACTTCGACTATCGTACTTTTTATTATGTTTTATAGCAATATTTCCTATGTACATAGTAATTTTTATAAAAATTATAAAAAAAATTACTACAAAATATAGCAAAAATTACGATAGTCGAAATATGTCCCTCCATTACTATAAAATATAGTAATTTTTATTATTTCAATTTTCTCAGTGTAGAAATACAAAGCATTTAACAACTATGAAAAATGAGTCCAGAGTATAAATGGCCCAGTGAATCTACCTAATTCTTACTCGTTAATGAAACGATATTTGGCGCATTTATTAGCCCGTTTTATACCTACTAAATAAGTAAGAGAAATACTCGGAAATTAGTTTATTAAGAAACATTTTTACTAGGTAAAAAGCAGATAATTTAAAGACATTTTATTTATTACATAATGGTTGTTACCTGAAACAGTATTGTACGAACAGTTATTCAAAAATTAGTCATTATAATTAATTCAATATCATTTACTACATATTTTTCAAAGATATACTCAAAAATTACTTACAATAACAATTTGGTGTAATGAACTAAAAATAATTAAAATACTAAATAATATAAATATTTAAAACATTTTGAATACGAACTTACTAACGATGAAAATTGGGAAGATGTTTAACCCAAAACACCTAGTAAATTATTGCCTAAGAAATACTCGGAAATAATTTACTTTTACTATTTTTACATTTTACTACTCGAGAACTATCGGAGAAATTTTTGCATTTCTACCAGGGAATTAAACTTTACTTTTAGTACCTAATATTATTCAATGCATAATAAAATAAATAAAAAACAACGTATTAAAAATATTAGAAACTTAAATAAAAATAAAAAAATTTGGAGGCGCCGGGTATCGATCCCGGTACCTCTCGCATGCTAAGCGAGCGCTCTACCATCTGAGCTACGCCCCCTGTTGATACAAAAAAATACTTAACCAAGTGTTTGTTCAGTAATGTTGTGATCCAGTTTTTGTATAAGAGTGAAATCATTTTTTGAAAGTTCGAAAATGGTAACGATCAAGAAATCGACTGGAGCGCTCTCCAGTGACAAGTTTGAGAATGTAGGTGCGTAGCATTGATTTCATCCGTAAAATCGATTATACTAGGTATACGTTGATGAAATAAAGCGCACCGAAAATAAAATTTAGTTATTTTACAGATACATATGGATTTCAGCGTTTTATGATGTGCAATGAATCGATGGGTTAGTTATTTGAATACAGGCATTAAAATATTTATAAAAAAAGTATGACTTCCTGATTTATATGACAAAATTATTATTATTCAATTTAGTTTACTTATAAATAATACCAAAAAGGGAAATATTAACTCTAGTAACCAAATATACGAATCTTTGATAATACTAGCTTTTCCAAAATGCATTATAATATAGATAGTAATGTATTAATAAAGACAATAACATGCGGTACTTAAAAAAATTATTTTAAAAATGCCACCTTACTTTCTCTATTACAACAAAATAAGATTACGATAGCAAGTCAGAGTTGTCATCGTTAAAGCACGAAGAAGTTGAATATTACTTTCGAAAATTTTACTCGCGTTTGCCCGTTACTTAATTTGGAGACCTTTCGCTTTTAATAAAAGTGGCCCGCAAAGATTATTGTGAGTAAATCGATTCATTTGTACACTTAACAGGGGGCGTAGCTCAGATGGTAGAGCGCTCGCTTAGCATGCGAGAGGTACCGGGATCGATACCCGGCGCCTCCAAATTTTTTTATTTTTATAACTTTTTGTATTATTGTTAAAAAGTTAAAACTATTTTCTTTTCAGCTGAACAGAACAAAAAAAATCGAATTATTTTTAGTATTTAATCGAGAAGATTAAACATTGAATCATTGACACGTTCACTCAAGGAGATTCCGAAGTAAACTGTATTTTTTCAATCGCTAAAAAACGTTGACATTATTCATATAAAAAGGTAACATCCGTCAGTATTTAGAATTACGCAAGCTCGAACGATTAAATAAATCGCGGCGTATCATTAGACAAAAGAAACGTAAGAAAAAGTTTCAATGAAAGTAGCTACCATAAATTACGCAGTTACAAGTTCACGAGAAAACCTCGTCGGGCCTCGCATTGCAATTATAAATCGGAACCTCTTGGAAAAATGAGAAAAACCCTATGGTTGCATTGTATTGTAATAGAAATAGCCGCGGTGTCTCAGAAATCGTAGCATGATTTTATTCATGGTTCCGCGAAAATTCCTTAAACAAAGGATCGATCGAGGTCGACGTTTCTTCTTCGCCTTCCATCCAGAAATCCATACTTTTTCCCCGCATAA
Source organism: Theocolax elegans (assembly GCA_026168455.1). NCBI lineage: Eukaryota > Metazoa > Arthropoda > Insecta > Hymenoptera > Cerocephalidae > Theocolax > Theocolax elegans. The sequence goes on along the minus strand of CM047426.1, from coordinate 8,816,956 downwards.
ATCCACTAACATCGAAAAGCGCAACAACTAAAAAACAAAAGCAAAAAAAAAAGATAAGAAAGGAAAAGAAAAGTACGAACGATCTTTCCTTCTATCCACTTTGTTTGGAATAATGCATGAAGCCAGAGGAATAGTTTATCGTCAGGGATGCCGCGATCGGAAAACGATTCACGTAACGATAGCCACCAGGGTTTCTCATTGCCTCAGGACATCGAAAGATGTCCAGGGTAAATATAAAAAAGACTGCGAGAAGAAGAAAGGGAATGGCATCGATCACGTCGGCTGAATCGCGTTGCGGTACAAACGTTCAGTGATTAATCGGGGTGTATCTCCGGATGTGCGCATTATTACGAAAATTTAGGTGCGCCAATATGGAGCCCTGGAAAATTGCAAGGTTATTTAAATTACACCCTTACCAAGCGTGGCGCCTCTGCCTTCTTCCAGGCGTGCATATATGAGTCACTTTGTCTATATACCTTCTTCATCCTTACACCACCTTTTTTTACATATTTCTTTACGGGGATGTCTCAAGGCGGGAATTGAGACTTGATTGATACTTAGCCTGGAATTTCTTGAAACGTGTCTCCTTCTCTCAATGACGGTCGTTAGTAGGGTAAAGAGACAAATCTTGTCTAGTTGTTTTTGCGGAGGACGTGGATTTACACGGGAAAACAACACTTTGCTAGTACGAAAAATAGATGAATGAAGATTACTGTGGATTAAGCCGACAGTAATAGATATTAATATTATACAATTTTTATACGGATACAAAATAAAGTTAGTTTATGCAACGTGTAAAAACGTTTTATACGTAATGATTAAAATATTTCTCCGCAAAAGTAACTTTTAATTGCCGAGTACGTAAATCCCATAATTATTTATGATTCTCTTAATTTATTTTTATTATCTCGAAGTCCAATAAAACAATTTCCTGTATTATAGTATTCGTTGATTTACCACATATGTCTCTAGACCGCTACAGCCAATTCGCGTAAAACGAATAGGGAAACTAACTCAAATTAATTTGATCGTTACATATAAAGATAAACGATTGGAGGTATAGGACTGATTAAAAAGTCACTAAGATCCATGCTATCTTTGAAGAATAAGCCATTTAACCTCGACGGTTATACATCCAATTCTATTTTCGATCAGCAAATTGCATGCGCCCAAGGAGTACGCGTTAGTACATAAGTGGATCGTTTAAAGAGCCCGCGTAAGTCGAAGGAAAATTAAAGGCTTTTATCAAGGCATTACCGCGCACTGAAGAGAGAATGAGAGAAAAAGAGAGAGTGAGAGAGAGAGAAAGGGGGGAGTGGAAGAACGAAAGAGACAATTAACGAGGTGCGTATCCCGGGCGTATACGCGTCAAAAATAAAATTCCTCAATTGTCCGGTACGTCGTAGAAAAGAATAAATAGGCACTTGGTAATTTGCGACGCGGTTAATTAAAACCATCCTGGTAAAACGACACCATATCCGTGTACACATATACACACATGGCCAAACTAAATAATGAATTATCTCGAAGAGCACGTAACATATGATTATCGCACAGCTTATTACGTGATCACAAATTATTTATCCATGAGGACGCGTACTCAATTTCACCTGTTATGCGTACGTGTGAGTCTTTTCCCCTGCCGGATTCAATTTGCCGGGAGGCCCTTATGGAAATAAGCTCGTGTAATCCATTTCACATCCTATATTTATGTGTGTGTGCGTGCGTGCGTGCGCGTGTGCGTGTGGGCAAGTGTAACCTTCGAGGTGATATGGATGGACACGAGGCGTATATACCAAGTTTTAAATACGCGCTCGCTTCGAATATTATACGAATTATTTTCACGTTTACGGATATTTATAGAGTAGATATTTCCCTTTGGTTTGTTACACTACCATATACGGTCGATCAGTCGAGTGTGTGAGATTGTGTTCTCTCCTTAATTGAATAAATGACTCGTGTAAGGTGTACTAATAACGTATGATTAATAAGTATAACTGAAATACATACCGGGTAACTACTTGTACGATTATTAGTCGTATTCTTAAAGTTATTTTAATAATCCATTTAATTTAATTTTAATTATTTTCACGAATGATTAATTTCTGGTAATTTGAGATATATATATATATATATATGGGGTATTCCACGTGAAGTGGTCCGATCAAAATTTTAAAATGTCCCAAATTTTGGGTACACATTGCAAATGTTTTTCAGAATACACAAAAAAATTTTTAGGTACTGGAATTTATTAGTTCAAAAGTTATTCTAACCTCAAAAAGTGAACTTTTTCCAGTTTTTTTCAACACCAGCTGGGTTCATCGCTATTTAACTCAAAATCTATCCACTTTTACTATAGAACATTATATGTAACATTCGTTGCTAATTATGTCTAGAATTTATCCTTCTGGGTTAGAATTTCTAATTTCAAGGTAAATGTTAGATAAACTACATGTCAATATTCAACTTGAGAAAAATCTAACTTCGCCACAATTGATTTTTTTATCCAAAAGTTTAAAAGAAAGCTTGGAGCAATACCTTTCAAATGGTCTGTAGCATTTTTATGGCCTTCAATTCTGCAAAAAGTTATTATAATTTAAAGAAAGACAAAAAATTCACAAAAATTAAGGGGGTCCCAAAGTCAGTTTTTATCCTCCCTACCTTATCAACAGAGCGAATCAAAATAATCGATTATAATTAAATAATTACAACACTATGTGTAAAAATAAGAGTTGAGTGCCCTTTGTATATGAATAATTTAGCTCTGTACAAAGTTTGTGACATAAATATTATCGCGTTTTTGTTTAATCCCTTACCAAAAATACTGAGTATGCTCGCGTCCGTTTCACATTTTTGGTAAGGGATTAAACAAAAACGCGATAATATTTATGTCCCAAACTTTGTATAGAGTTAAATTGTACATATACGAAGGGCACTGTTCTCCTAAATATATTCAATTTGTCAAAAAAAAAGGTAGATTTTATTACCACAACGTCCGCAACAATCATGCAAATTATGTAAATAAAATCTTATTCCAAATATCTCCGTTTGGTGGCGCTAGCGGTAAAATCAAGTAGGTATAGGAAAGTCGCGCGATCGTGGTTAATATCGTCCGCGCTGTTTGTTGGCTTTTTTTAATGTTGTCGATTTGTCGATTTGAATTTTCGTCGACGACTAATTGTTAAGTGATGGCACAAGTAACGATATATACGATTGCTGCCAGTAAAAGAAGAAGATTGTCGACGACAGATTCCTTGGACACGAGCTGAAGGTCGTCGTTTCGTGAGGACATGCCAGGTAAAAAAATAAACTCATTCCAATGTAGTAGGCTTTTAGGCTAATTCGATCCGGACCTTTTTTGTGTTACAGAAGCAGCTGGATTCGTCGACCTCGAATTATTGACGTAGCGTATCCATGTAGCAGTCAGTACCTGGTGGTTGCCTCAACAGAACGAAGCCAAGTAGTAGTACTGTCCTGCGTTGATAGCTTAAGGGAAGTACTTGAACTTCACCTTGATCTGTCATCTTGAAGTGCATCTTTGTTCCTTGATGTACTTCAGGGAAGCTATACATTTACTCAAAATTGCAGTAACAGGTACTCAATGGCTTGATTACGAATATTTACATTACTTGTTACTATAATTACAGGTATTCAAGATCTCAATGCCTGTGGATAGAAGCTAAGTCCATGGAGCCCAACCTCTTCTTCTTTGGCTGATGGTTTTGTAGCAAAGGGGGTTCTAAACTAATCCGATGTTAACCCGGGTCTTTGATTTCTGCAAAGATCTCCATATTGAACTGTTGCTGGGTCTTTATTGGTGGTGTCAGTTGGATTTAACATCAACTCTCTGGAGCCTTTTTGGAATACTCTAGAGATCTAACCACTTTAAAGTAATGCATGTGGAAGCTCAGTTGCATCTTTGTTGTCAAGTATTTGGAGCAAGGTACGTAACATTTTCATAAATATATTTGTAAATGTGCATATGAAATTGACGTATTGATTTTGTATTGTTAAAGTATTAGTGGGCCTTGAAAGGAAAAAACAAAAAGAAATGTAAAACTTTTAATAAAAAAAGTAAAGACGGTGAAAGCTATAGTACCAACCTTTATAACAAGAGACAATATTGATCAAGCAATAGAAGAAGCATTAGAGAATGTCATAGATTGTATTAAAGTTCAAACTGTTGACGGAGGATGGTATACCGATAACATTGGATTATTTATGCCATTTGTAAGTAAGTATATGAGATTACACAATACGCATTAAAATTATTAATATTTCAATTTCTTTACAATTTTTTAATAAAAACTATTTTAAAATTATTTTTTTTTTTGCAAGTCTAATTATTTTGGGCTTTTAATAGTAGCATTATCCAAATCAGTCATCTTTGGATATTTATTCTTTTTTCTTGTTCAATTCATTCTGTTCATTTTAAATAAATTGTTTGAAGTCGAGGGCTAGTAAACTCCTGATGTTCCAGTTTTAATATTGCAGCATTTAACTCACTCTTTGGTAAATATTACAGACATACAAGAAACATTTAATGAAAGTTGACCTTCTATCGATGCGTAGGATGAAGTAAATCTCTATATGGACTCTTGTGAGGCTACTAATGATAATAGAAATTTCTTTTTTTGAACCCGAGTGTATCCAACTCTCAGCGAACGAATGATTGAAGTTGAATTGAGTATGTATATATTTTCTAATAATATTAATCTATTATCAACTAAACTAATTTCTTAAGGTATTAAAAAATAAGTACTGTATGCATTATTTACAATATTTATAATTTTCAATTTAAGAAAGTACTATGATATTTCAAGCAGCGGGGAAGACTCTACTGACAATGAAATGGATTCTATAGTCGAGGAAGATTGGTCAAAAGCAAAAAGTAACTCAACAAAGTGTAAGGAAAACAGATTTACTCAAAATGAAAAAAGCAATAGAGATGTTATTTCCAGTAATGGCAGTTTGTTACTTGTAAACAAACAAGTCAAAAATAATTTGGATTCAGAAAGGGACAATGATTCGTCTAAAGACAGCGGCAGTGACAAAGAACTGGAAAAGAATGAGAAACAATTAGGTATAATAAAAAACGTGAATGCCCCAGAAGCGCGTTCTTCGTTGCTGTTTTTACGCTCCATTCGTTGTTTACTGAATTTGCCCATACCAGGTCGGTAGATTTCTATCGTTGGTTGGTCCTGAAACAATGACAATCATCCCTCAATTACATTTACATATTATAAATAAAAATAATGTAATGTTGCTTATTTTATTACTTATTTGTTAGTGCGTAATTCTTCAATATTTTATTTATTTTATCGCTCTGAAAATTATCGAGATGACAAAACTTTCAATATAATTAGTCAAAAAATGTATTAAATGTTATTTATTTATTTCTTAACGAGCTTCTCGAATACAATAATATGTAATAACATAATAATAATGCAATAACAAAAGATATAAAGAATATAAAATATATATAAAATAAAATAGCGCAATAACTCTTTATAAAAATAAGAATGAAATAAAAATTTAAAATTATACTTATTTTTCAAAACTGTTTTTAGTACCGTTTAAGTAAACCTAATTGACAGAAGAAACTATTGCCTAAAAAGACTTTGAAGATTTTTAAAACTGTATCAAAGATAATTATATACTTTTTTTTCAATATTAAAAATGTCCGAAATTCGATATTTTGCAATACTTTTAACCCGTCTTCTAATATTTCAAATAGTTTAAATAGTTACTTCTTAATAACATTTGAATTTTTTCCAACCGTTATTATTTAAATTTATACGGTTTTTTACACTCGAGTTTCAACCACAAGACAGTAGTTCGTGCTAAAAATCCGAAAAATTGGAACAGCAAATATTACCTTGTTGCGGATTCTTCTCTCTGACTTTGGATCTTTCTTATCCTTATCTTTATCATCTCTTTGTATAACTAAATGAACTTACCTGTCAATTAAATTTTGAAAGACACTTAGCATACCATTTATTTTATTTACTTTTTTTATTTCTTTTTTTTTTAATATTTTAAAGCTAAATATAAGTATTTGCATAAGTATTAAATTTTACTGCATATTATTATAGTAAATTATTCAATTGTTTATTTATTTATATTCTTTTGTTTTACATTTTATTGTTTTATTGTTTATTTATTTATATATTTATATAGTAATTAATAATTATAGTACGGCTTGAAATATCTTCGATCTTCATTATCACGATTGTTCTGCCTTCCCTGATATCCTTGATTCTCTCTAAAACCGTGATATCCTCGATATCCTTGATTCCTTCGAAATTCTTGATTATCCTGAAAATAAAATATATATTGATAAAGATTTCAATATTTGGACAAGTGGAAAAGTAGACAAGAAATTACTTACTCCGCTTTGTTTTGCAGTGCTTTCTAATCGTCGAACATAGTAATTTAAATTGCGAAGCTCTTCTTTCAGCTGCAGAGTTTCATTTCTGTAGTCATCGCGTTGCTATAAGTATATAAATGTATATTAAAATTCAAATTTATTAAATAAAAAATACTATTACAGATGTTTCAATTTTTACCTTTCTCAAATCTTCAATGTATGCATTTGTTTGTGAAGATGTGGATCCGTTGGCATACCCAGGTGAATGTTGACACGACTGCTGATTTCGCCTGTCCACATGATACTTGTCTGTTGTTACTTTGCCTCCTCCACCCTGATTCTTTGATGTACTTGGATTTGAAAAGTATTCTGCAGAACTCGATTCAGCAGCTGAAACCAAAAAAAAGTTATCAATTTTAATATATGTAATAATTTTAATTTCAAATAAATAATACAAAAAATTAAGAACCTTTGGCATGATTTGTTTCCTTCATCTTGTTGCTACCATGCTGTTGAGCTAAAAATTTGAAAAGAAATAATATAGTAAGCGAAGAAAATAAAGCTAATTCAATTTTTTTTAAATTACTTACTTGGATGAGCTGCAGACGAACTGACTAACGGAGTCAAGTAGTATTTTACAATGTCTGAACTGCTGGTCCCTGGTAAAACCAGTATTTTGTTAATAGCCTTCATTACAGCTTCTTCAGTTTTTTTTTCTTCATTATTGTTGGTGTCCTCGGACTGCTTTTTATTATCATCTGAATCCTGTACGTCTTTCGTACCGGAACGCCTTGTATTAGGTGCTATAATTAATACATGATTTATAACATCAAACCACAAGCTTTAAGTGTTATTAATTATATTATTAACGTGTATGCGTGTGTGTATAAACTCAATATATTCAACAGATGTGCACAAACCCCGCATCTGCGCACCATAATTGCACTTGGAGAATTTATATACTTAGCTAGCCTCTAATTGCACAATGCAAACCAAAGTACAACACGTGTAATGTAATTGAAAATATATTATTCAAAATAACATCAACTTACCCATTTTATTTCTCGACTATGATTAATATGTATATATCCACACTGAATAAAACAAAAACGAGCTGATGGACGAGCGACCTGTTGCAAGGAAAGAAAGCCTTTGAGCGGGAAGCCGGCCGTCGAGAGGAAAGAGCGCAAACTGCGCCAGAGTTAAGTTCCCAGCGCCGCGCGACAGTACTGCCAGAGTAAAAATAATTAAATCACTAGAGTGATTTCACGTTGTCCACTGGGGTCTTATCCTCTAATCGTCTCACGCGTGAGACGTGACAAGTCTTAAATTGTTAAATTATTATTATTATTATTATTATTATTATTATTATTTATCGCGCGCAAATTGAATGAATACGAATTTATAAATATTTTAAAAAATGTCTATTTAAAAGACAAACTAATGGATTTCCGTTATAATTGTTTAAATATGCTTTCAACAATACCCTAATTGATAAACAAATTTCATATAAATTGGACATTGGATATAGAAAACTTATTAATTCAACTTTTTAAACAAAAAATAATTAACAGAATATGTCTTGCAGTATTATTTTACAAATAACTATCGTTTTGTTGCATTTCATTACAGTTTCTTTAATATTTGACAGCCTAGTTTAAGAGATTTCATAAAATTAAAGGTTTCTACAATATGATTTAAAACTATAAAACATCAATTGTTCAAAAAATTAAAATTGAATATAAATCGACAAATAAAAAAAGGATTCTTATCCCGAGTTAGGCAAAAACAAAATTTCATACCAAATTTTACTATATTATAATCCACTCACAGAAACAAATTCATACCAACATGCTATCAAACTAATACTTTTGTTATATCTGTTTTATGCTAGTATACCGATGCTAATATATAATTAACTATACATATACATAAAACATACATCTCATACGTTTTTATCGAAGTTGAACATTTTAATAATAAGTTTTATCTACGAGGAAGCAAAATAATGATTAATACAATATATAATAAAACAAGGCATATTTAATAAAAAGGGAGTTTAAAGAACTTCAGACACCAAAATATTAATGTTGCCACGTCTGATAAACAAACGAGTCGTTACTCGCTTCACAATTGTTTTTCGTATTGCCTATGCTCTAACCTCGGACCTCTTTAGATCAGCAGTGTGTTACTCATATTAATATCTAGTGTAAAAGATATATTTGTGCACAGTGAACTTGTATTTTTTCAAAAACCAAGTGTATAATTTATTAAATTTATTCATTTTATTCATTAATATCATGGGTTGTAAAAAAACAAAAAAATATCTGTCCTCAAAAGCATGGTCATGGAGGAGGAGGAAAAGGTGACTTACATATATATATGTATATACTTTTATATTCTTTAATAGAATTACTGTTTATTTAAAAAAATGACTACTTCTCAACACTAACTTAGCTATTTAATACATACATAAGCAAACGCACATATTCAGAGTTTATACGTTTCATTAAAAAACACGTTTCAAATTAACTATAGTATTACTCATTTTGTTGAATTTGTATCAGCACATTCAAATCTACAAAAGTAAACTGGTATACGAAGTACATGCATTATACTAATTCTCGTAAGCAAGAATAAATGTATCTGATAAATAAACAGCTTTTGATCACAGTCAAATCATTAAAAGTCAGCTGTCGATATTTATAAACTCGGCGGTTCGTCTTCAAATACAAGTCAATCGTATGTCGCACCGTGCAAATTTACAATAATACGAATCCTCACAAACATTTTCCAAATATATTTATACAGCAGAAATAAAAATGAATTACTTTTAGAATTGTTCAAATATACTTGTATATCAGTCCCCAATTACTAAAGAAATTTGTTGCTACCGACAATAATACACATTTGGCTAATTTGCGCGCAAATTGATCGAACACAAAATTACATGTAAGGTAAAAGTCCTATTAATAAACACCTCGAGAAAAGTGTAACTCGTACTAAACAGAGAGAAAGTAATACGAATTAAAAGAAAAGTATATGTAAATTAATAATTAGAAAAATTTTATTAAATAATTTAGTCCATTATCTGTGTTTACGAATTGAAATAAATTAGAATGAAGCAATGGGGAAATTACGAAAAAATATTAAACTGTGCACTCGGCAAAATTGCATAGATCGATTAATATTTTGACGGAAAAAGTCGGCATTGTCGCACGAAGTTTTCTAACTCTAATACATTAATAAGAGGATTATATATGATCGTTTAAGCATTAGGGGATAGTTTTTATATCGTAGATTTCGATTACTGCTTTTTTTTTGCAATTTTAATATTGTTTTAATTAAATTATTAGCTGTTCGATACTACGTACATATGCTTTTATTCCTGTCCCTATTATTAAACTGTATAAACACTGTTTTAAATCAATATTTACCGATTTATTCATAGATGTTTATTGGTAAAATAGTAAAAAATGCATTATTAATCGATTTAAATGATATACGCATGTTGTATAAAGGCTAAATAATATATTTCTTTTGGTTAGAAAGTCAACCTACAAACGCACTTAAAGGTTACTTTTGAGCGTTTTTTTCGGAAAAATTGATATTATTCTAGTATGTATTTTAGTAAAACGTATATCTATCGAATCACTAATATGTGTATGCTCGTCATTATTCATTAGTAACCGATTAAAATTCAAAAGTATGTGAAAAAGACCTATTTAATCTTTATAATATAGTTGCATCAAGACTCACGGAAGACTCTTACAGGTTCATTTTATCATTATTTTACCAAAGTATCTCGCATTTGTATTATAATTAAAAGTATTAAAGATCGTTTTATTTATATAATTTTATGGTTGCATTCATTAAATAAAGATAAATCCTTGTAGTATCAATCGAAATAGTAAGCTAAATTGTTAAAAAATAGTTAAATTTGGAGTTTTTAAAAGTGTTTAATAAATAGGGACAGCATTATTAAACAGTCGGGACATGTATTTTCAAGGCGTTTAATAATACGTGCACATAAGGCTCTCCGTTTTTTAATAATATAATTAGTTGAAACCGATTAAATTAAAATGTTACCAGTTTAAATTAAACCAGTTAATTGTTCAGAAAGAATACGCGCATCAAATGGTATACAAATTTCCAATACTAATGCTTTATTTCAATTTTTTATTGAGATCAGAGCAAAAGACATGTTAAAAATCGTTTATTGATAGGGACTTTTACCTTATTTAAAAAAAGTTTGTTTGAAAAAAAAGACTGAATTTTGAAATAAATATGCCGGCGATAATTCCCTACTTCATTATCAAATTTCATTACACGCAAAATTTGCCACTGGCTAATTTCTTCTTTGAGTGACTTGGCGGTGCGACCTCGCGCTCGCTCGTCCGAATGCCGCACCGCGAAGATGAGACTGAAGCTCGCTGGGAGCTCTCAATTCTATTATATTAATTGACGGAATACGTGTAAAATAATGAAATAAGTGAAATTTGATGATTTTTCCGGTAATTAGTTAACTATATTAATTAACTAAGGTTGTGCATATCCGGGGAATACATGGACATCTTTTCTTATCATCTTGTGTACTTCTTTGCCAATTTACAGCAAGTGCACACCGATAGTTTTCATTATTTTACTATAATTGTGTCAAAAACACTGAAATTTGATGATTTTTCCGGTAATTAGTTAACTATATTAAATAACTAAGGTTGTGCATATCCCGGGAGTAGGTGGACATCTATTATTATCATCTTGTGTACTTCTTTGCCAATTTACAGCAAGTGCACACCGATAGTTTTCATTATTTTACTATAATTGTGCCAAAAACACTGAAATTTGATGATTTTTCCGGTAATTAGTTAACTATATTAATTAACTAAGGTTGTGCATATCCGGGGAGTACGTGGACATCTTTTCTTAACATCTTGTGTACTTATTTGCCAATTTACAGCAAATGCACACCGATAGTTTTCCTTATTTTACTATAATTGTGCCAAAAACACTGAAATTTGATGATTTTTCCGGTAATTAGTTAACTATATTAATTAACTAAGGTTGTGCATATCCGGGGAGTACATGGACATCTTTTCTTATCATTTTATGTACTTCTTTGCCAATTTACAGCAAGTGCACACCGATAGTTTTCATTATTTTACTATAATTGTGCCAAAAACACTGAAATTTGATGATTTTTCCGGTAATTAGTTAACTATATTAATTAACTAAGGTTGTGTATATCCGGGGAGTACGTGGACATCTTTTCTTTACATATCGTAAGCTTGTTTGCCAATTTACAGCAAGTGCACAGCGATAGTTTTCATTATTTTACTATATTTTTATCAAAAACACTGAAATTTGATGATTTTTCCGGTAATTAGTTAACTATATTAATTAAATAAGGTTGTGCATATCCCGGGAATAGGTGGACATCTATTCTTAACATCTTGTGTGCTTGATTGCCAATTTACAGCAAATGCACACCGATAGTTTTCCTTATTTTACTATAATTGTGCCAAAAACACTGAAATTTGATGATTTTTCCGGTAATTAGTTAACTATATTAATTAACTAAGGTTGTGCATATCCGGGGAGTACGTGGACATCTTTTCTTAACATCTCGTATGCTTGTTTGCCAATTTACAGCAAGTGCACACCGATAGTTTTCATTATTTTACTATATTTTTATCAAAAACACTGAAATTTGATGATTTTTCCGGTAATTAGTTAACTATATTAATTAACTAAGGTTGTGCATATCCGGGGAGTACGTGGACATCTTTTCTTTACATCTCGTATGCTTGTTTGCCAATTTACAGCAAGTGCACACCGATAGTTTTCATTATTTTACTATATTTTTATCAAAAACACTGAAATTTGATGGTTTTTCCGGTAATTAGTTAACTATATTAATTAACTAAGGTTGTGCAAATCCCGTGAGTAGGCGTACATCTTTTCTTATCATCTTATGTACTTCTTTGCCAATTTTCAGGAAATGCACACCGATAGTTTTCATTATTTTACTATAATTGTGCCAAAAACACTGAAATTTGATGATTTTTCCGGTAATTAGTTAACTATATTAAATAACTAAGGTTGTGCATATCCGGGGAGTACGTGGACATCTTTTCTTAACATCTTGTGTGCTTGATTGCCAATTTACAGCAAATGCACACCGATAGTTTTCATTATTTTACTATAATTGTGCCAAAAACACTGAAATTTGATGATTTTTCCGCTAATTAGTTAACTATATTAATTAACTAAGGTTGTGCAAATCCCGTGAGTAGGCGTACATCTTTTCTTATCATCTTGTGTACTTCTTTGCCAATTTTCAGGAAATGCACACCGATAGTTTTCATTATTTTACTATTATTGTACCAAAAACACTGAAATTTGATGATTTTTCGGTAATTAGTTAACTATATTAATTAACTAAGGTTGTGCATATCCGGGGAGTACATGGACATCTTTTCTTATCATCTTGTGTACTTATTTGCCAATTTACAGCAAATGCACACCGATAGTTTTCCTTATTTTACCATAATTGTGCCAAAAACACTGAAATTTGATGATTTTTCCGGTAATTAGTTAACTATATTAATTAACTAAGGTTGTGCATATCCGGGGAGTACGTGGACATCTTTTCTTTACATCTCGTATGCTTGTTTGCCAATTTACAGCAAATGCACACCGATAGTTTTCCTTATTTTACTATAATTGTGCCAAAAACACTGAAATTTGATGATTTTTCCGGTAATTAGTTAACTATATTAATTAACTAAGGTTGTGCATATCCCGGGGGTAGGTGGACATCTTTTCTTATCATCTTGTGTACTTTTTTGCCAATTTACAGCAAATGTACAGCGATAGTTTTCATTATTTTACTATAATTGTGCCAAAAACACTGAAATCTGATGATTTTTCCGGTAATTAGTTAACTATATTAATTAACTAAGGTTGTGCATATCCCGGGAGTAGGTGGACATCTATTCTTATCATCTTGTGTACTTCTTTGCGAATTTACAGCAAGTGCACACCGATAGTTTTCATTATTTTACTATATTTTTATCAGAAACACTGAAATTTGATGATTTTTCCGGTAATTAGTTAACTATATTAATTAACTAAGGTTGTGCATATCCCGGGAGTACGTGGACATCTATTCTTAACATCTTGTGTACTTCTTTGCCAATTTACAGCAAGTGCACACCGATAGTTTTCATTATTTTACTATAATTGTGCCAAAAACACTGAAATTTGATGATTTTTCCGCTAATTAGTTAACTATATTAAATAACTAAGGTTGTGCATATCCGGGGAGTACGTGGACATCTTTTCTTAACATCTTGTGTACTTATTGCCAATTTACAGCAAATGCACACCGATAGTTTTCCTTATTTTACTACAATTGTGCCTAAAACACTGAAATTTGATGATTTTTCCGGTAATTAGTTAACTATATTAATTAACTAAGGTTGTGCATATCCGGGGAGTACGTGGACATCTTTTCTTTACATCTCGTATGCTTGTTTGCCAAATTACAGCAAGTGCACACCGATAGTTTTCATTATTTTACTATATTTTTATCAAAAACACTGAAATTTGATGGTTTTTCCGGTAATTAGTTAACTATATTAATTAACTACGGTTGTGCAAATCCCGTGAGTAGGCGTACATCTTTTCTTATCATCTTATGTACTTATTTGCCAATTTACAGCAAATGCACACCGATAGTTTTCCTTATTTTACTATAATTGTGCCAAAAACACTGAAATTTGATGATTTTTCCGGTAATTAGTTAACTATATTAATTAACTAAGGTTGTGCATATCCGGGGAGTACGTGGACATCTTTTCTTAACATCTTGTGTACTTATTTGCCAATTTACAGCAAATGCACACCGATAGTTTTCCTTATTTTACTATAATTGTGCCAAAAACACTGAAATTTGATGATTTTTCCGGTAATTAGTTAACTATATTAATTAACTAAGGTTGTGCATATCCCGGGGGTAGGTGGACATCTTTTCTTATCATCTTGTGTACTTTTTTGCCAATTTACAGCAAATGTACAGCGATAGTTTTCATTATTTTACTATAATTGTGCCAAAAACACTGAAATCTGATGATTTTTCCGGTAATTAGTTAACTATATTAATTAACTAAGGTTGTGCATATCCCGGGAGTAGGTGGACATCTATTCTTATCATCTTGTGTACTTCTTTGCGAATTTACAGCAAGTGCACACCGATAGTTTTCATTATTTTACTATATTTTTATCAGAAACACTGAAATTTGATGATTTTTCCGGTAATTAGTTAACTATATTAATTAACTAAGGTTGTGCATATCCCGGGAGTACGTGGACATCTATTCTTAACATCTTGTGTACTTCTTTGCCAATTTACAGCAAGTGCACACCGATAGTTTTCATTATTTTACTATAATTGTGCCAAAAACACTGAAATTTGATGATTTTTCCGCTAATTAGTTAACTATATTAAATAACTAAGGTTGTGCATATCCGGGGAGTACGTGGACATCTTTTCTTAACATCTTGTGTACTTATTTGCCAATTTACAGCAAATGCACACCGATAGTTTTCCTTATTTTACTACAATTGTGCCTAAAACACTGAAATTTGATGATTTTTCCGGTAATTAGTTAACTATATTAATTAACTAAGGTTGTGCATATCCGGGGAGTACGTGGACATCTTTTCTTTACATCTCGTATGCTTGTTTGCCAAATTACAGCAAGTGCACACCGATAGTTTTCATTATTTTACTATATTTTTATCAAAAACACTGAAATTTGATGGTTTTTCCGGTAATTAGTTAACTATATTAATTAACTACGGTTGTGCAAATCCCGTGAGTAGGCGTACATCTTTTCTTATCATCTTATGTACTTATTTGCCAATTTACAGCAAATGCACACCGATAGTTTTCCTTATTTTACTATAATTGTGCCAAAAACACTGAAATTTGATGATTTTTCCGGTAATTAGTTAACTATATTAATTAACTAAGGTTGTGCATATCCGGGGAGTACGTGGACATCTTTTCTTAACATCTTGTGTACTTATTTGCCAATTTACAGCAAATGCACACCGATAGTTTTCCTTATTTTACTATAATTGTGCCAAAAACACTGAAATTTGATGATTTTTCCGGTAATTAGTTAACTATATTAATTAACTAAGGTTGTGCATATCCGGGGAGTACGTGGACATCTTTTCTTAACATCTTGTGTACTTATTTGCCAATTTACAGCAAATGCACACCGATAGTTTTCCTTATTTTACTACAATTGTGCCTAAAACACTGAAATTTGATGATTTTTCCGGTAATTAGTTAACTATATTAATTAACTAAGGTTGTGCATATCCGGGGAGTACGTGGACATCTTTTCTTTACATCTCGTATGCTTGTTTGCCAATTTACAGCAAGTGCACACCGATAGTTTTCATTATTTTACTATATTTTTATCAAAAACACTGAAATTTGATGATTTTTCCGGTAATTAGTTAACTATATTAATTAACTAAGGTTGTGCAAATCCCGTGAGTAGGCGTACATCTTTTCTTATCATCTTATGTACTTCTTTGCCAATTTTCAGGAAATGCACACCGATAGTTTTCATTATTTTACTATAATTGTGCCAAAAACACTGAAATTTGATGATTTTTCCGGTAATTAGTTAACTATATTAAATAACTAAGGTTGTGCATATCCGGGGAGTACGTGAACATCTTTTCTTACATCTTGTGTAGCTTGCTTTGCCAATTTACAGCAAAGTGCACACCGATAGTTTTCATTATTTTACTATAATTGTGCCAAAAACACTGAAATTTGATGATTTTTCCGGCTAATTAGTTAACTATATTAATTAACTAAGGTTGTGCATATCCCGGGGAGTAGGCTGGACATCTTTTCTTATCATCTTGTGTACTTCTTTGCCAATTTACAGCAAATGCACACCGATAGTTTTCATTATTTTACTATAATTGTGCCAAAAACACTGAAATTTGATGATTTTTCCGGTAATTAGTTAACTATATTAATTAACTAAGGTTGTGCATATCCGGGGAGTACATGGACATCTTTTCTTATCATCTTGTGTACTTCTTTGCCAATTTACAGCAAGTGCACACCGATAGTTTTCATTATTTTACTATAATTGTGCCAAAAACACTGAAATTTGATGATTTTTCCGGTAATTAGTTAACTATATTAATTAACTAAGGTTGTGCATATCCCGGGAGTACGTGGACATCTTTTCTTAACATCTTGTGTACTTATTTGCCAATTTACAGCAAGTGCACACCGATAGTTTTCATTATTTTACTATATTTTTATCAGAAACACTGAAATTTGATGATTTTTCCGGTAATTAGTTAACTATATTAATTAACTAAGATTGTGCATATCCCGGGAGTACGTGGACATCTTTTCTTAACATCTCGTATGCTTGTTTGCCAATTTACAGCAAGGCACACCGATAGTTTTCATTATTTTACTATATTTTTATCAGAAACACTGAAATTTGATGATTTTTCCGGTATTAGTTAACTATATTAATTAACTAAGGATTGTGCATATCCCGGGGAGTTACGTGGACATCTTTTCTTAACATCTCGTATGCTTGTTTGCCAATTTACAGCAAGTGCACACCGATAGTTTTCATTATTTTACTATATTTTTATCAGAAACACTGAAATTTGATGATTTTTCCGGTAATTAGTTAACTATATTAATTAACTAAGGTTGTGCATATCCCGGGAGTACGTGGACATCTTTTCTTAACATCTTGTGTACTTCTTTGCCAATTTACAGCAAGTGCACACCGATAGTTTTCATTATTTTACTATAATTGTGCCAAAAACACTGAAATTTGATGATTTTTCCGGTAATAGTTAACTATATTAATTAACTAAGGTTGTGCATATCCGGGAGTACGGTGGACATCTTTTCTTAACATCTTGTGTACTTCTTTGCCAATTTACAGCAAGTGCACACCGATAGTTTTCATTATTTTACTATAATTTGTGCAAAAACACTGAAATTTGATGATTTTTTCCGGTAATTAGTTAACTATATTAATTAACTAAGGTTGTGCATATCCGGGAGTACGTGGACATCTATTCTTAACATCTTGTGTACTTCTTTGCCAATTTACAGCAAGTGCACACCGATAGTTTTCATTATTTTACTATATTGTGCCAAAAACACTGAAATTTGATGATTTTTCCGGTAATTAGTTAACTATATTAATTAACTAAGGTTGTGCATATCCGGGAGTACGTGGACATCTTTTCTTAACATCTGTGTACTTCTTTGCCAATTTACAGCAAGTGCACACCGATAGTTTTCATTATTTTACTATAATTGTGCCAAAACACTGAAATTTGATGATTTTTCCGGTAATTAGTTAACTATATTAAATAACTAAGGTTGTGCATATCCGGGGAGTACGTGGACATCTTTTCTTAACATCTTGTGTGCTTGATTTGCCAATTTACAGCAAATGCACACCGATAGTTTTCATTATTTTACTATAATTGTGCCTAAAACACTGAAATTTGATGATTTTTCCGGCTAATTAGTTAACTATATTAATTAACTAAGGTTGTGCATATCCCGGGAGTACGGCGACATCTTTTCTTACATCTCTGTATGCTTGCTTTGCCAATTTTACAGCAAGTGCACACCGATAGTTTTCATTATTTTACTATATTGTATCAAAAACACTGAAATTTGATGATTTTTCCGGTAATTAGTTAACTATATTAATTAACTAAGGTTGTGCAAATCCCGGGAGTAGGCGTACATCTTTTCTTATCATCTTGATGTACTTATTTGCCAATTTACAGCAAATGCACACCGATAGTTTTCCTTATTTTACTATAATTGTGCCAAAAACACTGAAATTTGATGATTTTTCCGGTAATAGTTAACTATATTAATTAACTAAGGTTGTGCATATCCGGGGAGTACGTGGACATCTTTTCTTAACATCTTGTGTACTTATTTGCCAATTTACAGCAAATGCACACCGATAGTTTTCCTTATTTTACTATAATTGTGCCAAAACACTGAAATTTGATGATTTTTCCGGTAATTAGTTAAACTATATTAATTAACTAAGGTTGTGCATATCCGGGGAGTACGTGGACATCTTTTCTTAACATCTTGTATGCTTATTTGCCAATTTACAGCAAATGCACACCGATAGTTTTCCTTATTTTACTACTAATTGTGCTCAAAAACACTGAAATTTGATGATTTTTTCCGGTAATTAGTTAACTATATTAATTAACTAAGGTTGTGCAATATCCGGGAGTACAGGGTACATCTTTTCTTATCATCTATGTATGCTTGATTTGCCAATTTACAGCAAATGCACACCGATAGTTTTCATTATTTTACTATAATTGTGCCAAAACACTGAAATTGATGATTTTTCCGGTAATTAGTTAACTATATTAATTAACTAAGGTTGTGCATATCCGGGGAAGTACTGGAACATCTTTTCTTATCATCTTGTGTGCTTGATTGCCAATTTACAGCAAATGCACACCGATAGCTTTTCATTATTTTACTATAATTGTGCCAAAAACACTGAAATTTGATGATTTTTCCGCTAATTAGTTAACTATATTAATTAACTAAGATTGTGCCAAATCCCGTGAGTAGGCGTACATCTTTTCTTATCATCTTGTGTACTTCTTTGCCAATTTTCAGGAAATGCACACCGATAGTTTTCATTATTTTACTATTATTGTACCAAAAACACTGAAATTTGATGATTTTCCGGTAATTAGTTAACTATATAATTAACTAAGGTTGTGCATATCCGGGGAGTACGTGACATCTTTTCTTACATCTTGTGTGCTCTGTTGCCAATTTACAGCAAATGCACACCGATAGTTTTCATTATTTTACTATAATTGTGCCAAAAACACTGAAATTTGATGATTTTTTCCGCTAATTAGTTAACTATATTAATTAACTAAGGTTGTGCAAATCCCGGGAGTAGGCGTACATCTTTTCTTATCATCTTGTGTACTTCTTTGCCAATTTTCAGGAAATGCACACCGATAGTTTTCATTATTTTACTATAATTGTGCCAAAAACACTGAAATTTGATGATTTTTCCGGTAATTAGTTAACTATATTAATTAACTAAGGTTGTGCATATCCCGGGAGTAGGTGGACATCTATTCTTAACATCTTGTGTACTTCTTTGCCAATTTACAGCAAATGCACACCGTTAGTTTTCATTATTTTACGCGTATTTCGTCAATTAATGTAATAGAATTGAGAGTCGTTGCTAAAACCCATCTCCCGGCGGTCATCTCCCTGCTAATTTTAGTCTCATATCACGAAGTCACGTTTATCGTCTGCCGCGCGCCAATTGAACGATTTTGAATTTACATATATTTAAAAAATGTTTGTTGACAAGAAATAAGCGTGAATTTCAAATAAATATGGCTTCGAAAATTCCCTAATTAATAAACTAATTTCGTAGTCGACGCAATATTCGCAGGCAGCTAATTTCTTCCTTGACTGACTTGGCGGTGCGACTTCACGCTCGCTCGTCCTAATGCCGCACCACGAAGTCCAGTTTATCGTCTGCCGGGACGTGTAATATATGCAGAAGACTGAAAAAATTAAAGATGGCGAATATTTATGTTGCTTACCGAATTGCCGAATTGATTTTCTATAATATTTTATTTTCGTTATTGTCCTATCTATATTGCTAATATTCTCAACCGTTTAAATCGTTTGTGTTAAAGAATACGATTTCAATAGCTTTATATGTATATGTATATATTTAGTAGTTAAGTAGTATTTACTACCTCATAAGCAACAATCCAAAAAAGAAATCTAAAAAAGATTTCAAAGAGTTCTTTAAATATCTGCGAATGTTCTCGGACATATGTCAATTCTAAAAGAGTACCTTTAAAATTCTTTTTCAATTTTTTTTCAAGTCATGCTTGTGGGGTAGCTTTATTGTTGAGTGTTTAAAAATAACTTTTTTTTATATTTTTATACATGTTTTGGAAACTTAAAAGTAGTTATATGTTGCATAACTATAGTACTTGTAAAGAAAATTAATTTAATCGCATTAGGGGTAACAGGTGCTTTTACGCTCTCTATATTTCTTTAACGCATTTTATCCCTACAGGGACAAAATATGAATCGTTACACGAACGAATTTTATACTCGACTCGAGTTTCAATTTTTGCCTCTGTAACGAAAAGTACTATAATGCTTGTAATATTTAAAAATTTCATATCAATGTTCTTCTTTCTAGGGATGTAACCAATAGTAGCAATTGTGGTTCAGTTATAATTGATGGAGATTGTATACATAGTCAGGCAATTGGGGAAGTAAATGAGGACATTTGTGCTGAAAATACTGCGGTATCCGATGTTCCTGAAGAAAATTGTTCATATCAAGAAGTTTTACCAAAGAATCTATCGCATTTTGACAGCGCAGATACTACAGCTTTCAATTCTGATGTGATTGTTGCAAGTGTACCAGAAGTCACCGAATTCGCTGAAAAGGAGCTATCTAATGATGATGTAAATGTAGATAATACAAGAGAGATTAGCAAATGCGCGGGTGTTCAATTATCAGGACGAAGAATAACTGATCCGTTATACTTTTATAATGAACTTAGAAAAATGAATGATGAACATGGTTTTCGGGAGCAGTGTTCTTTTCACGATATTTATAGTGATCGTCATCATGATAATGGATTACGCACACAAATAAAATTTAGGTGCAATATTTGTCCTTACTTTAAATGGATATATTTAGTTGAAAATTCTAAAGAAATCATGTCGTTAAACGAAGCATCCGTAGCTGGAACAATAATAACGGGTACCGGGTATTTAGAACTGCAACAACAGTTAGCAGCTATGGCTATCCCTTATATGTCTGACGTGTCTTATAGAAAGTACAGGCAAGATTTAGTTTCAAGCTTTGAAGAAGCTGCTAATATTTCAATGCAAGATGCAGTTAATGAAGAAAAAGAGCTTGCTATGAAGGATGGACATGTTATTAATGGAATTCCATATATTACAGTCATTACCGATGGAGCATGGCTAAAGAGAAGTTACAAAAGTGGGAAGTTTGATTCTCTTTCTGGCTGTGCTGTTATAATAGGTTACCGTACGAGGAAAGTATTATTTGTTGGTGTACGAAACAAATGTTGCTCAACTTGTGCAAGGGATAAGGAACTAAATAGAAATCGGACAAATCATAGATGTTTCAAAAATTATGGTCGGGACCAAAATTCCAGTAGTATGGAGAAAGATATCATTGTCCAAGGATTTTCTGAAAGTATTAAAACGCAACAATTGATTTATAAAACCATTATAGGAGACGGAGATAGTAGCGTATATAAATCTATTTTAAATAATAATCCTTATCGAGACTATGGAGTACGTGTTGAGAAAATAGAATGCACCAATCATCTGTTAAGGAATATGTGCAATAAGATTGTAGAGGCATCAAGAGGAAAAATTGCTCATTCGTTAGCGAAAGGATCTGTAACACCGTTCCGAAAATGCATAAAGAGAAGCGCTTATAAAATCCGTCAGCACATTATGAATTTAATTAAAGTCGAAAGTAATAAGGCTGTATTTGATAAAAATATTAAAAATTTTCAAAGGCAAATTATTAATGCTGTAGACCACGTATTTGGAGATCACAAATATTGCTGTAGGTACAAAGTTCCTTGCGATAAAAAAAAAGAAAAAAATTATGTTCCGGTTTTAAAAAGTTCTGGGTTTTATAATACCATACGACAAGCTGTGGTCGATGCTAGTTGTCATGCTAACAGTTTCTTGCACCTGACAACAAACAATTATGCTGAATCTTTCAATGCAATAATCGCTAAAGTTACTGGAGGTAAACGAGTAAACTATGGAATGAGAGATTCGTATTATACTAGAGTACAAGCAGCTGTTGTACAATACAATACGCAGTCATCTTTAACAAAATTGTATGAAGTCCGCAATTTTAGTCCTCCTGATACCGTAGTTTCAATGGAAGAATCAATGAAGAAGAAAATTGAAAATAAAAGAACAATGAGAAATGTAAAGGGCCGAAAAAGAAAAAGACATGTCCCAGATGCAGAACAAGATTATGGTGAGTCTGTCAATCGTCCTGATGTGTCGCCGGAAGCATACTCTGTTTTACAATCGGAGCATTTAAAAAAATTAAAAGACGATCAAGCTAACAGGGATGAAATAGAACGGTTAACTGTAAATCAAAGTGACAGTGACATGTGGCACCAGAAAAGGAGTGTTTTATTAACTGCTTCAAACTTTGGACGAATTTGCCGCAAAAGAGTAACCACTTCATGTGCACAAATCGTTAAAAGCATTTTATATCCGCCAGTATTAAAACTTCCTGCTCTAGTATACGGTAAACAAAATGAAGAAACATCTCGAAAAAAACTAGAAAAGGTATTGAATAAAGAAATTAAATTGGCTGGACTTTGTATTGGCGAAAATGAAGAATATTTAGGTGCATCTGTTGATGGTTACATAGATGATGATGGTATAGTTGAGTTAAAAAATCCCATAACTGCGCACAATTTAACACCTAAGCAAGCCCTCAAACAAAAGACTTGCCTTCGAAATATTTTTTCTAAAGAAGATGTTAACAAAATGAACTCATCGCACATTTATTATTATCAAGTTCAAGGACAACTGCATGTAACCAAAAGAAAATATTGCATCTTTGCTATGTGCACTAACAAAGGCATAAAACATGTTCGAGTTGAGCGAGATGATAAGTTTTGGGAAGAAAAGATGGCCGGACCTTTAAAATCATTTTATTTTGACTGCTTGCTTCCAGAAATCTTGGATAGTCGCTTTAACCGATGTATGCCAATACGTGAGCCTGAGTACATTCTCCAGGCACAAAAGAAAAAGGAAGAAAATAATTCCTTTAAAATGCTAAAATATCTGAAGACTCTGAAAATACTACTAAAAGCAAAGACGCCTCAAATGAATCGGTTAGTACTGATTATTTAATAAACGAATCTATTTGTGTTTCAGAAAACTTGCAGGAGTATGAACGTACCATATCAGAACATGGTGAAATATTAAGTGTCTTGTACAATGATGTGGATATGAATTTGCTATTAAAAAATATTGGGTCCGTGCATGAAATGCTTACTGATGATAGCATTCAATACTTTTTACAAATAGTTCAACACACCACATCTGAATTCGAAATACATCCTCCAATTTACTACCGGTACTTACATTTACTGCCAAATGAATTTGTTGGTTATAATGGTAAAATTCATTTACAGATAATAGGAGGCCATGAAAATTCTGAACACTGGGTATGTATACAATTCGATGGAATAAATTTACTTGTATTTGATAGCCTTAATCGGGGCACATTAAATTCTGAAGAAACGTTATATTTAAGTCATAGATATCCACAATTAAATTGGCGTAACTGTGTTCACTTTGTCAAAGTTACGCAGCAACCGGATATGAAAAGCTGCGGAATTTACGCAATGGCTTTTATGACCGATATTGTTTTAAAAAAAAATCCTGTAAATGTTGAATATTGTCGAAATACTAACATAATGAGGAGACATGCATTAACAATAATAAAACGTAGACAATTATTTAACTTTCCATTTTACAACCCGCCAAAAAAAAGAATAAAAATACTAGAAGATATTCAATTACAAAAAAAATTAAAAATATTACGAACACAATAAAAACAAATAAAAAAATATTTGGAAATGTACATAATTGTATATAAAGCGTAACAAATGTATATAAAGGTGTTTAAAAATATTTAAACTTTGAAATATTTCTATGAACTTCTCGGATTGTAATTATAAAACGATGTATACAAATTAAATATTTTTATATGTAAGACATGAAGAAAATATATCAAAATGAATTGAAAAAAGAAAAGAAATTATTTAGCAAGGAAACTCCATTAAAAATAAAGAAAAAAGAGAAAAGAGCTGAAAAGAATAAATTATTTAGCAAAAGAACGCGCATTAAAAAAAAGAGAAAAGAACTAAAAAAACCAATAGTTACCCAAAGAAATCGCTTTAAAAAAAAGAAAAAAAGAAAAAAAGAGAAAAGATCTAAGTAAAGAAACCAATATTTAGTAAAAGAACTCTCTTTAAAAAACAGGAAAAACAAGTAAAAAAGAAACCAATATTTAGCAAAAAAAAAAACTCGCTTTAAAAAAATAGAGAAAAGAATTAAAAAAGAGAACAATATTTAGCACAAGAACTTGCATAAAAAAAGAGAAAAGAGCTAAAAAAAACCAATAATTAGCCAAAGAAATCGCTTTAAAAAAAAGAGAAAAGATCTAAGTAAAGAAACCAAATTTTAGTAAAAGAACTCTCTTTAAAAAAAAGGAAAAAAAAACTAAAAAAGAAACCAATATATAGCAAAAAAAAACTCGCTTTAAAAAAATAAAGAAAAGAATTAAAAAAGAGAACAACATTTAGCACAAGAACTTGCATTAAAAAAAGAGAAAAGAGCTAAAAAAAAAGAAAGAATTATTTACGAAAAAAAAACTATATCGCAAAATTCACAACACAAATACATTCAAGTATGTTAATAATACGCAAGACTGCATGAATAAAATGCCTTAAAAAATGTCTTGAAAATAATTTCAACATTACATTGAGTATAATAGTTATTTATATTCCCCGGAGGAAAAAAATGCAACGTTTGTCCCTCCGTTGAGTACAATAAAGTGGACTTATCAATATTATCAATTTATATCTGAATATAATTAATAGAGTGTATGACAAATTCGAATAATACGTAGAATAATGTTTAAATTATATAATAAATTGATGTCTAATGATATTAATTATTTAGGTTATATTTCAGTAATTAGAGTATATGAAACACTTGAATAGGTAAGTTTTTCCAACAGAATAAAAAAAATAATTATCGCTAATACTATAAATAATATATATTTTAATTCATAACTTTAATTTGCAGATTCTCTATCAAAATATATACAATACGTACAAATTTTATATCGTTACTTTTATGTTTATAAAGTGCAAATTGATAGTATTATATGTAAAGTTGCAATTATTTAATTTTAATTTTTTTAAGTATTTAAATATATTTATTAATAAAAATACTTTATACCACTAAAACCACGTGAATTGATTTTGTTATTATCATACCTTCTATCTGTTATTATCATTTGTCTTATCAATAAAAATGTAGAAAGATAAGTTTAATATGACATATTAGCCAATAAAAATTGTAATATTATAAATAAAATTATTAAAAAATGTAAAGAATAGATTTTAGTATTCTATAAAATCGTTTCGCCAGAGCAACTATGTGAATTAAATGTTCTTGAAATTATGCGTAAATAATATACAAAAATAGCTAATTAGGATTGCGTGATTTATGATCAGCTCGGAATGATCGAATTGAATTGTCAATGAAAAAAAATTGTGAATTTCCCGGCGATATAAATTGAAAAATAAAACATTTACGCTGAAAGATAAAAAATAATTGCAAATTTAGCCCGAGCGTCGGGGTAAAGTTAATTGTTTCTTTAAAATTTCCCGTTTTCGAATAATAAAAGTTCTCGAAAACTACGAATGTGCATTGACTGTAATTTTGCAAATACATTCACAGTACACCTATTAATGTTACTTTTAGTTTCAGTAGATGCACAGGCTTAGCTAATTATATATTGTTAATTAATTAATCAAAAATCCCGAAAAAATTCACTTTTTCGACAAAAAAAAGTTAAAATAAAACTAAGAATATGCATGAGGTCATTTGCAAAAATACAAACCATGAACAATCATGGTTTACGTTATTTTAACCTTTTTAGTCGAAAAAGCAAACTCTCGGAATTTTTTGATTAATTAATGATTAATGAACAGAAATTAATTAACTACGCCTGTGCATCTTCTGTGACTAAAAGGCAACATTTGTAGGTGCACTATATAAATGTATTAGCATTACAGACAATACAACTTCCATAGTTTTTAATGTACTTTTCAAACGAAAGACTTAAAAACCCCTGGAGCGCACGTCTAAACTGAATCGGTCGTTACTGGCTTCTAGATTAAGTTTCATAAAAAGTAGTATTTTTCCTCAGGTACAATTGAAAAACACACATCAAGCGAGCAAATGTACCATAAGATTAAGTTGACCTCTACGGTTAAATTGCCCCCGGTCTCTCCTATATTATTTAAATAATTAAAGAATGTACAAAATTGTTGACCATTTTCTAATTCAAAAATCTCTTTTTCGGTAGAAATATTAAGTTATTAGCTAGTCCATAACGAGTGAAACAAACCAAAGAGTGAGTTGAGCACATTTTCCTTGGTTTTTTTAGCATTTACTGTAGCTAAAGACTGACTTGAAAAAATAATATGATTAAAGGTTTCTACTTTATTAAATTAATAAAAATATATAACAGTTTAAACGAATGATTGTACATGAGTTCAACTAAAAGTTTTGATACAATAATTTTAAAGGTAATAGATACATATAAAAGGTATAACAAAATTCATGTACGTACCTTTAAAAAAATTAATACAAAAGAGCCATTTTTTATTTTCGTAAAGATATAATGCGCGCGAATCAACCGGCAAAAACGACTTTGTGGTGCGTGAACGCTCGCAATCGACATCGCACACGCACCACCAACCAATTTTTAGTGAGTACCAGTGATTTTAATGAACGGGATTCTTAATTTTTCGTGTATTATTTTCATACATTTTTAACATATATACAAATGTAAATTTATAAACAAAACTTGATTTTCTTTTTTGGTCATTTTTGCTAAAACATGCTAAACATTGTCCAATGTACGTATATTAAGCTGGTGTACCCACTTTATAAGATCACGATCTAAGCTGCCCCACAATTTATTGATAATTTGTTGCTCCAGAATTGATTTTGTTATTATCATACCTTCTATCTGTTATTATCATTTGTCTTATCAATAAAAATGTAGAAAGATAAGTTTAATATGACATATTAGCCAATAAAAATTGTAATATTATAAATAAAATTATTAAAAAATGTAAAGAATAGATTTTAGTATTCTATAAAATCGTTTCGCCAGAGCAACTATGTGAATTAAATGTTCTTGAAATTATGCGTAAATAATATACAAAAATAGCTAATTAGGATTGCGTGATTTATGATCAGCTCGGAATGATCGAATTGAATTGTCAATGAAAAAAATTGTGAATTTCCCGGCGATATAAATTGAAAAATAAAACATTTACGCTGAAAGATAAAAAATAATTGCAAATTTAGCCCGAGCGTCGGGGTAAAGTTAATTGTTTCTTTAAAATTTCCCGTTTTCGAATAATAAAAGTTCTCGAAAACTACGAATGTGCATTGACTGTAATTTTGCAAATACATTCACAGTACACCTATTAATGTTACTTTTAGTTTCAGTAGATGCACAGGCTTAGCTAATTATATATTGTTAATTAATTAATCAAAAATCCCGAAAAAATTCACTTTTTCGACAAAAAAAAGTTAAAATAAAACTAAGAATATGCATGAGGTCATTTGCAAAAATACAAACCATGAACAATCATGGTTTACGTTATTTTAACCTTTTTAGTCGAAAAAGCAAACTCTCGGAATTTTTTGATTAATTAATGATTAATGAACAGAAATTAATTAACTACGCCTGTGCATCTTCTGTGACTAAAAGGCAACATTTGTAGGTGCACTATATAAATGTATTAGCATTACAGACAATACAACTTCCATAGTTTTTAATGTACTTTTCAAACGAAAGACTTAAAAACCCCTGGAGCGCACGTCTAAACCGAATCGGTCGTTACTGGCTTCTAGATTAAGTTTCATAAAAAGTAGTATTTTTCCTCAGGTACAATTGAAAAACACACATCAAGCGAGCAAATGTACCGTAAGATTAAGTTGACCTCTCGGTTAAATTGCCCCCGGTCTCTCCTATATTATTTAAATAATTAAAGAATGTACAAAATTGTTGACCATTTTCTAATTCAAAAATCTCTTTTTCGGTAGAAATATTAAGTTATTAGCTAGTCCATAACGAGTGAAACAAACCAAAGAGTGAGTTGAGCACATTTTCCTTGGTTTTTTTAGCATTTACTGTAGCTAAAGACTGACTTGAAAAAATAATATGATTAAAGGTTTCTACTTTATTAAATTAATAAAAATATATAACAGTTTAAACGAATGATTGTACACACACCGTTAATTGAAACTTTGAATTTCCGGAAACGCCTATTTATTCGCGCCATCGTCCGTCGCGTGACAACTGAGGTTAGCAGTGCTGTTAATACGCGGCGGACGATGGCGCGAATAAATAGGCATTTCCGGAAATTCAAAGATTCAATTAACGGTGTGTGTACATGAGTTCAACTAAAAGTTTTGATACAATAATTTTAAAAGTAATAGATACATATAAAAGGTATAACAAAATTCATGTACGTACCTTTAAAAAAATTAATACAAAAGAGCCATTTTTTATTTTCGTAAAGATATAATGCGCGCGAATCAACCGGCAAAAACGACTTTGTGGTGCGTGAACGCTCGCAATCGACATCGCACACGCACCACCAACCAATTTTTAGTGAGTACCAGTGATTTTAATGAACGGGATTCTTAATTTTTCGTGTATTATTTTATACATTTTTAACATATATACAAATGTAAATTTATAAACAAAACTTGATTTTCTTTTTTGGTCATTTTTGCTAAAACATGCTAAACATTGTCCAATGTACGTATATTAAGCTGGTGTACCCACTTTATAAGATCACGATCTAAGCTGCCCCACAATTTATTGATAATTTGTTGCTCCAGAAACGATTTTGTTGCTATATAGTCGCTACCTTAATGTTAAGCTAGCGTATCTAATACTCGTAACTTTTGACCTTATTAAGTTATATAAATGAATCCAACGGCATAATTTGTTGCTAATTTGTTTTTTTTACTTAAGCAACAAAATTCGGGAAATATTCAAACGACAATAGTTGAGTAAAATCTCAAAATTTATCAATGTTTTTTCCGCTTTCTCTTGAACATTGAATTTATTACTAATAATCACGATTGCCGATAAGGTAGGGAGGATAAATATTGACTATGGCACACCGTTAACTCAATGTGCATATTATGTACATAAATATTATTTGTACAAAAGCAATTTAATATCTTTAAATTAATAAATTAATTAACATATTTGCAAACCGAATATAATTACTAAACAAATATGATTGATTTTTAATGAATATTTAAATATAATGTATGATTCATTAAATGTAAGAAATCTTATGCTTCTTACTAATAAGAAACACTTGCTTACATGATAAAATTTACGTACACAAAATTTGTAACTTCAATTAATTTTTTGAACATTTTGAAGCAATTGATTAACAAATTATTTTATACTATCATCAAACAAGATTTATTGTTTTAAAACTATTGAGACGTTTTAAAATTTTTAATCTAAAGATTAAATTTAAGATATGTACTACCTTAAACCTGTATCAATGTATTTACTAAAATTCGCATTATAATATTATTGAAGAGTTTAAAAAATGTAAACAGTAAAATTTATTATACAATTTGAATGACTTGGTAGAATTAAAAAAACAAGCAATTATGATTATCTTCATTGTGCTTCATTCAGGTAACATTATAAAGCAACATACGTAACTTATATTTTGATTCAAGAACTACTCCGGTGGAACACGGAGACAAAGTTAATTAATAATTACAATATTTTTAATGTATGTATTAGGTATGTATTCTTGTGGAATGTGCGTTTTCAACAAAAAGTAGAAAAAGTATTACATGTAATAATGGTGTGTATTCACCGGAAACGAAATGTACTTTCCCACTTACGTATTGTAATTAGTTGACAATAGTTGCTAAAAAGGAATAACAAGAAGGATCACATGTAGGTAAAAAAATAGATCAATTATGCGTTCTTTAAAATTATTTATAATATACATTGTATATATATATATTATATACAACGCATTTCAATTTAACATATTTATAGAATTCTATACTAAATTTGCTGTAATATTGCCATTCAAAAATATTTTGTTCTTTTGAATTAAGTCCCAAAATGACATTTTTTAATCACGGTTTTCAACGGCTGTACTATCTGATAAAAAAAGCTGTAAAAAATTTGAAAGATAGTGTTTCCGACGTAAAATTAACTGATCTTTCAGAATATGATATTCATTTCTTCAAAAAATGCACCTTTGACGAGCTATTTAGGTTTTTTTGCAAAAATAACGCGAATTTTCGAACCTCTTTTTTTTTATCGAACGTTTTCGTATTAAAATCTCATAAGGATTCTTGTTATAACTATGAAAACCACGTCAAATGATCCTAAACTTGAAGTTAAGTCATTGACAATTGTCAAATTTCATGTGGAAATACACAAAATGGCGGCCTAAAGATAGAAAAAATGTCAAAATCTTGAGGAATTTGTTGCTCCAGAAACGATTTTGTTGCTATATAGTCGCTACCTTAATGTTAAGCTAGCGTATCTAATACTCGTAACTTTTGACCTTATTAAGTTATATAAATGAATCCAACGGCATAATTTGTTGCTAATTTGTTTTTTTTACTTAAGCAACAAAATTCGGGAAATATTCAAACGACAATAGTTGAGTAAAATCTCAAAATTTATCAATGTTTTTTCCGCTTTCTCTTGAACATTGAATTTATTACTAATAATCACGATTGCCGATAAGGTAGGGAGGATAAATATTGACTATGGCACACCGTTAACTCAATGTGCATATTATGTACATAAATATTATTGTACAAAAGCAATTTAATATCTTTAAATTAATAAATTAATTAACATATTTGCAACCGAATATAATTACTAAACAAATATGATTGATTTTTAATGAATATTTAAATATAATGTATGATTCATTAAATGTAAGAAATCTTATGCTTCTTACTAATAAGAAACACTTGCTTACATGATAAAATTTACGTACACAAAATTTGTAACTTCAATTAATTTTTTGAACATTTTGAAGCAATTGATTAACAAATTATTTTATACTATCATCAAACAAGATTTATTGTTTTAAAACTATTGAGACGTTTTAAAATTTTTAATCTAAAGATTAAATTTAAGATATGTACTACCTTAAACCTGTATCAATGTATTTACTAAAATTCGCATTATAAATATTATTGAAGAGTTTAAAAAAATGTAAACAGTAAAATTTATTATACAATTTGAATGACTTGTAGAATTAAAAAAACAAGCAATTATGATTATCTTCATTGTGCTTCATTCAGGTAACATTATAAAGCAACATACGTAACTTATATTTTGATTCAAGAACTACTCCGAGTGGAACACGTAAGACAAAGTTAATTAATAATTACAAATATTTTTAATGTATGTATATAGGTATGTATTCTTGTGGAATGTGCGTTTTTCAACAAAAAGTAAGAAAAAGTATTACATGTAATATAATGGTGTGTATTTCCACAGGAAACGAAATGTACTTTCCCACTTACGTATTGTAATTAGTTGACAATAGTTGCTAAAAAGGAATAAACAAGAAGGATCACATGTAGGTAAAAAAATAAGATCAAATTATGCGTTCTTTAAAATTATTTATTAAATACTACATTTATATATATATATTATATACACGCATTTCAATTTAACATATTTATAGAATTCTTATACTAAATTTGCTGTAATATTGCCATTCAAAAATATTTTTGTTCTTTTGAATTAAGTCCCAAAATGACATTTTTTAATCACGGTTTTCAACGGCTGTACTATCTGATAAAAAAAGCTGTAAAAAATTTGAAAGATAGTGTTTCCGACGTAAAATTAACTGATCTTTCAGAATATGATATTCATTTCTTCAAAAAATGCACCTTTGACGAGCTATTTAGGTTTTTTTGCAAAAATAACGCGAATTTTCGAACCTCTTTTTTTTTATCGAACGTTTTCGTATTAAAATCTCATAAGGATTCTTGTTATAACTATGAAAACCACGTCAAATGATCCTAAACTTGAAGTTAAGTCATTGACAATTGTCAAATTTCATGTGGAAATACACAAAATGGCGGCCTAAAGATAGAAAAAATGTCAAAATCTTGAGGAATTTTTTACTCAAAAACGATGGACTTTAGGAAAAATTTTATAGAATAAAAGTTCTTAGAATTCATCAAAGAATACGCTGGAATTTTTCAGAATTTTTCGACGACTTTATTAAATTTTCAAAAAATTTGCACTTTTGAAAAATCCAAAAAGTCGTCAAAAAATTCTGAAAAAATTTCAGCGTATTCTTTGATGAATTCTAAGAACTTTTTATCCTATAAAATTTTTTTCTAAAGTCCATCGTTTTCTAATAAACGTTCACTGAAGTCTATTTTGTCTATTATTTACGAATTTTGCGTTATGGTTCGTTATTGTATTACTGTTTATTTCTGATTCATATGGGATGTAACAATATTTTTTCACATTATTTTATTAAAAAATATTTCTTTACAGTATATATTTTTTTATTATTTTTATCTGTTTTTTAATATTACTGATAAATTTCATGGTCGATAATACAGAACATTGAAAAAAATAGGTTTTTTGGAGATTTGCCATAAAATTGCAATTTCTTTCAAATGACGTATCTTCATAAAACAAGACATTGATAGAATAATTTCTGCTCAAAATAATAGTATTATATCTCAGTTATCAATTGTGAAGGAAATATATATAAAGAATGCTGTAGTTTGGTAAACTAATAATATAAATTATCACTATAAGTAATTATATTACTTATAATTATACTTATATTATAATAGAACTGATATTACTTATTCAAAGTAATATAAAAATGTTGTCATCAGCAAAACGTAAATAATAGACAAAAATAGACTTCAGTGAACGTTTATTAGAAAACGATGGACTTTAGGAAAAATTTTATAGAATAAAAGTTCTTAGAATTCATCAAAGAATACGCTGGAATTTTTCAGAATTTTTCGACGACTTTATTAAATTTTCAAAAAATTTGCACTTTTGAAAAATCCAAAAAGTCGTCAAAAAATTCTGAAAAAATTCCAGCGTATTCTTTGATGAATTCTAAGAACTTTTTATTCTATAAAATTTTTTCCTAAAGTCCATCGTTTTTGAGTAAAAAATTCCTCAAGATTTTGACATTTTTTCTATCTTTAGGCCGCCATTTTGTGTATTTCCACATGAAATTTGACAATTGTCAATGACTTAACTTCAAGTTTAGGATCATTGACGTGGTTTTCATAGTTATAACAAGAATCCTTATGAGATTTCAATACGAAAACGTTCGATAAAAAAAAAAGAGGTTCGAAAATTCGCGTTATTTTGCAAAAAAACCTAAATAGCTTGTGGAATGTGCGTTTTTCAACAAAAAGTAAGAAAAAGTATTACATGTAATATAATGGTGTGTATTTCCACAGGAAACGAAATGTACTTTCCCACTTACGTATTGTAATTAGTTGACAATAGTTGCTAAAAAGGAATAAACAAGAAGGATCACATGTAGGTAAAAAAATAAGATCAAATTATGCGTTCTTTAAAATTATTTATTAAATACTACATTTATATATATATTATATACACGCATTTCAATTTAACATATTTATAGAATTCTTATACTAAATTTGCTGTAATATTGCCATTCAAAAATATTTTTGTTCTTTTGAATTAAGTCCCAAAATGACATTTTTTAATCACGGTTTTCAACGGCTGTACTATCTGATAAAAAAAGCTGTAAAAAATTTGAAAGATAGTGTTTCCGACGTAAAATTAACTGATCTTTCAGAATATGATATTCATTTCTTCAAAAAATGCACCTTTGACGAGCTATTTAGGTTTTTTTGCAAAAATAACGCGAATTTTCGAACCTCTTTTTTTTTATCGAACGTTTTCGTATTAAAATCTCATAAGGATTCTTGTTATAACTATGAAAACCACGTCAAATGATCCTAAACTTGAAGTTAAGTCATTGACAATTGTCAAATTTCATGTGGAAATACACAAAATGGCGGCCTAAAGATAGAAAAAATGTCAAAATCTTGAGGAATTTTTTACTCAAAAACGATGGACTTTAGGAAAAATTTTATAGAATAAAAGTTCTTAGAATTCATCAAAGAATACGCTGGAATTTTTCAGAATTTTTCGACGACTTTATTAAATTTTCAAAAAATTTGCACTTTTGAAAAATCCAAAAAGTCGTCAAAAAATTCTGAAAAAATTCCAGCGTATTCTTTGATGAATTCTAAGAACTTTTTATTCTATAAAATTTTTTCCTAAAGTCCATCGTTTTCTAATAAACGTTCACTGAAGTCTATTTTTGTCTATTATTTACGAATTTTGCGTTATGGTTCGTTATTGTATTACTGTTTATTTCTGATTCATATGGGATGTAACAATATTTTTTCACATTATTTTATTAAAAAATATTTCTTTACAGTATATATTTTTTTATTATTTTTATCTGTTTTTTAATATTACTGATAAATTTCATGGTCGATAATACAGAACATTGAAAAAAATAGGTTTTTTGGAGATTTGCCATAAAATTGCAATTTCTTTCAAATGACGTATCTTCATAAAACAAGACATTGATAGAATAATTTCTGCTCAAAATAATAGTATTATATCTCAGTTATCAATTGTGAAGGAAATATATATAAAAGAATGCTGTAGTTTGGTAAACTAATAATATAAATTATCACTATAAGTAATTATATTACTTATAATTATACTTATATTATAATAGAACTGATATTACTTATTCAAAGTAATATAAAAATGTTGTCATCAGCAAAACGTAAATAATAGACAAAAATAGACTTCAGTGAACGTTTATTAGAAAACGATGGACTTTAGAAAAAAATTTATAGGATAAAAAGTTCTTAGAATTCATCAAAGAATACGCTGGAATTTTTCAGAATTTTTGACGACTTTTTGGATTTTTCAAAAGTGCAAATTTTTTGAAAATTAATAAAGTCGTCGAAAAATTCTGAAAAAATTCCAGCGTATTCTTTGATGAATTCTAAGAACTTTTTATTCTATAAAATTTTTTCCTAAAGTCCATCGTTTTTGAGTAAAAAATTCCTCAAGATTTTGACATTTTTTCTATCTTTAGGCCGCCATTTTGTGTATTTCCACATGAAATTTGACAATTGTCAATGACTTAACTTCAA
Organism: Theocolax elegans; assembly: GCA_026168455.1. NCBI lineage: Eukaryota > Metazoa > Arthropoda > Insecta > Hymenoptera > Cerocephalidae > Theocolax > Theocolax elegans. The sequence goes on along the minus strand of CM047426.1, from coordinate 8,781,321 downwards.
GTTTAGGATCATTTGACGTGGTTTTCATAGTTATAACAAGAATCCTTATGAGATTTCAATACGAAAACGTTCGATAAAAAAAAAAGAGGTTCGAAAATTCGCGTTATTTTGCAAAAAAACCTAAATAGCTCGTCAAAGGTGCATTTTTGAAAAAATGAATATCATATTCTGAAAGATCAGTTAATTTTACGTCGGAAACACTATCTTTCAAATTTTTTACAGTTTTTTTTATCAGATAGTACAGCCGTTGAAAACCGTGATTAAAAAATGTCATTTTGGGACTTAATGGGTTAAGAGTAAAACATGGGGGTATTGATTTCTGGCATCTTTTTTTGTGAAGAAATAATTGAAGTTACATCCTTCAAATAGGAAGTCAAACCTGTCGGAGGATGTAAGTTATCGCGCGCATAATACTCACATTTATTCCGTTGTTGTGAAAAAAAATCATCAATAAACTTTTTTTGCGCTTCAGCGTCATTAACTATACCAACTGTTTTTGCTCTTAGCACTTTTTGAATGATTGTATCCTGTTGCTCAGGATGCACTTTGACAGACTGTTTAAAATAAACGCTACTACTTTTTAAACTTACCAGTTTCTCCTCGAAAATGGGCTTAGAAGCCAAATAAGCAGAAAAATTAACTTCTCGTTCTTCAAGGGTTCGTTTAAACTGAAAAAATTATTAATTATTTTTTTGTGTTCTAGTTGTTTGAGAAAATAATAAGGCTTTACATAAAAATGCTCTTATTGAAACCGTTTAAATTGAATTCTTTTAAAGAGATAGCGTTTGTTAAATTAAAAAAAAAAGTGAAGCCTACACTCTAAAGCTGCTTATTTTTATTTAAACGGAAGTTTTTCGCGGGAAATAACAAATTAAATATCATACAATTCTGCATACCTATTAGTAATTTTTATTTTGAATGTAGTTGTTTCTAGAGATTTTGCGTCTCAAGCTTTACTTACCTGCAATACAAACTGCGTTTTACTTATAGTGCGCATGCGCCAAGTAGACGCACAGACGCCTTTTCCTGGGAAATACGCATTTTTATAAGTAACAGACATCTAACAGTGCTCTACGCACGAATGAGATTATATATTATAACGTACTAGTCAGTAATTCTAAGAACTTTTTATTCTATAAAATTTTTTCCTAAAGTCCATCGTTTTCTAATAAACGTTCACTGAAGTCTATTTTTGTCTATTATTTACGAATTTTGCGTTATGGTTCGTTATTGTATTACTGTTTATTTCTGATTCATATGGGATGTAACAATTTTTTTCACATTATTTTATTAAAAAATATTTCTTTACAGTATATATTTTTAATTTTTATCTGTTTTTTAATATTACTGATAAATTTCATGGTCGATAATACAGAACATTGAAAAAAATAGGTTTTTTGGAGATTTGCCATAAAATTGCAATTTCTTTCAAATGACGTATCTTCATAAAACAAGACATTGATAGAATAATTTCTGCTCAAAATAATAGTATTATATCTCAGTTATCAATTGTGAAGGAAATATATATAAAAGAATGCTGTAGTTTGGTAAACTAATAATATAAATTATCACTATAAGTAATTATATTACTTATAATTATACTTATATTATAATAGAACTGATATTACTTATTCAAAGTAATATAAAAATGTTGTCATCAGCAAAACGTAAATAATAGACAAAAATAGACTTCAGTGAACGTTTATTAGAAAACGATGGACTTTAGAAAAAAATTTTATAGGATAAAAGTTCTTAGAATTCATCAAAGAATACGCTGGAATTTTTTCAGAATTTTTGACGACTTTTTTGGATTTTTCAAAGTGCAAATTTTTTGAAAATTTAATAAAGTCGTCGAAAATTCTGAAAAAATTCCAGCGTATTCTTTGATGAATTCTAAGAACTTTTTATTCTATAAAATTTTTTCCTAAAGTCCATCGTTTTTGAGTTAAAAAATTCCTCAAGATTTTGACATTTTTTCTATCTTTAGGCCGCCCATTTTGTGTATTTCCACATGAAATTTGACAATTGTCAATGACTTAACTTCAAGTTTAGGATCATTTGACGTGGTTTTCATAGTTTATAACAAGAATCCTTATGAGATTTCAATACGAAAACGTTCGATAAAAAAAAAAGAGGTTCGAAAATTCGCGTTATTTTTGCAAAAAAACCTAAATAGCTCGTCAAAGGTGCATTTTTTGAAAAAATGAATATCATATTCTGAAAGATCAGTTAATTTTACGTCGGAAACACTATCTTTCAAATTTTTTACAGTTTTTTTTATCAGATAGTACAGCCGTTGAAAACCGTGATTAAAAAATGTCATTTTGGGACTTAATGGGTTAAGAGTAAAACATGGGGGTATTGATTTCTGGCATCTTTTTTTGTGAAGAAATAATTGAAGTTACATCCTTCAAATAGGAAGTCAAACCTGTCGGAGGATGTAAGTTATCGCGCGCATAATACTCACATTTATTCCGTTGTTGTGAAAAAAAATCATCAATAAACTTTTTTTGCGCTTCAGCGTCATTAACTATACCAACTGTTTTTGCTCTTAGCACTTTTTGAATGATTGTATCCTGTTGCTCAGGATGCACTTTGACAGACTGTTTAAAATAAACGCTACTACTTTTTAAACTTACCAGTTTCTCCTCGAAAATGGGCTTAGAAGCCAAATAAGCAGAAAAATTAACTTCTCGTTCTTCAAGGGTTCGTTTAAACTGAAAAAATATTATTAATTATTTTTTTGTGTTCTAGTTGTTTGAGAAAATAATAAGGCTTTACATAAAAATGCTCTTATTGAAACCGTTTAAATTGAATTCTTTTAAAGAGATAGCGTTTGTTAAATTAAAAAAAAAAGTGAAGCCTACACTCTAAAGCTGCTTATTTTTATTTAAACGGAAGTTTTTCGCGGGAAATAACAAATTAAATATCATACAATTCTGCATACCTATTAGTAATTTTTATTTTGAATGTAGTTGTTTCTAGAGATTTTGCGTCTCAAGCTTTACTTACCTGCAATACAAACTGCGTTTTACTTATAGTGCGCATGCGCCAAGTAGACGCACAGACGCCTTTTCCTGGGAAATACGCATTTTTATAAGTAACAGACATCTAACAGTGCTCTACGCACGAATGAGATTATATATTATAACGTACTAGTCAGTAATTATATGTACTAGTTTATTGATACTAATTTGCAATTTTGAACTTTAAATAAATAATTTGTGATTTATTTTTATTCTTTTTATATAAGCAATTACTGTAATGTTTAGTAGATTAATGTTTACTAGATTAATATTCAGATATTCTTTTAATTTAATATACTTCATCCCAGTAGAAGAGGCAACATATTTTTTAATACCTTCGATTGTTGATGTTTCCATAGTTACAAATATAAAATGTTAGCGTTTGCGATGAGAAAAAAATGAATAAAAAATAAGTTCAAAAATGCCCTAGTCTCCCCTACTTTCAAAAATAAAATAAAATAGAAACAAAATTTATTTACTTCCATGAATCACGTATAGAAATGAACTATATATTTGTTATATATATATATGGGAGATTCCATGTGAAGTGATCCAGTTAAAAAATAGAATTTTGTTTTAATGTATGGAATCAGTAAAAAACTACTTGAATAGAGTGTAGCTAAATTTTTAGACCTGAATTACAATTAGTGCCAAAGCTGTAACCAATAAAAAAAATCGAATTTTTTGAAAAAAATGACTTATTGGCCATTTTTATCACTTAATAACTCAAAATCTAACAAGTTTTTCTTATATACATTAAATTTGAAAAAGTTTATAAATTTCAAGAAGAATCTGTTGAAATATTTCATTTATATTAGTTTAATACATTGAATATAGTTATAATTAATAAAAACCTTTGTAGTAAAAAAAAGGGTTGTACGATCAAAAATATTTTATCCATCCAAGAATCTAATTCATCGATGATTAATTACCTTCAAAATGGTGCAAAGTTTGAGTGCGGCAGACCATTTCAGACAAAGTTATGGTGTTTTTAGGCAAATTTCTTAAAAAAAGAGAGCGAATTATTTTATGAAAAAAACAGAGTAACCGTATACTTGCATTTAAACAACATGGCACTATTATTCTTCAATAATACTAAAATATACTATTTAATGTTAGTTACTGATGCTTTTCAATCTCTAAGCTGCTTACAAACACAAAGCAATAGGTATAAGCAGTTATACCTGTTATATAATTGAATAAATACCTGAAACTTATTAAAATTCCAATAAATCCAATTATATAACAGGTATAACTGCTTATACCTATTGCTTTGAAAATTATAATATAATATTAAAAATTTATTCATTGAATTCAAAACTTACCAAAATCGCTGTATGTCCACCAAATTTTTTTCGAGGTTTCGATAATTCTTGTACTGCACCTTCTAATGACATATTTTTAATTGTTAAAAGTAAATCGGTATTACTTATGCACTCACTCATGTTCTTGGTATAAATGTTTAAACAAAAGCCGCGATAATGGAAAAAAATAATTTGTTTTAAAAATTAATTTGCAATCTTTGTTGGTAGATAAATGAATGTTTAATTCACGCGCAAGCAGAGTCCTTTTTCGTTAATTCCTTTGGTTTTATAAACACAGAGTGCCGAATTCCGAGTTCCGACCATGCGAGTGACGCGAGTCGTTAGGACTCGTCTGTGCTCCGTTACGCCGTGCGGTGTCGGTGTTTACTTGTGGACTGCGACACTGATTGGCTCATTTTTCTAAATTGACCAATCAGCATCGTGATCTACTTATAAGGCAGTACAGCGCGGCATAGGAGAGCGTAATACAACGTTGCGCAGCATGGCGCTTATGTACAAACTCGATCTCGAATCGAAAAAAATGTAAATTGGAGTAACATAAGGGACGTGAACTTGTCTCTATAAGTTTGATTGTGCTTTCGGGATAATCGAGTTTTGCTCAACTCATTGACAGTAGCAGTATGTGCGGCATGCGCGGTGTGTAGATTTTATAACCTCACATACTGAACATTAAAGGTAACTTATTTAAAAATAAGGTTTACATTACACGTATGTATTATTAAATATATTTCTTTTTTAAATAATTATAATCATCGTAAATACACTGTGTATAATATTGCCTAATAATACTTCTTAATGTTACTTAATTAGTATAATTTTTTTAAGACTTCAAAATGTTGGATGTAACGAGTAAAAAACGAAAAGTATTAAAAAAGACAAAAAAGGCATGGAGAAAACATGTAGACACTAAAGATGTTGATGCTTATTTGGATAACCAAAGGTTAAAAGAAAGATTAGGGAACTCCATTTTCTGAAAGAAAAGATGAAGAATTATTTGTTGTTGACAAAAGTGGATACGACATTCAAACTACTGAAAAAGTTAATTTAACTAAAAGAGAACGCAGAGAATTACTAAACAAAACAGAACCAAAATGTTTTACTGTATTAAAGCCAATGTCAGCGGTACCAGATCCAATTTCAAAAAGGAATCGTGTAAGAACTCCAGAAGAAAGGAAGTGTCCTATAAGAAAAAATATAGAACACCAGATAAAACTAAGAGGTCAATTGAAACTAAAAGAGAGAGTAGCAATACAAAATAGACTATTAGCTCAACAGAAAAGAGCTAATAAACCTAAAAGAGGAGAATTTAAAGTTGATGTATGGGAACAAACACCTGTTATAGAACCAGAATTACAAAGTGAATGGCTTACTACTGATACTGTTAGACATACTTTATCTAATACTGGCAAAAGAAGAAAACGAGTACCTGTATCTGTACAAAAGAAATCATCGGTTTTACCTGCTGTTAGTGCACCACATCCTGGCATTTCTTACAATCCTTCTTTAATGGACCATCAAAAATTACTTGCAGCAGTTGCAGCTGATGAGCTTAAATTAATGAAAGAAGAGGACCACTTAAATCGAGTGACAAATAAAATGTTCCGTAAGGTAAGTTAATTAATAAAACATCTAAGTAATTTTTGTATTATGGTTAAGAAAATAGTACTAATTTAAAATAACCCAATCTATTATTTAATAGATAACATCAAAAGAAAAAGAAGAGGAGAATTTAAAAAAAATGTCTGAAGGATTATCACTTCCTAATCATGAGACTATTGAATCGGAATACGAAGACAATGACCCTAATGTAAAGTCTGTAAATCCTCCTGTAAGAAATACAAAAAAGACATTAGTACAACGTCGTAAACAGAAAGAACAACGTCAACTTCAACTAAAGCAATTGAAAGAGAAGGTGGAGAAAAAGAAACTTGCTGATATCTATCACCTAAAACATATAGGTAAACAAATATCCAAGAACAAAGGAAAGAGGAAATTTTGCGTGCCAAAAGATTAAAATTGGAAGCCAAAAAATTACTTGAACCAAGAGTACTCAGTAAAAATAAATTTGAACCATTAGAACAAGAATTTCAAACAGGCGAAGAATTAACAGGAAATTTGAGATACACTCAACCTATTAATAATCTGCTAAAAGACAGGTATAAGTCATTTCAACAAAGAAATATACTAGCACCTGCTAGTATAATAAATAATAAAAGAAACGTCCGAGAATCCTCGTTACTTACCGTAAATCTCGAACTCGAAACCGAAACTCGATCTCGAATCGAAAACGAACGCACCCGTAGTGACTAGTGTACATATATTATACAGCTGCGACGACCATCGGACCATGCAAGCGCAAAATGACAGCTACGACTTTTTAGTAACTGCTCGCGTGGTTTTTGTAATTGCAACGAAAGTAGGGCACTGGGCTCAATTGTTGCGGGAGTCGAAATTGAAGTCGAGTGCTGAGGAGTGACCATGACGACACAGCGTTTTGCAGCCTGCAGACCTCGCTAATACGTAGTGTTTACGAATCGTTGTGTGATATCTTATTACACAGATACGTCTCGTTAACTACAAGAAAAATTACGACTGAATTATAAACGAGTAAGTTTTTCTTTCTCTCTCTTTCTCTCTCTGTGAAGTGATGCTAATGTAATAATATAATTACAATTGTTGTGTACAGTATACTGTTATGATTGCTGTGACATAACCTATCTCTATTTTTTTAACCCACTTTCTTCTGTTAAAATGAATGCTCGTTCTACTTTATTATTTAAATGTACTTATGTTTAATTATAATTCATTTCATAGACAATGTCAAATCTTTCATGGATAACTGCAAAAGGTGCGATCATTGTGATGTGACTGATGAGATCTTGATATAATTAAATCTTCCCTGCTGGACTCTTGGAACACTCTGAAACTTCGATCACTCCCATAAAGCCTGCGCTGACATGATTTGGAAACTGATCTGAGAATATTCTTTGAGATTACTGGGCCTTTCCTTAAGAAAAATAATCATTAGGTAGCTGTCTTTTTCACTTCCATAGCTCGTAACTGGTCCAAAGGTCAACTTCTTTATGCCAAAATTAGTTGCACCTTTCTTCTGCTGATAGATTATTTGATATCAGGTATTGCAACAACAGTGTTAATTATTTACACTAAGATTTTACGCTAATTAAAACGGTAAGTCGTATGCTAAGATTTTAGCTACAAGACTAGCAGACAAAGACCATCTGGAGGAACTGGTGGTGGTGTTGGACTTTTCCGATTGTGTCCAAATTAGCTTTGGGCAAGATGAAGCCTCGAAGGAAAATTCAAAGTTTTGTGGTGTTGTCATTACACAAAAAATCGTAAAAGTTACTATTAATTCACAAGCTACTGGTGGCAGTGTTTCAAGTAACTTTAATGATGGAAAGGTTTGTTGTAACCCTTTCATTTAATAAACTTATCATTAATAAGCATATGAAAAAGAAGTAATTAACACGTAATATAAATGTACGATAAGTAACATTTATAGAAATAAAAGATTTAACTGTATGGAGCCAAATTTACATAAATATTAATAATAACATTATATTTATTTAACTATATTGTTTTAAAAATTGTTTTAAAAAACTATAAAATGTTATAAGCAATCCGGCTGAAAATTTTGAAATTTTTGTTTTCACGTAAACACACTCTGAATTTTAATTATCTATACATAACTTCAAATTTGCCCAGTATGAGATATTTTAAAGTTATAAAAATAAAAAGTTTAAATCAAGTTTAAAAATAATAAAAGAAAGTGTTATTTATTTGTGAAGCACAAACAAATTTTTGTAATACTTTTTTAAAAAAGCATTTGGCTGAAAATATTTTACAGTCAAATTAATATAAGTTAAAGTTAAGTAGATTATAAGTAATAAGCTTAATTAGTAAAGTAAATAAGAAATAAGTAGATTATAAGATAAATATAAGTAAATTCAGCAATTGCAGCGTAGCATATAAAAAGGTGAATAGAAAAATAGGTTCTTTCCAAATAATTATAATGTGTGAAACAATTGATTGTTTTATTCTTTGTGGAAGTCATGCATGCTTGGCGGTGGCAAGTACAATTTCCATGAATATATGGAGTACAATTTTACACGAGTTAGGCCTTACATGTAACACAAGAATTGCTCACAATAAACTTTTATTTAAACTAGGTGGAGCTTTACTCAAGCTAAATCAACATTCTATTGTTTATCTATGGACCGCTATCAAGTTGCAATCTTCCTTGGGTTCACATTCAAAAATACAGGTGCTGGGCTGAGGACAGCTGAACCTTTGGCAGTTAATAATATTTTAACTGTTAATGAAAACTTTAGAGCAACTACAAGTCAAAATTGTTAAAGAATTGGTTACTAAAATAAAAAAATCAGGCAAGGTAATTCATCGAAGGAGGTAAAACACGTATTTTTATTTTATAAAACTTTCATAAAAAATATTTAAAACTTAAATTTTTTATATATAAAAAAATAGTTAAAAAAAATAATAGTTTTTGCATTTTTGCTTTAAAAAAAGAATGGAATTCAGTTTATTTGCATGATTTGAAAGATTTATTATTTGGGTGGGCTAGTGCGTAGTCTTTAGGATTAACTAGTCAACGGATTCGACTTTAACAAGGCTCAAATGAAAGGTAATAATAAATGTAATATTCGAGTGAAGCTGTTTATATTAATTAACTATTTAATTATCAGAACAACTACACTTACTTACAATACAACAGTACAATATTAATTACCAGATAATTTTTATCAGTCAAAAAATAAGATAATTTTCAAAAATAAAAAAACTTTACTTTACAATTCAGTTTAAAATTATGTTAGTAATTGCTACAGTAAGAAATTATATTTTTTATTTCATTTATTTAAGTAAAGCTTTATTTAACAAGTCAAATCTGCCGACTGGTTCATCTTAAAGACTGCGCACTAGCCAAAATAATACACAATATTTAATAATTTTACTTAAAAATTTGTTTTTCTAGAGCAACTACGTGTACATTTTTATTACATTATTATTATTAGGTATAAAGATGTCAAGAAATTTCAAGTGGATTGAAAGCTTTTATTTACAAAAACTAATCAATAGAAGAACTTGAAATTGTACATCATACAGCCACTGTTATGTTCTATCACTGTGACTTCAGATAGCACGCACACATCCAAACAGACATTTTCTAAAATCGCAAGAGTTAGACTCTAGACATGTCAAACCAACTTCAAACATGTTCCTAGTGAATTGTCAAATTTTACTACTACAAAACTTCTTCTAGGAGGAATCAGTTATTTATAAAAGTTAATTTAGAAGTCAAAACCAGTTTAATAAACTTGAAAAATATTGTATACGTTACTTTATGTAACTAAATAATACATTGAGTACTGCATTTGGTCATATCAATTGCACATTGGTTTCAAATCTGCTTTTTGTGCATTATTTCTAGAAAACGTATCCCACAAGGAAGTTTAAAACAGGTAAAAAGCTAAAATAGCAAATTAGACAACATAATGTTTCAATGAAAAATATAAAAATACACATTGTGGCTAATTATGAGAAACTAAAGAACAACAGCCGAAAAAATGTACACTAATTATCGATTTAAAAAAATATTGCATTTAAAATAAAAGAATCAATTTATTCATTTAAAATCAAGAATCAAAAAAGAATAAAAGAAATAAGAAAATAAATAAAACAAAAAAATTAATGGAGCAAAAAAGCAAAAAGTAAAAGAAATAAAAAAATACAGATTGTGGCTAATTATTAGTAAAAAAAGAACATCCGAAAAAATGTATACTAACTATCGATTAAAAAAATTATTATATTTAAAAAAATCAATTGTTACTTTCAATATGAATAAAAAAAACAGAAAAAAGGAAAAGAAATAAGAAAATAAAAAAAACAAAAAAATTAATGGAGCAAAAAAGAAAAAAATAAAAGAAATAAAAAATACACATTGTGGCTAATTATTAGTAAAAAAAGAACAACAGCCGATAAATGTACACTAATTGTCGATTAAAAAAATTATTGCATTTTAAATAAAAGAATCAATTGTTATGTTGAATGCGAGGAAAAAAAAATGAAAACAGTAAAAGAAATAAGAAAATTAATGGAGCAAAAAAAAGCAAAAAATGAAAGAAATAAAAAAATACACATTGTGATCAATTGTTGATAAAAAAAGAACAACCAAAAAAATGTATTCAAATTATTGATTTAAAAAAATTAATGCATCTAAAATAAAAGAAAAAAAGCTGAAAAAGGAAAAGAAGTAAGGAAATAAATAAAACAAAAAAAAAGAAACAAAACATAAAAGAAATAAAAAAAATCACAAAACAGAGGTGGTACAATAAAATAAAAAATAAAACAGTCTGAACTTTTTGAACTAGTTGAAGGGAAACAAAGGCTTAGAGAAGTTTTTGAAAATTTAATACATTGAATTAATATTTGACAAAGAATGCAGACTAATATGAACCAGAAATGCAGATACTGTTATATAATACCCGAGTGCATGACAAATTTCTCTGAAAAATAATTAATTTTGTCTCTTAATAATTGACTGAATATGTGATTATAGAATCAATACTAATCAATGTAGTGTAAATACTACATCAATGCAATGTACAGTCCTTTACAAACTTTTAATTATTTTTAAATTTGTTCCTACTCTAAAATATGAGTAGGTTAATACATAATTTATACATGACAATGAGTGCAAAATGCAGATTTCTGTTGGATTAAAATATAGATTTCTTACTGTAAGTATGACCTTAAATAATAATTATCAGAATAGTCAAAATAATCAATGCATATATTATATTCTTTACATAACGCATCAAATTTGAATAAAGTGTTGGATTCACCTTTTGTATTAAATGAATATTTATTATACTATTTATTAGTTTCCATTACTAATAAATATTTAACACAAAAAGACGAATTTTTTACACGCAATAAATGATCAATGGATCTTATTCTGAAGCTGGAAAAAATTTGACCAGCAATTTCTTATTGAAGAAGAAAAGGAGCTTTGAAAAAAGCTCATAAGAATTTTATGGTAACGTCAGTCACGAAAATAGTCAATTCATCGTCTAAATTTTTAGATAGAATTGAATAGTTTTTTTATTGACTGAATTTTTAGGTTATGTTGCCACTATACATTTACAGAAACATAATTAGGATAGTTACGCCATCTACCGCCATTCCTTAAATCGAATTATTGATGGCGCAACGTACATTTAATGGAACTGACTATACCGACGGCAGGTCGGTTAAACAGTCATAAAATTGACTTTGGGACCCCCTTAACATGGTATTTCCCATTTAAATTTTTAAAAAAATTTCGTCTTTCTTTAAATTATCATAACTTTTTACAGAATTGAAGGCCATAAAAATGCTACAGATCATTTGAAAGGTATTGCTCCAAGCTTTCTTTTGGACTTTTGGATAAAAAAATCAATTGTGGCGAAGTTAGATTTTTTCAAGTTGAATATTGACATGTAGTTTATCTAACATTTACCTTGAAATTAGAAATTCTAACTCAGAAGGATAAATTCTAGACATAATTAGCAACGAATGTTACATATAATGTTATATAGTAAAAGTTGATAGATTTTGAGTTAAATAGCGATGAACCCAGCTGGTGTTGAAAAAAACTGGAAAAAGTTCACTTTTTGAGGTTAGAATAACTTTTGAACTAATAAATTTCAGTACCTAAAAATTTTTTTGTGTATTCTGAAAAACATTTGCAATGTGTACCCAAAATTTGGCGCATTTTAAAATTTTGATCGGACCACTTCACGTGGAATACCCCATATATATGTGTGTGTGTACTATTTAAATCAGTTATCTCCATTGGTGCGTACAAAAATTAGTACGAGCGCACTTAATCTTGCAAAACACCCACAAAATATACGTTGAATATACATCGACGCGTAGATAAACCATCGTGCACGTGTATATACATACACGTATATATACATCTATTAAACTGAATCTTTTCCCATAAATTTCATCTCTGTTCAATATTCATATTGGTTCCCTGCTTGATATTCGCCCACGTGCGAGTGCATAAGAACGTGCGAAAACTTCGAACTCGCAAGATCGCGCCCCATTATTGACACTGGTGACATGTAATTCGCGCCTCTTGGTCACATAAAGGGTTACCTTATGCACGAGAAAACCAATCCCTTTCTTCTCTACTCGCGAAAACCACGAAGCGTCGAGGCAAACAGGGCTTGATATTCTAGCGGCTCTTTGTTTGCTCAAACCCGATTAACAGAGAAATGTACGCGTCTCGCATCGGTGCACGATGTACTCGAAGCCGCCCTAAATTCGAGAAAAAATTATTTAAATGTCTTGAGCGCGTTTACCTATTTAACGAACTATCTGTATGTTTTCAAATTTAAAATTCGAGATTCCCATTGTACGTATATCAATTATTTTATGATAGACACGTATTTATACGACAGTTAATAAAGATACAAGCGTAAAATACTTTTATTACAGTTTATAGTTTGTAGAATGTTTACACTAGGCTTCGATGAATGCATAATTTTACGGAAATTTGAATTGATAATGCAGGATATTGTCAACAGCTGAACCAGAAGCATTAATTACATGTCCATGTCAAGTTTAGTCATTTCACTTTCACCAAAATGATACTTTAAGAGCACACTTGATCGACACTGGGCGTAGCTTTGGAGGTAGAGCGCTCGCTTAGCATGCGAGAGATACCGGGATCGACACTCGGAGCCTCCAAATTTTTTTTTTATTGGAAATATATATATTATTTTAATCGATTCACCATCCTCGATACTTCGGATGATCCTCCGTCAAACAGTCTTACATTCGATACGATAAATCAAAAAATATAAAAATTACATTGTGATTTACCAAAGATTTCTTAGAAAATTTATAACCTGAGTGAAATGCTCATTGGTGATGTTCGATTCTGCTGAATATGCAACCTGTCCGCTGTGTAGATACGATTCGTATGCGTATATATGTAGTGGTGCGTGCTTTGGAATGCGGAGCTATCGAGTTCTGCTGATTGCCAATTTATCGCGTAGCGTCGTCGATCGCGAACTTTCGATTCGATTAAAATCATTGGTGCCGTATTCTAAAAGAATGAGCGAGCTATCCGGAAATGATTTGATTTTCCGTGATTTATCGTTTGGACGATTAGGTTAAAGATTCTTTGCATGATACTTTTTCAAATTTGTTAATAGTTCTAAAAGACTAACAAGGAGAAAACATGATTTTTGAGAAACGAATTGGTTTGAAATTGTACAATATAAATATTTTAAAGATGATAAAAATATTTGATCTATCTGAAACATCTAGCTTTATTTAACCTACGATTATTATCCAAAAATAAGAAGAAAGCTGGCATTAAAAGTTGTTATTTGAGCTTTGGTTTGACCGAATAGCTCACATCGTTCAAAAGTTATTGTATAATCGAAGAATTATCATAAAAATAAAATAATGTAAACGTTTCATTAAACATTACCGTAAATGTGTAACTATTTTTCAATTGATCATAACTTGTGAACCATTAAAACTATTTGGGCCAAAGTTATATTCCACACAGTTTCAAATCAATTCGCTTCTAAAAGTCACGTTCTCTCCTTGTAAGTAAAAATAATTAGTATTTTAAAAAAGTTTGTCATAGTAGTAATGTAACTTTTATCTTAAAATCATCAAAGATTTTAAGTAAGGAAATGAACAATATATACACGTTGTATAATATTGAAATACAAAAAATCCGTAAATTATGGTAGAAATGTAGTAGTTAAACATCGTAACTATGAAATAATTATTTAGAAAATTCATGTAAACACGTCGCAAAGTATACTATCGAAAAACAACAAACACACCATCGCGTGGTAAGATAATTTTCGACATGGAGTACGAAGTAAATCCCCCAGACCCCAATAAGCTCGACATGTGGCAGGAGCGTAAAGCCAATCGCCGTCTTCGAAGCAGATAGTTGTGTGTGTGTGTCTACACAGAGAGAGAGAGAGAGAGAGAGAGAGAGAGAGAGAGAGAGAGAGAGAGAGAGAGAGAGAGAGAGAGAGTTAAATGAATTCCTAGAGACGGATGATCGTCGCCGTCTTGTCCGAGATCGCGAGAGACCCCGCCATCGGAATGATGAAGCCTCAAGCGAACGCATAGGTATACTAGATAGATAGTTAGTCCGGTCTATCCAGACTAACGCGGGCCTTATCGCGTAGGTCACGAGAGACAGACGGCGAACGCGCGTTCTTTCGGGTTTCTTGTCTGAGACAGTTGTCTGCCCGCGGATATGGGATGTACCTAGTCACCGGATCGCGTTACAGAAATTGCCAATTACCCGTAACATGCAATTTCGATGGCTCGCTGCTCTCCTATCGTATTAATCTGCAAACGGAGGAACGGAGGAACGGAGGAACGGAGGAAGGGAAGAGGACGACAGGATGTGGGGAGCGCACCCGCATACATGCGTTACACGAAACGCGCGAATTGGCTTGTGCTACGAGAAACTGCGTACATGACGCGTTACATACACGCGGGACGTGCCCGAAGGGACGTTATATACCTATGATGATGATAATGATGATGATCATCATCATCCTGATGATCATGATGATGATGATGATGATGATGACCCTTTTCAAGATTTTACCTGCCTGCGCCCTGAGTAACATGCAACCTTTCATATTTTTGGCATCTCGACGAAACTTTGTTATTCATTAATTCTACTACAGTGAATTTAACGACTGATTAATATTACCTATACAACTGTTGCTTAACGTTAGCAAGATTTATACATTTTTTAAATTAAATTTGTCTACGTAAAGTGTATGTATACCTATTAGCACTCGGGGAAACCACATTATCTAAAAATTTAGATTATCTACCACCTTAATCATTGCGCATAATACCTAACAATTACTTTAATTATAAAATAAGAATATTCTTTCTTTCACTTGCTAACTTTAAATACAAAATCCTCAAGGAAGCAATTAAACACATCTAACAATACTAACTCTAGCTATATATTTATTACGTACAACTAATAAATCCATACGATTATGCAGTCGTATTAATAAGTATACGAGCACTGTAAATAATTAAAATAAGTACGATGTAAATGAAAAGGTACATTCAGCATAAACATTTAAATACACATAAATATTTAGATAACGAAGTACCAATTAGTTTTGCTGTATGAACCTCATTACACAAATTGTATGAATAAACAAAACATGTTTCGTTGTATAATGTACTACGTGCCTATAATCAAATAATTGTTTTATAGTTAATTATATTTAAACATTCCTTCTCAAAAATATATATGGTATTTCAATAAAATGGATACGTTGTTATTTTATTTTGTACTTAGATCATGTGTATCTATACTTGTTAATTAGTTAGAGTGATTTTTGGTATAATATCACTGTTTCTAATCGATTATTTTCTCCAAATTTCCTTTTCATTTTTTAATTACAAGTCATGTCGATTAGATGTGATTGATATACGTTCTCCAACTTTTACACCCTTACATTCATTGAATAAAATCCCTTTGAATAAAATCTCCAATCCGTAATCTACTATTCGTAAAACCTCAATATTCAGAAGAAATTAAGTTTACAATATTTTAACTATGCATAACTATTTTCCAAAAGGTAACATTCGAAAAATAATCCCACAACTCGTAAAATAATATCTATAAAATAATTATTAACCATAATAATACAATAAACTACATAAACGAGTAATACATAATAAAAATAACTATTTCAAACAGGATTTAAAAAAAAAAGTTCCTCTATTGACATTCAAGCCGTTTAACGGGATGTGATGGTCAAATTTAAGGACCTACTTTAAAAACTTCCAAAATTGCAACTAAAATATGATACTAAAAAATAAAAACTCGTACAAGATAATTAATTAACAAGCAGTTATCGTCGGTAAATATTAAACGTTAAAATCAAACTATGCGGTTACCAAAAAATCTCAATCACTTAGAGATAAAAATTGTTGAAAAAGTATGTATAAGATCTTCAGAGCAAATAGAATAAATTTATAGAAAAAAGCATATTTTTAATAAATAATTAATACTAATATTCCAAACTTTTAATAGTCGAAGCATTGCATTTACACAAAGAGGAATCTCTGGTAAAAGCTCTAGGTCCACCGGTCTAAGCAGCTTAGCGACATGTTAATCTCAAGGCGGAATCGCGCAAAAGAGAAACAGAGAGAGAGAGAGAGAGAGAGAGAGAGAGAGAGAGAGAGAGAGAGAGAGAGAGAGAGAGAGAGAGAGAGAGAGAGAGAGGGAGATTTCTAAGCAAATTCTCGACAAGCACGCGCCAATGTCAAACAGCTCTATTTTGACGGGAAATCACAAAATCCCTGGGATTATCGCAGTTATCTCTGCACCGAGGATTCGCACTTTTAAATGGCTATACCCTTTCCAGCCTTTTTTTTAACTTTTCCACACGACTTTATCTTTGAGTTACCGTTGCATATTTTTGTCGAAAATGCCACAAGATTTTTCATTCGATGTTTTAGTTTCAGATTAATCGATTCATGGAATGTAAGCTCATCGATATTTTATAAGACTGTAACAGATATATCATTTATTGTAATAGCTACTAAGTATGGTAATATACAGTGATTAAATAATTCAGGACAATGCTACTTTTAAACAAGTTTCATAATTACATACCGTCTCGATATTCGTAAGTATATATATATATATATATATATATATATATATATATTGCATTATGTTAAGAGAAAGTACACTCAGTGAATTCGACATTGACCGTATGATCTTATATGTTTTCGAAGACGGAGTGGCAGTGTACCTCTCACTTTTACCGAAAGTAGTCCTCGACGACGATTCAAAAAAATCAGATCACGAATTTGTATTAACAGGGGGCGTAGCTCAGATGGTAGAGCGCTCGCTTAGCATGCGAGAGGTACCGGGATCGATACCCGGCGCCTCCAAATTTTTTTTATTATTTTTTTTTATTTTTTGTTAATTAAAAAAATGAAATATATTTAAATACGAAATATTGCTCACGCATGTAAGAGTGATACCATTTTAGAAACAATAAAATATTCTAAATAAGTGATATTTCTTAAAATGATGGGTAACGACATTTATTACGACAAGTATTTGTATGAATGACCTATCCTCGCAAGGCTTTTGAGATCGGTTACCAGATCAGAAACTAACCTGGGGCGTTTATCAGGGACGGATTCATAGTTTTAAAATAAACATTAGGTTCTGATCATATTTCCTACCAGGCTCTTAGTCTGACGTGCGACAGTGCGCTAACAAAGCCCTAAGAAATAATATTTGCAAATGCAAGTTCTAAACCCGACCCTTGTATGGCAAAATAGAATATAACGTTATATTAGGGCCTAAGAAGACCTGGGTATTTTAATTAGTTATATTATTTAATTAGTTATTTTTAAATATTTATTTATTTAATAATCCCAACTACATTTTGCTTCAATCAAAAAAATATTTATTGAGGTAAAACATTTTATTTGAAAGATACGTATACCGTTTTTGAAACTAAACAATATTTATTAGATGTAAAGAAATATTTGTTTTGGACTATTTAAACAAATAATCGATCGAAAAATTATTAAATTTATTTTTCATTGTATAAATAGTAGGTTTTTAACACAAAATAGAAATTTTTATTTTTATTATTATTGTTTTAATTTTAACTATTTTTATCTAGAACATAAAGTAATATATTTTTAAACTAAAATAAATAAGTAATTATTAAGCTATTTTTGTCGATCGGTAAGAAACAGCTATATCAACTGGTAAAATTTCATGCTAAAGTTACATAACAAAATCTTAAATTAAAATAAGATTGATAAACAAGATCACATAATAAAATTAAGTTAAATAATGTGCTTATAATAGAATTATGTATTGAATAGATAAAAAAAAATAATGCTTATCTATATGTAAACAACAGAATGAGTGCTTTTAATTACATAGGTGTGCTCAAAATGTAAACACTTTATAAAAGTTATTCAAAAAATTTTTTTTAAAGTTTACTATTACATTTTCTAATTGAAAGTATAGAGAATTATGTATAGTAAAAAAATAATATGAATAAAAAAAAAATTGGAGGCGCCGGGTATCGATCCCGGTACCTCTCGCATGCTAAGCGAGCGCTCTACCATCTGAGCTACGCCCCCCACTTGAAATTTTTGATTCTTAATGTATTGTCGTCATCAAAGTTGATCGAAATTGAGAGCATTAATGTCATGTCAAATAACCTGTGCCTACACGTAGAAATTTTTACAATATACACTAACCGCAATTAATTATTACTATATTTAAAAAGATTGTCAATTAAAAAGAGACTCTAACAAGCACACAGCAATAAATAAGAATTTTAATCTTATTTATAGAAAATTAATTGTTGTTTTGTAAAGTTTTTTTATGTACCTACGTAATGTGAATTACTCCATTTTAGGCTAACTTTACACTTCCATTATGATTTACAAGTGAATTTTTTAATTTAATTATTTCGCAATGGCTACATCAATAAAACGAACTATATAATGTAAGCACATTAAGTTTTTATTTAATCAGTTTAGGTTAAAAAAAATAAAGTTTTTTTCAAACGTTTTCTTTATTTTATTTTCAATTCTAATTCACGAATTTTAAATCATGTTTAATTTAAAAATAAAAATTACATTGAATTATATAATGTATATATGTAGTGTCAAGTTAGAATAGTCATAGAATATACTTGTCGATTTCTATGTAACCAAATCTTAAATTTTGAATACTTTTAGCAATAAATAGATCTTAAACTGATAAATCCCATTTTAAATCTACTAATCGGTCAAATGCAAATTTTTATAAGGAATTCTCATTAACGGTTTTTAATTGCACCGAAATTTTTCGCTCGATATGTATATAGCTGCGATTTATTCATTACAATATCACATAGGTGTAGATTCATGCGGGGACGCCGTTTACCGGTATTCAACGAGTGTCAGGGTTACATAATCAAAAGTGACTTTATGACGGTTGGCGATTATAAATGTACAAGCCTTGGTTGAATAGATCACTCCCTGTAGGTTACATTACCAGACAAAATGTACACCTTTATTGTCGGTAAAAAGCCTAGAGTTGACAACAAATTTATATTAGATTTTTTAATCAATATACAAATCTATTGTTTTTATGTGAAACCCGTGACGATATATTATTGAAGTATCCATGTATAGCATATACACACATGTCCAGAAAATAAAAATAGAAATTTATACTTTTTATCAAAATTTAAAAATTTTTTTATCATTGTAAAACACATATACTCCTCAGCATATATGACAGTTCGACATTTGATAGAGAAATTTGCTATTCAAATATCAGCAGAGATGGTTTTCAAAAAATTTCAGTAATTAAAATATATGTGTTTATTTTATTTCAAGTCAACGTTTTTAATGAGCATAACAATAAATATGTACTTACGTGTGCCAGGATAAAGTAAGGAATATTTGAAAACAAACTGTGTACATACCTGGAACGAAAACAAAATTATTAAACATTAATAGACATAAATTAATTACATATTAATTTTTAACAGATATTCATGAATATCAATGATAACAATTGTAATAAAAAATGTAATTATTTATAATAAATTTCAATTTACGTCTAGTCTAACTAATCTTTATTTATTCGTTTTTTTTAAACAAAACTTGCGTTTTTCGATGTAAGAGTAAAAAATATTAAGTCAGCTAATTTTAGTTGATAATACATTTAAGTATAACGACTTTGAAAACCGGATCGGCTGAAAAGTAAAAAATGTATGCCTACTTAGGAATCAAGTTTAAGATCGAACCCATCAAAGTCGCACGAGAGTAAAAGTCACAGCTGAAGGGAGATCCGTTAGCAAAGTACAAGAGGACTTTGTCGATTACTGTTTGCAACGAAAGGGTCTCGTAAAAGGCTCGGGAAGTCCTCGAGCAACAAACCAAAGCAAAAACCGCTCGAGCATAGAATCGAAAAGAAAAGAAGAACTCTGGGAGACGAAAAAACACGAGAGTAAAGATTACGGAGCAACGCGAAGAGAAAGAGGGTAGGAGACGCGTGCGCGAGTTTCTTTTGACCAAAAGGGTCCGAGTCATCGCGTCCAGAATGTAAAAAATAAGAGAGAGAGAGATGCTGCAACTCTTCGAAGATCAAATCTCGAGATGAGTAGCGAATCGCGCTCACAAGGGACGACACGCGGTGATTGCTTTGCTTTCCTGGGATTGCAGATGCGACGCTGTAGAAAATATTGTGCTTCTTGGTAGATCAGGTATTTTCATGTGATCGGGATTTCCGTTTATTTACGAATCTGTTATCTCTCTTATACGTTTATCGGTTGTTATTGTCATTTTACACTGAAATTTGTTTTAGTAAACATAATATTAAATATACGGGTTATTATGTATTTTAGTATACGTACAACCCATTAAGTAGCAGTCCATTTGAAGAAAAATAGAAACACGTACATAAATTGACATAGATTAAACAAAATTGTATGTGAATACTAAAAAATATAAAATAAGTAAGTATAAATAAAAATATACTGAATAATCATTTAATTCCATCACTATCTAAACAAACCCTTTCATTTTTAGTAAAAACAAAAGTAAACTCACAATTCGTTAACAGTTAGGAATCTCTTCCGCGTTTAGAATGAAGAAAAAAAATGGCACGAAAATATTAAATGCATAAAAGTTCGAGAAAATCCGATAAAAGAAAAAAGAATAGGAAGAAGAAAAATAAGAAGGAGAATAGGAGTGCGTGTTTTCCACTCATGCTTCCGATGATAATTAACGCGGACTCGCGAGATGCGTGCTCTTTCGAAGGAAAGAGAGAAAGAGAGAGAATCGAGTTGCGCGTGGGTGGCAAACGACTCCACGCGAGCAGTTCGTTGTTCCTATCCGGCGCAAGCCCGCATTCTCCCACGATGTGCTAGCGGCGCGTGCACCTCGACTCTTGCTTTGACTCTAATTCTCTCTCTCTATCTCTCTTTCTTTGGTCTCCTTCCTTACTGCTTAAACTTGGAGAAAAAATTATTTGTACTTAAATTAAGATCGAAATAATTATTATAGAAAATCAATATTAAATGATGATATCGTTTGTAAATCCCTTGTCGCATACCAAATTAGTTTATAATCTGATTATGCTGATAATTTCATTATTTTTTTTGCGCTTAATTGCATACTATTCATTTATTGTAATTAATCCAAAACATCAGTAATTTTTTAAAACGGAATATTCAGAAAGTTGGTATTTGGAAAATAGATAGTGATATTCCAATTAAGATATCATGTTTATCACACCGTAAGGTTTTTATAAATTTTCAGTGTATAAATTATGCGAATAATTAATAATATCAACCCAATTAAGCAAGAAAATTTTTCATGTTAGTATATTAAATCATAAATCTTAAATAATTGTTATATATAATTATGTAATCCGTGTAAGCATTGACTTTTAACTACCAAACTTCACTTTATGAAGAAAATTATACAATGTGTATATCTATATTTTATTTTTGATAAAATATGCATTCTAATTAAGCTATTGTTTGGAACAATATACATTCCCGTACGTACGTTCTCATGTACGTATATAACTACGGAGGGAGTAGTAGTTGAGATGTTTTCTCAAAGTGATCTCTTCACTGAAAAAGCCAGCGTTGCATGGTACTAATTGCTCATTTATCTTTTAAAACAAAGTATAATAAGAAATGTCATTATACTTAAAGTAAAATAAAGTAAATTCTGATGAACGACGAAAACCGAGATTTCAAAATATAACAAGTTTATTGGAATTAAAGTAAATAGAGATATATAATAACGCATAAAGAATTTACATTAATTTTATAATTATTCATTTTTTAACGACGTCAAGTATCTGCGAGGAGAACAAAAACAATAACACGAATTAAATAATTTGATAATCATTACAGTTAGAATAAGAAATAAGACGGCGTATAAAAACTCGCGTGATATATCACTTAAGCGATTGAAAATAAAAATTGATAAATAAAATTACAGCGATGTTGAAACGACCCAAATTCTTGTGCGACTAAAGGCAAAGAGTTTAGCAGGTACGTCACAGTTAACCGTGTAGCCTGTATAAAAGAAAACTCGAAACAGATACGTAGGTCACGAAGAAAGAAGATCCACGAAAAGAGGTTAAGTTCGAGGCGTAGGAAGGCGCGCGGCGCACGCTGGCCCAACGGTTTATTATTAATGTGCCGATAAGATCGACGAGCATTACGCGAAATACACGGCTCGTCACGAGGCGCGTCATCCATCTCGGTCGACGTGGTACGAGATCGCACGTAACCAGCGGTGCGCAACCAACTCGTCCAATCAGGTATTCATACCTATAAATCGATCCTACTTGGAAAACAGTAAGGGATGAGCACAATGATAGCTACAACACAAGTGGCTAAATGACGAATCGAGGCTGACTAAAGATTATACAATTCGCGTCCAGTCCCTCTTTTATTTAACCAACTTTTTCCTTCGAGATTAGTTCAATTCTTCCTCCTTGTATATCTTTCGTTTTCCGGGGATTTCTCTTCATAGCATTCTGTTATTTAATGTTGCAAGTTGTCACTGTCGGAATAAAACTACTTGTTGATCGTTCGATAACAAGATCGATAACGACAGTGTTTTAAAATCGCGTAAATATAATAAGATTCGTTCATAGAATATGTAAACCTATAATAATAATATTCGTGGTAAATTTTCATAGACCGAAAGTGAGTAGCCATAAAATAAAAAGTAATTTATTAAACAATACAGTGAACAACCGTAAAAAAGTAAAACTCCATAAAATCTTTCGAGAAGTTCCGAAACTTGCGAATAATTCGAGAAATTTCGTCCTTAGCAAGTGTTTTGCATCGTTCGCATCTAGCACAATCGAAGCGAAGCGCTCAAGGCGGCGCGTCGGCCGCAGGAATCCGCGTAAGAAACAAGCGAGCCAGCGCTTTTTGAGCTGGCCTTGCCAAGGCTGGCGTCTTCTCGGAATTGCGCGCATCCGATGCGCCCCACACAATTCCCCCTATTCCTCCTCTCTTTCTCTCGCGTGGGGTTTTATTGGTCGCGGAAAATCTGCTTCACGTCCCACTTTGTCCCTCTTCCTCGTGTCGTCTGAAACTTGACTTGTCACGTATGTATAACGAAGTGAATTTTCATACGACAGGCTTTTCGGTCCAACGAACGGTTTAACCGCGTTCATGATAAATCGATCCTCGGTTTAATGTGTTGGATCCAACGGGTTGACCATCAATCTATTAATAGCGATACTTTCGTCATTTTTATCGAGATAATAATGCATTAAAAAGGAAAATATCTTTAACAAACTGCGTGTATATGTATTTACACAAAAAGATATACCTAATTCAAGAAGCTTCGATTTTCTTAATATATTATTAAATAATAAACATTACGCAAGTAGAATAATGTTGATCGCTTTCTGCAGGTAGGTTAGAAAATGGAGTATGGAAAAAATAATAGGTGAAGACTAATTTTTAATAAACTTGTTGGGTTTACGAACAAATCATACTTACGCTAACGACGCACACTACGAAACAGAATCCCTAACGATTATAAAGTGCATTGTTCTACCTTACGAGGAAAAAAAAATATAAAATAAGAAGACGAAAGTGAGAAGAAGAATGTTGACGAAATTCCCGCTTGTTATAATACGTAATCCCCGGGGACTCGTTAGAGATAACATCATCCGGAACCTTCGAACGATGATGCGCTCGCGAGATTGCCAGGAATGAGCCATTAAACTCTTGGCTTTTGAAAACTCGGCCCAGGGTTAATGTCAGTCTTCTATTGCCCCTCTCTCTCCCTCTCTCTTTCTCTCTCTCTCTGAATCTCTCTCTTACTTACTAACTACCCATCCTAACTCGTGGCTGATGTTGAGCGCAACTCTCTTGATTATTAAAAACCGCGGTGCAAAGTTCTTTCTTTATCTTTTTTTACGTTATTCGCAAGATGCCTGCGATTATCTCTGTACACCCTAGTGTCGTAATTTCGTGTGTAATTAAACGTTAATGAAACACCTGGGTGTACGCTAATTAAAGACACAGGAATATTCCAACTAAGAATTCCCATATTTTGACGAACGAGGAAGAGATTATTCAGGAAGTGGTAAATATCGCGTTATTAATAATTAATTAAATTATCAGTTCGCTAATGAACAATGATACTAAATCAATTTTGACAGAATTAGTTCGATTGCTAAATTAATAACACGGTATATTGCATTTTATGTATACATATGTATCTATGAATTACTGTTTCATATACATATACGATTTATGTGATAACAATCGAGGGTAGTAACGTGATAAATAATCAAAATGACCGTCGATAAGGTGTCGGTGTATAGAAAAAGGTGTATAATTCAAATCGACTAAACTACTTGAGAAGCTAGTAAAACCAAAATGAAATATAACGTTATGTACGGTATAAAATGAAGAAAAACGCATCGGTTGAATACATGCATCCTTCCTGAAGCAGTATAATAAACATTGGCTCTTATCAGATACAACTCTGGTCCCATCATAGAAAGAGGCTGAGACATAAGACTTTTCGCACAAACATTAGCGTTCAAGCGCGACCAAAGACATAAGCCCGTCAATTGGGATTCGATCCCGTACCGAAAGATCGGTACCGATATTTACAGTATGTTCACGCGCCTCAGATATCAATCTCGTTTATATATCTCTTATAATATACAAATATACACGCGCGCGCACACACACACATATATATATATATATCTCAGATTTAATCTATACTAAAAGAAGTGTACATTAAAGAAATACCTTGTATCGTTTTATTAAACAAAATTCGTGTAGATAAGTCTTTTCTTGTTCAATAATTACTTCGCGCGTAACCATATTTGCATCCATTAATTGTCTGTTTGTACAAACAAACTACATTAACGATAATATAATAAGTAAAATGACATTAATAATTTTAAAAATTGCTCATTACTGAAAATGAAAGTACATAATAAATGCAAGACAGTTGAACCAAGCAAAATCCAACGACAATCTGCTACGATTAAAATTTAAAAAAAAGACACTTATAAATCATTAATACAATCTCAAATGTTCAATTTACCAATAAGAGGTAGCCGTATCAATTAAAAGTGAATATTAAAGTGGTTAGTGTGTTCAACGAAAGAACTACACTGTTATTTTCCTCATTAGATATTGAGTCTTAAAACTACATTTTATCAAAAAAAAAAGAAAAAAGAGAGAAAGGTTTTACTTCATTTTCGATTAAGTTATTCAGGTTTATCGTCGTTTCTGTAAAGTTCGAAGTTATCTTTAAAGCAAGAGCCAGCTATTGGTGGTGCAGCCCATTTAGAGTATCCAATTGAAAATAATGGAAAAAAAACGTTTTAAAAGAGAAGAAGCGAAGGGGAAGGGAGGTCTCTAAGAGAGGATGCTAAACAAGCGGCTAACGATCTAGCCGAGTGGAAGGATCGGAAAGAGTCGCCATAGTACGCGTAAATCCGCAAATTACAGAGCGCCACCGAATCACTTAAGGAGCGCTCGAGGGCTTGGTAGCTTAAAGGGGTTTGCCCCGAGGACAATGTGCACAGAGTCATAAGGCTGGGGCTAATGTCCCTAATGTCTATCATCTCGGATCATCTGCATCTCGCGACGCCCTTGGTCACGCGCACGACCGAACATCGACGTACATTTAAGCGTAATAGCCGGTGACTCGGTAGAGTCCGCGACTTTTACTGCGACCGCGTCCATCTCTTTCCCCTCGGAAAAGGCTTATACATGTATAGACGAGAATATACATATAAACACACACAAAATTGCCGAGTAATAAATTGCTAAGTGTGTGTGTGTGTATATACACACACATGCACACACCCTAAGCACTTTATTACTCGGCAATTTTTGCTCGGTTAAATTAGCCCGAATTTTTAGCTACCGAGGAAATTGCGAAGAGATGCACCATGACCTTGCCGTCACGAATTTATAATTTATGAAAACGTGAGAACTGCTGAGCATTGTAGCATCTGGAATGATGCCGTTAGCCTCAATGTATACAAGAGAGATATCTCTAAGATAAGCTACTTAGTCATAGGTGACTACACTTTTCGGCTGCCCATTGCTCTCGATATCCGTCTGTACTACGATTTTACTTTTTCTTAAACTCGTGAAAAGTAATCTCAGTCAATTGAACACTTTTATTATTCAAGATGATAAGGATATATAAAGAAAAAAGTAACACTTGCATTGCAATTATTTACACAATATTAAGAAATTATCAGTGACTTTTATGTCGGAACTTTGAAAACAACAATTGAAATCAACACGTGCGTTAAGCAAACAGAAATAAATAGATCAACCATAAGGTGAAAAATCGGACGAGAATCGAACGAGAGACAGTAGAATATCACAAGAAAGGATAAGAAGAAGCATCATAAACCTGCAGAACTCAGAGGAGGTAAGGTTTTCGCTTGCCCGCTATTTATAGGAAGCAGGTTGTACGAGTTGTCGTACACGTTATACGCGTGGAGTCTGACCGCCCGACTGGATATCGGCTGGCAAGCGCCATAATTGCGCAAACACGCCAATACCGATATGCACGAAAGAAGTTCCTAGGCTACCGAAGACTTTTCGCTCTCTCTCTCTCTCTCTCTCTCTTCCCCTCTCTCTTGTCCCCCTTCTCTCTTTTTCTCTCTCCTTACGGCATTTGCCTCCTATATATACAATCTTTTAAAAAATTATCGACTGCTACAAATGCCAGCCATTAGCGAGAGCATGCGAAACATCATTTCACTAAATGCTCGGGAATAATAACGGGGTTACTCGATATTTTTGTGTCCGATGACTTGAGGGCCTTCTTCGTCTTCTACATCTTCTCTCTCTCTCTCCCTTTTTTTTAAACTCGGTATCGCATCTCCGACGATGCTAATTGCGTGGTGCTAGCTATTGCCCGCGATGGAAACAGAACGCGCTGCGGGATAAACAAGATCGTAATGGAAATGTAGGCGCTGCGCACGAGCTACGATGATTATTGCGCTAAGATTTCTATCGGTAATATAAGTGAGTAAAGTGCTATATTTACGCGCTTACAGTATTTAGTATTAAACTTCGACTAACAACAATATTTATCCAAATTAAATATCTTTAATTGATTTTCAAAAGCATATATTTACCGTACAAACGTACGTATCATCAACCTTCTATCAGAAAGAAAAAAAAGGACATATTTTTTGTTAATTTTTTGCCGATTCTTGTAAAACAATCTATTTATTACTTATTAAACGTTAAAATACTTTTGATCACGCTATGCACTATCTAAAAAGTATCACTATCGCACAATCAAAGTTAGGGATATAGTTTGCTAATAGAATAATAGTGCAATAACGCAATAACAGCTAACCCCCTCCCCCGTGCCCGCTATACAATGGAATTGGAATGAAAAGCGATGAAGCTATATCGTCCGCATCGCAATCGATTTAAAATAATTAAGTTTGATCGCAAGAAATCGATACCCAATCGATCATGAAACTCCCGCTCTTCTCGGGTCTCAATAAAAAAACTCATAAATCATATCTCCAGGAAGTAACGTGCAAAAGTCTATCCCCTGTATACACAAGAATCAAAGGTGAGGTTCATTGACACTTTCCGAGTTCGATACCGCAATAATCCTAACATTTTTCTACTTCCTAGTGCGTTTTGAACAAAACTGCACGTGCTCGACAGCACGTGCACCAATTTGACAATGACTCGCCTCTCGATAACGATTCCGATGCCAATTTTATTTAAGATAAAGCAAGCGTAAGGTGAAATTGAGGCCACGACCTTTGACCTTTTCATAGTATTCTTTTTTGGTAAAGAACCGAACGCAGCGTTATAATAATTGAAAATTTTGTTTAAAATTCATATTATTCAATCGCTCATTTGCTCTCCTCTTTGGAAAGCAATAAAATTAATTTGTACACAGAAAACAAAGAAGATATTTGACTGCCCGAAGGTTAGAGGCAGACAAAGCATAATTAATGCTATTCCAGTCTCGGAGTATGTAAGATAAAGAAGAAATAACTCGAATTCTAAAATTAGCCACGTATCCGGTGTGCCAGGGATTGAAGAAAAACAATAAGCATAAGGAAAAGCGAGGGTTGATGAGGCTCGTCCAAGGGTAGTGATTATGCGAATATCCAAGAGCAGATGTTTGTCCGTATATTCCTATCCCTCTCGAACGGTTTGTTAACCAATGCGTAAGCTGTAATCGGTAACGGCGCCAGAATTTCGCATCGGCTCTTCTTATTTTTTCCTTCTTCTGCAGAAGCCAAGGAAAAGGCGGAAGGAAGGAGGAAAGAGGAGTCGCGGGGTCGTTTACCCTCTCGAAGAAACCTGGAATTCCGCGAGGGCGCCGACGTGAATTATCTTTTCTTGGCATAGGGAAACCATGGAAAAACCGATACGATACTCCCCTTTTGACTCCTCCTCTCAAGAGGCTATGCCGACCAAATCTTTCGATAAGATTCAGGATTACGATACGATCGTTAACGTTTTTCCGTATTTTTAATATATTCTCAAATGGTGATAAGGTTTAAAGATTTGAAAAAGATTTTCCTAATTTTGTATGATGTTTTAAGATGCATTAATTCTATTTCCGTATAAATATAATCAATATCTAAACATCGAAGTATAGATATTATTTTTCTTCGGAAAATAGTTTGAATTTCCAGTAAGAGTTGTTCGATTAGAAGATAAAAGGAGTCTAACACACGACTACACTACGATATTTCGAAAAGAAAAGATAAAAGAAGTCTAATAAGATAAGGTAGACTAGGATTGGCAATATAGAGAACGAGTGACGTTTAGTATAGTTAGTGAAAGATGAAAAAGTTTGCGGAAGTAGCTTCTCTAACTAAGGGTAACTCCTTGAGGAAGAATTTGTGTTCAGTGGTGAACCGCAAGGATGTTTTAACTTGATGAAGCTAGAAAGACGACGCGCGACGACCGCAGACGGGCAATTGCCACTGGCGTTTATGAATTCAATTATACCCCACAGTACGATTCACAGGTGCCCTAACTGTGCGAGTCTTCGATATATATACTTTCCTCCTAGGGCTGACATATTTGTAATTTAACGATCATGACAACCAGTTATTCTACACGGTCTTAACGTATCCTGCATCCGCTGATTAATCTTAATTTTCCTTTTAAGTACTTTAACCTTGCTAGTTTTATGCTCCCGAATTCGGTGCTTATCAACACTTAAAAAATTAAAAATATGTTTCCCAGTGATACTTGTCAATTGACAGGATCTGAAATATCTGGGGTACGAGTCTGCCGCTCTATCGTCCAAACCGTCGCATCCTTCAATTTTAATTTAATTTTAATTTAATTTAATTTTAATAAAAAAATCATCAATGCTGTGAGGTAAACTGTTTTTTAGAAATATTTGTGAATTAAATCAAGACGAATAATAGGAATAATTAATAGTTCGAAATACAGATCATCTATAAAAATTGAATATATATATATATATAAATAAATAATAGGACTTTTCGAAGGTGACGGAAGTATAACGTTCGCCAAAGTGAAATCTAGATCTAATCGGTAGCAGTGAGCATGTGATGAGAAATGATAAATTATACATTCCTGAGGACTCGTTCGACTAAATGAATAATAGATGACACACGCGTGTACATCATAAGCACCAACGAGTATTTCCATACGTAATTACCACCATGCGTAATCGCGAACAAAACAAACATCCTCCATGAAAGGAGAGCAAAACAGCCTATATCTCGACCTGTATAAAATCGCAAGCGGTTTAACGCGATTCCAAGATTGGACGATAGCCAACTGGTGATCGGTTCGCTAAGGCTATCATCGAACATATGCTTTGAGTATAAATCAATAACGTGAGGCGCCTACGTATACGATCATTGGCGCGACGTATAATCCTTGGATTATACGACGGGATGACTTACGTTAATTTTCGTGAAAATATAATTTCAAGTATATCCAAGATTCTCAACGACTTTTTTCTTCCGAAAGATAGTTAGATTATTCGTATACTTATTAATTGTGTTACATATTAATTCAACTGTTTTTTATCTACTTTGATACAAATTTATACAAATTGGAAATAAAACGATTTTATTTCAGTTCAGAATATTTGCTTTCGCCTTTTCCCGATGTACAATATTTAATTTAATGTTAAATTTACTCACTTACACTTCTGCAAATTTTTCGAAATATAATTTTTAAAACATGCTTCATTATTTAGTACACGTGTAAACATGTTTGAAATTTTATAAAATTACCGATTATATACATATATATGGTATCAAATTTTGTCAGGTAATTGTAAGATTATTCATTGATAACACAACGAAACTTTTGAGCCGATTTGAAGCTTAATTATCATAAAAAACTGAAGCTACTTAATTATTTACAAAGCTCCTTATGTACTTTATTAGTCAATCTGTAATATTAAGGTATGTGATTATAATATATAAAAGGAAGCCTTTGTTGTTGGTAGGGTATTAATTTAATATTTAAATTAATATTCTTCCCTCAAAAATATGTTAGTAATATGAGTGTACTCCAGCTAAACTTCAACTAAAACCAAAAGGTTTATATATTAAGGTTTTAATTAAATATTTAACCGCAAATTCATATTTTGCAATTTTATTTATTAAATTGTTACTAAATGTGTACTCTGAAAATACCAAATTATGTAGTCATATTTTAAATATAAAGCAGTTTAAAAAATAGTATAAGAATATTAGTTGAATAATATCATTCTGCCTTGCTCCGTTGATGGTGTTATAAAATAAAAAGTAATATTACGATTTTTTTTGCGATCATCAAAGAACTTTTAACATTTTTTTACTTAAGTGTATTCATTAGAAAAACATCCAACAAGTTTTAAGACCAACCGTTTTGTTTGATTTTTCCTTGTCGATAAATCTTTTGTCGATGCTTACAAATTTAAAGTTACTTTTATGCTACCCTCATCCACATGAAAAATTAAGAATCTAGTCTCAATCCCAAGAAGCATAAAACATGAAACTTTTACGACTCCTCTAAAATTGGGTTCTGGGTCATTAGAGTATAGCCAATAAGTTTGAGATTCATTTGGTACAAGCATGCCGAACCATTACTCGGTTAATTTATTAGATTTTTTGGCTAATGCTATTTAACGATGGTACATAAAATAAACGTAATTTTGTCCAGTTGATTTGTGATGGTAATGCTTATTCAGAAATTTTTTTAATTTGTTTTTAACATCATACTTAACATCACAAAATAAGTAATACGTTTCGTTTTAATTTTCGCAAATTAAAGTTTTATATTAATAAACGATAATTAACTTTCAAACTCGAACCCGTTGTCCGATAAATGAAATAAAAAAATATAATTCAAATATATTCCAAAACTTATTAAATAAAGAATAAAATTAAATAAACAACATTTATTAAAAGATTTACGATAGTATATATTATAAAATTTGTCAATTATTCCAAATTAAAAAGCATTCTAGAAAGAATGTGTTCATAGTTTATTCAAACTGGTAAAGAACAAAAAATTCAATTACGAAAGTTGGGTCCGCGAAATTGAATCGAAAGGCAATCGTGGTAATCTGCCAGTGACTTGATTTACACCCCCGTCGCCAATAAAAACAGTCGCGACAATAAAACGAAAAGTCGCCGCGCGCCATAACATTAAATAAGGAAACACCAGGGCCCCGAGCCAATCCAATCTAAAGCGGCGATAACGCCAGTACTCTAGCGATTTTTCGTGGCCTTTAGTTTTCTCATTGTCCTTATCTAACTCTTTCTGTAACCAAACGATAGCCGCAATACAAATTTGCGATTTACCAAAAGTTACTAAAAATATATTCAAGGTTCTTTCTTAGGTACGATTATTACATTAATAATAAAAACCAGTTATTAAAACATTAGCGAATTTTTTCAATCGTTGTACGTTTATATTATTTGTTTATTTATTTGCATTATCTAAAAACTATCGATTTCGTAGACTCTAATTTTTTTAAATAGCTACAATTGATTAATTAATTAATAGCAAAAATTGATTAATAATTCTTTTTGTAGAAACAAAGTAATAGATCATATGAATACCCTAAAGTGAAACAAATTTTTTAATACTTTAAAATATCTTATTTGTAGGTAATATCACTGATAAATAAAAAATAATAAATTAAATTGGGTATCTTTACTAATTTTCGTAAAGCTTAAAAATCGGATTTATCAAACAAATTCTTTTTAAAAATAATATGCTTCAATATTAAGCGAAGAAGTGAACAGTTTGAAAATCAGAAGACTAGAGTAAATTTTGAACTTTTCTGAGATCTTGGTTATAGTACCAAATTTTACAACTGCCGTTTTATACGTATTTTCCCTTACCTTTCAGCTGCGTAGTCTCGATCGCAAACATGTTGAGGGCCAAAAGTTGAAGCAATCTAGTCCCTGGTAGTGGAGGGGGCGAGTGGTAAAGGAGGGTGCGGAATTCACGAAGCATTTGAACCGCGGCTTCTTGGAACGTCTCCATTCTGTAACATAAATAAATTAGATTTTAATAATTTTGAAATAAAAAAAATAAGATATAGACAAATTATTCTTTTATACTCAAACATTTATTACAATTATATTTCTTTGGTGTACAATATTTATTGTGAAATATATGTACTATCACCAAGTAATTTACATTTATTTTTTTTAAACTGACTACATACGGGTATTAAAAAAATTATTATTAAATTATTTTTTTGAAAGCGTAGAACTAGTCAAATAATAATGTTACTCTCCTACAACAATTATAAGAAAAAATGTTTAATTGAATCCTTAATTAAAATACGAAAGCTACTAACAGAAACTCACTTAAAAAAATAAATAGTTTAAACAAAAAAAAATCAATACCTATAAATTTACAATTGAGAACGTATACGGCATAATAAAGAAGCACGAAATTAGCAAATAATCGATTTCCTGAATCGATTAGGTCTTGCAGTAGCATCAGTTAAATGCAGTAATGCATTTCACTTAATAAATCCATTACCGCCAACAAATAGCTCGTCTTTTTCTACGTCTCCCAACGTCGAAGAGCGATTGCTTCTCTCTCTCACACACACACACACACACACACACACGCACACAGTCTCTTCTTCTTTTCTTCCCTTTCTCCTAGAGCGCATAAAAGCAGAGTGCGGAGCAAGAACGTCACGTCCCCCTTGCCTCTCTTATTTTATTATATATACACGAGACGAGAGTGTGCGAGCAAAGCGGATAAAAACCGAGTCACCTGCCACGCAAGGGACTGGCCTCTCATCGTTGGTTAAACGCGAAAATGGAATGCTAGCGATGGAAAATCTGTATTGAAAGGAGCGCACGCGTATTTGCAGATTCGAGTGACTCGTTGAATCAACAAATCGCTAAAGGATTTAAACCCAGTCTTAACATGTGAATTTGTTGAGGAGAATATATATATACAAGGATTATTTTACACATATATATATGATGAAGACAACAATTTCAAAGATACTTTTTTGTATTTATTAATTCATCTTTGTAATCCTTGGAATGTAATTGAATAACTGATTTAAATCTCAAAATTTCTTAAAATAAATAGAAAATTTACAGTAATCGAATTTGAGTCTACTATTATATTGTTCAGTGACCACTGTGACGCGTTATTCAATAACTTGTAAGACACAACCAGAAAAAGAAACAGCTGTAAATATCTTAATATACTCAGTTAACTAGTAAGTTTCTCATTGTAATAAAACGCTTATATTAATTTAACGCTTGATATTCGTCTATGTGGTGTGAATTCCAATATGTAAAGTTTTATAAAGAACGGAGTTTATTTGACAACCAGTATCTTAAGCAATACGATCTTTCATTATTAAGGATTAAGGTATATGTTCTTAATAAAATTGTTCTTGCAAGGAGACAAATTTTATTCTGTTTTATTAATACAAATTTAAAAAATTAGCTAATTCGCTGTTTTTCAAAATATTCTTTGTTTCGGGGAGGGGGGGGGGAGGCTTGAAGTGAAGGGTTAGGTAATGAAAAAATTCGTAAATATAATAAATTTGATTGGTAACAAAATATAAAAACGCAATTTTAAGGGTGTTTTGTGGTAACTATACAAAAATTTTATTATTCCATCTTACAGAATGGAATAAATTTTTCACGTACTTTTAAAAATGTTTTTGTTGATGTATCATCTCCAAAATGTGAATAACTGTTATTTTACCCATTAAAGTACTCGTATTCGCTGTTTTCATTTAATTTTTACGTTTCTATTATCAAAAAGGTAGAAAAACTTTACGAGTACGGAGAATGTATCTGCAGGCTATTACACTGTGCGTTTTAAACTTAATTACAGCATAGTTACATTTTATTTTCTACATTTTTTAAGTTGCAATATAGAACATACAACATTCAATATGCAATATGTTATAATGTACAAGATATAATATAATTATGAGATAGTTCGTATTAAAAATTCAAAAAGTAATTAACATCGATGTTACACATAACCTGCGCTTATTAATATGCGAAAAAGTCACAACTTTTACAATGCACGTTTAATGTCTTTAACCTAAAAATCGATATTTGGTTAATTATTAGGTCAACGATATGTAAAACATGTAAAAATCTGATCAGTACAGGTTTTTTTTATAAACCATTTTACCATTCGTTTTCCCAATTCATTCGTTTTTAAGAGATACGTAATAAAATTTTTTTTATAAATGTGCGTGTATCCTGTTAAACCAACATATTATATACGATCACAATTAATTTAAACTTCCATACGTCTTGAACAAGTTTTTAAATCAAGTATTACTGGATTATAATCGATATATAACCGATTAGGATCGATATAGACCAATAAGAAAAAATTATTAGTTCAAATCAGATTCGTTTCAATAATTACATTATTTGTACATTGTTATACTCAAGAATAGAATCACTAAATCCGATTCCAACCAATGAATTTTTGGAACACGTCTAAATCATTTTTAATCAATAATAAATTGGATTATAACCCGGTAATAACTGATTTACAAACCTGTTTAAAATAGATTAAAGTTTAAATTAATTTTAATCGGATTTAATATAAGAGTTTTACGGGGCAATTAATTTTATTTAAATTCCAGGGTGCCTTGGTCTTTTTCTCTAACTAACCCTAAAGACATCCATATAAAATTTCTGCACCAAACAATCACGTAAAACCCTAAATTTTTCGTTATAAAATTTTTTTTGGTATCTTTATTGTATTGACTTGAAACTTTATAAAATGACATATATTATTAAATTATCTAGTGCTTTCGTATTTGGGTTTCGCTTGAAATTACACATTTTTAATATAAATGATTATCATTGTTTGCTCGGTCGGTAACCCACCGGCTATACCTATAAGCATTCTTTAGTCTCCAATAAACATTTTTACACCATAAAAAAAGAAAAAAATTTAAGGTATCGACTATTGTTAACCGAAGATAATCTTTCTATATTAAGAAAAATTGTATTCAAAATATAAGTACAAAAATATGTCTTGAAATATTAGTAGGAATATAGTGTAATAACAATGTTTCTGTAAACATGTAATGATTTAGCATAAACATAATTATAATTATTAATTTGCGACTTATAAGTTGGATTTTAAATTTATTAGGGTAATAAGATGTAATAAAGGTGATGCAAATCTTTTAACAGAATATATATAGATGTATATATATATATATATATATATATATATATATATTCACTGAGAAAAATTTGCTAGTATAAATTACTTTTTTAATGTTAAAAGGAGGACAGACTTACACAATTAAAAATTGCTAATAAATAATGACATTTTTTACCATTATTAATAACAATTTTTATAATTGTGTAAGTCTGTCCTCCGTTTACCATTAAAATAGTAATTTTTACATTAAAAATTTTTCTCAATGATATATAATAATTACGACAACGTATGCATTACGTAAATATATCTGAGGTATAAGTGTAATCATGAAAATTATAACCAAATGAGATTTTGATTTAACGAATTGAAATAAAATCTAACAGATTATTAAGATTAGTGCAAGTATCTGGGTAATATTGATTGTTCTGATAAAATGCAAGATCGGTTGTAGTTATTAAGAGGCGATAAAACTAGTGCAGGTATGATCGAGTCTCGAATATATCTCGAGTAAATCTGTACAAGATCGGTATATGTACAGGAGGAGAATGAACGACTAGTACTACTGGTGTAATAAGGATAACGGCGAGCGAATATTGCAAGATTCCGGTACAAATAGCTTATCAAGACTCCGTTAAGCACGGTTAATTAGTTAACCCTATAAGCTCCATTTGTTTAATAATATACGTATATATTTATATATATCTAGTAGATTACAATTAGTACTGTTTTACCTTACTAATGCCCATTGTGCACTTATTATTCAAGACAAGATTTACCCATTAATATATGCGCGATGTTACGCATTAATCGGTGTAGTGGATATTTGCTACTGATGCTGTTATAAATACATCCTATGGAAACACTCATCATTATAGTTTATATGAAACTAAGTGTTATTTTAATTATGTATTTTTATGAATGAAATTCACTGTATAACGAGAAGAAAGTTCCTACGAAACAATATTTTAATTTTATTATTTATTTATTAAATTATAAGCACCGAGATAAATTAAATTTTACATTTTTACGTATATTTTTAAAATTATTAAGCAATTAAACTTTATTGCAATCGATAAATCACCGAATTCAATTTCGATTAAAACTGGTAAATGCTGGGCTTGCAAGAGCGACAGCGTTCAATGAATTTTTGTAAGCCGGGTTGATAAAACGGAATGCGTGTAATAAATTAAAATACCTCGTGTGTACAGAAAAAAAATGCAATATATAAATTCATCACAATAAAATTAAAAGATGATAAAAAAAAACGAAAAGATTAATAACCTCGTACCAGGGAAAAGAGCAAATTTATTCCGTTACAAAAATTGTTAGTAATGTTTTCAACAATTTCTAGTATTTACTGTATATTTATTGTAATTCTTTTTATTTTTTTTTTCAACGTGTAAAAAAAAAGTAACTCGTCGGTAATATTTCCGGTCGCAAAATTATTCGAATAACAAGGAGCTCGAGTTTGTCCGATTCGTGAGCAGCGGTGTACGATAAGCTCGAAGCTTATCTTAAGGGAGATCGCGCGAGATAGAAAGATGTGAGAAAGTAATGGTGCGTTCGGCGGATGGAAACGATAAAGGAGGACGCGGCGCGTAGCCCTTCTCCTATAGCATTCTATAACCAAGCGCCACCAGCTTCCCACAGCCCCATTCCGTTTGCCGGTGGCAAATTTACGGTATGTAACGTCTTATTCGATACCGAGAGAATATTAGCGGAGGCGCCTTTCGCACCTGATCCTGGCGCCTCGAGGGACGCGTAACCCGATGGTGTCGTCGTCGGACGATTAATTTTTCCTTAAATGTGTCCTATTTTCCCTAATGGACGTTCACGCAACAATGTACGAGCTGACAACTTTTTATGCAACTCTATGATAAATGATAATAACTCGTTTGTTCTTATTTTTCGTTTGTGAATGCACAAAATTTCGTGTTTATTTAAATCACTACACCTCTCCAATAAACCGCAAAGAAAACTCTACAGATCTAGAAAAATATTTAATTTAAATAACTACGTTAAAACATTATATTAAGTAAAAACTCGAGAAACCAGTTGAACTATAAAGTCAATCAAGCCGAGTAATAAATAAAATCTAATTAGAAAACCCTTTAAAATTCAGTACCATTAGAATCATGATATACAAGATATAGGTAACTACGTATTTCTCAATAAAACTTAATAATTTCAAGCGGAAAAATAACACGTTCGAGTTAAAGTATAAATGGCGCGTTCTTGAAAATAGCAAGGATTACGTGGCCCATCAAGCGGCTCAGTAAATGAATACGCCGCTTAGTATATTACTTTGGCTCATTCTCTACAAGAACTAGAAAAGTAAACGAGCCACTAAGAAATG
Source organism: Theocolax elegans (assembly GCA_026168455.1). Lineage (NCBI taxonomy): Eukaryota > Metazoa > Arthropoda > Insecta > Hymenoptera > Cerocephalidae > Theocolax > Theocolax elegans. Next base: position 8,742,812 of record CM047426.1, on the reverse strand, counting down.
AGGCCGCAGGCCAACCTTAGAAAATTAAAAAACCTGAAAATTGAATACCACCTGCTGCTTAAGGACAAGAGTATGTATGTACTACGTTACCACCATGAAACGTAGTTTGAATTATCCAAAAAGATGAAAATTTTAATAAGACAAATAAATTAGTCTTAATAAATACAAATCATATATATTAAAAAAATTTAGACCTTCAAATAAAATATGGTTTAATTATTATTACATATCTTTATAAAAATATACCGTATTAATATGAAGGCACTAGCTACTTGAAAAATATGTCTCATCGAAATAATTATAAAATTCGTTATTCGTTAAAATTTTAAAATTAATTTAATAACTTGTTAAAACTTGGTACAACATTGTTTTGAATATTTTGTTCAACAAATAACTTCTATGTCTAATTTACCATATCAAATAAAAATCACAAGTATTTTATTTTCAAATTTGAAGTAAAATCGGGAAAAAGCCGGATTTTGTTACAACTTGAGCGTAACAAATTTTATAATCGCTTTATTTGCTGTTGAACCTTTGAAGTTAAAACGTTTAAAGTGTACATTGGGTAATTAAAAAAAATTAGAAAAGTAGCTTTAAAACTGTAGTTGTGTGAGTGTGCGTGCGTGCGCGGGCACACACGCACATAGATCGAAAAAGCTAACGGTCCTAATTATAACGATTGGTTTAGAACATAATAAAACAAGTGGAGAGTCGGTCCCGGTTAAAAAGTATTAACCCCCTGAAGCTCGTGAAGTAACATGAGAAACTATATTGCCTACATCAGGTCAGTAGTAACATACCGTATCTCTTGGCTTCTAAAGTCTTGCCTGTTACTAGCCCCCCTCGATACATAAATCTTAAAGTATACTCGTGGTAAAGGGGTCAATTATTGCACACGCGCTCAACCGCAGCTTTGAGCGCGCCAACGAGCCGGCCTTTGTTTTGTCAAAATGTCACAAATCGAAGTTCACGTGAAACGAAACGTTAAATGATTCTGCATTACACGGGATTTTTCTTGGTAAAACTTTATGCATACTCTTGAATAAAATTTTCTACTGTAAATATATACCGATTATTTTTTTTATTTCGAAATTACCATAGAATAAATATAGATACAACGGTTATTTTAATATCATTGTCAAGAATGTGGTGTTGGTGCGGTGGAGCATTTCTGATAGATTGCTTATATCGTAAACACATTCAAAGCCCATCGTTATTATTACTTTTTCGTATAAATTAAATATTACCGAGATATTATTTATGCACGCGTCGCTAAATTAAACTTTAGCTGCATTACAAAATTCTAAATACTGTATACGTTTATTTTTAGACCCTCAACTTTTACACCTAACTTTATCGTTTTATTTACTCAGAAGTAAATTCTCATATTATACAGCCTGTGTTCGCGTATACCAACGCTACTAAATTCCCTCGTTTCATAACCAAGTTGTAAATTATTCAACAAAGTATATTTATAAACATAATCCCGACCGGGATATCTCGAGAAAATAGGCGGCGACATTTACGTTTAATTCCAGAAAAAAAAGGTACAATCAATATATCCCAACATATAGTTGACATAAAAATATTACATTGTATTGAGAATCTTCCGAAAATAGAACGTTGAAGGTAAACTAAAAGTTTAACGAGAAAAGCCGCGCATACGCGTTTATGTATACAAGCGTATACGCACCACGACTATACAGACGCGAAAGGTGTTGTCTCTAGCGATTGGCCGGAGCGATGTGTGGGTACACCGTTATAAACGCGGAGAGTAGATCGTGCTTAGGGACTTTTGATCGGCTGTATATAAGCGAGTCTTCCTGGGAATGGGAACCCCGCCACGGGCTTTATTCGATGCTTGCGTATACATAAGCAATTTCAACGAAATTCCAATTTTTTTTTTCTCTCACTTCTTTATTATTTTTTCTTTCTTCGACGTTGTCAAATTATGTGGAAAAATTGTGTTATACGCGAATAAACGGTCGTTAACTATCATATGCATACACATATTTATATTGTAATATATTTAAATCTATATTGGGTTCGTTGTTTAAATAAAATTATTATCATTTTTTTTTAAATTACGAAAATTAGAGGGCGCATTATATTTTCTGTTCTAATATAAAAACAACTCTGGCCTACATAAAAATTGGTGAAGTTCCTAATGAATAAAGTGAAATAAGAATCGTATAATGTACCTATACTTCATCTCAATTTGCATCTTCGGCAGACTCAGGTCGATTCACATCGACTTGAACGTACATATTGGCAGGTTATAAATACGCTAAAGTAATTATATATTGTCTCATCCACCCCTCATTTTGTAGGTGTGTAATATTATCGAGGAACGTTTACACAACCTATTGGATGATTGTGTACTATCAAAATGTATGGATAATTAACGTATCGATAAATGATTGTCAATTGACCGGTTCAAGATTAATTTTGCCATTCAGTTGAACAATAATTCTATGTCAACGAATGAATTAATTTGCTGACTCGACATATTATATACATATTCATAAGCCTCTGTAATAATGATATACATGGGTATTTTACTCCGATTGATTTCGAGTGATTTTGTTAAAATTCCTGTGACTATGTATTAAAGATCGATCTATACGTTACAAGATTATCTGTCATGCGATAAAATGTAGTTTCACGATTACGATACGCAAGGCTAATAAATTATTGATAAATGTGTTGTTGTTTTTTCTCATTACACGATGAAAAATCTTCCGGGAAATGTTTTGTATTACATCGAGAAAACAGGTTGGTACAAATAGGATCAAAACTGAAAAAAGCAGTATTTGTATGAGACCGAAGCAATAACCGCACCGCCATGGTAACTCGGGCAAAGTGTAAGTTACACACTTAATGATGAATTTAATTTTGTTTTATAAAAATTAAATAAATAATATAATTGTGAAAACTGTTTTATATAAATAAAATTTCATGTACTATAAGATAATTTCTTGAGTTTAAAAAAGAAATAATATTTCGTTGTACCTACAAATGCATATGGAATTATAAACAATTTTCACTTATAATTAACTCTACCAATAAATTTAGATAAATTCCATCTTTTTATTAACTTCTCTACGAAGTCTCGCATTTTTATTAACCCTAGTTATTCGTTATTCGTGATTGCTTTGCTATTTTGAGATAAATTGGCTTAATTTTTTTTCAACACACGATACTAATTTTTGTTTAAACTTTTATGATGTGTAAAACTAATAGATACAAATATTAAGTAAAGTGAAAAGATATCAATATAGAAAGCATGGTTTATTCTTAATTCAATAAAAATAGACATAAAGTATTTTAAAGTGCATATCTGGAACTCAGTGTTCTCAATTTCTTTGTCTTCTCTCCACGAAAGCCGCGGGTCTCTCACGAATCGATCGGTAATTTTGAAGCTCCGCGCGCACGGGTGATTTTGCGCGACCCGATGTTGGAAATAAAGTTGTCTTAATCGATGAGCTGAGATTCGAGTTACGGTATTGGATATAGCAACTTGCATCGTCTCTTTCTCTTCGAGTGCCTATAGCGACGTTAAATTTCACGAAGGCTAATATAATATTTTACCCCATCATCGTCTGTTATCCCGGACATCGATTGTGATTGCGCTTATAGGTGCGATCGTAACGAGGTTTATGAAAATTATGTCTACTACTTGATCCGTACCTGTGAATCGCATTAATGTAATTGCAAATCGTTTGTTATCGCTGTGTACTTCCCTGTGTAGTCGTTCGATTAAGATCCTTCTAACTTTAACCTACATATTTTTAAATTATTATTATCGTACATTACACGCACGGATAATAATATTGTACAAACTCTGGATAATAGAAAGATTTATCGAAATAGTTTTTAAAATTAACGTTTAGGCTCAAAAATATGTTTATTAAATAAATTATTAAATATAATAGCTACACATTCTCAAAATCGATATTGATGTATTTTATAGGAACACTTTTGAGTATTTGCATTGCATAAATAATTAAAATAATTTATTTGATAAAAATAACCTTCAAACACGATTGCGCTAATCCGATAAAAGCTTATAAATACAGTGTTTAAGGAATACAAGTTCAATAAATATCTCTAAAACAAGATTATTAAAGAAATGAATTTTTCGTATTTGTCTTATTTGGAATTACCGCTGCGGAAAACTATGATGGTGTGCAGTATATAAAAGAAGGATCACGAAGAGTATAGCAAATAACCGGATTATGCGATATCGAACGGCGCCTTTATGCTACTGTACTTACGCGCAACGGATGAAAATAAATTCTCTTATAGCGAATTTTAACCGTCTTACATATCTTTTATAGTAATAATTTATAGTAGATATGTAGTACTTTTTTTCTTTCAATAGCGTGTACACGCGCAGAGAATGTTAAACAAATTTAATATAACTTGGATGATGTTTCAAAATAATAATTGAAATATACAAAATAGGTACAGATTTATATTCTGGTCATTTACTTGCAATGAAATTATTTCTGCTATTTGCTCCAAGTACGAAAGAAAAAACGATAAACAGTTTAGAAACGTAAAGTAAAAGTGAGTCATGAGAAAAGAGTCGAAGACTATTTCTTTATCGATAATATCCTTATTTTTGATCAGTTGGAGAAAAAAATACAAGTGCAAACGACGTTTTAATTGGCAAAACGGTACATTTCGCGCGGTGTCTAATTAAAGAAAAAAGCACCGTTTTTCTATGAAACAAAGAAAGGTATATATCGGCTCCGTTTATGGGACGAAAAACCAACGACTCCTACGAGTCATCCGAGTATCTTCCAATCATCGAATCGCTTCGATAGGAAATGTAATATAATAAAACCTACACTCGATAACAAATAAAATTATAAATTAACGATAAAACAATAAATAATGCGAAGGGTGAGTATATTTAAGTTCGAATAATTTATCTGTAAATTTTTAATAGGAATTAATAATAAAAATCTTTGCTAGAGGCAAAAAGTATGAATTATTTTCCCTTTTGCAATTGAGAATGTAATTTATAAATGATAATATAATTTATTGACTATCTAGCAATAAAAAACACACAACGCGTTCTCAAACGAAAAAATTGAAAAAAAAATTTTGTTATGAAAAAGAAAGCAATAAATTTTTGCATTTTTTACATTCCATAAATGATTATTGTACTTCATGAGATAGGCCAATTTTCTCGAGGGCATTTGAAAGAATGCACCCAAAATTATATAAAAAAATCAGCATTGGGATAGGCTACGTTTATTTATGCACCAAATAACGACTACGAAAATCAAAAAACTTTTTCTCCTTTTTAGCGGTAATTAGTTAAAGATAGAAAACGCTTATTGCAATATACATGCTCCATAATAACGAACTCTATTTATTTACGTCTATTTATTTATCCACGAATTTATTTGTTTAACGATTAAATGTCCTAAATTAATAACAATACAATTTCACCAATCAAAGATGATGAAGACCTATTGAGTCTTTTCTAATATAAAATTAAATGTGTGTTCGCAGAAATTGATAAATAAAAAGCGTGTGTGATAATTTAAGAATATACTTAATTTATAGCAAATATTAGAATTTTAATAGTAATGTTTTAAATTTTCTCTTGCATATCTTACTACTTTATGTATAGCAGTTTTTCTAAATCTATTTAATAGGAAAATTCGAAATTGAAAGAGAGACAACAATTGCTATTATGGAAAGTGATTGAAAATTGTTACTTTACTGGTTCATGTGTTTTTGCGTACGTATTTTTCGAAGAATCAAATTTGTCGAAAGAAACAATTCCCATCAATCTACGCTATAACACAATTTTGTTATATCGTTGTCTTCTTTGAATTCACAAATATATAACTTTAAAACATTATATATAAAGAAGAATGTACGAATCGATTTAATATTTATGGAGACGCCACCTAGCAGCAGCCTGTGAAAATTCATGCGCAGTTAAAATTTGTTTACAATATTATTATTAGTCGATGATTAAAGTTTCATATTGACATAAGAAAAAAAGTAAACATACAATAATTTTTACTAACATAATAATAATATTTACTTGAAGATTTTTCTCCGGGTATAGAATGTACATTACTACATTTTGAATAATCAAGCACAAAATAGAGTTCTCAATTCACAAAACTATCGGAATTTGTGCAGCAATGAACCAAAATTAATTAATATCCAATTTAACGTAACGAATCCTGCGCAATCAGATAAAATCAGAGTCGTAGAACCCGATCTCCCAAGTATAATTAAAATTATTTCATTCGAGAATTCCAAAGATAAACTGCACATTTTCCATGTCACTGGCGGAAATTTACAATCGGCAAAATTCAACTGGCGGCAAAAGTCACAACACGTTCGCGCGCGCGCTCGCGTACGCGTAAACACGTACATATGCAAGAGATTGACGTAAATTTTCTTATAGACTTCCTTGTTTCTTAGGCGAACCTATAATCTTTCGGACAATACGTAGTCAAAGAAGCATTCCCTAAGATACGTTAATAGTCGCGAAGTAAAACCGGCATTGACAAGGGCTAATGTTTGAAATCTTGGAGGTAGAGAGACACTTAGCGCTAACCTCTTCGGGCGTTCCGCATATATGTGTAGATATTGTACCCAGTTACGCGCGCGAGCGGCGTAATAACTTTATTTTAACGCTTCTGAAGGTGCCGTTTGTACCGCCACTTCCTCGGTCGTATGCATAAACTTCTTGAGGCTTCTCGCGCGCGGTGGGAAGTTCTAATGAGCTTGAACTTGGAGAGGATCGTTGTATATTAGTTTTTTTTCCCTACCTCTGGATAAGGAAATATGATAATGGTTTGCTTTTTAAGTAAACGGGAAATTTAATATTTTAGACACTTTGGGTTGTTAAATATTTATTTTAGAGTATATCAACTTTTTTATTCTAAATTATTTGATATTTTAATTCAATAAAAAAATGTACGTGTTTCATACACGTGTATTTACATACTTCTCGGAATGTAATTTAATATTTCGAAGGAAGATTTGCAAGTGAAATTGATTGTTAAAATTTAAATATAAAAAAATTGATATCAGAAATGTAAGTTCCAATACATGAAGAATCAAGTTATAAATCAAGTAAAGTTTTCCGAATTTTAATTTGTGTAATCTATTTATAATAATGCGAGAAACAAATTGTAATTGATATAATTATTAATAAAAAAGACAAAATTATCGATGTAAAAATCTGAAAAAATTCAGATATATAGTTTAAAACATGCCTAAGGGCCTAAAGTTCAGGATTATTTAAAAAGTTTATCCTTTTGTTTATAAAAAAATGACCATTTCCTGAGTCTGGCATATCCTTAAATGTATACAGCAGCTCAAAAGAGCTGAACATTGTAATCAAAATAATAATCGAAACTATATTTAAAATTACCGGGTAAAACTTTAGGAGAAATTAACCAAACATGAAACCCTTGACAAACATAGAAAATATGCTGAACATTGATAGTTTAACTAAAGAAACAAAAAATAAGTAACGATAATGATTGGGCGCGATATTAGATCCGTTCACCGGACTCTCCTTCTCGCGTACAATTTTAAGTACTCGCGCAAGAGTTTGCAAACAAGTTCTATCGCGCGCTCCCTGCGTCGGAATTACAGTGTGCCGCATAATCGAAACACAGGCTCCTCTCGTTCTAATCCTTTTTCACTCGTATCGTTCCCACACCGATAGGGGTGCTGTTGCTGCTGCTGTTGGTGCTGTTGCTGCCGCGGGTGGAAAATCACCGGGTCCCCTCTCTACCTCTCCATTTCTTTCTCTCCCATCATCGGCAGCTTCTTCCTCCTTTCTCGGCTTCTGTTATTAGCGAGCACACGCTCGAGTGGAAACCACCGCCGCCGCCGCCGCCACAATGAGGAAGCGCGGCTCAAATTCCGTTTATCCATTTTACGCTTGCGCCCCCGCGAAAGAGAAGAACTCTTCGATTATACATGCATATCTCGCACGGATTTCCCTCGCTAAGAAAATGGCAAGAAGCACGCGAGCCTAGAGGTACTTCCGTTTGGTTCAAATGTTATAATAAGAGGAACCGTACTAGAGAAAATTTTGATCGCTACTTCGGAGAGCTTGCAAATTTTACTACAAGCTTTTCGCTTGATTCGCTTACTCACTACTAAACATTTATTATTATTATTATTATTATTATTATTACTATTACTATTATTATTATTAACAGAAAAACTTCAAGAGTCATTGACATAATTGTATCGGCAAAAGAAAAATAATTTAAAACGTGTCCAATTTATAACCTCGGTTCAGACAACTTCTTTTTAATATTAAAATTACAACGAATCTTTTGCTTTCAAACAGGATTGTTTGTCAATTACACCTTAAGAGTTTCTAAGCTAGGAGCGTATTTTAGTTCCAAGCAGCCTAAAGTATCGTATCGATGATCTGAATCACTTTCCTCAAGGCTTATTTTACACTTGGCAGATGCTGTCTAAGCTTCCTGGAGCTATTCATTTTACTACCTTTGCATGATGTTCCTTGTACAATTTAGAACTTAATAATGCAACTCGAGCAAACAACTTAAAAAGAAGACTGACTTGCAAAAGTAGAAATAACTTCCTCTACTAATGTTCTTCTTAAATAAAATGCTCACTTTTAAATAAATATAAAACTTTAATTTATATTACTTTAAAGCTATAATTTGTACTAACTGTTGTATAATTTGTATTAACAACTAAATGTAATTAGATATACTACCTAAAATACAATTTTTAATTTATAATCAACACTATGTATTATTATTATTGTTATTATTATTATTATTATTAATATCATCGTACATTTTTGGTGTTAAAAAAGTATTATAAACCTAAAGATCGTTCAATTCAAGATTCATCTTAAGGTCGTTTCCACATTCGAGGATACATTCTCCATCAATAACATCACGAAGTATCTAATACGTAGAGGAAGACGCGAGCCATTATCTAATAAAAAAATCGCAAGAGTCAGGAAGTTTGATGGATTCACCCTCGTGCGAAATTGGCCTCGAGAACTAGCGAAGCATCATCTGCAGCGTACCACAGGGGACGATTAACTTTACGGCGTTTTTACGACAATATGGCCGGTCCATGAACAAAAAAAATGTCTACTTCCTCACTTGAAAGGGAGAAGAAGAGATCTTCTTGGTTTTCTAGAGAGTGACATAATACGAAACGCGCTACTTGCATGAGCAATGCGGACCGTGCGAAACGTTGGATTAAAGTCATATCGGCGTTGGTACGTGAGGATCGTTTTCTCGATTGCTATTCCTCATACGAGAAAGGTGGGAGATTCAAACACGTATAACGATGACTTTTACATTTTCTTTTGGGATTCTTGCATACACGGGCGAGGTATAAAATTGTTTTATGGGAGGAAGTAGACGGAGATTTGTTTAACAATTTTTCAATTTTACTGATTGCGGTTGGATTTATTCGTTACCGTGTATTTTCCCTTTCATTACTACGGTTTACTCCTTTTTGCATGATTGGATGCATTCATTAAATTAATAAACAAAAAAACACATTTTTTTCCTAATATATCAAATAATGCATTTTATATTAATTGAAAGCTTTTAACCTTATAAAATAATAATACACCTACAAAATAAAACCTCATGTAATTTTAATTGTAATGATTACATTCACTTACAGGTTATTCTGTAATATTTCGCTCAGGACTCACGTAGGCAATTTTTTCATCGACTGACCCACATCGATGACTAGCACACAATCTATCAATCGTGCGATTGATAAGACGAATAAAACTAATCATGAAATTTCAATTAAACCAATTGGTTTGAGTGTGTGTCTGTGCATGAGAGAGAGCGCGCGCGCGCGTGGCTTTGTGACCGCGTGTGGGTAAAGAAAAATATATATTGTCTCTCTCCTTTTCGAGCATATAAAGACGACACCTACGGGTATCTCAGAAACTCTTGGGTAATTAACGGTGCCCACTCGGTTAATAATCGCTATGACCTGGATAGCACGTTGAGCACACCGAAAAATGGGGACGTAACCAATGGAAAACCAGGTATTGCACTTTAGGGCATAACGGCATAGAACGAACGAACGCACGCGAAAGCTCTTTGAAAGAGAGGTGAGGCCTCGATTTCCTTTGCGTCTTTGTTGCGCTTTTTGCGATTATATACATCGGGATGTGGACACACAATGGAACGACGATGAGTCTTGTTAAAAGCTCGTATTTCAGGGTTTGGCCTGCGATGTTGTATACTATTGGGATCTTCGTGGTATTATCTTTGGAAAATTTCTCACCGAGTGTTTGCTCTTGTATAGTTGTTCAGAGACGGGCAAACATATTTTCAAGCGATTTTGATAGTTTATGCAGGCATTATGCAATGGAAGCGCAAATTGATGGCTGAATATTAACCTACACTTGAAACAAGATGTAATACATTTCAGGTAATGCCTATTTATTTTGTTCGGAACGTCTCTTGAATACCCTATGCTAAATGATTAATGATACACATCATTAGTGGGGTTATTAATTTTGAGAAACTCGTTTTATTTAAAAACTGTGCGATTTATTATTATCTTTACCATTACCATGGAATTTTTCACAATCTCGTAACAAGTTATGCGTAAAATTTATGTAATTGTAATAGGCAGTACATCCTGTAATAATAAGATGCACGTAAAGTTGTGAATGCATGGACAATTAATATAAGGAACGATTTATCTCCTCGTCTAATCTCAATCGGTGCGTCGTAAAGAGAGAAACATATAGAAACGTATAGAACAAGACTCTAAAAGTTATTTTAAATCTGAAAAATAAACAAAAAGCTGAAAGTAATACCAGCTTGTGCATAATGATGTAGTCAAAGTCAAAAATCGATATACGGGTAACCCATCGTTAAATCATCGAGTCTCGATTGAAAAGGTCTCGAATCGTGCCATTAACGGATCTCGGACATCAGTGTTGCTTCGAGTCCGTAGCCCGTAGCCCGTACCCCCTCCCGCCTTTCTCGGACGTTCCTACAGTTTATTTGTATTTCGCGGGGCGAGAGCCCATCGAGTATGGCCCAGGTTAAGGCGTATGACTAACAAGTTTGCACTTTACCAGGTAACGGACCATCGACGCCGCGTCCCATAGATCAGCTCGAGCTTCGCTTGGAGGCCTTTACCTGACCCAGTGCTCCTAAGCCCGAGTGAACCTCTCTAGCGTGGGCTACGTCCTCCTTTCGTTCGCTCCTTATCTTTCGGGCACATCCTCGTGGTTTTTCCCCTCGACGCGCGAAATTAGATGTATAATATACGCCTCGGATTCTTTTTTCACGGGACACATTAGTTCTCACGCTCGGTAAGAAGGTCAAATGTATATAGAAAGAGGGGATCGTTTCAACCGGCCGCGAGTCGGCCTGCCATATATCTAGGCTATACCTTTCGATTTCTCGCAACCTTTGCATTCGACAATTCAACCCCTACTTCCTACTATTCTCATCTTTTTATCTTTTTATTCAATTTCTCAACACCTCCAATATTTATGGATTACGTATATAAGTTCTTCCACTTTGAAGAATTTGTAAACGTATCAGCATACGTATTGTTACTTCACCGTCGCACGCATTACCGTTTACAAAACTATAAATTTTAAAACATTTCCAACTTACGTATAATAAATTTAAGATTTATTAACATTGACCTTTATCAAATTAATAGTTGCCTTATTATCGAGCCCGATAAAATGCAATCCCGATGCACTTAAATATAATTATGATCGTGCATTTATTAACTACGAACATTAATAAAGTGAGATAAAAAGTTATAAAACCCAGTCAAAATATAAAATACATATTTGAATAGCGTGTATAATAATAACTGAACATTATGCTAATCCGGACAGTCGATGGCTAGATTTACTCAATTTCCATAGGAATAATAGCGCTTTAACTAACGTATTTATAAAAATAACGGAAGTGCGCATCCCATAAGTAATCAGCGATAAAATATTTTCGTCCCGATTGGCGCGCGCGTCTCTTAAGACTCCTTAATTGAATTCACGGAAATAATGTGCACCGTTATCGTGACCAAACACCTCGACGCCCATAACAATTAAACTCGAACGGAAAATTCATCGTGTCTCCTTCTCGTACGTTTTGTCGAACCGACAATAAAATATGAGAAAGATCGATATGCGTTTGCGCGTCTATATGCCTACACAAGGGAAATTCATTAAATTGATTATTTTCATGATATTAAAAGCACTCAATATCATTTGATAATACGAGTTAGTGAGATAAAATACAAAGAGACAGAGAGCGAGAGAGAGAGAGAGGGGGGGAGGAGGAGGAGGAGGAGGAGGAGATACAAGGCTAGTAACGATTTCCCGTTATAATACTATCGGCACCAATCGCAGTTTCATCGAGTAACATCCTCATTTCCGCACGTAAATGTACGACACACCACGCCCCGGTGATAGACGAGCACCACGATGTTAGCCCCTCTGCTATATGCCTACTGAGAGACGAATAAAGTTACAGAGGTTCGGAATGCAGATTATTTTCATTCGCATACACACGTAGTACGCAAACCTACTGCGAGATTCAATACGAACTTACGTGTGTATGTAACATCGAGATTTTACGAGTATTCTCGAGATAGCTTACAATTTTCGTAGGTAATTATTGTTCAATGTTTGTGTAAGAGTTCACCTCGTTACTGATAATCATTTGAATGGTCCACATAGTTGATGGTAATTCAAATTTACCTACGCTGATTAATTAACATTAATGACTCGTAATTTATTATTAAGTATTGCTAAAAATAATTAAAATGCGTTTTTCCTATAAGCATTAATTAATTATAAAACTACAAAGTGAATATTAGAAAGGAACCCACACTGCTTCGAATAGATTCGATAATGACGATAAATTGAACAACACTATACGTTAAAGTAGAAAAAATCGGTTTAGTCGGACGAGCAAACACAAGTCAATTTTTTATAAAGACGCCTCTCTTCTTTTCGACATAATCGCTTCGAGCTTTATTACATTAAAAATCGCTGAATACATGATGCAAATGAAATATGAGTAACGAAAAAAAGGTAAATTCACGCACCAAAACTGCTCATCAAGTCTACATTTTTTTAAATCACTTCGATATCCCTTTTTCATTCTTACTTTTACTTTTAACAAGGAAAAAATGGGCCGTTATATAAAATTAGGCGCGAGATCTTAAAGAGCCAAAAGCTATATAAAAGTAAAATGCAAAGGACGATGTTAACAGCCACTAAGGAAAATTGAGGTAAATGTCAGATTCGATGCCAGTGATAAAGGTAAATTAGCATTATTTAAGGGGTAATTGGCGCGTTGGCAATTTGAGAGTTCGTTCAACTGTCCTTAAAGTCGTAAGGAGACGAGATTCTTTTTTTTTTCTCTTGTAATGGACCGATCTTGATTTTAACAGATACGACTCCGAGGAAATTAATAATCATCGTAAAACCGCCTTGTGAGCTAATGACTGTAGTATGCCCGATTCCTTATAGATTGATGAGCATAATTATTCGCTAATTAATTAGAAGAGAATTTCAATTATCATATAAATAAATTATTATTTTAATTAAATTTCTCGGAAAAATTTTTGTTACTGATTACTTAACATTGTTCAATTAATTATGGTTCGCTTCCGGTTATTAAATCGATGAGGTTATTAGTTTAAGGTAGCGAATGACGGTAAGTATAAAGCTCGTAAAATTGTGTGATTAGGATTTATTTTAATAAAAAGTAATATTTTTTGGTGATTTCAAACTTGTTTTTAGTACATACTTTTACCCAGAGTAGTGCGTTAACATTGTAAAAGTACATGAACTATAATTTATCATATTTTCATTCAACATATAAGCTTTGATCAATTGTTACTTGCAAATTGGTTAATAATTAATAAACAGCTGTTATAGTGAATCATAAAAACAATTAAATTTTCTATAAAACCATATTTATATTTTACAACCATTATCTACCTCATCTATCTAATAATATTATTTGATCATGCGATCTATATCTTTCTAATCGATAGATCTTATCTAATTATTTGTATAACATCCTTATCTTTAATGGGATTCTAATTACTAACTAATCGAGCTCTATTTTCTCGCAAATGACAATTATCGGTAAGATCGAAAATGGGAATAGAAAAATAAAAAAAAATCCTCGTCTGTTATTTGCGGATTAGCATTATTTCGTTGTCAGGTGTCAAACGGGCCGATAAAAGGGGTGTACAAATGCTACGCATGAAAGTGAGATGTCACACATAGCCAGAAAGGAGAGATTTATTCGCTTCACTTTATGGTGCGGTTGAAGCGTTAATGGATTGCCGCGATACCATTTAATTTTCTTTCCCCCTTGGGTTTCCGATAATATATTATATAAAATTACCTTAATGTCTTCACCGGTGAAATGTTCCTATTTTTAGATATGTTAATATATTGCAGCAATGTCAAGTAAAATGATAATCTTTATTGAAACATTCATTCTTACTATTTATTTGTTATTTTATGTACATTATGGGTTGCGATAATTCTTTTGTAAAATTCATATGCATATTAGGTAATAAAAACAATTTAATTGCATTAAAAAATACCGATGGATCCAACTCGCGAAATTCCATGAACCTAAAGAAAGAAGACTAACCGTAACTTGTTCGCGTATACTTGTTTGTTGTATAGGAGATACTTGGAGAAAAAAGAAGGGTAAGATCAAGAAGAGACCAGGTGAGGTGTGAGTAACGGTACAACTTGAGAGGAGGTTGAGGTATATACGAGTAGAGAGAAGCACGGAATATTGAGTATACAGCGCTCGCGCGCGCACGTGTGTGTGTGTGTGTGTGTGTGTGTGTGTTTGTATTGTGTTATCATCATCGAATATTTGTTTATTCGAGATAAAGTGTCGATAGGCGGAAAAGAGATTCGACATTCATGAGAACCATTGTGACTTTAGAGGAAGATCATTAACAAAAATAATTACTTGGAAGATCTCGGCAAAATCATTTTTAAATTGTTTAAATTTGTAGCGTAAATATGAAAATTTATGGTAGATTAGTAAAAAATCATCCTTTGGAGATTCCCATATTTTATACTCAAGTTTTTTAAAGACTTTTATTCTGATAACTAATCACTTTATTCTTTTTAACTTCATGTTACTTTCAGATATAAAAAAGGGTACCGCAACGTACCCACTTTATGAGAGCACTTATATGCAAAAATTATTAATAATAAATGTAATATTTGCAAACGATGTATGGATTTTTTACTTGATATATTACTTTATAATGTTATTCAAATGCTGTTTGTTTATAAAACTACTGAAAAGCTGAGATAAAATAGATAGATTTTAAAAAAAAGTACGTTCAAATGCATTAAAATGGAGCAGAGTTATAACCAAATTAAGAATTAGAAGCAATTTTAAACAAAATTGAGCTGTATAAATTTTATTGATTTTTTTAAGCTAAATTTCTTTAAATTCTTAATTTGGTTATAACTCTGCTCCATTTTAATGCATTTGAACGTACTTTTTTTTAAAATGTATCTATTTTATCTCAGCTTTTCAGTAAACTTTGGTTTGAATGTCAATATTTGATAGGTCAGAAGTTATAAGCGTTTAAAGTGAAGTCTCTTTTCTTTGGGAATTTTGCTTTAACAGCGTATAACTTTTGAAAAAACGATTGTTAGAGTCTGCGGCTCTGGCTTTTTTCATATTTTTATATTAGAAAACATATACTACAAGCTGGGCACGATCCGTTTCCCAAACATATGAGGGTCTCCTTGTAAGTGTCATCTCCCTCACAAGCGTGCACCTTGCTTTTTTGTATCTCTAAATGTCACTCTTCGTGTTTTAAATATTTTAATTTTCATAACAATAAAATAGCCTATTGGCAGATAAAACACTTTAGTGCAAACCTCAAATGTTCGAATCTTCAAAGGATATTTTTTTTAATGATCTAAAATTAATAACCATATATTAGCAACCAATTTTTAATAGTATTTTTTATTTAGACCTCAAAAATCTGTGGATTCTGCTCCGTAGCCACGATTTTGTCAAGTAAATATTTATGCAGAATCTTCTCATGTAATTTTTCGTACGTGGGTCTTAGTTATTAAGTTCATCTATAAATATTTATTGAGTTACTTTTGCAATCGCCTTGTTAACAAAAAGTGTTTGATCATTTTGGAATGAATTTGTTACAATGATTCTAGAGATTGATTTTGTGAGACACTACTAAAAATTAAAAGATGTTTAATAGCAAGTTGTTTTTAAAACTAAGTTGCTATACGTGAATGATATTACGACGATGAGTTCAAACAGATTGTTCAACTCGATTAAAGTTTGAAGGCTACTTATTTAGACATGATAAAAGTATATAATGAAACGGTCTTTCCGAAAATCAATGTTAATTGAATTAAAACTACTTCTAATATTCAAACTATATTAAGTTAACTAATGATATTGCGTATCGCATAGTAAGACTTGTAAGATCACTTCAATATTAACCGAAATTACAAATATTTATTGTATATAAGCCTACACTATTAACGGATTTGAAATCACGATTTCGTGTGCGAAAAGACAAATGACGGACTAAAGAATGAACGAGTAACCTGTGGTACACTACTCCACTTCAGTTTAAATATCAAGAAGCAACGTATAATTTTTAATGTTAAGACAACAATTGTAATAAAAGTACGACTAATGTTATGGTCGTCGAATATTCGTTTTACAAGCTTAGGTAATATCGTTCGGTGAAAAAGAAAATAGAATCAGCGTCCATAGGTAACCACTGTAATATCACTACTGTTCCTTCGGGTAATCTTATAATTGTTTTGTTGATTAATAATTATTATTGTTCGGTTCTAGTAACATTCGATCAAAAGATTTGAGAGGAGTCCGAATGGAATTTGGTTCTTGCGAGAGGAGTAAGACCGGGACCTAAACTCTCGAAATGCTCCTCCTGGTATGCAAATAATTAATCAGTAGGTGAGATACGGATCGGGGAAGCGTGTTTGGCATTCGCAGACCACCGTAGCTATAAACAACTCGTGGAGTAGCCGAAGCCCAACGGCAGCTCGTGTACGTGTACATTGAGAGAAGAGAGAGAGAGAGAGAGAGAGAGAGGATTGACCAAGGTGCATAAGTAATAGCGACTTGTCGCGTACTTAGAGCTGTGCTTCGTAAGAAGCAGAGATGAAATTGATGGGGTTCAGATTCAATGGGAATTTCGTACTGAGTTATGTTCAATTTGACGTGTATGAGTGGATTTTGATTTTTAACCGTATGAATATATCGAGTTACCTTGAAAAACGCTTGTCTCCCGAGAGCTGATTTATCGAAATATTATTAATGACTCGGATAAAATTGTGTTACAATACACTTCGTTTAACAAATTAAAATATCAACAGAATTAAATCAACTATTCTTCGAGTACAGTAACATATAAAACATCCACCTCTTACTACTTACACCTTTAAACGGACAGAATGTAAAATACACGTATCCTATAAATTATCACATACATAGGCGTTACGTGTATAAAATATCTTAAATTTATATTAAATATATGCTCATCCTTCGAGTGAAAAATAAACAAATACAAGTGATTTCGGTATTACGTATATAGAAAAAAAAGTATCGTAATAGAACAAGACAGAAGTCCTTAGCTTATAACGCGTCCTTGCCAGCAATGTACCTGCTAGGGCGTAATGAGCCATTAGTCTCGTACGCGGCTTCAGAACTCTCTCTCTCTCTCTCTCTCTCTCCCCTTCCCTCCCTCTCCTTCTTTCTCTACGATATCGGTACGCGATAGTTAAACGGCATGTAACTACCCGACCTGGGACCCTGTTATTATACTCGAGCAACGCGGCATTGCGTGAGTGTGACCCCAAAGTTAAATCGTTTAATTAGAAGCATTTGGTTCCCAAGCCTTCCAATCGGCTTGCCAATATTAATCCGATAAATTTATAGCTGAACTACACCAGTACTACCGCGACCTCGTATATATACCTTTTCTACAACTTAAACTTGCCCACAACGATTGTAAATTCAACGCACGTGCGATTGATAAACAAGGGAACTTTGGAAATTTCTTATTATGCCACCTATACCTTTACCATTTCTACATTTACCTGCTACAGATATTTCCTTGTTTATTGTAGTTTTAAATTCTAGCTGCAGGTAAATGGAATTTCATTTTTCTGTCTCAAGTTGGGTAATTACTTTATTTCAAAACAAGTATACACTTACATAACGTAGATAAAGTAGTGTGATATAAAATGTTTATATGCGTTAATTTGAAATTACATTGTTTAAATTTATTAACATATATATGTATGCGTAATTAGGATAAATGCTTGACTAATATTTATAAGTAACGCAACAATATTCTGATTAAATAAATAAACAAATAACAATATAATGTCAAGGAAAATACTTTTCATCCTCTACATTCCCAGATAAGAATAGCTCCAGATAATAAACCAACCTCTCTAACCCTCGAATAAGACTTTTGAAATGCGATCGAGCTCAGGAACTCATAAACCATAGGTATATATAACTGTACTCACCAACAAACATCAAGAAGTATATAAATTAATCAATTGCCGGACACGAACTAGATGGGTAATCGTTGGATTTTTTTCGAAAACCTTGGTCAATTAGTCGGAAAAGTGCCCGGGGAGTCGAAACGCCCTGTCGGAAGAGACCGGAGCCTTTGTTTCTTAGGGGGAAGCAAACGTCGATCGACCAAGTTAGACAATGAAACCGCGAGGGGGGGTTAAGAGCCTGATGCAACGTCTCGTGACTCGCTGGAAAAAATTTACTGGGCCCCGAGGCTTAGTTTTACCTTTGTCCTTTGTTTTTTTATTGCCTTTAACTTAACTCGTGTCTACCCCCTTTTTTCGCCTCGACGCCTCGAGTTTTCTTGTTCTCCTGCAAATATATCGATGGGATCATGCGAATTTTCGAAGGAACTAAACTGCACTGCACTTCCGTGCGGGGATGGTCATTGTTTTCGAACAAGAAGATAAAAATAATGCGTCCTGCTAACTACTTTTCGCTCGCTTCCCCAAGGTAATTTTATTTAATTATTCTATTTTGAAAATAAATTTAATTTGCTTGCTCTGCTATCTAAAATTCAATTATATTTATACAATATATTAAATAAGTATATTATTTAATAATGTATTAATTCATTAGATATTAATCATAGGAATATAAACAATACTAAAAATAGAAATCATAAAAAGTATGAAGCTAAACGACGTAAATAAAAGAAAATAATAAAACATAAATTTAATAAACAATATCATCGTGTACAAGTGAACTAAACTATTAGATGAATCACACATGTATAGGAACCAACGTGAAAGTAAAATTTTCAAATGAATGGCAATTCAAATTAGTTGATATCCAATCCAATTTTAATCTAGGTAATGTTATAAGGAGAAGGCGTAAAGTCAAACTCCTTAAGTGTAAAAGCAAGCACGTTCGAAGATTCGATAGCGCAAAGTTGCGCAAGCGTGTACACACCAAGAGAGTTGGAGGTCGACGTACCAAGAAACGACTCGCTCTCAGTCGTATTACGTGAACCGAGTCTGCCACGTTCACGGGCAAGGTTGCCACATTTCAAGGGTAAAATCGCAACCAAAGGAGAAAGTATATACAAGCTTGGAATAAGTCGCGTGGGAGTGTAACAGAAGCGATTATATAACCACCAGAAGAAGGTGCAATCGACTTAATGCCTTATGCGCTTATCCATTGATGGGTAATTATTTTTCGCGCTTCGTTAAGCACTTTCTTACTTACTTTCCAATCTTTCATTTCAGTGTACGAAATGACATGACCAAATTTTAATAGATTTTTATGTTATAAAAAAAATCACCGTCCATTCATTGACACTTATACCTTCCTCAAAATTATTGTATCGCTGCTAGACGTAATATATTATTCTCAATCATTGTTGCAAAGATCGATGAATGAAATATCAAAGTAAGTTATTTAGAATAATGAAATTTAATTTATTCTACAAAAATTTTATAACCTATTTAAAATAGTTTGTTTCACACTTATAGCACATAAAGCTTATAGGTAATCAAAATTACTCTCTAAAAAGATGTTTGAAGATGCCAAAATATAAAGTACGAAACATTTTATTTCAAAGTCCATCTTTTTTAAACAGACTAATTCATACCTCAAGAATAAACTACCAAAATGTACATATTTAGATATTGCAAAATAAAAATTAAACAAAAAAAATTTTGATATAATTTGAAAAACCACTGGATGAAGTGTGTTCAATTTTTTACGCATTACAGCCTCCATTATGTTCTATTACTACGATTTCTTTGAATCAAAATTTGACCTATTAGTTTCAGATATGCACTAGATAAAAATTTGGTTAAAAAATATATAATGCTAATTACAAAATTTTAGCTGAAACTGAGTTTTCGTTACCATAAAAACTATATTTTCCTAAAACTTCAAGTAGATTGAAAGCTTTTTATATCCGAAAGACTTTGATAAGAAAAATTAAATGTTTTCGATTATTTGTTTAATAAAAGCTAAAAATCAAATATTAGCTGTAAAACAAAAGCAAATCTAAATATCCAGAAACAAATTAGAGCGATATCAATAAAAAATATGTCGGTATACGTACAGATACGCACAGATGGACATTTTCGAAAAACACGTGATTTGGACTCTGAATGTGTCAAAACATACTTTTAACATATTGAAAAATTTTACTATTGCAAAGCTTACTTCGCGAGGAAGCATTATTCAATCGTGTAAATTAAGTGCAGTAAACTCGTGTGTCACTATGTTTTATGAAACTTTCTCAAGGATTATAAACTTTCAAAAGGATTTAAACGATTACTATAATCAAAACTATCTTATTCGCCAAGTAGAAATAGTATTCTTAGATCTGATGGAAGTATGGTTAAATTGTTAGACAAAATCGATAAAGCCACACTATGTAAAAACCAAAGATTTCAGTAAATAATAAAAGACTATCATTTGATATGACAATTATACTATAAACTAATCAAATGTATTTAGACAATCGAATTATGTCAATGAAAATCTAGGGATGTAGAAGAAAATATCGAATGAACTGAAAGTTTCATAATTCATGAGTACGTATCATGTTATAAACATGATCACGAAATGCTCATAAATCAGGAAAAAGTTCCAACTAAAATTAAAGAAATCCGAAAGAAGAAACCTATCCATCGCATGCGGAATTTCCCCGCTGGTTTGACGCATTCGATAGGGTGAACAATGACACTCACGATTCACGATAGCTCCTTCTTCGTATATAAATCGAAAAAGGCGGGAGTACCCATAGGAGATGTGTATGCACGCGTCGAGGGTAGATAAAAAGTTGTTGAGTAAAAAAGACAGACTCGCGCACATCCGAGATTTATCGCGAGCATATCGAGAAAAGGTTGGACGGGGGAGAGACGAGAGGGAGGCCAAGGGAGGGAAAGAGAGAGGGAGAAGAGCCGCAACAAAATCATCGCGATCCGATGCACAACGGCTGATCGACGTCTCATCGAGAGAAAGAGAGAAGATATACGTGGAATCCAAGCGGTCACCTTGAAACTAAAGCGGTTTATCGTTTATTCGAGCGGTTTTTGCAGTGATCGACGGTTTCCATTAATAGGTAAAAAAAATTTTCGCGGGAAATTGATTTCGAATGAATTTTACCGTATGGGGACGTAAAAACGTAATTGTTTTCGCGCGCGCGTGTGCCAGTGTGTGCGCGCGTGCATGCGTGCGAGCGTGTGTGTGCAGTCTTCTTCCTTTTTTTTATATAAAATTGAGTGACCGTTCGAATCGAAAATCTCTAATCTCGATCTTGAAATTCGAGTTTGATCATAAACTGTTTTAGAAATTTCGAAGAGGTTGTTCAAGGATGTCAAAAAATCGGAAAAAATTGTAGTAGACGCGCTAAGTGTGCTCGAATCCACTGTTGCATAAAAATTTAGGTTGGAGACAAACTATTGCAAGAAACAAGCCTGTTTCCTTTTATTTTGTTACTCATACTTTTACGTCGCTACCAACATTTTTCTCATTTGTATTAATTATAATAGCTAAATTTTAAGATTCATAATAATACCAACTTTCATCGAATATGAGATACAAATCTTATTGCTATTATAAAATAATTCATTATAATATAGGATGTAAATGTTTTTATTGTGGTTAGTCAAAGGCAATAAAAACGACGATTTTATTTGAATACTTTTGAGTTGATCGAGGACCCTCCATGGGGGAAATAAACGTAAGTTTTAACGTAAGTTTATGTCCTGTAGACACCTATTGAACGACGCTGATGTATTTAGAGGACAAGGCGTAAAAAACCTTTTTTTACTATCCCTGAGAATAGTCTTACACCAAAAGGCAAAATTAACAATAATAAAATTATTATTTTTATTATACCTCGGTAAATGAACGGTCATCCTAAAATGTATAATAAACATTCTTGTGACACGAAATACTTAAAGTTATTTATGTGCTATTAAAAAATGTTTACTGTTTCATACATCGTATTCTTTTAAACGGAATATTTTTTCTCTATACTATAAATATCGGTTAAAATAATAATTTTTCAATACAATCACCTCTTCATTATCAAATTTCAAATGCAAATAGAATCGAAACCTCGAATTTACTCAATATCACAAAAAAAAACATTGACATGTAACGATAAATCAAAACGAACGTCACTATAAGAATTTTACAAAAATAACTACCACTCCACCTTCCTCTCTCCCTCTCTCCGAAAAGACGAAAAAAAGGAAATATACGTTAAAAAAAAGGTAGAAGAAAAAAAAAGAAGTCAAGGAGTGGCAGGTCTGTTGCGCTAGTCGTTCCATCCTTTCTGCGGTGTGTGTTCGAGGGTGTCCTTGAAGCGGGCGGGGTCGTCGTCACTCGCGGCCGCGCGGGTAAACGACCATCGGAAAGCCATGTGTGTTACCAGCCGCGAACCGAGCGCATTATAGGCGCTAGTCCTATCTTTCTCTCTCTTTCTTGAATGCGTGCTGATAGCACCGGACAACCAGAACAAAAATCTGCGCTCCAAGAGAGAAAGAGAAAGAGAGCTGGCTTTACAGGTGTTTTATAATACGTTACGCGTTAAGAGGCTATCGAACCCTTCCGTTGCACTCGAGAGAGAGAAGAGAGTAACTTTTTTTTATGTACACGATATATATATATATACATATACATAGTTTTGCAACATTCATTTGCATACTTTTATTTTGTTAAATTAATTTGGTATATTAATAAACAGTGTACACACACCTACTTGACATCTAAAATATTAAACTAATTAAAATAATTAGTTTAATAAGTTAAATTAATTATCCCGTACATACGTATACAGTGCATAAATATTTATATATTCCAGGATACATATAATTTTCAAAATTATGTGTTAAAATCGTAACGATTTCATTACAAGTACTATATATAGATAAAAGTATGTTAATCTTTCAACCCTTATTCAAAGTCAAGCTAATGTGGTTAATTATAACCTTTCAAAATGTGATACATTGAAAACTTGAAAATTCACTACAACACAAGAGCAAAATTGATGAGTATCTGCAAAAATCAAATTTTAAAACTTAAAATAGTACATACTTTATAATTGAAAATTACAAAATAATTACATACAATCACGAAACTTGTTCATTTTCAATTTTAACCGTGTACATGTCGTTTTTAACATGGATTTACTTCTTGTCAAAAACAACTCGGAAACTACTGATAAATTGGCACCAAGAGGCAATAAATAACAAAGCCGTATGTATAACCTTAAGAGTTCCATGAGTAATTATTTGTTTTTAAAATGTATATATTTAATGTATCCTTTAGAAAAAAAGAAATATTTAAAGTTAAATTACTACCTTCGTACTAATATATGTGTATACAAAATAAGTATACAACAATTGATTTGATTATATATTTAGTTTAAATTATTTTTAGTAGTAAATTTATTATTTTGATCCCAGCTACCCGTGAAATAGAGAAAATCTAATGGTCAAGCCGGGGGATGGGGGGGGGGGACTAGAAACCACCGCGGTGTAGGCAAAACAATCCCGTCCATTCGGCTTAACGTCCGTTGTTCCGCGAGAATCGAAGCACGGGAGCTATCGTGGTCAGGGTCGGCATACAGATGAAATCCGCCACGAATTTATAGAGGGGTCGTGGCTCTCGTCGTGCGATATGACGCGAAGATTCGCTTACGCCACCCCCCGCGTTTGGCTGTACCTATCTCCTCGTACATACCATTCGAGTCATGAGAGACAAAGAACGCAAATGTGAGTGAGCGAGAGAGTGGGGGCGGGGGGGGGGGGGGGGGGGGGGGAGGAAGAGAGGGAAAGAAAAAAAAAAGAAAGAAAACGGTGACCACCGAGAGCGAAAGCGCCAGCGAATACACAATGTAAACATGGTACCTTTTATGTGGGCCTCCCGGTCATTTATGCGCTGAGACATCTAGAGAGTTTCATAAAATTGCGTCCCTTCGTGTATCCCCTGGTTTATTCGTGCTATAGCTTTTCATTCGCTATTGTTTTTGCCTCATTCCTATGTTAATTTTACCTTTGGAAGGCCAAATACACATCGAGATTGGATTAAATGTCTTTAAAAAGAGGTGCGATAATTTAGTCAATTTTAAGCACACTGTTGATCCAAGTTTACACGCAAGTGAAAGACTTCTTGCCCGATGTTATTGGATATATATTAATGTTTTACAGATTTATTTGTACGTCTGACATCTGGTACACGGACAGAAATTTTGTATTGAAAATTATTTTAGTTTCTAGTGAAGAAAGAGCACAGATTCACTAATTGGAGAAAATCACTATAGTTTATATTAAAATTTAGAAAAATTATAGTAAATATTACAATAATTATAGTAAATTTTATTATAATCTATAGTAATTTTTACTGGAAACGATACTAATTTTCCTTAGTTTGTCAGTCTGTGATTTGTTTACTAAACACTATTGTAATTTTTAATCTAAACTTTTTCTCAGTCTATCGAGGTGCCACATGAATCCTTTTGATTCCAAAAATTGTTTAAAAACAAAAAATTGTTGTCCTTACTTTAGGAAAAGTAACTAACAAAATATTTAACGCCGGAACAAATCGAATATATATACAAGTCTGATGTATTTTTACACACAGGATATATACACATATGTACGTGGGTACGTTTCCCCGAGTGTAATTATCTGTCGAAATACGTTTCACTGTAAAATTAAGCATATAATCATAGGGAATAAGGCACAAAATGTACACGCCCCTGTGTTTTCAATCTGCAATACGGTGGAGCACTTGGTTTAAAAAAATAAACGACTCTGGGGTAAGAGAGAGAGAGAGAGAGAGAGAGAGAGAGAAAGCAATGAATAGCTTGCCCGAAGAAGACGACCTTGGATATATACGTGTAAAGTGCGAGGCGCGAAGATACACTCGGCTCGGTAATGAGCTAAATCCATTACACCGTGGCACGCACGCGCGTCAAACGCCCATCGTCTATGCACATATGTGTGTATGTGTCCCCGCATGCGTTTCTATGCGTGCGTGCGTGTTCGTGAATGTTTTTTTTTTCTTTCACTCGCGGTATTCGCGGCCGCTTAATAGAGAAACGCCCCGGCGCTACGGAATTTGCGACGTATTTTAAAGTACCTCAGGATTTCAACGATTAGAATGATTACGAGTACAAAACCTTTGGATTATTTAACAAATGTGATGTAATTGCGAGAATGTCGAAGTATCGCATCGTTTTTCCAAAATTTTAATTAAAATTTATTTATTCCTGAAGAAATTGTGTAACGCTAAAGAACCCTTCGAGTAAACGATTGTTACATAAATCTATACGTACGTCCAATGAAAAAATCCCTCCCTTCGACGAGTTTAAAAATTAAAAAATTCGATCATCGAAATTTAATTGTATAATCTAGACTAGCGACATAGAATAGCCCCCACTGATACACAAAGTTGCCATACGATTATCCAGCCAATCGATTATTTACCAATCGCGTTTTCTCGCCCTTTCGTGGGAACCAGCCTCTCTTTCTCGCTGTAAAAGCGATAGGGCACTATTAATCGACCATTGTCGGTATTCTCCTTGTATATACCCTCGAGCACTTTTTCTTTCTCTCGATCCTTCGATGTTGTTGTTGTTGTTACTGTTATTGTTGTTGCTTCTTACTTCCCTTTTCTTCTTATTTTTTATTCAACGTTAGCTACGAATCACGTGCATCGCGTGTCTTATATACACGCGACTCGTTTTCTAGCCTGTTTTCTCTGCTTTTCATGTATACACATCGAGAATCGTGTTTTCTCGTGTTAATTAGACAAGTGCAGCGCAATGCTGAAAACGTATCCACTTGTTCTTCTTCGTTCGAGTCTCACCCTTTTCCTAAAATTCTTCGTAATATCTTTATTCGAGATATAATTACCTTATTTCTTTTTATCTCTGCATAATTTAATTTACATTTTATTAATCATTTTGCATTAAAATTCTAATAAGTATTTAGAAATAAAACAAAAACGTATATTTAAACATTTTGATATGTAGTCGTTGAAAGAATTTGTACGAAAAATCAAAAATTGAGCGAATTAATACGTAACGCGACGTATGGAAGTAGTACTAACGAGAGAGTTCATTAACGCACACGAGATCTTGAATTTCGACCAAGCTGACACACAGGTGGGTAGGTATGTAAAACGATGAGACCCGGAAATTCTCATAAAACGAGTATACGGAATATTACGTAACGAGGAGGAGCAACACAGAGGGCAAGGTCAGACCTCGAAAATTGACCAGAGACGTTGCACCTGCACACCTCTCGCTCTCTCGCTCTCTCTCTCTTTCTCTCTTTCTCTTCTTTTCTCAGCAATTTCGCGGTGCGGTCAGAATCGTTAAAATCCTCGAGCGAGTAAAAGTAATTTAGCGAGAGTGTTTTTGAGTTGCTCGTAAAAAACTCGATGCACTCATCCACTTTCAGATACGGGGCTAGATTTTAGTCAAGGTATACATGCCCCCAAGTCATATGTAATTAACATTGTTTATAGTACCGACGCGAATATTTATTTCAGCATTTATTCGTTTAATATTATATGGTTTAAAGTTTGTACTTTATCAATTAAAAATTATTTATTATTAATTGTATAACCATTTTTTTTAATTCATTCGTTATTTATTGTAAATTTTCTAATTCAAAATCTTCAAAAAATTGTAATATGGTAAAATGAAAAATCTAGTAATAAACCAAAAAGCTTATTACGATAAAAAAGCAAATAACTTCTTTCATCGGTCTTAAAAATAGGCCTTGTCGATCTGACAGTACTTTGTGCACGAGTATACACACACGGGTGCTCGCGCGCACACAGCACGACCCAAAGAGAGCTTACATCACTCCCCACGTTTGGCTTATCTTCCTCTGCTTCAGATTCCATTCGAGAAGGAAATTGATTTTTCAATTGCCAACTCGTTTCAGGTAGAATCTTGAACGACGTTACTTTGTTGACTCCTCAACAACGACGAAAATTTGTCAAGGTTCGATTCACTTGCGAAAATTGCCTTTGGGAGTTAGCTAGAGGTTAGTGACGGTATTTATTCTCTTCTAAGCATTCAGTTGGCTTGACGATAAAATGAGTTTTATTGTGACAACGAGCTCACCGAAAATTACCTAGTCCACAAGTTAAAACGTTCTCTCTTTCAAAAAAAAAGGAAAAAAAATGTAAAAGCACGAAGACAACTTGAAATTATTGCAATAAGAGGCGGTACATTAAACACGTCTAAAGAATGATTTGGCGGCAATTTGAAATGGTTAAGTCATGAAAGAATACTCGAGGAAACTCCAAGTTTGGTACCAATATATCTTAGGTTCTCGGTAGAAGAGTGTTCGGTAACTCATCGATGGTCTAGAGGTACAAGAGAAAACAGCAGTAGCTGTAGCTGCACCAACAGCAGCAGTAGCAGTAGCAACAGCAGCAGCAGCAGCAGGTATATGCGTAAACACGGGTCAATGTGAATCCCTGACTCGGTTACGAGGCAGCGGGGAGCTGTTTGCGAACTTTGGCAATCTCGCAGGCCGTAAACTCCCGCGGGGACCATAACTTAACGAGCCACGCGTGCACTTAAAACTGAGCCGCAGTAAGTCGTTATATACACCAAGGTACCACCAACCTATCCACAGCCGCCCCAACTTCAAAAGAGAGATAGATAGATAGACAGATAGAGAGGGAGAAGGGAGAAGGGAAGAGGGAAGAGGGAAGAGGCAGAGAACGTTCAATATATCCACTGAACTCGCAAATCCTTCGACGAGTCTTAGCACAGCTGAATAACGCTGCTCTTGGGCTTTACGTACCTCACATTTCCATTTAAAATATTGTACAAAATTTTAAGCATGGACTTTACATTATTGTATCGCGTGCAATTAGTATTAATTGTATTTAACTTCTACAAAATCTGAAAAGCATTTTGATCGATTTTCTTGTAATAGAATACATATCAATACAGTCAAGACTTACATTCTCTTTTCTAAATGTATGCAGATTTTATTTGGAACAAGAATTAAAATGATTAACTATAATATTATGAAATGAATAAACAAACCAGTACACATTGACTCCACATTTTCACGCAAACTTTGTAATATAAGTATCCTTATACAATGTACAATGAATGAAAGGTACTAGCGACTTCTATTGTTGTTGCGAGGAATTTTTTCACGCGGAACATAATTAATAGTTCCCGAGTATGTGGAGATAATACGAGTATATTACTAATGCGCGATAATATTGACCGTTTCTTAAACGAAAATAAATACACAATTAAATACAAAAGTAGCAATAATCACTCAGTCGCTACCATGCTTTCGTGTTTTTAAAATTTATTTTAATACATTTATTTATTTTTTAAATATTTTTTTTATAATTCCAAGCCTGTGTACACAGAAGGAAAATGTGGTGTAAAATAGTAACCTATTGTAATTGTATTTACCATCTATTTTATAAATATACTTACAATTTGTACATAAAGAAAAATAATAGTAAATTTAATTTATTTTAATATAACAAAAAAATAAAAAATATTTTTTTAGTAACATATTTAGATAATAGTTTACTATTTATAATAAATAAATACGTCAACAAATTATTTATATTAATAATTACATTGAGGGCAGTACCAATGCGATGATGGAGTCACCTCGATCGTTCACGAAAATTAAGCTACATTTTCTGCGGTTGTTATTTGGATGGGTGACCTATCCTCGTGCGTTTTTCAAGATTGGACAAGGATTTTTTGACACACCACAATGTAAATGGAAGGTGTGGAACATACGATTTCAATGCTTTATGGATCTTACGCAATGTGACCTAAACACCCAAACAGAATGTTTCAATACACCGTGTCGGGGAAGATTCTTCTATTGATTTTCCCTTCACGTGCATAACCCCAGGCAAATGTAAGGCGCGGGACAAAAATCTGAAGGGGAGGGTAAAGAAGAAGAAGAAAATATACATCCCCATACATAGGTATACCATTATAGGGGTTGCCCGTAAAAACTTTTAAAGGGTATATAAGGGTGGGAAGTGCATATACATAAAATTAGTAATTTTGATATTCTAACTTAACCAATATTCTATCAGAAACAATCAATTTTTATTCAAATTAGAATAGATTTTAATATAATTGTTATCACTTTTAGGTCACGTTTAGGTCACTTTTAGTCCAAAATTAAAAAAATTTTCTACTTGTTCTTTATAATTCTACTCTCCCTAGATAATTTACATATTAATATCCTTATACCAAATAGATAACACCGTACTTCAGAGAATACTACACTCTATACTTTATATCTATATCCATTCATTAACACCTAAAATCTAACGGTGTTTTAAAGCGCACTATACGTATCAATTTATGTATACTAACAATTAAATAATTACAACATACTCCTACACAAATATTATTACTGTAAGAAACTTGATGAGAGGTATATCTTGAGTAATAAGTAACGCATAGACATGTCTAAATAAAGTTGTTCAAGTAAGGTGATTCACATGAGTAACATTACCGTCTAACTAAACTTTTTCCCTCTTCTCTGAAAAAGTTCTACGAAAGCTAGTAAAAAACAAGTAGAGGCGCGAACTTCGCAAATTCCGTCTTTGAGGTAAGCTAACCGCGTAATAATTAGCGCGGCAGTGAACTCACTCGGTCGAGGCAAACACCCACTCGACAATTTAATCTTTCCTTTGCAGAATGAACCGATACAACACGTACGCGACGTCGTCGGTCATGCATAGTTTCACGGTATTAGCTTTAAACACGTTTCTTCGAGAAGAAAAGAACGTCTCACGAGTGTTTCTTCTGAGAAAACCGCACATCGGCTACTTCTTATTTTTCTCACTTTACCTATGAGTGACGACGATTCATCTTTTGTCGCTCTTTGTTGACCATTAGGCAACTAATTTTACTATCCGGTAGACTTATTTGACAATGGGTTTAGAATGAACTTGTGCAAACATTGTCGCGAGTCAATGAACTTGGTATTTCTAAAGACTTACCCTGTTCTTGTTACCAGCTTGCCGTGAACGTGAAGGTACGAGATGACGAATCGTTTGTTTAACTGAAAGCAAAAGGTCTATTTAATATTATATTCATTTTTATCTACAGATTTATATTAATTAAAAAATTCAAATAATACAAGCGTTATTATTTTTCACATTAATGTAAGATATTTGTGAATACAAGTTTTTTTTGTAAAATTATTAATATAACCTACGAAAGATTAAAATATAAATAATAACTGAATGTAATAGTAAACTAATATCAATGTCATTATATATTTATATATATCATATTGATACATTTAGTTTAATATCTAAGAGAGTATTTCTAAATATAATAATTAATCCAGATTTTAATACAAAGAGAAAATATATCACGTATAACTTTAATATTCATTTAGAACTTTGAAGTACCTCAACACTAGTCAGTTGCGAAAGATCTTCGAGATCACTATTTCCCAACCTTGAATCGGTAGAGGTTGTAGCTGATGTCGTGCGTCTCATTCGCTTTCCACCAGGATGAATCCAAATTTCCCTTCGAAGGCCACCACCAACGTTGGCACCTTCTTTCTCCTTCATTCTTTCTCTTTCTTTGCGCTCTCGTTCCTCTTTTCGTTTGCGCTCCATGGATTCATACTGCAAAATTTATCATTTAGTTAGACATTTGTCAAATTAAACATTCCTTCGATAGCTACATATTGCGTGCACACAGTACATTAGAACAAGTTTTTGCACGTATTTAAAAATTGTTTACAATTTTAGCAACAAAATTTAATTGTAATAAAAGTAAATACAACACATATGTAATCACATTTGAATACTTACAAGGGGAGTACTTGACTCCCGGGAAACGGATCTAATCCTAACTTTGGTATGTCTTTGGTAATATAAAAATATGAAGGAAGCCAAATTATTACTTGCCAATGGCCACTTTTACTAAAGTTATTCGACATTCAATAATAATTTCAATGAAAATTACTGCCAATTTAATCGCTTATAACTCGGAAACAAATAGAGACAGACAGTCATATAAAAAATCCAGAAGAAAATTGAGTTCAAGTAGATGTGATTTAGAAAAGAAGCTTAAATTGCTTAATTTCTAGCAATTATGATGAAAATAAGAAATTAATGAATTTTAGGCCAAAAGAAACAAATTTTTCATATTAAATTTTGGTTAAAATTTCTTTAATTTCTTATTTGCTTCGTAACTTTTCTCTAAATAGTTTGTTTTTTCTGGTGTTTGGTTTAAGTACCTATCTCTATTCATTTCCAAGTTATAATCGATCACAGTGGAAGTACTTTTCATTGAAATTATTATTAGAGATCGAATAATTTTCGTAAAACTGGTCATTGGCAAGTAATAACATGGCTTTCTTCATATTTTTATAATTACAAAAGACATATTGAATTTAGAATAAGATCCGTTTCCCGAAAGTCAAGTACTCCTCTTGTTAGTAATATTTACTGGAAATACAATTCACGTTACAATATCTTCTTAACATTAGATTACATTGTAATTATAAAAAGTGAAGCGATAAAAAATTATTTTTAGAATTATTTATAAATTGATCTAATATAAATAAAATCTCTAGAAATATTTTATAAACCTTTCCAAATCTATTTTGCTGCCCGCACTTATTTATAACCTTTCACATTTAACTTCAACCATAAACTTATGTTTTTAAAATTCACAAACTACTATTGTATTATCTACAAATCAGGGTTCCAAATATATTATCATTAAAATCATCTTTCAAAAAACTTACATTTAATTTATAAATAAATGTTAAATTGTTAAGTGAAATTGTTCAATTCACAAGTGAAGATTTATTAAATTATTTAAATTAAACATTTATCAATTAAAATCTAAATTTAAAAAATTATTTTAAATTAAATAACGTACGTGTGTGTAATTATGTATATATATATTGTATTTATAAGCTTCTAAAAACAGTCTATTTAACATATGTGCAAATGTATCTACAATTATGTATGATAGACCTCACTGTAGAAGATTTATAATACCTTTATTTTTTTATTTTTTTATGTTTTAGTAAATTTTTTTATTTACGAAAAATTAATATTTTTTTTTTGTAGTCTAAAGAGACTTAATTCAACATAAAACTTAACATTAATCTTGAATTTAACGTTATCTTCAAAATATATTCAATTACAACTAAAATATGGTTTGTTATTTGTCATTTATATTATCTAAAAAATTTAGAACCCTGGTAAAGATTGTAACTGTACATTGTCTGTATACAGAAACATATTAGCTTATTCTACAAATAATATAACAATTCTAAACAGCCATTCAATTAATTAGCTAACCGTTTAATCAATACAAGCTTTAAATTTATATTAAGATACAAATTGATTTGCCTAATCTAATGAATTTAATAGTTTGCTTGTCATGAAAGGGTGTGGAAATTATATTGCAGTGCACAAATAGAAATATATTCAAATTTACAAAAAAAATGTGTTCAAGCAAGAAATGAAATAATTTGAAAGTTGCAATATATGACTGACTAAGAAAGCCTACTGATATAATTTCTATGGCAATGAAATGATTTGGTGAAGTATTCACATCAAGTACTAAACTTTACTTACATAATGTAGATACTGGCAGCGACACAAAATCAAAATATTATTAAAAATATAATCAAGTTAATCAAAAGTTAAAGTATATCATTGTTAGGTCAATTATTATATGTACCTTTTTTCGATTTTCATCGAACATTGCTATCAGGCTTTCTCGAGCAGATGGAAATGGATTTGAAGCCATTAGAGATCTCATGTAATAATATACTGCATCTAATTTTCGTTTCTAAGAAAAATAAAAATATAACTTATTTTGTCAATAATATATCACAATGCTTATTATGGCGTGCTATGTAACTTACGGCATAAGTCGCTAATAGAGCTAATTGGCTATAAGGTCTTCCATTTTTCGGATTAATTTGTTGTGCTTTTAAATACCACCTTAAAAATACGTAAATATTATATAATTGTATACAAATATTATTATAAATTTGTGTAAACTCACTGTCTCGGTTTTCCATAATTCACTGACTCATTTGTAAGATCCTTATACCTCGCTAAGTCACCCAAAAATAGAAAAATCTTTTGTGTACTAACTAATGCCAAACCAAGCATTCCAAGACCTTTTGGTGGTACCGATGACGTTAAAAATGTGTCAATTTTAAAATTGTACGTATTTTCCAAAACTGTTAATAAGTTTGTGAAGTAAGCAGTTCCTTCATCTACTAATTTTAATAAAAGAGTTTTATATTGCTCACGAAGTTCAGTAGCTTCAGTAGGAAGCGGTTTTCTTAGTATTTCTATTATATTATAAAATACAATCTTCCAAAAGTGTTGCTCCACATTTTCAGCCTGACAAAATTTAAGATCAGTTACAAGTAAAGTATGCAAACTTTTTTGATGAAAACTTCTTATTTGAGCTATTTGATCCCATTTAGATGTTATGCTACAAGAACTAATAATATATTGTAATTCTAAATCTGCTCGCTCAATATCCAACAGTAAAACAGGGTTATTTGATGATCGGAAACTAAATGGAAAAAGGAGGTTATAATAAAATAATAATTATCTATTCTTAAATAACCATGTTTATGTAAATAAATTGAAATATACCTATCAGAGAAGGGGTCATACCACGCTGGTCTTACCAAACTAAATTGATCTGTAACCTGTGGCATAGATATATTATCTACAAGTGTACTCTGAAAACCATGATGAATAATTGGCTGCATTCCAGAATGGGATTGATACGAAGAAGTACTAACGTTTTGGACGGGTATCTCATTATCTCTACAATGTATTATATAATAAAGTTTAAAAATAATATTTGTTTAAAATTATATGAATCTAATAAATTATTATCTAATATTACCTATGCTGTGAACCAACTCTGCTTCCAGGTGAAGTTATTACAATTGGCTTATTTGGATTATTAGGATCAAACAATGTTTTTTTCTGCTGTTGCGTTTGTTGGTGTTGTCTAGAAGACGCGGCATTAGAAGAGAGCTGACTTTGATCTGGCAAAACTAAAACACCTGGTGGTTGAGGATTCCCGTAAGTTGTAGGAGATTGACGATGAATTGAGCTGGGACCAGAATTTGTTGATGTGGAATGCGATAAAGGAGTGCGGCGTCCATCGTCTGATTCGCAAATCGATGTTCTTCCAGTTCTCCAATTTTCTTCCATATTATGAGACGGCCTAATCCAATAATATATTGTTTAAAATATTTACTCAAAACATATAATTAAATACTTGTATATTTACCTATTTCGATAATAATCGTCACCACGACCACTCCCACGAAAATTTCTATCTTTGCTAGACTCTCGACTGCGATGATTGCGATGTCTTCTGCTATCGAATCTTTTACCACTACTACTACTGATGTTATTTTTCTGATTGTTATTGAAATTATCATATTCTCTGTTTTGTTGATTATTTTGTCGCTCTCTACTACTTTCTTCAATTTTATCTTTGCTTCTGAAAGGAATAATATAAATAAATAAATCATTTATTAACTAGAACTAATAAAAATTCAATAATTCATACTTGTCTCTGCCTTGTCGCTTTGATTTTTTCTTTTTCGCACTTTTACGTCTTTCACTTCTTCCAACTACGGGTTGATTGACAGCTACGATAACATTTTCACGTAAACTCATAACTGAAGAACTACGGCTCATTTGTTCTGTTTCCAATCTGTCATTTATTTCTACATCTTCACACCAGTCCTTAAATAATTAAATACAATGAATAATTAGTAATTATTTAGACATATGTGATTTATTATTTCGATAAAAAATACTTAATTACAGTAATTTCAGATTTATTATCAGGCACAGGACTACAAGGTTCACTTTTCGTAAGACTTTTGTTTGATGTGATTTCAGATTTTGGTTTTTCTTGAGTAGAATTAGATTCTTTTAAATTATTAGTAATTTTATGTCTGTAACGAAAAAATTGATTAAGAATAAATTCACAAGTAATAAAATTATATTAAGTGACATAATTCTTACGTTTGATGAGATGGACGTTGTGAATTGCATGATAGCAATGAATCTTCTTTATGACTATCAGTTGGTGAATGACATCGATTAGTATTGGAACGATATGATCCTGGCGATGAAGCTGGTGGAGGCATTAATAAACTATCAACACGGCTTAAACTCTCCATACTGGTATACATTGTGCTATTGCTTCCTCTTCGGTCATAGGACCTTTGTTTAGAACAATACAAATGTTAAATTTATTAAACATAATTTAAACAGAAATACATTCAAACTTAATTTAATTTATTAATTTATATAATATTGACTGTATGGGAAAAATTATTAAAAATATATTTTAAATCTAAAAATAAGTAATGATTTACCTGTTTATATATTCTTGGCTAGGTGTATGCGATCTTGAACTTGGTGCAGAATATTGATCAGGTGTAACCGGTCTAAAATTTGTAGATGTTTCTGATTCTTCTGATCTAATTCTACCTCTTCCTCTACTTCTTGCCGGTACTGTGTTATTCCAATTATGTTGAGGAGGTAATGGTCCAGTTGGTGGTAAATTCTGCATTGTTTGTGAATGTTGCATAGCAGGTGGATAGCGAGGTGCTGAACCCTTTATTAAGTAAAATATTAAATATTTAAACATAATAAATGATTAATTGTTATCAATAATTAATATCAACTAAAATATAAGTAATAAATCTCTTATAATAAAATCTTACACTTTTAAGATAAATAATATAATTTTATATTTAAAATGAAACAATTCTTACTTGAAACGTAACTGTACTGCCATCCCAAGAATCTTCTGAAGTTACACCAATAAAACTGTTTTGTTGAAGTCCGTGTTCTTGAATATATTTAGCTTGCAAACGAGGAGGTAAAGTATCAAGATTTAATTTTTTTGGCATAGTAATCTCTTTACCACCACGCTTGCCAGATGGAGGTTTTCTTTGAAATTTATCAGAGTAATTAAAAGGTTCAACACTACGTGTATCTCGATTGCGATTAGAATCATTTGTATTTTTTGTTGTTATAAAAAGAGGTTCTGAACCCTACAATCATTATAATAAATTTTTATACTATATTCTCCAACATAATCAAGGTTATTAATATTTTATTAAAACACAAGCTTACTTGTCTAACTTCTCTAGGATTATCTCTATTACGACCACTATAATTTCTATTGGGTGACTCTCCACGTCTGCGCTCATCATTTTCAGGCATATTACGATTTCTACGATTACCTGTAAATTTTTTAGAATGGTCATCTCTATTTCGACTTCCATTATCATTATGAATTCCACCAAAATTACTGGGATTATTTCTACCCGTAAAATTATCATTTTTTTGACTACGATTTGGTTGAGAGTCCCAATCCCTATTATCTGGTCTTTCTCTATCTTTTTCCCAACTATTTTGGGTTGGAGATCTGAAAGTAATAATGGTATTTATAATACCAAATATAATAACTGTTAACAGATTTATTACAAAAATTTAAATTTACTTGAAAACTTGATTGTTTAAAACAAAAATGGTGAAACTACTTCTTATTTGTCTAGTACATGTACATTTTCTTTTTGTAAACTAACCTGTTAACAACATCTTGTTCAGCCATGGCTTCTTGTACTTTCTTAGGTACATACAAAAGTTGTTCTGGTTTTTTATTCTTTTTTCTAGGATGATTCATTGAATGATTATTTTTTGAAGTACTTTGACCATGATCATCAATGTGATTTCGAAAGTTAACATGCATATCGCTCATTTTGTCACTTAAATTATCAATCTGGTGCAATCTAGAACTATTTTGTGATTGATTTGGATTGTTAAACTGGGCTGGTTTTAAACGATCCTGAATTGAAGGCATTCTTGTTCTATCTTGCAAAGTGCTATCCACGTCATAATCATCAGATCTGCCTGACTTTCGTAAGGGTCCACTACCTGGTCTGTAGAGTGCCCGAGGTGGTACTTTACTACCTCCTCCTCCTCGCATAGCTGCTAATCTATCTTCTTCAAATTTATAATCTACTGAATTATCTAAAAATAAATAAACAGAATGAAATGTAAAAAAAGATCCATAAGAATGATCAAATTCAAAACATTTATCTATTTCCCTCAAAAGTTAAGGTTTGAATTGATCGACTGATAAAAATTTGGATGGCCCACGATATATATTGACTATATTAAACGATTAAATCCGGATGTTATTATGACTTTTTGCAATAAAAACATTGAATAGTCGATGTTATCCATCGTCGCGAAGATAGACCCAACAATGCAATTCCAAGAAAACAATGAGAATCTACGTTATGTAATCCATAGGGATAAAAACAGATAATAAAATAGATTATTTGTAAAATCAACACCTAATCCATAGAAGAGCTATTTATAGTCCGTTAAAATTCGCATTTCGCAAAAGTCACTAACGGGCTTCCCGCGGTTCGCCGTTTCACGGAGGGGGGTATAAACTTTTTAGGTTAGCTTCGTTCGCCTCGAGAGGTTAGCTTTAGTTAACCACGAATTAAATATTAATCACTCAAAATGATCATATTTAATTATCACCAATAAATTATACGAGTTTGACAATTTTACAATCAATTGATCTTCGCGCCTAACTTTGAGGAGACTTCCTTCATTCTACCTTGTGAAATTTCTCCCCACTTTCTGCGTCCTTTGTCGTGGTTCGCCATATTGAAGTACTTACAATTCCCGTCAAAACTTTTTCAGGAACGTCAAGATATATAACTATAGGTATAACTATATATACTTCGTTGATCGCGGCGCCGCTCACGATCTCGCGTCAATGTTTATCGATATCATGCTTATAGTTTATGTGTATACACTGCATATATATATACCTATATATTTATATGTATATATGTATTCGTAATTCGTATGTGTGAAATGTATAGTCTTTACGTATATTTTACTGTAAAATTCGAATTTAATTTTTTTGTAACGTTTGCGCCATGGTATGAAAGTTTTATATTTAAATTTTGCATTTTCGTTTCTAATATTATCTAATCGTATTTAAGAAAGTTTCAAATAACATGCATGTCAACATTTTTTAAATTAGTAGTATATATGCAGCATTCGACTACAGTGTATATGTTTAATATAGACAAAAATATACTATTAGTATACTTCATTAATTTATAAAATTTTTTTAATTTTTAATACAATTTTTTATAGCTGGTTTTTATAATATCAATGACATAACATAGTTCAAATCAATGATGTTAAAGTTAATGATTCTCGTTTTTCCTTTAGTGTCATATATCTTCGCTATTGCTTATATATATATATATATATATATATATATATATATATCAATAATATATACATGAACATTGCACTTACTTTTTACTCTTATACTATATCAAGATACTGGAAATTATCGCTATTAAAGGCATTCTGAAAAATTATATATATTTGACCCACCTCTACCATAAATCATTTTTTTTTTATCGTTACATAAATCGAACACAATTTTTATATTATTACACTGTGTATATCTACATACTAATACAATATAAATACATTATTTATAAACTTCACTCATACCATATTATATCATCTTCAGAATTTTTCTTGGTTGCGCATGCATTAATTTTTACTGCTTATTTTTTTATAAAAATAGGTAAAAATATGTTTCCTAAATATTAAAAAAATATGTTTATTTAATGAAATAATATTTAAACAATAATTTTAATGGACAGATTTTTTATTAAAAAGAAATGTTGGGTGTACAATAGTCGATATTATTTTAAAGCATCTACACTTATGAGTGTTTAAATTAATATTTTGAATAAACGACGAATAAAAAGTGAATAAAATCGTTTAAATGTAAATCAAATTAACTAAAATTTTATTACAAAAGTTTGATTATGCGAAATTTTCTCTAATTGAGTTAACACACAGATCGAAACATTGCAGAGTTTATTTGAAACTTTTTTTACCGCTGCAAACACTGGAATGAACTTATTACATTTTGTTATCATTGATCTTATGTTACTTTAGATAGAAAAAACGCATGCCAATCGAGAAATTCTATATACACAATGTTAATATAAACGATCATTTCGTATAGTTGACGCATACCCAGTATCAAAGCAGACGTTGTCATTGACGCCGTATTGTGACCCGTATTTTTACGCGACACTAGAATTAGACATTTGTCTATTTAAAGCCGTCGTTTAAACTGGACATGAAGTGAGAAAAGAGAATTGTTAATATTTTAATATATACACATGCATAAGTAATTATTTTTGCAAAGGTAATCACAAAATCAGAAGACTAAAAGAATGTCAACTCAGTATTTGCACTTGTATTGTTTATTCCATCTAGGAACAATTTACTATATATTTACTTTGCATAGTATTTGTAAAAATAAGGTTCTAACAAAAATTGAATAAGTAAACAAGCATTATTTATCAAAGCGATGAAAAATCGAATGGTGCCTGCAACTAATATAGAAATAACTACACTTTATTATTTAATTGTCTGAATCGTCACAGCATGTCAAAATCGTAACGTTACCTTTCGAGCGATTTACCGACTGAGAGATAGTATTTTTACGCAATTTAATGTTTTGTATCAAATTTTGAGCAAAATTATAAGAATATTGCTCTTTATTACAATTCACGATTCGGAAAATTTTCAAGACAATCGGTGGAATACTTTTTAAGATTAATTGTTATAAAAATTTTAGTCGTTTTATAATGTAAATGAAATTTTTTTAGAGCAATTAATTAATTATTAACTATTAATATTGTAAACTATTGCACAAAATTTACAGTTGTACTTAGGGTTCTGCTTAATTTTAAATCTGAAACATTAACTTTCGTAAAAACAACTCTTTTTAATCAATTTTAAGCGTAAAAAATTAGAATTATTGATTCGGCTTGACATCCTTATAAACACAATATATGTTATGGAATTATTGTACAAAATAAGTTCAAGTCAATTGTGTTTATTATTTGATTCTGCATATTTTATATTAAGCTTGTTTGAATTTTTTATAATTTAATTATATAATTACAATAAATATAATATCCAATATATTACTAAAAAAGAAAAATTTTATTTTTTTTATTATTCTCGTCTTTTACATGATGTAATATATAAAGCTTATATTCAGCTTCGATAGTTTGAAAAAAAACGAAAGTTCAAAATACAATTTCAAACAAGAATTTAGTCGATATTTCCAAAGCACAATAATTTTCGTATTTTGTACGCTAATCCGACATTCCTTTTCGCAAAACTTTTTAATTTATTAATACGTTTTAAATGTTTAACAATATTATGTTTGATTCAAAGGGATAAAAAAGTAGCCATCAAATATAACATTGGATCAATTTAAATAATATAATAATTAAATTAAAATTTGCAATTAAAATTTTGAATATTGCGTAAAAATACTCCTGATTGAGAAACAACTACTTTACTTATACAATTAGAGATAAATAAAAAATGTACTAAGCTACAACTGCATTACTCTCCGCTGCAAAAAGATAATCGGATGGCAATGAATTTACAGTTTCGATTAATTGCTCAATCGGTAATATTCTGGCGCAAAATTTGAAATTTGAATCATTATTGACATAAATATTCACATAAATTATTGACATATAGTTAGTATAAACTTTTTTTTTGTTTTTATGTTGCACATTAAGTCTTTTTTGCAGAATTCGAGTTATTTTTATCGAAAAAAGTAACATATCTTTGTATTTACAATCAATTAAAGAAAACCTCGTGACGCCGTCATATTAAAATGGGTATAAAAATACAACACAAGGTACCCTTGCGAGTCTCTGATTTAATATATATTTTATATGCGTAAAGTATGAATTAATGTACACGTAATACTGTATTTAATAATAAAGTAGTTTTGTAAAAACTGTAATAATAAAATAACAAAATATTTGGTTATTTATGAATGTACGATTGGTAGCTACAATGGTAACAGTATGAAACTGCCAATACGAGCAAAACATTCAATATAATATGTACATCGTAAAAAGTAATAGTATAAAAAGGTGAATATGGAATTTGTGTGTAATGTTCATTATTTTACATAATATAATGACGTTAATCGATGGAAGGGATTTAAACGATAAGCTTATATTTTAATATAATACAGGATATTAGCTGATTGAATCACAGTTCGGTGGTGGCAACTCCCCAATATTGCTGCATCCGGGAAGCATCCTGCTCGAGGGAGTCGAGAGCACTTCGTTCCTGTATCACCGCAAAGTCGTACTCGAGGTTGTAAGGCATAAGACGTTGCAAACTGCCGAAGTACGCAGCGTTCGGACCACCGTTTAAAAGTCTACGTCCACTCCCACCGAAAGGTGAGCGTATCACTGGGACCGGCTGTACCAACGGCTGCAAACCTTGTAGCGCTCCTGGATTATCGAACGATCGCGCGCTTCCGAAACGACGGGATAGGAAGGGCACGCTCGACGTTGCCCCTAATTGTGGTGTTGAGCGAGATTGACCTGTCGATATGAAAGAACGTAATACTGAAATAGGCTATACCATCTTGTTGTAAATTTATAAACAATTGATTACGGAGATTGCAAATCTGTAATTTGCATATAATCAAGTGTAGTTCAATAGGATGTGCACATCAATTTACATGGTATTAGAAAATCTGAGCCAGATATCAATTTAAAAATAAATATCAATCGAAATGCGATAGATAAATTTACGAAAGTATATTTTATCGCTGTTGATAGGTACAATGAAAATAATAGACAAAGTTGAAACGATTATTTTTCAATTTATTTAGGGAAAGGTAGGTTTTTATGAATTTAAATAAATAAAAAAACCATTTTTACGTTATGTGCAACGTTTCGCTGGGAAAATACGCCAACCTCT
Organism: Theocolax elegans; assembly: GCA_026168455.1. Lineage (NCBI taxonomy): Eukaryota > Metazoa > Arthropoda > Insecta > Hymenoptera > Cerocephalidae > Theocolax > Theocolax elegans. The sequence continues at coordinate 8,700,261 of CM047426.1, read as the reverse complement.
ATTTTGCCAACGAAACGTTGCACATAACGTAAAAATGGTTTTTTTATTTATTTAAATTACTAAAAACCTACCTGACCCTCGAGAAATTGAAAAATAATCCTTTTAACTTTGTTAATTAACAATTAAGGGTGAAACACATAGTATTATCATCATGAAAAATAATAGTAAAAATACGTAGTGAAAGTATGTAATAAAATATATAATGGTAGAAATGCCTTTACCACCTCGTCGAAGAGCAGTGTTTCTGGGAACGCTGGTAAGGGTGTCAAGCTCCTTGTCAAAAAGCAGCTGGGTATTTTGCTCGAGCATGTATTCCCAACAGCGCAGTTGTTCGTCGCTGGGCGGAGGCGTTCGTTCGACATTCGTTTGTTGCTGCTGGTGCTGTTGCTGTCGAAGCTTGCAAGCACTCGCGCTCGCCGAACAGAAGCGGCTACCACCACGACCCGACGTTCGCTTACGACTTCGAGGCTCAAAAAGACCGACCTCGCTCGTTTGGTCCGACTGTCCACTCGGCGAACTACGGTCCTCTCGTTGTTGCGATGCGCTTCTCATTGTCTCTTTCAGAGTTCCGTCCATTCGCTGGCTACTGCGGTTTGATTTACCACTCGATCTGCCGATAGATAAATAACAACCGTAACAAATACTTGGTACATTTTTATTCTTTGCGTTTAATACTCCACCGTTTCGTTTTTGGCGATTGCAGTGCATTCTCTTTTTTAATTCGAAATATCAATCGGGCTAGTATATGCAATCTATTTCTTTTATTTCGGTTATATTTTTTAGTTTTAACGGGACGTCGGACCGAAATTACAGGAATCTGCACGTTTCAACCCAAATATTATATCTAAAATATTGCATTAAAAATCTAAAAAATTCATGCGGATAGCTGAAAACATAAAGAAGGGCTTGACATTTTGATTTTTTAATGAAAAAACATTACTTAAATAATGATTGAGTAAACAATGTTTAGTCGGTATAATTATTAGTCAAAAAAAAGCATAATCCTTCAACCCAAACATCGTGATCAAATTTGGATTTAAAAATCTGGAAAAATTTGCGTATATTATTTCAAATACGCCTAAGGGCTCGACATTCAGCGTTTTTTAAAAACTTTATTCATAATTTGTTTATAAAAAAAGTACAAACTGACCATTTTCTGGGTCCGACGTCCCCTTAATCTGGTGTTAGCACGATTCCCCTAATACTTATATTTGCGGGTACTGGCACAATTATAATCAATCCGATTATCGTTTCGCCAGTAGCAACGTATATTTTTATATAAAAAAAGTATATTTCGATTGGAATGAGTACTACGCATAAAGTTTAACTTATTCGGAATATATTTAAATGTTGCGATTGACAATAAATTTAATTAAATAAAGCTCTTTAAGCACTTGTAGTAATTCAAACAGTAATGTACAAATATCGAAATGAATTAACGGATATAATTTCGATACATATATGTATAGATAAAAGTACAGATATAAATAGTAGTAAATTATTATTACGTAAATTTGCATTTACATCGCAACAATATTTATGATATACACTGGTAATTTTTATCATAATTACGGTTGCACCTACGTACATACGAACTCGCCTATATTTCCATTATACGCGCGATCTGTCCGTGTAGAGGTAAACACCTGTACGCGGCTTTAACAGTGACTATTCGCTAAAATTAACCAGAACACCGCGATTAACGAACTTGTCACAATAATTTTTCACGGTTATATTCGAACTACGCGTATACTACAACTGTGCGTGCTACGATACATATATATAACATACGGTTTATATATAAGGAGCATAATAGAGATATGTACTAGTGGGTGTAAAGATTAAAGAGAGGCGGAGAAACAATCGATCCGAAGTGAAGGTAAAACGATAAAAGACGTACCTAGCGCTCGTGACGTTCCTGAGGACGCCGTTAAGGTAGAATCCATTAACCGAGCTGCCGGCCGAGTCGTTGAACCCAGCTGCCGCAGCCGCAGCGGCATGACAGCAGCAGGCGGCAGGTGCCTCGTGCGGTACGAGTCTGGGCATGCAGCATGGACACGTGCAACCACCGGGCTCCCGGTCTCTAGGGCCAGTGGGTACCTTCGAGTGCACGGCTTGCTGCAGCTCGCGCATCAACAACCGACTGAGCGGCTCACCGGGACTCTTTGCATTATTGCCGCAGTTCGATAGTCGTACCACGATCACACTCAGATTATCTTCGGCTCCGTACGCCTGCCCGAGGTCCTGGAGCCGCTTTGCCGCCAGAACTGGGTTTGCCTCGGCCCGCGCCTCTCGTACGGCTTCCTGTATGCTCAGGACCTCCCAAAGCCGTCGATTTCCGATTATCACGAACTCGTCGTCGTCTTCCAAAATCACCTTTAAATTACCAAAAATATTTATATACATTAGTTTACCTATTCCAGGCAAAATTTCCAAAAAAAAGAGACTTTACTTTAAACGCTTATAACTTCTGACCTATCAAATATTACTATTCAAACCAAAGTTTACTGAAAAGCTGAGATAAAATAGATACATTTTAAAAAAAGTACGTTCAAATCTGTTAAAATGGAGCAGAGTTATAGTTGAATTAAGAATTTGAAGAAATTTAGCTTAAAAAAATCAATAAAATTTGTACTGCCCAATTTTTGTTTAAAATTGCTTCTAATTCTTAATTTGGTTATAACTCTGCTCCATTTTAACGGATTTAAACGTACTTTTTTTAAAATGTATCTATTTTATCTCAGTTTTTCAGTAAACTTTAGTTTGATTGTTAATATTTGATAGGTCAGAAGTTATAAGCGTTTAAAGTGAAGTCTCTTTTTTTGGAAATTTTGTTTAAACAGCGCATAACTTCCGAAAAAACGATTGTTAGAGTCTGCGGCTCTGGCTTTTTTCATATTTTTATATAAGAAAACATATACTAATAAACTTGCTGTGATTTAAATATTCATTTATTTCTTAACTTTATAGCTGTCAGATTATTTTAAAACTGTATTTCATACCAATGAAACAAAAGAAACAAATACAGTTGTGTACGATGAAGAAAATGTAAAATAAAACCGAATAAAAATTAGGCAAATTAATTACTTAAAAGTAAGACCCTTTTCTTCAATTCTCTTACACCAAATAGTAGAGTGAATCGAAATAACGAGCAATATTTTTCAATTAATCATTCGGAATAATACATTATAATCACATAAAACGTGTAATTCACATTTACAAGCACGTTAATAAAATGTCTTTAATTATATGTACCTAGTATGCGTATACGCACTTTATTAAATATTAATATCATTAAATTGCTCAAGCGTATAATATAATCAAAGGGCATGCCACGCTCGCAGTACACGCAATATACACTTGTTTGGTAATGTTATTTTATTATTATTTCTCATTAATCAAATTGATATTGTATATATCTGTCATATTGTATGGAGAGGCATTAAGTTTCTCAACATAAAATATAAAAAGTTTCTTTCTGCTGTTTCCACGACTAGAAATCCTCTGTAGTTGTAAATAATTGTGAATTACGAGGTTGTCGGCGTTTTATAGCGTTAGCCTCTTTCGGGGTAGCACAATTCCAACTAGAGTTATGACGGACTTAGATTAAAATTTTAAATTAAACAACGGAGAATAAGTATAAAAATAGTAACGATTTAAAAAATACCAAGCAATTTTCGATTTCGTATGCCGTGAGAGGAAAAAGAAATATCAATAGCTATTAAATAATTTACCGCGTGGTATTAATCGGTATCAATCTATCGGTATTACGTGTACGTGTGCGAACAGTGAAACAAAATCCTTGTATCCCATGAGTTAGTGTTGTAGAAGGATGAAATATAGAATGTAATACTGACCTCTTGACTTGTAGGTTCGGGAAGAGCAATAGGTAGCAAATTAGCCCCGTTCTTATCGGGTTGCGCCAGAGCCGCCTGGAGCCTTGGCAAGTATCGAGGGGTCGCGCCTTTGGCCAGCTGTAGTGGTCCGGAAGCGCGACAGAGAACGGCTCGAGCCTCCCCGCAGGTAGCCGCAGGTCAAGAGGTACCTCGATCCCTCTTCTCTCTCGGTCGAGTCCGAGTGCCGACGCGTCAGGTGCACAAGAGCCGCATCTACCCCATACTTTTGTCCTTTCTCCCTTAACTCCCGTTGCGCCGACAAAAGCGTGTATCGAAGGTACTCGCTCCTCGTCTCCTTGACTGTCCGCTCCTCCAACAGCAGCCGAGGTATTAACTCCTGGAGAGATCTAGGAGCCTCTTGATTCGAGCCTCCGTCGAACAGTCCGAAGAGACCCTCTGTATTACAGAAACTCGGCATGCGCACCTGGCTCACCAGCAACCTGTCATCGTGTAACATTCGACTCCTTATTACTTCCTGTCAGACGTTCTTTTTTTTCCTATTCCTCTAATATTTCCGACTCCCACATTATCCATCCGAATATCGTTTGATTTGCCATTAATTGTTTATTTATTTATTCTTCGTACCCAAATCCACAAACAGTTAATTAATTATTCAACCAGTGTTTCATTCTTTTGTTAATTAGAAAACGACGAATTAAAGAATTTTTCGAAAACAAATATAGTGTAGTTAGTTATATATTTTTAGCTGGCCATTTCGATAACATACCCGTTTCAATAAATTTAGATTTATTTTATAAGTCATTATATTATAATAATCTTAATAAAGTTCAATTTGAAATTTAAAAATAAAAAAAAATAATATTCATGTACTTTTATGTTAAAAATTGTCTGTTAAAAATGATTGAGTTTATTGATTTTCAAATATTAATACAGTACCGAAAATGATAAAGAATCCGGCAATTATTTTTTAAGAAGTAAGAAAATCTTGATAAATTATTCTTAAATAATAATTTACATAAACGTTCAAAGCAGTTTTGAGAAATTCCTTTAAAATTTTTGTTTACAAAATTCATAAATTTAATGGTGAATATTAAGTTCAAAAAATATATTTGATATTTGTAAATATTGAAATATCACGTAGAATACTTAATTAAAGGGAAAGCGGGTTACCGAACCAGTGAATTGTCTTTACAAAAAATGTTTTGTGACTATATCAATGTTATATATCAACTATAAATTTATTATATACACTAAATAGATATTATATATATATTTGATGAAATATTCATTAGAAATAAAAATAGAACTGTACAAGTTGTTATGGTTTACATTTTAAAGTGTACATGATTGAATAAAAATAAATAATAAAGGAAATTTATATAAATGATAGATCTCAAGTGGCAGGTTCAATTAAATCCAATCAATATTCATAAACAATTCGTTGTCTAAAAGAATCTTCATAAAATCGAGTGAAATTAATTTGGTTAGTTCAGATGAATTTGTATACCTATAAATAAAATAAAGACAATATTGCTCTTAATTGGGAGAACGCGATGCCTTGAATATTTTGGCATAAATCTGACAAAATTTTCGTCAACAACAAGTCATTCAGAAATTGATAAGTCGAAGACGATTCTCTACATTTTGTATAAAAAAATATTTTAAAAATCAATATTTATTTATTGGTTATTTTGAAACCAATAATTTTGATACCAATATAACGTACATATAATATTGTAAAATATAAAATTAGAAAATGATGAAAAATGAATATTTATAAGAATTAAAAGAGATTGCGGCACAAGTGCTATATCTGTACAGTAATAAGTTTAAAACGGTACACAACATTACGAAGTTAGGTACACTGAACTCGTTGCCACGTAAAACGATACCTTTCTTCAAAAATTAGAAACGAATCTTGTCAGAACATTTGGTTACGAATTAATTTAAGATACGATCACGCGAATTGCGGCCGACACGCGTTTTATGTTTCCGACCATTCTGTACGAAAAAGTTAATGTTTCCAATACTCGTCAACATTATATTACATTTAATATTAACAAAAATTGTAAATGGAGATAGAGACAATATTCAACAAATGTTTTTAGATAAAATAAACTTTGTTTTACATATTTGTAAATTGCATGCTATTTTATTGATGTTTATGATTATTTTATCGGTAAAATAATAAATATAACCATTAATTACGAAATTGTGAAATAACGTATGAAATATAGGTATAGCAAATGAGTTTATATATTGTAAAATTTGATTATTATCTGGAAATAAACGGTAAATCACGTAAATTAAAATGATCGTTCCTATTGCTTCGTCGCGTACTACATTGGGATTGAGTTAAATACATTTATTATAGGAGTTGGTAAAATCGATCAAGCATTTAAGCAGTATCTACAATGTATACTTTAATTATAAATATTTGGCCTGGTACTGGTTATAATGTCGCGTAAATGAATATTTAAATCTAAATTAGTTTGTAAATGTTTTTGATCAATATTTTGCTTAGTGGTACAATACCCGTAGACGTGAACGGTCAAGTCGAATCCCACACGTCCCGTTATCGGAGTCTAATCGTCATTATAAGTTAAGGGTAAGTGTTTCAGAAAGTATACACTGGTGAAACGGAAATGAATACCTCTCACGGGTGCCGGCAGTCTCGGAGAAGCCCAACCGCCAGGGGAGGTGTCGGTGCTCGGATTCCTTGCGTTGCCCCGTCCTGAGTGGCGTCGAGTTCGTCCCAGCCCCAGGCGATCCGACCTGACCGGACACGTCCACGAGAGATAGAGGTCTGCGCAGACTGTTGTAGCTCTGAAACTGCCTCGGGTCCACGTGGAGCCGCGAATTGCACGAAATGTCGAGAAACTGCAGCTGTGCCGATAGTAGGTTGTCCAGATTCAGTCGATCCAAATGGTTGTGGGCGAGATCCAGAACCTACAATAGTCGGTTTACCATTACATCTTCGAGTTGTTAAACCTTACCGCGTCGTGCACACCACCCTGTGGCTGCCGTAATATCTGAACCACCCTTAATGGGTCTCTGGTCCACAAACCTATGTACCTTCGATATTTACCTCTTTTCTTATACGTTACTACCTCTTCCAAACATTTCGATAAGGCAATTTTTTTTCTTCACATGAAAATCACAAATAATGAGATCAAGATATTTTAACTGAAATTGTACAATTATAGTTATACAATTCTATACAAAATTTCGGTAGTGCAACCAAAATACAATTAAACGTAAATATAGAAAGTACTTGATTAAAGGGAAAGAGGGTTACAAAAAGAGCGATGGCTGGTTTTGCAAAACCTATTATTTTATCTTGTTAAACCCATAAACGTGTAATGCTTGCGCGCAAATGAGTTTTTATATGAGATTAGATAATTCAGTTTATAGTATCAACCATCAACCAACAACGTGTTTTATTTTAGATTAATTTTTGTAAAGAATTCATGATACAGTTGTGAAAATACCATATTTCTAAGTATAGTACTTAATATACTTTATGATCCAAAGATGGTAACGAATATTACACCTGTTTATTACTTTGACGAGAATTTATTTTAATTCCCATTTACATAGGTTCTTTAGATCTTAATAAGTTCATATCCGGAAATGTTCAGCGCCACTGAATCTATTTCTAATAATATAATAAAAACGGTTTTTCACTATTTACCATGCATTATTTCTCACAACATTCAATGTCTAGAAAATCTTTCAACTTGTACAGGAAAAACCTTCATTATCTTTGTTTAATATGGTGAATATGGCATTATATAAAATCATTTATACATAGCAATATTTTTTTCTCTAATCATTCCATCAAGTATAAAATAATAAATAATGAGATAAATATAGTCTGTAACTCGTTGTGTAAGTATATTAATTATTCTATCTATATTTTATTTTGCAGTTCAAAAATTACTCATTTGTAATGCATCGACATATCGGTATACAATCCATCAGTTTTATTTCGATTATTGTAAAATACGTCGGTATTGATTGTAATCTCCTTTCCGAATCCAAAAATAAAACCTGTTTATGGTTAAAATTTTAGTAGTCAATCATTTTGGAAGCGTAGAATCACGTAAAATCTTAAATCTGTTTTCATTATTAGTTTTAAGTATTATAAGTTTATTTATATGTTTATTACAGAAATATACAATTTAATTTATAAAAATCAGTGTTTTGTACATTATTAACGTTCTATTAACTAACAATTTTGATGATTATTTGACTGAGCTTTATTTATAAAGTATTTTGTTATTCGTCTTTCTAGTGTTTTATGATCTTGGTAAAATATGTTCGGAGAACGTTGTGTGCTGAAGAAACAGATAACTAAATTTTTTTATAGACTGACTGACATTGACTAATTGTACTTTAAGTCCCCAGCATTATTTACTATTTGCTACTATACACAATATTTTTATACGTGTGCCTTTAAGATTTGAAGATAGAATAAAAAATATATGGTTGTTTAATAAATGTTAAGTATACTTCCATAATAATTTGTCTACTGTAAATGATATTATATGGCATTATTTTAATTAAAGTAAATGAATATATAAATAAAAATAAATGTTAGATCAAAGACTTGGTTACTTTGTCATAATATTTCATGTCTATATGTCCTTTGTTAAATAATTAATTGTATATAATAATTAATATTAATCATAAAAAATTATTTTTCAAACGCATATTGTTACTTTATGTTGACTTCGAAAGATTTACATAGACATTGAACTTTATACTGTTTATGATCCAAATTTGAATTTTTACTAATAAATATGTCCGCATTAAAAAAATTTAATTGATTAAAAAATATTTTATACTTTCTAATAGCTGTTATTATTTTCTTTCCAATAAAACTTGTTTCGCTTGTAATAAATTATTTTCAGTTTTGAACAATTATTTTTTACACGCATTCAATAAAATATTTTATTGAAATGACTAAATTTTATTTGCAGTGTATGCACCCAGAATATAATTCAAAACTAGCTATGAATCAACAAGTATAACTATGAATTTAAAGTTTTGTTTTAACGTTGACTCGGGTCTATTCCGCGCAGTAGAAAAACGAAAAACGAAACAGTTTACGAAAGATCAGTTAAGATGTACAGAATATACGGTAAGAGGATATTTAAGCTTCACAAATATGTAAGAATAAACAGATAAAAGAAGAAAGTTGAAAATACTTTATTCAATCGAATAATTCAAGTGTGTGAGAATCAATTATTCGTGCTCGCACGCGCTTGATCCGGTAAATATTCAGTTAAAAATCTGACTTATTCAAGTACTATTATCCGAAAGCTTTGGTAAAGCTACTTTACCTTGAGGGAAGAAGTTTTGTTGAAGGCAGGGCAAGTCAAAAGTCGATTGGAATGAACCCTGAGGACTCTTAAGTGCGGAAGATTTGCCACGTTGTCTGGTAGATACTGCAGCTTGTTTCCGGATAGTACCAGCTCCTCCAGCTCCTTCCACGACGAGATACAGCTGTGACAAGCAACGGTATCGTTAAATATTTTAAAAATCACAGATATTTTACTATTCAAGCATCCGCTCCCTCTCGATCTTTCACAACCACGCTTGCGCTTGGGTAAATTAGTGGATTAAAATTACCGTTTACATCGCGCGCAAGCAAATTTCGCATTATTTAACATTTATATACGAATAGAAAATGATGACTGTTCTTGTAGTTCAACCAAGGGAATAACTTGTGTGTTTACAATGCATTACAGCGAGAGAATAACTTCATAGTTAATATTGCAATTATGTTAAATTATTATATGAGCAACATCTTGGATAAAATATAGCGTAGTACTGAGCTTTCAAAGCTATAGAGAAACGATTGTTCCTACTTAGTGAGACACTAATCTAATACACACACGCACACACAAATATATATATATATAATCTGCGCTCTCATTGTTTTGACCGTAGATTCTTCAAACACGTGAAATTAGGTATTGCAAATACATGATGTTTTGACATTACTGTTTTCATTTTTCTTTAATAATTTCAATACATTTAAATTCATTATTATATATATTAAAAATGTAAGAAAGAATGCTATTATTTATTAAAAAAAGCTTAATTGATTCAAATATAACTTTTAGTAATATTGTCCGAGATAGGAAAATAAAAATACGTCCCTAGTATCGTATGAAGAGAAATTAAAGATAATGAACAAAAGCCCGTGTATTTTTCACGAAACCTCATTTAATATTATTAAATAATATATTAAATGACTGAGTTATTGGACGGGATGTCAGTTAAAATAAAAGCTATACAATTCAGTTCGATTAAAAATATATAATTTACTTGAAAAGCAATTATTTTATGAGCTTATATATCTAGCATTACATAATGACAACGAAATTTTATTAGATACACTGAGACACAATTTTGATTTATAATTATAAAAGTTTCTAGTAAATAAGAAACCACAGACTGACAAACCGAGAAAAATTACTATAGTTCCCAGTGAAAATGCTTATATTTATTATTTTTTTCACAGTATTTACTATAAGTTTTATAAATTTTAATCTAAAGTATAGTAATTTTCTCCAGTTTGTCAGTTTTTGATTTCTCACACTTTTTTAAATTTCAGGTCTATAATTCCAAATTATAAATTAATTTTACTACACCCGCATACAAAAAACTGTATAGTCCATCTTATAGTTACACTCAGAAAAATTTTTTAGTAAAAATTACTATTTTAATGGTTAAAGGAGGACAGACTTACACAATTATAAAAATTGCTATTAATAATGATAAAAATTGCCACCATTTTCGAGAAATTAACATTAATAATGGCAATTTTTACCATTATTAATAGCAATTTTTATAATTGTGTAAGTCTGTCTTCCTTTTACCATTAAAATAGTAATTTTTACTAGCAAATTTTTCTCAGTGTACGGCGAACTAAATAAAACAATGCCATGCGTACATGAAAATATGTATACGTAATTACTCGTGCTTCTAACTTATTGGAGCTATTACATTTATTCGTTTAAAATCAGAGATACTCCACATTGAAAATATGAGTGTATTACTAGAAAACGTACTAATACAGAACATATTTTCAAATGAGTAAATAATAACGAATTTAACATTACTTCATTAGTGTCAATATCATATTAATTTTGCTTTATAATTGTATAATTAACTTCGCATCCATTACTACACGTAAGTAATAAAATTAAGACTAATAATAAAATGTATAAATCATTGTAATCCGTTTAATCTTTGATAACGAAAATACTTGAGTCAATTTGATTGATGTATTAAATAAATGAATGTCTGGGTTGACAGAAAGTCAAATTCATCGTAAATTCAAATGTATTGTATGTAAAGGTAAAATGAACGTTCGATATGAAGTATTTTCTGAGATTGAAAAGCCAGGTCGTACAAACAAGTGATTATACCGCAAAACGCAGAAAAGTGTGCGTGCATATACGAGAGGAACTACGCGTGTTAAGCGCTATTCTGGCGGGAGAAGGAAATCAATTTCACTTTGTGTTGCACGGAACATACTTATTTCCCTTATAATTAAACGTTAGCTTTATTTACCCGTCTAATCGAGTTTTAGGGAATACTCAAACGGTTCCTCGTTAGTTAGTCGTTCCTCGACGGTTCATTATTGTAAAACAGTCTAATTAAAATTAGCTTTGTTACTGACGTATACGTTTAGTTGGATAATTTAAATCGCATTTCTATGCAAAGTATATATAGATATCGTATTGAATATAACGACAATTTTCTCGCGATCAATTAACGCTACGAGAAGGATATTGTTGGAAAACCGCAAAGAAATTGTCGAATTGAAATAACAAGATTTACAGTAGATTTGTATAAGATATAAGGACTGTACGTACAGGAGGCTTTTGAAAGATCAGAGATGGAATATTAAGAAAATTAAATTGAAACTTACCTTTCGGGCAACATATCTAGGGCATTGTACGCTAGGTGAAGTACCCTGAGCGCGCGAAATTTCGCGAGGGCATCGAGGGCGGTATTCGTTAAAGAGTTCCCGGTGAGATAGAGTTTCTCTAAGGAGCTGCTGGTCCGGGCAACCTCTTGTCTATTGTTGCGCGTTGCCCCCGACGCCGCAGTATCATCCGCGTAGTTGCAGGTCAGCTCTGATAATCGATTATTCGAGAGATTCAGGACCTTCATCCTACCAACGGAAAAAAATACATGCGTTATATGCCAGCGTATAAAATCTAAATATAAACGCCCAAACCCCCGAGGGCTTTTGAGGGAAATTGAAAGATAAGGAGATATATAGACATTGTTATATACGGGCTATTCCGTGTCAAAGCAACCAATTGAAATTTTGGTTTGCGTATATGGACTCATAACTATTTCGTACGACACATCGCGTCCAGTAGCTTTGAATTTCAATTTTTAACGCCTACGATTTATCGTTTTTCAAAATTGATTTACGATATTTAGTATACTTCTACCTTTCTTACGCTTTGTAAATTAAAGAAAATTCCTAATTCAACAGAATACGATACATTTATTGAATAAATTAATTTAAAAGTGTAATAATATAATTTTGTTTAGTTTCTTATGACTCTTTCTTAAATTCTGAATGTCCATTACAAAACTGCACAAAACTTTATCTCATTATAATATTGAAACAATATATTATACAACAAATAAATCAAATTTTTATTTCCTTTTATAAAATAAAATTCGTGAAGTCTGAACTTTGTGTCAATAAATACATTGAATAATATTGGATAATTTACAATTGAAAAAATCTCTATGTAATTAAATATAAAGACTTCTTTGTCATAGACATTATTATGAAATATCTATTATGCCCTTTGAACGTAATTTTGTAATTTGTGAGGTGAACTTGTAGCAGAGGAATAAATTGAAAAAATATAGTATTTTTAGAAAGTACCGGAAAAGTTCAAAGGTATTGTTGTTGCATCGTTAGAAAGAAGAAGAGTATAAGAAAGGAGTCTATAGATAATATCCTATAGTTGGTAAAATCGATAAGTATCTTCAATGTATATATATATACCTATAGGGAATGTAGCTTGAAATGAATCTTGTATATACTATTTCATTTCGGGTGAAACTCTGTGTGTATGGGATGGAGGTACGAATTCACGTACAGGTCCACTGTACAATACAAGAATTATAAAAGAAAAAGGTAAATAAAAATAGACTCACTTTTCCGTATTCGAGAAGAAATTGGGCGGCAAAGCGGTGAGTGCATTGTCCTGGAGGGTAAGGTGAACGATACTGAGCTGCCTGCGGGGTGGTGGTAACGCTTGGAGTCGGTTGTGCGGCAGATGAAGAACTTCCAGTCGCGAGGGCTGCGACAGTAATCGGTCGGGCAGACCCGTCAATTCGTTGTGCGAGGCGAAAAGAGCCCGCAGCACCGGTAAATCTGGTGTCCACTCGGGCAGACTCTCAAGCTCGTTACTGCATTGTCACGATAACATTTTGATTTATCAATTAACTTCATTTTTAAATATCTGGGAGATTCTCGTTGCGTGCTTATTTCCCCCCCCCCCCCCTCTCTCTGTAGAACGCGGCGTTACAATTCAGTCTATAGCCCGCGCACTTTGTGCGATGGAAGAGGAAATACGTTCTGGGAATTGGTTCGAGTGGACTACACTTCCAGCGCTCGATCTACTGGACTGTATCAACGATCTAGATAATGAGCGGCTTGATGGGCAAGTTTTAGTGAAAGGAAGGTTGTTGCACTCTGCAACGAATATTTTGTAACAACAATTCACTATTCTTCAATTAACTTTCCATCGAACCCTCATATCTATCTATTTATGAGTATATCTACCCAAATCTTACACGCACTTACTCCATTTACTTAAGGAGATGTAAACCCATTAAAACAGAATCACTATTTATTTTTTCTTAAGCGAACAGTATACTTTATCGAAAAAAACGCTCTGTAACGGTGTTGTATTTACATTAAAGATAGTCTATGAATTTTTTCAAATTTTTTTATCAATAAATCAACGAGATTTTTGAGCAGCCGTGCAGCTTTGTTTTTAGCTATATATTACCGACCTAAAATGGTTATTTCTATATAATTCATTTTAATTTAATTATTTTGAAAAAATCGCTCTGTAACGGTATTCTATTTGCTTTCAACATTATCTGTACGGTGGTTCTGTCTTATATATAGACATTTTTGAGAGGGATTATTATTTTTAGTTTTATCAACATTATATATCAAATAGATGTACAATTAGGAAAATCAAGAGTTTAAGAAGGAGTAATAATTTTTTACAAATAAATTCGTATCGCGGTTGCGCTGTTATCACTACCGTATCAAAATTTCATGACAAAGTACTGAAATCTTTTTTGTTTCTTAATCAAATCAAGCGTATTTGGGCTCATTTTCTTCCTTAATTAATTTCATGAGGATTTACCGATACGACCTGAGTAATTGGAATTACTGATAAAGCGTAAATTACAATTGTTTACTGAAATAATTTGAATAGCAAATTTTGTAAAAATTTTTTTAGTATACAATTGTAATTTACGCTTTATCAGTAGTTCCAATTACTCAGGTCGTATCGGTAACTCCCCGTGAAATTAATGAAGGAAAAAATGAGCCGAAATACGTTTGATTTGGTTAAGAAACAAAAAAGATTCCAGTACTATACGCTATATATAATTATTACTCCTTAAAACTCTTGATTTTTTCATTTGTACCTTTATTTGATATACAATGTTAATAAACTAAAAATAATACTTTTAAGAACAGTCTATATATAAGCGAAGAACCACCTTAATTTTAAATAACTAATTATTATATTTTAATACTACTCGATTGTTATCATATTTTTATATGCTACTAATTATATAACTATAAATATTTTTAATAATACAAATCTATAGCAGTTATAAAGGTCCCTATTATATAATTGTAAGAAAAATATTGTTATCGCATAATTATCAGCCAGAATAATTAATTTCAAAAGTATCGTATGCATATGGGCATAATGTCAATGTTACAATTGTTAAAACTCCAGAAATATACTCAGGTTCGTTAATATTGTCTGCAGGATATTTAATTCAGTGAACTAATCACAACATAAACAGAATAATGAAAATAACTAATTTATTAAAAACAAGTAAATGATCACAGTAAATAGTTATAAAGTGATTTAAAATACTTATTACAAAAAAACTTGTACGTTGGTCTAAAAATTAACCTAAAAATACTACGCACGCAGCAAATTGCGCTCGGTGTTCACTGACCGACTCACTCGAACGAGCGTTTTAACTCATCACCTATGCGCAGTACAATCTAAGTGTATGTGTGCGTAATGATTGAGCCTTAACAAAATGTTTAATTAACTTATTCTATCGCTCGTAGGGTAGATGTACCATTTGTGGCCAGTGCACCGTTTTTGGACATATTTTTGAAATAACATTTTTGGTATTAATTTATGTATTGTAATAAATAAACCAAATATGAAATAATTATTACTATAAACAAAAATAATGTTAAGACAAGTGTCCACAAACAGTCTAAAAAAGAGCAAAACCGATGCTTTTACCCTATTATAATTTTTTTTACATTATTGTTTTAACATCACTCTATCAATACTCCCATCTTGTTGCTAATCAGCGATGGATGTCATAAGATGTCTTTATGAAGTAAGCACTTGCTGCAAATACCTCCCCACTGATGCTTGTATTAATCGAGGAGATCGGAAATCGAATCGAATTCGATCGAAATCGACCTCCTAGTACCTAGCTACCAAGCCATCACAGGCCGTATTGTAATATTGATTGAACGCTTCAATTTTTAATTAATATATTCATCAAACTATAAACGTACATAATTTTATTAACAATGCGTGTACTGAAACAATACATTTATAAAATCACAGTAAATATAGCTACGAACCATATGCGAAAGAATATTTCAACACTATATTTTGTATGCAATTTAAAATTATAATTATTATGAAAGTACGATATTGAAATAAATTAATTGTTCCTTTCAGTTTCTTTTTATTAATTAATTGGAGAGTATAGAAATGGAAACCAAATTTTTTTTAATTAAATATATTTTAAAATATGTTTTACGTAAATTGAAAGGTATTTTAACCGTGAATAATTAATAAAGAGACCAATGAAATTATGATTATTGAAAAGGTGTGATTAATTATTTTTAAATTTTAGATATTTTCAGTTCATTAAAACGAATTAAAATTGATCACTTTTATTGCTGAGATTATCAAGAAATTTATACACGTATGAGCCTTATTAGAAATCTTTATCATTTTGTTAATGAGGTTTATCATTCTAAACCTCGTCAAAAATGTTACGTTTTAACTAATTTTATAATGATAAAACCAGGATAAAATGATCATTATATATGTAAATTTAAACAATAGCATTACAAAATTATGATCATAGGATTACGATAATGGTAAATATTTTAAATTATGATATAGTTAAACTGGAGTGAATTATATAAAAAGGAAAAAAATTATATAATAATCCCCCCTTAAAAAAATGATGTGAAGCGTCTTAAAACGTGATATGATTGGTTGAAACTGTTGAAAGTTCAACAGTTGACGTAATTGCATGTATCTATGAAAACGGGCAAAACAAAAGTATTTGAAATGTGTGCTTAGGAAAAGTACAGAACCTGCTTTAAAATTAAAACATTAAAAATATAAAGAAACTTAACATAAATGCAAGGTGAGCGCTTGCGGGCAAGATGGCTTCTAGTTAATATATTAAAATGCATTGAGGTTGTCTAATAGAAAGATCAATTAGAATCAATATTATTTTAACCTTTATACTGCTACAAACTGTAAAGACACATTGCGGGATTGCATGCTCGAGTTAAAATGCGCTTATCAATACATCTTTGATTATGTCAGTCTCTTTCTAAGTTTTGTTTTTATTGACGATTGTGCAGTTATTATACTTTGTTTTATTTACAATATATCAATTTCGATGATTTCGATATGTTTTTTAACGTATTCGACTTTTCAGTTCGTTGCGCATATAGTTATACAAAATTTGTTATTAATTATAGGTTAAGATATATCTTTCCCTCTATACGATATCATCAGTACCATTTTAAAGCGATCAAATTTTCTAGCATATATTTAAGGTAAACGTCCCCATTCATAAACGCTTTTCAGACATTTTTTAATTCGCTCTGAATAATGAATGAAAATAAGCACAAATAATGAAATATCATTTGAAGCGCGTATTCTATCTGAATCATTATCTGCCTTAACATTTCAATATAAATGTTTTGTATAAATTATATTAATAAAAATCTGAGAGCCTTATATGTATGTATTATTAAAAAATCGTGTAACCTATGTCCCGATTGTTTAATAATCGTGTACCTATTATTATACGGAACTAAATATAGAAATTTCTATGAAATTTTAATAAATTCGCCCAATTTTATTCTTGACGTAGTAAACAATGATATTCACGATATATAAAAGTCCATAAAAATTTACCAGAAATACGTTATTTTAGGTTTTTTGACAAAAATCTTTCAATAGCGAGGAAAAATGCATGTTATTTTAAAATAATTGTTTCAAGTCAAACGATCAGAAATTAAAGTATATGCAAGTATATGTTTTGTATTTTAATATATTTTAGATGCATAAATTAAAGAATAATACCTGTTTTTTTAACACAGAAGCTAACTAAAAAGATAACCTTAAACAGTATAATTTACAGGTTAAATATCAACATCAATAGATAGTTATATATGCTTGATAAGGTATAAATATAGCAATAATATTGACTAAAGATTGTTTTTTTTTTGCTTTTTCTAATTAAAAAAACTAATGTTTCAAGTGATTAATATCAGTTAAATAAGGCGTCTATACCGTTTAATAATAGGGACAGATACAAATTCATATGTACGTCAGACGGAACACTTAATAATTTCATGAAAGTTCTATTGAAATAAAAAAAATTATGAATTAATGAAATCTACGAGTTAAAAAGTACCATGTGCAGTATAAATCATACTTAACCTTACATTTATTAAAAAATACAGACTTAAAAACGTGATCGAAATAATTCAATTTTTTTTACGAATGTGACAGTCAATACATGCGATTTGGTGAACTTTTCAAATTAAATATTTATTTATACATTTTTTGTTATTCTATTAGTATTTGATTGATTCATCTTGGAAGTAAATGTCATTTATTTTAATCCAGTAATTTCAATATTTTATATAAATATGCGGATAATTTTGTAAATACATTTCTTTCCGAGTGTTCCAAAATGTGTACACATCTTTCGAGGTGTTTATTAATAGGGAGTTTTACCTTATGTGATATTTATTATTTGTAGCGTAAAGTATGTCAACCTCGAGTAGATTACGTCCCGTATATTGTACACATAATATGTATAAGAGACGTATGTGCGTAAGGTATGCTAACGATCTAACGGTATAAGAAGGAAGAAATATAATTTTAGTTACTTACTAGGAGACATCCAGGTGCTCGAGGTTAGTTGGTACCGGGACAATGGTCAATTTTTTCAGCTCTGCTCGTCACGTGAAAAAAAGAAGAATAAAGAGACGGATGAGTGAAAAAAAGTGAAAAGCAAGGAAAAACAAGGCATCAAGAAAATAAGAAAATAAAATAAAGGGAAAAACATACAGCTATACGGCTCGAGTCAAGTGGAAATAAAAGCGTCAACGTTAAAGGGAAAGGGAACTGGAAAAAAGATAAAGAGAAAAGAGAAAAGAGAAAAGGAAAAAGGAAAAAGAAAAATGAAAAAGAAGGAGAAGACGACGAGGGAATCCAACGAGTATGGAAGGGCATTTCGCTCCTTACTGTTATTTCCGGCAATAAGCGAGACTAGACTGCGACCACAGAGAGTCAATTCCGTCAACACGTTCCTGGCGCATCGAACACTCCTGAGCTCTTGGAGGGCACTCAAGTCGAGCTTCTCGATACTGTTCTCGCTGAGATCGAGGTGCGTCAGGTTCTGTAACAAAATTATGTTTTAATATAACGAGGGTCGATGCAGTTGGCGCGAACACCCCAGGAGCGAAAGAGTTTTTCGCGATTCGATCGTCCCCCCATTCCTTCATCGCTTCCTCGGATATTCTTTCTTGGAAAATTTACGAGCTCGCTCCGTTCTACCGGGTGCTGTACCGACCGGATTTATAGAGCCGTCAATTCCTTTTTTTTAAATTATGCAAAAAATATTTTTTCTTTCAAAGATTTATTATTCAGCCTTATATTATTACCATACCGAGTGCCGTTAACTATATACAAATTCAAAACAATCGGTGAAAACTTTAATATTCTTGTATGCCCTCTACATTAAAATACTCTTTCATATTTACTAAACCTCTATAATATAAAATATTTTCTACATATACCTAGATAAATGACAGTTTATTGTAAAATTATATGAGTAAAAAGGGAAAAAGTAACTCGGTTACATGTCACTTTCAACTCGCACTAGATTTAAATTATTAAACTATATCCGAATATGAAATGTGAAATTTAGATCAATAAAATTGCTGAATAGTAGATATGCAAAAATGTATATATTATAATGGTAGTTTGACCCTATTATGATACGTCATTCTAAACGTATAAATACTTGGTATACAATGTATGTCAATCAATTATAATAAATATATGAACTGTAATAAAATCGTGGAAATAAATTAAAAGTCATGTCGGCGCACTTAGCGTATTAAGTCATACTTCTAAATCAAGACATAGAAATGAAAGATAAACGAGGACTAAAACGTCGAGGTTTTAAAATCCAGTCCAGCGTAGAAAGTGCTGCATAGGTAAATCAGAAGAAAGTTATATTACAAAGATTCGGAAATCAGGAAAGAAAGTAGAAGCATAAGTGACCTTTACGTATGCATAAATATACAAGGAAAAAACTCAAGTAAAAATTATTGTAAGTCACGCCAGTACATTTTGTTAATAAAGGTTAAATAATATTTGCCTAAGTGATTTAGTATATTTTATTGAAGTAACTCTGGTAAAACTTATCGAGCTAGAACTTCTCTAATATAATAGTAACTGACTTTAAATAATAAATATTATAGAGAGAAGTGAAACAATTGAATTAGTAAATATATACTCTATTAATATATAGGTGTGTATGTGCATATATTTATACTACAGTTGGTACGATTTTTGTGCGATTATATTTAATTATAATTCATATTATAGTGTCACATCACTACGACTGACGAGACTGTGCGCAGCACACTCAAAATGTGGGGGATGGGATCTGTGACTGTCATGTTCAAAGAATTTAAAGGATACTACTGAAAACATTGTAGATTAATTGTTCAACGAATTTTGTAATTTTTAGTTGAGTGATTAAGCAGAATTTGTTTAAGTACTCTATACTATGCAATCAAATAAATTTTATCAAAGGATACAAAATTTTTACTTGAGTATTTTGCGTGTAGATTGATAGATATAGCATCGAGTTACATACCCCGTAGTTTCCTAGAATGATGTTTCCTTTGAGCTGGTTGTTTCGCAAATTGACTTTGTAGAGGCTGTTGTGCAAATTACTCTTTTCTTCGTCAGTGACTTTGGCGGCGGGCTCCCCGGTCCCAGTCCCGGTTCCAGCTCCCGATCCAGCCCTCCCAGTGAGAACGTCCTGTCGTAAACGAGGAAGTATTAGTTGCCAGTAGATTCGACAAGACAACTAAGCTAAAGAGATTTACTCGGAGTACAGGAGATACCGAAGGAAATACGAACAACCAGATGGGGCAAAAATCGAAGGAGACCGAGTAGTTAGTCGATTCGGTGACATGCAGCACAAACAAACGCTCTCTCTCTCTCTACCTCTCTTCTCTTTCTACTTCTCCACCAACGGTTAAGGGATTTTTATCTTAGGTACTACGTGTTCTATATACACATACACAATGTAGAGATTCTCGGAACTCACCGTCAACGCGAGGGCGCGCATCTCGAGGAGGAAGGCGGGCAGGATCTCGATCAGGTTTCCCGCCGCCGAGATGTGCTGTAATTGCCGTAGCTCCCTGATTTCCTCCGGCAATTCCTTGATGTCATTTTGATCGAGTATCAGCTCTCTCAGGCTACTTGCCACCCAGCCAAAATCATCAAATCAGAAGATTACAACGATTACTTTTATGTTATTCTTTTTTACACAACGGAAAAGTTTGCCTTTTCTACCGTTCCGCAATGTTGCGTACGGACACGCAGCATCTCTTTTCTCTTACGTGTATATGTGTGTGTCTACGTGTAAATATAGCTAGACCTACTTCTCCTTTTCTTACTTTTTACACAAATTTTTACAAATTATGCAAACTTTTTCATTGTATATAAAATTCAAGGAATTGCTTAACTTCTAAATTGCCCTAGTTCATTTGCTTATTGCTTTATTACTCTAATTTTAATGAATAGTCAGTTCTTAATGTTGTTTTCTGATGCCGATCTAAAAGGTTTAAATTTATCTCCAACTGCCTTCACTTGAATAAACTGTGTATTTCATAAATTTATGAAATTCTGTTAATAATAGAGATGTATAATAAAAACTTTATTTATCACTAATCGGTTTGCTATTTTAAATATATATATTCTATACTTTGTACATACTAATAATTAAATAAATTCTAACAATAAATTTTTTTCTAATATATATATATACGCATAAAAAATCATGTACTCGCGCGAATGCATACGTTTAATTAAATTATAATTTTTAATTATATCTTTAATACTTGCCATTATTGCGCATTTCATCATAATATTAGCATAAAATAAGTTGTAAAAATTGATATAGAGCAAATGATATTATTTAAATCTGCGTAAGCTACTGGCAGAAAATTATTTATTATCATTATAGGAAACGTTTTTGTTTTACAATACTCGACTGCTAATTAACTTCTGGTATTATTAAAATTTCATTATATTTGGTTTCCGCGTAATATCAGTTTTCAATAACAGTATTTCAATAATTAGTTTTCATTCTATAGATAAATTTGGCAAAGACGCGCAACAGAATTTACATGTTATCGACTTTTTAAAATATTAATTAAACTATATACCGCGGGAAGCCTATATAAATCTTACACCAGCGGCATTTATTTTACTTCAATTTTTACGAATAATTAGTAAGAAATTATATTTGACGAGAGTAGAAAAAGCTAGCTCCAATTACAGTCGTTGTTACATATACGCAGCGACGAATAAAAGTGAAAAAAGGTTATTTTCAAAGAAGGAAGCTAAATCATAAAAGTATACTTATTTACAGCTTACGTCCTCCTAAACCTAATTCGTGTAATTATATATACTCGTATTAAAATTTATTTATTTTTCTATTTTCTTTTGATTTAACTGTCACTCGTACATTTATTACAATACACGACATTTCCAAAATACAATTTAAAAAGATTAAAAATATAATTTTAAAATAATTTAATTAAATGCCAGTAATTAATCGATGGGTCGCATTAATTAAAAATTACTCGGGTTTTAATTGCAATTACGATTGACATAGAGTAGAAAAAGACCGAGTCCATTCAGAGTATGTAAGTAATATAATAAACTGGAATCGTTGAGGTTAACCATAAATTTATTTATAATAATATTCAACGCATAAAAATAATTGATTTCAAACTAAATAGTGAAGTAAATAAACGCGATATATAAAATATTAAATTCGATTGAATAAACTCATTTAGGATTAATTTTTTATAATTATATTAATTTATAATTAGAGTGTTTTTATTGCACGAATAAAAATGATGGATTTCTATAGAATAATTAATTAAACTTTAAAGATGAGATTACGTAAAATTTAAAAAAATTTTAATGTGAAAGTAACAAGACTTAATTAAGAAATATAAAACTTTCAAAGAATAGTCAACTGATTTGCGTAGTGTAGCTATAAAAAAAGTCTCTACATTTTCATAGGATATTGTAATTTCTATCTTTGAAATCTTGCGATTATTATTGTATGTTAATGTTAGTTATAATTTAAGGAAATGATAATAAATAATAAATGTAAGTTATTATTATAAGAAAAAGTCACTCGGTTAGACTAGTTAAATTATCTAATTATAGTGCTATCGTAATCCTGTACTTCGTCGAAAAATTATCTTTATATAAGTAGATAATTATTAAGCTGGCAGTTCCTTCTTCGTCGTTGTTTGCCATGACCAAAAATTTCACATATTTGAAACGTAACCAAATATTCATAAATAGCATTTGTACACGACGTTTTTTATGCTAATATGTGTATATTTACTACTTACAATTAAATCAAAAGCATATTCTCTTACACGTCAATAATGCGCGACAAAATATTTTGTGAAAATAATTGTTCGCATAAACACAAAGCAATTACGGTAATAAAAGAACGACGTGAAACAAAAATAAAGTAATTTTATCCAACGGCAAATTTTTAGATTTACATAAACGGGAACGTTCAACAAGTCGTAATTACAAGTGATTACGAAAATAAATTAAATAATAAAATAAAATCAATTAACATAAATATGTCATTATACTAACTGTTATTAGCGATGCGAAATCCAATATTAGTACATCGATCATTCTTACGTTTGAAATAAAAAAAAACGATATTTAAAAACTATACAATTCCACTTTGGCAATTTAAAAAAGTCTATTCACCTATAATACAACTTGACACGGTCTATTATATTTGTTTTATCGCATGCAAACTATTTGATTTACACTGAATCACATAACTCATCGCAGAACTCGTGTAGCTCGCATTACATTTCGTATAAAAATCAAAATACAGTAAAAATTACATCCACTGGCATTAACGCGTCCGTTGTAGCACTTGTTCATTTTATAATCCGTATATTCTGCGTATAAATTGTACGCACACGTAGTCGTAAACGGAAAGAAAAAAGGAACGAAAAATACGAAGGCGCGCTAGCGAAGACGAAACTGGAAGGCACGAGAATGACCGACGGGGCGAGCATCGAAGCGCGGACGACGGACTCAAGACTCGAAGGACGGGCCCCGACTACGGAGGAAAGAGCCGCAGCGCGCACGAGGCCAGGAGAACGCCGAAGAAGGAAGCGGTGCGGAGCGAGGGGGCATGGGCAAGGATGCATGCTATCTCTCTTTCTCTCTCTCTCTCTCTCTCTCGTGCTTTCGTTCCCTTATTCTTTTTATCTTTCTTCCTCTCCCCATTTCTCATTCTCTTTCTGTTTCTCTCGGTGACGTAACACACCGAGCGAAATTGCAGCCCCGAGAGCAGTGTGGAGCGAAACCGTGTCGCTCAACCGCGGACGTGTACGCGGCCGCACACCGATTTGCCCGGACAAACACGCTATTTAGAGGATGCGGCCAAAAGTCGACTCGCGCCGCGCGGTTTCGAATGCGAGTCCATACCTACGGGAAAGAAGAAAGGATACGTTCCCATTCGTTTTCCACCAGGACGTGGACGGCTTTTTCTAGTCCGCCCTGGCTTGCAATGCTCCTATGTAAATTTTATGTCCATTTGATGAGTAGCTCGTGAAACTCTCCACGTATACATAGACATATATACGTGTACACCTTTTTTTTTCACCTACACCTGCTTACTTTGCATTTTATTTGCGTTTCAATTGAAACGTCCAAATATTTTGTTTAGGCGTATACATCCATCTATCACAGATCAATTTCATGATGTATGCATATTTCACAATTTCTTTTAGCATTATTTACGCAAACGTGTTACGATTGAATAGATCGTGATGCGTGGCTAATCTATTATTTAATATGCTACTGTAAATTTGTTTACATTTATCAATTTCCCTTTTTCCCTTTTTCTCGTTTGTTTTTCATCAATTTCTATAGATTATTTCAGTTAAATTTATTTAGTTCTATCAATTGATCGTTGGATAAAAAGTGTCGTAGTGGGAATAAATGAGCCACCAGAGCGATTTGGTTCGGTTCACTTGACCGTATCCCTTGGTAAGCATCTCGTTACTTCTCTCTCTCAATTCTCAAGTTGTTCAGCGCGGATCTATGCTCTATAGGTACACACATACAGATATACCTCTAGTTTTACCGGAAAATTGAATATACCGAGAGTAAGGTATATTCAAGTGTATTCAAAACTGTGTTGAGGTATTTTTAATAGAACTAAAGCATTTAGAAGATTCTAAAAGAGTGAACACGCTGATTTGAAAGTAAATCGGCGCGTATAAAAAAGTGATCTATTTCCAGATATAGCTGAGCGTATACTGATTCAACTTATCCGAGATTCCGGCGGAGTTGGAAAGTAGGATAAGATAAAATGGTCGAGGTATCCCAGGTCGTCGAAATACTCGAATTTCCCTCTGAGAAATTGAAGGAAGGAAGTAAGTACGATCCGAAGAACGGATCGTAGACTACCTCAATGGTTTATTCGTTTATAAGGCTCCCCTCGGGCCTCGAGACGACGACTCGATACTCGACGAGCCACGCGCGCACCCACGCAACGTACAAGGTATATTCCCGCGTACGCCACGTACGAGTTACGACCGAGCCGCGTTCACCGTTGCGTTCAGACCGTAGTTCCTCTTTCGCGCTCGCGCGTCCACGTCCACTCCGAGTGTAAGAACCTAGAAAGCACACTTTTCTAAACTTGCGCAATCTCCGCACGAGCGGTGTATAGATAGATATACACGCCTAGACAACGATCCGCGCTCTTTGTGTTGCGGACGACTTTCCTCGCGATCTACACCGGCTGTTTATGCACGGCGAAAAATATAATAAACGTCCGGTTTGAGAACTTTAATCTCTTGGCGCGCTCTCTCTCTCTCTCTCTCCCTCGCTTTTGTTTTTTCTTTCTTTTTTTTTGCAGTACACCCAGTAGCCTGATTTTCGATATACCAACTTTAAGCAGTATACGCACCTTGACGGTCCGTGGACGACTTTCCAGTTTTGTATTCGCGCTGCACCAATGCTAATCTACTCTTTGTTTATTCCCGTTTACTCGGTTTTAAATCCTAAATATATACGATTTGTGAAACTCGAAACTTTTTACTGCTTTGCGAAATAAAATCTGCTCGAATGAACACTTTAACACTGTTTTTTACTTTTATCTCTCCTTCAGCCGAATGAGCAAACAATAATAATTATTCTACGCGTATATATATATATAGATTTTAGTAATGCGTTCGAATAAATATGAATAAATACGTGGTACAATGTTTATTAACAACGCAATTACCAAAGAGTACGTGTGGATGTGCGTACGTTTCAATGAAATATGGCGTATATATCCTATGCCAGTTGCTGCCATAGAAAATCAATATTGCAAAATAAAGCGCAAATCTCTTCGGTTTTATGATAATAACGTTTTAAAAACTGATTCTTTGAAATTTATCGATTTTAATGCTGGAAATGTTGATTGGATTAAACATTTGTTAATCCATCGATATAAACATTCGCCGTGCATTATAGAAAGTAAGCGAGTGTACAAATTTAAAATAATAAAAATATTCTTTCCATCAAGTTTTATCGTAATTATCTTTTTAACTGTTAACGACTGTTGATGCATACGAATTAAAAAAAATTACGCGAAAATGATCCACGGGCGTTTCATTGGTTGCGCGGAACTTGGCGAGTCATATCCGGATTTTATATATGTGTGTGTGAAATCGAAGGGGTCTTGAACCTATTAACATTATGAAAGTGAGAAGGTATATCCATCGTACGCGGAAGTTGCATTATTGTATTGTTGTGATGTAAAGTAAAACTGTAGTCTACTGCTTAATTGCGGTATTTCAAGTACGGGATTGACTATCCCAGATATATATGCGTATATATACGTTAATTTTATATAATAATAGTTATGGGAATATTCTTCGAACTAACGCAACCCAATTTTACCTTATTTCATCTATATGAAATTCAGATCACAAAGCCCCTCTTCGTATTACAATATAAAGTTTAATAAATTTTAAAAATTTTGTGCTTCATACGCAAAGGCCATAAAAATAAACCGGGTAACCAATCGAGTGTGAATTACAAATATTATATACGTGTTTAAAACAATATTTTAGTAGAAAGATATAAAATTTTATTTTTTATATATATATTCGGTAAATTATGGATTTACAATGACAAAAAATAAAAAATGAAACAATATTTATAATGGAATTTTTATCGGTCGTTCGTATAATGTTTGCAACGATGTGTGATAGGTAACTTTTCATTGATCGCGATTACGCTTGATATTTACGGAAATCATAGACGTAAGGAAAATTAATTTAAATTGCGAAATTAACTATATACCGAAGTTGCACAAACTAAAGTGAAAATATGAAGAAAAAAAAAATGAAAGTAAGTAATGCAGCGGTATTTTCGTAATATATATAAGTTTGTGCTTTTTACGTAATGTATATAAGGTACTGTGATATATTTATACTTAGTTAAACAGATTTCCATACAAAAGGATGTTAATTTTAAGTGTTTAAACTTTGTAATAACGAACGAGATTTGCATCGTTCGATCTAAATTATTGCGGTAAAATTAAGTCCCGCATATAATTAATATTAAAAGGCAGCAGATACGCGCATGCAAACAACCACTGGAAAATTCATTACTGATTATTCGAACAAGTTAACTATGAATGGTTATTAAACAAAAAGGAAACAAAGCAAATATTAATTATATTTTATGACTGGGTTTGAAAAAATTACAATTATTATATTTTCTTTTGCTCGTCAGATTTTAGTTTACACGTGAACGCACCGATCAACTGCAAATTCTCTTGATTCATTGATCCACGGTGATTGACAGTACTGTATTCTCTTCAAAGCTAAAATGTAAATTCCGCGTTATTCACTTTGCGATTGTACATGGAACAAATTCTGCGCGTTATCCGCCAAAATCCTGTATGAAATTTGAATCACTGTTTTTATTTATATTTTTTTCCGCTAAAGCTATTCCGCATTCAAGATATTATCGGAGCTTATGTAGGTTTTACGTAATACTTCAAAACTATTAAGGGTTTTCTGTTTTATGGATTCGAAAGTTTTAAACATTTTATTACATTTTTTTTTAAAGCATTATGCCATACTTTTGTATAAAAATACTCCGTCGTACCGCGCCGCCCGTTCCGCTTAAATTTATTAGTCTCTTATACTTGATAAGTCGAGTTTTTTACAAAATAAAATAAAAAATAAAAGAAAAACCTGTTGGAAACCGTTACCGAATTTAAGATAAAATAATTTTGAAATAATATGATTAGTCGTACCTTTGCCGGAGCATTTTCTGCGCTCCTATAAATGCATATTCATGCGATTAATGAATACATTAAAATTTTAGAAGATCTCGAGCGTATGAATTTCAATCGTATCGAGGTAAAGTATAATCATTAACCGGTTGAACGATATGAATTATAAGTCAGGAAAAAGGTAATAATAAATTATCGACTCTTTAATGTTGAAAATAGGATTTATATTATCGTAAAATTGTATCTTTTAAGATATTTTTGATTTCGTAAAACTGTGGATATTAATATGCATGTATTAAAACGGAATATAAAAGAAAAAATACGCGTGCTCGTTAAATGTATAATGGAATAAAAGTAAAATAAAAATAATGAACGTAGTTTGCAGGTTGATGGAGGGGGGGATCGTAGAAAGTCAACGTGGAAACAGAAGCGGTGATCATTAAATTTTGGGAACTGGTTCTACGCCCGGAAAACCCAATCGCGCGCAACGAGTCGATGGCATTAACGAGGCCGCGAATCATTATACGAAAAAGTTTAACGCCAAATAAACGGTCTTCGGTCGTAAACCGAGGGGTATCCCTCGTCCTATCCGTCTCGTCTACTCCCACCAGGTAGGAAACAATGCCCGTAAACCCCGCATAAAATTAACCGAGGTCGAAAGTAATCGGTTGAACCAAACCGCGGTAGCTCCGTGAACCGAAGAGCCCGAGGATCGAGGCAATCTGCTGTAAATAAGAATTTGGCGTCGCCTCGTTTGGCAGATTCGACGTAGGGATGGTAATGCCTCTCGCCTATATACGCTTGCTCAATTACAAGAACCCGGTACGAGCGGGGGCCGATAATAACCTGCGCGACGTGATAGAGAGAGAGAGAGAGAGAGAGAGAGAGAGAGAGAATAAGAATGTAAAAGAGATATAAATAGGTGAGGAGACGGTCCTGGAATTGCAATATCCGGTACGCAGGTGCGTCGCGCGCGCACGATCCGCCACCGGCACTGAGACAAATCGACATGAGTTTCCCGGAGACAATGCGACGCAAGAACTGCTCCCGCGTCTTTGTGTCGACGGATAGAGGGAGGGAGGCAGAGAGAGAGGGAGCGAAAGCCGATATCGATCGACGTGGGTGGCGTACCTATGAATTACCTGCCGTCCCTTTATCCACGCGATCGATACTCGCATCCGGACCGATGCGACGTCGCACACCCGCACCGGCGATTTATGGCGTTATCCCGTTGTGTCTCCTTTCCCTTGGTTCCCTCCAACTCCTTCTCCCCCATCATTCGCGCGTCATTTTCCCTCGCTTATTTATTTTTCCGTGTTTATCTTCGCTTGGAGGACCCTATACAACCCGGGCACGTTGTGCAGTGCTCTAGGCGTATATACATATACGAGCTTTCGCTCGAACCAATGTTGTATTGACTCGCGGACCGTATCACCCGGTACATCCCCGTATCCTCAATTCCCAAATTACCCGATGAAAGAGTACAAGTTCCGTTATTATTCATATTCGGGGAAGCAATACCATATTCTATTGCCCGGATTCCTTGTTTCGCGTAGTTATTAATCCAATCGTGCTCGGGGGAGCACGACGACATTTTGTTCATTGGACATTGGTTTCACCACCACCACCCCCTCTCTCCCTCCCTCTCTCTCTCTCTCTCTCGCTTTCCATACATCCATCTGGGTTTCGTCGAATAAGCCTGCCCGGGTTAACGTTGCCCTGCCCCGTTTGCTTTATTATTTACCGGTATTTGCATGAAGAAGGCTGGTCCACGTATTGGACTATACGGTTTCGAAAATGCCGCGTGCACCCGGTGACAGTTGCAGATAGTGTTATGCGTTTGTATAGGTACCCGTTCCCGCGCTTTGAAATATTGCCTGCGTCATGTTTTTGTTTTTCCCGACAAAACGAAGCAAGATAACTTGGCAGGTTGGTACGCCCGAATAACTTTATTCTTCGCCGCTTTGCGGTTCAATCGTATTGCATCTGATGGCGAATCGTGTTTCTCTTTTTTATGTAACGCAACCCTTGACAACAGTTTCATACATCGAAATGTTCTTTCTTGACGACTCTCTGTGCCGTAAAGCCTATTTTCTTGTTTCTCCGAAACACTTGCGATAGTCAAACGAATGCTTAACGTAATAAATTGTGGTTTACTGGAATTTACACGTTTGCACTCATTGTTATGTAGATTTTATAGAAGTAAATACGCGCGGACTAATTAGTTAAATGAAAATGATTTCAGTTAAGAAAATATTGACAATAGATCAGTGTACATTCGGTAGAAGCTTCAATTATTATGGACTAGCCACTTCCTGCAAATGCATTTCAATTTATAATTAATTATAAATTATTTATTTAACGAATAATTTTAATATAATTATATCAAATTTACATAAATTATCAAAAACCTTAGATACACGCAACACTGTTTAGTGACAGTATATTATGAAATCGATAATTCTACTATTTAATAAATATGCACCATATTAATATATAATATAATGAACTTCACAAAACTGATTGTAATATGCTTGATTATATACCATTGTTAATTATATATTATTTTTTACACAAACTGACAATAAAAACAATAAGTTATATATATAATATTATTAAGATAGCTGTATCCCCTGACAGAGCTCACTCTGATAAGCCTATGCTTGATTATGTTAATCCTGTTATACATAAAATATTTTTATTCTTCATAAATATTATTTAATATATAGTACGCAGTAATAGGTTAGAGTTCAGTAATTGAAGCATAATAACAGGTAAGAAAACCCAGTACGTAGACCGCAGTAATTTGCAAGAAGGAATAATACCTCAAACACAGCCACTGACTTTAAAGTTTATGAAAGCATAATAACTGTATTTTATTAAATTCATAATGTAACAAATACTGACAATAAAATAAACCGTTCATTTTTATATAACTACCATAAAATAACCTAATACGTGTAATTAATACATTTTAACAATAATTCAGACTTATAATTTCATTATACGGATAAGCTATGAATTTGCTTAAAAATGAAGTTATTGCATAAGCAATAGTAATTTGATACAGTAAAAATAAAATTATGTGGCATAAAGCCAAAAAATTTTAACAAAATTTCGAGTTATTATTTAATTTAATTCAAATAAATTAATAGTTGTATATAGAGTGGGGCATATATGGGTGCAACAATCTTTGTCAAATCCAGCAGTTTAAAATTTCAAATGAAAGTACCTGAAAATCACTTTGTGTGAAAAAACTTTGGGATGTAAAGTTCAAATGTTCCAAAGTTATGGCCATATGAAAAATTCAAAATTTTTATTGTTTTACTTAGAGTCTAAACTCCATTCAATTTTTACAATATAAAATGTATAAAGGCCAATTCGTGATGGAATATAAAATGTGTGAAATACAATTATTAAATTAGAGATTGATTCGAATGCATAATAGTTACACGAAAATGTGCATAATTAAATTTAGGCAGTATATCAGAATTGTAACTATATTAACGTTTCGAACATGATTGAAAACTGTATTCACTATATCGGAGGATCGTATACTGTTAGCACCTTATCAAATTTAGCCAACATTAAATTATTAAGGGTAAACGTATTTTTAAGTTCCCGGAGGATCGGCCTTTGTTAAACCTGTCCGCGTGACATTGAATAAATTTATCGTCGAATGAAATTCCATTATTCAGCCACGTATCGAGAGTCTATCGTAATAAAAAAAAAGCGGCCTCGCTACTACGAAGCATTTAATAAACCGTAAAAAGTAGCTATACCTGTGCAAAGGACAGGATCGAGGTTGGGGAAGGGCGAGTGGTGCTATCGTTTTTCGTGCGCTCCCTTTTTTGCCGAACAGCAGATTTTCCATCGAATGGGCGCAACTTTTATCATCTACATCCCGGG
Organism: Theocolax elegans; assembly: GCA_026168455.1. NCBI lineage: Eukaryota > Metazoa > Arthropoda > Insecta > Hymenoptera > Cerocephalidae > Theocolax > Theocolax elegans. The sequence continues at coordinate 8,668,270 of CM047426.1, read as the reverse complement.
CCATGCCATTTTTAAAATCGAGCGAAGAAGTCGCTATATACCTAAAATTTACGTACGTGTATCCACGTATACGTGTGCAGGTGTTGCTGCGTATGTGTATGGATTCAGAGTGTATATATATATATATATATATATATTGTTGAACGACCGACACTGTAGACTCGATATAGATAGAGTATATAGATAGCTCGTTTGCTACCATCACCTACCCAGTTGTAATTCAGCAAATTTCGAGACTCGCGCTTTGAACTTTTCGGTTGTACGGGGTAAAGCGCTCTGTCTCCGAGTCTCTCTTCCTTGTCAAATTACACGGTACGCGGATAGGTTCAGTTAGTCGCGCACGGAAACGGAAGATACGCGCGCTACCTTTTCGTTGAGCCACGAATTTTCATTAGTCGATCGGTAAGTGTATCCGGCAATCACTCAATTATCAACATCTTTTCGCGCTACATCTATATTTGAGTTGAGCGTTCTTCAATAAGCAAAACAAACTACTCTAGAAATATTAATAAATTAGTTCGTATCGGATAGTTTAGACGGTTTCATTTTTAGACTATTATATTATTTGACTAATTCTACAAATACACACAATAGTAATTTATTGCGCGTGATTCGTCTATTTTAATGAAGAGTCTTTGAACCCATTGTATTCTGCGTTAGCGATGTGACATGAGCGTTGATAATTAATATAGTCAAGGAAAACTAAAATGAACCTGACTTAATTATAGTTTATATAATTGTATGCATTGATGCATACTTTTTTCGTTATTCAAAATTCAATGACTCGAAGATATTTTAGAAGGCAGATTGAACATGTACATTAACCTAAATCCAAACATTTTCAATTTAAATTGTTGGTTTTGTGGAGGGAAAGTTTTGACACTCCTTTACTTTATATATTATTGGACATACTTTTCAATGTGTTCAAGTGACAAAAAAAAGAAAATTGCACTTTAATACGTGCAGAAGCTACTGATAATTTTAGTTTTACTGATTCATTATATTTGTATTGTTTTAGCATAATTTTTCTATATTACAATTATTATTATTATTATTATAGTTATTATTATTATTGTGAGTTGAAAAAATAATATTATATATTTAAAAGTAGAATATAATGAATCGTGATAAAGTAAATATGAGCATTAATATTTGAAAGGTGCGCAAATGAACTGGCTTTATGCATGCAGCACTTCGTACGGAAGAGAAAAAGCTTATGAACAATTAAGGTATAGTAGGATACGAACAATAAGTAATGTAACAATAATTAACTGCATAAAATATACGTAATATGTACTCACCTGGATAGAGAAGCGATATTCGGATGTAGTCGAGTCATTTTATTATCCGAGAGGTCGAGGTAGGTGAGATTTTTGAGAGAAAGCAGCTCGCTTGGTAGGTCGGCTAACCGATTGTTATCCAAGTGAAGCTCCTGTAGCTCCGGAAAGCTTTGCATTCAGCAAGCCGAAAAGCAAACAAAAAAGGTCGAGCAAAACAAAAGCCATGGCGCGCGCCCGCGCGCTTGCTCGCGCTACCGAGAGAAAGACACGCGAAAGGGCACGTACGCAATTAATGGAAGAGATAAATCAGACGCGAGTGAAGAGGATTTATGGGGGCGTATATAGCGAAACTTTCAGCTCTATAGGAAGTGGAAAGCTCGAGGTGGAGAAAAAACCTAGTTAACTCGAAAAAAGGTGTATACACGCCGCTTCGGAGGTCGCAAGCTCCCAGCTCGCGAGGAAACTTTAGTATCGCGAGATTAACGGCTTTTTCGTCGATTACTCCTGACTCCCTTATTATCACTGTTACAAACATTTTGTTATTAATTTTTCTTCAACTTTTTAATTATACGCGACTCGCGATCTATCTTTCCCGACTTCCATTGTGTTGCTATTGCTCCCCCCCAAGGGATCGATTAACGCACGGGAAATTTATCGTGTACAATGTGTTTTCTTGTGCCATTGAGCGCCAGAGATCGGAATTATGGAGATCAATGACGTGTTTCTCTGAAACTAGTTTACAATACCACCTGCCTATCAATGTACGCGATGTTCTCGACAGACGGTATTACGTATGTACCTACATCTAACCTATTTCCCGTAATATTTTTTTATTTACATCCCGAGGTAATTAAACGTTTAGTCTACTACCCGGTATACTCTAAAGCAATATTTACGGATATTTATATTTCTTACAACGAGCGTGCGCCTCTTTTTATTATCGATATCATGCGTGCACTCAAACTTTTGAGAATGAAACAGTTATTCAAAAGCTCGGGAGTGTTTTTTCCGTTATAAAAAAAATCTTTACTCCATTTACATTGAAAAAGCATCAGGAAATCGGTCATGCCCATCGTAATCCTCCTAGGAATAAAATACGAATCGAACCTGGCTTTTAAGTTTATGAGCTATATATTTTTTAAAGCAAAAATTTTATCTCCGATTCAGAGTTCAATAAGAACGCAGGCTATTCACCACCTATTGACATTGGAATATCATAAATTTAACTATCTATCGAGAGTTTAATAGTAAATTTTAATAAGCTGATCCTGTTCCATTTTTACTCAATTTAATAACACTTTATCAATATAATAATACCGATATTCGCTTAAACCTCACCTTTCTTTGTAGTCTAGTTTTACGATCCAGACGTACTGTTTCGGCGCATTCGTTTAATTTACATATTTGATCATTTTAGGTATACTAATGCGTGTTATTAAGCATTCGTGGAGTATAATTTGTTAATTGTACGTGAAGTTCCCGGCAAAGGTTATGAATTATGATAAAATTTGTGGATTGAGTGTTGCACGGAAAATAATGAAAACCAGAACTCGGTGATAACTAAATGTACCCAGGTTGTTTTCAAAATAACAGTTACAGTTTAGAACAACTTATCAAAGTTTCAAAGTCAAACCGCGGAGGTGCATAACGGCGCGAATATGTTAAAAGCAAAGCGTCTTATATATACCAGAGTCTCGTTTTCCAAATATGATACTAAACTTTATTTACGACTCTTACGAATAAGTATCTTAAATACAACTTCGAAAAATTCTCTGAGTAACAATACAATGCGGCAGGATCAGTGATATATATTGTACTTATCTGTACATAGATTCTTATAATTTTATAAATAATATTATGTAATGATATGCATAAAAATTTGTATCAAAATATTAATTATTTAATAATTTCACGGAATATATATTTTTATAAAAACCTAAATAATATATCTTTTGAAATAATAATAGTGCTATATGTAGGTAGGACGTTAATTAAAAATTGTAGGTACTGCACTTATCTTCGAAGAGTCGGTATAATACTACATGAAAACCAATAATTCTGTATTGCTTCAAGAGCTTATACTTTAATAAATGTTCTACATATAATCTTTAAAAAAAAAAGTTTAAAATTAAAAATATTACAATTATATACATTTAAATCGTCCATAGATTGAAATGAATGCTTTCTAAGATTATCCAGAGTGCATTTGGTTTTCGCATGTATACATAAACTTGGTGTAATAGAAGCAATTGCGTTATTAATCAACGCAATTGTACAATGTCGAAGTGTACAATTTGGGAAATTAATACTATACGACGGAGGTAATAACTTAATAGTTCGATTATTTGCTGTTACGAGATATATACAGAAACTAGCTTTTCTACGGAACTTTAGGTGGATTCGTGGACACTGAGGTTCGTCCTATGCAAGAGTAAAATTTTGTAGTATTTAAACTCGGTTAAAAAGTTTTCTCTGATTTGAGAATCCGCATCGCAGTTGTCGCTCCCGTCTGAGCGGACGAGTAGAAAAGCTGGGGAACTTTTTAACAACCTGGCCGGGGTAACGTGCGTATACGGGGAAGCCGCGTGAACGACAAAACGAAGCGCGCGAACGTTTCTCGAAATTCTATTCGAAGGACTAGCGCGATCGAGGTGCAAGGTAGTTAAATTAGTTGGAACAACACCGTTCGGATCAACGCGCGGAGGCGGTTTGCGCTACCAATCCAAACCTACGACGAGTTATCCGACCTTTCAACCATATCATATTCGACTCGAAAATTCACTTGCGGTCGCGAAATACTAATTTCAGTTTCAATTTGAATGGGCCGACGCGAGCGCCCAAGAAAGTTAATGCAAAACCACAAGGCCAGCCAATAACTCAAGTGCGCGCCGTAGCGAAATTGAATTCAAGGGTCTATACCGCCCCCGAGGTCTATTATAGCGAAAATCCCGCGAAACTCGAAGGGCTAATAGACCGAGTAGACCGAAGCAAAGATGCAAAGTTCTCGGGTTATGCCGTCCGCGCGTTTCATCGGACGAATCTCGAGTAACGTTGAAACGCATGATAGGCTGTATAATTACGGAGCCAGGTGAAATACCTACCTAAGTAGCAGCTTCAGATTCCCGTCGACTCCGGCCAATTGGTTATGACCCAGAAAGAATTCACGGACTCCAGTGAAGGCACGCGCAGCCTCGGGTAGCCTCGCCACTCCTGTGCCGCTCATCTCCAATTTACCGGGCTGGTTCGTCAACTGACTTGCCTGCAACAAGTCAACGGCCCGAAAACGGCAAACATTCAAATTTTGTCTCTGTGTAATTTTCCCTGGGAGTTTGTTTTTATTTCTTTAAGTTAAGGATCACACTGTAAGTTGATTACTGTTTTGAAACGAACATATACTACGTTATTTAAATCAGTTCTTATACACGCGGTTCTAATACACAAAAATTGATTTATTCTGCATTTGGTAGTTTACTTTTTCTACGAGGTGTGATTATAGATTATTGCTCTGACAAACTGCATATTTGAGAGTTTTATTCAAAACAAAAGCTCAAGTCAATAGATTATCAGACGAAATTCTGTATTATCTATTAAAAAATTCGTTTAATTGCTGATTTGATTACTAATTTTCATTAATATCAATAAACCTAAAAATGAATGAAAATTAATCTGCAAATTTATAAATTTTATTTAATTTTCTAATTTGTTACACTATTTATATAATTGTATATATACTCTTTTTGTATCTAATTATCTCTATATTTACAATTTCATTGGCGATCAAAGTTTATTTAACAACTTAATGCTTCGGCTGTTTCCGTACACGTATATAGGTATAGAGAACGTTACATAATTGTATAACAAGATTACCTACTATACGTTGCTTGTTTATTTTTGTCAATCGTGATAAAAACGTTAATGTTTCGTCGGATTTTCATTGTTTGCTAACTAAACGAATCGATATAGGTGTAATTGATTCAAGAAAAAATCCGAATTTACGCATTTATATTGATTAGCGAAACTATATATTTTGATGTTTATTTATAAATATCATTGGTTTATTTTTAAGAATCGTTGAGTGTAATTAGTAAGAGTTAATTGAAATTACTGTCCTATTAATATAAATAGTAATTTTCTCTTCTTAGGTTGTAATTAGTTTTTTGGTCCAGTTTCAAGAGGGATCGATCAATTTGCTCAGCGCGAGAAGGATTTTAATTAAAATTTAGGAAAATTCAGTAGACTTTACCAAGAAGATTGGCGAATCGCTTTCTTTTAATACAATGGCACTTGTCGGCGAGTGGAGTAAACAAGGAAGAATTTTCAATATTAAAACATTTTAATCCAGCTTTGAGCTTTCGAGGAAAGTGAAATAATTGAGTGTTTAGTATTAAGTATAGGAGATTGTTAAGAGCGAAGAATAAGAGGAAGAAGAATTCTCTGTTAGTCCTGGCATTGAGTTCGAGTGTAAAATTGGAAAAGCAGCGAGCGGTGGGTAACGGGTTATGTGTATGTGTATATATATACATTAAAAACGGAAGAAAGGATACGACTAGTGCCGAACGGAGGTAAAGAACGGAAGGAAAGAAAGGAAAGCGGAAAGGAAAAGCAAAGGAGAAGAGAGGAGAGGAAAGAAAATAAAAGAAAAGGGGGCGAAGAGAAAGGAGCGCGCTAAATAAATGAAAAGTGCGCGGCGTCGAGCGATCTCGGTATAATGAATTCAGTCCTCCCCGGTCTCCGTCTACCCTCCGGTTTTCCTCGAGCGTCTATTCATTAAAGGAGAAAGGATAAGCGTAACGTCAGTCGTGCCCACCTCGATCTCGAGCGAGTCGGTATCCATCGCCTCCTCCACCTCTTGCTCCTCCGTATCTCGTACCTCCTCAAGGATAGCAAGGAGCCTTAATCCGGCGTGCACAATTTTACCCTCTCTTTCTTTCACTGCCTTTTTTGACTCGGCTCGCCAGCGATAATTAACTTGCTCGGACTTTCTTCGCGGATTCTTATTCGGTACAAGCTGAGAAAAGAGGCCGAAGAACCTCCTCCGGCCCTCTTTGCGTGCGCCTCGGACCTTTCAAAAGGGACTTCCGGAGTAATTAGTCGGAGTGGTTCCGCGCGTAATTTTTCAATGAACCCGCCTTCGTGTAGAAAAATAAGCCGACTGTCTAATGTAGCGCGAGTCAGTCTATATGGACCGAGAGAATCCCGTGAAAGTCTTTACTAATGGCTTTCGACTTACCCGCATTTTCTCGCACTCTCCCTCGATTCTCGAGTAACCGTGGCGCACCACTCGAATTAGTCCCACGCGCAATACCGATGTCCAATGAAAAATTCTGCATTATTTTACTGCAAGCTTATACAACACCATCCTTTTGCACATTTTTAGATTCCGCGTCGCAATTATCTCAGTATTAATAATTACGTACTGTTTCTTTCGAATTATTATTATTAACCCCGTTTTAAAGAGACCTTTATTCTGAAAGTATTATTCACTTTACCCTCGATTCTTCTTACCTCTCGATTATCATTTATAACCTGTTTGCGCGTACGACGTGAGAATATAATTATATATCAAAGTATCGTTTGTGTTAATTAATTACACAGTATCCTAACACTTGTTTAAGAATCTCGGTTTAAATGTATTACGATGATAATAAATCTAATAAACTAACACTTCTACAGCGCATAATATAGTTGAATAATTTAAAGTCTAGAAATAATCGAAAGATAAAAATTGAATGATTGATTAAAGAAGATCTTAAACCATTGGTTTGCAACCTAAGCTATCGGAAATGAATCGCTACAAAGTAAACTGCTGAAGAGATACACCCAATTGATTGTACTATTCGATTTGATAAACGCATGTAATGATGAAAATAACTACGGTATTTTGCAACTTGCATTAAACTTATATTGTATATACATACGTAAAAATTGACCAAGAAAACTTAAAGTTCTTGCTTCCCTTTGCATCAAGGAATAGGCAATCGGGCAATCCACTACATCTGAATACGTCAACACCAGAACCCCCGACACGCATTTATATGTAAATTTGTACATGGAATTATTTTAGATATTTTGTATTATATTTAGTTTTTCGGACAGTATTATAAAAAACTAAATATATATTTATAATAAATAAAAAATATATACATTTGTCCTTTTGTACGGTTTATGAATAGTATGTAAATAATTAACAATACGAAATCATCGTAAAATAAATTGTACTTTATCGTTCCTAGAAGATTCATTCCGAAAACGTATTGCTCCATTATGTCGTGAAAAATTCTCGTACACTTTTGCGGACGTATGATTAAATTAGATTATAAAAATTATAATATTTAATTGTACATTGTTTACGAAGAATAACATTGTAGGTAAAAAAAAAAAAATTTAACTGCGTATAATAAATGTCATAGTGGACTAGTAGAGAATGTGTACGTATATAAGTAGTCTAGCTAAAATATTTTTCAGAAAGCAAACATTTTTCAACTTGGTAAATGTAGGGAAGTTAAAGTAAAAATTTATTTCCGTTTATATTTTCGTTTTGTATGCGTTGCGATTAGTTATATTTTTAGGATAAGAATTTACGTAGTTCTACTTGTATGTGTAAGGTAATATACCATAATGTAGTTATTTTACCTTTACTTGGTAATCTAGGTTTAGGGTGATGTATTACTCAAGTATTTCGGAACGTTTCTAAGTCGGAAGAATTTGGAATGCGCATAATGGAAGGATGGTTTCTGAAAAAGTGTATACGTATATGGCTCGTGAGTGCGAGCGTGACGTATAGAGCACCGTTGGAAAGGAGGTACACCTACTCGCATACGCGCGGAATTATTACCGGCTCGCACATTTTTCGTCTGAGTTTTTGCGTGTGAAAAATTTTTAATTCAACTGAGTGCTCGATCGCTCTATTTGTAATTCGACGTTCACGTACATATACATATATATACGATGATTTATCGAGAAAACTTTGGCTGAGATACGCGGCATAAAATTCAGATATTTCGATTTCGAACGCGTCGTTTTATACATATTTATTATTAATTTTTTAACCTCGGTCTCTTTTACGCGTTAAAACACTTTTTTTCATTCCACAAAGAAGATCTATTTA